>CAJZCY010000001.1:28560000-29885000 GCA_914969975.1 Anopheles atroparvus | reverse complement strand
TGAGTTATGTAGTAGTTATGATGACTCTATTAAAAATTCAGCTACCTAGATATTAGGATCTATGATAAAAATTTGCTTAGAAAAATTTAATACCGACTTTAACTTACTTTTTTAAAAGTAAGCAAAAAGCATAATCCAAAATCGTTGCGAGAATTCATGTAAATTGCGTTTACATTAAATGATTAATGATTTAGTTTTAACTTGTTCCGATCAGGCACCAACGAATGGAGATTTCTTCTTAGAATTTTCTACAACGCACAGCAGTTGGACAAATTAAACCACCATTTTTTCCAAAACGATCCCAAAACGAAGCAACGCGAAGCTCACGGTTCAACGGTGAAAATATGACTAGCGCCACGCAGTCTTCTCATGTCGCTCGGTACGTGGCCAACGCACACGTACCTGGTAAGGAAGCTAGAAAACTATCAATAGAATTCCATTTATTAATTTTACAATACCGGCACCGGATCGTAATTCAATTGAGGCAGCGAACAAACAAACAAAAAAATCCCATCGGCAAAACGGTGTCACAAACGACGTCGTTTCTTCCCGTCTCGACCTGGCGCGGGTCCGGGGGTTTGCGTTCGGGGTGGGGTGGATAGTGGAAACGAGACGTTAGCCGGTGCCGGAAAACGCGCGATAATGGGAGGTAGGGTGGCATTTCCAAACGATCGTTGTTGCCTTTTGTCGTCGACGCTGTTGTCACCGCCATTGTCGAGGTATACATATACCCGGTGTCATTCCGGGTTGTATTTGCGTCTAACGGTTTCGAGTATTGCGCGCCCCACGCCGTGCGTTTTCCCAAACCGACCACCCCGGGACGGGAAGCGGAAAACACGATACACAAACCGTGGCAAAAAAAAAAACAACAGACGCCTTCTCGCACAGCAACCACCGTGCGCAACAATGACATCCGTAGCCTCTGACCGGGGCGGACGCGCTGCACATGTGTGTGGTTCTCGGGATGTGGTACCAGTATGGTGCCAACAGTTCACAACACAAACACTCAACTAACCGTGAAAGTACACACATGCGACTTCTAGCTCTACCGCTGTCGCCCGGCGTGACACGACACGTGGTACCGATGGCAGGAGCACTTGCCCGAAAGCATAGGTGAGTCCCGGTTTTGCGCGGACAGTAATGCTCGCTGGCTGCAGGTGCAGGTTCAACCGGCGGCAAATGACACCGGCCAGGCCGAAAGGGAACGGATCAAGGCGTTCTGGCAACTTGCACGTGAAAAGGATGTTTGAGGATCGAAGAATCGACAGCTTCCGATAAACAGAGCGTGAATGCAAATTTCAATTTCATCCGTTTGAAAAAGGGGGGTGTTTCTCCCACTGCCGCTCCAACTTTCGGCGTCTCGGCGATGGAGCTGCTAACATTGTTTGGGCGAAAATGCAACAACAGAAAAGAGATACAAGAAAATAAACAAGCCGAACAACCGGATCGCGGAATACGCGCTTCAAAAGGAGCGCGCCACGCTCGCTCAGTTCGCACACGAGATTTGGCAAACCGTTGGCTTTGTGGAAAGCGGTCTGCAATGCACCTTTCGGCTTTGGTCTGAAGTGGCCTGGCACATAGAACACGCCCATTGCACCCTGCACGATCCAGTCGCATCGGCAACGGCCTGCAAATCCGTCGAAACTCAAATCAATAGGTAATAGAAGGAGTAAACATAACAAGAGCATTAGAGGGAATATCGTTGTCGTCACCGTCGTCGTCGTCGTCGTTGTCGTAGGGACGTTCAAGCACAAAAAGCGAACAACCAGGTAACTCGAGAAAGCTACGTCAAAGTGAAATATATATGTTCGCAGCTGCAGCCGGAAACAACGGCAGAGTGGGCGGATAAATGGCATCCCGCGGTGCCAAGTGTGGAGGACTAATTTGAATCCCTTCTCAGCAGGATTCGCAGGGTGCATCATTTAGCTGTTTGCCGCATTTTGCGATATACCCGATGGGAAATTTATCCTGGACTTGACTGTTGTGTGTTGTGTTCATCAAGGTGGCCTTCGCTCAGATGCGATGGATAGGGATGCAACCGCTAAGGTGGTGCAGCAAGTCGCCTGCTGATTAGTTGGTGGTTACGCCATCATACTGGGCGCCATTCTCCCAGCTCAGCCGGCGCTCCGGAGCGCGAGATTCGCGGAAACAATTGTTGCTACACCGGCGCCAACTGACCCGGTGTCGAATGTTGTCGAGCGTGCTTTAATGGGTGATCTTGAGCATAAATTCCCCCAGGCCTATTCCAGTTATGCTCCACATCGTAGCAAACCATCCGGCCCCTCGCCGGATCTCTCTTGGGTTCTCTCTTTACGATAACAATTAACTCCTGCAGTACATTCGTATCCCGTTTCGTTTTTTTCTCCAGCTGAGTCCTTGCCGGAGCATCGCGCTTTTAACGGGTTCGGGACGTTTTCGTGCGATCATGCGCTTATCGTTCGAAGGTTTCGTGTTGTTTGGGTGCGTGGTACCGTCACCGGCCGCTAGATGGCGCAAAGGAAGCAAAAAGGATATCCCGCACCCATTATTATCCTTTTCCATCCGTCCAGAAGAAAAGTAGCGCTATCGTTGTGTGTTTTTGATTGGCTTCGAACTCAAAACAGTACCGTGTTGGATGTTAGAGCTTATTTAGGAGATATTCCAGTCCATGTTTAAAACAAACCAGTTACAGACGCTGCCGCGTGATGCTAAAAATAATCCCGAAGCCAAGCAAAACAATCCTTGTTCAATTTTAGTTTAATCGTTTTGCTGCAATTGCCCCCCGCGAACATTACCGCCCCCACCCGGCCCCTGATGCCACCGATAGTCGGTTGATTGCTTTCATTTGAGATAAATTTGCTCCAACCGGCTCCGCGGCGCTTTCACATGGACAGAACGGAGTGAACACCGACGCGTCCATATCTGACATCACTTGTTCCGACCTACCTTTCCAATCGCCGGCCGTATAGCGGATTGCACGGCTCGCGAAATGGCTCGCAGCGTTTTTCCCGACGGTGGAATACATTGGCAAAATTAATGAAAATACATTTTCAAATGGAATGAAGCACGGCAAGGTGGAAACCCGAACCGGCGAGAAGAAGAAAACGAACTGGATCCATTTCCACCGTCCGGGAGCGAGCGCGTTTTTCCCTTGGTGGTGCAAATTAAGCAAAGCCTCGCTTCGATTTCTGGGCCTTGCGAAGATGCCATGCCTTAAAATATCTTTTAATCCCTGCCCTGGCACTTGCCGCTCCACCATCTTCAGGCAGAAATCCTCATTCACTGGATTCCCGTTTTTTTGCTTTTGCGCCGCCTATTCGATAAATACTTTTCCTCACAACCTTTCCCTACCATTCCGTTTTCCTTGAGGTACTGGAGCGCACCGAATCTTCTTAATAGGAAGGAATGGCAGAAAGCTGGAACGTATAGCCGAACACAGGCCGTGCTGCTTTTGGTACGGGAGCTCATTTACGCCACCATTGTCAATCGAACGGTGCTCGATGAAAAGTAGCCAAATTGGGACTGTATTTGGCCTCCTGCGTCGTTCAGCCATCGTCGTCCTTGGGACAGGATCTGTCGTTTGAGATTATTCGAAGGAGATACAGTGTAACGAAAGGTGGGTTGATGGATCGGCGACCCCCATTTCTGATGATTCGTAGCGTAAACATTTAGAAGGCAACTTTCCTGGACTCATTCATAATATGGAGGGCGGGCCTCGGAGTTTAGCAAAACCTGTTGATGGCAGTTTTCATTGTTAAGGGGTATGAATTAAAAATATGTCAATTATGTTACAACCAGCTGCTATTTCCAATGAAATATGGTCTGTCGTGTTCAAACTGCCATGTAATGATTTAAGTACAATAACAACTTCTATTATTCTCTTCATACTCCATGAGCCTAATACTCAAGGTGAAATCAAGGAACCAATCATATGGGTGTACATTTCCTTAAGAATGCCAACAGTAGATACCGTGTGTGCCGGGGGACATTTTCTTGGAACAACATAAAACATTTCCCTTGCATTAATCACATTATGCTAAATTTCTGAAAAGCTCACGAGCCACCTGTGCTTCACATTCGCCAAGTTGGATGAAAAGAGTTCACTGTAGGCAGCGTTTTCCATCTGGTACACAGGTTCGAGTGTTATCTTTAAAGAATTCTCGTTCATTACGTATATTCACGCAGAAAAACGAAATATTTACAATAGGAGTACATTGTTTTCTTTTCGCATCACCGAATGAGGAACATCTTCATGCTCTCTTTCGCGAGCTTGAGTATATTCGCGTTATTTTTCAGCAATGGCTAATTAATTTTTCCTTTCCAGCAAAAGCGATCCCACTTTTTGTCGTCCTGTTTTTTTTTTTCTTCATCGCACACTCGCTGTTCCTTTCTTATCGTGTGCAATTCCAGGACATCGTTCCGAAACCGGGGGGTAAGCAGTATTTATCATTAATACCGAAGGGTTTCGCTGAACCTCGTCACAATGGCCGTTGCTTCAACGGGAACGTACACCATAGGATTAAATTTTTACCCTGTCAGCATTACATGCAAAGAGGAAAACATTGCCGAAAGTGTGTGGAAAAAGGGAACACGCTTCTCTGAATGAAGGGACAAAAAAAAAGAAAGATAAACAAAGTGCTTCGAACGGGAACGAACGAATTAAGCACCACGTTTTTCCCCGTTTTCTATCGCGAAAAGATGAGCTCATCAGAAACAAGCGCGAATCCTTCGTATGCCGTGAAGTAACCAAAAAAAAAAAGAAAATTATAATTCCGAATTACGAGTCAAAATAATTGAAACGACAAAAGTGAAATAGAGCAAAGCGTTAATCGCGCCTTTCAGCGCCCGGACCTGGACTCTTTGGTAGTGAAATTAGAACCGCCGACGGCGTAACGATCTAAAATATCCGATCCCGAGCGTCTCAGCGGTAGTTTATATGTTCCTGCTTTGAAGATACCATTTTTTCGATGGCCATCGCGAATTCCTTCGTCAGGGCTGGCTAGGGAAGTGGGCGAAATTGATCCAGATCATTATGAATCAGACCTTTCTACTTGGATATGCAAGCTAATTTGTTTCAGCGTCCGATTTTTTCTTCTTTTGCCTAACATTGAAGATTTTAAGACATTCAAGTTGCTCAGGTGACCTAGGTTAAGGTAGAGAGTAGGAATGGTGTAGATTGTTTATGTTTGAGTGAGTTACGACACGGTTTTTTTTCTGTTCACACTTTCCCCTCGGCCATCAAGATTGGAGATGGACGAAAAGAACGAACAGCAGCAGATACTCATCCGTATAATCATTCTTCATTCCTCTCTAATGCTCTTGCTAGCGGGGAAAAATTCTTTTGCCGTGTGCGAGGTGGACGGTCCTGCAAAAAAAAAAAAAAGACACACAATTTCAAGGAACAGGGACAAATCTGCTACCAGCTGCGAACTTACTTTATCAGTCCTTCTTCACTGCAGCCTCCTGCTATATCGGAACAAGCAGTGCGCCAAGAAGGGCTTACCGTCTCAACACTACCTCCGGTGGCATCGTTGCCCTTCGGAATTCGCTTCGGAACCATGCCATGGCACACCGTTCTGATTTAATTTGTTTCCACAGTGTGCCGCCCCTTCCCACGATGTAAGCCATCTTGATCGTCGCCTGCTGTTCGTTGTGAAGGAATAGTATTAGCACCACTTCCCCAGCAAGTTCTCGAGTGCGCGCCTACTACCTCTAGCATGGCACAGCACCGGGAGACACAGTCGATGATGACGGCGTTCCCGATGACGACGGGAACGCTCCATCCTGGACCACTCTTTCGGCACTCTTTTCTACGGCCGTGTTTCCGTTGCCTTACCGTCGACTAAATAAAAATGAGTTTTAATTAAAATGCTACTGCATCCGGTCCTATAAGGTGGCTGCTTTGCTAAACGATCGGCGATACCGGGGAGCACTATCTCTGTTCCGTTAAGCTCCCGGAGCACCAGGAGGACTGTGTGTCTTCTGTGGGGTTCTTGTTTTGCGAAAAACAGTGCCGGGCGGTGGTGGTGCCGTACCGATACCGTTCATTATAACTTCAACCACTGCATCAACCTTTTCCCTATCGCATACTACACTGCATACTATTCAAAGGATTGCGGCAGGACACACGGGGGCTGCCTAGAAGATAAGCAGCTCAGAGGGACAACAGTGTTGTGTGATGCCGTTTATATTGTCACCACTGTAACAGGTTGCACAAGTGCCTGGTGCTTATCTTCCTGACTCCATCCGGGGTCTTTCTCCATTTCAACAGATTTTGTTTGAACCGACATGTTGCAACGCTCAAGGGCAAATAAACTACAGGTAAAGCTGATGAAATCATTATTCTTTAGCAAGCAGCATTGATCTTGAAGATATGCATGTCTCTCGAGCCACCTCACACCTGTATGTGTGTTAAATAACAACGCGAAATACAATCATCTTTCAAAAAAACACAATTTAAACCGATGTCTTGCCTAATCGCATAAAAAAGGTAGAATTTGAGAGTCTTATCAATAGTACTGAAATGCAGTTCATGAAAAAATAGCATTAAACTGGTCAAATTAAAATTCAAAACGGATTAGATCAACTGTGGTACTTTTCCGCTGAATGACGGTGTCAAAGCAGACTGCTGGTTCCCAACCAAATACCCACCACTAGTTTTCTATCATTTTGTGGAACGCAGTTCCATGGTTCCCAAACGATATGTCTCAGCTGGAAACGAGATGTATCAAACGGCGCAACGGTTAACACGTAAAATTATATGGGGACTGTCTCAAAATTCCGCTTCGCTGGACCGGTTTGCAAAAACGGCTTATGATAGACCAAAACCTGGGACATATCGTTAAGAAAAGGTTTAAACGCGTATCGGCTCCAAAAGGGAACCAGTTCTTATCGCTTCAATGGCGATCGATAAAAACGATAAGTAAACTGTCAGTTGCTTTTGCGCTGTCATCGGAGTAGGGTTGCTAGGCCGATTTGCGATTTGTGGCTAAAATTAGGTAGTTTCTGTTCTGCGTTTGTTTTCTGTTGCCCCCGCTGGAAGGTGTGAGCTGTTCGTCATCTCTCATCGTCGTTCGGAAAACATGAGTGTGAGCAAAACTATTACCGAAACGGTCACAAATAGCAAAACCACGGGTGCCCCACAGCCACCAGCCTCGGCGGCCAGTGGTGTTCCGTTGCTGCGGTCGTATGGGAAAATTGTGCTTACCCTCGAAAACTGTCTGCTTCCGGAAGCGAAGCTTGATCAAACCCCGTCGCAGAACGATGGCCTCGATCGGGAAACGGAAACGGATCTGCGTATCCTCGGATGCGAGCTGATTCAAACGGCCGGGATACTTCTGAAACTGCCGCAGGTAAGCAAACGATTCGTCGCTTTGTGTCTCGCGTTTCGTAAGCGTGCCCGACGCCATCTTGTGTGTAAGTGACAGCCGAAGATTGCTTGTGGTGGGAAAACGTTTTTCAGTGCAATTTTGCAAAGCAGAGTCGGATAGCACAAAAATCGCGTGGATTCCATCGCGTCCACAATTGTGAAATTTTGGGCGATTTACTATCCTCCTAGCTAAGAATGGTCCCGTTAAATGTCCTTGAAGGTGTAAGACAAGTTCAAGGACTGACATTATGATGTGTGTTGATGACTGATCGGTGTACCTTATGAATCATTTGTCTTTTCCAAACATTCAAGGACGTGTATTTAGCTAGTATAATGTAGGGTTTGCACTTACATTGCACTGCTTCCGATATGGTAATGCAAAGCCAACTAAGCGTTTAGAGAATAACAAACAGCCAATTACTGAATCCTTCGCTTCTTCCATCCAGGTTGCCATGGCCACCGGGCAGGTGCTGTTCCAGCGGTTCTTCTACTCGAAGTCATTCGTGCGCCATAGCATGGAGGCAACGGCGATGAGTTGCATCTGTCTGGCGTCGAAGATCGAAGAAGCGCCGCGCCGGATACGGGACGTTATCAACGTCTTTCACCATATCAAACAAGTGCGAAGCCAAAAGTAAGTATCGCGCGGGCCGATTGTACGCGACCCTTGTACAGTCTCCGTCCCGCAAGCAACATAAGCAACTATGCTGCTGGCTCGTTTGGTTAAGCGACTTCTATTAACTTATTTCACTTATAGTTTTGTAGGTAAGACGCAATCTTACTCAAAACTCTATCCCCTTCTCAAAGCAAAGAGCTAAAGAAGCTTAAGCATTAAAAAGAAACCAAAAAAAAAAAAACACAAGCCATGGTAAAACTGAACAAAACAAAATCGAACCAAAAAATCTCCGTCCGTCTCTCTGCTGTTGTGTTACGACGCTGCGCAGCGACGAGTGCCGTAGACTGCAAAGCAATATCAGTGCCCGTGGCGATCGCAAAGATGCAGCCAGCGCCAAGGTTAGTCTTAAAGGGTGTGTTCTTCGTCTCCGGAAGAAGCCAGAATGGACCAACCCGTCCTTCCGTCCAACCATCCGTCCACATCACCACATCACAAGTGTCCCTAGTGAAACAGTGAGCGTGCCGAAGCGGATATCAACCGCCACGAAAGAAACGTGATTGCTGCGGGAAACTGTCCACAGCCACCGAACGGAACGGGCCCGCCGGAAAATCCCGCCAGTGGAAGCAAAGTAATCACCATGGCAACAAACCGTCCGGACAGGACAACAGCAGGACACTGGAAATATCGATACATATTCTGCGAGCATCCTATTCGCATCCCGTCGCAGCGGGGGGTGAATCGAGCTGGTCACGAGCCCGGAACACGGCAGGGAAGCAAGCAAAAACCGGAGCAGAAGCGCACGGCGGGCCGATCCACACCCCCGGGTGTGTCCCGGTTGGACGTTTGGGGTGGAGGTTGCGCGCTCGCCGTAACCAAGCGGAGAAACCGTGGGACACACCGCACACCGACGCCCGGGGGGGTGCTGCACGTCTGTGGCACTATTCTAGTTTTGTGTGTTCACTCTAACTCTCTCTCTTTCCCCCATGCATCGAAGCTCTCTTTTATTTTCTCTTATGTTTTCTTGCCATTACTTTGCCCGAAGCTCTAGCCCCCGATATTGCATACGCCACCACCGCAAACTACCGTTGCGTTGACCATGACTGCCGGTGTGAATGGGTTGGCCAAAGAATTTGATCGGTATTTTCAGCATCGTGCTGCAGATCGGGTGAGTAGTAGGTATCCGGAGACCTGAAGATTGCCTGGTTACGGACAGGAGTTGACAGACAGCTACTGGCCTACTGCTGCTTGACACGTGCTTCCTGGAACGGAATGGTTGGGTTTTGGACACGCTGGATAGAAGGAAAGGAGCAAGTCGATGGAGGAATTGCCCTTCGTTTGGGCTCCGATTTAAATGATGATCTGTCTTTTGCTATAATTTTAGACTTGTTTGACGTGGGCAAAGTGTAAGTAGATGTGTGTGTGTGTGTGGTAAGTTTTAATGAAGATCAACAATGTTTTCTCGCTTAATGCAGCAACGGGAAGCTTGAATTAGTGCACTACGAAACCAATGCGTGTAACAACACTGTACGAAGTAAATAGGGTAGTTTTTTTTATTTCGTTGTGTGCAGAAAACTTGAAATCGTGAAAATGTTAACAACCACTACCACAAAAAAAAACGACACTTTGTAAAATTATTAAACAAAAAAGATTATTATGGAAAACCGCTTCTCTTGCAGTCAGCCTGCTATCTTATCCCATATTGAAATAACCGACCTACTTGGATGGGTGCAAATTACGTTCAAAAGATCATGCCACACCTTTCAAAAGCGACGCGAATCCCCGAATCTCGAAACAACAAATTCTAATGTCTGCTGAGCTCGGCACTCGGCAGTGAGGGGAGATTTTTTTTGTTTCGTTTTGTTTTGTTCAACGAACGCGGGACGCCCAAAGCGAGGCGACCACCAAGTCCACACCTTTTCTCCCCCCCACTCCCTCCCTTCCCCGTAACTAGTCTTAACAAGCAACGACCAAACAGTGAGTTAAAACGCCCTCGTGCGTGGTGTTTCCGTTTCCTTCCGTTTCGTTTCTTTTCGCCGCTCTCTTCCAACCTCTTAACCTCCTCTCAATCGACGTGTAGGCCGCTGATGCCGATGATTCTGGACCAGCACTACATCAACCTGAAGTCGCAGGTCATCAAGGCGGAGCGGCGGGTGCTGAAGGAGCTCGGGTTCTGCGTGCACGTGAAGCACCCGCACAAGCTGATCGTGATGTACCTGAAGTACCTCGAGCTGGAGAAGCACCAGAACATGATGCAGATGGCGTGGAACTTCATGAACGACTCCTTCCGGACGGACGTGTTCGTCCGGTACCACCCGGAGACGATCGCGTGCGCCTGCATCTACCTGACCGCGCGCAAGCACAACATTCCGCTCCCGGCCAGCCCGCCCTGGTTCGTGATCTTTCGCGTCAGCGAGGACGACATGCTGGACGTTTGCTACCGCATCATGGCGCTGTACAAGCGGGGCAAACCGAACGCCGAGCAGCTGGAGGCGGCCGTGGAGACGCTCAAGAAGAAGTATCAGGAGCAGCGCAAGCGGGATCGCCCGGAAGCGAACGCCACCCCGCCCGCCGTGATCACCGTCGATCGCAACAACGGATCGCACAACGCCTGGGGCGGCTTCATCCAGCGGGCCCTGCCCCCGCCGGTGCACACCTCCAGCACGACGCACGCGACGTCCAACAACAACAACAGCGGCGGCGGCGGTATCAACAATCTCGGCCACAACAACAGCAATAACAACAACAACAACAACAGCAGTAACAGTGGCATGAACAATAACGAGTCCGACTCAACGGCCAAACTCGATGGCGGGAAGCGGGGTTCGCGTTCGCGCTCGAACTCGCTGTCAAAGTCCCGCTCGAAGTCTCGCTCCCCGCGCTCCCTCTCCCGCTCGCAGTCCCGCTCGCGGTCTCACTCGCGCTCCCGGTCGCGCACGTCACGATCGCGCTCGAAAACGCGCTCGCGCAGTGTGGTATCGCGTGGCTCGCGCTCCCGCTCCCGTTCGCCCCATTCGCCCGCGCAACACTACGCATCGTCGGAGAAGGGAGGAGGCGGCACGAAGCGGACGTCCAAAAAGTTCCGCCACGGACGCTCGCGGACACCCTCGAAGTCGTCCTCCTCGGCGGCGAAGAAGAAAACGTCCCGCAACTACTCGTCGCGTTCGCCCTCGCCGCTAGACTCGCCGCAGAAGTACAAAAAGAGGTTCGTTGGCCAACCAGCCGTGCGTTAGTTGAAATCGATTTTGTTAATTTAATCCTTCTTTTATCTCTCTTTTCCGCAGCGAAAAAAGGTACGATCGTCGTTCGGGGCGCGACGAGCGGACCACGACCGGTGACAATCGGTACATGAACGGATCGGATCGCGATCGTGAACGGGATCGCACGAAAGGAATCAACAGCAGCGGCGGTTCCTCGATGATGCAGGACCGCGATCGCCAGCGGGACCGCGATCGCGACCGGGATCGCATGCGTTCGGATGGTGGTGGTAGCAAGGGAGGAGGAGGAGGTGGTGGTGGTGGCTACGATCGGGACGATTACCGGCGCAGCGAAAAGGATGCCCATCGGGGAAACGGAAAGCACGATAAGTACAGCTCCAGTCGCCACAGCGATAGCAGCGGCCGGCATCGATCGTCGAAGCACGAGCGCGATCGTTCGCGTGATCGTGAGCGCGATCGCGACCGCAGACGATAAAGTAGCTGTGGCCTGTAGCTCGCGTGTGTTGGCGTTGCGGGTTTTTTGCTGCCATGGATGAATATATCGCTCTTTCCCCGATAAGTTCTTCACACACACACACACACACACACCGAACTCGGTGTGTCTTAGGTGTAAGCTAATGTTTTTACTAGCTCAATACAACTCATCTCTCCGGTCGGGGAAATCCCTCCGTCAAACCGGTTCGTCCGACGGAAGGTGTGCCGAACCTAGCTTTAATTTCCTTCTGGCAATCTTACGAGGTGTAGCGCACCATCCATCCATAAATTTGCGTTTAGTTTAATTTTCAATTCACCCCCCTCCCCTCTCTCTCCGCCCGTTAATTTTGCCATTGGCCTCCCACTGTTGTACAAATGAAACTAAGGATAAAAGTAATGCAACGAAGCAAACATAACACAGTATGTCGCTCTTCGTGGTGTAGCTTATCGTACGATGATCGTGTGTATCGTAATAAAACTGAAGGAACTGAGCAAAACCCAGAACCCGTAATGTAACCACCGTTTGTGGAAGGAAGAGAAACCAAGGAAGAGATTTTAACTTAATACTTGCCCACGGATGGAAGGAACACCATTTGACCGTGTCCGATGAAACGTATCGCCCGTGGCATGAAGTGATTGGACGAATAAAGCAGTTGAAAATGTTATTTACAATCGCACCGGTATTTCTTGTCTTTCTTTTGCTAAATTCAAAGCTCCTTTTCTTACTGCTATTCCGAAGATGAAAAGGCTGCTAGCGAAATCGAAAGAAATTGCTAATATTGCATACCCTGCAGGCGCCACAACACGTTTGCCCCTAAATGTATGCAAGCACTTGTGTAGGATTTCGTTTCGCATTTATTTGTGATGTGTGAGTTTTGAAAAAAATAATGAAAACCCGTTACACACGTTAAAAGAAACTTACGAAATGAACAATAAATTGTTTAGTCGTGTTGTTTATTAATTAACGAAACTCGCTGCCACTATTTACACTTTCCAGTTATGCAAACCATGGGTACTAAATGTGTTTCTATTTTTGCCGCACGTGTTAATGAAACAATGTGAAATATGGCGAATGAACTCGTATTTTACCATACACCATTGATTGGGATTACGTCTAAGCACAAACGAATGTGTTTTTTTTTCTCGTGAAAATTCACCTTTTGCCAGATAAGCTTTTACTTTTCTCTTGGGTTTCGCTACTATTATAGTTGAGGGTTTGTTTTGAATATAATGCTGCGTACGTTGATTCAAACTTTTTTTCTTGTGTGATAACTTTGGAGCTGCATAAACTCTCCTTAGGAAACCGTTTTCAAGGTCGTTCTTGAACTGATAACTCCATTTTGTGTGATATTTTTATTTACTGTTACAGACGTACATTGAACGTGCGGTTGAGGTTATGGTTGTTTTTCAGTAATGTATACATAAATTGTTATGGTTGATTATTGCTTCACGGTTGATTGGTTGTTTGTTCGTTCCTCTGTCGCTCGGTGCTGCAGTAGAGCACCGCACCACCATTTCCAAGAGGCACAAGGTTGTTCTAGATTGTGTTATTCTATCTGCTCATTTTCGTTACAATCTGCGCCACCTTCAGGCTCGATCCTCGCTCGATCCTCGTTCGCGATAAAGATGCGCCTGCCCAATTCTCGAAGGCAACCCTGACAGCGGTTTGTCAGCATCATTAAGCGACCCCGTAGCGCGCTAGGCTGCGCCAGAAAGTGCACTTAGTCGTTCGTTTTTTTGTTGTTGCTATATTTCTTCTCCATCCAAAGAGACTATATTACGATCGTTTTTATATTCATTCGAACACATTCGAGTGGCGATTCTTTGCCCTTCTTTTTTCTACCTTTGCCAGCAAAGCACGCAAAGCGAAAAAAAAATCTATCATAACGAAATGAAGTTGACAAATGAAATCCAGGTAAATCATCTTAAAACATTCTTCAGTTGAAGCAACAATGATTCTTGACGTCTAACGATTTCGTTGATTTTGTGGACATGTTAGTGAATTATTTACGAATTCAAACACAAGTATGGTTATTACTTCTGTTTTCTTTTTTTTTTGTGCATTCAGAAATGTTTTAAAAAAATAGCAAATGGTGAAAGTTCGAAAGCGATAACTAGTAAGCAAATAGAAATGGAACACCTTGCAAGAAATAATGTCAAAGCTGTGAAAAATTTGAAAAACAGGCAGGAAAACAGATATAAACATTGAAGTACACAATCGACATGAACAGTGAAGTAGACAGTCGAATTTTATCTCACTTTGACTCTGGTAGGCTTTGGCAGAAGGAAAGAATGGCCATAAATCGTGCATCAGAATGATATGCCGGTTGTTGTTATGATCGTCCGAGATGTAATTGTGTTTTTTTTTATCTTCCTTTCACAAGAAAATGCTGGTTAAATGGGGAAATTTGATGGCTAGTGTGCAGCAAGCGGTGCTTCCGTTTCGGATGGTCGGCTGGCTGTGGGAAATGGTCCACATTTTAATACCAGCACACATGAATCGTGCTTGTTAACGCCCGCCTCAAGAACTGCATGCTCCTCTGCCCGACAAACCACACCATTTCGTCCATGTACAATGTAATGTATTAAAGGTGAAACTAGTTGTTAGCTAATGCACAATATGTTGCCTCTGCCACGCCGTCGAAGGATCGGTTCGCGGTTTTGGGGGCGGGGGGGCGTAAAACTAAACACACAAAGTAACGCAAATACGACGCAAAACCGTATTAAACCGTTCGAAGCCGGTTGTTTTTTCTTTTCTTTTCTTTTGCAGTCTGCTCATCTTGTTCATCATTTTCGGATCTGTACACGCGGCGCAAACCCGCAGGAACAGGAAGCAGCTGAACGGGAACAACAATGTGCAGGTATGTGTGTGTGTGTGTGTGTTTGAGCGTGTGTACATCGATCGCGGGAAAATGGTTCGTTAGACGCAGAATCCGACCAACAGAAGGAAGGAAGGAAGGAAGGAAGGATGACTATGAAACAGTTGCAATACATGCACACACAAAAGAAAAACCTAGGGTTACGCTCGTTCTAGTTATGCTAAATAATAATATTAATAATGATAAGGATAGTAATAATAATAATTATAATAATAATAATAATGACAATAATTACACGATTACACTGTAAAATGGTAGTTTGGCGCGATGTGGATTCGATGCGCGTCCACACGATCCGTTTCTTCGATCGTTCCGATTAAGTATTATGTTTGCTTCCTTTTGCTTTCCTTTTTTGTTGTTGTTGTTGTAGTTTTACTTGCTTTCTTCTTCGTTTTACTCTGCGCCTTTCTCATGCACAACATTGCTTTTTTTGTTTGTGTGTGTTAAAAACATTTGCATTCCTTTTTAGTTTGCTTTTATATTTGCTGCGTATATTTAATCGCTTTCTTTTCATCTGCATCTCGTTTCCGTTTCGTTTAGTAGATGGGTTATGCTTTAACGCGCGTGAGAGAACGTGTGCTGAAAAGATTGTTTGTCTCACAAAATGTGTGTTTGTGTTTTTTTTCTCTTCTTATGATTAGTTCTTGTTGAATTTTTTTTTTTACATCCAAACGGGCTCCTCTCCGCACCGACTGACTGACTGATTTTGACTGGCGGGGTCGTCCGGGTTCGTCTGGATATGGCCACAACGCGATACACCCGTCGGCGGAGCTATGCAATCACACACGCCTATCTGCTGTTCGGTTAGTTTTGTTGAGTTGAGGGAGCTTTTCTTTTCTCCGTCACACCCCCTCTTTCTCGGGATGATCTCGAAGGGGCCCCGGGGTTTAGGGGTTAGTGTGTAGACGACGCAAGAAAACACAAGCAAAGGCGGGGTTGGCGGTGGCCAGCCAGGTGGTTAGAACAGCGTACGTCGCATCGGCCGCCCCGGTGTGTTGCATTTGATGCATTAAAAAACACACACCTTCCTAGATGGCTCTGGTAACTGCTGGCTGCTGGGCGCCCGGTCCCCCGAGGACCTTGTTCGCGAACTGCATGATGGCGGCGGCCGGCTGCGTCGGTTCCAGCTCGCAGAACACGTGGCACTGGTTGTCCGCCGACGAGGGCGATCGTTTCGCGACGAACGCAAAGATGCGCCTGGTGAGCGAATGGGGAAAGAGAGAGAGAGAGAGGGAGAAACAAAGATCAGCTACGTGTGTCTTGTACCGTTTACTAGCGATTGTTACGATCCGCGTGGCTTACTTGGAAGCGGGAATATCCCCGGTGCTGGACGGGATGCTCCACCGGTGGTCGTCGGGATCGAGCGCACAGTACGACACGTTGCTCGACGGGTAGTGTCTCCTGTGTAGTGGGAAATGAGAGGAGGAGAACATTTTAGCGAACCACAGGAAGAACCATGGAAAAAGATTCATCATCTTACCGGAAGAACAGCTGCCGCGTGTTATCGGTCAGCGTGATGCCCTGCAGCGATGCCTTGAAGTGCACTTGCGTCGGTTTCGGAAGCGGCTTCTTCGCAAGCAGCGAACTGACGGCCTTCCTTATTGCTTGCGGGCCTGCGGGAAATCAAAACCAAACAGAACAAACGACCACATGAATTGAGTTTCCGGGCGTTCGGAGAAAAAAGGAAAGGGGGGGTTTCTTCAACCTACCCGTAAGTGACTCGGTGTCGCAGGTGAACAAGTACAGCACGTTACAGGCCGCTCCCTGCTGCAGCAGCTGCTGCTGTGCCGGAGTCTGGTGCTCCATGTGTTGCAGGTCCTGTTGGGTGGGGTGGGAAAAGCGAGCGTTAGAGCGTGGGAGCGAGTGATTGTCAACGTGTCCATCGACGGGGGGGATCAGTTACCATATCGGGGATGAGCAACCGGCAGGGCAGCGCCAACGGGGTGATCGAGTGCTGGTAGACCAGTGCGGACAGCGACGTGAAGACGGGCTCGTTGACGCAGCCCTTCAGCCGCACGCCGCGGATCGTCGGCTCGACCAGGAAGTGGCGCACCAGCTCCTCACCGTTCGGGCCACTGTACTGGACGCCCGGTGGGGGCTGGTTCACCTTCACCACCAGCCCGTACGCGTTGGCGAACGTGGTCGAGTCGCGCACGATGAACGTGCCCGGTGGGGCGTCGCGCAGGAGCGCGATCGCGTCCTCGCGGCTTATGTTCGGCTTGTACCAGTACTTGGAGGAGTCGCGGGCGAACTTGACGAACTGCGGGGCCACCTCCTGGGGTTCGCTGTTCGCGTTCGAGGTGGTCGAATTGCGGCGCGACGTGTAGCACGAGAGGGCCTCATTCTGGTTGATGAGCTCTTGCGTTCGCTGCTGATTGCCACTGAACAGGTCCTTGCTGGAAGAATCCCGTGGGGGTAAGCGTTGGATAGCATAAGCAAAGGCGTCAGTTCCCGATTCCATTGCGTGCGGGGGGTTTCCATTTTTGTTTGGCATGCCAACAATTACACACGGAAGATATGTTATCTTCTTCATCAACATCCAGTAGGCAACGACATCGAACACAAACACACACGAAAAAAAAAAACATCACATCCAAGTTAGCTGGCGAACAAATCCGCCATCACTACGCTGCGGCAGGATTTTCTGTTAGTAGTTCCACGGGTTAGTTAAAATCAATCCTTCCTTCGGGGGGCAAACCGCAAACTAGAGACGCTACTCACTCGTAGGCAAACGTGCAACCCTGCGTTCGTTTCTCTAGAACCGGCGCGACACACTGAAACAGGGACGCTTTGGCTAGGGCAAGCTTTTCCAGGTGTTTGAGTAGTACATTTTTCCTGCTGAGGAGTCGTTCGGCGGGGGACAAAAGGGGGCATCAGGCAGACAGCAGAGAGCGGCATCGACAATCAGGATTCGATTTTATGGGAGGCGAGTTAGAAAGCTTCGATTAAATATTGGCGGCCATCGGGGGGTGTGTTCGTTGATGCGTGGCCACCAACAAGTGGAGGCGTGTTGTTTTAGTGAGTGATTTCGTGCGATCTCGAGTGTTACAACATGAGTGCATGATAGGTTTCCATCTAAGTAAACGCTGCTGCATGGCATTCTAGATCGGTGTTAGGTTCTCCTTACAGCTTCATCGGATTGGCTAAACGTGGGTTCCGTTTGGCACTTATCCAAAAAGCGCGATCGGATTAGTATTAAAGAAAAGAAAGAAAGCTCCTTTATCTCCTCCCCATCATAAGTGGAGGAGGGTGGATTAGTTTCGTGCAAATTGCTTCGACCAAAATAGCCCTTTTTCTGCGAGGAGCACACACTCGTGCGTTGAAAGATGTACTGTACAACAACAAAAAATGGCGATCGACACATGGCTAAGGGTGTGGTTTCGTCGAAGCGCCGATATTTGGATCCGAAGACCACCGTTGGTAAGATTAAAACCCGAACACACAGGGCGTTCTGGTGGTTTTGTTTTTTTGCATCTACTACCAACAATCTTCTTCCGGATCCGAGAGATCGAGAGGTTCATTCCAGGTAGTTTCCCAAGGTGGTACAAACAACACATTCAACCGTGGGCTCCCTTGTTTTTTTTTTGTCTATCTTAAATGTTTCTCTCGGCCGAGTGGGGAAAAGGGCGAGCCCCTCTACTGGTAAGGTGAAGTATTAGAAAAAGGGGTCTAACCTCACGTCGTAGGTCGAGACGCTCGATTTATGACTTCGTAGCGACCAAGCGGAGTTATATTTGCTGGAGAGTAGGGAAAAGAATCGTTTTTGTGTGAAGAATCGGTCGTGGCGTTTGTCTCGCGAATCATGTAACTGAAGGATGGTCGTTCAAGGGTGTTTTTTTTTTGTTGGTTTCTATCTTCTAATTCTTACCGTTGTGATGTCGGACTCTTGGGTGGAAGGGCCGGGCTGGAGGTACCATTGCTCAGCCCGTACGGTGTGCGTGGCGTCACCGGGAAGGCGGGCGTTTCCGGCCGTGGCGAGCCACCGATCGGCGAGTTGTCCGGTTCCGTCTCCGAGCGGTACGATGAGAACGATTCTTCTCGTGCCTAGGGAGTGAAGGAAAAAGAAAAACCGGAACGTGGAGAAAACGAAACGAAACGACACACGTTAGATTCACGCCTATAGAGAGTTCCGAGTTACCCTGCGATTCTTGAATCCCTTGATCTCGTGCTTGAAAAGTTAATTCCATGTAATAGTGCAATCGTTAAACGTGACGTTAAGTTAGCGTTAGCGGGTGACGGTAACATCTTATAATCGTAAACGTAAAACAACAGTTGGTTGCTTGGGGGGTAATCGAACATTGAAAGCATGCTACAATGCAAGCAAACACGCCGGGTCCGGTCGACAAAAAAAAAAACGAAGGGAAAAGAAAAGGGTTACCGGTTCAGTGGGTATGTTGTGGGTGGGGTGGGGTTTTGCGGTGTAACGAGAGAATGGAGGCTGATGGGTTCAACGTTACCTGGTCGCACCAAGAGATCGCATTGCTGCGTTCGGATAAGCTAGGCGAAATGGATGAGATGGTACTGTCGGTTTCGGACGCGATTCGTCGCACATGATTGTTCATTAGTAGCGTGTGATGATGCGTGGATTGTGGATGATGCTGATGATGATGGGCGTGCGGTGCCATGCTGACGGAGCTAAGCTGCTGCTGCTGCTGGGCTGCGGCTTCGCTACTGTTTCGGCTGGCACTGCGCTGCCCGTACCCGTTCGCCAACTCCGAGCCGTGACTCGGATACGGCCGGTAGTTGCCATTGGCTTCTGTGGAAGCCGAGCTGTGCTGCTGTTGCCTCTGCTGCTGCTGCTGCTGATAGTGGTACAGATTGCCGTTGGTTAGGTTTAACCGCTGGTTCTCGCTCATGTCATACTCGGCCAGGTTGGCCAGCACGTCGGACAGCTCGCGGGACGGATGGGACGTCGGTTCGCCGGAGGACAACGCACCGTAGCACCCGTTCGTGCGCCCTGCGTCAATCTTCGCCAGGTGCTCCTCCGTCACGTCGTTCTCGAGGGCCAGCGAGGCCAGCAGTTTATCGAGGGCCAGCTGGCCCTGGCTGGCACCGTTCCTACGGTCGCCCGCGACGACCTCCGCCAGCGCCACGCCGTTCGCTTCCTTCCCATCGACACTGCCGTCCGACGAGGACAGGAGCTCCATCGGCTCCGGCTCCTGGCTGTGATGGTGGTGACCATTCCGACGACCACCGCACTCCGGATGCTTCTCGCGCTGGTGCGGGTGCTGATGGTTGGCATGATGGTGTTCGGGATGATGGTACGAATCGATTAGGGGATGATGGGTGTGATTAATGAGGCTTGCGCTACGATTGCTAGTGGACATGGAGGAGGAGGAAGTGGAGGAGGAGGATGAAGACGAGCTGGTAGTTACACTGGGGGTGCCGTTGGCGTTGGTGTTATGGCCCATCATGCATGCCACGGCCCCCGTTGGCGGACCGTTCGGTGTCGGCTCCGGCGACGCCACGGCCGCCACAGCCGCCGCACTGTTGGTTATTTCGTTTAGCAGGTTATTGAGCTTTTCGCAGTTATCGAGATTATTCAGACTGTTTATGTTACTGAAGATTATCTGTTCGGACTCCTAGAAATGGACACGAAAAAAAGAATAAGAAGAAGAAAAAGAAAGAACACAAAAAAATCGTGGAGGCGAAACGGAACGGAAATGAAAATCAATGAAACCAAAAAGCGGCTGGCAAAAAGCGTTGAACAGTAAACCTTCTTTACGCAACGATTTGTCCTTTTTTTTTTTTGTTAGTCACAAACGATTTCCAAAAGTTAGTCCAAACAAACGCTACCAATTTACGGTCCGAAAAGAGCATTTTCAAGGAACAAAGTAATGGTCCTAATAGATCTGATGTCAACATCCTATACATGATTTAAAAAATCTATAATACTTCATATTAAACACATCGGGATTGCATTCTACTAAATAATGGTTCAAGAAAACAACATATTATTTGAAATAAAAGAACAAAATACAGAAAGTAACGAAGGACATTGAACATTGAAAAAGGTTTTGAAAACGTGAAAATCTACAATTGGGAAATAAAGGCAATTAAGAAATGAAAATTGATGAAAATTAGACAAAAAGAACGTTAAAAGATACGTTGGTTGTAAGGTCAAGCAACATCGATGAAAGCAGCACTAGCAGAAGTTGAAAGAACACCCGAAGGACCCACACCAGCCGGACGGGAGGACAAGAAGAGAAAGTAGGGACGTCCGTTCGTTGTTAACCGCGTGGAAGGGTGGAGGCGAGCGACTATAGTAGGTAGGAGGGGGGCTTGGAGACCTACCAATCGAACCTGTCCGTGTTTCGGAGTCGAATGATCCTGGTCGGCAAGGGACAGCAGTCCGTTGCTGCCGTTCAGGGTGCTGTTGCTAAGATGCTGCTGTTGCTGCTGCTGCTGATAAGGGCTACCGTTGGCGTGCCGGTGCTGCTGTGGTGTCGACGGGGCTTGACTTCCGTTAACCGGACTGCCGCTTCCGTTGATCACCACGCTGCGCTGCTGATGTTGATGGTGATGGGTGGCCGGTGCGGGAGACGATGGGGACGAAACCGTCGTCGTGGTGGCCGCCGACGGCGACGGTGATGGGTTTTGCCGTGCTTGTGCAATGTGACCGTGCGGTGAAGCATTCAAAATGGACAGCGGTGCATTCTGAAGGGGGTGCGGTTCGGTATGGTTTTTGTGGGTGCGAGTGGTGCGCGCGAGTGTAGTGTTGGTTACAAAATCATGGCAGAGTATTAGGAATCATTCAAAATCATAACATCATCATCGTTCGACGTGGATACAATCATCCGGCAGTTCCGAAAGTGCAAACTATCTTTCCCCCAAAAAAAAACACGGTCAAGCATTACGCTAGTATGTGCATTCGTTGTACAGTTGCTCCCATGTGCATTCAAAGTTTTCCAACCACAATTTTGCACCCCGGGGGAGTTTTTCCCAATCCTCCCAAGCTCCCCTCCTCTCAACGCCCAACACTCACCCCGATTGTCTGAAGCTTGGCGTTCTCGTGGGCCCGCTGTACGGCGACGAAGGGACGCTCGGTCGAGTGCGTCCGGGTGGTGGTGGTCAGGGTGTGATAGTTGCGCTCGTTGCGGACCGGCGACAGCGTTTGGCTGCGTCGGTGCGTTGTACTGTAGACGTTCTCTCCGGTTGGGAATGCCGGGCTGCCGTAATTGTAACTGTGTGGAAAAAAAAGCGAACGACACGGATTAAGAAAAGGGTTCGATTGTGTGTTGGCGATTTAGTCCGTCCCTTCCGTCATTACCTAAAGCTATTCGAATGTTCTCGTCGTTGCTGTTCGCGGCGTGCACGCAATTTCTGCTGCTGTAGCTGCAGCCAGGACTGGCCGGAAATTCTGTGGGCAAGAAACAACAACGTTACATTAAACCTTTGCTACGTTACGTCTCTTCATCTTTGACACCGAAGCAAAACACCACAACGGAAACGAACGAGTTAATGGACGTCTATATTTTTGCCATGAATTTGCAGATTTAAAAAAGCTCAATTGCGTCACTATTACAAAAATCAAAGAAAGCAAATCTTTCCAACACTCAGTAATTCTCTCTGTGATGCGAAAATATTAAGTTTCGTAGCAAATGTTCAATTTCGTATCAAAGGATTACTACGGTAACTAAATGCCCCTTGCGGAACAATGTCTATGGGCATTGGCTCTAATCAACTGAGTCTGCCTTTAAGCAAACCAACGCCAACGGATGCTGACATCATAGGTTTGGATCGGTTCCAACCCAAACTGAGCATCGACATAAACGGGTTGCTTGTGTTTGCCCAGACAGAATAAGGATACTTCTGCGCGTAAGAGCCGCCGGGCAGCATTTCAAACCGTACGAAACACGGCATCGAAATCCATTAAATGCTTCCTATGTCACCACTGGAATGCACCGTGTAGGAACCGGGGGCTCAGACATCGTAAATCCTCTTCGGTTTGGCAGTGTTCCATTTTAACCGCTCGATATTTCCGGGATGGCCCTTTGGAAGAATTAAGAAAAAAAAAAGCAAAACCTTCCCGTTCCATCCTCGCCGTAGTAGTTGGCAATGTAAAAAGCGTTTTGCAGACGTCCTTCCCAGTTCCTTGAGTTATTTGAGAGTGAATTATTTTATCCCGCTCGCCCAACTTCGATTCGATCTGCTCTACGGGACGGTCACATACCGATGCGGGTCAGTTGTTTTGTTTGTTTTTTCTTCCATTCATTCTTTTGGTAATGAGAAAGTTGTGCCCAACGGAGGCACCCAGTTACACTTGCTGCGCTTTCAAAATCTCGGCCCCGCGCAGTTGGAACCGGACCATCCGGGACGGTCTCGTTGGTTGGCCGTGGTCGAAAAGAAGAAGTGGAGGGGCGGTAAGAAGATACGGTACGGGCGAAATAAAAACGGAACAACCGCCCGCGCCGTAAACGGCAATTGATGTCAACCGGGCCCGCGGGCCAGGGCAATTTAACTCCGCACCGCACAGGCTGCCCAAACACGGGCAAGGTGTTCGCTATCGGCTATGATGGACAACCGGACCGCCGTCCAGTCCAACTCGCGGGCTGGCGATCGGCCCGGGTAAGATTGCGTATCGCAGGAGCCCACCTGTCGTGGTCCAGCTCGCTTTCGTTAACGCTATCGAGTAGAGCTCAGGAGCCGAAGCTTTGCGCTGGCACAAACATACGCGGAGGAGAACCGAGAAAAGTGAACCGAGCCGAAGGAGTCCATCCACTAGGCGAGTCGCGCACTGGCAAGTGGAATGTGGAAACTTGTTCACCTTCCCGTGCCGAGTCCCGGCGGAACCCTTTTCTTAACCGCGCGCTCAATCGAATCCTGTTCACCATTCCTCTCCGATGATGCACCACCTGGACTTCTCCTACTTACTTCCTACATCTTCCAGAATGTGTTGTGCAGAAAAGTTTTGCTTTAACAAGATGTTCCTTGTGTCGTGCACAAAACGGTGAAGAGCTCGAAGGTCATCCGTTAGGAAACACAAAGCCAAAGTGGGCGGAAAAAGGCTCGATCGATCAAACGATCGGTAAGGTTGTTTGTGTGGCACTCCGAGGTGCAATGGGGCCATTGGGGCACATTCTGTGGGTGGCTGCGGGTTAACTGCCGAGCGTGATTCATTCATGCCACGGATGCGTACGGGCCGACCGAGTCTCGGCAAAAGGGGTACTAATTTTAGCGCACACGCAAACGAGATCATTCTGCCCAACTCCCAACGAGGGTAATTGTGGCCGGATTAGTCATCGTGCGTTGTTTGGCGTACGGGGGGTTTCTTTTTTTCTTTTCTGTCGTAGGTTGGCGGGAAGAGCACACAGCCGATCTTGGATCTTGTAGTAGAGAGTGTAACACACCGCCAACGGTTCCGTTTTCTTCTCTCCCCCCCCCCCCCCCCCAGTCAACGAGGATTAAAGTCGTTAAGCGTATAATTGTAATTTAATATGTTTTACCAGTGTTCCTTCACGATCATCCTCCTCCCTTTTTTCCCGATCAAATGGATACAAAAACACGACGGAAACAGCATCCCATCGAACAAGGTTGTAGGAGTTAAACCGTACTTCACCGTTGGACGTATGCGTGAAAGCGAGTTTTGAATTTATCATCCGATAAATGGTGGCGAAACATAAGTTCCGCCAGTGCGCCTACGCCAACAACCTCTAGTGCGCGGCCTGGCGTAAACAAAAAGGCGCGAAAGCGGCACCTACACCTACGGTTCACTATTCGCCGATATTAGAACGCTGCTCCACTGCTGCTGGCACTAGTCTAAGAATAAACCGGGACCGGCTGACGGTTTAATTTAAAGACAAGAAAAAAATGTTCCGCGACAAGCGTGGATGGATGTTTTTTTTTCCCCTGCATTCCCCTTTCCCAGCGATGATCACGTTCGAAAGGGGGAAAAGCAGCTAGCTGGCTGATTTTCTGATCAAGGGATTAACGAATGCCCTCCAAGCATTTAAACTCTTCTGTGTTGGCTTGGCCTGACGAGGGGACTACTCGGTGGAAAAGTGGTACGCAAATCGGGGTGGAAAATTAAACAACCCTAAAGGTGCGCACTTGGCTGCGGTCTCGCCTGGGTTTGTTTACATTTTATGGTGGAGGAGGGAAAGGAGATTGAGGATTGCGCTAAATATAGGACCCATCTTCCCTTGTCGATTCGGAAGCAGCATTCGTGGGTGTTTCATTCAGACGAGTTTGAGCTGGAGGCACCGCGGGGGGACCTCTGACGTTGGTGGGATGTTTCTTTCTCTTTGCCATCGCAATGGTCAACCGACGGTGCGTTCGTCATTCAGTCAAATCTGATGCGGCGGTCATGCACCCAGCAGGAACGGTTATTGGCAGGGCAATTTTCTTTAAAACCCGTCGCACACATGCCAAGGCAAGCGTCGTCTGCTGTTTTAAATGCCGCTTTTGCGCAAGTAAAGTCCTCCAACGTGCTTTGCAGTAAACCCGAGGTCGTTTATGGTTCCGCCACAAATTGTGTTTCAATCGCCCGTTTAACTATGCAACTAATATGCTGTCTTCCAAGTATAGTGGACTGGGTGGGCGGTAGTTAAACGGTATGGTTGGTTGGTTCAATTGAATATCGATTGCCATTTTTTTGTGTGTGTGTTTTTAGCCCACACCATTTGACCATACGGGGAACAATAGCACGTGGGGAAGATTCAATGGGTAAAAGGCAAATGATTTCCATTTAAATACTCTCCCTCGATCGACGTCTAGAGTATCATTAGGTTGATTTGATTAATAAACGACCGCTTGAAAGTAGGACACCAAGTTATGGCAGACGATATGTGGTTTCGATTTTATTCTCTTTACGCACGCCTATACTTGGTTGCTGACATTTTTCTTTAGTCCTTTATAGGTCAAACTTTTCAAATTCTCCTGTTTATCGTGCAAACTGTAGCTTGGGTCAATTTGTTGTAGTTATGTTTTTTGGGTTACAAAAACTGATAAACCAACCATTTTACTTTCTTCTTTCATATTGGAACACCGCACAGGTATGCGGCTCTTACCGATAAGCCGGCCGGGTTGGACCGTTCCCTATAATTATGACATCATGGCGCAAAACATAAAACAAAATAAACGAACCACCGTACGATACGGCGGCTTCATCAAAAACCTCCAACGGGATACGTGCCGCCGTTTTATCTGCCGATGGTGCACCGAAGCGCAACCAATCGTTCCCTTTATCTTGATGCAATTTAAAGAACTTTTTATTGTCCCTCCAACCATCGACGGCGACCTCTGCATCTTGGCGTCCAATCTTTCCTACCAACATTCTCCGCCCAACTTTAGGCCGAAATTTAGCGTCGGACAAATTTCGATCCCAAAGGGGCTTAACGAACTTAAGATTACTCCTGGCTCCTCTCAAGATACAGTCATCGCTGCATTTAAGGTCAACCACGACGATGTCTCGCACGTCGAGGAGTGAGTCGTGCGTTGCACTTCCTGTTTCGTGCGATGTGAGTTTCACCTTCTTCCAATCTGCAACGGCCAGCCAGGTAAGACGACGCAGCCGCTGAGTGTGTATCATTGTTTCAAGAGGTTTTTCCTAATTTGGCAACAGCGGCAGCCTCTCCGGAGGTCAACCGGAGCGCGATGCTGCCCGGAACAATCCTCACGTCTGCTGTCGTTGCAATCTAATCAAGGCACCGGCAAGGAACGGTGAGCAAGTGTGTCCACCGGCTCCAAGGATACGCGCGTCCAATGACCGGAAGGAGCAAGTGCGCAAAAAAGGGGACATTGGATGGAACGCACACACAAGCCGTGAAATGAGGTGTACCTCGGCGAAGGTCACGGGACAGTCCGCTGGCAGCTCACACTCTGTTTGCGACAGTCCGTGACGCGCGGGGCGCCAGCGAGCAGATGAGGTGATACTTTTTTTCTATAATTAAGTAGACGCATAAACGTTAAGCACCAGATATTCACCGCAGTCGCAGTCGGGCGCTGCCTTTAATAGTGTGGCCATATAATAGTGACCCGGTGGTCCGTTCGCCAACAAGTAGCAGCAACAAGGGGGACTGGGCGACTCTGTAAGCGATCCGTTGATCCTCGCGTTGATGCGATGCTGTGTGACCAGATGTTGCCTGACCGGTACATTGCTCGACGCTCGAGTTGAAGAAAACGAAACGTATCTTGCTAACGAGATGAAGCATGGGTTGGAAGCTTGAGCGATTGCAATGGGCAGCTTAATTTCCCACTCTGCTTTGATGAACGTTATTACATTTCGCCATAAATGTATGTCAGTGGCATTTCATTGCACAGTGCAGCGTACACTGGGAAATAAGGTCCCTCTTGTTTGGTCAAACGGCTCTAGGTTGTCTTATCGAGAACATTAAAAACGACTCTTAGTAATGACGCGATAAAACGGCATTAACTTCTGGTATTTGCATGTTGTAATATCGATCCAATTAGAGCAATTCCCACGAACGCATCCTTGACGGTGCCTGTTTAGGGCGACTTGTAAGTACAACCTCAGGATCGCATTGTGCAACAGCAGTATATGAATATTCAGGGCATCGTTTATGAGCCTGATTTATATGATCGCTTCTCGTTCACAATGCGATCGCATCCAGGTACTAGCTTTAGCTCGCTTGCTTGCCCCAGTTTACCCGCTGGTTACCCAACCGTCTCTCTGTGGGGTGTAGACCTACAGACCAGCGCCTTTTTCGATCCAAAATTACCGCCAATAAAACTATCCCACGCGGGGTAAACGATCCCTGCGAATGTCATCCTCGTCATCGATGGCCCACCGGCCGATCCGGATCATATCGAGAGCTCACCGCGCATTTCCTGTAGACCTTCAGCGGGGGAAGCAGGTGAATACCAGTTTCGCTGGGATAAGAACCAATTGGCCGCCACTAGCCACCGACGAGCGAAGGTTAAACGGCAGGTTGAAGCCTCGCCATTCTCAATGCCAAACCTCACCTCACACCCGATCAATCCCCGAATGTGACTAACTAGCCAGCTGGGCCATACGATCAGCAACCGAAATGTCCCCGTTTGTGGCCCTTCGAAATGGCCCTCGTCCTTGCCGGTGAAACTTGGGGTAAATTTGCTCCTGGACTCATCTGTGGCCTCACTCCAAGGGAATCTAACAGGTCCCGTTTGGCCACAGGATCACGATTTGCTACCAGATGGCGCTTGCTCCTCGCTAGCCATACGAGCGAAGGCAGTGTGTTTGTTCACCGACGGCAAGGCAAGCCGGCGCCGGTGGAGGTGACGACGCAGAAGGTAAACGAATCAAGTATGTCGCCACCGGTTGCCTGTTTTCCGCTCCCCCCCCCCCCCCCCCCCATGCACGATCCTCATGCGCTATCACGGTGGGGATGGATCGATTGATGTGTGCTGTGAGCTGAGCCGAGTGAGTGAGTTGCCACCGCCGAAGCTACTAAAAGGCGTGATATAATGCGCGCGTCGTGGTTGCGATCCTATATACCAGCGATCGACTCACGTGAGCGGCGGAACTGTTTGCGGTTGCGCTTGCGCACGCGAATGCCGCGCTTCCCCGCCAAACCGAAATCATCTTTATTCTGGACCGTTTGCACTCGTGCTGCTGTTGCGCGACTCGAGACGATGCCCATAAACAATGGGCGATGCTGGAGCTCCCCGTCGACACGCGGGTGTCCCTCGCCTCGAAGCGAGAGAAAAAATGGCAACCGGGGTAACCGTGCGTCCAACCGTGCGACACGAAACTTTGACGGCGGCCAGCCCCTCCCCCGGCTTGCTTGTTTGCCGTTTCGAGATCGAATTAATATCCGAAAACCCATTTTTGGGCAAACGGGTTCACCGTGTGGTTTTCTAAAACGCTTCTAGGCCAACCGGCGCACGATCGACGACGCCGTGGCCTCCGGGAGAGCTCCATTTCGGGGGAGAGACAATCGCGACACACCAGTCGGTTCTAAGGTTCTTTCCTCAAGGTGTCGTCACGACGCTGGTTCCGTAAAATGGGAAACAATTCCATCCGGGCTCGCATTGCAGGAGTGTATCTCCGGAGGTCGTGAACTACGAAAATGATACCAGCTCTCTATCCCGTTGCTTCACACGTATTTGAAGTTCTGTTTAGCGCAAGGTCCCAAGATGTACGGTTCCCATTAGACGACCAGCGGGCAAAGATAAACAGTTCGCTCCACCACTCTAAACATTGTGGCGTTGAAGCTGCTGTTGTTTGTTGGCAAAACTCTTGCAACGCACGGCGCACACAGTGGGGTCAAGCTGAAGGGCGCAGTTGCAGTCCATTGGCAAATTGGTCGTAAATTTCGGTCCATACTTATTTTGCTGATGCGCAATGATGCAATCGATGTGGCTTGCGAGTGAGTCGGAAACAAACACTCCCTGGTCTACAAAGTGCATCCGTATGGGGAACCATCTTGCACTCAGGGTTTTGGTTCAATTAGTTTATTATCATTGCAGATTGCAGGAGCAGCGGTGAGTTGGAGATAGAGGCGAGTTGTGGAATTACCTCCGGTAAATTTATCTCTAGTTGTAAATTAACCGTGAAACGAAGAGCATGTTAGGAAAATCTTTAAATTGTAGCATTTTTCTACTTTGTCGTCTCCAGAAATTACGTTCCAAAGAACAAGTATACATTGTTACTAACACAATAATAATGAAGAATATAATTGTTTTCTCTTGTTTGTGCTACATTTTCTGTTTTAAACTCATAAGTCTGTGTTTTTATAAATGTATAACGTGTTTTGAGTCCAGTGTTTAAACCGAACGTTTTGTGACAAGTGAAACATCAAAAAGGAAGACAGACGAGCGTGAATAAGGAAACGGATTTCTACGCAATTCTTTCCAAATTTCTCTACCCACCGCTCGCAAGATAAGGGTTGACCTTCACGCGCCTAGGGATTCAGAGTTAATGCAGACTTTAGGGCTTTATTGATAAAGGTACGAATTGTTGCTATGGCATGGAAAACAAATACATTTTGCGAGATTAATCTGCAGCGACGTGTTAGGTTACCTTTACAGACTGTGAAAACAAGTCAAGCTATCCCTTCGATTTGGACTGACCAAGTGCGGGAAGAAATAAAAAAACGAATGAACCTAACTCCGTGAGTTATTCGGTGGTGGTGTAATAAATATTCAAATTTCGTTCCATAATTCTTTTCGGTTGGTGTTAATGATGATGGCGCCTTAAAAGCCGTAAACCAAGCGTGACCGAGCCGCCGATTTCTTCTTCAAAAACCAAGGAAGAGCTTTGGCTGTTGTTCGTGGACCTTCTTCAAGGCACCATTTTTGCCATAGTTCGCCCGGGGAAGGACTGGTTGCCGGGTGAATGGCCCGAGAGGGGGGTTTCTGCACACTTTGTCGTTCGGGCGATCTCGTCCGCTGCGTCCATCTCTGTGCGATCTGATGAGGACGTGGAGGCGTACAAAGTCAACTTGAGAAGCGGCCCACTCGTGCGCTCCACACGACCTGTTAAACAACTTCCGATCATCATTCGGCGCTGGCCGGCGCATTTCCAACTAATGGCACGCCTTCCATTAAATGATGGCCGTTTGGTCGGGTGGCTGCGGTGGTGGCGATCGTTTTCCAATTTGGCTGATGATGTTTTATATTTTCTGCCATCGGTTGGGTTTCGCACCAGAGTATTTGTTGCGCTTGGCAGGGGTTTTTTTCCTCCTTTTTCCTGCCAGCTGTTTGAACCAAACGTCACAGCTTTCAAGTCGACAGCAGCGCGTGACAATGCGTAGATGTGTGCATATAAATTCGCATTTTTTTTTTTTCGCTCGCGATCATACGATCGTGTGGGTGGGTCGCGCGAACGAAGAATTATCGATGGACTTATTTAGAATTTTTATGAATGAATTCCTCCGTCCCTGCCAACGTCGGGAACGGCGTGTCGTCGGCGGCAATGCCAAGGTGAAACCGCGAGCCGCTACGACGGTTTCCGCTGCGTGGGATGTGCACAAACTTGAGGTATCCCAATGCTTACCCCACACTTGCCATTTCCGGCGAACGCTCGACAAAGTGTCGAAGGACTGGAAGGCGCGCAAGCCAAAATTGACACCGTTCGTATTCGGGTGCGCTTTTACCCCATTGCCCATCTAATTAGACTGAACAAGAAAAACCTGTTCCAGCAAGCGATCGTGCATTCTCTGTGCATTGAAACGATCAACGAAGCAAACAAAAAACTGGCCCCGCTGGTTTGGCCATGTCATAAATGCATTCAAAATGCAGCGCGCATCTGACTGGGATTTTTGGAACCCAGCAGCAGCAGCAGCAGCCCGACTCCGGTCCTCTTTTTGTTCGAGTCGACGATTCGCAAGCCAGCGGATGGCGTGCAAATGCAAATACGGGCACCCTTTTGTGCAACCTCGCGGCGGGATCGCGAAAATTGCCGCTGCCGGGCAATCTCTTTCTTTGCCAGTGCCGACCATTAAAAGCAGCAACACAAAAAAAAAGTGAGAATCCACGAAACAAGCTGCGCTTCAGGAGGCAAAGGAGACAAGGAGTTCGTTCAACCCGTGCGCCGGCTCCCTGCTGCAAATTGGTTGGCGGTTTAACACGGCCTCAAGCCGCCCCAGTCTGGTCAGTCGTCAGCCTTTTCTTTCGCTAATGAACCGATTTCGACAAACCGTCAGGTACTGCTTGCGCCCGTCGTGCGCCTGTCTTCGCCGTCTGGCGGAATGGCTGCCGGTTCTTGGCGACATATCTTTCCCCCGCGCTACGGTGTCCGCTTGGGCCCGAGGCTGTGGCGAGTGGGCGAACCGAGTGGCGAAAATGGCAGTGCGATCAAAGACAGCAAAATCCACCACTGGCATGATGTCATGAGGGCGTCGCAGCGTGGAGGGCCTCGCGCCTGTGTCTCAAGAGCCACCGGAGAGAAGTTCTTTAAGCAACTGTTGTTTTTTTTAAATTGTACTGGGGACAACAAACCGACTCCACTTAGCGGGATTACGTACGGCTACATTCACCTTTAGCGCAAATCCTCAGCCCACACACTCAATCCATATCTCAAAGTGATAACGAAGTGGACACACGGTGGTATACTGACTTTTTTCCTTTCCTTCGTCACGATTCTCCTTCAAGTAATGATGGAAATGAAAAAAAGTGGTTTCCACCTGGACTCCAAATTGTACCGCACGATTGTACAGCAGATCGAGATCAAAGCTAACTGTTTAAAAACTTTTTATTTATCAAACCCGCCACGGACCGTGGACCGAATGCGTTGTGCCGGGCACGTGTTTTGATATATGGCCAATAAAAAGAAAGAGCAACAAAAAAAAACCTCCACCGTGTTGCAAACCTTTGGCCAACTTCCTCCCACTTGGCACCGTGATCACCGATTCACGCTCTACTTGCCCTTAAACGCACCTCCCACGCAAGGTCCACAAACAGCCAGAACTCTTTCCGCCCGAAACCACCTACAGAAATGTTTGTTCTTCTCCTTCATGAGATGGGTGGGGTGAACGCAAACCCCTTACGCTGACCTTGAATGCTACGAAAGTAAAGAAAGAAAAAAAAAACCAAACCTCTCAAAACTGAAACTAAAGGAAAAGCGAAACTAGCGCACTCATGGTTGCGCTATTTATAAATTCAGTTTTCCTCCCCACGGGCAAGCGGTCGGTGCCGGATCGGTAGGGAAAAGGGTGGCATATGATGGGATCGTAAATAGTTCCCCACCACAAAAACAACACCGTGAGCTGAACACGAGAGCAGGAGAGGGAGATAAGAAGAAGGTCTATTCCTTCCCCAACATCCGTTGGTTTCCTTGTGGCAATGCTTATCTCTCCATCGTGCCGTGTTTGACGTAACTGCTCAGCAGTGCAGACCCCTCGCTAATTCTAGCAAGCCCTTCTGCCGCAAATACTAGCAAAGCTGGTCAAGAATGTGTGGAACAGGGGGAAACATTGCCGCCATCCGAATTGAAAGTGAAACCTCCGGCGGGACAGCTAGCCAGGATCAGTCTAGGCTTCTCGTTAGATGATCAGATACAAACACATACACACACACACACACGTACAAACACGCACTCAGCAAGGGTCGTAAATATCTCAATGCTGGGCGGTCACGGTCCACTGGTGGCGTCTCTTGGAGGAGAAGATATTTTTGGACCTGGACCAAACGGTCCAATAGTTTTCGAAGGACGATAGAGCTCTGCGTGAGCTGACCGTTGTGGAGTGGAAGTGGAAAGAGCGGCTCGGGGAGTTCATCGAATGGCCAAGGACGCCAGCAGCGACGCCCTGCTTGCAACCGTCCCGGCTCCACCGGGAAGAACCGATCGGTGTTTCATTGGCATTTCCGCTCCACACGAGTCGATCGGCTTACACAGCGACCGCACCTGTTCAAACGGACGCACTCTCCATTACTCATCCTTCGCACTGGGGGAAAATGTCTCAAACACTGCCAAACTTGACCCCCGCCCAACGAGTGTGTAAGCGTGTTTTTTTCTTCTTCTTTGGTTTTTTAGGACGCAAAGGTGCGAATCATTTCCTTCCCGCTGGTGGCGGATATTGACATTCCCGACCTGCTTTTTTGTTTGCTTTGGCGCAACGGAACGGAACGGAAACGGCCGCCAAGTTTGTGCGTGGTGACGCGGGTTTGCGTTGGCCGTCCCGAGGGCGGTTTGGTCATAGTTGCGGGGCCATTGCGAAGGCATGCACAATTTCGTGTGAGATGAGTTCGAGCAGCTTGAGGTGAAGGTTGGCCGGCTGGCAATCTTTGGCGTCTCTGTCTCTGTCCTTCTCATGCGCATAAATTAATGTACACCGCACCGACGGCCGGCAACCGGGTGCTTACCAGGGAAACAATCCAACCAAAGTCACTGTTTACTGTCGCACATCTCACCCACCGCACATGAAAAACGGACACGCTTTTGCTGCTGCCCCCATCGAGCACATCAAGATCATCGGCACGAAGGACACCGTACGTGGGTGGTATCGATGCGCGGGGGGTTTATTTTTTTATCCGCGAAGGTCGCGGACTTTAATTTCACTTGATTTAATTTTAGGACCCACAGTTTGGCCATTCTTCACTGGTACGCTGGTTCGTTTACGGGGCACCACTTTTGCGCTTAACCGATTATGTTAACCTTAGGGACTTACCCTTCGTTGGAAAACTGGCGTCCGAAGCTGCCGTCCATCGTGTTGGATCGCTTGAGGGGCTCGTGGTAGGCCGCGCCACCGTTCGCGATGGGTCCTCCCCCGTTGGACACCGTCTGCACCGTGCGCTGGTACGTCCAGTGACCGCCGTCACCGTGCGCGTTATTGTTGATGGTGTCACTGGCCGCGGTCAGACCAATGCCACCGCCACCGCCGGGGGACTGGTCGCCGATCGTGTACTTTTCACTGAGCACTTTTTCGCGCCGCTCGCGCAGCATCTCCTCGAAGTCGTTCCGTGGGAGCGTTTTGCGCGTGGCGGTGGGCGTCCCGAGCGCCTTCCGCACCATCGACGGGCTCGACAGGCCCGACTGCATCTTGATCATCGTCCCGGCCGGCGGCTGCTGGGGCGTGCCGGTGGGCGGGATGTTGCCGTACGTGAACGGGCGCGAGTCCTCGCGGGCGTGGTACGGTATCTGGCTGCCGCCGCCTCCGTACTGGTCGTCGTCGTCGTCCGAGGTGAACCGCTCCGATGCTCCGGTGGTGGACCGCGCTGGTCGAGGGTACGCTAGCGACTGCTGATGGTGGCGCTGCATGTTCATCAGCAGCTCGCGCTCGGCCGGCGTCAGGTTATTGTTATTTATATTTTGAAGCTCGCGGTCGCGCATCGTCCCGTAGGCGCTCAGCAGTGGCGTTTCGCGGCCGCTCTCGCTTGGCGGCGGCGTGAGTGTCGTCGTCGTGCTGGACGTTTCGTACATCAGCAGTTCGCGCTCCTTCGCGGCTGCAGCCGCCGCGCTGCCAAGGGCCGCCGGGGCGAAGTCGCTCACCGTGAGCGGGGTCCGCGATCGATCGTCGCGCGGCCCTAACGGAAGCTGCGCCGAGTGCGATCGCTTGATCGTGTCGGTGTTCGTGTTGACAAAGTGATCGTTCGGATTCTGTTGAAGCTGCTGTTGCTGTTGTTGGTGCTGCTGCTGCTGCTGCTGCTGCTGCTGCGGTTGGTGGAGATGGTTTGTTTGGTCTGCTTTTCGGCCGACGTCCGGAATGCCCTGCACGGTTAGCATCATATCGGACAGCAGATCATCCAACTCGCGATGGCGATCATCTGGAAAATTGACGTAACGAAAATAAACAGCATGAGCGTATTTGAATGGAAGGAGAAACCAAAGGCACGGCATGCGAGGCAAGGGGAACAACTGACTTTCGCAACCCTCTCGCAAAGTCGCGACGGGGCGTGAGTGTTTTCCCTCAAACTTAAGGATCAGCTTTGGCGCACGATAAATATCCAATGTTATTGCAACCTCGACAGATGAAAGAAATAACATCAATCGAAAACTTTCGACTGAGCGCTCCCTCTAGCAGACTATACTACATAAATCTTTTGGAGACGTTTTCCTTGCAAAAAAACATTTCTTCTGCACGATGTAAGAGGCATGTCTTTTTTTTTCCCGTCAAGTATTTTTCTACGAGAATGAGTATCAAATACCGAGGCTTTAATTTGCATCCTTAAAAAAATGTGTTACCGGTTATCCAACTGCAATTATGGAAATCATGATCATATAATCAGGGCAATCGAATTGAACCTTCGGACTGGTTTGCAGAAAACTGTCGTACGAGAGTATGTTTCAATTCGGAAACCACTTCTCAGCGGAATCTCCAGTTCAATATGAAGTTTCTTTCACTGGTTATTTGAATTGAAGTTGACAGGTTAATTGGAAGCAGGGGTGTACTGAAGGGTCGCATTGCTCCGGCGACTTTTTGCTGCCTCAATACATCGTGGGATGGCGTGGGCTCGCCGGAATGAGACATTTTTTTCCCCCTCCACCCTTTCGTGCAATCGAAATTACCTTTCCGCAAAGTGTGACCAAGGTTCAAATCCCGCCGTCGACGCACGGTGACCGCACATGAATGTTACGAAACATGTCCGCACCAAAATGCCCTTTGCCGAGGGCTGAACCGTGGGCAGAAGGGGGATAAAATGGGGAATACAAAAAATATGGCAAAAACCATCGCCCCCCCGCCTGTCAGCACCATTCCGGTCTGTAGTCTTTCGCGCCAGCGGGAACCGTTTCGAGAGTGCGAAAAGTGTGATCACATTAGGAGCGTCTCGGCGTCGACGGGCATGGTTGGTACGGGTTCGCCAAAATGTCGAAACTCGTTGCCCGTTGCCCGTGCTCCGGCAAAAGGCGCGTTTGCGAACGGATCGGGGCTCGGTTCCAATCATCGACGCAGCCACCGTGCGCCCGAAAATGGGAAAAATGGAAAAGTCAGGCCCCCTCCAGGCGGGCCGAGGTGGTGGCATCCATTTACACCTAAGTGGACACCCACCGGTATCGGTGGCTTTCCTCGGGAAGTCCACGACGGCCGCTTTCGTCGACCCGGCTCGCCGCAAGGCTTCAGCGTGTACACGATACATGTAATTAAAAATCGTGAAATTATTCCAAATATGTGTGGCGTGTTCCTTTCGCAAAGAGGACGAAACATCGACATCGGCTCACATAATCGATAGGCCCCCGAATCGAGCACGCATCGGGCGGCAGCGGTCGGATGGAAACCGACGATGGAAATAGAAAATCATGTTTTCCCATCTGGCCGACGCGGTACCCGGATCTTCGCCGACATAAAAAGGTGAGAAACTATGCGCGAGAAAACTCTATCACGTGCGTACGTGGATTCGCTCGTCAAAACTTCATTCCGGCAGCGTGCGCTACAGGATAAATTAATTCATGCCGGTTGAGGTGGCACGATTTATGGACATGGGCTCAGCAACCTTAAGCGAGCAAGGACAGGGCGACTAAATTCGTTCCGTTTCAGCGTGCCAACGGTGCCAATCGCACGTAGTACACTCCCTTGCTGTTTGCTTTGCTTTTTAAGATTTAGTTCGTTCGATTTCTTGTATATGAATATCGATAAATAAAATACAAAAACTGACATAAAAGCTGGCATTTCTTAGACGTAACCTGTTTAAGAATGCTTTTACTATTGCATTTAAAGTTCACACAACAGATTCAGTGATTTATGTGCATTGGTAAGTTGCCCGATACAGCCAATAAAAGGACATTTACACAATCCAAGCTAAAACCAAAAAAACGAAAAACAAGGGGTATTCACAATAAGTGAATGATTTCTTTCGAAACTGAGAATGCCTTAGAAGAAGGAACACGTAAAAGACATAGAGCATACCTTTGTTTTCCCATCGGAACTAATCGGGCCTAAGCCGGACAAAATGAGAAAAAACTGTCAACGCCTTTCCAGAGGCTGATTGTACAGAAAAAAAGCACAACGATACCGACCTCCATGGTTTGAAACGTGTCATAAACATTCAATAATTCATGATCGATCCAGCGATTGACGTTTAAGCCGTATCTTGGATCCGCATAGACGGACGGCGGGATTTGTTGGAAAACAAAAATCTTTATCAACGCCTCGGTGTTGAAACGTATGAATAAATATGTTCGAGGACTAGTTCAACCAGACAAGATTCGGAATTGAGACCTCGAAGGGCGATTTTCCTAGAGCAAAAAGCGAACTTAAAAGACAATCCTCACGGATAAAAAAACTGCTTGCCATCAATCAGCAACACTGTGTTTTAAACACTGAAGGGCTGTCCGAGTTCCGGAGTGTATGCAAAAGGAGGGGGAAAAAAAAGAAGTGGCGCAAAAAATGAAAGCTCTACAACCGGTACCCGAACCAACCGAATGCACATTACATTCCATTCCATCGGCGAAAATACCAGCTCGACACGTTACTTCCAAGAATCGATGAAAATCAATGCGGAAATAGGTGACATCTTTTTCCAACCGTCCCAGCGAGCAATGGAAGAGTGAACGAAAGCCACCGGGCAGAGAGAAAGTGACAGCAAGACACAAACGAAAATAAGGACGGAGGCCGCAGCTTGAAGGACAAGCGGCAGGGCAGCGCAAAGGTGCAACAGCTAAGTGTGGTGCCTCATGTGTCGAAACTGTATCGGCACAGTTAATCTAAAAAAGGCTCTAACTTCTTTCCCCGACGACTCTCTAGTCGGAGCGAGCCGAACGGGGAGTTCCATGGTGCCAGTATGAAGATTGATTTCTCTTATCGATCGCGGTTGCCGTCGGCTTTGGCGGTGGAGAGGAAACCGTCCGAGACTGCGGGTACAGGGGGGATGGTTGCATAAATGGACGCGCAAGATCATCGATCGCACTGGCAGTGGAATGATCATCGGGAAGCATGCTGCTGGTGAGAATACGTGTGTCCCCCCGGCAGAGGACAACCCGAAGAAGGGTTCCATAAAAGGCACCATACACACACAGATACACACACAGTCACATCCTGGTCAGGTTGGATGGTAAGGCTGGTGCCTGAATGTCTTTCACCGCCCGAGCCCGAGCTCATAGTGTTCCCTTTGTGCCGTTGGGCCACTCTCTTTCACCGTGGCTCGCCGATCGGGGATGGCCGATGCCGGAAAATGGAAGCTTGGACTGGACGGTACTGCCGTACACCACCAACACCACCACCGGGGGCCCATGCCCACACGTCACATGGGCCAGAGCCCGAGGGCAGATGATAACCACATTCAGACGCCCTTTTATGGCGAGCCCTCTCTTCGGCACCGAGCGACATCGCACTGTGGAATCCCCTGCCTGCCAGTGGATGGACCGTTTTGTGTTTGTGTGCCGGGAAAGTGGGAAAGTTTTGGGAAACAGCCGGGAAGGAATGTGTTTGTCCATCGACCTACCTTGCGGACTAGCTTGACTCGGAAAACTTGACGGTGAAACGCTGGATCCCTGTGCGCGACCTGGCGAGTTGGCGAATAAATGTCCGAAAACAAACGAAGAGAAGTAGAAGAAGAAGAAGAAGAAAAACTGTATCAGTATCCCGTCTGTGGCCGGGGGGGTGTTTTCGATGCTGGCGTGAACGAGGAGAGGTTTTTGGCGCACCGAACATCCAGACGATCGGACGGAGACAACTTACGGTTAACTGGGCCACTGCTCGAGATACCCGAGTCCATCGACACGGTCAGCGGGCTCCGTACCGACTCACGGCCATCGACCTGACAGGTGCCGGTCGGCTTCCTGGCCGCACCGGGAGCAGGAGTCCCCGAGCCTCCACCACCTCCGTCGCCGGTGATCGTCGCGCCGCTCGCACTCTGGTACGCGGAACCGTAGCTACTATTGACGCCGGCAACTTTGACACTGTCGCTCAGAACGGAGCCGTTCCCGGGAGCACTCGCGGCGGAGCCCGGACTGGGCGACGGTTGGCCGGGAAGCAGGGCGAACGACACGGGCGTACTGCGCGGCGTACCGTTGTGGCTCAGGTAGATCGAGTTCGGCGTTTTCGAGCGCTCCGGCACCGGCGGCGGTGCTGCTCCGTTCGGGATCGGCTTACCGTTGCTGAACTCGGCCGGCGGCGAGATGAGGTGCGTCGGTGCCGTCGGCGACTTGGGACTCTTCAGAATCGTCGCGTAAAGCGAACCATCCAGCGGCCCCTGGGTGTGGTTGGACTCATCTGCAGGGAACAACGAGAAACGGAGGCGAGAAAGAGGCGTTCACTAGGCTGGTCTGTAAAAAAATAAGCGGGTCCCCGTCCCGAACCAAACGCAAGCAAACGCGAAGCACACACAACTAAGCTACTACTATATGCAAATCAACTACTCGCACCACTTAGGACCACTCTGGCGTGGAATCGACGGAACCTGCGCGGTGAACCAATCAACCAGCACTAACTCACTGTTGTGGGCTGCAGGGTCTCCGCAGCCTCCTGGCGAAGCCTTCGCACGGGGATACCTCACGAAAAATCCGGCCAAAAACGGAATAAAAAGAGCGAGACAAGGTAGACATAACAAGAGATCGAAAGGGAAGTCGAATCTGCCTTTAGAGCCACAGCCACCAGGCGGCATAACAAGGCATCATTATTGTTACACTCGGCGACCTTCTGGTTCATTTTTTTGTTTCTTTTCACGGCGATCTCCCCCTTCTCCCTCGCCCATCGGATTCCGAATGATCTTACTTCCAAATTTGGACTACATCGGTCTTGATTGCCTTCCTGGCAAACGGTGCGCGCGTGCCTGCCGTTGGAGTGGTAGGAACGCCGCAAGTCCGCGGAGAAAGATCATCACGACATCATGCTGCATGCTTTCCCAAAGGGCCATCCCGCAAGAGATTTGCGAGTTCACGGAGGGATTCGCCGGCGGTAGGCTGAAAGGTACCACCAGCACCGATCAGGTTGATACGATCGCAACCGGGCGCGGATTATGATCGGCGCCCGGTTGTATTATATTCAAATTGAGGCACCCGATCGAGCTGCGATCAGATTTCGTCGGGCCGCTGATTGAAGGTTAAAAGTGCAGATCACGCATTTCGATCGGTAGGGCGGCAAGGGGCAGCAGCTTACGCAGAGTGATGATGTATTTCCAAAGGGATGAAAAAGCAGTTCAATCAGCAGGAGAAAAACTGGTTCCCCGGAGGAATGTCTGTGTGGGTCGATGAAGGAGATTTTGCCGTGTCCGAACGTTTGCCGGTACGCACCCGATGAAAGTGGTCATAATTGAAATGGTTTAGTTGATCATCGATTGCTATCGATGGAACCAAAGGCACACAATCCATCGCCAGCTGCCTGCCATTCAGAATGTCTTTGATGCGCCACCCACAGGCAACGGCACCACAAAACATAAGTGGTGTCTACGACCAAGGTAACGACCAAAAGGGGTCAACGGTTTTTTTTATCATGATCCTACTTTAATGTAACTGAAGTACACTTCAAGAGGATACAAGATTCATTCTGCGCGACTGGCAGTGATGATAAGTAATGACACTTGAAGTCGTTTTCAATTCGCGCGTAAACGCACTGGGTGGTATTTTCTAAAGCGAATGAGAAACATGCCTAGGAACTTGTATTTGCTGTCACAAAGTGGTTATCGATTTTGGTTGTAACAAGTTTAAATATTATTTAACAACTTGAAGCAAGAAAAACACACACAAGAGACAAGAAGCATGAAGCATGTTAATTAATGTCTGCAACGGACAACGTTAAATCGATAACACAAAGAGTAAAACCACAATTGAATGATTGTCGTGAACATCACAATAATTACACCTTTTCGAGGGACAAGGGATTGATTTATTGCTAGAGTTTAACGAAGCAAATATCATATTAATGAACAGCGATTGATAACAGTAAATTGATAAGCGAAAGAGGAACGGGAAAAGAAAAAAGTACCTATTGGCAATGAATAAATATCAGTTCAAGTCAGACGTTAACCAATCAAAGCCAAAGTCAATCTTGAAACCATCGAAGCATAATTAGCTATGCACAAGCAACACGATCTCGAACTGTTTAATGAACCACAAAAGTGTATCGTTATCGTCGACTAACGAAGGCGCAGATATTTACAAACACAAGAGCACAACACGGTGTTCAACCAAATCACTCAGATGCATTTCATGGTGACGACGGTGCAGAAGTTTGCCTCGTCCAGCACGGAGGCGCAGTTCGGTGCAAGCGCAGTGTAATTAAGCATCGAAGCGGCCGATATATTAATCAGTTTACCTTTTTTGGGCCAACCTTTGACGTGGTGGTGATGAAATGCGAAGTGGAAAGTGGAAACGGAACAGGGGATTGAATCCGGGGTGTGGACCGACGAGGCGCGTTTAATTCGAGGCCCACCAACGATGTTCCGGGCACATCCGTGATTATGGCCGCAGGCACCGACCGACGGAGACGTTGGCAATCCGCCGAGCGCAAGGTCAGTCGCAGGAAGGTTCGAAAAACGAGAGGCGGGAAATTTAATTTAGGAAATGTTGATCGAAAATTTGTGCGTTCTTGTGGAACAGTTTCGTAGGCGAGGTTGTGCGTGTGTGATTCTTCTTTCTTTTTTTTTTTTTTGCAAGAAACCGCGGACTTGGACGATTGGGTTGAAAATTAGGTAAAGGGATTTAACTTTCACGCTGTGAGTCTTTCACCGAAACTTGCGCCTTTAATAGATTCAACGAAACAGTTTGTCTTTAAAAGGAAAATGCCTCCAGCAAACATCCAGCACTTCTCTGTGTCACTCGCCAATGGGCCACAATGGACTGAATTGGCCAACCTCTCTGGTGGAACTTTTTAGCGCCCCCCGTTTAGGAATTCTTTCTCACTCCAAAAGAAGTGTCGGCCGTCCCCAGCCTGCATCACACTTGCACAAGGCTTGTCGCGCTGGTCGGGTTGCGATTTGGCGAAACCTGTACGTCAAGCGTAGCCTTCTAAAGTGGACATTCCACGTGGGCTAGCAGTGTGAAATTGCGGCTGCAGCACCTGGAGGCGGCAGGTCAATATTTCGCGCTGCCAGACATTCACGAAACTGATACGGAGACACAGAGGGCTACACCTAGCAGTGCACCTTGGATCATATCTTGAGCAAATATCGGTGCCCGTGCGGCCAAGCGACACCCATCAACAACGACACACGCTAGCGTGGCACGTTTGCGCGTACGCAAACCGTCCCGCGTTCTGGCGTAGGTGTAACTGGACTGGCAACGGCCGTGTTGTTCGATGCAAGTCCTCCCTAGCCCTGGCCACCCTTTCCAGTGCAGTTGTTCTCCGCTTGGAGACCAGACACCACCTCCTGTCCCATATACTGCCTCCGCATCGCCTGCCACTCCATGCTGGTTGATTCCCGAAATAGCATCCCTTCCACAGCACGCAGGGCAAGATCGGACCTTTCTTATGTGTGCAACGACCAAACGTAGTCAACCCAATCCAGTCTAGCTGTGCGCGAAAACGAGAGGCCTACCGGGAGCAACAATGATGAAAGTGACAAAAAAAAACAACAACACGAAGGTAAATTAAACTGGTCAACAACACAAAAATGAATAAAGTGACAAACAGGAATTATCATTTTTTACTTGGTTATGCTTTTCATATTTCAAAAATCAAACAACCGAGAAATTGAGTTTTTTTTTGTATTATAATGGTCAAATTGTGTGTGAAGGCTTTCCTGTTAGGATTCAAATCGCATGAAAAATAACAACGTATAATGTTTTTTAAATGAATCTGTTGATTTTTGCGTCTCTGATTTATATTCCTTCGGAATGTTTAACAGCAGCATCTCCCACCTACGATCGCGAGCTGAAATTGAATACGATCAGCCGCGATCGGGGCGCGAAAGCATGTGCACAGGAAGAGTATGGAATTTTGTCGGTAATAATGAAACCACCAAGCGTGGCCAACAATAACAAATCGCAGTTGGACCAAGAACAACAAACGTTTGTGCATAACTGTTATTTATAGATTCATCGATCGTGCATCGAACTCCGTACAGGATGGCCGAGTGTTTTACAGATGGTGTAGAACGCGTATTTTCCCATGAAGTCATCGATGACAATGGGTTAATTTATGAGATGCAGATAAAATTCATTTTCAAGATTTTTGGGACAAACATATAAAATCCTAAAATCCTAAACATTTGCCTGTGTTATCGTCTTCTTTCAAACCACACATTTAAACCGATTTTTTTATCGACATCGTTATCAATCTCGATTAACAAATAGTCTCTGTCGTCTAATAAACTCCCAAATTCAAACAAGTGGTTTAACGTCACGTTGAAGAGAAGAGCGGCAGATAGCACTCGTCGACCACAGGCAACATAACTATTTCTCTCAATCCAACTCAAAATAGCACGCCCATAGACATAGGTCCCCCAACGCGTGTCCTATATAGTCGTAAAGCGTTGAACGTAGTGAGCAACACTTGTTTCGTTCACTTCCTTCTATTTTTCCACCCAGGCAGGCGGCTAAGTGATTGACCTTTGCGGTGGTCGCGTCGGAAAATGAGTTGACAATTTTTGGTGCTAGGGTTGATAACGCAGGTTGCGTTATCGGGTTTAAGCAAGGGTCGGGATGATGGGCTCGAGAAGTTTGAAGTCATATCATTTGGTATCGAGCGATAAGAAACGGAACGAAGCAAACCACACTTACAACGGAGCATTTTTATCTTTTCCCGTCGGGCTCAACGACAACAAACACAATTCGTCACTTGTTCTGACGTGAGTCAAACTGAGGTGCGTCGATAAACCGCAGCTTATCACCCGGAACGATTCACCCGGTATCGATTTACGTTTTCGAAGCCGGAGCTGAGTTTTCGCACATTTCGCCTCTTTGCGACGCCGCAGAAACCGGTTGAAACGTGTGCAGTTTCACAGCAGAATGGCACGGCACGCGCGACACGCAGACTGGCTACGACGCTTTTTATCTCCATCGGCAAAGATCGCTTCCCCTCACTATCACACACTTCCCTGTCTCCCTCAACACCGCATCCTGCTGTCCAATTTTGCCTGCACTCCTAGACCCCCTAATGACACACTTTCAGTGACACGTGCTCCAAGTCGACAGAAAACCGTACCGCACCAGAACGCGACCCAGGAACGACTCCCGAATCTTGCCGGCAGCCGTGTAGGCCGCGGTACCCCATCAGCGAAGTCGTCGAGCAACGTGCCGTCGTACGCCAGCGCAGAATCGGCTAGACGCACCAACACCAGACGGCGGTGGATTTTTCACGCGCACGAATCGTCTGGATTGCGTACAACAAAACGCATCGCGGCTGGCAGCCGCCAACTGGCAGCGTTCGGGCACAGTTTTCCCGACATTTCCGCACGCGCGAACCGTGTTTTGCTATCCTACGCAGAGCGGCGAGCTGCTTGGCATGTGTTCACTATAGGAAAAAGGGCCCAGCAATTTGCCCAAATTTGTGGGAATGTTGCTTGAGCGATAGCCTTCAAGGAAAAAAAAACATCCATTCCATGGAGTTTTTACAAGTTCATTACTTTGTTTCAAAACAATACTTCAACACAAATATTTGGAAATGCAATTTCAAACTCCATACATGAACCAAAATTTGACGCAAACACTGGCTGGCAATGATCTACTGTGAACCACAATAAACGGGTGGAAATATGATCCAATTGTCTAGGATTACGAGAAAAACGACGTCGAACACGACACACCCAATGAGAACACATGTTAGCGTCGGTACCTTTGCAGATCCACGCGCGGTTGTACGCAAAAGAATGAAAGTGTTATGCTTCTGTAAAAAATATACATACTTTTGAATATACCGATGGTAGCATTTTATATGTATACATACATTCATCATAATTTAAATTTACATTTTGGCCATTACATGTGAGACAAAACATACCACCTTTAAAGATGAAGAAGGTACAAAAGAGCATCTAATCACTCGAAGACTAGCGTTGAATCAAACAAACAAACAAACAACCGTTCATGATTAGAGTATCATGTTTCACTTTGAACTGTTACAGGAAGCGATGCTGTATTTGCAGGCCAAACATATTAAAAGATATTTGATTGGTTTACGTTTTAAACAGAACAAATAAACAAGCATTTCAAAGAAACGAAAATTCAGTAGCATAACAAAAACAATATTTATAGCTTAGTGAAGCTAAACCGGAAGCAGCAAATATACGTGGAGAGCTCTGACAGCGAAGGGAAATAATATGAAACGCTTTCGACTTTAAATTAAAGATTGTTACTAATCACCACTAACACACACAAAATCTCCTAGGTTTATAGATGTCATCATCATTAAATTGTGCTATCTCCGCGCTGTACCAACAGAACGCAATGGCCATGAAGTCGATCAATCAGGTATGCAGCAACTAGAGCATAACGATTCTTTTTCTTACCCCGTTCATTGTTTTCAAACACAAACGAAACGCACGAATTTGTTTATGGTTACAAGTTGAAAATGTAGGCCGGATAGACATCTATAATATGATCCTATTACCAACATCATGGAGAGTTTTCCAACATATTTTCAGTTGTTAGTTGGAAAACAATGTCCCGAGTTCATCTAATCCCATCATTACTAATCAATAGGGCAACGGTTTGCTGCTATCGATTCCCTTAGCAAACTGATGGCATAGATAAAAGTCAACAAGAAGCATAAGCCACAAGCAGGCTGAAGGCTAAACAAGACCAAGGCCACATGGCGAATAAGGGCACTATTGCCGAGGAAAGCACATAATCATTTTTGCCATCGCCGTCATCGCAACTACCGGCACACCTACGCAGGCGATCATAAAACAATCAATCAATAAATTAACCTTTCCCGCACAAGCATCACTGGGTAACCTTTTGCTGTTTAACGCCCCAATAAATCGATCGTAATCTACGACACGCTCTTTCACGGTTGTTCTCGTCCGACCAGGATGCGCAATGCTTCGGTTGGGACGCGTAGGGTATGTCAGTGGCTAACGGGGAGTGATGATACAGCTTGTTAAGGGCTTCTGTCTACAGCGATGGCGTTATCCGTTCGGATTGTCTTCTTTTGCTACGTAATGCGGCATGCTGAAGTTGGTGGCGCCAAAGTGAGAATGAAATTATGTCAAGTTAGGCGGTGGAATTTAAACCGTTGCGCAGGACCGACGCAGTCTATAAAGGAGCTCTTTCACATTATGCTAGACACAACAGTTCTGTGCTCTGCAGAAATCTGTAAATTTACGACAACTTTTGTTGGGGAAGGCCACGCGTAATCTGTTAGCTAACAGGTCCATTAAAGTTTGAAACGACTCGATAAGTAGAGGTGAATGAACCAGTTGCCACGTTTATCCTAGAATTTTATCGATTTAGTGAAGTCTGAGTTTATACTCGAGACAATTTCCAAAGTTTTGCAGACTTATGCTTTGCTTTGCTGCGAACGAATTGATGAATCAGCTTCCGCGGACACAAACAGCTCTAGCAACAAGTAGGAGTATCGGAAGAGAAAGAAAGCACCAAAATAGCTCCCTTACACCAAGCGAAAAAACGTGGTGTGGATCTAAAAATAATTCGTTTACCTACAGCAACAATAAATCAAACGTTTGTCAAATAAATTAAAACGTTTTAATTACGAACCCTATGAGGACGGGATCATTTTTCTATGCTACGTACTACTCGTAGCTGTTAGTGGTAAAGTACACGCTGCAGCAATTTGCGTATAATGTCTTGCGAAGTAAACAAACGAGCAAATACTAACCGAGTAGTTTCTGTTATGATTTGGATTAACTCATCAACCACGCCTTTCGTAAGACACTTCGCTCGCTTCAGACTGCTTGGCAATCACTTTATCTCGAGGGCAATTTTCGGTGAATCATATCCTTTCAGGTTCAACACTAGCTCGAAACGTGCTAGCTATTTATGTAGTCTTTGTTTAAATTTTCCTGGCGCTGCTCAATCTTGAAGTCAGCTGATGTAGGATGTAAGCTGACAGTGATTGTGAGAGCAAACAAATGACATGTTTATGCTACAAAGCCAATTAAATTCGCCACAAAGCCGGTAAAAATCCATGCATTGTGTTGAAGGATTTTTAATTTCTTCAGTAAGAGTTAAATGCATCTAAAAATTATTTCGGTTATCTATTGTTGAAGAAGTCGTATCGAGTTCAAATTTTCAGCGAAGCTGGGCAACAATGTTTACTATCATATTGCGCAAAAATTATAATTTTAAAAATCCAATAACTACTTAATTACATAACTGATTAAGTGAAAGATTACTAAAAATTGATATTAAAAAACAACCAACACGTTTTTCAACGTGACAAAAACCAGCAAACTTTATCGATCCGCCAAAGAAACCGATACATCCGATGTCGGTCTCCAAACGATATGTCTACGATTTTTGTCCCATAACCGATTCGCGAGCCGGGCAATCCAGGCGGGATTTACAGACAGACCACCTCTTACGTGTAAACCGGTTCAAATAAGGACTTATCGTTTTCGAACCGGACAAATCCGGACATATCGTTTGGTATCCGTGCACGTGTTATTACTATTGCATACCTACAGGCGCATTTTATAGCCGATCGTCAATATTTTAAAAAAATCTTCGCAAACAGTGCTCCATTGGGAAGATTCTCCAAAATATTGACGTTGTACGATATTTTCTACATTATACCTGCAAGGACATACACTTACCTTCGTTAATCGTTTCTAGATGATCTCCGTTTTCCGCCAGCGACTCTATCCGCACGAGCGGATCCTGGAAAACAAGGATCATGGGTCGCTCGTTCGGTACGGTGTCGAAGCAAAATGTCATCTTATGTTCCGCCGAAAAGCGCTCATCTATTAGAAAAGATACGGTGATGTGAACGAATTAAACACCATCCGTAAAGACCGCGCCGAGTTGCATGCTTACCATCGCACGCCAAGTCTAGATCTCCCTTTTTGAATTGTACTTCCTTTTCCGTTATGGCACATGTGTGAAATTGCACGGAGGCGATCAGTTCCTTCTCGTAGTTCGCTTTGTTGTTATTTGGTATTATCTGGTAGCAGCGCACCAGTATGTCACCGCGCAACCGTAGCGGGTGCTTAATCTCGTAGATGAAGTGCCGCGTGGTGAGCGGAATGACGTAGATGTCCGACGTGAAGAGACACCGGACGCCCTCGAAGATTTTGATGAAACTGCGCCACTCGCTGTTGACGGTTATGGCACGGTAGTGCAAGCATGGCGGAGATTCAACTCGTATCGCTTTCAGGAACAGCGAGGACGCGTTCATCTTTATCATCCCCGACAGCAGTCCGGAAAAGTACTGAATGTATCTGAAGAGTGTTATGAAATACGGCGGCGGGGGGCGAGGCGAGAAGACGAAAACATGATTAGCACATTGCTTAATCGGATAAAGATCTTCCAAACACTACGGGTCGTTACCTCTTGTGCGAAGGAATGCGCAGCGGACCGGCGACGGTTTCCAGAAACTTTTGCGTGGAGTAAATATCCAGGTCCAACCAGGTGGGCGTTTTCCGGCCATTATCCGAGCCAGCGGGCGAGAGGGAACTCTTCTGCTGGCCGCCGCCTTGCGGAATGTTCGAGCCGCAGATTTTTTGATACTGCAAGTAAGCTGCAATCGCTGCACCGAGCCGATGTTTGTCCTCTCTGGAAAGGAAAGCAATAAGAGAAGGGAGTCGTAAGAGGAAGCCTTAAAAATTCCGTACAATGCATAAGGCTTTTTTTTAGTCCACAATCTGAAGATTGCAGCAAAACTGCAACTCACAATGATGCGTTTATTCCGCTTTGTCCACGACGAGATTTTTACAGTTGGTTGTATTTGTAACGACTCACATTTTAACACGTCAATTTGCAACATTTGTCGTCCATTGTTTGCGCTCAGAATGCAATTTTGCTTAGTGTGTGCCATTTTCGGCGTTTTATAACATAAAGCTCACACGACAGTGCATTATTACTTGACAGGGAGCTCGTCATTAGGATAATTATTGATTGCTGAAAATGCACAACCCGCCGTCCCACAAGTTTTCGTGAAGTGCATCACTCGAGAAATCGATTTAGTGTAAACGGAAATCTGCAAACGCGACGGGAAGATAATAACCATCGGCTCGAGATGAGGTGACTGCGTTGATGGTGGTGGCCCATATGCCAATCAGCGCGCGCAGTCCGTGGCGCTGACAACTTCGGCCAAACTTGGTAATCGTTTCCCAATGTGTTATTACACCCAACTACCGCGAGTGAGTGCAACGAGCAGAGAGACGGGGTACCGGTTTTTACAACGAGTGCAAATTAAAGTGTTCTGTGTGCTGTGTTGGGTGCAAAATGGCGCACAAATTACAGATCACTTTCATCTGGCCAGTTAGGCGTAATGTGCTATTTCCTGTGGCCTCATTTTGAGCGCCTTTACGTTATCTGTATTTCACCTTTTCGCTTGGTTAAGCCAATATTAAATGTACTACAAATTTCGACAGTACTGGAAACAGGAGAAAAAAAATACACAAGTTTCGTACGATTTGAAAGGTATAATTTGTACATAAAAAGATGATCTCTACTGTAAAAGTTTGCATTCAAATAATCATGTTTAATAACATGCCTGCTGCATCAAACACATCCGACTAAAAGGTATTATTAATTATTTTAAAATTGCAACTCAACCGTGTACCACCTTCTAATAATAATCATAATTCACATGCTTGTATGTTTGCTTTTCTCCAACATATCTTCACGACTTCACGCTCATTCTTTTTTCATTGGTAGATTGTGCTTTTTGGCGAAGGTTTTCAAACACACCCGAGGCTGTCCAGAGCGTTTTCGGCATTTCCATCCAAGGGCAAGCGAATGTTTGGGTTGGTGCCGATCTTCCTAAACAAACGCAGATAAAAATTGCGCATCAACCTATGCGAAGATGTATGTTTTCAGCTCCATTCACTCCTCCCCTGCAGCGACACGAGTTGTATAGTTTTTGTGGGCGAAAACTTTCTTATCTCTCTTTCACTAGTGTTTTGCGAAGCACAACATTGATTGGTACCGTAAAAATTACCGGCGATTGCTCAAAATCTCTGCTTATGAATTATTTATTAAGGAGCGCTCAGGCTACGGTAAGGTGAAGAGATATGGCGATGTCGAGCCCTCGCGAAAGTTTTTTTTTTTTTGCGGTAACAGTTGGTTTGGCAGTTAGCTTTCTTCTTCTTCTTACAGCTCCGTCCCGTCGGCGGAAAGCAAGTACCGCGACTGCCACGTAGTTTGCATGCTGCATATGTAAAACCATCTTCCAAGGGGAACGTGAGAAGGTAGCAACAAATTGCTGCCGTTCCTGTCCACCATCACCGGACGTTTGCTGTCGATGGCCACCAGAAGCCAGCGGAGGAAAATTCGCGACGGCGTCCAGAGTATCGCCTTAGTCCATTGCACCGGATGATTGACCAACGTCGAACGACGACAACGACGCCGCAACCGCAGACAACGACGAGCCGGTGAACCGAGGCGAACATTCGCTCCGACAAAAGGCACGTTTTCCCGATTCGGACGTTTGATTATTACACCGCAGAAAGACCTCCTCCGGAACACAAGTAAGGTACGCATGAGGCGCCAGTTCGTGAGCAGGAATAAGCCGCAGCACTTTTGGTCGGCATGTTTGACGGACTGGCTTGGAGGTTATTTAAAGTTTCCTCTTTCTCTTGACTGGTGAAACAGTGCGGCGGATGTTCAGATGGTAGCCTGCGGCGTCCTGCACCGGTATTGAACGCGCCGATCGGGATCGGGTGCATCTGCATACAAACACGCATAAAAGTACACAGCGGTACAAGCCCATTCCTCCTTGTTGCGGTGCGATGAATCGGTAGTAAATATTCAAATATGACACTCCGGGACATTTCATGCAAATGGCGTGTTTTTACTTTGTCCTGCCGGACTGACCAGATAGTGACGGAAAGTGGGTCGCTGTATGTCAGCAGGTAAACATTTGCAGTGTGCTGAAGTACTTGGTAAGGGTGAAAAAATCTGATATCTTTTCCAAAGTTATAAGCTTTCTCAAAATGTTATTCTTCTTAACGTATCTTTAGCATAAACATGTAGCAAAATTGTTTTAGATTGTCCGATCTTGTCCAATACGCTGTTCAATAAAACTTTAAGAACGGTTGAAATGTCGAGGCATTTTTCTCTAGTCGGAACGAAGCATTTTGTGATGTCTTTCATATTTTATCATAACCTGAAAGATACACGGTAACGGGAACAGGAATCAAACAAGCCCAATGAGCTTTACATCGGCTCCCGTATTTGAGCGCGCGTTTAAGCGGTTTAAAAAGATGAATTCCAGTGGCTTGCGAGACACAACCTTCCAAAGAATCTTAAGCGTTCTAGCTTTAAAGCTTTTTAACCGAAGATTAAACATACGAAAAATGTTGCTGACAAGAGAAAAGGCGAGGGAAGAGTTCCATCCCATATGGTCCATCATCCATCGTTTAGGTTAGAATGTTTGTCGAGAAAACAGTGTATTCGATGAGCCGTTCTGTGCGTCCCCGCATGCAGCATCATAAGCATGCCTTTCCAAATCGAAAGATCTTTCTCGCCGTGGCTCGAAGGTGGTCCTTCTCAAGTGGATCCCCGTTCCCGCAGTAAAAAGCCTTTCACATCGCGTCACGCAATCGCTTTTCCCATCGCCACACAGACACATGCTTAGGGCGAAGCAGCGGCCTCGTGAGTGTAGGATTACTTGTACGGACGAATCAGTCATATGACTTTTTTTTATGCCCTCCGCTCCGATGTGTGGTCGGCGTAACTGTCCCGTACCTACGGAAGGTACACCGCCCTCCGCGATATGCCACCCACCTGTCCTGTAGAACGACGATTTTTTCCTTCCCGCTGCCCAGCCAGGAATCGATGTATTTGCACAGCTCGCACAGCTTCTCCAGGGTGATGTTGGTGAGGCACGACTCCAGATCAAATATCCGGTAGTTCTGAGGAAGAAAACAAATAGGATCGGAATCGGATTAGAACGCTGCGCAGATCTGTGTGTGAGTGATGTGACGCGGATGAAAGCGCAACGGTTGATTGAGTGATTATTAAGCCACAGCACGGTCAAATGTTTGGTATAATTATGGAAATTAACGTTTCTCGCTTCCACTAAGGACTTTAAGGAGACTGACCCGACTGACGCTCTCGCCGGACCCGGTGGCCCGCGGAGCCTTTTTAAACGTTGCGCTAAGAAGCTTACGTTTCAGCTTGTCAAGTGTCTTTCAAAAAACAGAGCCACATCCGCTCATCCGCGAGTCCACATCTAATTGAATTATGCTTCAAAGGGTCCGGCAAAAGATCGGGCCGCGGGGAACGATCGGTGCGTCGGCTTGCCTACCTGCTCATGTTTCTGTTCCAGCATATTGATGAGTTCGCGCTCGTGCTCGTCGGCCGGTGCCGAACTGCTGCCGGGAGCGGCGAACGGCGACGAGGAACCATTCTGAAGCCGCCGGGCTGGTAATGTCGACGCCAGAATACGCTCCGTCACGTAGTTTAGCCGCAGGGAGGGTGGTGGGTCCACCGAACGGGATGCGGGATAGGAGTGATGCTGTAGCTGCTGCTGATGCTGACTCTGAGGCTGCTGCTGCTGTGGCCGGTAGTGCGGTTGAAGCGAATAATTATGATAATGGTTGTTATTTACATGGTTCAAGTTTGTGGTCGGCCTGGACTGTTGCAAATGTGGCGGTTGTTGTTGCTGCTGCTGTTGCTGCTGAGCGCTGATCGCATGTAGAGGAAGCTGAAGAAAGAGATATCGAAAAGAAAAACAGAGTAAGAATCAAAAATGCCAAAAATATCCAGAGCGATTTGAAAATGTCTACATAAAACAAACACAATTCGTACGAGCCCTTTCTGGCGGTCGATCGAGTGTGGCGCCTAAAATGCGGTTTTTGATACTGTTTAGATACAGATCTTCCCTTTTAAAGACGGCCGTATTTCAAACAAAGCCTCCCCGCACCGAATTGGTTCCCTTCCGATTTTATTGTCCGGCGTTTCTTTGCCAGGGTCATAAACCATGACGGGACGGTTTTCTACTTATGGATTTATGATTGGGTCTATCACTGGTAAGCCACGCCAATCAGCCGATCTCATATATTCCATCATAAACTGTCACCGTGAGTATGGGGCCAAGATTCGCCATCGAAGACTTGTATATGTTCAGCCTTCGTCGTGGATCGATTCCACCCGATTGCTAAGAGAAGACACTGGGTAAAAAGAAAGAAAATACGGGGTTTGCTGTAATCTGTAACTAAAAGCGAACATCTATCTGTTCCACAGAGAAGCCCGAAAGAAGATGATGTTTCTTGCTTTCAGATCCAACCGAATCGCGCTACAACGAATATCGACAAACAAATTTAAATCGATCACAAACGCTGGACACTGGGAAAACCAAAGGCGTATATCCAAACCTTACGAACCGATTTCCTCGGGAGATTGGGTCAATTATAGATTTGTAGCACAGCAACGTGCTTGTGCTCGATCTTTGTGCCGGCACAAGGGCAGCAGCGAAAGGAAGCGTGGTAATGATCGATTGCGCGCGTCTTTTCGGAGTACCAAATGCAGAAGATCTGATTCGATTGGATCGATTGTGCGTTTGGAGGGCCAACACAATGGACAGATTCGTCGCTGCATAGTGGGAAACATGGTCTTGAGGCTCATGGTACAACCAGAAGAGGAAGCCCGATCGAAATTGAAACGTAATTTGGAAAACAAAACGAAATTGAAGCGAATTTATTTGATCAAGCAAAATTACCCACATCCTGTAGGGCACTATTCTTCTAGGGTTGAGCAAGATGATCTTGCAGTCTGAGAGGCACGGCTTCAAAACAGAGCAGAAAAGAACAGGCTGATGGGTTGCGTAGCTACACGAGACTCGTCTTGAGGAGAAGGGTGTTTTAGAAAGGGTTTCTAGATCGAAGGTAAGCTGGTGGTGGTACTAGATACTCTCATTTGAGGGTTATTTAATTTGCAGCTAACGTCTTCAATGTTTGCATCACCAACTACATGCAACCGAGTGCTAGTTCGACGATATGTTCAATCAATATATCAGTATCTATATTATTGAGCTTTAGGATAAACTAGTTGACATCATGGGCATTATTTTCAACATAATTCTTAAGTATTAGCATCATATATTGTCACCGCCTCATTGAAATTTTTTCAGTATCTTTTTTTAAATATATTTGTCTTAATGCCACTTTTCATTTCGTTAGTTTGTATGTTAAATTAGTTCATGGTCAATCTACTTTCCGCAACATTCCTTGGTGTTTGTTCTTTATTCAAAACCTCCACAAACGTTGGAGAAATCGCCTCGGCCTCGGTGGGCTTGAAAGTGAAATCTGTGACTGGACGTGATTCGCATCTCCGTAACACTGCCGTTGAATGCATCTCCAATGGCACGAGTGCATTCGTTGTGTCATGCAGCGTTACATGTAAATGACATGATGGTGCTACGTGATCACAGGCGTATCCGCTTCGCATCTCTTCGCATCTGACCATCCGTTGAGCGTGGACTCTCCCATGGCCTATGTGAATCACACAATTTATCGGGGATCATGTTTCTTGGGGATAAAAACGAATTGAATAGACAATTTCATAATTGAGTTTTTTTAAGTTTTCAATTTTTTTTACAGTAAATAAACTCGGAATAAGTGAATAAATCTTTAAAAGAGATCATAAAATTTCTTGAGAACAAAACTGCAGACAGCCTTGCACGTGATGATTAAGATTGAAAGTTCAACAATGAATACCTCCTGTTCAGAATATGGTGGTAACGATAAATCGAAGCGAAGTAAAATACAGATAACAAGACGGAGGATAAAAGAACGCCTAATGACCTCTTTGCAGAGTGTACATACCATAGCCGTTCAGCTCTGTAGCCATCTTTTCTGGGCTCTCTGAATTCATGTAATTTGACATGCTGGATTATAGAGCGAATAGGTAAGCTTAAAGAAATCCAGCACTTACGGTAGATCGCACATCGATTAAGATGGTTCGCCTGGACATTAGCACCAGTTAATGATGATGTTGTCATACAAAAAAATCCCCTCTATGTATGCCTCACGCTGGGAACAGCAATTGAATTCAAACATTCTCAAAATGATGATGTGAATTTAATTATGACTTCTACTTGAAGATCAAGTGTTTTAAATTGGTGTGAAAGATGTTGTGGTTAATAGCACAGACACTTTCATTTCACACCTAAAAAAAACTTTGCAAAAAATGCAAACAAAGAATGTTTGATAGGAAACGGATTGCAAGGTAATGAACTTAACATTCTTATAAATACTCACCGAATTGTACTTGTTGATTGCTTGTTGCTCATCGTCTCCAGTGTTTTTCTGTAATGAAACGAACAAAACCGATACAATAAGAAGATGAACAGCTATTAAGAGGATGAACAGTAACGCCGGAATGTGTATTTAATATGCCACTCGATCGTACCCGGTACTAATTGATTAGAAGTTATGTCAATCCACTCATTTTCTATTTTATGCGCTTTATTTACATAGCCCCAGCAACACCTTGGCGGCGCTGCTGCCGGATCATAATGCCTCCATTACATCCCACACCGTCAACGCTATCCCGCAAAAGAGAGATCACGCTAATGAAGCTAAAGCGGTACCGGTTGGCAGTAGCAGGAGGCCCGCAATTACACTAGGAACGAATCGTAATACTGGTCGGGCAGCTATACATGCCATCGTCGGTTGGCAATGGTCCGAGGTTTTGTCCGAGGAAAATCCGATTGCGCAAAACATAACGTGTATAAAGCATTCCGCGCAAGAAGAGGAACAAGTTGTATTAATTGAATACAGCGAAACGGAAACGAACGACAGCAAGCAAACATATCTTAAGAGCTAGTTGGAACATATTCGCGTGACAAATTGTAATTTTTAATCGTACGTAGCAAATTTTCTCCACAGGAAGAAAAAACCAGGAACAGCGAAGTTACGTCTGTTGAAGCGCTAATCCCTAGGGGGATGAAAAGCAAAGCTTCATGCGACTTGAGAAACTTTCCAAAAACTCGGAATTTTTCATCTGTGCACATTTTTTGATCATGTACAACAAATTTTGACTTTAAGCAAAGCACCTTTATTTAAAGCAGCAGGTTTGCAAAACGAGTTTTACGTACAAAAATACTAGCGTATGGAAAAAAAAAGAAAATAAAACTCGGAACATCTACATCTTCTGAAGAAATTAGCATTCAGACCCGTTATGGTAGCCTATAATTTATGTCAAAACGTTGCGGCCATTAATTTCACCTATTTTTAACGCCAACATTTAAGAAAATTAAGACAAAAAAAAAGTTTTATGCGCAAAATTATTCCTCCGGGCCGAGACTCGGAGCCTGCCCAAACGCAATTCTCATCGCATCCAGTCCAATAAAACCGTACTCCCAAAACCGGTTTAACGTTTTCCTCACTCCATCGACAGGACCGATCGGCTTTGATCGCCCCAAGTGATCAAGGGTTCATTAAAAACCCGTCGTTCTAGGGATTTTTGCACCGGCCTGGCGTGTACCTTCGCGAATTGGAAACTTCTACCCCGATTCGCCAATTTTTCATCCTCCGGAACGTCTTCCCGGTGGAGCATTCGCATTCACGCCGTGCTCGTGATTCACGCATGTGATTAACGGTAATGAATGTCTTACTTAGTTGTTCTGTTTTTCATCCCAATTGTGTTTCTTCTTATCTACATACAAAAAAGAGCATTCCATCGGGGTGTTGTACCTTGTGTTTGCAACAATTCTTGATGCTCACAGTCGGCACAGTCCCAGCATGCGGCAAATTTCGTTTTATTTTACTACTTCCCGCGCACGAATACGCACCGCGCTCGAATACGTATCTTCGCGATTTGGTACTAACGGCCGTAGGGTTTCCGAAGCCTGCGGCGCTGGGTATAATGTCTGCAGCAGCGCAGACAATATTAAAAGAAAGCTCAAGGAAGCAGTGCAACGACGGACAAAATTGACTCATGGAAAATTCGCACGTTCGTTTTGACCGGACTGGAGCGCACTGCCAGTTTTGCGAATGCCTACTTTGCGTTTGACAGTCGTAAAAGAGAGATTATTATCGAGTATTCCGACTTATGTTGGTGAACCAAGAATCCATCCCAGAAATATGTCTGTACAAAGAAAGTATTATTTAATTTTTTTAAAGAAAAAGTAGAATGAAACAACAATTCAAACAATGTGGCAAAAACTGTGCGAACATATTTTTAAGGACTTAAAAAAATGTTCTTGGCTGGTTGACCAGAAGGAACCAAACCGCGAAACACGTTATGAAAATATTCCGCCCACGAGCGCGTAAACTGCGTGGAATGCAATCGTCCAGAAATCTCCCGTGTGTTTTCAGTCAAAAAGCCTCTAGGGCATTTGCGTTGGCCTGTGAAGCTCAATAAAAAGCAATCTCGGAGCACGAACTTCGTCCCCGCGCGCCTGTCCTGGCTTTTTCCGCTGCTCGCAACACGATGTCACACCGTCGCTTGTAAAACATCGCGCAAGCATAAATCTTAAACTCCATTGCGGTGGTAAAGTTATAAATTTTCTTCGCCACAGGCCATTTCTACACCACAATTTTTTGGAAGGAATGCAGATTTCGCCGAGCACCGGCATGGATAGCATGCTTTCGGTGCCAACAAGCAACGCAATTTAGGAGCCGGGAAGCTTGAAATATACGAACGAAGGAACTCGCATCCTCTCTAATTTCAACCGCCGTACAACAATTATGGTGTTCAAAAGTCGTGATATCCGCACATTGATTTTCTGAATCCCGATAAATTTTATCGATTTTTGTTGTTGTTGTTTTTTACATCGTAACTACATTAAGGAAAAACTGAATCTGCTTAGATTTCCACTCGCAGCTCAAGAACCAAGAAATGGACGTGCCTGGTGTCCGATATCTCGGTTCTTGGGAGTCAGAATCAATTAGCTGGAAACGATCTACAATAGTCACAATATTTTGTTGTTCGCTCGGTTCCTTTCGTTTCGACTGACACCGCCGATCGTAGTACCGTGTGGCTTCGAGGTGTTTCTTAGGAAGATCATCGTACATTTTCCAGGAAAAAAGATGCATGCAGCACCGTGAACGCAATCCGGTGGAGGAACGTCGCGACGGAACATCGTGGAACCGTTGGATCTTTCGCCTCGTCGTAGTGATCATCGTACATCCCCCTCCGAGTGGCCTCTCCCAATGCGTCTTCTTCCAGAACGGCGCCTCGTGGTTAGTAGAAAGGCAGTTTAATTTTTTTTTTTTAACTCCGATGGGACGGTCGATCGGAAAAGCGTCGATGATGTGGATGGCCAGTGTTGTTGTTCGTTGGCGTCTGGTTGCAGCGCCGGTTGACGCTCGTTGCTAGAGTTTCGCTGGCCGTTTTTCGCTTGCCCAAGCTAAAGTTGATATGTTTCCAAAGTGGCTGGCAGTGTCGATGGCAGAGGCGAACGATCGGGGACGGAGGCAGAGAGCGGGAGGGAGATAGATTGCTTTCGTTGCACTTTTTCTGCATGCAACCCCGGCGTGCAGTGTGCGTTGTGGCGGTGCGAATGTTACTGCTAGCCCTAACTACCACCCATAAATTATCAGTCTTTCACTTGGTGTCACTGGACGGTACGTGCCGGATCATCAATCCATTAGCCGTTCGCCTTCGGGGAGACGCTTGCACCATTGCCCGGTTTTATCGCAAAATGTTTTTGCTTGTAAAAATATGCACGTCACATTTCAATCACGCGGAATACATAGCCCCATACGCTGTGCGGCGACACTAATCGGATAGAACGCACGGCAGTGAACATAAAATAAACACACACAAAAACGAACCACAATATAAATTTACAGCTTATTACACACATCAATAACGGGTCCGTTTGCGCCAGAGGCACGACAGGGGCGGCCTGTGGTCCGGGGGTGTTAGTTTTCTCGTTTTGGCTCTATGGAAGTGCCAATATTCGCACCTTACGGGAGAGGTTATGCAAATTATGAGCTTTATTTGATTTGTTGTCACCGTAACTTTTATTATTTATTTTTTTTTTAGAAACGAAGAAAAATGTCAAGCGCATCAGCAAATCATCACATGCCATTTTTAACCTTTTGTTCCTTTTTTAAATAACTTAAGGACAACCCCAGGGATAAGAATAGTTTAGGGATATTTGTTTATTTTGGAGTGTATGAGCGTTTAAATTGAAACAAAAAAGTTTTGCTTATTGTGAAACAGTTCTTTAACATCCCCTTTCTTCGCACTTGATCGTCGAAACGTTATTTAGGAATGTTCAAGGCATTTCTAACTCACGGTCAAAATTCGTTCCCACAATTCGTGTGCCCCGTGCGAGATTGCTTTGCGAAAGAGCATTTTTGTATTCTTCTGGTGTTCTTCTAGACACGGTCGTAAAGTGTAGGAATATAAAAACAATCTTCACGGCGACGAGTGGTACGTACGCGCAATGTGTGTATGATTTGGCTTTTCTTTTTTTGCGTATTGGCACTGGCTTCGCAAAATCTGTTCCCAAAGCCATTGGTGTTGGCTTTTTTTTGCCATTTGCCATTTCGCAAATACACGTCGCCGAAAGACAAGTGTTTTTTGCATCACCCATTTGCTTCCCTGCCGATAGCTGCACACGAATGAGATCATCCGAGCGGGCCAAATATAGCAAAAAACAGATCGACAAAAAAAATCCCCTTAGAAGAAGGAGAACGAAATCAGCTGACCCTGTGGTCAGCGGTTCGAAGGAAATCTCTAATCTCAAAAACGAGGACACTCGATCGAGAGGGTGCGCATCGCGATGGGCGACTGCTTTTTACAATTCAGCGCGCGGATGGGGCCCGAGAAACGCGCCCGTTTTTCCAAATTCCGCGCCGCCCGCTTAAACGTGCTTAAGAAACCGGTCGAGGAAACTCGGACCCGGCAATGCTTCGGGTCGGTTGATCTTGTCTTGATGCTCCACGTTCACTGTGGAGTGTCCGGTTTGACCGATCAAAAGGGCCGATCGGGGGGAAGGCCTGCAATACAGCGAAACGCAGTTGCGCATCGTTATCGATCGTAATCGCACCGTGCCATTAATCACTTGTTACATTTGACCCACTATTGGGGTCGACGGAGTGTAGCTGTTTTTTTTTCCTTCCTTCTCAAATCGTGTTTTCCCATTCATTAGAGGGATTAATTACATTTTATTAACACTTCCACTATTTACACTACTCAAGGCACTGGCAATGCGGCCACACCACCACCACCGCAGCTCGTCGGCGGCGTTGGTCGGTGCGTATTTAGTTTCAACACAGGGCGAGTGCGATCGGAAAGGCGATTAGTGGGCAAACATCTCGATCTTGAATCATGCCATTTACACCGGGCACGACCAACACGCGCTGGTGGGATGGGTAGACAGCATGCATGCATGCCGGTTTGTACGCCACTTAGCTGGAACACACCCAAGTGGACTCACAAAACCCGCGGCCAGCGGATGGAGACAACAAGCGAAGCACACAACACTCGACCACAACAATGGCGGTTGCGGTTGTCGAAGAGCCGATCGCACAATAAGCGCACAGACGCACACACATAAACTACAATTAGCACTTCGTTGCAGTGCGTTCAACGATTTATCTACAGGTGCAGCGCCCTTTCGGGGGTACCGTGTGGTCGGGGACATTGCGACAGATGCAACAGCAATGCAGTTCTCTGCTGCAGTGCGTAAGGCACGCTCCCATGCCGCGAGGCGTCCCCCAAACGGCAGGACGCAAGGACCAAGGAACGGTTTGGCTCCCTGTTTGGCGTCCTTCCAACCGACGCGTCCGGAGCGCTCACTGCGCACTTCCCGTACGTGTGCAACTGTCCGGGCAGGAGCAATCTCGTGCACGGGGAACTCGTCTTCAAACGTCGGAAATCGAAAGTAAATTAGTTTACAAACACAGGAAACTGCGTAACGACGGCATTGGAACACAATTCACTTTGCCACCTGCTTCAGCCAGGCAGATGGTGTTCTTAACAAGCAACAAAAAAAATCTATCCTAAGCCACGAACGCGAAACGGCAAGCGAAACGCTTCGAAATGCCGAAGCCGAGGGTCAGGGAGGAACCGTCTACTCCCGCGTCCTGTGTACGCTAGGACATCTACAACTGCACTGCGCTAGGTCAAAAAGGAGATTCGTTGGCTTTTCCAAACGTTTGGTGCGTTTCGCGTTCCACCGAGCCCGAGTCATTGGGTGCGAACGAGACAAACTGTGTTCCCCGACCGCAGACCGCACAGTGGACATGGAGTTCATTCGCTTTTCATTTCACTGATCGAAAAAAAAAAACATTTTCATTCCAGAATGATTTATGAAAATTAAATTAAAAAACGAACACAAATAAATGCATCCTATGAAGATGTGAAATAAATAAAATATACGTCGTACGACAAGGAAGGAATGCCATGCAAACGAGTGATTTTTCACTGCAATCCGCGGCTCTATTTGTCAACGTCTCCTGCTGGTCGGCACAAACACCCTGTGCGGGCAATTTTTCCCTTGTCAAAACCACGCAGCCTGTTCCTTCGTGTCGAAATTCTACCGGCGTCGGTTTGTTTTGGCCATATCGAAGCATGCGCATCGCTGCGCTTTTCGCAATCGTGTCATCTCTCTCCCGTTCAGCGCCTAACGAATATGCCGTGAATGCCGAGGGAAAACATGAAAACAGCTGCCCGGTACCGGTTGACATTTGAAATGACCTCGGAAAAACTTGGCCCGTGAGGTTTGGAAATCGGTCGGCGGTATTGGGGGAAAACACGAAGCTGGATGTCAAGGATTTTTTTATTTTTGCGAAACGACCGGTGAACTGTCGTGTGCACACAGGAAAAGCGAAGGGTATTGCGCTATTGTGAGAGAGTCGAGAGACGCTTTCTTTTGTTGCTCAAACTTTCTCTTGCAGTGTCAAGAATGTTTATTCACAAACTGGGACGCGAAAAAGCGCGCCAAAACATCGCGACTGGTGTATGCGTCTGATAAGGGATAAAACGTGCAAGATACTTGTGGCATTGGATAATCTTGTCAGTATAGCTACAGAGTTTACAAAGAACAGGAATAAATTATTTAATAAAGTAAACAAAACAATTATAATCAACCAACAGGGTCTAGAATCTATTTCAATCAACCAAAGCGGGGAAGCAATTATTCGGTATCTTGTAAGTAATTATCACCTCTATTTAAAGCCAAGCAGAACAATGTTTCATCAGCTGCATATGTTTCCCTCGATAATCTACTCTCCTTCGGCTGATCGAACGAAGCTTTAACGATCAGCGCTCCATCGAGACCTCATTTGCGCCGGTCTAATTAAAATGCAATCAACAAATTCGTTGTGCTCGGCCAGTTAGCGGCGGATATCAAACGAACACTGGTCGGTTGCGTATCTCAGCCCGGCACTGCTCCATCATCGTCATCTCCACCGGCACGTCTATCACCGGCGCGAGACAAGTTGTTCCGCGCTTACGTATTATTAGCATAGCTGCACGCAACCGCTCTGGACCTCGACAGCTTCACAGCAAACACTCGCCCCCGTCTAATGGCAAACCGATCTACCGAGGGGCTGCTGCTGCTGCTTTCCGAGAATGCCCGCCTGCGGTGCGGATCCTGTATCGCAGCACCGATCGCAACCGCACCGACTCGCGTAATGCGCGAAATATGTTCCCGGTAGTAGTGGATCGCAGTGCCGGAATGTTTGGCGAACGGCGCGAATGCGATGGAATTTGACAGAATCGCACCTGCAAAAGCGCTAATTCATTATTGATGTTTACTCTCCGCTTATCAGCACGAAGCCATTCCGCGAGTCAGCGGCTCCGGGTGAACCGGACGCAGGGTTGACTTTCGATCGTCGGAAAACGGGAAGGAGAAAGGAAGGACAAACACAGAAGAAACACAAAGTCACACCACACCGCCCGTGTTCGCTGGGCTGTCCGGTACCAAACAGAGAACTGTTTGCACCAATTAGCCGCTTAATTGATCACTCAACCGCGCGACACGATAAGCCAGGCCGAACCGTGGCGCTACAACGCTTAGAAGCGAGCCCACGGCTCGATTTTGGGCTAAGATTTAAATCCAACGGAACCGTTCCCGATCCTTTGGACCACCTTTTCAGGCGGAACGACGGGGACGGTAAATGGACCGAAGCTGCGGAATCCTCCTGTTGCTCTCCCCTGCACCGAGCTGGGTTCGCTGTCGGGCTATCTTAATTGATCTGATTGGGAAGTTGAACAACACGGCCACGGTGGACGGACCTGGTTGACCTGCGTGACGGTGGAGGCGCGCTTATCACCCTGGTTTACGAGGAGAAAGGAAGCGTGTGTGCCCTGGGGGCCGTGTGGATTAACATTTTTCGAGCGGCCAAATATGCATATGTTATGGAAATTGATAAATGAGCTAGTTATGATTGGAAGCAGCATACTGTGTTGCGTCCGTGGTGGGGTAAGAAGGAATTTATGGCCCGTCGTATAACTAGTCGGGCAGCTTGCCTTAAAGGTTAGGGTGCTAAAAAATGTTGGATCGTTTTGGGCCCATTTGTTATGTCCAGAAATGCGAAAGGTTTCTTTAAATGATTAGCGATAGCAAAGTAGGATGAATTAATCAACTTCTTGTTGAAAGAACTAATCGACGGCTTGTAAATTTATTTAAATTACAAATTTTCTCGGCATGACCGGGCGTCTAAGGAATATCCTTACGAATGCGGTTTGCGCAACGCTGAAGGACGTAATAATTTTGCACTGCGGATTACGAACAAATTTCTGGTTGGGTGCAAATGTGACAAATATAGCCAAAATGGCGCAGCAGCATTTTCTCACCGTTCATGCTTTCCTTCCGTCTTGTGCCCAAAAAACAACCCCCCTTTGCGTGTCTCGCCTCGAGCTAGGGCAAAAAAAGGTTCAGCGTCGTTGGAACCGGTTCTTTGACAACATTTTTGCACCGGCCAGAATTCCGCGCAACGAAGAGCGCAAACCTCCCATCGGAATGCTACCGACGGTTTAACGTGGCGTGCATTCATGCGCCGGAAAGCAAATTTATTAGCGAAACAAACACACACACACACACACATACACCGCTTCCACCGCTGACGTTGGAAAGTGAGATGACGATCTCGTGACATTCTCGCGCCAATGTCAACGCTACGGCGTCGTTCGCCGTACGGTGGCGCGATCTTTCCCTTTCGGCTTCCCTTCCTGCAAGCGGATGCACTTCTGCGACCTTGAGGGCAGCGCGAAGATGATGCTCCTTTTTGCTACCCAGCGCATCACCTGGCACGTTTCAAAGTCAAGGCCATCAGCGTCATCGTTAAGCCCCGCTCGTGCGCGGCCTATTTGCTCGCTTTCTTATGGGTTTGCTTCTTTCGTCAAGACGCCAGGAAAACGCGGTTCTTTCGTCAGAAGACTTTGATTAACGTGCTAGGTTCCTCATTATATGTCAACCCGACCGTGGCGATCTTCTGGTGCTCGGACTGCGGCAAGACCGTCACCTGCAGCTTCGCATGGTGGCGTCTGAACCGATATGAAAGATAACCTTCTTTGTTGAGTCAACCATTTTGTAAGCGAGATAATATTTCAGCCACGTTTCGTGTACAAAGAGCATCTGAATAAGAGGGGAAAAAACACACACACACACACACCTACTCACGACGCGAGATAATGCGAAACTCATCTTCGTCGCTAAGTACCTTCCATGTTTGATTGCAAAAAACAGTTGCGCCGATAAAACAGAAGAAACGTTAAAAACAATGCAAGAAACGTGAAGCGTTGGGGTTTACGCTTGTTTGATATTTACTTAATCGAAACGCGCCACCGACTCAAGTGCACATGGCCCTCGGATGCGAGAATTGTCTGAGCTAGTCGAGTGCGAGCAGCTGATTAGAAGGGCGAAAGACAGTGAACGTGTACGATTGCGCGATTGAAGAAGGCTCAAAGCCGATTCCTTCTGCTCGTCCGGCGGTGGTTCCACCCCTTGACTCATCACTAAAAATAGATTCCTGATTCGCGCGAAACGCGACGCAAACCAAACCCCGCGTACCGATCGCCGGACGTATTAAACGAACACGTTGCGTAGCAGCAACGTGGCCAATGGCCTAACCACTTCTTTGTTTTGCTTTAGCTCCATGCAAATCCAGCGGCGATCCTTTTCCAAATTTATGTATTTTATGTTATTATTATTCTCCACCCCGTGCCGAATCGAACCGTTTCGGGGTGCGCTTCAGGAAGGATTAGGTACGGGTTAGGTAATCGCTTGGTTCTTAAGCTTTTAAATAGCGGAAGAACCTTCTTTTCGATTGTGTCCGCGCGAATTCATCGAAGGACGCAAGACGCCCGGGTAGAACGAGAACCGGTCCGCTGGCTCCGGCTGCCGGCGAGAGAAGCCGTTCTTCGTTGCCGTGTTGTCATAATTTTTCCCGCCTGCCAGATCGTTAAAACAGATTTCGCATAAATGAGCGAACCCGTGGAGCATTCGTGGTACCGTGTCGCGAAAACGCGCACGGTGGAGCCTTTCCTCGAACCGACCAAATCGGAGCCTTCACCGGAACGCGCAGGTCGCCTGCTGCAGGTGACACCATGCAGCCATCATTATCGTCGTCTGCCACCATCCTCCACCGCCAGTCCAATCGCTCCCATCGTTCCGAAAGTTGCGAAACCACTCGGACGGCCGAAGGCTGAAACGCTTCCATGTCCTGGGACCCCGGGTGGATGATGTTTAATGCAAATTTATTTCTTACTCCCGATCGCTCGCCCTCCCGCAGGAAACGCAGCTCGATCACCGAGCCCGGTTGGCTTGCGCCGAGGACGGACGGACGGACAGGCTTAAGGCTTTTATATGGATTTTTTAAAAGCCCACCAAAGCACCGACATCGACATCATGAATGGGGCCTTAAATGAGGCGATTTTTCAGCGCGCCTTTCTTGTTATTCTCGCTTCGCTCGGTCGCGGTCTCGGGCGAATGCACGCCTCGGGTTCTCAGGAAGATCGGGATTTCACCGATGCACCGACGCTGTTGTTGCACCTTCGTTATCCGGTTACGCTGGCGCGTACAAGTCAATCGGGACGACGGCGACGTGACAAATGGAACGGCTCGCGGACGACGACAGGGACGGCATATCGCCGAGTCGTCCTATCCGGCGCACACTGCCATTCGGATGCTACCTGTTTGTTGTGGCTGATGCGATCTGTTTTAATCTGAAGTACGAACAATATTTATGTTCATTCGCTCCGATAATCGGAGCTTAAAACGGGGTGCCTGTTGACAATTCATTACATTCTTCAGGTTAATGACGTCATGTGTGTGCTCATTCACTTTATGAGACTGATGTCTGGGTTTTTCCACCTATAAAATAATCATCTTAAAGTGTGGATCCATGAGAGGATACGATCCAGTCACAAACATTTACCCTCCATCGCTGACTGGCGGAATGATTGATAGAAGTCGTGGCCCGCTTGTGTGTTCAGGTTTTTCAGCGCAACTTATTTGGTGAAGCGAAATATGATCCAAAGCTTGAAGCTCGTATTGCGGCCATAAACCTCTTTGCATCTCAAGTTGTTCCTTAATGAAACGATAAGCTATTCCGGGCATTGTATGCTCGGCGTGCGCTAGGAATAATAATTTGAGCTTCAAAAAGCAAACAAACAAGGAGTAATGAATGAAAAATGCTGGTTCTAAAACTGGTCTACAACGGATAATCGTTGCCATGATTCATTTTAATCTGCAGCCCCCTTCGGCGACGCAATTAGTAAGGACATTTATCAATCGCTTACGGTTTGCAACACCACTTCACCTCGGCCAATACCGGGAGTGCGTCGGATTCGTTGTTTTTCCACCATACAAATAAGTGATAATTCACTGATATCCCCTTGGTGATAGTCGCCTGCAGCAATTGGATTACGGACATATCGCTGGACGGTTCAATAACAGGGTCTATCTCCGGTTCCGATACATTCAACACCAGGGAGCTTACGACCCATGACACCGCGAAAGGAGCCCAATCGACCGTATCGAAACCACACACTTTGCCAGTCCATCGATCCAATCCCTGCGGTGTGCGTCGATGTACCACACCCGCGTTGATCCACAACAATCGCGGTGGTCGGTGGCAGCTATCATTATGTGTCCACCTGGCGGCAGGGAGCCCACCAAGGTGCGCCGGCTTAATCGCGAGCAAACAAACAACTTCAACCGTGCCGCACGGTGGAGACAGAGAGCCATTTCCATGCCGTTTCGCCAGGGTGCGCAATGGACAATTAAACGCAATTATAATCGTAAATTAAGTCTCTTTTTTCTTGGCCTACCGCCGGCACTACAAAAAGCGGCCCCGGTTGCCCCCATTGAGAAGTTGGAACGCGTCTTGAGGTATCGGTGCGGGTTATTTTTTTAATTTATGCCAACACAAGAGACTCGTGCTGATCAGCCGATGGTGGTCCTAGGGTGACACTAGCAGTCGATCGATCGGCCATACTTCCGACCGCGCTCACGTGGTATCCGATTGCGATGAAGGATCTGCGAAACGGTTCAAAACGAAACTGCTCGGACATAGCAGAACCTTACATTTAACGCACTGACAAGCAAAGCTCCTCCGTGCGGTTGCGATAAAAATGCCTGTCGCAGTAGCGTACACCGTCCGCCCCACCATGATCAGTCATGGAGGCTAATGAATGGTCATCAAGATAATAGAAGGCATCACCGCGGGCACGTGAATTTATTGATGTCACTGCCTTGAACGCACCCACGGCAACCCCCGGCGAAGGGTCTCCGGCGGCCTGGTGCAAAACCCTCCTCGGTGACAGCCCTCTATCAAAACACCCGCCCCCCGCAGAGGATGCTACTAAGGAGGACTAGTGATTTGTGTCCATCTACACCCCCACTTGGTTGCAGTAAAGAGTGCTTGTTTTTTAAGCTGAATAGAACCGTTCTCTCTTTCCGCGCTGACATCACGTTTTATCGGGAAATTTGCAATGCACATAGATCATCAACAGCCGGAGAGTGGTCTCGGTGCCCTGGCACCGCACTGGCGCACTTAATTACAGCGCGTCGGGGGCCACCATGGCTGACGAAGGCTGCGTAGAGCTTGTAGACGTCGAGTGTAACCCACAGCGCTAGCTAGGAGAAGTACAAATTAATGGCTACAATCATAACGAGCGCGATCGTGAGCGATAATCAAACAAAACCGGGTGTTGATTTACATGGCTGGTGGAACCGCGATCCAAATGCAACCGGCGAGTGAAGCGCGCTGCTTCGTGAAACGATCGCGTTTAAAGTTTTTCCTCCGCTCGGTCCGGTGGATGAAGTCATTTTTCAACTAATAAAACCAAGCATAAGTCTATGATGATCCTGTCGTGCTGCACAGTAGCCGGATCGATGGATAAATGGTGTTTCTCATAGTCCATTTCCCCCCGTTGCCTGCCCTTTCCATTTCACACTATCGCGCTGACCAACTTGGTTAACCTCATGTCTTACCGGCAACATTACCAAATGACAGCAGCTGTCAGGAACTTTTGACACTCAGCACGCTATCAACGGCGTGTGTGGCAGAGTTCATTTTTCATCAGTCGAAACGAATACTCGCACCATGTGCCGTGGATCGTGGACTTCCACCAAGACAAATGATGCCGATGCCGCGACCCTCGGAAAGTTTGCGGACAGTTGCAAATTTGTCGGAATAGGTATTTGCTCCGCACGGGTCAACTGAATGTAACCGGATCATTCGTTAAAAAAAGCTCTAAAATCACATACACCCCTCGGCCAACCGTGGACCGTGTCTCGCATAAATTATTGGCGAATCTTGGATCACCGGGAACGATTCCTGGAGGTATCGTATCATCGATAAATTTATGTTCTCCGGCGGCACCGCTCATCGTATCGTATTTAACTTTTACGAAACTGTCAATCTCCGTTGCCGTTGTCGCTTTGGAACAATATTCTTCGCCCAACAACTGGAAGTTTATTCTTCTCAGAATGCCAGCAAAGGGCAGCTCATCAGTGTCATTAACCTGTGAAAGAAAATCCAATTTCAACTTCATCATCCCGGATCAATAATTCAAAGGGAACCGGTTCTGAGAAGGGTTCCCGCTATCAATCATTGATGACCACCACGACCGGAGCTCGGCCCGAGCAACGACAACCCGACCACACCCCGTGAAAAGGGGAGGCTCGGTTCGTAACGACCTCACACAAGTTTGCACCACCGTGACACGGTTCTTCGCCGTTCCTGTTTTCCCCGTTTCCCCCGCGGACAGCACATTTAATCAGCTCGGATGACCTTGTGGAATGCACCATTTTTCACAAACCTCGCCCAAATCGCCACCTTGCGCTCTTGCGAGGGGAAACTTTTCCAGCGGAGACGGGGGAACGCTGTTGCTCGCTGACACCAAATCTGAAAGCGCTGGAAATTGAACGGATCCAGAAATGATGCGCGAGATTGCGGCCTGCCGATATGCGAGTAAGCTGACGAGCGCGAACCCGCTTTTGAGTACCATCATGACGGGGCGACGTTTAGCGTGACGACGATAAAAAAAAAAAAAAAAAATGCATGGCCAAAGGAAGGTCAGGAAGAGCGCTCGAAGGCTTTTTAAAATCAAAACACCATCAAACGTTCAGCTAGCCAGCGCGGCTTCGATTCGCCCGAAGGTAGCGGTAATAAAAGTGCCAGGGTGTGGCCATTAAAACTCATCAGGGCTAATGATTGGGTCGCGTGTCCCTATCGGTAACCGGCTCCGGTCTCTCAAGAAGTCAAACCTCAACCGCCAGAAAATTCCGTGGCCCACCATTCCGCGTCCCTCGCGGGCTCCACCAGAAGACTTATTGTGGAACTCACCTTCACCGCAAATGGGGAGGAAAAAAGGGAGCATTTTCCCAAACCGCTCGACCAACCGTCGGGAAACGGTAATTTGACACCTTTCTGCAGCAAAACGCCGTAAAAGGAGCGCGTTCGGTCGTGCGGTGGCGTCGGCGAGATCCGCGCCTGGGAATGCATGCAAATTTGCACTAAATATACGACGCCTTCCGATGCCGAATCCAAGAGCGCGTGCTGGTGACAAGGGGTTGGAAGGCTTTGAATGCTGGCTCGCTGTAATTATTTACCGACGATTTGCTTGGTGACACGACCTCGAACCGATGTCGCCGCGTGCTGACTCATCGTGTGGTTTCGGCGTGCCGTACCATCGAGCGCCAAATATGTCTCCTTTGACTTAATTTATGCTCAAGATGGCAATAATGTCTGGCGGATCAGAGACTTCGAGCCATTATTGGATTTAACACCGCACTCCGATTCTCATTACTGGGAACTCTGTCAGGCGCTTAAATTATTGTTCCTTTCTTCATCCAAGACTATTCGGATAGTGAACTTTGAACCTATATTTTGTGCCATTGCTATGACGGCCCCTGAGTTTTGTGATTTAGGAACAGTTTTCTTCGTTCCTTCGTCTAGGCAAACATTTCTAGAAGTGACTCATCAGCGACTTATGTTTGCTGCAAATACGCTACAGTCGTATTTGTCTTTTTATCGAAAAACAAATATAAACTGTGAAGATAATAATTGTACCAACACGTGAGTTACTCACTCCCGAGGATTGCAAACACTATCCATCATCGTTCTAAACTTTTTGCCTTCCAGCACAATCATCGAACCTTAAAAAAAAACTAATAAATCACCCGAACCTATCCCACACTCCAGCGCGACTCTGGCGAGATTCATCGGGCGCGAATGTACGGATCAAATCAAACCAAATTACTATCATTAGCGGATAGGTGAGGCACGCCGGGAATGCGCAGGGCTGTTATCCTACTAACGTCGCAAAGTCGTGGATGCCCCGAGGTAGTATCGCGGTGTGGGAAAGTCTGCTAATAATATTGAAATGAGCTGCGATTTCATTAGACTAAGGTTACTGACGCTAGCCGCTGGCATGAGCTGAATATCAGTGTCATTAGGTTTTGCAACACACGTACTAAACGCTTTGATATTTCGAAGCGTTATGCTGCATCTCATAAGTAGCAGCTCGTCACGATGTGCCTTTTCTACACCAATCAAAATATTACATTTGTTCAAAAACGGTCGCTCCTCTGTTGGCTCAGCTGTTCGAAGCGTTCCAAGCACAAATTTTAAATTGATGATCCACATTCTACCCGCTCGGCGGCGGCTGACAAGAGTCAGAGATTATTTTTGTAACAATGCTCATCCGATCCGATGATGGGCCCGATGATGCGAGCAGTTATTTCCAAACACCATCCAATTCGAAAAATATCATTCACTACCGCACGGCAACAAAAAAACTCCAAACTTACCAGGAAAGGCACAGCTCCCGGCGTAATATTCCTCTTGACTTATGATACGGTACTTTAGTGTGCGCAGTTTCGTACTGAGCCCGGCCGCGCAGCCATGTGCTCACACTCGCAGCTACGCCGTCTTACATCATGCCCCAAGGTAGCCGCAAATGTTTGGCTTTCTCTTCTAGCGCACGAAACTCTTCACCTAATGGAATTGGCATTCTCGACCATCAAGCTAACATTAACCATATCACCTTTAGGAACGAGCTCCCTGCTTCGGGCGGTGTCCGCCATTGACGCGGGCGCGCAACTAAGTAATCCCCCGACGGGATTCACTTTGTCGGCACAAACTTCCATCCCGTTCAGTTCTAGCCAAACGATATATTCAAACTATTATTTGCCGTTGAGCAGCAGAACGGTTTAGCGAAATCCTGCACCATCTACTCTGCCAGCGTGCTCCAAATACGCCGTCACTAGAACAGGTACGGGCGCGGGTTGTGCGATTTGTAACGGCTAAAAATAAGTCCAAGTCATGTTAACGCAATGTGCGCAAACCTACTGCGTTAGCTCACGATCCGTGGAGTCTGGGCGAAGGTATTTTTCTAATTAACTGGCCACTTTCCAGATGCTCCAGCTCGGTATTGGTCGGAGTGGTTCCCTTGTGCGATGATCATCCATTTTCCATTACTTTTCAGGTTTGGTCAGAAATACATATGACCAGCTGGTATGACAGGAGACACCTTCGTAAAAACAACCACAACGTAAACGGAAAAAAATCTGTGCGAAATGGACAATTTGGCATATTAGTTTAAGGATACCCCGAATCATTTGTCTTCCGATTTATCCCCCGAATCATTTGTCAGTTGTCTTTCAACAAACAATGTTTAATTTTTCACGATCAATAATTAGTTCCACAGAAGCATAAGAATAGAAGAGATGAAAGCATTAACATTCATCATCAGTCCTACCTTTCCATGCGACACACATTGTACAACTCCACATCCCAAATTGTTCACGGAAGTGCATGTCCTCGCCTATGACTCGTTTTCGTCGGACGGTTACCCTTGAGGAATTTCCAGCCGGAAACAAATTCTCATCTAACGTATTTCCCTCTTCTGGTAAGGAAAGCATCACTTAAAAGCGAATGCAAACGTACTGCAGCTCTCAAATAACACTACCGCCTGGCTTCTCCGTTCAACTGCGAAGCCTACAAAAATTGAATTGGCATCATTAGCAGCTCGGAAGCTCGTTCTTGTCGTCCCTCCCTGGGTAAACCTTCTGCAAGCGCCCAGCATTATCATAATCATCATGTATGCACCTGGACTCGGATTTTACGTTGCTTACAGCGGCGCTGAAAGAAACCGTTTGTGCTGCGTGTAGCTTCTTCTCACCTGGAGCGAGGGTTGGTCACATTGTAGACATACGGTTTTTTCTTTCGCTATCGATCCATGATGGTGATGTACACTGTCACCGAGTACATAGGACACGTGGGTCCTTATCCGGCGAACACGCCACACAAACTTGCTTCCTAGATTTACGCGACGGCTAACAAGCGCAACTGCCAAATTGTGAACATTCGCGCATTGATTGATATGCTGAAGTTACAGGATGCACGCGGTTCAGCTGCCACGCGCCCTTCCATTCAATGTGGTAATGTTCTGTGGCTTCAGTCAACGGGTACATTCTTCTACCTGTTTGTGACCAACGTCGAATAAAACTGGCGCCTTCGGAGACGCCAACAAACAACAAATTGCCGCATCAAAGTCTCGACGATCGGTGACATTCGAATGTTACGCTTATCTACATCACTGAGCTGCATGCTCAAGGTCAGGTGTTATAGGGTAGGGCCATTTTTCTGAGGAAAACAAAATGTGCCTCTGTTCAAACATCCCGCCTCTTACGCAAAAGCTACCATGTCGAGGGATCTACGCGGTCAACCAGGATTTCTTCTCCACGTACCTTCGCCATCCTAGCGCCGGAGAGCTTTGGCAGGTAGAAGAGGAGACGTTTCGTTGAAAGTTTGGGTATTCTTGGAAATGGCCCAACGCACAATAACGTACTGTGATGTGCAGGCCTTAAAAAATGGATAAAATTTACGGTCATCCAACCGTTGGCTTCGTTAGCGCGGGTTCGAAGAGCCGTGTCGTAAAATCATAAATTCATTTCCGTTCACTAAGGCTTCCGTGCTGGCCATTCCTTTGATTCCGCATTCAAAACTGGGCAACCAGGGAACGATCGGTAGGTTGTATTTTTTGCATGAAACAGCAAAGAAAAAAGAGATCAAAGTAAAACGAGTGCTTTTTGATGTCGGGCTCGCAGCAGGCGCGATCAGTTGGCCTAAAACGTGTTTCCAATCAAAGGGCAAAAACGCTATATGGACGCCATCCGGCCTACTTTGGTCAAACTAAGCCGAAAAGCGCCGCAAATTAACTCTGTAAAAAATATTCGAGGTTTGTTAAGTAAATTTCTATCAATCAAGAACCAAGTTTTCAAACAAAATGAAAAACCCTTTACTTTTCAAACTTGATCATTCAAACGCTCGTTTGTGGGTTGAAAAGAACAATATACAATGGCATTATTTGTCCTACAAAATTTGTTGTTTGCAAACATATCCTTAAAATTTAACAAACAATGAATATGTTTCCCACTTCTCCTCCATCGAGGAGTCCAACGATCGCGTGAAAGAAATACCAACACCTAGCAACACTAAGCTCCACGACGATCTCCTTCACATAACTGTTTCGATGCAAACAAAGAATACATATTCACATTAAAAAAGCAAACAGATATTTTTTTACAGAAAATGGCGGACAAGCAAATGCCGAATATTAATGTGGCCCGAAGAAAAAAAACATTAATGTGGTCAACCGGGCAAACTTCTTGCGAGATGGCCCGAAAGACAACGGCGAGGTAACGTCACCCAAAGCCCCACCTAACGCAAGAATACACAACAACTATAAGAGTAAGAATAAAAAGATCGAGAAGAAAAAACATATCCAAATTTCCGTTCACAAAGACATAACAAACCAGCCGTTCGCTGCTAGAACGTGATTTGCATGGTTTATTTGTATTTACCCAATTGTGTCTTCTTTTTTCTGTTGCCGGAGGGACACGCTGGACTTTTGGGACATTTTAGGGTTCTTGTGTTCTGGGCATGTTCACCGGCGCGACGGGTTTTTGTTTTTGTTTTTTTTTTAGACCGGATTGTTTGCGTGCGTCCGAATATCGTAGCGGTTCGATTGCGCAAAGAACGATCCGGGGTGGATTTTCATAAGCCAAACCGCACGCTCAACGCGACGACAAGCGCTGATACTGAACGCGGCGGTGAGGCGTCACGGCGCGGAATCATATGCCGCTTAGCCGAGCTCGTGTGAGATGCTCGCGAGAGTGAGCATAATTTGTGGCTTCTTGGAATCCATCGTTTTCCGTTTTGTTTTGTACCAAATTTGACAGGTGTGATTAATTGCTAGGCCGCATCGCGCATCCGCTGCAAGACGCCGCACATCGGTCCCCTCCCCTAACGGATAAGGCGCCTCACTGATGAGTGTATGTGTGTCGATCCCGGGAGTGGGGTGCGGGAAATTCTTGACAATCCACTCGTCCTGCCACTCCCACCGAAGATGCTCGATGTGGAAGTGGATTACAGGAAACAGTTGCTCGCCCTTGGGTGCTTGCACTCTGCAGATGGACCATTTAAACAAAACAAAAACAAACAATTTCTGCCTCTCCATCGACAGGGAATGTTCAGATAAAAACACGCTGGTATTTTGCACTCGCAGATGCTGTGGTGTATTGGGGGGAAAACCATTGGTGGGCTTTTACCACCAACTTATTCGCGAAACTCGCTCATCTGTGGCGTTTGGTGGGTAGCTGACGTTAATTAATTAAATCACATCCATGGTGCGGGACCGAAAGGGACCCAGTTTCACACCGAGACACTTGCGCAGCTTCCCCCAGGGCGACACGAGAGATCTGCCAGCATCAGTCAGTGGTTAAATTGACAGTGTGCAACAGAATGTCGCAGCAAAAAGGGCACGAAAACCCTCGACGAAGACCGCAGACCATCTGAAAGAAATGCTTGTTTCGTGTGTGGAGATAAGCAAGCGGGGAGCGGGGCAAAAAACAGTGCATTCCATTTTATTAAACAAACATTCACTGGAATGGAATGAAACCAGAAAAAAAAACAACCGTGACGGGCGAACTCAACTTACAAGCCGCGTTCTTCGGGATCGTGCAGTTGCAAAATTAAATCCAGCAAGAAAGTCCAAACCCCGAACGTGAATTTAATCGGTGTCATCTTCAGCAGTTCCAGTACGGACGCATGCATGGTCTGCATGTGCGGTGCATCTGTATTACATCTGTGCCCCCCGCTATCGGCCACGTTCCAGCACTCCGATGTTCCCACTGTGGAAACTGTGCGATGTTTCATGCACGAGATAGATCTGTCTCTTCCCGCGAGATGATCGCCTGTCGACGCCGAACGAGAATAAAACGGTTCGCTGTCGTGAATGTGTGTTGTGTCTGTGGTTTACGACCGTTACGACTACGACTTTTGACCGTGTGCCGTGTAATAGTCGCGCCGGGGCCCTGGCCGAGCAGGAGGCGTTCGCTACGATCCGATGTGTGATTAGTAGGTCAGTTGTCTTGTTCCGGCGCGATCGCGGAGGGCTGCATGTTTTAAGCCTGCATATGTTGCGAAAGTGCAGCACGTTTGTTGAGTCGAACATCGACACTCAAACGGCTCCAGATACCAAGTGTTGAGATGGAGGTTTACATGCCAGATTGTAGAGACACTGCACGATCGTGTTGCCTTTCTTGATTCTAGGTGAGAACAAAGCGGTTGATTGCTTTCTCTTCTTTAAAAACATCCGAATCATATGCATGTGGCATGTGGAAATGGTACTGGATAACGGACACATTTTAAAAAGTAGTTAGCTTTCCTTTTAGGTTTTAACTACTGCGTTACAAGCCAGTTAATGTCGACCTCTTTCTGGGAATTGTTTTTAAATACAAACGATCAAATGAGAAAGACCTTCATTCGGCCTTCAGCGTTGGGGTGTTTATAAAGCAACTTTTTAATTGATTTTCCAAACAGTCAACCCCACGTGTGATTCGTGCCGCCCTAAGAAACTGGAACGGGACATTCGTTGGGGCGGTTGTAGAAAATTTTCCATAATTAAATTTTTCTTCGCTTGTAAACAAACACTGCGTTTAGAAGGAACGAAACGAAAAAATAAGAAACACCACCGACTCTGGGGTGGCCCAATGCATCGAAATGCATTTTAGACCTGCCTCGATAAAAGTTGCACGGGTAAACAAGCGGCAGCTGACGAGACCGTAGACCAGGGTTAACGATTGACGGGCCGGTACCGTGGAAGGGTGGATATTCCAACCAACAGCCGTTTGATCCATTCAACATGCCAAAGTCAGTGAATTGATGATCGGTGGAAGTTGGTTGGTCAAAAATTAACACCCCATGCCAGCGATGCGTCCTCTAGGGCTCGGCATGGGTTCATTATGGCGGCAAATGTCGAGATGCGGGTGCCTCGGCGGGTTATTGAAAGCGAACAATTTAAAATCACGAGGATACCCAGTCGACCGTACCTTCTTCAGTGTGCTGGACAGACTGAACGACTGCGAATTGACTCGTATCATGATGAGGCTGTTCTCCGGCTGCCGCCCGTATGTCGTTTCCAGATTCCGCAGAGGAGGAGTCCTCTGGCTGCAGTGACTTCAATGGGAGAAGCTGACTCCCGATGTTGCTTGTGAGTTGCGTTACTGCAGCGTTGCTCAGCAGCTTAACTTCGTGTCTAGAAGTGTGGGTCACGGTACCGCCTGATAGCAACACGCCGGTTCGACGGTTCGCTCGTCGGTGAAGCGGAATATTAACGCGATTCCGTCGCTAGTCGCTTTCGCGATATGGGACGCGCGCGCTTGGAATCAATCAATATGTGGGTAGCACGAGTGTTGAGGGAATTGATTTTTTTTTTCAACATCCGCCGTTCACCACCACACCGACACCTGCATCGGGCACTCGCACTGATAAGAGCCGCTGCTTGCTATTTCCCGTGACCGAGGGCAGGGGTGTCGATATTGGTTCGATAAAGGGCCTCTTATCGGCGACGGTGTACCGCGAGCATCGATTGCCAAACGCAATTCTTTTCACCGAACGGGGTAGTAGGGATTCCTGGTTTGTTAGTGAACAGCAAACTAGCACCCTAGTGGTTTTGGAGGTGGCACACTAACACACACTTCAACTAGAACATTGCACGCAATAGCACTGGACACAAAGCAGGAAAGGGGAAGTTTGAAGTCGTCGCGCACCTGGAATGCCACATACGCGTACGCAGGATTTCTTGGTGACTCGTGCGCGAAAGGTTTTCCAGCTTAGCGAACACGGTAGGATATTCGGAGAAACAGGCCGGAAGGACGAACAGGAAGCGCACACAATACACACACACACGTACACACGAAAAAGAGAAAGATAGGAAGAGACCGCGGGCCCGGGCTTTCTGACTCCAGTTACATGTTTGCCAGCGGAAGCAAATGATGCCTAGATACCGCGTGCCAGCACACTTTGGGGGGCACTTGCTGACACCGAAACCCGGTGTGGAAACCTAGCGATTCCAATGCATAAGCCTTGCTTTTTTACGACGACGCACCGCAACGACACCGGTAGGGAACGATGCTGATTCGACGCGAAACGCGATCCTCTGCCTGAAAGCGACCTGAAAGCGCCACGGAACGCGTGTGCACGCTCCGAAAGTTACACCGCGACTGAGGAGCCTCGACGTGAGCACCGGCTTCCGGAGCGTTGGTCGTGAGAAATGGCAAGGAGGGCAAGGGACGCAGCGACGAGCGAGAGCGGTTCGGTGGCGAGAACGAGCCGTACCGAACAGCGCAATTTCTCAGCCGTCCGTGGCCCTTCTCGGTGCTTCTCGCTCTTGCGCATCTTATGCTTCCCTTCTTCCTTGGCGCGCGTTACAGTTCCTTGTCACTCGTAAAGCGTACGTTTCGTCACTTCCCATCACCGACCCTCGTCGCTACAGAACCATGGCTCCGTTAGGAGGTGAACAATCCGCATGTGTTTCTCGCTTTACGGCGGAAGACGCATTTTGCAGCAGCCAGCACGAGATGCGAGAGAGCGATGAGCCTTTTCTTCGCAATTGGCGAACCCTCTGCTTTGCCTTAATCTTCGTTTTTGCCCTGCTGCTGAACGCGATCGTCTCGATCTTCGCGTTATCTCCTTCTTCCTCCTTTTCCACAACCAGTTGGGTGTTGCTGAATGGGTTAAGGCTCGGATCATTTCATTTAATGGACGAAAGTTTATCCCGGTCCCGTCCGCGGTGCGACAGTCCGCACAGGGCCCCACGAACGGGACTGTGCGAAAACACAATCCCCCTCGGCTCGAACGAAAGAGAAGCCGAACCAAAATGAAGAAGCGGTTGACCGCGGTGGGCAGAGTGACAAGAACCAGGAAGAGGTGGACAGGCTACAACAATAACACACACAGCATCGATAGCAGCAAGAAAAGAAAAGAAAAAAACCCAAGAGTTACGGTTCTTGCCTGCGTGAGCCATTCCGCGGGATCATGTTTGCGAATTCGAGGTCCAGTCCTACGAACCCGCGGACGCTCGTGCGTCGCAAGGCGTAGCTGGTGCTATATAGTGTCCGCTCCATCCGTAGAGAGAAACACAGAGAGAAATATATTTTGCTCACTCTCACTCCACAGAGCCGTTCTCACAGCTCACGCTCTCAGCTCACCCGCGATCGTTAGACGAGACACGATCGTTTGCGGAGGTGAGTCACAAGGGAACAGCTGTGCTAGCAAAAGCTCTCCGCGGATAGGGAACGAGAAAGCTGAACGTTTCGCCGCGATCGCGAAAGTAAATAGTTTACACGAGGCCAGATTCTCGGGGATGTTGTATCCCGCGAACGCTACTTTTTTGTTTTTGGTTTTTGCGTCATCTTGAGAACGCGAAGGTAGTCTTTCTGTTTTGCTTCTTCATTTCTATTTCGCCCAATGATCGATAGCTATAACGTGGGCCTCAAGTGGCCTCCGCTCCGGGGAGCGTCGATGCTGTCGAAGTGATCGAGTGGCATCAACACGCTCAAGGATGCTGCATTCCGGGGCTCTGGCATGCCAATGAGCATAAACATTCACACACCGCGAACATACTTTCGCATTAATGTACGAAAACATGCTCGGAATGGATTCTTCGTACCTCCAGCGAGGTCCAACGGAATTTGGGTTTTGATTGAATTTACATAGGATATAATGTTTGATAAGATCTTTCCTCAATTTATAGATCATACTTCAATAAATAACGAAACTCAAAAGTGAACAAATTAATTTTAAATAAATACTCATCGTACATGGCCCTTCTATGGTCCTTGCTTGGTTAAGGCCTCTACAGTTAACAGCACTTGCATTAGTTAATTGCGTTGCAAATTGCAGATATTGCACGTGTAAATTAAGTCAGAAAAGCCGGGGAGTGCCAAGAAACTGCCACATTGTTAGTTACGTTCTATGTTACCTCAGTTCCACTTCATCCATCCGGGACGGTTACTAACAAAGGATACAAAATATGTTTGGCACGCAAATGCAAAATAATGTAGCTACCCATAAATAGAACGGTAAACAGGGGATCCTTTATTTTTAAATGAATCTTCTTCTTTCACTCTCGCCAGCAACATGCGGAGAGACAGAAGGGAAGAGTGACAGAGTGACGAGGAATTCGTGACGGCAAGCTGCAAAACAGCTGTTCGCATTAATAACGACAATTTCTGCCCACTCATCGGTACCGAGATGGGTGGTGCTTGATCCTGCACGCGGGGTCTTGCCTTGCAACGCATGATTCATGCTTCCGCTGGTTGGCAAGCTTTGTCAGGGTGGCAACAAAAAAAAAAAAGGATGACAACCATTTCCACGGCTCGCTGGTTATCGATTTTCCGATCCGGTGATTCGAACGCGATCGGTGAGCTACACGCTAATGCGAAAAAGGGCCGCACGATTTTCTGCGAAGGTGGCAGCGCATTCTTCCGTGGGAGTGTGAAACCTTCGGCGAAGCGTTTGCCTTTGCGCGGACGTGTTGCCAACCCCCCCGGGGGGCAACTCCAGCCCGGTATTGGGCACACCGTGATTTATGCCAAGGACACAACAATGCTCGGTTGGAGGTGGAGAAAACTTCTGCAATGGTTCCAGCATGACCACATACTCTGCCCCTGGCGACACGGTAATGCAATGTGATGGATGCCGGCTCTAGCGGCTCCGTCCGAAACCAAGGAAACCTGACCGAGTGCTGGCGAATGATTTGCCTTCAGTGCCGCAAACAGTTCACTGTTTCGTTCTAAATGCGGATGGAATTCCAGCGAACGGCGGGACCTCCAGTTGGTCGCATCTGGAACGCATTCGGATTCAGCCATTTCGGCCAGGATTTAGCGCACTCGTACACCACTGAGTGCAGCAGAGGATCATGAGATCATACTCGCACGGGGCGGGGGTTTTATAGTTTGCAGTTAGCAAATCGCACACATGGAAACACATGGCAGTGGTGCGCCCGTCCTACAATGTTGCACCTACCTATTCGTTTGCGACGCCCCCACACAGATTGATTCGCATGGGGGGAAAAGGAGGAACAATTTTCCCAGCATCGCGTCCCACTTTTCCGGCCGAGAGTACTTTATCCGAAAGCAAATTACAGATTCACGATTCCACACCTAATCAATCACCGGCCGTTGCCGGAGGAAGACAGATTTTCTTTTGCCAGCCAGGGGAAGGATTACGGGTAACAGACACACGCCGGTGATTGCAGGACAGAAGAGTGTAGACAAAATGAAACTTAATTATTTCATTATTTTCCTCTTAGCTCGCCTGTGCTTGGGTGGGGTTGGGGGGGGGGGGGGGGGGAGTATACATAACTTCGCCATTAGCAGAGGGTTTCCCACGCAGTATCGAGGTCTCGGGGACGCCAGTATCATCATTCAATCATCATTTCGCGGGCCAAATTCGATTAGAAAATGTCGAACAAATTGCACACCTTACGGGACGGAACGCTCGGTTTATGTTAATTTAGGAGCATTAATCATAAAAGGTCTCCCTTGAAAGGGCATCGCTGCGGGGACCGTTTGGTCGTAATAACGATTCTATTCGAGCGTCAAAAGCTAAAGTTAATGCACCGGGAGACTCGTGGCCTTTCACCTTGGGACTGGACGAAACAGAAAAACAAACCATCGATTTCCAGTGTCTTTTGATGAACGGAGAACGTTGGCGTTGGACATTCATGAAAGCTTCAAATAAATACTGCTAGCGGCCGCGTTTGCCTAAAATATGAGTAGAAAGGCTAGGGAAATTATAGCTGATCCGTCCATTAGCCGATCGGCCAATGATCGATCGATGTTGCCGGTCGTATCGAATCGACATTAATTACAAACATCTCCTGGGACGTAGAACATGGCAAACATGGACCTGTTGTCGGTTTCATTCACGAACGTCGCGTCAACGCTGTGTTACCGAGGAGAAGTGCACTTTCAAATCCGAAATTGCTAAAAGTGCGAAACCCAGCCGCTCAGCCTAGACACTGAGCACGCGTGCATGGAAATTTTTGAGACAAATCACCGCTCCATATTGAAACGCAAGCGATGAGCAGGAGAGCAGGAGGCCTCGTTGCAATCATGTCGTCACCACATTCTTCAGTCAACCATTAATTTCGCGGAAAGTGTACGCTTCAACCGCGCTGTCAAAAATAGCACGCCCGGATTGGCGGAAGACTCCCGCAGTTTGCAGCAGTTAGACGCGAGCGTACTGTTTTGCCATCCATTAAAAACGGCTTCCCCGCGATTCCTGCGGGAGCGACTGCATCTACAAAGAACGACGCGGAGTTTACGGCAAACGGGATTTACCGCTCGGGGAGGCAAAGTAAAATAAAAACTTGTCAGCGGCATGATGATTCAAAATGATTCAATCAAAATAGATTATATGGAGTTTTTTGCGCCACAGTGTTTAGCTTCGAGCGGTGGCTCAACCGGTAGATGATCGACGGTTGCCACCAGTTCGTTAAAAAAGTGCCGCGGTTCAAGAAAGTTCACGGGGTAATAAAAAAGGAGAATTAATACTATCGGAAGGTGCAAAACAGGCTCCGTTCGGGACTAGGTCGGGCGGGGGGACTCGCCGTCTAGTTAGCTCTTTCCCGGCCGACCAACAGCAGCACCGTGAGCGAGCGTGAAGTGCTGCAAGAGATAAATAATTACCGGAGTCCCACAGTACCGGAGGGTTTTTCGCGTGGCGTGGCAGAAACCAGCTTCCAGCGGCCAGTTATATTTCCTCCGAACGTAGGGCGTACCTTTTGCATGATTGGTGGAAGTGGGTTCCCGCGGTGGTTCAAGGATGATAGTGTTTATAGGTTCGAGCTGTGGTGGTACTTGAACTGGGGCCATTTGAAACCGGTAAGATCATCCCAGGGACGTTCCTCTGCCGAATAGCCAAAGGTCGGGCGTAGATTGGTTGCCGAAAGCGAGTCACTAACAGGATGGGTTAATAGTTTCTGTCCGCACCCGTTGCCCAACAATAATGTGGCCTTGAACTGAACCGCTTTCTCAATTTATGAAGGGATAGAACTTTGCCAGAATAGCTTTATTTGATCGGAGAGGATCACTTTATAGATTTCCCTAGCTAGTATTAAAAATCAAGGAAGTCATCATAAAATCATTGCTTATTGAGATATGTCTTGAATTTTTGAAGATTGGAATGAGTTCAGTTTCGTTAATAAATATGCTTCTTATTAAATTCACGCAAATGTTTCCCCACACATGAGCAAATGTAGTGGCTATGCTTAGCATCAGAGGAATGTAAAGGTTAATGAATGGAGGCCTCAGATTTATGACCATCATAAGTATTTTAAATCATTCCTAACTCGCTTGCCAAGTCAAGTGAATGGGAAGCCGGTGGCACCGAGCAAGCCGGACTGGCGGCGTGTAGCTTCTGCCCGACGTCCAATGTTCTGCTATCGCCACGGACAACATCTCTCCGCCACTTGCACTGCAGGCAGACGATTAATGTTTGCTTAGGAAGAATTTTATAGATCCGCCAGTAACGAGCACCGCTGCGCTACTACACATCACCAGAGACGCGCGTATATCTTTCGAGCAGAAACACAGCGAAACCAAGCATAGTGAGGGAAACGGTGGACCCGGGCTGTGTGCGCGTGAACTTAAAAAAGTCTGCGAAGACTAATCATAGCTGACACGCAAAAGGAAACACAACCATCGATCGTGATCGCGATCGGCTAGGAGGTGCCAAGGTAATGGAATACGCGCGCAGACGCCACGCGGACGGTGGTTGCGGTGGATTGCAAGGCGCGAAGACATTTCATTTCTTGCCACCACTTCCATTCCGAGCAATTGTTCAATAAATTATCTTCCGTCAGTTTATTAGTTTTCGCACATTTACAGCTACGCGCTTCGTGCGAAAGCGTAAGGATGCCGAGTGGTCAATTCGCCAGCCGGTGTAGTACCAAACGTGAAACTGACTCCTATAGGAAAGGCGATCTGAGGTTCGGGGTTAGGGGTGGCGGCAGCATTCCGTGAAAATTAACTAAAGTGTCAGATTCACCGGCCCAGGGGTGATCGGGGGCAAGATCAACGATTTGTTTATCACCTTTGCGGGGCGCATCGTGCCTCGAACACTTTCGAGATGGGCGAGGACGCCATGGGTCACGACGTATAGTGCAAAATGTAGTCCCGCTGGAAGTGCGTTGTTTATCAATTTTTTTGGCGTGACACAAGCAAGGTAACACAAAAATGTGGAAGGTCGGATGTCAAATGTGGTCCAGCGCACGATTACGACACAGAGAAAGAGCAGTGAGGTTTTATGTCCGAAATCAGCTTGGCGAATCGCACCGAGTTGATGACGGATTAAGGTGGACTTCAGAAAAGGAGGTTTATGGTAGGATTTAAACTTAGCACCGTTTATGTTTTGTCTACGTGATGTTTAAATTGGTTTTGTTTTAAACGATCAAATGCAATATTGCCCGCTTCCTTGATGTGATCTGGGGCATGGATTGTATTAGATACACCTATGAATATGTAAGAGCCAAGCTGCTGATCACTTCACGATTGCTGATGGAAACTTCACTGTTACTGTCGAAGCCTGCACTTCAATTTCCCTGTGGCAATCGATTACAACGTGCAGGAAGGCAATGGGAATTAGCCGTCCGTTCCCTCCAGCCTTTCGCAAAGTGCCGACTGCTAAGGAGTCTTTGATTAATAGGCCACTATCGAAGCTGACGTAGCAGTTATTCCATCGAGTGCAAACTTGTTAATGTGGCCGACGTGCAATAATAGCGCGATGGCTGTTACAAGCCCTATGCTAATCTTCTATGGCGTTTTGGAGCAGTTTTTTACGCCAACCACTTTGTACCGACCGGTACACGCTACGTTTTGCATGCATAAATATACAGCGCTGTATGGAGTTGGATCTTGCGACAAAGTTAATTTGTATGTTTATATGATTTATTTGAGGAAATTGAAAACTTACATACTGATCTAATGGGAAACGAAGAGAAATATTCCTACCTGAAATGAGAAATTTGAAACAGCAATTAGTCAAACTTGATTATAATAATGTATCAAAAAAACTCTTTTTTTTAATAAGAAGCAATATTATCCAAAACTATTAAAGATTTCAATACTTCAGCAAACGATTTAAATTAAACAATGTATCTGGTAAATTCTTGAGCGACTAAAAGGGCCAACTATCTGCGCTTCTCACGCCACCTGATTAGGGTCCATTCATTTTTTATCCGCACCCTACGAGTGCGCAAGGTGCCCGTTGGCCAAGATTTCCCTCCCCGACGACCGAAATGGAACTGGAGCCCCGTGCCGGAGCAAAAATGCCAAAGTGAAAACTTTTAATCACCAATACATTTATCATGTCCCACTAAAACGTTTGCCATTGTTTACACAATCATCGACGGCAATCGGGAAGGGCGGGGAAAAGCAAACCGCGTGCCTCGGGAGACCAAGGAGCAATGGTCCAGCTAGTGCTGCAGGCAGGTCAGAGTCGAATAGGCGGTCGTCTCGGGCGTCCGGGAGGAAACCGGATCGTTCCTATGCGGGTGGTTTTCTTCGGTGTGCAAGAATGTGCACGCGATCGTGTCGGATGTTGAATTGGTCGGCCCGGTTTAAGCAGCGTGCCGCTGTATAACGCCGGTGGGTGTGTGTTTTCGTTTCCATCTCGATGAACAGCCGGCTCACCCATACCCGTCCGTGAAGTGTGTGTGTTGCAAAGCATGATCTACGACGCACATGGATTGCGAGAGATTTCCCTTCAACCTCCGCATATTTGTTTGCTTAAGCCCTAACGTCCAAGCAGAGTAGCAGCGTTCGTCCGGGCTAAACCCCGCTCGCGAACCCTTTAGTATGGCGAACCGAGACGAAAGGAATCGGTTCCAAGTGCACTTTTTCTTTCTCCTAACGAACTTGACCGCTTGCGGGGCGGGACCGCTGAGGCAGCGGGAGTGTGGTTTGTCTCGAACGTCGACGTGCAAATGGGAAACGTTTGCAGACGCGATCTTCAACCAAAAGGGCCGGCGGACGAGAAGGATGGATGATCCGGCGAAAGGAACCGTTAAAATACGGTTTGCACGTTTCGGCGCTCGACCAGCTAAAGCGCCTGGTGAAAACTAAATAGGAGCCGATTTTTCCTACACCCGTTTGCGTTTGGATGCCTCTGAAACTCGAAGATAGTCTTGCTCGCTGGGCAACCGGGAAACCCGGCCCAACGGAGGAAGCGACCCCACGGGATCCGCCACGGGAGTGTGAATCTTGTCGTTTTTCACCATTACGCGAACAACACCGCGTACCAAGGTAAACAGTGAACGCACTTTAATCAACCAGTCAATCAACGTTGTGACCGCAGCGCAGCCAGTTTTATTGCTTCAGGTTGCGTTCTCTCAATGGGCATCGGTTCGTCCCATTGCCAGCTTCCTCGCACTTTACTCGACTCCCTGCGCTCCTGTCGCTTGCAGGAAATGGCAAGAAATACAGCTCTACTATCGCCGCACGGCAGGCAGAACTGTTTTTCCGTGGTCCGTGTGATGTTTCATTTCCTTTTGCTGACCTCGGGCAGGCGCGCGTAAACATTTCGGAGCTGGGTGTATGCTATGCTTTCTCGAGGTCATTGCTTAGAGCAGGGTGATGGCGAAACGCTGTCCAGCTTCCATTAGCCCCACCGACGGAACGAGATTGTGCAATGGTAGGGAGGCGTAACATACGTAGGAAAACCCGATTTTCAATCACCACCGGATTGCTTCTCCGTTTCCCGGGATGTGAAAAAAGGGTGTCTGTTTTGCATGTTTCCTGCCGTTTCCAGGGTGAGTGGAGAGGGAATAGAAGATGTGAGGAGTTCTGATGGCGTAACCTTACACAACAGAACGGTCGAATGGTTGATCTTGAAACGTTTCCTCTGGAACAAAAAAAAAAAGATCGTATGCTCGCTGACCACAGACTATCCCGCCGTGGACGATCGATCGCCGTTGAGCCGTTGAACAACCGGTAGCAAGTTTTCCACGCAGCAGCAAAACAAAAAAGGACATAGAAATTGGCCTCCTTTTCGCTGGAGGCCCTCCAGGGGAGGAGTACCAGTGGGGTCAACCGCCAATGACACCCATTACTCACGGCGTCTTAAATCCTCCAAGACGGCGCGCGCACCAAAACCTCCCGACGAACATTGGCACGGTACCCCGAGGGGACAGGCCGGTTAATCGTTTATTATAAATCACCATCGCTTAATTTCATTGCATTCCTACAGCTACCGACAAACCCGCAGGCTGCTCCACCGTGCCACTCGATCGGTCGGGAGAAATTGACCTTCGGATTAATTGTGACTTACTGTGGTCGGTCTGTGTGGTGGGCTCATACGCGTGCCACCCATAGCGCGAGATGCGACGCAAGATAAAGAAAGAGAGAGTGTGTGAGCGGAAAAGATTGCAGTATTACTCTACATACTCCACGAATGAAGGTGGTCTCCATGCAAACACACTGCAACCAAGCGACCGAACGATCGGCGGCCAATCCGGAGCACATAAGCGACCACGATCGATTGGGTCGTTTGCATACGTACCAGACGATTTATAGAAGAAAATGCGGGAATGTGGACCCAAAATGAAACGCGAATGGACCTCCAATGGATCGTTGGAGCACGATCATTGTAAGGTCGTTCAATTCGTACTAGTTACGGACCGTCTGCGAATAATGGATTGGGTTCCACTGCGATGGGATTTTTTTTTAATTACGAGGAAAAGTAGGACTACGGTAAATCCTAATGATTATTTTTAGTTCATCTTTATACTTTCAAGACGGAACTTCTTACAGCTCCAAGCAATTTTGTATAAAGTTATCATCTTCTAGTCCCAGGAAGCATAAAGGGCTAACTGTAACCAACTGAAACTTTCTTACGTTAGCGTAAACCAGAAGTAGCCGTTCGTGACATGATCGTAACTTTCACATAGAAAAGACTATTTCAACCTACTATTAAACGGAGATCAATTTAACGATCGACTAGGAACATTTCATAGCGGCATGAAGTGACATTAATGGGGTAGTTCTCCCGTTGAGCATTTTAAATGCATAGTCTTGAAGGAGTCGAGCGAATGGAACACATGTCTACCGACCACCAGCATCCTCTACTGGGTGCATTCCACAGCAGTAAACCGAGTTGTGATGAACTTGGTTAAGACATTTGAAAAACCTGTTCTTCCTAACTTGCCCCTTTAACGTGACCGAAGAATCGTTACTAACGAACGGTTTAGTTTAGGTTCGGGAAACTATCGATCATTTCGCGCGGTCGTAAAGTTGAGCTAGAAAACTTCTAACGCTCTGGCCAGATTGCTCATCAAAGGAGAAAGAGTTCGGCTGATTTAGAGTGCTACGGTCGCTGGAGTGTTTTGAAAAAAAGGGGGTAGGTCTGCTCCAAATACAGTCGTCAAACGGTTTTACGGCCTATCATTAATCTGCGTCATTTCGCATGGTGGCGGTCCAGCGACGGCTTGGAAGGAGGTTTAGAAGACAGAAAAACTGGAAGGCATTTAATTCTTGCTAGAAAATTGGCTTCTTTCGGGGTGCTTCTACCAACCAGCCTTTCACATACCGCGTTCGCTCGGATTCATTAGAAACTCTCCAATAACACGGCTTACCGTGTGGCACGAGCAAATGAAAAGCTTGAGCGCACCGGGCAGCGGCAGACGGGCGGCCGTGGGGTGGACACGGGAGCAGTGAAAACTTTTCACTTCCTTATTTGACTCAATTATTCCTCCCGGTACCCGGGGTAAGCTGGGCTGCATTATGCTGTCCATATTTGGAAGCATATACCGCTTCGCCACCGTGGCTCAACGCCCCTCGAGTGTGTGATGTGGAGGCTGAGACGCCGAAACGGGCCGCAGCATCGACGGGCCGAGTGGTTTTGGGCGAGCGAAACAGGATTAGCTGGGATGGTGGCGTTTGCCAGACGAGCCCATAAAGCAGGCCGACCAACGGGCGACCACCGCCGTCGCACCCAAGACGATTCGCGGTTGCACATGGCAAGGTCTCGGGCTGAGGTCGTCAAAGGTCTTCGATCGTCGAACATGCGATACCTCCTACCCGGTGAAATTGTTCGGGATTCCGGAGAGTTTTCTCTAAGCCGATGGAAGGAGCGAGCCATTCACGCTGGGAAGGGGAAAAATCAATCCACCTAAGATCCAGTCGATCATTTTTAAGTGTATACTTTCCACCGCTAACTCGTTGTGAATTACGGTGAACCATTCGTGTGGTTGTAGACAGATAAGAATGAAATTGTGTTGTTTGAAAAGTAATGACTTTAATTAACACCTACAAATGTGAATGCAAAAGAGCCAACAGGAAAACCATCTAATGATTCACGTATCGCTCAAAACAGTCAGTTCGATGAAAAATTTAAATATTTTATGAAAAGTAAACAACGTGTGTGAACATGCTAATCATGTTGAAGGCCTTCGGAAGGTGTGAAGGCATACTACCCTCGAAAGCTATGATGATCTCATGATGATGCAATAACAGTTTCTAAAATAAAATTCGAACAAGACAAAAATATACCGCATTTGCTAGCCGAGAGTAAGTGTTTTTTTTTTTTTTTAACAAAACGAACCACAAACTCAACTGTTTACGTATTTGAGAACGTTTGATCTCTTTGAGTACTAATCGTTTCGATTTTATTATATACGATATTATGCCATTTCCTAGGGATCCTTTATGACAGTAGTAAGGGACGCTTTTCATTTTCCCCACTATTTAGACACTCGTCCCTTGCCTTATCGGTGGCTTTTCATAGTTCGATCACCGCACCGGCACATCAATGCCGGCGTCGGATGCCGATATAACGGTTTTCCCCACCCGACGTTGCCCCCCTCCCGGATCCCAGACCTTCACTCGAGGAAAGAAGGATTGCGTACGCTTTGCTGCCAACATTCCGGCCACAAACACGACCGAAGTTCGACGTTTCAAGTCCAAATGTGTCAATCAGTTGCGTCGGAGGAGAAAATCGGTGCGTCCAGGCAGATGGGAGGAATGCTACCGCGAATCGTGCCCGGCTCCCGCGCTCGCCCCGGCCCCGTCCCGCAGACGGACGGTACGCTCACAGAGGTGTACTCTATGGACACCCGGTTCGATCGTCAGGATCATCAGTCATGTCAGGGCAGGGATTGGCATCGGACTGTGGCGATAGCGGTGTACCATTTCTTCCCTCTTTCGTTGCGCGTCTCGGCGCACCGTTTGCGGTCAAGTTTATCGTGTAGCACTTTTGTTCGCGTCATGTTTGCATTGTCCAACACTGCCGATCGACGGTGAGATGATGATCCACTCGAACGCTGCGGCTCGGTACCGATCAAGCCCCGCGATGCGAAAGTGCCCGGGTTTGATTTATGTGATCGTAATTTTGCGCTTGTACGATCGGTATGCGCAGTAGGCATTTGAGCTGCACTTGGTAATTTTCGATTTTGTACAAGAATTTCGCAAGTAGAAAGCCGCCTTTCGGGCAAGCCTCGGAACGATAAAACAGAACCGTATCGTGATACCTACCGTTCGCGTCGGCTCTCATTGTTTCCTGCTATATCACAAAGGTCAAGGGAATGAAATCGGCAACATGTGACACAAATCCTTCCTGTATGCGGGTGGAACGAACGTTCATCTCCTTCGTTCACTAGAGGCTTGGCTTTTGCGCACGATGAGTTGTTCAAAAACATCATAAATCTGTTGCGATTGTTTGCGGTCGTACGGAATCGGTCGGGTTGATGGTTCTCCTACCTTACTGATGCAGGGATGCACCAAGCGATGCAGTGCACGGTATATACAAGAGAACCCTCTAGAGCTGCGCAAAGATCGACGGACTTGCATCGTCATTGCCGATGTCAGGCGGGGCGTTAAGCGTCGAAACAACAACAGGACTACGCTGGGACTTAGTTTGATGTGGAGCACGGTTGGAAAGCTGAAGAGACTTATCTTGTGACACACTTTTGGAGATGATCAACATCAACAATGTTTGTAACGGGTTGAAGATGGTTGGAAGTATGCAAAAGTCCTGTTGCCAAATCATCGCTCTCGTTTGTTCGTTTTTAACCATCATGTTCATGTACTGTGCTTCATTTATATTGATAAAAAAAATTATTTAATAAAAAAGTACACTCTGAAGACATTCACACATGAAAGAGAACAGCCTTAAAAGTTGGCCTGTTGAACTTTCGCCTATCTTATCTCGCGAGCTAACGCCTTCGCAGGACGTGACGAACGGGGAAAAAGCAAATGCAATTGCCTGCCAGGCGGTTGGTTCCCCGGTGGGAATATCATTTTGCCTGCTTGGAATCGGTTAACCCCCCAGCCGGCCCCGACTACTGGCAATTTCTGGCCCAGCAGCCTTATCCCGCTGGGAGTCACTGGCTGACTGCATAGAGTTTCTGGCCAAAGCGTGCTGTGCCCGGGACAGCGACACCAGGGGACAGCACCCGGGAGCTCGATGATCCGTGGATGTGTCATGAAGATATAATTTACGAGTCTATTAACGAAATAATCGTCTTAATCGACAATACACCACGAATGCCGCGGCGGCGGTACGTTTCTTTTGCGTCTTCATTCGGAAGCCGCTGGACAACATTTGTAGTGCAGGCTTTCAGGTTCATACACACACAGGAAGCTGGAGTAGTGGTAGCTGCTTCCTTCGGTGCTCGGGGACAATCTTGACAGTATCGCTCCATCGGTCGAAATGGAGAAATCGCGGTGTAGATGCACGGAGAGATTAACCGACTTCTTCACGATATGACTTTTTGCAGTCAATGCCTTAAAATGAACAGCAATATGCGGAATAAGGTGGACAATACTTGCGAAAGGTCGAAAATAGGACTTGTTTCTACGGGTGGTATGTCATAACTGTGATCAAAAGGGTGTAGAATTTTAGTAGATTATGGATTTTTTTGTGTTCTTCTCTGTCATATTATAAGATTAAACATTACCTGCGGTTAACATTTTAAAATCCTCTCCTCTACATCCTTTTCTTAATATTTCGTAAATGCAATCGAACTAAAAATGTTGTCAAACTAGTCAGAAATAATCTTCACAATTCAACAAAACATACGGTGACCTTCGTCTGGAAGAGCAGCCGTTTGTGTCGTACTTCCCGATAAACCTTTGACAAACTCAAACTGTTTTCGACACGCTAGCAAGGCGTCTCTCGCTTGGTTTCTGTTTGGCTTGTGAGCACCCACCAACGACGGACGTAATCAATTCATTTGAATAATAGATGCAAATTGCGCTTGGAGTTTAACAGGTTGAGGCTCCATCGAAAACACGTTTTTGGCAAACAAAAACCCAATGACGGTTTCTCCCAAACGACACACCTGTTGAAAGGCATTTGCCAGGTGTGATCATTAAAGTGGGATTTGATTTTTTGAATCAGATTTTAATATTTACCACTTTGGTGGGTTTTCTTTCATTATCGTCGCCGTTATAAAAGAGTAGGGCAGAAAGTGGATCATTCCTGTATACATCGTTTAATTTAATATAAAAGTTATCAAATTGTGTTTAGAACAATATACACCTTTTATACTTACTAACTAAAAACATGACGCAAGCGATAATATCCATTATCCACTGTGAGATAAAAATAGTTCTGGGAAAAACTTGATTCCTTTGGATCACTTCCTTTGCGTCATAGCATAGGCACGATCACACGATCGTTGGCAAATGACTATAGTTCAAAGATGATGGAAAGAAGCATCAACACATCACTCCTGACAAAACTGACCATCGAGAAATCACCGACTTCGATTGATTCCTCATATTTAAAAAATCGAAATAAAAAAACCTACATATTTTTTTCCTTATCGCACTCCATCTGCCGAAACTTCTTGGGCAGACCTACTGTTTGTTGTTTACTTAACTCCTACCCCGCCCATCGGGGCAACCTGCTAACCCAACGGCGATCTAAGCCCCAAAGGATGCTGCATGGAGTGTTGGGGATGAGGGCAGATTAAAACATAAAACCACAACTACCCCAAACGCACCAATACAGTCTCGTATCGACTGATCGATTTGTTCCGGCCGCACAGAGCAAACATGCGCTACATGGGCGTCGGTGGGGCCTGCCACTAATGCTTTTTCCCGCCGGGCACTATCGTCGTCGTTCTGGCATGAAAAACAAACACGAGAAATGAACGCACCGATTCTCACATCTGTTTCGACGGATTGACGGTATGGTTGAATTATTTTTGTGTGTGTTACATTCGCTCTTTAATGTTTCGAACGGTCGACGGTAGGCAGGCAGTGTGCGCGATCCTTTCTCTTGAGCCGCGCGTTTCCGCCTGACGTCAGAAGATTTTTATCACTTTTCCATCATTGGCCGAGGCGCATTCTATTTCTCCTCGCGGCACGGTGCAACGAAACGTTAAAAATAATGTAAAGATGCTTTGAAATGCCTCCCTAGGGACACGGATCACTATCGATTCCCACAACGTGCGCTTGCCCAACTCCACACCGGTGGACAGTGGGGCAGTCGGTCAGCGAATGGTCAAGCCCAAGGCCGGAAGCGATGTTGTAGCGGCATTCTGTTCAAAGCCTCGTCGGCCAAAATGCGAAAAATCGTGCGGGCAACCGATAGCCGCCACAAACGGCACCGCATTGGTGGTGGTGATTAATTTACGATAAGCCACAAGCCATCAGGGAGGAAAAGAAACCCACGTACCGCCGGCTATCATTTCACCTACAAGACTTTCCATTCAAGACAATTTAATTTTCGCTGCAGAGCTTTGTGGGCCGAGGCGAGGAACGCGGAAAGGTACGCTTTTAAATTACACGCCAGAAAAACCGAAGGATGTCCCGCTAATATGCGCACAGTGTTTGTGCGCTATCGTGGGTTGGTATCGTGGGCCGGCATTGATGCACACGGAATCAATCGCTCTCCGGCGCTGGCGGGAAAAATGCGAATAATGAGCTGGCTACACTGGGCGGCAGGGAAAAAGCTGAGCCGAGCGCAGGAAAGATGCTTGTTTGCCATGGGCGGTAGATGAGAAAAAAATCGTATTTCTGTACGAGTTCCTCCTTGGGAATGGATACAAGATACAAACACATCAAGTTGCTGCAGCTCAAGCTATGCAATGCAACCGGCGATTCAATGCTTTGGTAACGCATAACGTTTAGCAAAGACACAACGAGAGTGAATTGTAACGGGTTAACACAACGAGGGAGCGAGTCTCGCCACCTGGCGGAAAAATTGTGAACTGTAACGCTTTGAAAACATAACGCATAACGGCGAACATGCTTCCACCAGCCAATCCATTTTTATAAAATGTATAAGCTGACCAGAACATTTATTCTTGTCATGTAATAGATTGAATTCAAATAACATCAATTTATGAAAAATACAACCTCGACAAAATACATGCATGAGTAAAAAATAATCACCCGTAGCATCGTTTCTTTAATCGATGAGTTGGACACATAAAAACGTTTTTGAGTGTCAAGTTACACCCTTTTTTCTACATTTTATGATTCGAATTGACGGGTTTCTTATCGGAACAGCTAAACACGACAAACCCCCCGTTAAACAAACATCTTAATGCAATGGAACCAACGCTGAAAGGGCCCTTCTTCACCTTCTTTTTTTATTTCTCATTTATGGCTTTACGGCGTGAGGAAGGAATCAAGTATGTTAGCGCAACCGTGCGTGGAAACACTTTAACGCTTCTTTTCAGGCCACACAATAAAGCGAACCGGGGAACGATGGATCAATCTTCCATTAATCGAGATGGACCAGCGGCTAATAAATTGTTCAAAAACTGTCCATCAAAGTGTTCTATTCAAATGGACAGGCAGGGCGGCTGGGCTGACGGACATAGCACGTGTCACTCGAAAGCCGCCCAATTTCTGTATCGTCGCGGAGAGAATAGGAGAGCAACCAATGCGTCGCAGGTCGTCAGTGTCCAGCTGGACGAAAACCACCGTTCGAATCGATACGCGCCCCAATCAACGCCGACCAAAGCAGTAAATGGCTTATCAATCGCGTGACCGTTGACCGCGCCCTGTTGTTGGGGCCCACTGATGTCCAGTGTGAACGGCATTTGTTCTGGCCCGCACAGGCCAGAAGAGGAGCCTTGGCCACCGGAGTAAGTGACAAGGGTAGATTGGAAGGTAAACTTTCGATATCTCACTGTCTGGAAAGGCGGTAGCTTGTTCTTTGCCTCCGTCCGTCGATATGTTTTTTACAATCCGCTCCGAAAGGTAAACAACCTCCGTAATATGATCCCATACCGGACGCTGCCTGTCACGGTTCGAACCTACCTTTCGTAGCTCGACCCGGGCATATTCGACCTCTTCCAGGTCGCTGGCGACGCTGCTGGCGGTGTCGGTGAAGTCACTCGTGTCGCTCAGCTCCGAGCCCACCAAGTAGCACGGCTCGTACGGGTACTGCTTGCGTCGAATCTGCACACCCGGCAACGCCATTCGTGCAGCACTGGGGGCTGGGGCAAGATTCGGTCGGGCAATGGTGACATCTTCCCGCAGTTCGCTCCCGGCGCCAACACTCGGCGTAAGGGTACTGACGGACTCCACGTCGGAATCGACCGTCCGAGAAGGCTCGTTCTGAGTTTTACACTTCAGATCGTTGTTGTTCGCCTCGGGTAGACTGACCCGGCACGGTTCCACCTCGGAGTTCGGCCGATGGTGGAAATCGACCGCCACCTGGATGTTCGTCTGGACACTGTCGGGCTCGTCGCTGCTGATCACACTGAGCGTCCGCCGCTCCGAAGTGTCCGCGGTGGAAGCGTCCCTCCGGCCCGATATATCACAGACTTGCACCTTCGTTTCATCGTGTACCGCGTCCGGTGAGTGGCGTGTCGGTTCTTTGGTTTCCTCGGACTCCTCCCTCGGCAGCTCCTCGACCGCCTTCAGCTCGAGGCTCCGCCGGTTGCGCCGCTTCTCGGCGATCTTGCTCTGCCGCCGGGGGATGCCACTGCCCGCCGACTTGCGCGTGTCCTTCGCCTTGTAGCCATTCTGTTTCTTGTGCTTGCCCAGGATCGAGTCCTCCGGGCTGTCGATTACGAGGGCCTCGTTAGCATCGCCCGGCTTCGGCGACGACGGTGCGCTAGAAGTCGCGAGTTTCTTCGGCGATTGCAGCAGACCCACGACTTGCGGGAACGCGTACAGCACACCGCCCTTGTGCAGCTGCTGGAAGATGAGGTACGAAGTATCCGTGTACCGCGCCTTGCGCTGAAAAGATGACAGAAACGTGACCAACGATTCACACGTGATATCCATGGTTTGCTGCTGTGGGATAGTTAATCAATCATAAATGCTCTGTACTCCTGGTGGCGTTTCAAGCAACACATTACGGGGGACAAACATAAACGGAATGGAACTCTCATACGGTCAACTAATACTCGCTGCGGAGACCGATGACAAATCGGCTGAAGATAAGCCTCATTCCGAGCGCACTGTCTAACGGGATTACGAAACACAAATCCCTACACCGTCCTAGCTGCTGATAACCACACTGATATGACGCGCTGGGCCGCGGCGTTGTCTAGTGACCACTTTATCAACCTTCCGAGGCTCATGTTAGCAAGTGGTAATAACGCCGGCCTCAACGAGATTTGCAAAATGTTTACATTCACTGCAAAGCTTGGAATTTGTGCCACGCAGGAAGAAGGGGGCGGATGGCACGAACTATCAAGTGTTTTGTGGTATCGTAGCTAAGATTGTACACAATCGGAGCTGCTACCGCCAGCAGGGACAATCGAGACAAGGATGGGTACACGGGGCGGAATGTCTGCAATGTATCCAAACGGCGTGTGACCTCAATTAATAATACAGATGGTGATTCTTCCTCCGGGTGGCAGAACCGGCATGGAAGAGTTGGCTCAAGCCCGACGCATTATAATTGATTGCATATTTGATGAAAGATAGTGTCTCGACGCTCCAGCTCGCCGATGATCATGACAAACTAATTCAACGGACGCCCACGGGCAGGTCGCGAAGGGGACGGCGTTATCCGTAGCGCTTATGGAAAAGGAAAGAAAAACCACACACTTAAACAAAAACAAACAGAGAAAGACAAACGGCAGTGCCATCAAGTGTTCGCACGAGTCCCAGCCACAGGCCAAGGCAATCGAGGCACTGTCGGATGTAAGTAATGTTTTATCTTGTAATTTGAATCGTGAAGTGCATCCGTGCGCCCCGCACAAAATTGAAGGGCTCCACGGAGCGTCTACTGACCACACGCACTCGGCACGATCTACGAAACCACGCAGTGTCTCCGGAGGCCTGTCTGGAGACATGTTTCATTTTGTGACCCAACCAACGGGGAACGATCGCCTCTCGCCCAATGCAGTTGGAGAGGCGGCAAAAGGTTCAAAGAATTCGGGAAAAGTCTACCCATCCCCCTCCCCCGTCATCCCCGGGCGAAGAGAAACTCTTTAATAGCACGGTCGCAGGAAGCGAAGATGATGCTTTATTTAATGGTTTAAGGGGTTACTTTCGAAACAAGACACACTTTTCTCTCCTTTGGGTGCACGTTTGGGAGACGCAGGGATATGCCTTCGTTTTTATCGTGATTCCATCCGGTGCGTTTTCAGCCGCGCACCTTTCACCGGAACACATGGTACACCCTCCTGGATGCGGGTACACACAGCAACCCACCGTACCGATAGTGCGGCACCATAAAGAACGATCTGTTCCTTGGCGGGAGTGCACTCGTGGCGTGCAACGGGCTGTTTCGTGCGGAGTTCCCTTTCTCATGGATACCATAGCGTCCACCTTTCGTCTTGGGAGGCTTGCGGGACAAAGTATCTCGTGGCATCTTGAAGCGCCACGAACCACCAGGGCGCTACAACCATAATCGATTTTAGGGAATGAAAAGGCGCCCAGGGAACCCCGTAGCGGTAAACGTCTGTGAAGGCAGCCTTTAGGAAGGCTATAATTTTCCGTCCATTCCGCCAAGTGCATCTGCAGCTATTGCAGCACCGTTTGCGGGGAAACCCCTAACCAATGCCTGTACCGTATGTCTATCCGAGTTTGACAATGAATCGGTTGAAATGACCATCTTTGACGTTGTGTAACATCGTTTAATAATTGCTAATTGGTCGTCAAATATTCCGACGCACGTGCATGTGGCTTGCGTGTGTGTTTTGTCACGAATGTTTTTCCATGGTTCAGCTGCCGAGCAAGTGTAACCTTTTGGATGTCGTAAGTGACTATTTCTATGTGAGGAGAAATCCGTTTTCGAAATGGTTATTATTGGTTGTCGGTGGAACCTAATAATTTAAAATAAGATGCACATAAGCTTTATGAAAAAATGACATAAGCGAAGCGGTTTGCACATACACAATTGCAGCTCTTTAGAGCTCACTTATATTTCGAATGTATGCATCGCTAGTGAGGATGATTATGTTTCTAAAACTTGTTTTAAATAAAAAATTGCTTCCGAAAAAAAAAACTAAAACAATAGCATAGGACTCACCGCTTTAACTTTTGCTGTTCTTATTTAGCTTTTTTTGTATGTAATTAAAGCACGAACCGGATGAAAATCAACGGAAGCAAATAAACGAAAGCACGTCCAAAAAGAACACTCCTCTTTTCCGGCGTTCGTATTTTCGTGCGACGCTGCTAAGATCCATATTATTTTTAGAAGAAACCTAAAACGATTTTCTACGATTAAGTGCAGCCACGAGGCGGATCCGGCAGCAACACCGGGGCCGTGGGACCATCCGCAAGAACCTCCTAATCGAGAGTGAGCGAACAGCGAGATGCTGTCGATCGTAAAGAACCTAACATCATCGTCACCATCATCGCCGTCGATGATGATCGTCGGACCAACAGCGCGATCCGGAAGATGTTGCCCTTTGCCACCCTTGCGCACGGACTTGGAGGGAAAGGGAGAGGGAGTGCGACGAGGCCAAACTACATTCGGCACCATTCCGAACCATTGGAGTGCGAGGAGTGAATGGAAAATATTTATCTTCCCAAAAGCGAATGTAAACATATTACCGACATTATTATTATCTGTGTTCTCCCTTGCGATGCATTTTCCGCCGCCGCTGCAACGCGTACGAGATGCCGAATTCTTTGGAACTACAAATGTACATACGTTCGGCTCGGGATTTATGCACTTTACCGATGTACACGCGCCTGTAATGTACGGTCGGTGTGCCTCTCCTCGCCAGCCGACCGGGCCCTAGGGCCGTTGGTGAGGAGGAAGATCAAAAAGCCCAAAAATCACTCACCAAGCATGACGAGCTCCTTTTAGCTTTGCTTTCTTGTGCCGGTTCGGCCTATGTGCTGTTCCCGTTCGACGGCCCGAAAACGAAGAAGGCGGATGAAAGAAAACCAACTTGTTGAAACAAAGTGTGAAGTTAATAAATTTGTAGGTTTCCTATTACACGTGGGGGTTGCTCACAGGCACGCATCGGGGGTTTTTTTTTTCTTTTCAACTGAAACATGCATCTCGTTGCAAAGGAACAAAACGTTTTCATGTCTACAAAAAAAGGTTTTCGTTTGAAGAAAAAAATACTCAAGAAGAACAGGTCGCAGGATAACTTTTTTTGTTTCAAACGCTCCACAAGGAAATTTGTCATTTGAAGCTCATAGTTTCCACAACTTACTCCGAGTAAGACGTTAGTCACCGTGCTGAAGATAAAATGCATGGAAAACACCGCCCGATAACGGGTGGACAAATTTATCGCTTTAACTCTTGCCAGGAGGTTGGCTATGAGTGAACGCATATTTTTATGACATTTCGAACACCCAGTGAATGTCGTATGTTTTCCCCCCATGTTTCCTATCAAAAGCGGAATCCATCTTACACGAGTCGTAAAGGGCGCCATAAAAATAGACATACATTTGGAAGAAAACCCGGCACACGAGGTTAGCCTAAGGACGTCTGGATATGATAAGCCATGTATCAAAAATGATTGATGAGTCGGCATGGAACCAAAAGGAAAACTATTATATCTGACCAGATGCGGCCCGATGTAAGATATAAGCTCCGATGTGACACTAACCGATCGGTTCATTTCAAACAAAGGTCGTCCATTCCATTTTGAAGGTACGCTTGATGTTTATTGGAGATTTTGGAGAACCAGACGCATGTTGAAGTACAGAGCATTTATGATTTTTAAATTTTAAATTGGATTTGCTATACTTACCGAAACATCCATGCTTTTCAGTAGGTAGAATTACGACTGCAACTGCACTGATTGTCTTTAAAAGGCCACATTTTGTTCCAAGACACTGTAAACTAACTTGCTTGAGAAAACTTCCGCACGTGTCACAAACCACCCAAGTACTGCGCGTTTTGTTCATCCACACACTTCCAGGAATTAATTGAAATCACAACTGCAAAGGCTGGAAAAGAAATTGCACACATACACTTTATAGCATAAAACCCACCATCCAACACCGATGGCGCACACATTTGACGACACATCTCCATCCCGCGCAATGCACTGTGCTGAACTTGAGCAGTGTTACTTTGTTTAAAACAATAAACGCGATTCGTCTTGTTCCTCACCATCGATCGAGCATGTTCACGTTCCGTCGCTAACGAGCGTGAATCACCAAAATCACGTTCCCAGTAGATACCGCCAACTACTTGGAACCCGGAAGTCGGAACCGGAGAGCTTCCGGGCGTTCGGGTGTGGGAGGATTTGCCGAGAAAGTTTCCGATGGTGTAGATTTCCATGTCCGCGATAGAAAACGACGCTGCCCCCGCGGAACGGGAACAAAAAAAAACCGCGTGTAGGGGTTCGTTCGATTTGCCAGCGACGGTGATTTCGTTTAGATTCGCGCAATTTTGCTCCCCAGTTCCCCTCCATTAGAGCCGATAGATTAGCATCGGTAATGGATTCTCATCTACTTGTAAATTCATCCAACTGGTTTAAAATTCCACCAGAGTCGAGCAAACGCCAAAAACACAAAAGGGGTATGCAAACAACACCCCGTTGGAGGCAAACGCCTTGCATTAAGTGGCCGCCCGATCGGCACCAGCAACATAAGGTTGAGGTTTGTTTTTCTGTTGTTTCGCTGACCGCGCGCAACAAGCTCCAAACTTCAAAACACTCCGGAAGGCACCGCTGTCGCGATGGCAACGGGCGCGACGCCTCCGCACACATGGGGAAAAAAGGGGCCGCGTTTCAGTGATTGCTTCGTTTTCGAGCGTCAATTTGCTGTTGGTGTTGCTTCTCCAAAACTTCTTTCCACCCAGAGTGGGTGTTTACTGTGTGGTTGATATTTTTATGGCAGTGCCACTTTTACCACGACGGTGGCATGTTTCTATTTTGTTTCTGTTTGGGATCTGAGTCCTAACCACCACCAGCATTCGAAGGTGGAAGAATTGGTTAGCATATCACATGCGATTATTAGCTTTTGACCGCCGTTGCCCTTTTTACACATCGCTTATGTCCAGACGATGCCAGGCCAGGATTTCGGGTGACCTGTTTCCACCGTTTTGCTCCTCACACGGATCCGTTGGGTACAGGATTGGTAATTCATTTGCCTTATGCAGCCGGCAAGCCATGGCACCCGCGGTCTTGATGGAGCATCGTAAAGTTTATCCCTTTGGCTCCTGTCTCCTTCTCATTCTCCCTTTTTCTCTATCTCTCCCGTTCACCAAGCGCCAACGCCAAATGTGTCGAATAGATCTAAATTTAGTTACGCGTACCAGAAACTGCCGCTTTCGGGCGGACTATTTTTAGGGGCAAACCACCGTGCGCCAGATTTCCATGGCTTGTTTTTAGATTCTCTGCCTTTCTCCCTCGCGGAGAGCCGATTTATTTGGTGCATATTAAATAAAGTAGGTGGAATGGATCGCAGGCGCCTCTTGTGTAATTAGCGAGGGAAGCTTAAAAAAGCATTAAAATGAAGAAGAAATATACACTAAGTCCCTTCCGATAAGTGCGGCATAATTGTTGCCAGTAATCAAATCGTGGTTATCGAATCAAAACTCGAATACACCCCTTACAATCGGTTATAGTGGCGCTAAGCCATTTTTCGGTTCAACGAAGCTGAAGGAGTGTTTGTTTAATTTATGGTGCATTATTTCCATTTAACAGAACAGACCAATTCTTTCGAATTTGAACTCAAAACCTTTACTACCTATATCACAGTCCATGGTTAAAGCAGGACCGTCCTTTGGTATTCTCTTTCTAATGTTTCCCCAACTCCTATTCCTTCCACAATCCTGCGCTCCACCAATCTGGCAGGTTGTTCTAAGCATCCGCCGGCTGCGATCACGTCACCAACCTGTTACGCTTGGCCTCGAAGTCTATAACTCATACCGCAACGGCGCGAGAAGTGTCGTAAAACAGCATCATGCATAGGACGGAGAATTAATCAAACGAAACCCCACGACGATGAGCGCCGGGGCATATGGTTTGTAGTGTAATGAATACCAGCGCCTGTTACATCATTGCAAGCAACTGGTTGCAAAGGCGTACCGAAGCCGCTTCGGTTGAACGATTGCTGGCGCGCCAAATACACCGGCAACTTGTTGGAGTACGGAGTACGATCATGCCGGTACTTGCTGTCCGCTGTAGAGGTTCGACTTCACCCGTGAAGTTTTGCGGTTACCAATAAAAGGCCGTACCGCGCGCGCTTTGCAATTAGCCACACTAATCTACAATAATATCCTCTTAAATTTTCGATTACTCGGCCAGCCGGGCGCACTTACAGCTACCCAAAAAAAAAAACTCCCAATGGTCCTCTTCCCAAATTGTGTAGCCGGCTCAACGGCGTTTGCTACCAGCACGTCCATTCGTAATCGAAAATCATCTAACCTTACGGGACCTCAACGCACAGCAGCAGTCCGGCAACAGTAGCCGGCAATAGAGCGAGTGGGGATGATGTCACTTCAAACGCAACTATCTTCGTCAAGTGCGCATCGCCATCCGCGCCAAAAGGCCGCAGCATTATCATCGAGCGGGCATCAATCTTCGATGAAAAATTAAAGTGAAACACGGGTGAAACTGGCAGCCGAATCCAATTAGCTTAATCGTACCGTCTCGTTTGGGGTGAAATGGACTTCCCCGGCATCGCCCCAGCCATTTTGACTCTTTCTGCATATCGATGTAATAAATAACGGCCAACCGATTGCCGCCGCCAAACGGGGTTGCGCGTACTAATTGATACTTCAACTTCATCGACCCATTGGAAATCGAAACCCGGTCGGGAAAAGGTCACCCAGTGGGTCAGATGAATTACTTCGATGACGGTATGGCGAGTTTAAATTCCACCATGGATTATATCATCCCGACCGTGCCGTCCCGATGCGCTTTCCGAACGCTCAATGGCAGTTAACGGGCAACTGGTATCGCATCCAAGTTCGGCGAGATGTGTTTGCTATCCGGTCCGGAAAAGTGAGTATCACCACATGTGGAGCGGTGCGTTTCTTTTTTCCTTTCCGATGAGCCACTAGCGGATCATGATCGTCATCATCGTCATCGGCAAGATCATCATAATCAACGAAGGCCATTGAATGAGGTACTTTAGCAATTAAACGGATGTTATTCGCGATACGTTACGAGCGTGGCCAGCAACAGGACCCACCATGATCCCGAGCAGCCCTCGACGAGTGGATGATGCGGATAAAAGTGATCGTTTGTTTATATAGCGGTTTCTGCTACGCTCGCAGACTGTGCCAATCTGCAAATTGCTGCGGCTGTCACGGGAGCTCAGACAAGGCGCACCCAACTCCCGCCAAAGGCCGCGCCGCGTCAAAGAGATCACGCACGTTCGTGCGGCTTTTTTTTTTGTAGCGTCCCGTCAACACCTCCGCCCGCTTTATTGGAGATTTTGCTTTCGAGGTCAGTTTGATAGGCACGTCGTATTCGATTAATCATTCGCAAACACACTCAACAGCGCCACGGTCCTCGGTGATCGCGGGGTGGAAGGATTATTTTATTTGCCTTGCCCACGATGGAGAAATGCGTGGCCCGTAAGGCGATGGTAGGACAATGGAGGGAGCGATGAGAGGAGGGAGAAAGTAATAAAATGCCTGAGAACAGCGACGTATCTAAATATTGTGCCCACTTTGAGGTGTTTGATTGACAGCAGAATGGTTGCGGATCAAAATGGTTCACAGGAAAAGCGGATTCAACCAGATACGCTGGATGCCGGCCGTTCGGCAGCCTTCACGCAGAAGATCTTAATTCGCTGACAACGTTTGTTCCCCCGTTCCCGTCCGCAGGCGTCAACCTCTGCTTTGGTGATAATTGAGCCAACTCACCGTGTTGTACCTTCCGCGCGATTTAGCAAGCTAATTCGAAAATCGTGCCCGTGCGCTCTTCATTAAACGCCAAGTGCTACCCCAAGCGTAGGTTGTAACATTTATGCGGTCGAGTTGAAGCACAATGTCCGCAGGAGATCGGTACGGTAAGATTTGGAATGCTCCCTTCGGAGGCCCTTGGCGGTCGAGATTGGGCCGGGGTGAACGACATGCGAAAAGAAAGGCGCATACCCCGGGAGGACGTGTATGGGCTCGTCCACCGGAGCGGTAGAATGCTGAGAAATACTTTGGCTAATTACCGGCGCGATTAATCCCACTATCTCACGTTCCCATTTCCCATCGAGCCCCTTTTGCTGCGACGCGTGTGAAGCCTGCGAAGCCCCTGCAGTGAAACATTTCACACTGCGCACACTCCTCCGTGAGGCAACGAGGAGGCTCCTTAACTGGACCTGGCCAGCCACGATGTCTGGACCGCAGCGGTGAGCTACGATTACAAACCGCAACCGGTGGCAACATTGGTCGTAATGCTGAAGGCATGACAGTTGTTGCCACGATCACGCAGCACGTCGATGCTGCTGGAGATGTGCACCGCGATCTTCCTATTCTAGATCTAATCGAGTACAGCGTCCAGGAGATTCTGTTCGTCTTTGATGTTATTACGTACACACATGGCGTTGATTGATCCAGCCCGTAGAGATAACCAACTCGAGCCGAACCTCGAAGGTATGACCCGGAGCTTCCGTTCAGATAACGGTCAAGTTTCTCGCGCGGATAGAACAAATTTCGCCGATCTTCGTGATCATCGACTGAGGCCCAATCACACTGCTGGCGATCGCGCCGATTTGTTGGTAAATAAAGCCTCACATCAGACCGTCGGTTAACGGCAGCAATACCCTTTTTCCCCCCTGCCACTTTAGTTGGGAAACTCCCCACCGTTCGGAAGGTGTTTTGGCGGCATCGCTTTGGGGGTTCCCTATCGCCAACCGATTCGTTGCTCGTTGCCGATCGCGCGTTTGATGTGTGAATGTTTTAATTTGATTTGTTTCCATTCCCACCCATCTCGCAGCGCAATCTTGTGCCCTCACCTGGCCTCTCGATCTTCATCAGTAGCTTCGGTTCCCCGCACATCGCAAGGGCAGCAAGAAATGCTCGACAGTTAAATCCCTCTTTTTCTCCCTGGTGGTTTCCCGAGTAAACGAGGATGTAAGGGTGGAGCCAGCGGAAGCTTTCCCTTACTGACTGACGCGATGGGCAACGTGCCTGCTGGATCAGCACAAAAGTAACAGCAGGCAAACGAGTATCCCGGCGAGTTTGCGAAGAAATTTATGGGCCAAGATTCTAATTGAGATAGGCGGGGGGTGGGCCTTTGCCGTGCGACCACGAGAAGTCCACCATGGTGGGGTGGGGTTGCAGGGCGGACTGTTTGCATTTACAAAATGATACTTTAGACCGGGAGGGGGAAACTTACTTCAACCCATCCTGCCCTGTCTTGGGAGGCCACAACGTGCCAGCAAATTACGATCGCTCGCCCAACCGTCTTGGCCCTGGTAACAGCAGGAAGCGAACCGAAGGGAAACCAAAAGGGAAACAAAAGGGAGCAAGCAACCCACGAACCTAGCAAGAAAACAAACGGATCTCTTTATTTATTTTGAAATTGATGATCATTAATAATTCGGTGTTATTAAAGTTCATTTGTTTTGCTTCGCTCGATCGAGGAACTTCAGCGTTCGGCAAGCGCAAACACACGGTGCCGCCTTCCGTCGTCTGCATGCCGGCGCGAGATGTGCGCGCGAGACTTCCAGACTTCGACGGATTGGGATATCCAACTTCTTTGCCTCCCTCGCCTACCAACTACCCAGTCGTGGAACCTTTTTCCTATTTTGCTGGGAACGGGTTTCCGGAAGCGACGAGCAATCGCCGCTTGGCCGCTTTCGAAAAAAAAAAAAAAACGCGAAGCAGTGGCGAAACTAGGTCCGTGGGGTCGCGTCCGCAGCTGAATTGTGCAGCACTTGATAAAGCTTCAATTATTAATCACAATCTGGCACGCAAATAACTGTGAAGCTCACCGGGGCTAGGGTTTGCGCTGTCGTGCCTGTGTCCGCTGTGGACCATTTAGGGAAAAACGATGGCTTCCGGCGGCTGCTCGTCGGCAACTTAAAGTGCATTGTCTTGAAAAGAAGAAGCAAGAGGGTTTATGCTTCCCACCATGCTTCGCTGCACCAACAGTCTTACAAAACGGGGTAATCGTTACAACCTTTTTTTCCCGATAAGAGATGCAGCGCGGTTCGGAGTGCACAGAGTATTTTACTTTGGTTCCTTTTCGAGTTCTTTTTTCGAGCTTGTAGGTCAATCGCGCTAGCCGGCTAAGTGATGGGTGCAATTAGCGCTAAAGCAACATCGTGTTTTTACACCTTTCAACCAGCGCAGCAGTTCCTCTGCGACGAGATTCCGTTTTCTGGTTTCTGGCCTGAGTCTTTGAGAGATCGACTAGTTTACTGATAACGTTCAAGATAACGGATCCCTTTCGATCGCTCTAAGCTGGAGAAGGTAACGTGACGATAGCGTGGCTGGCAGTTTAAGTACGCAATAAGTTCGCATAAACCGTCCCCTAAGCGGGATGACTTAATCGTGCGGAACGAAGGGCTTCTGCCAGCCACGTGGTGGCATTAGAAATCTAGCTCCACTCCAATGAAGAGTCTCTATTTGGTTTTGCAGTAAATTCATCGGAAAGCTATTGCCACAGCGAAAACTGCCTCTTATCTTTCTACTGCTCAAACATCTGCAAACTCGCGCCCTTATGCGCCAACCAACGCCGGTACCTGGGACGTAGTAAGAGACCAACTTCAAAACGCGCGCGTATCAAGAAGCAAATAATTAAATCATCCACCGTTGGCCGATTGGCCTACGACCACAAATATTTGCCACACTTTCGGTCTTTGGAGAAGCTCGGGCGCTCTTATGTTCACGAGGGCACCTGAACGCCCGTTCGTCGTGTGGAGGAATCGCGTGCAAAGGAACTACGCTGCTAATTAAATTAACTCCTCACCGAACCGGTGACTAAAAGGGGGAATATTCTTATCTTGTTGCGCGTTTTATTTTTCTATTGTTTAGCTTTTGGGCCCAGGGTGTGCGCATTCCTTCACGCTTTGCTTATTTTTGCCTCTGCAAGGATGGACAGTTTCGATGAGGAGCGCCTACCCACGAACGGGGGATTAACAATGGAGAGATGGAATTTGGTTGAACATTAAAACCGATGTCCATTTAGATCCATGGAATTACCATTTAGAAGTGTTTATAAACACATTCTTCAAATTGTTCAAACATATTTTGCATAAAATACTTCCATTTTGACATTTTAGAAGACATTGTTAAGCCTCGACAATGTTAAAATATTACTTTTTAAGTTAATTTCCTAACCTACCATCTAAAACGAAGCTCTTCGTAGGAAGAACCTTGACAAACCAGTCGGAACTGACCAATTATTATTCTTTTTCGATGCGCTTGCTGCCGCAACCTTTCAGTTGCTGTATTAGTAGCCCACAGATTGTTGCAACAGCAGTTTACCTAATTGACATCCATCAACAACGCCAACTCAAGCGAAACCGGATTCGAGCTTCGTGGTAGGTGTGTATCTTCGCGCGCACTCAACTCAACCAACCCTGTCATGCCCAAGGACGTTTGACGAGGGGCTCGTACCAAAACAAGGCTGTCAGAAGAGAAAGAAACGAAATGCTTCCCATTCATAACCGAAACGAACCAAAGGTGTACGATTTTTCTCCTTCGATAACTTGAACTCGTTTGGCCTCGTTCATTTAAGTTGCTTTGATAGTTAATTCCGCCAGGAAACTCCGCTCCGGTTGATGGGCTTTCTTCATCCGGAACTCTTAAAGGGTTGCCTCGCCACACGAGCCCTTAAAGAAATTGCCTTTTTTTCCGGGGTTGAGCACACTTTTCATTAGCACCCTGCGGCTTGTCAAATAAGTGTCAATCAGGGCTCAATTGGGCGGTTATTACTGGCTACTGGCACTTTCCGGCTCGTGCCGAAGCTATAGCGTGATCACGATTTTCACCGCGAAATGACAAAATGACGTTTTCCTAACGAGTCCAACCATGGATGTGCCTGTGTTCGTTGAGGTGGACTTTGTTGGTGAATTCATTAAAATCCCACAAACAGTTCCCCCGTTTGAGGGGCTTACATGGTGACTGGGATGGAGTGGCAAGACACCTGAGAAAACAACGGCACCTTGGCGCCCGTGGACACCCGCTACTGAATGGGCAAGATTGAAAGCATGCTGTGGGCCGTTGTCTCTAACCACCTCGCTGGCCCGGCGTCCTTGAGGCTAATTAAAATGAGAGCTTTTCTTATCCAACTCGGCGAATCCGCCAGTCCGGCTACCATACGCGAGCGTGGGTCCTGGAGTTTCGGTTTTTCCTTTCTTTATTTCTTGATGGCAGCCCGTCTGAGTGGAATGCTACCACCTTTACCTCCCAACGTCAAGCCGTACCGGTGGACATTGCGTGTAGAAAGCAAGACGAGACGAGATTTGTTGAGATACGGTACGAACGAAAAACAAAAAAGAAAGAAACGGAATGATAAAAAGCCTTTTCAACCCTTGACTCGTTGCTAACCTCCCCCTGCGCTGGACAAGAGAGTTGACGTGCTGATGACGGCGACATTAACTACCAACAATTTCGTCAACACCATCATCACCATCAACAACAACAACAACACCACCATCAGCGTAACAATCGTCGTCACCGTAGTGTGGAGTTTTTGGTTGGTTTGGGTGTTTTTTTTTTCTTCGTAGGGCACGGTCCCCGATGAGTGTATAACAAATACGAGTGACCTAGCAGAGTGTTTACAAGCGTTGTGGAAAGTCAACAGCACACGCCAACTTCGGCACCTGAGTGCAGCACATCGCGCAACCTCCACTTCCATCCTCTGCCGCATCCCACGACGAGAGGAACGAAAAAGTAACCATTTTACACAGTAGTTTATATCGGGAAGATGTCAAGTGTTTCGGAGTGTCATGGCTGACGTTCAAGCTGCTGCCGGGCGTAGCGACGGGTGTTCATACATCGCCTGGAACATCCGTGCCGATTACGGGATGCTGAGTACGGTAGAAACATCGTAAATCGTCTGCAGCATATTCCGGGAGGAAATTTGTTTTCCATTTCGTCGCAAATGAACCGAGCATACGCTTTGCCACAGGCTGTCTACGGCACGGATGCATGCACTAAAACTAGGTCAGAGGGCATTGTACCTCTAAGAGCGATGCAGTTCTTCCAGGTTTTTCCGCACTCCCGAAGCAGCCTTCTTTGGCCCACGGCTTCTAACCGAATCCGACTCCATAGATTCCAATTAAATGAAAATCCGTCAATTTCTGCCAGCTCTACCCCCACCGTGACCTGCCCTTTTCTTGTCCCATTGCTTGTCCCCCTTTCCGCCTCCTCTCAACAACAACCCCAATTAATGGCGAAACTCTGCAATCATGCCATTACAGGCGACCATTTGGCCAAAAGCGACACCCGATGACTACTTTTCATTCGACCTGCGTCTCCTTACCTCCCCACCGGGTCAGAATCAGAATAGTACCAACCGGGCGGGGGTGGTCCCTTCGGTACGATAAAAATGAATTGTGCCCTCTGGCAGGTCGGTGTGCAATACTCGTGTTGGGCACCGAATGCAAATTGCAGCCACAAAGGAGCGTGCGCGCTTTCGCTGGTACATTTCCATGGCGATGCCGCCGTACTGCCGACAGCATGGTGGAGAGGAAGTCAAAGACTTTTTTCCCCTTCTCCTTCTCCTTCTTTCGTTATGATCGTTTTTCCGCCTCGATGCGGCCGCGAATTCATAGCGCACCCGTACGCCCGGAGCGACATGTGTTCGGGGAAATGGGCAGAAAATTGAACTCGAACTGGTGTGGTCGATCTTCGCGTGTACCTTTCTTCGCACGTTTCGGTCATATATTTCTCGCGCGGGTTTGGAAAGCATTATGGTTGAGAATATTCCTCACTGCTTATGTGATACAGACGCATCACACATAAGCGCACCCACACCCAGCATCCATCGATCATCATCGAGTCTGATGAGGGTAAGGTTGTGGTAACCCGAAACCAATTTTCCGACCATTCGCATCCGGCCCATAACCCTCTCGCCCCCCCGTGCGCCGCGTCACCGACAGTGGACCTCGGGCCAGGAAAAAGCCAGCTATTGGACGCCATTCCCCCGCGAACCCTACAGTCGGCCGAGAAAAACTAGCCCTCGCGGAACATGCGATCGGAATGTTTCTTCGAGGAAAACACTTCACCAAACGTCTGGGCGAAAGATTTCCCCTTCCGGGTGTCGCGCCAACGGGCTGGCGACGGTCGAACCCGGAACTTTGACTCGCGCTCGCTCTAAACATAACCTACATTCCCGGTAGCACTAAATTTTACTGCCGCCCGCCGTCGTGTGGTCAGTCGCGACCCACAGGAAAAAGGGGGGGAGCAAATGCGGTGCTGCATTGGGCGTCGTCTTCTGGCACCACATCTAGACACCGCTTCAAGACATTCCCTAAAACTCTCGACGACCTCTTACGAGCCCTCTCGGTGTTTGTTTTGGCGTGTCCTCCAGGGGCCAGGGATTCCTGCGCGGCCCTCTAGCACCGTGCGGAGCGAAATTTCTTCTTTCTCCAGACTTTTCCGACACGCTACCGCAAGAGATGCATGTGCAGTCACTAGTGGGTCAGCTGCAGGAGCAGCAAAATTAAGCATACATAATTTATGGAGTTAAGCAAACAAATCCGGCTCGGTTCGCTGCAGCATAACACCGTACCGTTACGGACGGCTTGAATGAATGGGTGGCTGACTTAGTAATCTGTGCCTGCGGCAGCCCTCGGCAGCAGCACAAAGGCGTCTGACATTCTTCAGGAGGTTTCCTTCCTGCGAGGCTTTCGGAGCTGTTTCGGGGAAGGGCAACGCTAGGTCGCGTGGGAGGTTGGGTACTTCAACTTTTCACAAGGATAGCGTTTGGGGTCGGAAAAAAGAACTGCCCTCTTTGACTGTCGTTACCCCCCACCCCCCACACATGCTCCCAAATCGTACAGCAAACATAATGATTAAAAGTTCTTTGACTTTAGCCTTCGGTGACGGGATGGAGTTCGTTCACTTGTTTCCTTTTTTTTTTGTGTGTGTAGCTTTTGCTTCTCAGGCTTCGCTGGATCTGCGCAATGTACGGTAACAAACTCTTGGCCCTGTCGGAAGTGATGCTTCTGATGAGTGGTTTTCGTGTTTGACGAGTAGCAGAACAGGGTTTACGGGCAACACATGCATTCCGCAGCTAAGTGGTTGCACCGTTAACCAGATGCTGCCGCAATATGTGTCGAGCTCCAGGAATATATGTCTGTTTCAAATTCGCCGTGAACAAGAAACATGTTTGGGTGCGTGCAACAAAGTATTTGATTATTTCATTTAAAAGATCTTACATCATTGTTTTAAAGTGTTCTTCCTTGGAGTTGTTTGATAAATCAAAACCAAAGAAAATTTGTCGAAACTCAACTAGCATTCTACAATCATGCAGCGTTGTAGAATACTGAAACCAGCGCCGAAGCCCAGAGAAATAATTTCGTTAATCATTCTCTAATGAACCTTGAACCAAAAACGCGAACAAAAAAAAAAGGAAAGGAAAGGAAAACATCATTACGATTTTCGACTCGGTGGAGTCCAATCATTCCCGCCAAACTCTTCTCCCAATCGACGCCTGGAGTGTGATCGCGAAGGCATGGGGCAATTCGATAAGGACTTCCTATTTTTCCTCCACCACCACAAGCCAGAGTGCGTTCATCCATTTTTCGGTCTATAGCAGATTGTTAATTGATTCTGAGAATTGTTATTTTTTCCTTATGCCCTTTACTTACGCCAATTACGCCCCTTGCGTCTAGCATCACGAATAGCGAAGGCCGGGTGCGTCGCCGCACAGAGACGGCTAGTCTACATCCTACCCTTCCACGTCCGGCGGGGCAGCGGATGTACATGTTTTGAACAGTTTGCAGCCGCCCATACCTTAGCTAGTGGAATGTAGTAATGTTTGATTTGTACTCGCTGCCCTAGAGACCTCCTCAAGGGGCCCAACAGGAACGGAGCAAAGCGGCCAGGCATTAGAAGCGGAGCGAAATTATGTTCCAAAATCGGCCTTATCTCGGTTCGGTGTTTTCGGTTCGTTATCGGTCCCTGCGCAAGCCGACTCACCCTTGTAGAAGACACAAGCGTCTACGTCCCCGGGCACTCGAACTTCGAGTTCGAACTTCGACGCGTACTGTTATCTTTCTAGCGTAACATTCATGGCGCGATGAGTTAAGGTTGCAGATGAGGTAATTCGGAACATTCCCCTGTCCGTGGGCTGGGAGGTATAAAACGTGGCCGTACCGCATTTCTCGCGCACTGGAATGTGCAGGAAGTGAGAAACTGTGATTTTGAAATTAATTGATTGTCCCGCTCGCAATTAAATTAGTTGCGATTGTGCCCGGCCCTTCGGCAGGCGAAAGCGAAAGGTGCTCTTAAATGGCGTCGCGGGCAGGGCAATGTCCACCATTCGGGCGGTTTCGTCTATTGCAGGTGAAATAAATTACAAACCCCGTGTGCGTATGTTACCCACTACTTCCCCACTTGCACCTTAACGCATAACGGGGGCCCGTTAAGACGCGACCAGGAAACTGGCGCGAACCAGAACGCATCGATTTGTCAACGGTTGTCTTTCGGTGCGGAGCCGAGGCTGTGTGTGCAGTTTTTTCTCACTCACTTCTCGCCGCTTTACACCTATCCAAACGGCCACCGCAATAACTGCTGTCGCGGAATAACTTAGTGCCGCTGCCGGTGGGTGGTTTTGAGACCGGGGGAAGGGGGGGGGGGGGGCTAAGGGGGGGGGGGATGTTTGGTTTTTGTTGTTGTTATTGCTCGCCCTACACACCTATAGCGAGACATGAAAGCGAGCCGCCTGTTCGTCAGTGCCGATGGAAGGCAGTCGTCGTCTTCGTCGTCGTCGTTCACGTCCACGTCGTCGTCGGTGTCGTTAGGGCCGCTGCGCCGTTACGGCCATTTTTGCTGCTGCAGCCACCGACCGACACGACTTTGTCACTCTCGTTTGACAGCAGCAGCGCCGACGCGGCTCAAAAATCGTCGCGCACACAGGCCTAGTGATCTCCTTTTTGACCGGGGGGGTTTTTTTTACAGCTCCGTCTCCTCCTGCGCTTTGATCACTTGGCACCTTCTCACGTGCTGCAGAATGCAGTTGCGGGGGAACTTTTTTATTTTTTTGTTTTTGTTTTTAACCGGACTTTAACCTTCCGAAGACGAGACCACCGAGCCAGTGCAAATATCGTTCTAGGAAGCGTCCTAAACGGACCGGTGCTGTTTTACGGGAGCTCTTCGAATGGAGCGCAGACACGATGCGGGGTTTCGACGAAAAGCCTACATCTCCTACCTGATGCTTTGTCTTTCCACTTAGCATTGTGCCACAAAAAAGGACCGCAAGGAAACGCACACAAATGCAACTGGTGGCCTGTATTCTAGCGTACCTATTTCGGCCAACCGGTTTTGCGCGTAGACATGTTTTAAAAAAAAAAAAGTCAGTAAAAATTGCTACCGTGCGAAAAACGACAAAAATTGGTTCTTCCCTTTGGGAAATCGTCTGAAGGTGGAAGTAAACGTTCACACAAAAACAAAAAAAAAGCTGCCACCCGACACGTGCGTGACAGTCTGCGTAAATGTGCGCACACCAGCAACGAAAGTGGCCGTGCGCCGCCTGCGCGACTTCGACCCGATAAAAATAGAACACTTTACTGGGTCGTCTTCAAATTTATCGCTCGAAACCGATGAGCTCGATGCCGCGCTGCCGATACCGACTGCCGGGGGCCCGCGGACTGCAATGAATGACAAAATCACACACGCACACACATGCGGAGAGGAAGCAGGCCATTGCAAGAAAGTCAAACAAAACCTGTAGGGTTCGAAAACAAACCCCCCCTAATAGGTGGAAGTCTACGGTAAAAAAGTGGGAAGCGCCGTGAAATCCATCCACCAGAGTGGAGATCGCCTACGATTCCGCCCGCCACTCGAGCCGAGTATTCCCCAAAGTCCCTAAGCAAGTTTGCAGGGCTTAAATTTGATTTGGAAATGGTCGAAAAAAAGGTTGCACTCCCCGCATTGTGCATCCCACGCGAAACCCACGCAAATGCCACCGAGGGGTGTGGGTGGGGGCGTGATCAATACGGTTATGTGTTGGACCAACATAAACATCACCGCAACATTCTCTTCCCCGGCAGTCCTGCCCGATCCTCCCGAACGCTCGATCGAGCGATCGCTTTCGATCACTTTCGATGATCGTGGAATTTACTTTTCTCTGTCTTTTATTTCGTTTGTTTTCGTTTCTCGCTGTCTTCCTCTCTTTCACTTCCTTACTCAAACACACACCAGTACGAAAATACGCATAATTTTCGGGGTCGAGTTACTGCTGCTGCTCGATCGGTTGATAACGGCGCGCTGTCGGAACAATCCTGTGGCCGCGTTCGATTGACGGTCTGGGCGGACGAAAATTAACGACCTTAAGACGATATCAACCTAGCGGTAGTGGTGTTGGTAGTTGGATGGTGAATTTTGCTTTTGCTCCTTTTGCGAAAGCCGAAGGCACTTTCACCGAAGCGCTTGGTGGTCACTTTTTTTTTTTAATTTAAATTTTCTTTTATGAAAACTCTAGCCTTTGGTCACACAAACGCAATGCAGGCAGCCGCCACGCACCGCACGATCGGATCGGCGGCATTTTGTTCCGCGCTGGACCAATTAATCACAACCAACTGTCAAAACACTGTCGACGCCTGTCAGATTGGTTCGCACCTCGCAACGCACAACGCGATCGCAAATGAATGGACGAAGAGGATGATCGACCGGTCGCAACCAAACACTGCCGAAGGACAATGGTTCGCTTCGCACTTGTCTTCTTACGCAAAACACAGGCCTACGTGTGAACGAAATGCAAGGAAAACAACCAGCAAGCGAACAAACAACGAACGACAACACTTGCACGTGCACTTGCCACCTACTTTGTGCACTGAATGGCGCTTGCCTGGGCCTAAACCTTAGCGCATCGGGAGTGTCGCCTTGAATGGCGGCGTAGCTACGGCGATCGATGTATAGTAAGTCAACAACACTCACCATCGATATCGACCGCACGCTATCGATAACGATGTTTGAACTCTCGCCTAAGCAATTACACTCAACACACACTTGTACGGTGCTTTACCTGGCGCCTTATCACCACATCATACGGAACACCACCTCAGCCTCCACTAGCCCGGCGTTTGTTTCTGAGGTTCCCTGCCGGGGCGAACGTTATTCAAGCCGACAAAACAAAACACGCTCCGCGACGACGGCGAAAAACGAACCCGGTCGCGCCAACGAGTCGAAACAAAATGCGCCTTCGCGCGCGCTTCGCCACGATTGTGAACGCTCTCTCTCGCCCAAGCACGCGTTCGCTCGCTCCCGTTTTCCTCGAAACGCGACTCGCACGCTTGCTCTCGCTCCGTCTTGCTCACGCTCGCGCGTCGTTCCCCACAATCACCATGGCGATGGCATCTCGCACCGCATCCCGCGCCCGTTTGTCCCTCTTATCACGCACTGCAGCATGCGTGCTCTAGCCCGCGATTCTCGGAAGATATCTCTCGCTGCTGATATTGAGCAGCACTCTCCGAGAGATAATTTTTTTCGTTGCCTTGCTCTTTTTCCTTCCTTCTTGCTCTCCCAAACCTCTGCCAAATGCATCTCCTTGCGCAGCGACTCCAAAAATTCAGATGAGCCGCCAAAGAGTTGCTCCCTCCAAAAAAGAGTTGGCGTTGCGTGCTGGAATCCCTCTTTTGTAGGACCTTGCGTAATTTGATTGGGACTTTACGGTGTTGATTCCAACGCCACGCACCCTACGCGACCCTCAAGGTGCTGGGATGCCATGTGTGTGGCATTTTCGTGGACACCGGTGGCTTTTTGGGGGGACCGGTCCAAGCCAGTTGCTCGGTTGGTAGATAAACTTGCCACACGCTGGCGGAGACCTTTGTCGCCGAGCCGTTCGGTGGATACGCGTCCGATCGGCTGTGCGATCGATAGGTAGAAGCAGAGGTTTACTAATCGGTTTAACGCTCGTGCAATCAGGCGCCCTTGAGCTGGGCGGAAATTTGAAATTTAAAACCAAACAGTAACATGAATAAGCTTTCAGGAATGCTGAATACGCATCTGTAGTGCAGATCACCATCTCAACATACTTTTCATAGAAAATCGGGGAAGAATTAAAACAATGTGTTAAAGTTTTTTTTAAAGGAACCTCTCTTCCTAAACACATAACATTGCTGCATTGGAAACAATTGGAAACAATTTAACTTTGTAATAACAAAAAATAAAAGTAGTACAGCTCGCAAACCCCTATACATGTGTTAATCATAAAGTAAAATCGATCATTTCCGGCCATTGAATGTATTTGCTTATTCAGGCGCATGCTAAAGTCAAACCCTCGAGCACATGTTCGGGCCCGTCCGTTCATCCTACCCGGCTTTTATCGTTCCGGCATCCCCGCCTTTCGTCAGTGCAAAATGGTTCTTCCGACCATGATCGATCGATCTTCCGGAGCGGTTTAACGAAACTCGTTCGCTATTGCAACCCGGCATGTTTGTTTGGTGTTCGGCATGACAAACTGTTTACGCCTGAATGTTTGTTCCCTCCTCTTCTCTTGCATACCCAAGAAAGGATGGTAAGAGAAGCGCAGGGTAGAGCAACCATTTCTTGTGGAAGGACCAAATGCAGCCTTAAGATCTTTACTCGAGCCGAGTTTACAGAAGTCTCTGGGACACGGGAATCAAATCACTGTTGGAATTCCAAGCTCGCACAGCATCGGTTATTTTAATTGTTAAAAAATACAAAGTAGCATTTTTATTCCAATAATTTAACTGAAATAAGAGAGGAAGTAATTTTGGTTACGTCAAATACGTAAGCAAAAGGACAACAAAGTTGGTAAACCCTGAAAATCAGAGTGAACAAAACAGCTCGGCAGCAGTAACTGTCGCGTGCCTTTTCTTACAACTGCCTAGCAAAGCAATCTAGCCTGAGCTTGATCCGCTTGACAGGAAATTAATTTTTGGATTAGCGACGAGGACGTTTTAACGTCTTACGGTGCAGAACGCCCAGATGCTACGGGAGTCCCGTTCCACACCATACGCGACGGATTCGGTACCGCGTCTGAGTGTCGATTGCCTTCAAACACTGTAAGGAAAAATCGGCGATGCTCGAGAGGCCCACCAAGGCGATCGGCGTACGAGCCGCGCACGGACCGCGTGACAAATCGATTCCGATGGAATGCTGCACTGCCGAAGGGGAACCGGGATTCGGCGGGCCAGATCCGGTTTGAAGGATGGCCGGCTCGCACTGCCGTACGCCAGCGAAGGGCGGCGCAGCGGCAGACGCAGCGGGAGGATAAGTGCATTTATTTTCGTTCTTTCTCCACGGAAGACACAAGAGCAGCCGCTTTCGAACGCTCTTAACAACTCTTTTCGGGAAACTGTGGGCGCGCACAGCCGGCCACTCCCCGTCTCCGTTGATTTTGTTCCCTTCTTTTCAACACTACCAAGTCTTCGATTGAGTACAAGTACGTTAATTGCAGGGGAAGGGGAAATAGGGCCTCCGAGGGCCGAGATTGAGAAGGGATCAGGAAGGAACCCGACATAACAATCATGTGTGCTGGCATGCCGCTTTTTGCGTGTGTGCGAGTGGGCTTAGGATAGTTTGCGTCTGGTTTGTTTTTTTTGTCCTGTTCCGTTTCCACCTCGATGTGGTTTCTTTTTTCCAACCAACATCGTTTGGGTTTAAGTGCACACTTCCCTCGGCGGATCAAGTCGCGTGCATGCTTGACATCGGAGTGCTAAAATAAATTGACTTTTTGAAACATTTCTGCCGATGGGCTGTCACTTGGGAGGCGAGAATATGGCCCTGTCGCGCTGTTCCGAGCGAACGTGGGCGTTTCGATATTTGATTTGCGAAAGAAAACGACCATATGATCGAGCGACCTGGAGGCTTAACTACGCGAACATTCCATTCTGTTGGTTCTAGAAACATTTTGGACTGTTCCAAGAATGTGTAACATATTTCGACAAATGCGCTGAAATGATAAAGATTTTTTAAGAAACTCAAACCACAAAACAGAATATAGTCATATCCATTCGGAACGTTTTGAACACAGTTTCTGCGGAACGCGTTCACCCCAACCGGATGAAACCAATATCGCACGTACAAAACACTCCTGGCCCACAATAGAAAGTGAAACATAAGTCACAAACGAGACGCGTTCGAGATGCACCAGAAACCATAAACATTCGCAGCCCGCTTCCTTGCCGGAATCAGACTCCGACCCCCCCGTCCACTTGGCGTGGTGCTCCAAACGGAGCGATTTAACATCTTTTTGCCCTCGTTTCTGTGCGGTCAACCGCACAAGGGTTCTCGGTATAAAAAAGTATTGAAACCGGGGCTCAGCTCCAGCAGGCGGATGAAACATAAAACTACACTCCAAATGCTCACGCTCGGGATGCTGATGCTGCCGCGCTGAGGAAGGAAGCTGTACTCGAGCCACCGGAGCGCAACATGAAACCTGCGATCCGATGGAAACGCGATTAAAGGAAGAAAACGGTGCGCTCCAAACGGGTCAACCGCATCTCAAGATTGATAACATTGCAGTTTTATGAATGGCAGCGGAAGGTAAACTGAAGAGAAAATGTGCGAGAGTGGTTTGTTTACCTAGAAGGAAACTGGTCGACGCTTCGGTGCCCCACGGGGAACCTTGTGCTGCACCTCCCAGTGAGGAGGGAGGATGTGCACCAATTCATTCATTCGTTTCTTCCTTCGTTCGCGTTAATTCATTCTCCCACAACCATAACACACAACCTGGGCGGCACCTTCCCAGCCGGGGAGAAGCCGGTCCTTAGACTGGATTTCCTTGAATGGAGCCCACCGACGAATTTGTAATTTCTTGTACGAGATCCGTGGTGGAGGTAAAGTTGACGAAAGGCGCGGGATTGTCGCTTGGCGTAGGCGAACCTGCTCCGGTATATGGCAAGGGCAAGATCCAAGTAATCGGTATGATGGATGCAGGAGAGCTTAGAATGAGTTTAATTTTCTAGCTAGTTTAAAGCGCTTCAAAACCCGACCCAATTTGGTTAGCAGATAGTTTTGATTTCTGCGATTGAGTTCAAGGTAGCAAACATTTTGTTGAATTTAATAACTTTTTTGGAAATACTATTGCACAATTTTATAAAAATGTGTGACACACACAGATCTAACAAACATTGGATTGAAACCGCTGCCGTTTGTTTTAAAAAAAATCCAATGCGCAAATCACGATTGCGGCGATTTGTTTTTTAATTGTGTTTAGCCTTGTCCACCTTGTTTGCAGCGTAATCGATAGATCGTCGAGCCGGAGCAAGCATGTGCCCCGTATGCGATGGCGGTTACTTTTGAGCGGTGGAACAACTATTTGTTCTAGCATCAAAATCACGCGAGAGCAAACGAAACAATATTGACAAATTTTGAATAAATAGCAACCCGGCGAGAGAGAAATAAACTAGAACCGGATCCCAACCGTCTACCCGTTAGAGCACGGTACGTTGGCAGGGATGTTTGGCAGCCCATTTCACACCTTGGTCAAAGTTTTGTAACGTGATTTGTTTGTTGAAATTCAAATGGTTTTGTTCGTTGGGCGCGAACAGATGAAAACTATAATCATCAACCCATACAACAGTGGGACGGAGAATAAAGTATGGATTTTCTAATCTGTTGGTTCGCACAATATTTTTTAAAAGTTTACATTTGCAAGCCCTATCGCTATTCCAATAAAAGGAACATTAAAATACAAACCAAACAGTGAGCAAAGTTTTTCTATGGAACATTGTAACGCATAACGCTTTGCTTATAGCGCCATCTGTTGGATTGTTGATGCACTACAGCGGTAAAAGCTCAGCGTTACGCTCGTGCTACCATGGAGCCAACGTAGCCGTTACCGATGGCGAGTACACGGAAAGTGAAAACTGAGTGAAGGATAAACATTTTCCACCTACCTTTTCAAGACGCACACATTGCTGGTGGCACGTAAAGTCACATACCACGCACCGCAGTCCGATGTCCAGGTGCAGAGCTTGGTGGCACTGCTGACAGATCCGGTCGTACGATGGCGGCAGGATCTGGAAGATGTGTGTAAACCTCACGGCTTCGACTTGCGGCTCAACGAGAAATCTTGTAAACTTCTTTGTGTCCGCCAGTAGCCGCATCCGCTCCCGGTTCGCCTGCTCGCTTGCAACCCGCGTCGCCTCCGAGCCCACGTTCTTTGGTGTCAGCGTGATGACGCGCGCATCGTGGAAGTTCTGACCACGTTGTGGATTCGCGTTCAGCTGCTTCAGTATCTGCGACGGATCCTCGTCGATGAACGGGATGCTGCTGTCGCTGCTCGCTCCCACGATGATTTCGTTTTTGTTCTCGTCAACCGACGGGGCATCCGGGACGAACGGCTGAAACGCGTCCTTGCCAAAGTCGTCGCTGATTTTAATTGACGGCACCACATCGTAGTTTCCGTTGCCATTGCAATCAACATCATCCCGAGCACCGGACAGGTTGTTGTCACCGGCACTAGCTGGCGGTACGACGCCGTGTGTTTCCGGTGGTTTCACAATGACCTGTGGCGTCGTCGACGTCGCCGTCGCCGTCGTCGTTGTCCTTCTGTCCGGCTTGGGAGGAGGTTCGTTACGTTCCGGTGGTTTGGCATGGGCGCCATCGCTGCGTACATGTTGCTGTTGCTGGTGGTCGCTCGAGATTCGGTGAGGTTCATCGAAGCTGAACTTGACGGTGTTAAGGTGGCGCGTTAGCTTGTCGTTCTCAGTGTTGCGGGTGTAGGTCGTGCTCTTGAGGTTGGAGGACTTGAGCTTCGATTTCTGCAGCAGCTGTTGCTGCAGTCGGTCGCGGCCAGCATCGCTAGGTGGTTGCGTCTCTTCGCTGCTCTCGTTGTCGAATTCGCCACCGGAGTTCGGGTTCGGTGGAAGCAGGCGCTGCTCTAGTTTCTCCGCAGCCGATAGCAATGGACGTCTAGCGGCGGGAAGCAACTGGAGTTTCTGGCAATCCTCCGGCTGCAATGGGAGAAGACATCCAGAAAGTGGGTCAGCTTTTATCATCTTTGATTGTGAAATCAGTACGCAATTATTTGTAATTCGACTAATTTATTTGTTAAAAAGTCAACACCATAGCGAAACGTTATAAACTCCTACCAATTGGACCGCAAAAGACGGTCTGGGCGATTTAATCTCTGACCGCCTGTCATAAATTATCCTCTCCTCTATACCTTCCCCTCACCAACATCGTCATCAGTGGCATCATCTTCATCATTTTCAAAATCCTTTGCGACATCACAGGACATTTTTTTTTTTGTCTTGACTCATGGAATCGATCTACCATTGTGTGGTACGTATTCACGAATGCACATCTCCGGGGAAAAATGGGAGCCTGCAATCGTTCGGCAGAAAAATTGCTGCTGGTCGTAAATTTCCACCAGAAACAGATTGCAGCCGGTGGGGTAGCTACGATAGCAGCACTGTGTCCTCGTTGTTTGACCGGTCAACGAGCGTTTTGGTTTTTTTTTTGCTACATTCTATACCCTTCGGCTCGAGGCCGTCCATCCGAAAGTCCACGCCGTAACGTATGCGTGCCAACCCCAAACGGTCGTACCGACCACGATGATCAGACATCGAACGATTGGAAATGGAGATTTATGGGCACTTGAATGTATGGCAACTAGTAGACCGTCGGGTACACAGTGATTAAAAAGTTTTCCGCTTCGAGAATGAGGGTTTGCTTAAAATGAATTCGAAAACATACGAATCGGCCAAGGAAACACTAAATTGTATATTTTTGACACGTTCTGGAAACAGTCGGCACTCATGGAAGGATCGTGAATTTCCCTGGTTTAACAATTCGATATTATGTGGGTAATACACAAATACATATGTATATTGTATAACAAAAGGATAAAAATTATGATTTAAAAGTAAATTTATTTTCCGGTAATCTTCTCTACGTGTTGTAATTGTTTCCTTCCATTTTAAATTTAAAATCACTTTATGAAATGATTTATTCATATGACACAAAAAGTTTAGGAAAAACTGAGTGGAATAATATCCAATGAAAGAAAAATGCATTTAAAGCATTGAAGAAGATTTTTCTTAGCCATAGGGAGAACAAACGCACACACTTCGGCCCATAATTGTAACAAAACTCCAACAGCTTCCATGGATTGATCGCCTAGATCGAGTCGATGGCTTTTGCTGAGTCCGCCAGATGACTCCTAAGCCTGGCGCGTCGGATGCGGGCTTGCGCAAACGCGCGGTTTCCATATTGAATATCCATCATACTTAATGGGCGCGGCAATGTTTTTATTGATTTGTGGTGTGCTAGCATAAATTGAGTTTAAGTGATTTGACAGCGTTTTTGTGACAGTGACAATAATCTTACTGCCGCGCTCCGGGTGATTCATTGTCGTCGCCCGCGTCGTGCTCGGGCACAGCTTCCGCGGCTGGGTCGTACTTTTTGTTTTCTTTTCTTTCCCTCACTGGCGTCCTTTCCCTTTTACATTAGAAAAGGCCGAAGTACGCGCACCGTTCGAAGTGTAAATCGACGGACGGCTCTCACTGCCCGGGGCAAGTTCTCATTTCATCAGCAGCGGTAAGAGCTAGTGTAAATCTTTCGACACCGTACGTTTCCGATCGATGCTGCCTATGTTGAAGGAAGGCGCGGCTCACACTCTATGCAGCTCCTCTCGCTCAGCTGATACAATAACATCACACGTGACCCGGAAAAGAACGCTTACGAAAAGTCAAGAGAACACACTAGCCGAGCTTGCTACCGTTTTCGCTTTCCTCCCGAGGCGAAGATGAGCTAACGCCTACGCACAGAGGTAGCATTACTGACGGATTTAATAGAAACCATGGCCGATAATTGATACTTTTTCCCTTTTCGCGGTAACCTACACCGGGTGGGTAAATATTTACTTTTCCCTTTTCGAGCTCGAATGTTTCCTTCTTCCTCGTTCCTGGGGGATGAACTTTTTTTACGCCACCTCGGAACGGTGCACCGCGATTTGATGCATCAGTGCTTATGCAATTACATTTCAGGGTTGGAAATCTAATACCCGCACCCATTTCGAGATGTACGCAACATTTCGGGTCCGACAGCTAATCCCGGGCAGCCCCCGGATCCGTGCGACAGCTCGAAGAGCGAAAGTGTTCCATTTGATATAAAGACGGACGGGCCAGCGAAGGACAGGGGGAAAGCGGAACCGACATCCAGTGGCGTTCGGCGGAATACTTTGGACAGCTTTGTTTTGCCAAACGCAACTTCGTTGGGCCAAGTTAATGACTTTTGCCCACGGTTTCCGGGTGCGGCAGTTTCGGCGTAACATCTGCTCCGCGGATCGGTCAATTAAAGGGCGATGCGTGCGATGATGTGTGCGGCTAGCCGTCGGTGGGTAGGGAGGTTGGACGCGTTGTATGGATGGCACGATGTAAGATCGGAGAGAAGATAAAAGCTAAGACTAATTGAGTTTTCCATAATCGCTCACTGTTGCCCGGTCCGTGCGTTCGATTTCGTGTTCACTCTGCAAGGTTATAGTGCTCATGAAATGAGATTTGTTTTTTTCCCCAAACCTTCATCTTTAATGACGAAAAAATGTGCGTGAAATCATCGTTTTTACAGCAACATACGAGCCAAGGAGAGCGATCGTAACTCATTGGATTTACTCTGTTTTAAATACAGCATATAAAGCTATTACTAACCCTTTTTCAATTTTTTTATTACTCACCTGACTACAACAAACGGTTTTAAACTATAGAAGTAATAGTTATAGGCTGACTGGTTTATTTTTCAGTTTATAAACAAGACAAAGTTATAACTATCTTGACGAGCGATTCAGTGAAAGCGAATCACGCCTCCATCATCATTATAATTATAACCCATCAGCCCTTGTTCAGATTTCAGAACATTCAGCACCTATTGCAGAACGCTAATCTTTGATGTTGGATTATTAAATTGTAAGCAAACAAACAGAGATGAATGAGTGAACAGACGCCTTATAAACATAGTACTGCAGTTCAACGTTATTGATCTCTTTGATTTCAAAAAGATAAGGAATTAAGCTGATGGCAGAAGTTAAGGTTACGAGCAGTTCATTTCGTTATGCCTAATAAGGACGTAAAACTGAGTTATGAAAATATAACAAAACTCATCATATTCAATAAAGACTAATCCAAAAGGCAGTTTTTCCACGATTGCTACACAAAAATGCGACACATCAACTAACCGAGTAAAGAACATACAACTTAGAATATTCAATACTATACGACGGCATGTTCGGCTTCGGCCTGTAATTCAACTGAGGAAAAATCAATTTTCACCAGGCATCTTATTACTCCCTGCAGTTTGTAGACAAAATACTCGCCACTTGAACGGCAATAAACTGATTCTAGATCTCGTAAATTTTGGTCCACCAGGAGATTCCGGACTTCCCCCGAACATTTCACAAATCATCTGTCCATCCCTGTCCCCTGTTCAATTGAAAAACCAAAAAGATGGCGGTGTGAGGAATTTTTTTGCCGGTTCGCATAACCCGTAAAGCCGACCGCTCATTGGCTTCACGCTGGGTGTTATTGAATGCTGGCTGGCAAACACAGCGTGCAATGATTTGCAACGCCAGCAAATCCAATCTCGAGCACCGGGACGGCGTCTGTTGTCTATCGGTTGATGAAAAATGGGATAACGATCCGATGGACCCTTTGGCAAGTACCGATGATGTATTGATTTGCGATCGAGGCGGACGATTGAAAAACCACATCGTGCTGAACATGGGATAATCTCGGGACACTCTATCCCCGTGAATCACGTGTACTCTCGATCTAGCCATCCGAGTGCTCTATGTTCCAGGCGGTGCGCTGGCTTACCGCGGATCGTACAGGAACCAACCGCACAAGTAGATACTCGTGTGAAATTAACTTAGAGGAAAACCCTGAGCAGTTGAGGTCTTAAACGACATGGCGTCAAAGCCGACACCAATTGCATGCTCCTGATGATTATATTTTCACGTACCGTGTAGTAACGATTCTTGGCATGTGTGAAAATGACCATTTTTACTTTAATGCTGTAAACCACATTGATCAGAAATTGATGATTCAGTCATCATGTTTTTCAATAGTGTAGAGATAAGATATTTTGAAGTAGACGCTTGAACAGCGATATTTTACTACAAGAAAAAAATATAGATGAAAAGGCAAATTAAGAGGCTGGTGGATGCATTGATAAAATATAATACGTTGTACTCTGTTTTCAACAAAAAATCTAAATCAAAGTACTATTAAGAATTATTTCCTACACTCTCAAACAAACCTCGTTCCTAACTGTTCTCTTAAGCCAGAGAAAGAAATTGCAAAACCTTTTTTATTGATTTGCGATTCTGTATGTGAAACAACGTTCCATCTCTTATAATTGAGTTTGAAAAGCATTTGACGCTTCACCACCCAATGTAATAAATCCTGTACCATTGCAAATTAGCATTTTTTTGTTTTAATGGCATCGAACCCCTCCTGTAATTTCCCTTACGGGATCAACCAGATATAAATTTCTTCACCAAACTTAAGCTTCAATTGATTTAATTAAGGGCCACAATTGGCTGGGCGTTTCTACATCCCATAATCTTCGTTAAGATAAAGAACTGCCTTTTTCGAGCGTTCCTACGTTCGAAAAACGGTTAATTAAGCGTCAAGGATCCAAACAATGAAAAGCTGTGATTTACGCCGGGACGTTTTTTTCGCTCTCTTCTTCTTTATACGTATCTTTGAAGAATTCTTATGGCTTTTTTTTTGTAAACGAAAACAAGCCGGCACCAAAATCTAGGTCATTTATTTCACCACCACCGGGAAACATGCAAGCCAGAGCGCTATGGCTGACAACTCCGTGAATGGATGACTGTTGTGAATGAAAATTGCAGTGCCTGTCATTTTCATTCCAGCGTTATTCCGGCGTCTACGCCCCCTCAATGTGGGATGGGTTTGCATTGCATCGATATTCCCTTCGCAAATTCCCGTCGAAGTGAAAACCATTTAAGGGTTGAGTGTTTTTTTTTTTGCTTTCTGAACTGATCTTAACTCCAGCGATTCACATAAGAAAACTTATCAAGGATGCATGTTTGAGAAGGCAAATATATTGTTGTCGTACCCTTTAATTGCACAGTAGATGTGCTGTGTAAATTTATTTACGCGGGATATTTATTTATTACTCCACAATAAGGAAAAGTTTACTAGCGCTTTTTTTAACTTAAGCAGTAGAGGGTACTAATATGTAATAAAAAATGTCAATTAATATCATTGACAAATCCTAGCAGCTTAATTTTCGCCCAACCACTCCAGTACCCGCCGGCAATAAAACTGACAAAAAGTCTCATTAAGAATCCGCGCTAATTCGGTGTAATTTATAACAATTAAGCACTTCTACCCTACAAAATGCGAGAACAAGCAGTGGGAGATACTTACGCTCAGTATGGGACTACTTATATGGGGCCGTTTTTTCTCCTTTGAACAGAGACAACCCCACGGCATCTTACGGTGGTGTTAGGGGTTGCCACCACTGCCTTGATTACTTCAGACACTAGCAAACACAAAGTCTCTCGCGCACGAATAATACACCTACACTACACGCTGGTCTGCGAGTCTTCTTGGAATGCACATAACGCATGACGGCTTTGCGTCGTTTCATTGTTCTGAGCTTGGGCTCATCCCTTCACACGGACTCAATGCAACTGCCCCAATTTCCCATTCCACTGTTGCTTTCATCGGCAGCGGCACGAAACGTTGCAGGATGCACGGCGAAGCCTTTCCATGGGCGGCAATCTTATGTGTTTGAAGTGTAGCAACGCCTTGCGGGGATCTGAAATGGGATGAAAACATACGATTTAATAAAACCAATCTTCTACACCATGATTCAGGAGAAAACGAATGGACTGAGGCAACACTAAATGAACATATTTTTCAACACTCGACTTGATTACCTCCCACAGCCCAGTGAGAGTAGCAGAGTTTTAAATACTGAGACATCTGGAATAGCGAAAAGTATTTAAGAATGCCCATCATGATATTTAAAAATATATTATGATATTGCGTAAAGTATAATTTCAAAGTAAAGTATAAACTATTAAAAAAAGGCTCTTCCTATTCCTTATAAATTTTAGACGATTCTTAGGGTCACTAATCTTAGGAATTCAAATCAAATCTTCGTTTCGTAGAAAAGTACCCTTGCCTTACTTTGTTAGTCCTTTCCAATGTTGGTAGCTCAAATAATACCTAACTAATTGCGGGATACTTCATTGCAATCGACGTTCGTTGTCCAATGGGCTTATTGTCCGTCCAATGTCAACATACAACGGAGCTGAAGCTGGCAAAGCATTCTCATCATCACCGAGGATCGAGTGTCGCCGAAGGTGTTGTCATGCTTTCCATCACTAATGTGCGAAATGTAGATAAATATGTGCATTGAACGTGCAAATACCGTTTGCCGGCGAGTTCACCACCTTGGAATACGGGAAAGCTCTCGAGCAAGAGGAAAGGCTCTTCTACGAGTCCATACCGCCTCTGATGTTATCCTGTCGACCATCGACGCAAGCCAATCATCACGTTTCTACATTAATTCTCAGCGTATAGATACTGATTACCATTGTCGACTAGGGTGGATTGCTTGTACGACATGGGACTTGAGTTTCCTTTCGAGGGAGAGTTTGTTTAGCATTGTTGGGTGGCAAAAGTCAGCACGTTCGCTCTTAGGAAGACGTTCCTCTCATGGACTGCACAATTGGGCCGAGTAAGCGAATTCAGGGGTCAGAAAAGAGGAAAAGGTTTCGTAGTGGATTGTTTTATAACGAGTTATTCTATGAAAAATATCTACCCAAGTTATTAACTTGAAAATTTCCTATGCCACAAAAAATTGAACTAAAATAAATTTGATCCATGCTGAAAGCTATGGCGCCAAAGTTAACTGGAAATTTAAACATACCGACAAACTTGCAACAATTTGCATTCGTATAGACAAAACAAATCACGGTTTCTCCCGGCAACAAGAATAATGTAGCAATCAGCAAAGAAAAAAAAAACAAGCCATCGCCCAGACAAATACGATACTCGCCCCAAACAGATCCTGCCAGGGACAACGTTGGGTATCTAGTCTCCCCATCTTTCCTCTATCTATTCGAGCATTTGCATTTCCACTACCATTTGTTTTTCATATTTCTAGCGTCCATTCCGATTCCCGCGAGCGACGAATGCGACTAACTGCCACTGGCCCGAGGTCTCAAGCTGCCACGGACGACAGCATGTATCCCACATCGTGATGGTACTAGGTACGTGTATGCACATTACAAGCACATTTGGCATCGGGTGGCTGCATCGCTGTTCCACCGCAAGCCAGCGGCTTTCCAAGAGTTATTTGTTTTCATTTGTCACTGGCGGAACAGCTCCAAGGGGATTTGATGCATCAACAGGCTCGTCTACAGCTCTGGGATTGAGACGAATGGATTCCGCACAGCTATTAGGAGTATTATGCCTGCTTTTCGAAGTGGAACGAAGGAGTGATGAAGACACGGTACCCCAATCTTCTCAGATACCATCGAAAACACATTTGCAAATAATTAAAAAAACAACCTAACCTCTTCCCTAGCCTTGCTGATCAATCCCAAATGGCAGTTGCTCCCCTTATCAATAGGACGGTCTCGTGTGACAAACATATAAGGTCGTAGCTCAAGCCCATCGGTTTGTAGTATCGATCCAAGGCCCTGACACAACATCTTCGAATCAATAACGGTGCAGGCACGGTGTGGATTGACTTTTGCTGTCAATACATTGCATTGTTTCTCGGCGGGCTGGTGAAGGGCAGGCGTAGCGTTCACGTGGGTTGGAGAAAGTTCCCTTCGTAAACGCTTAGTCAATTCGAAGCCCTTATGAATGGAAACTACAACTGAACGGTTGCATCGGAATGACGATGCAACGGCGGTCGAGTGCCGAAGGGGTTTAGCAATACTATTTTCCGATGCCTTTTTGTCTAACACTAGCGCTGGTATTCGCGTGGGATGATGTTTCTGTTGTGCATGCCGAACTTTCTATTGGAGAGGATGAAACACGTGGCAATGCCTTTGATATTGATGAAATGCACATAAACACTACAGATGCTTCAACTTAACAGTTGACGTTCGAAAATTTGAAATAAATAATCCATTTGAATTATTAGCTTATTCTCTTTTTGTTGTATTTCTATTTATTAGTTATCTTCTGTTTTTATTACATACTTCTACATTACTAAAGAATTGAATCGGGCATCTTCGCTATGTAAGCACCGTATAGCGTTATGAACAGAATGCTTCCAAAACGCACCAGACGCCGCACATCAACAAGATTAACTTTCTAGAGAAAAAAAAAACACACACACACTTCATCCCACGAGCCCACGAAAAACACCCAAACGCCTCATCTCGGTCGAAATAAATATTCACACGTCCGCCGTGACAGTGATCGGTGGCGAAAAGCGTGCAAAATGGAGCAAAAAATTATCGGATTCTGCTGCGGGATAAGGCCAAGAAACGTTGGCCAAAAAGTGCTGGCCGAAGCTGCTGCAAACGGATAACCATAAATGTGGTACAAGGGAACGGAGAACAAATAACTTGCACATTAAATGCGCATCTATCAAAGCCAAATTCGAGCAAGGCCTTTCGGTCTCGGTTTGGTCCGGTGCAAGCGGGAGTGTTAAGTGGTTTTCACTTTTAAACTGTGGGTATCTGTTTTGGGAGGATTTTTTCCCTTTTCTTTGGTTATGCAGCTCTCGATTTCATCCTCAGTGTCTGCGCGCACAGCACAACATTATTGCGTTCTTCTGTGCAGATGTGCGCCACAGAGCTACCGAACAGGAAATGCAATATCTCACCGTGGGTGCATGTGTCAGAATCGAATGCACAATTTATTGCGTTTATAATTGATTCCAGTCACAAAACCCAACGGTTTTAATGCTTCTTCGGGTACGATGTCTGTGAAGTATTGGCGAGCTATAAATAACAAAAAACGAGAGGATACACCAAGGGAACCATTCGGCTTTGCCAGGCACTTTACATCTTTCATTGTAAGCCTAAGAGGATAGGGTTGCAAATGTCTTAATAGAAACATTCGCTTTGTAAAGTTCATGTTCGTATTTGATTAAACAAAAACTTTATCTCACATATTCAATGCATGCGATGCATGCAAAATAAACTGATGAAACATGGCATCTGTGTTAGAAAAAAGCAAAATGGCTTCAAAACAACGGCAATTCCAAAACTCACAGGGTGATCAAACAATTGTTCGTATCCATCACAAATGCATCTGACTATAATGATCCTTAATCCGATGGAACGATGAGGAAAATACCGTCAAATCTACAGCAGCTACGGAATGGCCGTAGAAGTCAGAAGGCATTAACCTCATCGAACATCGTGGGTTTGCACTATCGCGATCACCCAAGCAAACAAAGCTTCATGCGTGGGTTGTCGTTCCGATGGACGATAACTTAACCGACTCCATTATATGTACCGTGCAACGATCATTTTAGTGCACTCTATAATGAGCGTCGGTGGGTGCAATCTGAACCTGAAGACAAACACAAAACCACGACCGTTTGGTTGCTTTATGCATCCTTTCGCACGTAGAAATCATGATTCCAAATTTAGAGCACAAATTGCTGAGGGATGAATGAATGTGGCTGGGATGGTTTGGGCAATAAGGAGATTCTTATCTGCCTACCGTTAAGGTAATGAGGATAAGAGGAAAAGAATTGAGGACGATAAATTACACGCACTGTTGAAAGACGACGAATGAAACCAAACTGGGTGCTTTCGCGAAGCTTTTGCTTTTACCAATGGGCCATGGAAAGGTGTGGCCAGTTGTGCCCAGATTGGCAACGCAGCAATTTACTTTTGGCTGTATATTTTTATTGATTTCTTCACTTTACCCTTCACAGAGTCGGGTTTAAAATGCACTCATTAAGTTCAATCTATACCGTACAGTACAATTATTTTTGCTAATGATTCATAATGGAGGCTAGAGCACGTTTCAACATCCCTGTTGGGCAACAAAAAAAGAGTTTTCGCGTCGATCGTGGCACCAAAGTGGTATTTTTCTATCAACATCAATTAACTAATGAGTAATTGAGGCCCTGGAGGGTACCCCATAATTGGAACGCGCGACTGGGTCGACCGGGTGGCCCAGCCCGGTCGATGTTGTGAATAGTTGTAGGCGTTTACGTTGACCTTCCAGCTCAATTTAGAACCTTACGGAACGGTGACAAAATGTATCTATCAACCACGGGGCGGGCTGTCTGTTCCGGTGGGCAAATCTTATTCTTCCAGCAGGCTTCACCGCGTGCATGTTGAAAAGCCATAAAAATGTATCAAGCGAACCTCCATCTCTGAGGGTCGATGTCGGCCGAGGAGCGCTTGTCTGAGTCGCGGTCAGTTGCATATGATGAACGCTGCTACGACCTGCACGGTGGTCCGCACGATGCGTTAGTGATCTGACCGCAAATCTACCATCTACCATCTACCAACAGCGAAACGCGATCGAGCGTCACTGATGATGGAGGACAGATCGACGTTCAATTGAAACTAAGTGACATGCAGTGGATCACTTGCGTTGCCAAAGATCCCAGAGGATGCGTTTGACAGAACACCGCTATGGTTGTATCAATGCAAAGCATTAGAAATGAATGATGAAGATTCCATTTCCTCGTTGGTACCTTTATAAGTAACTAACATGATTAAAATTGATATAAATAGAACGTAGATCAGAAAATTGCGAAGGATGGTTTAAATTGGTGGACTTTATGGTCACATAGGTAAAGCTACAATTCTTGGATGCATTGCAAATACCAATCACGGATCAACAATTTCCTCCAGTTTCTCTGTAATGTATTCCCAATGCCGAAACCAACAGCTGCACGCCGGTTGGTTCAGCATTTCCAAACCGTGCAATGCAACCGATTATGCAATTCCCGGAATCGTTGCCATACGATCCTAAACAACTCCACCCGACGCGAGTCTAAGTTGGAACTCATTTTTCTGTGTTTTTAGGGCAAACTGTTCCAATTAAACAGTTCAGTCGCTTCTTGGCTCATCGTGTTTTTTTTTTTGCTTCTAATTTGCTCCCATCCTCCGAGGCACACCATCCCATAACAGTCAATAAAACAATTCTTTGTTTATTCAACCACAGACAAGTTGCGTCGTTGTACGCCACCGACGCATAATTAACTAGAGCAGGGAAGTTGCGCATTTGATCGGGTCGGTTTTTTGATCGGTTGCACCGGCCGCGCGATAAGCCGCAAGTGCTGGACACTTTTCCGGCAAGATTGCAATCGTGCCTGTGCTAGGACTACAAATGGCGGACTGTAATGGCGACGCAACCCAACCCACCGTCCGCACGGCTCGAGCGTGTGAGCGGAAGAAAATGTAAATTTCCAGAAAAAAAACATGTGTTTTAGTTCTGCGCCTTCTTGTTCCTCTTCTTTCTTGCCCTCCCATCAGTACTCTTGTTGTTAAAACGATCCGACGGGTTGGAGCATAAAACATAAGCGTTCCAGACGGGTTCAGCCCGATGCGTTCGTGTGTGGTGTTCGTGGAATGCAAACATTCGCCCGTCGCCATTCCGTCCGAACTGTGGACGGGAGCCGTAATGGTGGAACACTCGAACTCTACGCCCTTATGCTGTGTGCCCTTTGGTAGATCTTCTGCCGCCGCACGTCGAATGGCTGCGAGCAGATATAACAAATTATCGACAAGGGGCGTACGGCCAGTCGCACGTTCCGGGACTGGACCGCGGAAGCTCCGTCTGGAATCGTAATTTTTCACGGACCATATGCAAAGGCCTCGGTGCACCCGGGTGGAGTTGCGGAAGTGTAGCATACCGAAACGGCGTAGTGCCGGAATTGGTACTGAGAACTGGGTCAAAAGGAAGAAAGGTCCACCGGAGAGAAATGAATGCTGGTCGTAAGATATGTGCAGCGCCATTTTACTGATACTTCTGGCGTTGTAAATTATGGATTTCGGAAAAAGACCATTTCTAATGAAAAGAATCGAAGTACAAAAAAGAAAACTGGATTAAAAAAAATAATAAAATTTCTCATAGTTATAATAAAATAAATGTAACAACATTCAATATTTATTTTTATTGGCAAATTATACCTATTGCCCAACAATCAATAAATTATTGAAAAGTTGCGTAACGCTCGGCACGATTGCCGATGCATGGTATAAAGCGGCACATAACGTGCCATTTGTTTTATGATTGAATTTATTGCCTGTGGCCTAATCATAAACTACCCATTTCCTACCGACCACCCCTACATAGATTTTGATTGGTTTCGGTCGGATCAAACAAGCTCCAGATGTGTCCAAATTTACATCAAGGGTCGTTGGGAGTCCAGTGAAAAACATACAACACCTTCAGTTCAATCCTTTCGTGAAGGTTGTGTGAACACCCGCACGGGTGTGAACATGTTTACCCAAGAGAAGGATCAGCAAAGTGTTCGGAAGACTTTGGGAGGGACAAAAAAATGTGAAGGCAACCCTACAGGCACGAATCCTGAAAAACCAATCCCGGTGGGAATATCGAACGCGTTAAGTCGTGTCTACACCCGAATCGTAAACCCGATGCCTGGCCCTTCCGACATCCGACCTAGGAAAGCCGATTAACGTGGACACCTCACGGCTCCTCATCCATCTCTGCCTTGCTGAGCACGACGCTTTTCTCTTCCGGTTCGATTTCCTTCACTCTAAACTACCTTCAATTAGCGGGCCAAGCGAACCGTCAATTGGCGCAACAATGTACAAGATTTACTCCACGAATGGGTCGTTCAAATCGTTGAGATATGGTTGAGGCTATAATTTATACGATTTCCCATCTGAAAACCTTACCCTTCCCAATACACCTCGGACGTTGCCTTCAATCCGATGCCAGGTCACCGAAAGGCAGATTATGATTTATGTTCGGTCGGTCCTAAATCGAGGCTTCAACCGCAAAGGAAATTGATATTTGATAGGCTATTATTACACGAAACACCTTGCCGTGGGCTCATGTGAGCGCTGGGTTGTTCCTTTTCGTCCGGCTGCTATCACGAGGTCTCGCACTTGCCTACATGTGGTTCCGTTTCCTGGTGCACGTTCAAACCAGTCCAGTAAGCCATAACAGCCATGCTACCAAAATAACCTTCCAAAGCTCCTCCTGGCGGACACGCTCATCTACTCCACTTTTCTTTCGTCGTATAATCGATTTAACAGAATGAACTAAACATTTCACTGGATTGGAGTTGCCCTACTTCGTGGGAAAGCGAGCATGGTCGACGGCAGGACGAGCGTGAGTTGTGCCGGAAATCGAAGCTTGGAAGAAATAAACCACCCAAACGGGAGCGACGCTCGAGGGTATCCGTGTCGTTGACATTTATCGGGCGGCAGAAAGGACTTTTGCGAAAATCATTGCTCCACCATCGATCGATCTCCGTTGACGTCTGGGCACGCTGAAACGCGAACAGTCTCAACAGAAGTAGCTAGAGCAAACGTACGGTGGTCTAATCCTTTCCTCACGACAAATGGACAGTTCTAAGGCAAAACGACCATTATTAGGAAACAAAAACTGGCTAACAACCACACGGTTTAGTAGCTTCGTTTTGCTGCGTGTGGAGCAGTTGCCATTGCCATCACAATTATGAGCCCCGACGTGCATAGGTGTTTATTATGTGTGGCTTAAGTGGAAGAGCCTTAGTGAGTAACCTTTTACCCTCCGCTCGTAACCCTTCGTGCGGGTTATGGAGACGGTGCAGGGTAATGTGATGGGTCAGAATGAAGTACCGTACTGATGGAAGCGAACACGACCAGCAACAACAAAAACAGCCGACTCTCGTGAGAAGGTGCTAATAAACGAATAAACCTTTCCAGCAGGAAACGTCGGCGGGTACATTTATTTTCCATTAGGAATTCCTTTTGAGCTTTGGGAAGAATTTGGGACGGTTTTCTCAACATCTTGAAATACGTCAAACGGAGGAAATGTTACACTCTGAATACAAATTCCTTCATGAAGCTACCTTTCAGCTTAGACCTGTTGTTGCTGTGAGTCTCTTGAACGACTGAACTGAGTATAATAATAAACCAAAAAGCTCTCTCTTGATATGTTTATCAACTTGATTCCGTTAAAATGGTCAAGCCTGCACATTTTGCGAAAGAAAAGAGAAGGGCACCGTATGAAATATGATCACGTGGGAAGGGAATTCAAATTAAGTTGTAAACGTTTCTTCTTGTCTAAACGAAGGGATCTTGCGAACACGAAAAAGAAAAAAACGGCACACCAACAACATGCTATGCCACATTGTAAGTGATTTATCGTTCATCACTGCGCGTAAAACAGGTGCCACCATTATTCTGCGGTGGACACACAAGCCATTCTACACCTTTGCCACAGTCAAACAAGATCGAGGTCTCTAGGCTCTTTTTTTCTTCGTCTGTCCGATATCAGTGTGATAAAAACGCAAGCGCCGGTACGCGGCGAATGCAAATGATCTTCTGGCGGGTCCGCGGTTTGGTACCTTCGTACATCGCGAACATAGCGATCTTGGAACGTGCTTGCGCTGATAGGAGGCGCTACTGGCGTCGTCATCGTCGTTCGGAGCAACCGAGGGCCGAAGGGATAGCGCAATTAATTACCAAGGTATCACTAATACGACTTTGCATTGATTAGAGCGTCGCGAGATCGTGGCTGGAGCGCACTGTTTCGTCCATACATGCTATCCGCCCCTCGCAACTTGCTTTGCGAAATTCCAAAGTCAACCGCGCGCCCCCTGGGGACACTTTTTCGACGTCACCCGAACAGCACAGTTTCGCTGTGGCCGGCCGGGTAAAGTCAATCGGTTGTCGGGTCAGTCACGGATTGCTACATGTTAATTTGGAGCGATTGTCACACTTGCCCTACCGTGCTACGTCCGTCGTTCGCTGCCGGCTGCTGATTCCGGTCCAGGATAATTAATGACCAGCAGAGCCGCGACGTGGTCATACGTGGCGCACAGGCGACACCCGGTATCCGGTGAGCGCGGAGTCCTACCGACTTATCTGTGATTTTCCTCAACATCGCTGGGTAAGGTGGCATGACAAAAATGCTTCTTATCTTATTTTCTTTTTTTTTCGTACAAGGGTGGCGCCCACTTCTGGGACATGATATTCAAATCAGCTTTATCTGATAGCACTGAAGCAAGTAAGCCTGGAGACTCCGCCCGTTAGATGTTGTTTTTGATGCTATCGCAAACGATAGCATGTTGTAAAACAGATACACGTATTTCTTCATGCCTTTTTGTTACAATTTTTCTGCAAACATGAATATTATTTAATCTTCTCATATTGACCACATTGGGAAGTTATAATCATCCGCAATAATCTCCAATAGCTTTTAAACTATATTCAGCCGAAAAAAAAACCACCTCGTAAGTCGTTCTAGAAGAACATAAAAGCATTTTCTCCAACCAAAACCTCCCAAGAAGTAATCTGATGGGCTGTCAAAACAAAAGCACCTTTTTCGCTCCAATGAGGATAATGTTTTGAGGCGAACAGATGTCTTTTGAGCGTTGTTTATTTACTTTGGCTCCATTTGCTGAACGGGGTAAAGGAACGTTGTGGTTACGGCCTAATGGTACTAGACCAGTACTCGTGTTGGATACCAAGGCGACGAGAGGGTTTTTTTTTTCTTTAAAAAACGATCAATAAATATTAAGATACAGCTAGTTAAACTGAACATTTATTTGAAATCAGTGGGAAACCTTTTCAAAATATTTAAAAAAATACAAGTGAAATAAAACGAAAAAAAAATCAGGACATTAGTTGGACGGTCAACGCTAAAATGTTGTCTTTCCTTTCATTAAGTTAAATTCCTCTGTCTTTTGCCTTTAGAACAATAATGTGAATGCCGTTCCACCCCGTTTGTATGGAAACGCCAGCCAGAAGCTGCAGGCTATCGGCCTGATGATCGTCTAGCCGAACCTCCCTCTGGACAGTTCGTTTATCATTTTCACACATTACTGTCAGCTAAGCTCACAGAGCGCAAATCTGACTGATGAACAACCGCTGCCTGCCCCGAGGGTCACCTGGAGTGTTGAATTTGACGAGTTTGAGGGAAAACAAAGCGTAGGATGAAGAAAAAATCGTTTCAAACCGATGGCGGTCAAACACATTCACATGCTGCACACACCTCTACGATCGTTAGGATTTCTCTCCGCCGACGTTTCTCAACGTCAACCGGTCTATTTGATTGCCATAATAACTATTCATTGGACTCAAAATAGCACCTAGACGATAAACAAACTATGATTACTGTTGATGGGCCGCGACGGAGGCCTAATGTCAAAAATCATAAAAGTAACCTTTAGGAAATACGTAACAAAAAATGGAAAAAATAGTATGTAAGTAAGTAGAAAAAAATAATGTTTTTACTCAATAGTAGATAGAACTCTGAACAACAGAAATTTTGGAGAAGTGATTCAAACTTTTCACAGTATGTTATGAATATAGTATCACACACAGAGCACGGAGAAAATTGTGTGAAAGATCTTTAAGAGGGTAAATTCGGTCCATAATGAAGCTGATCGTGAAAAGATGCTGCAAACAATTAAACTTCGAGAGCTATTGATTCAAGCTTAATGTGTAACGTTCTTGCCATATGGCATGGAAGCTTTTTTCGTTGTTCCTTTTCCCACCCGTTTCTAGGGTCCTCTCTTCATGACAGCTCACTTTCATCGGCTCCTGTCGAGAGCAATAAATTAAACAACCGTATCCTTCTCGCTTCTCAACGAAAAGGGCGAGGAGGGCAATCACTACAACAAAGGCTGCAAGTCAAACACAACTCAATCATCGAGCACGGGTCTTCGACGGAAACCTGGCAACAGCTGCACCGGGGATCGGAAAACATCTTCCATGTCGAAAAACTCTTCGCCCAAAATGGACCACGGCAAATGGTGCACGATGCTTGGATTCGCAACATAAAAACGCCATTAGATTTCGCACAATCTGCCAATCCACAAACGGCGGCAAATGGCCTTCTGGTGGATCAAAGCAGCGGCGAGCGGGTCACGATCCGTATCCAGCGGGGCGCCATGCCGATGACGAAGCGCTCAGCGTGAAATGACAATAAAATTTTAAATCAAATAAATTACCCGAAGCGATTCGTAACAATGGTGGCTTCCGCTACGCACACGAAACCCCCCGTGAAGCGTTTCCGCAAATTGCCGATGAAGCCAGACCGAAGGGTCGTCGTTCGCGAGGTCGATCGGAACGGGTCGGAGATCAGATCGAACCCGTTTAGGGGCACGGCTAATTGTGCGGGTGTGCATTGCATCGAACGAGGGCAAACATGCTGCACATAATGCAGCGTGCGGCGTACCAACAAACGGGATCGGTAGGCAGTTAAATTGAATAATCACCTCAATGTTGACATTTCTGTGGCCTCACCTTTGCCTGTTCCTCGCGATCCAACGAAGAAGCAGACGGCTTCAGCTGTGTACGTCAATTTTTCTCTACGTTTCAGTTCGTCCCTTCACCCATGCCTGTTCATAATGGGTCAGCGAACAAGAAAAGAATCAAGTTTTGGAGCAAAGACAGAGGCAGACAGGACACTAGTGATGATACAAATTTTGCACAAACTGTCGAAATTGTCCATGGTTGCATCGCATCGTTGTCCTCGAGTTTTATAACAAACAAAGAAGTGAAGCAAAAAATCAAGCGTAATAAAGCTCCATACATACCAACGAAAATATTCTCCGAAGTGTTTTTGGCTTAAGGTGAGTTTAAAATTTGATGTCTTAGTCAGGTTCTATTTTTTGCCCTCCAACAATATAATTCCACGTGAAATAGGGTGTGACGATTTCAAGTGCGAAAATGACCATGCCATTTTTGACTCTGGCTTTTCTAGGCCAACACCGCAAAAGGTGCCTAGTTTTGCTGGTAAACTCTAATTTATGGAGCAAACTTAGCAAAACTCTAATCCTACGGTTGCTTTCGATTCCCAACCCCCATGGGCTGGCTTAACAAATTAGCATTCCACTTTATTTCTGCTGAGCCTTTGGTGGTGCTTCTAAAAGGCTACAAGGAAGCTGACCGAGGTTTAATCAAAAAGAATTATGGCACTGGTTCGTTATGCGTGACTTTTCCATTTGCTGTTTTAGAAACCTCTTCACGAACTTTGTCTCCGATAGGAATTCATTCTGCAAGGAACTCAGCTCAAACTATGGAAAGCGTTTTGGCTCTTTTTCATGCCTTTGTGGTATTTGGCGTGGATTACAAAACCACCGTTTAGAAAATATGTTTGGACACGGTGAATCAAGAGGCTTTTGAAAGCGCCCAGGTCCAGACTCACTTCAGCCAGACAACTCCTCCGTTATTTAAATCCTTTCGATGGGGGCTCTCATCATCATCATCATCATCAACATCATCGAGTGTCCTTCGACGAAAACAAAGCAAAAACGTACCCTCGCCTGGCCATCGTCGATCGTCCGACAGTATCATTTGCATGTTCCATCTTTCATATGCATGAAACACCGTTAGAACAGCAAATACGAAGATTACATGGTTTCGAAAGCGGGTGAAACATTCGGTGGCTTCCTCGAACCACGGAACCGGTGCCTCTTCAAGCCCCGAAACGCTGAAAGGCGTTGGGTTGAAGGGTTGTACTACACGCTACAAACCTTTGCCGTTTTTGTACAGCCAAGTTCCACCCGAAAGGCCCCCTGCTGCTGCCCAACGGTCTGGCTGTGGAGTGGATTGTGGTCGTTTAGGAAATGCGGCGGAAAAATATAGGTGATGCTTCTTAACTAATTTCTTCCGCACGAGCGTAGGAGCGCCGATTGGCCGGGAAAGTGCCATTCGGTCGACCCGTTCGCCGGCGAATGCAATGCACCACGTCGTGTTGCATTCTTGCAACGGGCGATGTACAATATTTCAGCAGGAATGGGGACTGAACGATTCGAGCGTGTTAGGATCATTACGCGGTACACGAGAGTTTTGCCATTGTTGTGCCCGTTTCCCTCCGAAGGGCTGTTGTAGGGCGCCATCGAGTGGTAGCTTTTTGTTAAGGGCGTGAAGAAAATATGTGTCATTGGTTTTGTACGAAAAGTGTGCCAAGAATGTATTCCGACTCCAACCAAGGTGAAATTGCTCACAAAGCGCACACAAAATATAACCCATGTTTCTTTTTTTTATCGTGATTATTTAGCTTTCTCCTGATTTAAAACACAACAAATATAAACACCACTACATGCTTTAACGAAGGCACGACGAAAGCTCACATTGGTCGCGATTGAAGGTAACATGAAAATGGGGAGAGAAAAAAAAGCCAATAAATATAAATCATTTGCTTGCTGCAAGAATTAACTATTGCTTTCAAAAAAGCACCTCGCTGTGGTCCTTAATTCCATTTTTCAACCATCCCCATTATGTCGTGCCCAAATAACATTATGCTTGCGCTTATCGGGCTCACTTGATCGGTGCAAATCGTAACCTTTCCAAAAACCTTTTCACCTCTCCAACCGTTGCAAGGCACGTTCAGCCGCTTAAGCGTAGGCATAATTCAATTTAGTCGAAAGTAAAAACAGCAAAAACGGCACGTATTAAAACGGTGTCGATATCATTTAATCATCTCCCGGCGAACGATTTCCCGCGTGCCAGAAACGAGCCCAAAAACCCCCGGCACGCAATCTCCACTCGCGGCAGGCCATTTCTTTCGCCGGGTTTTATTACTTCTAACGAGCTCCCATCGGTCGGGCTACCTTGTTTTATGATTTTTTTCCTTCTTCTTCTGTTCTCTTGCACATTACACCTTGTCCTAGGGTGGCGCTGCGCTGGTGCTGGTAACAGTTCACGCGATCCGCGGATACGAATCTGGAAACTCCTGTTTTGGTTAATTAATTCTTCAACATTGCCGAAAGCCAAGCAACGAATGACAGCCAATAAATTTGATCACTCCCTTCCTTGGGGCCACGATCGTTTATCACGGTACACCCCCGATCGTGCCACGGCACCGGCCGAGATTTGACCATCGTGTTCGAATTATGCAACCACGGTGCACGCGTGTATTTCAATACTGCACCGAACAGGGTGCCCGACTGTTCCCCTCGTCGTCGGCGTTCAGCAAAAGTTGGTGGCTGAATAATTTATTAATCAAATAAAATTGCCCGAAAGGAAGTGCGAACATGCGAATTTGAGAAGTAGTTGCGAATGAACGAAAACCAGAGAAAAGGTACAAATTAAAAGCCACTCGCGGGAGAAAAAAAACGAATCTTTTCGTTGCCTGCAACGAGAGTGGTGTTTAAGTTTAAGGTCTTGCTAAACTGCAAATAAGCATATGGGAATCTTTGAGCAGCAGTAAAAGTTGATTGGGAATGATAACATGAAATTAATAAAGAGAGTATACTAATAATATTTTAAGAAAAAAATTCTTATCACTACATGCGGTGTCATTCAAAGAGTTGAATAACTTGCGTCTTTTTGGTGGCTTTCTGTAATGGAACTATAATACTGTAATACAAATCGTTTTATCTATGTCGATTTCCACACCTTCCAACCTTAAAGCAATTTCCCTATTCTGGATTAATATTAAAATAATGTTACACGTTCCATGAATGATTTCCCTTGTATTTTGTAACAAAGTCAGGAAGATCGTTGATTAACAAAGAAGGAACACCTTACCAACACCCAACAATAGATTGTTGCGAAGACGAGGATCAGGGAGTTCTCCTGTTGGCATTCAAAACTAGGGTACCTAGACGAAGACGTAGGTATAATTGAAGAAAAAAAAAACCACTCTACTGAGCAAGATTGAAGAAAAGACGCCGTACTCACTTAAAACTGTATGCATCTTACTCCCGCGAGCACGGTTTTGATCTATGGTAAGCGGAGGATAATAAATTAACCTCTACCTCCCGCTCAACTTCTGTTGTTTAACGAGTTATTTATTGGATGCAATAGCATCATGAGGCTTAATTGATTACGACGTAGCTTCCTTCAAGTGGCTGTCGAGCGGTGCAACCCTGACCGTGGCCTTCCAAGCCAGCGGCATCCGTGGGCAAACGGAGTCGCGGATTGCAAGCTACAGTATCGCTTTCCCATTTCGGCTCGTTTCTCTTTCCCCAGAGCCCCCCAGAGCAGTGTATTACGATAATTATTTCAAGATAATATTTCTCCTCCGACCCAGCCGAAAGCCGACAAGCGTTCCAACACTCGGCGAAGGAGCTGATTCACCGCCGTGTCTCCTGTCGCTCGCCGCTCGCGCACGGATGCAATCGAAACCTGAAAATCGTGCAATCGAGGCACTAAAAGGCACGACCTATAAATTACATTGCAAAAAAGGGCCGCGACTGCAGCCGGGACGATGCAGCAGACGGCAGCGCAAGAAGTGATAGCATTTCAATTAATGTTAAACCGTTCGCAATGGTTCCAACCGGGGCTCGTAGCTGATCAGGCGAAAGCAAGAAACCAATGCGACGATAAACATAACCGGTGGATAGCGCTTCTGGACTCGTTTTGCAGCGTCAGCTCGGTCGGTGATGAGTTAGAAGATGGTTAGGCTCAATACCGTTTTCTTTTTCTTGCTCGAAAGAAATTTTTCATAAACTGATCCGACGGACGAGATCGGTAATGGATTGGACGGACAACGGTGTAATTATGGTATTTAACTTGTTTCCAGTTGTCTACGGTTGCCTTGGAATTGGAAATAGCCTTCAGGTGAATCATAATTAAATATCGATGGACGGAAGCAGTCAACTTCTTGCTTCAATTCCTTAGATTCGAGAGGAAAAATAGGAAAAAAATAAATACTTTGTTTAGAGAACGCATTGACCTTTTGAAATGGAGTAAAAATGTATCTATAAGAACTAACATTTTACATGGACTGGCAGTAGCGAAATAACTTCCTCAGATCAAACAAGTGATACTTTTTACGTCCTTGAACCGTTACGATCTCCACTGAATGGATAGGAATGTAAAGCATTTCCTATGATCAACATAATACCCTTTATTGGATCACCGTCTGAGCATGCGTCTGGGCGGCATGTGTTCAAGCAACGGAACTAAGTCACGCTACATAACATATTCAAGCAATCAAATCCGATCTCGGGTACAATAAAATGTGTATTAGAATCAACGGCACCCTCCTAGTGAGGTTGGGAAGAAAAAACTAAAAAACCTACACTCAAACTCTGGTATTCCTGATGGTGTTGGCTTTAGATTCGACCCAAGCGACATCAGATTGAACTAGATTGAGCAGCAGCACATTCTGGATCGCGGGAGGGTAACATAAAAATCCGCACACCAAACCACAACGGCAGGCGGCAGCCCGCGGACGCCCTTTTGGGCCATAAATCTTACGTCCCGCTGAGCCGAGGCGGAATGATCCGTGCATAAAGTGCTTAGGAGATTTATATTAATAATCATAATATGCGGAGCTTACTGCGCGACCTCGGCGGTCGACTTTTGCACAAAATTTTGCCCCACTCCGTCAGCTCCGTGGCTTTGTTTTCCCAACGCGTAGCAAACGAGATCATGTGGGGGATCTTCGGGTCCGCAAACGAACCCGGACGGCCTGGCAGGAAATCCTCCCAATCATTAAACTTGTTTGTCGTCGCGCTCGTGACCATGCGGAATGGCGAATAATTGGCTTTGGCATTGCATCATTTAAATTGTGGTCATTGCCGCTCTAAATTCTTCTACGGGCAGCTCAGCTTTCGGTGAATACTGTGGGGGATGGATTAAAGCTAAATTTTGTATGCTTTTGAACCGATTTTTTTAAATTAAATGGTAACAAAATCATTCAGAAATTAGATACAATTGAAACATATTGAACATAACAAGATGTTTTAGCTTAAAAGAAAACAAAAATTATGCGGCTTGATCGCATCGCAAACAATCACCTCAAGAAGCAACGGAAATGTAAGCTCAGCAAAGATACACGCGTCATTTCGTATGCGGCACCGACTCAGGAGGAAACAGAAACGTGACAATTATGTAGAATGTTCTTCAACTTACTTCCATTCTATTGTGTCTTAAGAAAGAACAAGAGAGAACAGAAAAAAAACGAAAGAGAAGCAGAAATTGCCTTCAGTCTGAGATTCTATTCAATACAGATTCAATCTGAATCGCATAGTGCATAGATTGCACGTGATAATGAATGTCGTTGAAGTACATGCCCTTGCGTTATAAAACCATATAAATTAATAGCGAACCGCCGGCAGGGATGTATGTAACGGACGTTCAATGGTAACTTTTTCTTAAAACTGTACTTGCTAGGCAAAGCAATAGGAACACCATAATGCTGTCGCAACCGTGCCCAATTCTCTCCGGAGGACCATGGAGAAGAAGTATGGATGGAGCAGTGCAGAAACACCTCATCAACGACAACAAATCACAAATGTCCGGACTAGCGCACGTGCCTCCATCCACTCCGTCCACGGATCGGTATCGGGAGATTTATTGTAATTCGTAACTGAAGAAGGCGAATGAAGTGTTGCATTCCAACCGGCTGCAGCCGGGTGAAGAGGCATGCCTGGAAAGCCACGAGCCGACGAACTTTCATCCATATGCATTTCGTATGACCTTCGGGCGAAATGAGAATGAAATAGTGTGCTTGTAACACATCAACAATAACATACCGTCGCAGACTCGTACCCAGCAAGGCTACAGTCTGCGGTGCTTGAGATCGCCCCATTTTGCCCGCGACGACCGAGCGGAAAGGTGAAAATTGAGTTGTGGGCTGATATTATGATTTAACCCATATTTTACAATTTTTCCCTTCCATGCCGTGCACGTGCTGTGTCTGCAAACTACATGCATTGAATTTGCTGTTTGCGTGAAGGGCAAACTGCGCTTACCTTCTCCCCGAGCCGCCGAGAGATTTATGACAAAGTGATGGACAGAAATTATCCGTTTATGTTATGGTCTAGGTTTGTGCAAAGCGGGAAAGGGATTCAGCGACGAGTCTCTAGGAAACTGTTTCCAATGCTTGCAGAAATCGTTAATATTATTGCCTTGTGGAAAAAAAAAGTTTGGAAAAGTTTCAATGATTAATTGAGTAGGAATTATTACACTCACCGCAACTAAACACACTTTGTATTGAAAACTTGTTTCCTTTTGTTCCATGATATAACCAGTTATACAATTCCCTTTTTGTGAATCTTTATGAGACAATTTTTTCGTTACAACCTATGCATTTAACAATCACTTTCGATTTCTCTAAAGTCGATCCGCATACATAATGCATCAACTAACCTAAAAGGACATCCAGCAGCCCGTTGGGAATGAGGTTTCTTGGGGCTCCCAGCCGCCTTACCAGTGACGTTTTTACCTTATACGTTTTCCCAGTGAAGCCTCTTCACTCACGTGCCCCGGAGCGGTGCCAGTCAAACGTTTCGCGACAGTAAAACCGGTTGCTGCTTCGCTTCCGATGGGATCGAACGGAATAATTTTAAACACCGTCACGTTCGTGTTTTAACGCTTGGCATGCATTCGACGGCTCGGCTCTCATGCACTGCGTCATCCCTGTCTGCCACATTGCCAGTATCAGGATGAAAGGAACAGCGAGAAAAGTTTCGTGCATTCATTCATAAAACTTTGTGCACAACTATACTTTTCCGTTTCGTCGAGATACGGAGTGGGAGCGAACGCGAGAGAAGAGAAGGGAAATTTCTCGATAATTTTCGCCCAACCCACCATAAGATTCCTCTGGCCAAGGCGGTTTCTCGACTTCCCAACATTCTCCTTTCGCGGGCAGACTGTGGTTCGTAGTTATCTTTCGCGAGGAAGCGCATTCTTTCGCATTCTAGCGGTTGCAGTTCGCCATTGTGGAATTTACTGCAGCCACCGAGGCGGGGATCGTTCGTGTCCCTTGAGCTCAACTTTTAACGATTTTCGTTTTGCTCAAATTGATGTAGTGCGTGATTGAAGGCATTAACACTTTTCATCAAACGCTGGGTATAACCACACCTTGCACTCGGCACAATGAGATGTGGTCGGTTTTTTGAAAAAAACATTTTCAGAACCATGCATTTAAATGTTGCAAGTAAGAGTGAAGCTAGGAAGTAAAAAAGTTTATATTTTACCATTACTTAGGATCCATGTAAAAGTCAATCGATCGATCGAACATGATCAGAGCACACAGTCATAATTCTCTTCTGCCACTGAAATACTGGTACCTAAATGTTTGTTATTGTTTCGAAGGAAAACCTGTTCTTCGTGCAGCCCGTCCTCGATCCGAATTAGGCCTGCTGGACCCAAACCATCGCAAAACAGATGGCACACCACCTAAGCGTGTCTTCCAGGGCTTGGCATGATTTCCTCCGCAAACAATCTGCCCTGCAAAAGCTCGCGCGCTGGTTCAGGTTTTCTGAATCAATTTATGTTAACTTTGCTTTATCACGATAACGCCGGGCGACATCGCAAATTGTGGCAGGGGAAAAAGGAGAACATAAGCACCGATAAAAAAAAAAAAAACAACCCGAGCGTACTCCGGTTCCACGCCAGAACCTGCCAAATCCATAAAAGGACATTGCCGGTTGGGACGGTTTCACGTGCGTAACACTGGGGGCAGTTGTTATGTTTCGCGAGGCATAACAGGACCACCTTCCAGCAGAGGGGCCGGTGGGGGAGATGTCAACCTTCGTCGGCAGGATTTGAAGCGTTTTCACCGAAGTACCGGCCATAAAATGGTTGCATGAAGTGTGCAACAGCTCACCGATCACACGATACGTATTCTTACTTTCACTTCGGTTCAAGCTATACGGTTGAACATTCGACTATTCGTCATTCTTCGTTTCGGTTTGTGTTGCAGTTTACCAAGTTCAAAAAATTTACCGACAGTCAAATTCTATATTCGTTTATCGATCGTATTCAGTGTATTTAATGAAATCCTACTTACATTATTATTGCAATGTTCCAAGGGGAGAAAGGGGATCTGCAATAAAAAAAAAACCACCGTGTCATGTAAAGTTAAACTTCGTATTTACCGCGGAATAATATCTTCGATGATTTCTTAGAATGCAAGCAAATTACTGAATCAGATTTCTCGTCCGCCCAGAATGGTATTTTATAACATTTGACGTGTACATATTTTATTTAGCAATAAAAAACTTGCAATAGTGACATTCTTCTTATAGATGCCCTTTGTAAAGCCAATATTATCATACACTTCATAGTCCTCGTCAAGCATCCAAAAGGTCACACCTCAAGAGTGAGAATAATTTATGTAAAGAGCAATACAGACCGCTGCTATTCTTTTGATTATTTCCGACACTTTCCAAGCTCCCTATGACGGCTCACCACGGTTAGTAGCCGGAAACGACTTAACGATTATGCAAATTATGAGACACCGAGTGTCAACAGAAGGAATTATAATTTGCCCTTCAGATTACTCCCAGAGCTCTTTTTTTACTCGTTGCTCTAGGAGCATCATGCTAGGTGTAGGATGGTATGTTGATCCGTTCAATCGAAGTATCCTTTGAAATTTGGCTCTTACGTCAGTAGATTGTAACACCGGTTTGGAGCAAAAGGTTAAAAATGGGAGCGAAGCGCCAGAACCAACCAAATCGTTCGAAGTATACTAAATCGCCGGTAAATCGAGTCAAACGTCCAGAGAAGCTTGCGCCAAGGAAGCGCCCAAATCAATCTGCGCCATCTGTCGCCAGAAATCAACGAATTTCTACCATCCGAAGGAGGCCGAAGCAACAACCCCTCGGCTCTACGCAGGCACTAGCGTCCAACGTAAGGTTAGTCTTGCTGGACGCCTGCAATGTAGCTCACAAGAACGCTAGACTACCACGATTTTCGATGCAACGGCTAGTGAAAGCAATGGATTTTTTGAGAACCGGCCGGCATTTCGTTTACGCCATACTTCCAAAGTTCCATCTGTACACCAACCAGTGGGACGACACGGCGAGATTGAATGAGCTGCACCAGCAAGGAATAGTGATAACGACGCCGTGCAAAGAATTTCCCAATCGTAAATCGCAGGTTTACGAAGACCGAATACTGTTAGCAATCGCCGATGCCTTCAATTGTTTCGTAGTGTCCAACGATCAGTTTCGGGATTGCGCAGCTGAAAACGAGAATTGGCGCATTGTGGCGAACACCAGACGCATACCGTTCGAATGGATCGGTAACGAGCAATTCACTATTCCCGAATGGGGCCGTGCTAAATTGAATTACGGTTTATAAGTTGAAATTTTACATTTAGTCCCGGTTACAAATTTGTAAATTTTCCTCCCATTTTATGCACAAAAAAGGTTGGTGTTTAAAAATATACTCATTTAAGACATACTTTCCTCGGTCATGTCTTATTGTAATTCCTCGGTCTAGCGCAAACCATCAATGCCTCAGGGTAAATTCATTAAACGAGTCTCTCATTCTAAGTGCATGCTTATCATCACGCCCTTCCAACGTTTTGTCGGTGCGCTCAATGTCACGGTACGAATAACGTCCCGGATCTCGCGAAAGCAAAGCATGTTTTTCGACCACTTATTAAAACCGTAAGGCTCGCGGCCTTCAACATAGGACCGAAATTGCTACCTGCATCGTTGGGGGTGAGAAAAATAGATTGAAAGCCCGATCCAGTTAAGTTTCGCGACTTATTTCTAAGCCCGAGGCCTTGCACCGGAGGCTTTACTAGATTGCGATGGCGTAGCGTTCCTCATCCCTTGATGACGGGGGAACGATTGCCGATGCACGAGGGATTTATTAAAAATGTATCTCCTCCGGGGTAGGACGGAAGTAGCCACAAACGAGAGAATATTTTGCGAACAGTGACATGACGATGATGTTAGACGCGCGGTCATTCTTATTTAGTATCGGCCACGTCGATCCCAAAGCAACCTTGATAGCGCAGTGCATCTGCTGGATAGAACGATGCCCCGGGATGTCTAAAAGAAGTAGCTTATGAATAGTCTTTGGTCCCTTTAATATTTAGGCATCTTGTACCGTCCGGTCGAATCTCATTAGTCAAGCGGATACAGCAACCTGCAAGATGATGCAGCACGGGTTATATCCTTAATCTCAATTTTAGATAACTTCTCGTTAGTTAGCTAGTATTTTTGGATGTAGCATAAAGTTAAAAATGTGGGTTAAATCAACCAGTTTTGTAGAAACTCCGAAAGCGTATTCTATTAATGCAACAATTTCAATGCGATCATGAGTGAGGCCTTATATCCGATGTTGAACCGTGAGCATTGAAAATGGCGCTCAAACGAAGCCTTTTGTTGGGGTTACATTTCACCGCCCTCTTTCTCGTCGGGAACGTAATTGTGCTGTTGTTGGTCATGTTTCGATTGCGCCGTAATGAATAGTTCCACCCAAAATGCAAGCTTTCAATCTCGGTCCAGCCAGGAGAAAGGGGGTACTTTAATCGAATTTTAGAAATTGCATTGTTGCACTGTCATGTCCCAAGGGCCATGGCCCGAGGGGGGAGGGGGGGGGAGGGGGTGGAGTGAGTAAACGGCACCCATTCGACAATCTGGGATCACATCACTGGTCACAGCACAAGCTCGGATCTAACAATTCACTAAAAACCATTTAGGTCGAATCGTGATTATTGTTAAACCTAGAGCGAGAAAAATGGCTGGAAGAAAGAGCAATCACTTCCGAAATCGGGAAAAGACAAAACAGAAATACAGGCCCGCAGTCATTCGAGCGGTCAATTGCGTTGCATAGGTGGACCTGGGATCGTTCGAAAGCATCGTTTAATGCTTCAATGGCCCGGGGACGGGGACCCAATAGGGCCCCAACGGTTAGCGACTGGCGACCGGGGAATCGAACGAACCGATCCCGTTAGTTGATTGTAGTTTCATAGCGGATCATAAAATCAGTCGCCTCACATAACGCACATTCTTCAAGCGCGACCGGAAGTAACGGTGGTGGGCGCTACCAAAACGATGTTCCCGTTCCCGACTTATCTATGAGTTGATGATCCCAATGCAGCGCAATGAACGGTACGCGTGGGTTCCTTCGTGGATTGTCTGCGGCACAAATAGAAGTAAACAATTTCGGCAATGTCGAACGGTCAGACTTTTCCAATGGTTGCACAACTATGGACCGTTTCCGGGCGAGCTGGTGGTCCAAAGCCGTTTGCTAAATACCACATGGCGAATTAACTGTTACTATTTCAACCTATGATTTGATTGAGGATTGATTTGTAGACGAAAAAGGAAGAAGCATGATTTTACTCTTTCTGTGTTTACACAAAAAGTTCGAAAACAGGTCAATGTTTAACAAGAAATCATTATTGTAATCCTGGTCACAAGCACTTGCTTGAATACAAGAAAGAAAAAAACAATGCTTTCCCAAACATTTAAGGGACATGCAGAGTGCTTACGCCGAAGTGCCTTGCACGTGTCGCAGTGAAGTAGATCATGATAAGACGCTTGACGTTCGAAGGTGATGATATAAAGTGATAAATGAGGGTGATGAGGCTGCGTAAACGAGCGTGTGTGTGCCTGCCATGACCGCGTACATAAGTCAACATCATGTTTTTGCGCAATGTTTGATAGCGGCGATGTAATGGCGGCAATGAGTTTTGGAGGAAGTCTAAGCATAACTCATTCTCGCCCCGGCTTGTTTGATGTCACCAAGCGGTTCCGTTGTGGCAGGAAGATGATGTCAGTGTGTGAGGTGTAGGGGAAAAAACAGGCTGACAGCTTCTCGGAAAAAATAAGCCAAACGTTTGCTCGCTGCTTCGCTTCCACCGAAGTTTTCCGCCAATCCAGTGCTCCACTCTAAATTATTATTCAAACTATGCTGAAAAACAAAGAAACGAAAAACTACACGTTCCGGGGGGTTGCCTCCCAACGTGTACCCTGTTCACTTGGCCCAAGAAATTACAACGATTTGGGCGCTACCGGAGCGAATTGGAAAAGATTTTTCCCAGTAATAAATATGCAAACAATTACCCCTTGCGGGCCGCGACCGCTTCGGCCGCACTTCACCTCACCGCCTCTCGCACCCAGCCGTCACCTCGGGAGACAAATTTGAATAAACCGCCCATAAATTTCGTTGCCCTTCCGAACGCCGATGCCAATCGATGCAAGTCCGTGTCCGCGTACCTGTTTTCTGTCGAGAGCAACGAGAATGAAAATAAAATATTAATGAAAGCGAATAAATCATCGTTTGGGCGGAGGAGAACGAAAAGCACAATTAAGCGGGAAACATGCCGCGCGAAGGTAAGATAGCGCGTCGTCGTGGCTATTGTCATCCGGTTGAGGTTTTTTTTTCTTTCTTTCTTTACTTGGTTTCCATTCGAAGAAATTCCGGTCCGGAGCTGCATTGTGCATGGGTGCAACATATGCAGTTAGCGATTTGTTTTGTTTTCTTTCATTTTTGTTGCCACATGCACGTACAACTTCAAAAGCATCGACTGCAGCATGCTCCTCGAGCCATTCCGCTGGGGTAGACCAAGACGGGAGGAAGTAGCACACGTTCAGGGATGCAGCGAACGTACGTTACTTTAATGTTGGGCCTTTTCTTATCATTTTGGGCGCCCTTCCGCCGTTGTTGGTTAATGTTCCGTAATTTACACCGTGATAGCCATAAATTCGCAGCCCCCGAAATGGTCAAACAAGTGGCCGCCGACTTCGACTCGGCCGTAGGCTTTGGCGGCAAAGCACACACGCACACATACAAGACTTGCAAAATGCGGTCCCGATCGATTGTGCATGAATGCGTTGCTGGCGGTTGCGAACTATTTTTTTTTCTGAAGACTGAAAGACAGGCAGCACACCGAGGAATGCGTTCGTCCTTTTTGGATTCGCACTGCGCACGGGAAGGAGCGACAATGATCGTGATGATGATGATTGCCCGTGGCAGTACACGGCAACCCATTAATTCGCGGGACAATAAATCGTTTCAACAATGTTTACGCGGATGATGAACGCACACGCAAACGTGCTTCGGTTTAACGAATGGGCGCCGCCGGGAAGGGAGCGTCCTTCGACTTCGGCTGGTGAAGATCCTGTCCTTTTCTTGTTTCCAAATGTCCTTAAACGGTTACAACACCGTCGTGTTGGGTGGGGTTTTCATGTTCAACTAGTTTACTTTAAAAGGGCCTACATAATTGATGAACAGAAAATGAAGTCATTTCGACACGAGAGCCATTTTGGCACAACTGGTAACGGAAAAAAGGTTCCAGTAGTAAAAGAAGCGCGTACAAGCTCAATAAACCCTTGTATATTTCCATTGTGTCGTATCTAGAAAGATGGAAAAAGCACGGGAGTTTAGCCAAGGAACAGAGGATGACGCAACAATCATCCAAACTCATTTGTTGCCCATTTGTAGCCCACAGCATGTCATCAAATCGAAATCAACTGAACACAAAAATCATCCATCCTCTGCCCGGAGGAGGTAGGCATTGGATTATTTGCTCATTGGCAACAAAAAAAGGCCAAACAGAACCGCGCGGCCCTACCTACAGCAATGCTTAGTGTCAGTCACGTCACCGCACTTGCGCGGAGCTTGCCCCATGAATACTTAATGCTCGACGCGGTCCCGTCGGGTCAAGTGCGCAGCAGAGGAACAGCGGAAGAAGTGCCGTGTACGGAGCGAAGATGAGTGCGAAACCGATGGCCAACCGATAAATCTGACGTTTGACACCTTTTCGCTTGCGTGCACTTGACGGGCGGACGTTCGCGCGATGGAACGCACGCCAACTGCCATGGGGACAGCCAGGAGTCGGATGAATGTGGTAGGCAAGCAGGAGAACCAGCAGCACGTTTTCCGACCAAGGAAACAACCATAGGACAGATGCGTTTTAATGGAAAAGTAATGTTACCATTTGCTTGGCTTAAATTTGTGAATGAAAAACCGGATGAGAACTTATGAATGAAAGGACAAGAACAGATGACAATGTGGTTTAAAAGATCATAAACCAACAATCAAGCAGTAATACTCGAAAGTTCTGGATGGAACTGATGTCAGCCATTTATTGTTACTTCGGAATAATGAATCAACCGTTTCCATTTCCATTCCTAAGCCTCCTAAATGGCGTGCCAATTATGTTTGCTACGTGAAGTTATAAACGAGGCACCAAATTGGCCTTTATGAATATGCGTATTCGTGCGTCCTATTCTGCCAAAGAAATAGACATGTTAAGCATACGCAAGCAGCCGCTCCAAAAGGCCAAAGAACGCTACCGCCCTACCAATGCGTGCATTTGATTCTGCTGCCCATTACAGTACATTAATCGGTTTCATTTTCCAATCTCCTGCCCACCCCTCATTAACGTGATCAATAATTTACTGCACCAATCCGTCGTCCTCTGCGCAAGGGCAACACTCAGTCTCGCCTGTGAGATGAAAACATACGGGAGTGCTTAACATGTTCAGCCCTTTACTTTGCCGCTTCGTAATAACGTACCATCGTAAATAATAATTCAATTTACCTTATCGCCATAGTGGGGGGGAGGGTTGTTTTTTTTTTTTGTTCAACCCATTTATCCGGAAAAAGCCGATTAAAACGGTATTTCACCTTCAAAACGTTTGGTGCGGTCGGCGTGGAACAAATCCATCGGAATGGAAAATTACGTAAATCTAAACGATTTACTGCGTTGAAAATGTGCTTTTAGAGGACGAGAACTTGCGTTCAGTATTGTCGACTGAAAAACGCGCATACATTAAAAGCTAACTTCGACTTTTCCAGCCGCAATGACAAAAGTAACCCGTGTGCATGCACGTGTCCAGCAACGACAGCTGCATTTTTTGCCTTCAAAATCGCCTGTCCATTTTGAATCTAGGAAGTCGATTTGTGATGAATTGTCGTGTTGTGTTTTATGGACCATAATTTTACACCAGTTTTATTTACCTTTCTCTGCATCTGCGCATTTTAAGTTACACATAGTAACGCAAAAGGGTGTTCCTCGCTGGCTGCGGTTTCCCGCCGAAGCGGGCAGCATTCCTTCCCGTCCATAAGGCCGCACCGGAAGCAGCGTATGGGACGGTGGAAAAAGTATCACCACCCGACCGACCGGACGGTCCGACTACGCCGAGATGGTCGACGGATACGGAGCGCTGCCTTTGATACCATAAACGGACTGTCACCCGCGGAATCATTCCCGGAAAAGAAAGTAAACCATAACCGAGAGGTGTACGGTCCTGTCAGCGGAGATTAGCTGCGGAGTGGAGCGCGTTAGGTGGGTGTTGGGGCGGTACGAAGATGGACATAAATCATCGTATCATGTACGTGGGCTAGAAATATTAATTACACATCAGCCTTTCCGACAGTCGCCCCGGTACGATCGCGCTCGGGTTAAAATGTGTGTGCACGGAGGGAATTATGTTATTTGAAGAACATGAAACGTACGCGACCGCCGAGGTGCTCTCGTGTCGGGCCAAGAAGGTACCGCTTTGGATTATGCGGCGCGAAATCCTCCCGGCTCCGTTCAGGTTGATCGCCTTCAAAGTTCGTTCGTGCATCGGTCGGTTTGATACATTTTCTCCGGTAACTGCTGCCGGCAAGAGTGCTCCCAATAATGATGTATTGTTACATATGATCGTCAATGATCGGTTACAAGCTATGATGAGACGTTTTGCTACGTGATTGATGATCTAGCGTTCGAGCAACAATCGCTCCCCGTGTGTTCTCCAGTAAGAAAATGCAACACTATTTCTAAACGATTCTCAACCGTGACTGGGCTTGAACTAATCGAGAGAAGTTTCAATGGCTCTGTAAAGAAAGTGTTTAGTTAAACCACATTTACTTAAAACAATTGCGTAACAAGTGACTTGTATGAACCCGACCCGTCTCAAAACTTAACTCAAAATTTATTGTCTTCGAGTAAACGCTTCATTTAATTTTAAATGTGAAAATGTGAGATTTTCTTAACGTTTTGAAGTTGAACGAGGAACATGCAAAGAAAAAGAAATTCCTTTTCGTTCTGTGACGGGAGTACGTCTTTGTTGCGTTTTCACTGCGGCATGTTGTTCCCGACTAGTTCGCGCGTTCGTCGACGAACGGCCAGTTCCCAGGCCCATGAGCGTCAGCACATCTGGAGGATGGGGCAGAACCCTATAATTAACATATCACATATTTTTATGAGCGCTACGCTGTTCCGTTCTATCCATCAACTTTAAGCATACCGCGGCGGAACTCAAAGCCGAGAGCGAAGGATCGCCTTGCGCTAGTAGGTGCATGCATTCACCCATGGCATTCGAAGGCTTGTTTTCCTTTCTCATTGGTAGCGTTACAATGTTCCGTTTGGTGCATAGAACATCGAGATCGGTAAAGTCGGCCCCGAGTCTGGTGGTGTATCTAGTGGCGCTAGAGTGCTATCTTGAATGGTTCCCTCTTCAATTACGATACGTGGCCAGAGTGACCTAGAGGCTTCCAGCGCAAAGAAAGCGTTTCTTTCATCCAGTTGCGCATCGGTTCCGTGCGGCATTCCGACGCATCGCAACCGCTAACCAATATCTAATTTTCACCCGTTCACTGTTGTCGAGATATTTGTCCTATTCCTATTCCTCTAACAATGTAGACGCTCAGCAGCAGACTACCATCAGGCGAACTCAACGTGACTGACTACCGATCAGCCCGGCGGCTGTCCTCCGATTGACATCGTTCCAGATTGTAACACCAAAAATGAAAAACCAGATGATGGAACGGATCGCTTCCGACAGATTTCGTTCCTTCCGAGCGCTCACCATCCGTAAGAAGTCAATCACCGATCAAGAACGCTCGAAGAGCACTCGAAATCACAACGCACAGCGCTTAAACAGGCAACGATTTATGGGATTTCTTTTTCGGGAGATGGGATCACTTAACATTTCCACTGGCTATCAGTTAAGTTGTTCTAGAATCTGGTATTTATTATTTTCATAATATATCATACATTGTGGAATGATCCACCCAGTTCCTATTAAGTATGACCGAACTGTGCAAACCTGTGGGAGACGCACATAAAACACAGTTTACGACGGCTCATTTAGAATTGCTAGATTTCTTATTCATTTAAGATAGATTTCTCCTTCTACTGATTTAATCACCTGCAGTATCCACATTTGGGCAAGCAAATTTTGGCTTTTGTAGCACCGAACCATAATTGCTTGAACCGAACGACCTGCTCATGGATGGTGGCCCAAACCGAGAGACATTTTTGCTTAACTCACGGGCCAAAATTGATAAGATTATTTCCTTGAATCGGTATCTGGTCGGCTTCAAATGTTGGGTGCGAAAAAAATGTCCGTCATTTGAGTAGAGATTCACCGGCTCGAACGATCTCCTCAGTAACAGCTGAAACCGAAAATAGTTTACGGGATAAAATGAAGCGCCGTCAATTTGCCAAACCCATCGTGGCATCGTCATGGCACCTAACCCTGGTTTTCGCTGGGATGAGTCGGAGGAAGGAAGAAAAATCGTACTTAAAAAAAAGCTAAATTGCGACTGCTCACGTTACTTCACAGACACACTATGCGGGCGCAACCCGGCATGGTCGGTTCCGTTTCGTTGCGCATTCCGCGATGCGAAAGTCTCTTGAATCTGAAGATGGTGGCATTCGGCAGCGACCGCCTAGATGTGCCAGGCTGGTGAAGGTAGGAGAAAAAAAAATAGATCCGTCTGGAGATATATCGCCCCCAGACGCAGAGGGGAATATTATTTCTCTTCCTAGGCCAAATTAAATTTCTCTTAATGGTGCTGTGTTACGGCGCCAATCCTTTTTTTTTTTTTTTGCTGTATATGAGCTCTAGAAATGCCCTAGTCGGTAGAGTCGCCATTCTGAGCTTCTGTGGGTTTAAAATACCAGTCATCGATGTTCCATTCCACACAGTTGGGCATTGAACATGAGATGATCTAGGGTTGAAACTATCCAGACTCACTGCCAATTTATCTCGTTGAGTGTCGAAACAGTTCGACATATACCTGCCAAGCGTCGGGTTTTGCAATTTATAAATTTAATCCTTCCAGCATTTCATAGATTATAAACCCGAGCATGCATGCTTGAACAAAACGAGAGGTCTCCTACAAATGTTGAACCAAATTTGAATATGTTCCCTGTCGAAAAAGTTAATTCCATCTTCTTGATGCAACAACTAAAACAGCCGAGCACGATATAATGATTCAATCTCATTAGGTTTGTAACATCATAATAAAACCATCACATTAATTTCTTTTTATGCTCTCCGCAGTAACCCGGAACAGACTGGTCACGCTGTTTTTGAGCGAGAGAAAAAAAAAACACTGAAAAGTCACGCCAACAAAACAAAACATCAACCGACCTCAGACACGTAATCTTTCCAAAAGCGCATGTAAATAATAAATTAATTTCCAACCGTCAACACTCTGGCTAGCGTTTAATATCGTTCCGGCAGGCATTCCGATGCTGCTCGACTCGCCGCCGTCGCCTTTCGAGCCCGGGAAAGTCATCAGCACACGCGTGGAAGTAAGATAGCAGTGCGTTTTCGTCAGTCCTCCAAGCCCTGCCCAGACCGATCCCCGACCCGGATCGCGGCAGCCACGGCTAATCGTTTGCCTACGAGCCCGAGAACGGTCCACTTAATGTGTTGTGTTTAGCATAATTTTAATGCTCTCCATTATGCCCGTTTGGTGGTTGGTTAATTTGCATAAAAATCTGTATCAAACGAGTTTGTGCGTCTGGTGTAAGTGTGCCGTGAGGGTGCGCTGAATGTTGCCGGGGGCTTCACCCCACCGAGCATCATGTTGTGATCTGTGACTGCGCCACAATAGTTGCTGCTCTCGAGATACTTCTCGCATTCGGTATTGTTGGGCTCTACCCTGACTAGCAAACCGTCCATTTCGGGTGATGTCTCGGCCCACTATTATTATCGATGGCAGCCCAAACTAGTTGCCGATGGTGGCGGCGGCGCCTCAACATTCCTCGCTAGGCTGGACGGTGGCGGGTTCCCGAACTTCTGCGCGACCAGGCACAACTAATGGTTGATTATGATTTATTATTTGGACAATGCGCCTATGTAGATCGAGACGAGAGACGTAAACACCGGTTTTGTGGGTTCACTACGCGTTCAACCAGCTAGCATAGTACCAGTAGGCATAGTTCACGGGTCTGACCCTCGTGGGCCGCGAAAAAAAGGGTTGTCACGGTGTCAAATTAACACGATGAATACGGCACAGGGTGCGTGATTAGTTCGTTTAATGCATATAATTTATGTATGGGCTAATTGAAACAAAATGAGAAACATTTTCGTGCTGCGATCAAGCGGGTTAGATATTGTCATTTTAAATCAAGCGCTGTAACGAGTTCTTCTTGCCTAGATGTCATTATTTTTAATTCATTGAACACTCATTTATTTATGTAACTAAATTGAACCCGCCTTGCCTGGTTTTGTGATTCGTTCGACACTAGTTGAAAAATTAGAGCCAAGATTTCTTCTACATTGTACTAATATAATATCATGTACATAATAAAATGTAATCGGACCCCTGATCTTCAAATACCTATGAAAGGCATATACACCCAGATCACCTTGCGTATCAAATCTTTACGATCAAATAATGCATTTGCAACAAGATCCAGGGCAATATACGATGAATTAGATTATGTTTGTTCTGCTTCAAGAGAGAGATTTGCCAAAGACGATCCTCGAAGTTTACTTTTTTCTATCATCTTGAGCAAATACGTTCTAGTTTTTCGAAAGGCTTCAATTCATATTCCCTCAGTTTAAAAATCACAACCAGCAGCGCATACCATGGATTCAATTCGAAAGACCACCAATCGTGGTTGTCGCATTTATTGATCGTCAATCTTAGGCTTTCCGACCTCTCCGTGACATTAACATTAAAACTTGCGTTATTTATTGATTGAAAAAAAAACGTCACATAATTAATGACCCATCGAAAAGATATTCTTTTTGAAAGAGGTCACCGACTGAAGGGGTCTGTCAGAGCGCCCAAGAAACTGTCCACTTGAAGTCGCGCGTCCTGTCCGCTACAAAGAAAGCCGTGACAGGACGTGAGCCCCCTCGCACGAACCGTGCATGCAAATTAGGGCTCACGGTATACGGACAACATCTGTGCGACGAACCGTTGACAGGTACGCATCGGGGAATTTCCTGGAACGCCCTGGACTGGCTACTGGCGCTCCTACGCCTTTGCTTTTAATGACCCTTTTAAGCCAACCCATCTGCCAACGCACTGAGCACTGCGCACTGCTTTTCAATGTTGCGCACAAACCTGCATGCATAACGCAGCCCCGATTCCCACATTTATTTTTTTATAAACTACGCGATGAAAGCTTGACAATTGGAAGAAGTGGAAAGCAAGAATATCTTTCCATCAGCCCGGTTTCTCATGTCGCGCAATCGGACAGTTGAATTGGGTGAGGAATTTAACGAAAACTGATCGAAACTGATAAGCTTAAAAAAAACCCTGTAAAGTGCTTCCCCCCCCCCCCCCCCCCCCCCCCCCCGGTCCGTTATTAATATTTCGATCGAACGCGACAAGGCTGTTCAGTTGAATTCCATAATGGTAATTAGACGTCGGGCTTTCTCCAACCCACTTTATCCCCTGCAGAAGAACTTTTAATGCCCACGAACGACAAACTCATTCCGAAAATGTTCATTAATGCCTGACCCAGACAACACACTCGTAAACGTCTATCAGGGCGATGTACATAAACTTTACCACCGAAACCACCGTTACCAACAACCCTTAACCAGCGAACACATCCAACAACGCACCCATACGCGTCAGCGGTAAACCCTTCGGGCAGATCCGGGCGTGGCCGAACGCTGTAGTTTAGGGTGGTCAAAGCTAGCTAGCTCAACCGATGGGGAATAAAACAATATTTCTCCTAAACCATTCCATTTTTCTCATTGAAAACTCCCGGTTGAAGATGGTTTTGCATTTTATAGCAACTTAATTAAACCGTAAAAAATTATCTTTCTGTTTTACGACGCTGCCAGGCCGGACCGGGTCGTGGATGATGTTTTTTCGGAGTTTAAGACAAATGTGGGGGGCATTGGTTATAAGTAGGGTGTTCTAAGGGAAGGCCGAAAAGTGGAAGCTCACAATATTAAATAAAGTGGATCATATGAGCAGCAGATATCTCAATAGTATCGGAATGTTGATATGTGCTGCTTGCTGAAATTTCTTTGTCGTATGTGGACGAGGTTTAACAAATCGGAAATTTCATCTCTTCTACTTTTAGCTAACAGGTTTACGAACCAAGCCCTGTAACCTCTGAATTTATGCTTAATTTTGCAATTAAAAACTTAAAAGACAATAACTTTTTTTTTCAAGTTGTTCCATTTCTCACTTCCCAAGGATCGGGGAAAGATCGATGCTCTTTTTCGTTGCTGCTTTTGCCTCCAAACGTTGCTCTCCTAAAATATGCGCTGAGCCACTTGATTGGATTTATTACTTCCTACTAATGTCTCCCTAACATATTGCCATCCGGTGAATTAGTGCCGAATTTGAGCCCGTAAATGGGCTTACAAATTTGAAAATTTGCTTGCATTCGGAGGAAGAGAGAAACACACAAACAAACATCTTCCTGAATTCAAACAAATTCGCACAAAAGCGAGCCTCTGTATGGCAGAAAGCTGTGAAAACTGATCGAAAACTCCTGATAATCAAAACTTAATAAACGATCCGATTGACGAGCTGCAAAAGGCAGTACTATAATACCCATCAACACGAGGTGATAATGGCTGCACACTTCGACCATCAACCCGAACCACCTTTGCCGGTCACCTGCGTGGTCAGCGTGCGGTTTCCTCCGAAGGCAAAAGATCAAACTCCACCGTGGAGGCGCTATCGCAATCCGAAAATCTTCCCAGCCGGATGACTTCAATCGCGCCCAGGGTCCACTTCTGTCGAGCGGAATCCCATTTAGCAGCGCAAAAAAAGCTCTTAACCGGCCGCTGCTGTAAGGCAGAGGGACAGAGACTCGCCGGCCGGGTTTGCGGGTCGAGCAGCGCGAAAAGGCCAGCATAATTATCTGAAGGATACCAAACACGTCCCAGCGCAGCGTTGGGCCCTAACGATGGGCCATCAACAACGGGCCCCATTAAAACAGCCCATCTTTCAGCCGCTTCCTGGCTAAGCCCGGATAATGGTGCTGCGAGGGGAAGCAGTACTTCACGAAACCGCCTCGCTCCGACGAATCATCTTATCTCCCCGCGCCGGGGATTGCGGATTGTTGATATATCGTTTGCAAAGGAAGCATAAGATCGCCGAAAAAAAAAACAGAAATGGCACCGCAAAATCCCTATCAACCCCGTTTTTTTCGGTCCTGCCAGCTCACGAAGCGAGCACAGTTTGACCAATTACGCCGATCCGATCTCCCGCTGTGCCTCGCAATAGAGACCGGGCAATGGGGGAAAACAATTTAAGCAATCGAAAAAGTTAAACACCGCAAAAACATATCTATTCGATCAGTTCGATCGACTTGCGGGTCTTTCGGCTGCGAAGGGACGGAGCTACGTTCTCGTTCGAGACGGGCTCAACAGGCTTGCCGTGCGGTTGCTGGATATCAGATTGGTATCAGTATCACGGCATCAATTTCAACTATTTCATGCTTCCAAGCTCCACGCCGGGTCTCCCCAATCCCGCCGGAGGAGGGCAACAGTTTAATCGATCCACTCCTTCGGCCCGGGAAAAACAATCGAGCAACCCGAACCGATAAACCCGCGCAACAGGTGAGACGATGATGAATGAATAAATGGAATACCATTAGGTATGTAAACCGCGGAGCACGACGGGACGAAACTTACACCGGCGTGTCGTCGGGAAAAGGCGTCTAGAGTGGGCCTCGTTTAAAAATCAATTCCTAATATGGGCCGATGCGTGCGGATAAGAAAAAAACAGCGGCTTAATCGTACGCATAAAATAGATCCGCGCATAATATCGCGATCGTTCACGGCAAGTGATCCACCTCGCGTCAAACGGATTATCCGGTAGGAATTCGGGTAGGCAGCGGCGGCCTCGGGGAGTAAGATTAATGGTGGCAGCCACATTAGTGCTGTGGGAAAAATGGATTACTTCTACCAGCACCACAAAAGCAGCGTCGTTTCGTTTGAAGATTAACGTTCTGTTCCGTTTATCCCACCCTGTACCAAGAGCAGCGTACGAAACAAAACGCCGCCTACCGGACTGGATCGTAAACTCGCTATCAATAATCCAATAAACCTACTGAATGGCACTACGGAGAGCAGTAAAAAAAGGGTATCAAACCGAGCCCGTCCACTTTTCTTACTTTCGTTTATGACAAAATTATCAAACACCAAGAATCGGACAGCTTCCTACACATCATTTTGACGAATCAATAGATTTACCGTTTTATATACTTTCTTTGCCAGGTTCGCGCCAGCCGAACAATGGATTAACCCGCTTAAGCTCCCTGGTTAGTGGCAGGCCGCATTCAGAGCTCCCACCGCGGTTTGACTGCAACATTCCAGTTGGAGGTAACCGAATTTAGTTAGGAAATAAAAAAATATGTATATAAGCTCTAGAGAAATATGGAGATACTTGATGATGAGAAACGATGAATAAAAAATAGAGTGTTTGAAAAGGAAAGCTAAGACAAGCGGCGATGTCAAATAGGGCAACGTCGTTAGATGTAATTTTTCCCAACGTTTCCCCAGCTTGTCCCAAAAACTGTTTGTTTAAAAACTCACAATCATCTTCAATATTTTATTTCTTCCTAGCGACGACGATCGATTGTTTTCTCTTTCTCTTTTTTTTTTCATTCCATACCTCCCTCTCCGCACTCTCCCACCGCACTGTGGCCCTTTATTTATGATTTATGAAAACACTTTTCCCCCAGAACCAGTGTAAGCCAAACGACAGGACAGGCTTTGGTGCGCGATAGCGCGCTATGAAACGTTTGGCTCCACCAGCAAAGGCATGATTTATGAAACGAACTGCCAGCCATTACAAACGCACACGGTGCCAAAAAGATCTCTGTAATGAACCACCGACGGTGACCCCCGTGCACGTCGTGGTGTGAAAAGCGACGCATTTTTCCAGTGTCGCTGTTCACCGCTTTCCGGTGCGTAAGTGACGCTAACTTTGAAGAACTCGCCGGCCGGAGAAGAAATCTCTCGCGGACTGATTGCATCTGACACAGCGTGTACACGTCGATCGTGACTGGAAGGTACCGGCATTGGCGTCTAACGTGTGGCGGGCGATTCCCACCGGAATAGAACACACAGAGGGCAGGGAAAGACAAACAAGCGGTCTATCCTGCCAAATCATCCCGCCAGCCAAGCGCCAAAGAAAGTCTTTTGACTCGACAGTGACGAAGGCCTTTCGGCAGTAGAATGCGTCGTCGCGTTACGGAGTTACGGATAGTAGGTAAGATGGTCTTGTTTTGGGGAGCCTTTGGCAAAGTTATTGTAACGAACCTCCATAAACTTTGTGGTTAAGTTTGATGGATGGAGTGGTGGGCGCTAAGTGCAGCGATCGAAGGGAAAGTTATTCACGCAGGACCATTCAAGTTATTTAAACTCAATTCTAATTAAGGATTGACCGATTCGTTCTAAAATGAACATAACTTTTTTGTAACACTGGATAATTGAAATATTTGCTTGAATACTTTCATTAAGGTGTTCTGGAAAGGTAACAAAAGCTTTCACTACATTAATGTCACTTATTAGTACTCTTAGAAACTCTATAAAAAAATCGATACTTCGCCAGCAACACAACGACAAAGCTTCCGTCAGGCTGCTGTTACTACATAACTCCGTCCTTTAATACCACACTAATGTCGCCTGGCGGGCTACAATAGCTGCCAACGGACCAACACGAAAATCGTATTACAACCCCCTTAGGAAAATAAATGTTTCACAGCTACAATAAAAAATGGCCCCATCCCGGTAGGGTAGTCCTCCCACAGCTCACCATTATTGCCGTGCTGGAGGGGCAGAGTGATCGCACCAAACGATGGGAAGGAGGACAGGACAAGGATACAGCATCCTTTACGAACCGTTGCTGGGCATCTTTGTAGCTGCTAATAAAAGCTAACCTCACGTCGTACGTGGCCACACTGCGCTAGACGCGAAATGTCCTCATGAAGAGCACAACGATTAGAAACATCTACTGAACCGACGATGTTATAGGGCCAAGAACGTTCTCTCATCCTCCCCCTTGCTCCCCCGAACGCCTTCAGTGGTAAACCATTGCATGAGGATCTTTTAATAATAAGTTTAACAATCTCCAGCAATTCAAGTAACATAATCCAGCTTTAAAAGAACATAGTGAGGCATGAAAGTAAGAAACGAAACAGTTCGCTACTTAAATAAAGATGTTTCACAAGGAGTTCCTGTCGGGAGACAGGGACGATGCTACTTGAACCAAGAAGACGCTCTGAGGGCCAAACGGAAGCTGAAAATGTATCATGTTTCATGTTTCACCAGCAACGCAGCGCGTTGCCATCTGGTGAACCATAAAAGGGCAGAAGGCGAACCGGAGATAATACGTTTTGGAGTTTACCGACAATTGAATCGCGGGATTTGACCAGCATCGAAACGAGCCTTCCGCACCCGCACCGGGCGGAGATGCACTTTGAAGTCTGATCCGCGCCGTTCAACTGACCGACGCCATGATTACCTCCCAATTACGTTGTCAAACGAGTGACTGGAGTATGGGCGAATGCAGAAATTTTGCGGATGCTTCGAGATTAGCTGCGGATTATGTTTTTACAATGGTCCACACAGGATTCTTCTCGAAACGAAACGAAGATCCAGAAGTTCAGAGGGAAAATTAAAACTTCTTCGGAAACCATATTTTCTGCGACATTCTTTGCAGCATTTACAGGCAAATAAATAATCAATCTTACTTCTACCGAGACAAATAAACTTTCGCCAGTTTGGCCAGTGCATTCACCTCCGAGCCTTGGAACCGTTCGTTACAAAAACACACACACTCCGGTGCGCACACAATAGCCCAAAAGTATTTCGCCGGCTCGCGGAAGACAACTGCGCGAAAAGTTCGTAACGAGAGTGGTGTAAATGGTGCAGAACTAGCACCACAACACCCTGTTGCTCCCCTCTCTCTCTCTCTCGCCTTCTCTTCTCCCTTCGTCCCTCTGTTCCGGCGGCGTCAGCTGTTCCCGAGCCAAAATTGGTAAACGAGTTCATAATCCCAGAGACAACAGCGAACTTTGACTAGGGTTTGTTTGCAGTGTCGTTGTGCTTTTCCGTTCCCGTTTTTCCGGGCGTCACTCTGGCGAACAACGTGGCGGTTCCGGGCCACGGCAGCAGCCTCGCCCCAACCTGCATCGCGAAATGGAGAAAAATGTTTGTGCGCTCTGCATCACCGACATTTTGAACTGCATCGGCCACAAGAACGATGCAGCAGGGCCAAATAAGTTTGGTGCAATGAATGCAATCATGCAAATTGGATTTCAAAATTAGTTAAATGTTCGTCTTAAAAATAATAGAAGAAAAGTTCTTGAATATATAAGAGTTAAATATCGCGAAGAGAAAGTTTGAACAAAACACATCGGTATACAAAACGCATAATTTGGGCCATACCATTTAATCATTCAATTTTTGTTCTGGTGAAATCATTTGATCAGTTTTTTTTTTCTTGGTGACCTGTTATCGTTTTTGACATGATCGTTTTTAGGATTGACAAATTGAAAAAAAAAATCAACACCAAATTTCCCCCAAAACATTCATAAACCACCGATACCATGTAGCGGACGCATTTCGAAGGAGCAACCTGCAAGTGGAAGGAAACAGGAGGTTTCCCAGAATTAATCACGCACCAATCAGCGTGTTACGGAAGATGCGGGAGATCAAGTATCACGCGGCGAAGATCAGTTTTCTTGCCGAGGCGATCGCGAGCTGGCCGACTTAAAAGACACAGAAACAACCGAGAAACATTGTTGTAACTGCCGTCGATTAAAAGATCCGAAGGGTTTCCGCCGAAGACGAACCGGAGAGAGTAAAGTAAAATTAATTTACTGCCTTTGCTCGACCATTCGCTTGTATTCGGTTGCTGGTGTTTCATCGCTTAATTTTGATTGACACAATCAACGGACGCCTCGCCGCTGGAGCCCTTGACCATCCGAGAGCTGCTGCTACTGCATGGGTGTGTTATCGGGAATCATATGACTCGAACAATCGCAGCCTCGCGAGGAAACGCAGCAACGACGAAGGGCGCGCCTCGAGGGTCCGTAATGGTCACACTTCTCGATTTATCATAGACCTTTTCTTTCTTGGTTGTATCGTTACCTCATTCCGGCATGCATTCCCGGTATCGATTTTATGTGTTTTTACCATTGCTGGACATGCCACGCACATGCCAGCGCCAGAAGAACCACACACGCACCAATATTCATCCGATGTTCCTGCCCTTCGATTCCGCGGGGAAAACATGCACATAAAAGACACCTCCCGCGTGGGGAGGGAAGGATCACGCAAGCTCACCCATCCCTTCTCCTCAACGGTGCCGAAAAGGTAAAATAATTGATAATGAACGTTTTCGGGACGATGATCTTCGGGACCTTTTTCCCCAGGTCCAGGATCTTCGCTCCGGAGTCCGCTGGTGGTAAAGGATGTGCGTTTCCGCGGGGGAAGGTTTGGAGGTTTTGCGGGGCACGAAAAACAAAAAAAAAACGAAAAAAAGGCTGCGTTATTATACGGGCTCATCACGAAGAAGTCATTTATTATGGGAACAAATGTTACACTGCGTCAACCAGCACCAGCACCACCATCTACGCGAAGAAGGCGGGCTGCTCCGTCCGGAAGGTCGCGGTCGTGTAGCATATTTCGGCCATAAAGTTCATTTGCTGTTGCGCATTTTTCTCCCCATATTTTTAAGTTTTTTGTAACTTCGCCTTTTCGTAGGGTATCGGTCCGCCTGGTTGTGGCTTTTTCGATGTGTTACGGTGAGGATTTTTCGGCGATTTTTGTCGTTGGTCGCTCGTGTGTTTTGGTTGGGTACTTTTTCGTTATTTTATATCAGTTTCTTCCATTCAATGGGTGCGTTTGTGCGATTTTTGCATGTTGGTTGCATCTTCATCGGCAAGGAGAGCATTGGGATTTGGCAGCCCTGGATGGACACGATATATGGCTAAGAAGAGGTTTGAAGATGTTAACAACATAATAATGAAATGATATTTTCAATAAACATTCGACCAGCCCTTCGAAGAGACATTTTCTCTATAGAGGGATGTTCGCAAAGATCGTTTCACATTTGTTTCCAATACCATCGACTTATGGCTTAAAGAGTCGCCTTTAATTTCAGTTCGTCCAAATGAGAAATGGCTACATGGTTTGATACTGATACAAACAAGTACGTTTGATAAAAAATCGAGGCAGTGTTTTTCTTTTGTCCGTAAAACGATTGTATGTTCTCCTAGCGTCTATTACTTTCTGTCCAACAGGGGAAAAATTAAGAGCACTTAATTGCTACTGCAATCTTTCCAGCGAGAGCAAAGCGAAGAAAACCCCATCATCAACAAAAAGCTAGATGAAACATTTTAATGAAAGCTTATCGTGCGTCATGGATTGTGGTGCTGCAAAAGCCCAACATGGATTACAACAGCGGCAAGCTTGATATCAAAACAATCACCGACAATACTTCCGGTCTGCTGGGTGGTATCTTTCGTGATTGCCAAGGAATGAACCTTCTCGATTACTACGAGCGAGTGTACCGAATGCACGGTGCGGGAAGGTAGGGCAACACGGGAGGAAAGGAATGCAAAAGTGCCGCATTGCACGTGCCTGCATTCGGAGCATCCATTTGGGAGGATTAATTTCCGGTGTCCGTCCTTTTTGTCGTACCCTTCTCCCCGGCAACCATCGGCCGTTTACTTCGTTTCGGCAGTATTTTTTCCCCCAATCCGATTGTTGTCTCCCTCGCAATTTGGTGGCGGCTGTGACTAAAATCGTACTTTTACAAATTGCTTGTTGCTGGCTTTGTAATGGCCTTTTTGTTGCAATGCACTGTTTTCAACGTTTCATAAAAATGGGTCTTTCGGTTATCTGTGCCACTAGACTACCGGCACGGAAAAGGCACGGAAATGGAACGAAAATGCATGAAAAGTGTTGCTTAAAAGTTTTTCATTGTTCAAAATACCACCGAGTTTCACTGTGTGCGCGGTTGCTACACAAAAACCTTGCAATGAAGCCAGCATGTTCAACCTTAGATGTATGCTATACTTCATCACGTTAAATGGAATGTTTTTTAAAAAGCTCTAGAAGTATGCCGAGAAAGTTTTGCAATTTTGTTTTTATTCAAGGTTCTACCAACCTACCGAAAAAAAGCTGTGCACTAATAAATTAATGTGCGATGTTTGCTCTATTTGAAATCACTGCTACGAAAAGGTAGATAAATAAATGTTTTTATTTGACATCTCTCAATCAACCTAACCTCACCTTTATGCTAACAAACACCGCAGATATTGGCAAAACTCTTACCTTTATAATACAGATCATCATATCGCCCAATCACAACAAAGACCACGAAATATGTTCAACATAAGACGCAATTTTAAATGTACTTTTTTCTTCCTTCCTTCCCTTCGAGCGTATAGCCTACCTCGCAGCATGTTCGACAAATTGTTTTCGGAAGAAAAGTATAACAGCATAGAAGAAAGTGACGTGCAATTAGATACTCCTTTGGTCGACACAGCAACATTCAACACGAATTCGCAGATCGCAGATAATCCGTCCCTATTGTAAACAACGTACAATCTGTATGTCCAGCCTAGGGGGGCCTAGGCCAAATCTACAACAAACCACACTCCGCACGGCCAAACGGTGGGCAAGCTAATGACAATGTTTCAGCTTTCGACAGCTGACGAAATGGGCGGCAAAATTCAAAGCCATCGAGCATGGTAGACGAAAACATGAGCCTGACCTTTCGCGAACGCGAACCAAACGCCATCGCCACCATAACCGACATTGATATGGCGCTCGGAAGAAGAAGTGGACAAGAAAAGACGGAGAGGTAAAAAAAAAATACACATGTTCGACCGTCCGTGCACGGATCCAAACAACGGACGAGGCTCCGAGACGAATCTGTGCATACAGCTTCCCCCGTGGCCGTCCGACGTTGCCATTTGCATAGGTGAAGACGATGAAACGGTCGATGGTTTCGTTAAATTGGATTATGAGAAACCCTTCGCCGCCGCTTCAAAACTTAATTCGGGCGAGCTCTGGCAAACAACAAGCGCGCCAGGAGTCACTGATATGAATGTGGCTGCAGCATTGGCAGCGTGATCTTTATCTGACCCATCCATGGTGAGCCTTTTTTTTCATTTTTGCTATTTGAGTTTCGGACGACCTGGCGCGATCCATTTCATTCCGTGCACGAAACCTTCCTTCCCCCAAAAAAACTAGATGAGATCTCTGTCACTGGCAGGTGATTATTTTTCACATTCGACATTCATGCCGATTTTGGACGGCGGAGCGGAAAATTAATTTGATTCGCATTAATCGCCGTAATCGATACTTGACTGGGCGCATTCGCGCATCGTTCTGCTTCTCCTTTCGCGTATCTCGAATGTATTTTTTTGTTTTGTTTTGGTTTTTGATTTGATTGATTGATTCCACCGCTATTACACTTCCTCCCGGACCGCCCGTATTAAGGTTCAGCGGTCAGCGGATTGGTTACCGAGTACGGAGGACGGTTTCCTGCGCTTCGAAGGTCGCGAATAGCGAAAGGACGGACAGGTAACGCGACGGTGGAAACCCTTCGTGGGTTTTTTTTTTCTTATATTCCGGTTCGTTGTGTTATTCTAACCTTTTACGGTAAAACTCAAATGCGCACCGCGAAATCAATTCAACGAGCCGGGCGATTAAACCAACGCAAACCAACAAGCGTTACCTCGCTGACGCCAATTTCATGTCCAGTTTCCCATGGTGCCCCGATCACCGAAGGAAACCGCTCCATACTGCTCCAGATTCGCTCGCCCGAGGGACGGTATGGTAATTTGATTGGAATTAATTAGCCCTCCACCCTTAACGGCCATCGGTCCAACAAAAAAATACCAAATTGCTTGGCAATTGACGAGTTTCGGCAAACACTTCCCGCGCGTCTCGCGCAATCCTCGGTTGGTGGCATGCAAAAACCACCCCGATAGCGTGTGTGTGTGTGTGTGTCCATCCGAAAGCTTGCTGCGAAAGATGGAGTTGTAGATTGTGACTTCCCAAAAAATGGATTATGATGGATTGTAATCGAAGCAGCCCGGACGCAGGTCGACATTCGGGGCGGTCAGGACGCCCCGGTTGGTCGCCATAAAGCTCCCTTCCTTCGAAGCCCCAGATGATCGATCGTTGCAGATTCGCAAGTAAAAAAGAAAAGAAAAACCACGGACCAACCAAGTAAGAAACCAGTATGTGCGGTCGAGATCCGTAGGTCGTGTGAATGAACCACGACGCCGGAGAGTCACGAACCCGGTAAACTAGACGTTTTTGTCAAGCAATCCAAAAAAAAAAACACTCCCGAAGAAGAAGTAGAAGAAAAAACAGCAGGGAGAAGGAAACCCCTACGATCACGCCCTGAATGTGGCCTGGAAATTTATGCATCAACCATTCGGCCCAGAAAACTACTGGAACAAACCACAGACACACTCAAACAACAACTAGGACAACAACAACAAAAACACATCAAACTAACCCAACCATCCAAAAATGCCCAAAACCTTAACCGGAGCACACGGGAAAATATAGTGTCGCCCCGAGAGGACACATAGAGAAAGAGAGAGAGAGAGAAAGAGCGCGCGCACGACGAGCGACGAGGGAGGAAAATGCAGGAAAACGCTCGCCCGAGGTATCATTAACATAATTTTATTAGGTTGCACGATGGTTGCCGTGATGTTGTGCTGTATGCAGCGCGGGACCAGTGCGGAGGTGTGTTCCGTTTTTTTCGTACGCCAAGAGAAGGGCCCTCCACCCCTACCCCCTACCCCCTCCAATCCCCTAAGTGCGCTTTGTTTTTACCCCTTTTTGGGGGAGCGTGGCGTGCGGGCGAGGAACTTGGGTTATGGGCCCTCGTTTTGCCGCCATTTTTATGGTTATACATTCCGCAGACACACTAGATTTCACCCATTCCCCTATACGTCACTCGAACGTCGTCGTAGAAGATGACATTTCCGTGTGGCCGATTCGATGGTTAACTCCGGAAACGGCCGACCGATGCTCTCGATTTCTCCCGAAACCCAAACCTGAAACCCCAGGAAGACTGCGGCGCGGCGACTCCCGAAAATGGGATGGGGAGGTAATTTGAATCTTGACTTGAGCAGGAATTCATCAAGTAATCAGCGGGGGCCACCGCTCCGGTCGGCCCATTCCGTCAATAAGCGCCATTTTGGCGGCCGCAAAGATGGACCTGGGGCGCCTTTCGTAGCCAGCTAAGCACCACCAAATAAACGCGTAATCGAGCTGATACGGTGGAGGTACGGATCGTAAATTATGACCTTAATAAGCACAAACTTGGCCAAACGGGTCATTTGGATGGCAAGTGAGCTTTCCGACTGCGATGAATTATTATTCAATTACGCCGAGGTTTGGTCAACGTATTCGGCCAGGAGATTGCGCATGGGTTTCCCTTGAGCGAAGAGGGATTTAGTAAAACAATCCACCATTCCATTCCAACCAATCATCATAGCGAAAAACGCAAGCGCACATTTTAGGTCCCGAAGGGGCCTATTATGACGACTCCAGGAGATTGTTTCCTTTGCCGTACAACAACTGTCCCTTGGAAGATGTAGTAGCTGTTAAGCACATAACCAATTGCCTCTACACACACACACACACACCCACACACAAGACAAATAGCTCTTACATTGTTGGGAAAACCCCCGACGCAAAGGAAAGTGTCCAACTCCCATGGCGCAGGAACGTCCTAGAAAAGAAAGAGGAAAAAAAACCACCACAGGAAACCAAGTGCAGCAAGAGGTCCATAAAACACACAAGAGCCCCGTTACTTTTTATGGGTGCAATAAAGATCAACAGTTCACTTAAAAGCATGTGTTTTTCTGTACGCTGCTGTGTGCATTTCAATTAGGAAGTCGAAGCAGCGTTTTGATGCAACATTTCCTACGACGAAACATCAAACGAACGTTCTAGAGAGTGTTGTTGCAATTAGTATCAAGACTTATTTCCTTGCGCAGCCTACAAAATGATTTCTAGACAAATTAAAACGTTCGCTCTGAGCTCTTCATGCGCCTGCTCCCTACCAGCAACATCCTTGCTGATGAAAAGGCTTACTACTCTCATTGGAGTAAAGGTTTTTATTTCTTGGTTTTTTTGCTTCTAACCCAACTCCCAGCACGTTCCTTAACGATACCAACCAAGCCATCGGTAACATGAGCCACAATCGCTCAATCCTAATAGTTCACATCCGTTTTATTCCGTCCGAGTGACTCCGGAGTCAAACTTCCCCGACAAAAGAACCATTCGGAGCCGACGGTGGAAGAGGAAAAACGCTCTTCAAACTCGTCCACTCACAAAGGGAAACTCGGCCTCGAACGCAGTGCACCATCTGGTTCGGGTTCGTTATGGCTGAACGACTACGCAACTCCATGCAACAGCGGCGTGTTCGATCGTTGAGGAAGAGCTGCTGATGACTTTTACACCACCGCACACCGCTCCAGGGTCTCTGCATCCCGAGGACGAACGAGAAAACAAAAATGGAATCTATAGAAACAAAAAAAAACTCACACACACACGTACACACAAAACCTTGATCCTTAATTCCTGGCCCTAAAACCCGTCCGGGACCCGGGGTTCAATTGACTTCTTCTGGTCGGTTGGCCAGAGATTGTCGCAGGATTTTGGAAGAAAACCGAGGCTCAAAACACACGAACGAAGAAGAGATCAACCGAGGAATCCGTGTTACGTGCCTTCCGCCTCGAAAGTGTTCCACCAGGGCCCTCCTAATGGCCGCATGTGAATGAAGTTGTACCTCCAAGTGGGCTACGTTTAGTGTCACCGAGTTTTTTTTTTTTTTTTTGTTCCCTCCCTCCGATTCGTTGATCCGATTTTTTAAACTGTTTGTTCCGTTTCCTGTTCCGTGCCTGCTCGTCAAGGTAAAGGTCATTCGGGGGGATGTGGTACGTGTCGCAGCTTGTCATCGGTGGATAAATTCCCTCCGCTGTTCCTAGCCTCGCACTACCAAGAAACGGCCGCAGCAGCAGCAGCGTCCTTTCGGTGATGATAATTTGACGCTCGCCAATCAGACCCAGCACGGCATCAATCATTATTCTAATTATTCGATTCGTTCATTCTGCGGCCGTTCCACAGCCAGCGCTCCGGTTATATCAGCATTGACGATGGTGACGACGAACGGTTAGATGGATGCAACTGCATCACACACTCGACAGCACTTGCACCACTTGCGCTTTTTTTTGCGTTGCAGCATTGCAACAACTGGCGGAGGTTAGGACGGGCGTGCCCTTACGTAAGAAGGCGCGATCGTAAGTGGTTGTTGAGAGGCGACCGTACGACCGAGGTGTTGCAGTACAAATTACTAAACAGCACACTCCATGCCGCCGTTCCGTTCCACCACTCCGCGCCGGATCACGTTGTCCAAAGGGAAAAATTCAACCCAGATCCTCATCGCAGCGATCACGGCGAGATTCTGCTGCTCACACGTGAAACTCAGCCCGGACCCGCGTTGCCCTCGGAAGGGTGAGCTCATCGCAACGCCAGGGCGGGCGACTAATTTGCGACAGCGCGATTGACATCGTTATGACGATTGTTGGACCGCACCAGTTCCATTTGGCACACGGCAGCGCACAGCGAGATGATTTCATTTGCCAGCCCGGCGGAATCGGATTATCGACTATCGTCGGCCGGTTGATGGGAAATTCAAGGCCATCGCTTGTACAATAACGGGCGCGAGAGAGTGGAAGAAGAAAAAAAAGCGTCAACACAAACTACCTCACATGTCTTCCAATGCCTGAACTGATGGCAACCTCTGGCCAAGTGGCCATGGGACTTGCGATGAGCTCAAGTACATTTCTTTTCTATTTATTTTCTCCACCGTACAATTGCCGTACTGCGTCGCTTCCCTCGTTCCGGAGGCGAGATCTGCGACGAAATTCGCGTCGGAATCGATGCCAAGCGCCATCCCCAGCCCAGCGGGGAAAAGCAAACGCAATGGAGATGTCCAAATGGTTGATGGTGCGGAATGAAAAATTAAACACACAAACACACGCGCACACACACATACACATTCATAGGGCCACGGAATAGGCGAGGCGAAAAAAAAGGGTCTCTGGCAGCCGGTCCCTCCCCTGCCTGCGCCATGTGCCGCGCCCGGAATGGAGAAACCAGACGCGCATTTCTTTTTGATTTATATTTTAAAACGAGGAAATCCCGCGTTTCCAAACCCGCCATTCGTCCGGGGGCCGCTTCCGGGGGCTACGAAGGGCCGTCCTTCAGCCATGCGGCGTCTTGTCGCTTGCTTGAGGGATATGGCCACCCCTCCCACCAACGGCCCCTTGAGGGTGGCTGCCAATATTTCAATAACGCATTCCCATTGTTGGCGTTCTGGAACATGGACATACCGACGGCACGCCTGGTGACAGCACTATTCGGTGGGGTTAGATTACTCAAAATAAAAAGGGAAAATAAAACGCCGCATTCTTTAGCCCGCCCCCGGCCACGTTCCGGCGTGGGCTGGCCGGATGAGATTTTGTAATTATGAAAATCGGTTACAGATGTCATGTGGAATTCCGTTTCGTTTCTTTGTTTGGGACGGGACTTTCGAAAAAAAAAGAAGAAAAAAAACACAAAACTTACACAAAGCAGGGGTGTCAAAAACAAGGGAAAGTCCATTTAAAATTAGAACAAACCATATTACACGCCATAAACAGGGGCGACAGGCTTGTGCGCGGAAAGTGGCCCAAGCCGAAACCAGGAGCTGAGTGGTGTTATCCGGAAGCTCAAAAAGAAACCCAACGAATTGCTGCATTTCATCAGACTTGGTTGTTAAGCGATTGGGGATTGTTTCCCATAAATTCGTCCAAAACAACCAACTCTGCTAGAGTAAACGCCATTCTTTTATCGCGTCATTTTCACCCATCTGGCACGAAGCGGCACTGATGTCTATCAACGTAACTATAGACTGCCATCGAATCCGTTGCATGTTATTTTGTTTATTGACGAACGGTTTAATTCCGTTCATATCGGGCGTGTGGACACACTTTTGGCGCGCGGGGTTTTTATTTTCCAAACCGGTCAATATCGCACGCTTGCAACATTTACGTTTTCCGTCTGGAAAATCTATTGCGACCATTTCGTTGATTCTCGCGTCGTGTTTTTCCCCGAAACCACAGATGCCTTCAAAGACGCCAACCCGATCGATGACGCGGATTGTCGTGTAAGATGACTCATACAGTCAGACTCATGAAAGCATACAACCAAATGCACCGTGACCCCGCGCAAAGGGCCGAATTTACATAATCGCCAACGAATCGGTAGCATTAGAATATTTTTTAACTGTGCAAACAAATGGAGTTTATCGGTAACCAGGAACGGAACGGAAAGAGGAATGCGAGAAGGAGTGGTCTGTGCTAATAACAAATTCCAAAGCAAACAAGATCCACCAACTATCGCCCCCTTCGTGGACAGCAAGCATACGGCGAAGTATACATGAAGTACCCAGCGGCTTAAAATTTGTCGTAAAAAAGCCGAGTATGGGGTCCCCATTGGGACTCGAGAGGTATCGTTGGAACTTTACCATGACTAATACTTGTTTAGCAATAAAACAAAATCAATTTGCGCCCGGGTGAATAGTTCGCGATAGGTTTTGCTCCGGCAGGCATTAATATTCAGAAGAACTGTTTTGGCTTCTCACATCACTGTCCCAGATCAACAAGGTAGCCCAGGCAATTCCGGGAATCGGCATAGGCAAATCTATTCGAAGACATGATGGATTAGATGGTACTCGAGACGTTCGTTTGCGTTTGAAATGCCTTTCAAAACACCTCTCGTGGGTCTTCAAAGCGTTCCATTCTGCTGCTCAACATATCTTGCCAATTTTGTGTGCCTCTCCGTCTTTTTCGGGCCCATTCCTCCCCCCGTCCAGTGAACGTCTAATGTTGCTCCTTTGTTCGCAAGTCGACTTTATCCGGAGTGAAGTGAGCTTTCATGTGTACGGCCATCGTTCGTACAGCATCTCACCGCGGCTGCCGCTGTTTGTCGTCACCTAGGCACCGCTCGTTCGTTGTTCAAGGTTACGGCCAGATCTATGCTCGTTTCTACGCCGGCACACTTCGCCCCCACCTAATCCCTGCTCACCTGGAACGGATGAACGGGGCGATTCGATGGGGCAAAGCAATGGGCGAAGAAGAAATGCTAGCTAGCACGCTCCGGGTAGCCGGATTCCCGACACTGGGCCACAAAACGAAAACAGTAAAACGCCGAATTAGATTAGATTCAGTCGCGCGAATGCGTCCCACGGTACGCGTTTCAACCACCCTCGGCCACGCCGGGCAGACCAACCGAACGAATAAACGAACGATCGAGGCACCAGGCACCTTCACCCGGTGGCAACCCGATGACCGGTCCTGTCCGCTCCGGCAAGGCCATGGTGGTTGTCACTTGGCAAGAAGGATATACCAGGGCCAGGTGGAGCCGGCGCTGACGCCGACGTGAAAAACAAAGCTTCAAGCTGCCGAAGTTGTCAAACCAGAAACATTCCCGGTTGCACGGGAGAAGCCTTTGGAAGCCGAAATCCCGAAACAAATAGACAAAGCGAGGACACGAATGGAATCCTTTCGTTCAACCGCTCTCCTCCCTCCTACCTCAGAAGTGGGCTCGAAGTGTGAGCTTCGCTGTAGGGTTATAATATGTCGGATTTGGGAAACGCAAGACGCCGAAAAAGCCGGCCGGGAAGCGGTGAAGAAGGAAAGGAGGATAACAGAAACGATAGACCTGGCGAATGGTTCCATCGCTGGTTAGAAGTTTTCGGCTCGCCCTATACTGTATCCAGTGTCTTTAGCGAGAGGCAACACTCCACACGAGTTCCCTTTTCGGGGACTTTGATGTTTCAGATGACGGGTATTTCTTCTATACGTGGGCCTCTCATAAGCCGTCCCTGTAGTGGACCCGAGAAGCCCGGGGCAGCATGTGACTTGTGAGGCACGGCCGATACAAGCTGCCGATTAGAGCCAGCAGCTTTCGGGGAAGAATGGAATGAAAAGACACGAACAAAAAAGGGTTAGCCAAGAGGCAGAAGAAATTGAAAAACCAAAACGAGAAACCTACACGCAAACCGCCGAAGCAAGCAGCCACCACAGCCGAGAAAGGTAGTGGGAGTCTCAATAAAAGCATCAGAAGCGAACGGGCGTGCTTCGGCAACCCGGAACTGGATTCAGCTCGCGATATAGAATGTCCCATTGAACTTCGGAAGGAGGGGGGGAGGGCAGTGGAAAAATCCCAAAATGTCCACCAGTGAGCTGGTCATTTTTTATTCAAATAGTACAGATTGAACTTCCAGATCTATTTCGGGAGAACGGATTAATAATAATGGCTCTCGTTCATAGATTATGTCAATTGTAATTTCATCTTAAATTCCATCCTCAACCGACACTGCATGACCGTTTTTTTTTCTATTACCGGCACCAAATGATTCAACAGTCTTGTTTGCCTTGTGAAGATCTACCGGACAAAAACAGAAGTTCTTTGAGTTTGACTCAACATTCCTCGGGAGCGAAGGAGATTCCTGATTCCATTTTATTGCCATTTTGTTTGCGTGTCGGTCAAAATGAACAGTATCAACAAAAAATGGCACTATCAGTTGAACTTTAGTAGCCATCGAGCCGAGCCGGTCGGCGGTCGATCTGATTAGAGATTAGTATTTTTTTTTTCGTTCTCGATCTACCACCATCATTAGGTTGCCGTAAAGCGGGACAATTAATGATCAACCGCAGAGCACCATGTGTGTGTCCTAGCGAAGGAAGATAATTGTGCGACGCCGCAAGAGTAAACAGTAGCGAAAGATTGCTAAACTTTAAGCGTAATGTACGCAAATGACTAGCAAACAGACAACCTTAATTGAGGACAAGAGTTGATAGAATATTTGGTAAACAAAATAGGTTTCCCTAGGCTCTCAAAGAACCGTGTTGTCAAAGAACTCACCTCAATTGCGTATGGGCCGCACAAGCAGCTTCTAATCCGATTTGACAGTAAAGGATTATGTTTTCACTTCTAGACACATTTTTTCGATAGGATCCTCTAAGGAAACACTATTTGTCGGTATTCTATATTACATGCTTGTTTGTTTGCGATTTGATTTGAACTTTCGAATTTGCAAAACACTGGATCGTTGGAAAGAAAAAAAAAAACATTGAATTCTTCATTACCGAATTTCAATTAAACGAAAAGCACTGTCACAATGGATGTTGCTGCAAAAAACTAAAGTTGAAACACGGTCGGTGAGCACATTCGACACATTCGCGACGATTAGCGGGCCTTGGCTGATGGAAGAACTCTTGGAGCACTGGCATTGGAATGGGAATCCACTTTCATGCACGATTTGTTTCGCTTGAACAGTGTAGAATTCGGCGAAGCTTTGAATTTTGAAAAACTCTACCGGTAATTCACTATTGCTGGCCTTGTACCGAACGGTTTTTGCGCCGTTGCCGCTCCGTTGGCCACAATCTAGGACCACCGCACTGGTCTAAGATTTTGTTGCAAATTTTCACACCCATCTGACCGCCAGTGGTTGGATCGAAAGGCGAGCGGCACAATCCTAACACGAACGGCACACACTGAATTTGTTATTCGCCGTGAAAGGCTCGTTATCGAAGAATCTTTATCAGCAAAATAAACCAACTATAAATGTACTACCGGAAGAAGCTTGTCGACCTTTTCGAGCGCGTCGTATAGATCAAACAGAAGCTCCGATGTAGGATATTTTGATTTACGTTCAGGGTAGTCAAAATAACGCGAATATTTCGGGCGTGTGTTTGTTGGTAGCGTCACCAACAACTGTACAACCACCTTCGTCAACTGTCAGCGACAGACTGGAGAAACATGCCGCGCATGGAAAACAAAGTAAATACAACACGAATCTGTGAACTGAGATCGGTGAGAAGTGAGGCAAAATTGCTGAGCTGAGAGAAAAATTCCTTCGCCGATAGACGGAGAAAGCAACAATAACAAACGGCATGTCCTGTTCGCTCCCTCACCGCGCATTATTCCACTTTGAGTGAGAAGCAAGTGGGATGAGCGCAAATGTGCAAGTGAGATTGTGAAGAACGCGCACATGGTTCTCTCCGAAAAGATGAAATGGAGAGCACAAAGGTGAGAACAAACATAAACAAATTCGTCCTCCGTAAAATGCGGAAAAACAATCATTGGAGCAGAGGTAATTATTATTCAATTTCAAGGTAATTTCAAATTTATATGGTCAAATAACTAATAAATTATACAACCGGAATTTGTACCACGTCTACAAAACTGAAACGATGCAGTTTATATTGCACACAATGTAGGGTTCAGTGGATTGATGATATGAAAAAAAATCAAATTCATATTTCATCTGTTCGTACTCCAAATTTTCGAGTTCTAGCTTGTCACAAAATATTCTACGGCTATCAAAAGAAAATAGTAGGTTTTCTGCATGAAAATGTAATCAACAAACGGCCAACAAACCAAAATACACACTTTTTAAAGTTGGCAGCCGTCATGTGGGAGAGATGTGGCTGATGGAGCAGAGCCGTTCCTCTGGCTCCTATACGAAGAGTCGAAATCAGCTCAATATATTGCAAACTCGAACGATAAAAGGTAAAACGGCAAGTCTGTTAATCAAGGTGGACTAAAACCGATGAACATGGTTTTGCAGATGTGCTAGTTTGCGGTATAATATTTGAAGAATGATACAAAAATCATACTGCTCACTAAGATAAACTCCGATTTAAATGAGCTGGCTCTTCAATCGAGTGAGTTTGCCCACCTCCAGTGTGCAATCAATGTTTTTGACAGCTGGTTTGATAGGAAAACGAAAAGTCATTCCATTCTCGATACATCTATTTGCGAAAACGGTGGTGCAGAAAGAAAACAGAGTTTTTAAACCTTGAAAAATGTGGTTTATTTAGTGAAACAGATTAGAAAACCTAGCGAAACTCACCCTCCGTCGCATCATTCCACGGGACATTGCGGTAGTTTGCTCCCGAAACTGGTGTTCATTGAGAAAAGTAACCAGGTACGTGTGCTGCTGCTGGGGTTGGCGGTCGTGGGAGATTCCTCCACGTTTTATTTATTGATTTGATCCCGATTCCGTGGCGTTGCAGGTGTGCATTGACCGCAACTGTTAAAACAGAAGAAGAAAACAAAACATGGACACATCACATCAGCCCAATCCGGTCGAGCAGAAGACGAACGCACACATCGAGCGGATCTTCCTCATCACGCTGAACAAAAATCCGCAGAAAAACAAACAGCTGGTGTACATGGAAGATGTGGCGCAAGGGGTCGAGAACGGGCTGCTCGATCTGGAGGTGCTAGAGCAGGCACTGTTCGAGCGTATCCTGCTGTTCAACCCGTCGGAGTACCTCATTCCCAACAACATTACCACGGCCGACACGCCCGAGATTGCCGAAACGAAGGTTATTCTCTACCTTTACGGATGTTTCGTGCGCAACGAGAAACCGGTCGATCAGGGCGATAGTGTGGCGGTCGAAAATCGGCGCAAAATGAAGGCCCTCATTCTAAGGAATGCGTGCACCTCGCTGAAGCAACCGGAGCTTTACGAGGGCCAGAACCTGGCGAACCAGGTGCTCGATATCTTCAAGCAGACGGAATCGGACGACCACACCGTGAAGGCACAGTTTGTGTCGGAAACGGTGCGCGAAATCTTTGCCGACTCGGACACGGAGGAGGAAGGCTACCTGGTGATTCGCACCATCTTCGGGCCAATGTTCGTGGATGTGCTGAAGGCGCTGCGGACGGCCTCACTGATCAGCATCGAGCGATGGGTGATGCCGTTCCTGCAGGTGTTCTCCAGCGACAAAAGCAATCCCCGGTTGGCGCACATTTTTCTCGACTACACGACGCCGCCCGCCGGCTCCGACGGTATCAAGTACTCCGAGTCGGTGCTCGGCCAGCTCCTTTCCCTCTCGATCATGCCGCGGAACCACAACGGCCCGTACGAGTACTACGAGAACCCGCTCACGACGACCCGCTCGGCCTGCGACAATCTGTCCTCGAGTCTGTGGAACTACACCAAGCTGCACCTGGAGCAGATGCACGGGTTCGTGAAAAGTTTCCTCCTGCTCGGCGGTGACGTGCGGAGCAAAACACTCGACTGGATAGGGAAGTGTCTGCACGCGAATGTGCCCCGTGGCCAGATCTGGAACACGCACCACGGGATGGGGATGTTCGGCAGTCAAACCACCGCGCCCGATTCGTTCAGCATCAACCTGGCCGGGGTGCTGTTGCGCCTGTGCCAGCCGCTACTCAAACCCCAGCTCAAGGTACTGATCGTCGACCCGACCTACTGCGCCGTCCGGGACGCGGGCGAAAAGCAGACCAAGGGCGTGCACCTGATCGACACGGAGAAGGAAACGTGCCTGCTCCCGCTGGAGGAGGACAACGAGCAGCGGCTCGAGGCGGAGCGGTACAACTTCGTCACCGAGTGCTTCTTCATGACGCACAAGGCCATCGATCTCGGGTTCCGGGTGTGCATCGAAAAGTTCTTCCGCACCAACCGCGAGCTGCACCGGCTGCAGACGATGTACCACGAGACGATCTCCCAGAGCGGCCCGGACGTGGCCAACGACATCATGCAGATGCTCGCCTCGCAGACGCAGCAGTTCCTCTGCCTGCAGAACGTCCTCCTGGAGCCGGTGACCGATCAGCTGCTGCTCCAGTTCTACGAAGCGTCCGCCATTTGGCTGACGCAGCTGAGCGCCCGCGATGCCACCCAGCTCGATACGCTCGACCCGGCCAAAGGATTCTCCCCGCAGACGGTGGAACCGGTGGAGCTACCACTGCGCGCCGACCTGCGCGTCTCGCGCGTCCTCAAGTGCATCCCGGAGTACATCATCGAGAACATCGTGGGGTATCTGCAGTTTTCGCGCCACTTCGACAGCCAGCCGCTCCGGGTGGACGTCGAAGCGCAAAAGGCCATCTTCACCATGGTGCTGATCTTCATGGGCAGCTCGGCGCGCATCCGCAACCCGCACCTGCGCGCCCGGCTCGCCGAAGGGCTCGAAAGTCTCCTACCGAAGGACTCGGAACCGGCCGGGTTCAGCTTCAGTGCGGCGCTCTTCACGCAGCACCCGCACCGACTCGAAATCATCCCGAATCTGCTCCGCGTGTTCGTCAGCATCGAGATGACGGGCCAGAGCGTGCAGTTCGAGCAGAAGTTCAACTACCGCCGGCCAATGTACGCCATCATGGACTACCTGTGGAAGATCGACGAGCAGAAGCAGTGCTTCCGCGAGCTGGAGCGGCTGGCGATCGAGAACATCGAGGCGGAGGATCCACCAATCTTCCTGCGCTTTATCAACCTGCTCATCAACGATGCGATCTTCCTGCTGGACGAGTCGCTCAGCAACCTGCAGCAGATCCGCCAGATGCAGGGCGCCCAGGACAACGGCGAGTGGGAGTCGCTGCCGCAGACCGAGCGCCAGCAGAACGTGGCCAACCTGCGCAACCTGGGCATGCTGGCGCGCTTCGACAACATTCTCGGCCGGGACACGATCAACATCCTGCAGCTGCTCACGTCCGAGACGCGCTCCATCTTCTGCCACTCGTCGATGGTGGACCGGGTGGCGGCGATGCTGAACTACTTCCTGCTCAACCTAACCGGGCCGAAGAAGGGCAACTTCAAGGTGAAGGACAAGCGCGAGTTTGAGTTCGATCCGGCGCGGACGGTGCTGGAGATCTGCCGCATCTACGTGAACCTGCGCGAGTGCGATGCGTTCTGTTTGGCCGTATCGCAGGACGGCCGCAGCTACAGTCCGCAGCTGTTCGAGTACGCCGAGCAGGTGCTGAGTGAGTATCAATATCAATCCCGGTTCCCGTGCAACATTCTCGCCAAGTTTGCTGATTGCATTCCCCTTTCGTTTCCTTTTTTTTTTTTTTAGCCCGCATCGGCGGTGGCCAGCTCATTGGCGAAATACAGGAGTTCTCGCAGAAGGTGCAGCGCATCGAGAAGCAGCAAAAGATCGACGAGGAAGCCCTGATCGATCCGCCGGACGAGTTCCTTGATCCGATCATGTCGGCGCTGATGACCGACCCCGTCATACTGCCCAGCTCGCGCATCACCGTCGACCGGTCGACGATCGCGCGCCATCTCCTGTCGGACCAGTCGGATCCGTTCAACCGCTCGCCGCTCACGATGGAACAGGTGAAGCGAAACGATCAGCTGAAGGACGAAATCGACGCGTGGATACGGGAGAAGCGGGCCGCCCACGCCGCGGTCCTGGCTGCCAAAGCGAACGAGACAGCAACGACAAAGACCACGACGATGACGACGACGACGACGACGACGGAGCTCGACTCCGATGAGAAGACCACTGCCACCGCCGATGGTGAAGAGACGCCACACGACCAATAGCAGCAGCAGCCCGTCGGCAACCTTCCCTAGCCAATTCCTCTTTGTGTACGCTCCAGTGGAGACAGCTCCACCGTACCGTTCCTGCCCCACCCACCGACCGTGGCGGCGGGGGGCTTTCGTCGTGCATGCTTCGGTTTTATCGTAAAGTTTAGTGCAGGATTTTCTCTAATTTTAACGAAATCTAAATTGTAATCACGGGTCGATTAGTTCGCATGCCAGCCGGCAACATTAGTAGTGTAAAATGAACTTTAACTATAGCTTCACTTCTCCGTGTAGTGACCAAGAATAAAAAAACCAAAATCTGTATGGAATAAAAAATTTGTCGCTGGTGCAATAATAAATGGGATGAAACGCAAAACGAGAAAAGGGCAGTGACTACGGGGGTTTTTTTTTTTTTTTGTGTGTCATAACGGTTCGATTGTAATAACTTATTTTAATAGTAATATCTCGAGTATTCATAGCACAACATGTACCGATTTTCACGAGGACAATAACCACAACAATTGCACGCGGTGTGCGGGGATGAGTCTATTTGTGATTCTCCTTTGAGCGGAGGTTTTTACGTTTTTAAATTAAACGAAGAGCTTGAATTCACTCAGCGGCCACAGGCGGCAGACGGCGCGGCTCTTGACCAGCCCAATCGGGACGGGACCGTAGTTGCGCGAGTCCGAACTGTTCTGCACATTGTCACCCTCGATCCACAGGTGCCCCCGGGGAACGATGACAATGCTCGCCCGGGGTTCCTGGTGGGTTAACTCTTCCGCCGATGGTTCCAGCTCGTGTGCATCAACCGCGACGGCAGGTGTGTGTGGGGATGGTTCGTACGTGGTTGTCCCCCGCGGTTCCTCGACGGAGCTGCTGACCACGTCCACTTTCTCCCGCAGTTTGGCCAGCGCTTCGTAGTGCTGTTTCGATTTGGGTGAAAGATTGCGCTGTTCCGCTGGTTCGGCACCGCCGCTGTTTGGTAGGACCGTCGTGTAGATGGTGTACGTGTTCGACAGGGGGTTGAGGTTGAACGATGCGCGGGTCATGATGCGGTCGCCCGGCATACCGATGATACGCTTGCAGACGTGCTGCACCGGATTGGTGGGGCTCTTGGTGATAATTACAGCGTTTTACAGGTCAACTTCGAAATCCAGCACCATTCTTCGTATGTCAAACCATGATTTTCATCAATGATACAAAGGAAGTTGAAATGGCAACAGCATATTTCAACTGAGCGGCATATTTCAACTTTGACGTCGTAATTCGACAACATCACAATGAATGTAGTCAAACGTGCAACCTTTTTCAACACGATGTCATTTCGCGCAGTGCTGGTAACTTTTTTCACAGGGGTAAAAATATACTACAGTTTCTGTGTACCATCCCGGGGTGTAAACCTTTCAAAATTCCAAAACAAGGCGCCCATTTTGCATGTTCGGTTTTTTGTACATTGTAATCTGGTCTGATTCAGAGTGAAATAACGAATCTAAAAGGAGACAATATGTAAAAATATCTCCTGTTGTGTTAAATATTTTTAACCCTGTGAAAAAAAGGTACCGGTACTGCGCGAAATGACATCGTGTTGAAAAAGGTTGCACGTTTGACTACATTCATTGTGATGTTGTCGAATTACGACGTCAAAGTTGAAATATGCCGCTCAGTTGAAATATGCTGTTGCCATTTCAACTTCCTTTGTATCATTGATGAAAATCATGGTTTGACATACGAAGAATGGTGCTGGATTTCGAAGTTGACCTGTAAAACGCTGTATGTCACCGCGCTGCAGCTTCGCCAGCCGCGGTGTTATGCGGTCCGTGATGAGCACATTGTTGGTCGTCAGCGTAGGTTCCATCGAGGGTCCGACGCACTGCAAACGAACAGAGTTCGGTGATTCGGTTAATGTAGCGCTTCAAGCCGGTAGCTGAAATCGATCGTGATTATGTAAAACTTTTCCTACCACAACAAAATCGCCAATGTACTCGAAAGTGCAGTGCGTAATGCAACCATACTGGATGATATATCCGCAAACTCCCAGGGCTTTGGAAATGAATTTGAACATTTCTTTCGCTTTTACAATTTGCACTCTTGAGCTCCTTGAAGCACCTCCTAAAAGAGAAGAATCCAACGATTATGTCTGCGTATTGCTTAAAAATAATAATATCTACCACAAAAAAAAACAAACAAAAACAAACAAAACTGTCGAACGCCGTTCGTAATATTGCAAACCTTCTGTAAGTGGATAAGAAACACAACACTCTCGCTCCGATGGTGGCTCAGCAGCAACTAAAACTTTATGTATCGTTTCAACCGATCGCCATTGGACCGATTCCATTTTTAACCGCTTCCAAACGATATGTCGCAAGTTTGCTCCCACATAACCAATTAATTGTGCGAACCCGCCAAGGGAAGCGGTATTTTGAGACATCCACATTAATATGAACGTGAAAAAGCCTTAAAAATTGCGTGTAAACCGGTACACGGTGTACGTGAGACATATCGTTTCCAGCTGAGACTTATCGTTAGGGAACTACTGTTCCTTTTAACCCCAAAACGATAGAAGTTGGTTAGTGTTGGGTATGGCTGGAACCAGTGTCAATTTTGACAGTATGGAATCCAAATTCCCAAATGAGGCAGGTGAGTTAAAATCATGCTCCATCTTTGACATTCTGAACCAAAATACTGAACTACAGGGTTTCTTAATGTTTTATAGAAATTGGATAGGTAACGATGGATCAAATAAATTAATTGGCTTACAATTCAGGTTCTCAAATCAACACAACCTTGCTGTGTACCATCTTGGCTATATTACAGCTCAAATGTTGAAGCGAGGCTTGTTGCCTATCTTTAGGCGTATTATTTATTCGAAACATTCGTACTATTTGACGTGGCAGTTAAAACATGAATTTTCTTTTCGTTAGTATTGTTCGGTTTGTTAGAATTATTTTCACGTTTCACCAAAAAATTGCGAAAAACGTACCAAATATGCGCAAAACGTAAATGTGAGAAAGATAAGTTACATGAAAAAAATGGGCAATTTCAACATCAAGATTCGATTGTTTTTTCAATGTGTTTAAAATTTAAAATTGTTGTAATAAATCTTGTTACTGCACAAACAAACACCTTTCCTTTCACTTTTAGTTTCCACGAAATTTCACCGTTCAGTATTCCCACCGGCATTCGAACGATGCACACTTTATCGAATATCCTGAGCTCATTATGATACGCGCGAAATGTTCATGTCCGCCATATGGCACCGAAACGTTCCATTCCTAGAAATTCCACATTCGAATTCAATTCCAGTGTGGAACTGATGAATGCCAAATGTTTCGAGTCTGTGGTGCTTTCCAGGGGATAAAATCGGCACATACATCTTTATTCGTAAAAAAAAAAAACCATTTTGTGAATTGTAGTAGATTATAATTGTTATAAAGCAATTCAGTTTACCAAAGAAAACGATAACCTTTCAACATGTACTAATAACAAACTTTAAAGCCGTGCAAACCCGAATCAATTCTACTCTTCTTCCGATTTTGAAAAAGGTATGTCACAATCGAACCATGAAATCGACGAGAAAACCCATTGCCCTTTGTCAATCAAACCGAAACTGTTGACTGGTTTGTTTTGGCATTTTATTTGGGTGTGTGGAGTCTACTCTTTTCAGGTACGACCTAAATCAAAAGATAAAAAAATTAAACGTTTTTCTACTACTAAACGATTAGCTACTTGCCGAAGGAATGCAGGATTAGCATCTTTGCATCGAAGAGTTACACTTAGACAAACATCAATAAACGCTGAATGGTAAGATAACCATTTCAAATAACTTTTAAGCCCTCAAAAGGCATAATAAGCTAATGGCGCTACCAAATGGGAGGAGAATACTTTAACATTCGTTTGATTTCCACTCACTTCGATTAATGCGATCGGGAGAAGCATTTTTGCGAGGTGGAACCGGTTCAATTTTCCAACAGTGAAGCGAATACGAACAACAGTTTGCTCGCAAAACTTTAACTTTTTCGTTGGGCTAACGATGAATTAATTATTATACAACTTTCCGATACACTTAGGAGTGGCGTGTTTAATGGAAGCTATATTCGAGCTTCCACATCTTGCAGAAAGTCTTAACAACAACCCACTTCCACTGCTGCCCGGTGAAGCGGATAATGAATTAGTTAGCTTTCTTTAGCAAAGTTATTCATCTTCTACTAATGCACATTAGGGAAACTATCCTACATTGCATGAGGAAAATAATAAATACCTAATTGTGTCGGGGGAACTTCCATCGTGCGAAAGCAGCACGAACATCGAAGCATCGAATGTTCGTTCGATCCTTTGCGTTATTTTTTTTGCCGAATCGTTTGAATCCTCTTTCAAGAGCTTTTTTTAATCTTCATCGCACCGAATCCCGTTGTCAGATTTCGGATTGCGGCTCGGTTCCAAATCATTAGGAATGCATCAATTTAGCGATTTTTCTCTTGGTGCAGCACGCTTGGTGTGGAAATTTATTTCTACCGGCCGGAGTTTGGGGACGGTTTGGCCGGGTGCCAAGCTGGGCCTAAACACCGGGGACTCTGTAAAATCTGCACCGGAAGGGAGAAAAACAATCGTACTCGTGCTGACCAATGAGGGAACCAATGCAGTAGTTGGAAAATTTGCAGTACTTGGTCGATGGGGTGTTCAAGGTGTGTTGTTTTTTGCGCCTAATGCTCAAGGCGAACGAGGAACTGCAGCGTGATGAAGGTTGCGAGGGCAATATAATTTAATCGCAACGTAGATTTCGTTTTATTTCTTCTCTTCATCACTTAGCACTCGAAGTATATTGATTGGGGGAATAAATTCAACACACACGCAAAAGCAAAACAGCAGATTAAAGAAGACGTTTTATTTTATTCTTCCAATATTTTGGTTCCTACTGAACCCTTCCAATCTGCGTCCATGGAACTGAAAATGGAAATGTGTCTAAATGGTCCCATTATGGTGTGCTTAAAGTACGTTTCTGCATTTTCCAGTCACTTTCTCCAAAATTGCCCCGATCAGCAGGAAACGCTTCACTCGCCTCTCCAAATAATCTCAGCCCAGTCAAAGCCACCGGCATCCGGTCAAGGCGTGATCTTAATATCGCCACCAGTCAGCTTCAACACCGTCTGGGTGTACTGGCAGCAGTTGTGCAGCTGCTCAATGCCCGCCCTGCGATGTATTGAAGGGTAATTATTTATTGATGTCAGTCCGTTAAGCTTAAAAGCTTCCCCTCCCGGTGGTTTCGGTTGGTAGGTGGTCGGCTGCCGAAGAGTCCCCCGATTGGGATTCCATTTGCCATTCAATCCACCACCGCCGGGAAACGAATCGTCGTGAGTGGTTTTTGCTTCGGTGTGGGAGAGGAAGATGGACATGCGGTCCGAGGTGCATGGCAAGCGTCTGGGCGGTAGCAGGCAAAAAAGAAAAGGTCGCAAAGCAGTGTGCCGGAACGTGCCAATCCTAAGCGTGCCCCAATGGCAAAGTTCGTAAAGATTAAAACCGACAGCGTGCGGGGAGACGTGGGGCTGGTCGGAAGGGGACAACCCTGTCCTGTGTCCTGTGGAGCGATGTTTGCCTTCGGGTGGAATTGCAACTGAACCACACCGATGGGCAAACACGGGGCGTCCACAGTGTGTGTGTGTGGGCTGGTGTGTGGTTCTCTTGGAAGGATCGGACTGGAGGACCTTGCGAAGGTTTATCCTCTGAGAGGATGTAATGAAAAACGGTCCGGCGGGGATTCGGCACGGTACCACGGAGAAACCACGTGAAGCAAGTACAGATTAAGAAGAAGTACTTACACTGAATGCATGTTGCCTTCTTTTCAGAACAGAACCGACATGAAATGAGGGTCACCAATGAGGCTGACACATGCAAACAAAAACTCATTTTCCATGGTAAATAATTTTCAACAGAACTAAATCGATTCCAACCGGACCAAAAGAAAACCGCATTCCTAGAAAACGAAAGATAGCAGCAAGCAAAAACGATAAGGTTCCGCCTCAGGTATTAGGTGTACAAGGGTTAACGTCCGTTTTTATTTTTAAATGGTATCGCTGGTAGCTGAGGAAGGCTAAGAAATTACCAAAGACAACAATAAATTTTATGTTTTGACTCCCGGCAACAATTCCCCTTGATTGATTTTATTGGCGTTACATTTTTACCGTTACTTGTCGTGTTCAATTCGAAGAAAACTATATCTAAGGCTGATATATGATTGATCGCCGAAGTTAAGATTAAGTGGAACAAATGGAGTGGATTAAATGGAAAAATGTACAAGAAATGGTTAAAAAATGTCTATTCGGAAAGTAAGGAGCATCATGGAATAAGCGTGGACAATTTGGAAGCACCTTTGGAAGGAACAGTATGGTGCAGAACTGGACCAACCTTAATTAATGCTTTGGACAAAAAAAAAAAAACGGTCGCAGTACGATCAAAGGCACGATAACTTGATTTTGCTGCACACGCTGCTCGAGTGTTAAGACAAACCTTCAAACCGTGAAATGGGATGTCCTAACCAACTATACCTGCAGTTGGCTTCATTTTTTTGAAGAAGTAAAAATCTGGGTCGAAGAATAGATTGCTACAAAAGAAGAGTAGTAATTTCTTCCTACGTCGGATATGCAAGCGACCTGAGGGATGGAGTTAAGTTAAAACAAAATATAGCCAATACTGTGAAGAAAGAAACTCGTACCACATTTTTAACAAAAAAATTTTAACTGCTTGCTGACAAACTGCACAGTTTCGCTTGTACACCTGACACGTTTATGGACATTCTCTCCTTTTGGCCAGATAATAATCGATCGACTGCAATCGCTTATCTTTCAATTCGTTTTTCACCAGATTCAGTCAACGACAGCTCAGTCAGGCGTTGTGGCGGCCGTCCCAAAGATTTTCCGCCATTAAACATTAACGATCATCAAACCGCCATCACCCCCCCCCCCCCCCCCCTTCAAACCGAACCCGAAAGGGAAAAGGATGCGATCCTTCTCGGGAAACCTTTTTTTTTTTTTGGTAGTTGTTCATAATCTGGAACCTACAAAAGGGCCGGTTGAAGGCAGCAAAAACGCAGGCAGGCGAAAAGCGGTTTTAAGCCTAAGTTGCTGAGGCTGACTGGAGAAAAGCAATTGAGAAATTGAGTACCAGTACGGCCATTTGGAAGATTACGACATGGTGAGGGCGGAGCGCACGAGGGCGAGAAGGCGACCGAGCGAGGGGCAAACAAGCTGTACACTTTATTTTGGCTCGTGCTTGATCGGGCGTAAAAGACAGCGCACTGTCCGAGCCGGGGAAATAAAGCGATTCTCTCCCTGTGGCCTGGAAAAGTGAAGAGCCCAACGCTACTTGAGCGTAAGTGTACGCCGTTAAATATTAAAACCGATGCATTTCCCGTGCGAACGGATCGGAAGGAACGTTCTTTCTCCTGTTCCGAAGGAAAGCAAAGCAAGGCTGCCCGAAGCTGTGAACACACCTTAATTGTATTTGCAGCGCCGCAGGCATTTGTTGTCTTTGTGAGGTTAGAATTATTTCCAAGTCCAAGTTTTGCACACAATCACTTCCGGTAATCCCGCGGTAATTATGTCTTAACACACGGCGGATTGAAAAACCGAACAGCCTTACACCGAGGCGTGCCATTGCACCCGGGGAAAGGCTTCTCGCCGATGCTCTGCGGGGGGAAATGAAAACACGAAAATGCTTCCGGCGCCATGCACGGCGGCTTGTTCTTGTTACTTCTCCTTCATAATGAGCTTTTCTGGGGCGGAAAAAAAACTCGTCCACCTGTGGTGTGATGGGATGATGGCGTGTGTTTTGGCACCATCTTTTTTACTATTTTCAACATTTTACATTACCGCATGTTTTACGGGCAGTTTATTGCAAAGCATCCCCACTTTTCTGTTCTGTTGTTGCACCTTTTGGGCTTTGAAATTAATCTGCGGTTTGCTGGTTTTGGATCGTTTGCTTATGAACCGAATGGAAAGAAAATAACATAATGCTTGCCGTAACCGTAACAAACTGTGTGTGTGTGGCAGTTATCCAATTGGTGCTGTCATTAAAAACGGGAATTTAAAATACAATTATGCTTGAATCATTATGAGTTGCAGGAAAAAGTGCATAGACGTTTTCGTAGAACACCAGTTTTTCACTTAATACCGATGACATATTTCCTGTGAAAAATTAAACAGTTCAATAAGCTGTCGAACAAAATTGTAAAAGACAACTGTATGCGATCTAAAAACGATTTATCAAAACCACTTACATTTTTGCACAATAATTTAGATGAGTTGTGGGAAATTGCATTTGAATTTACCGTGTGCCAACGGGCTTATGGAAAGTTTAATTAGTTTTCGCTTGGCTTTCATTTTATATTTATCTTTTGGCCATCCGTTATTACGTTAATTGATTCAATGTAAACATCACACTGTGCCGATTGAATCCCGCCGGCCATCATCAGCCTCTGGCGGTGCAACTTTACGCACTCCGTAACAAAAAGAACGGGGGGTTAATGAGATCAATTGGCTTTTCCAGCCCGTAGGCCCGGAGGACCGCATTTGCCGAAGTAATCATCCAGTGCTGCGGTTCAGACGTCTCCCAATTTTCCCTCAAAATAGCAAACAGCATCATGGCAAGCACCAAGTGCGCTTTGCTCATTGTTTTCGCACGTGAGGCCATTTGTTACCATTAGCATAAGAATATAAGCTTACTTCCGGCGGGCGCATTAGAGTTTTTTTTTTCCCCCGTTCGTTCCATCGTTGCCGCTCTGCGATTCGTCAAACGACTAATGGAGCGGAATCAAACATGGCGCGAGTGCGGGAAACCGTGGGAAAAGCCCAATTAGCGCGGAACGGCGACACACCGCTGTGATTGAAATTGATTGTTACCGAAGTGAGAGAAAATGTGAACCGTGGACGTGTTTTTCCAACGGTAGGAAATTGTTCAAATTTGAGGTAAAGGCTGCATATGGTTTGGTGAAATTGTGCTTTATAAAGCATTGTGTATTAACATCTATTGTGCTTTAATATTATTCCTTAACAATGTCCCGTTTTGACACAGCGCGATGTGATCCTTTTTTATAAGAAGGAAGAATGTAGGGGGGTTTTTTTTGAAATGTTTACCCTTCACCTGTAACCGCTAACAAAACAACATGCCAATACAGGTAGGTAAAAGCTTATGCAAGTAGACGTCCGACAAAAACTTTTTCTCGCAGCCCACGCAGCGATACAAACAAGTGAAGAGTACACAGCAAAAGTTTGATCAAAAACACCATCGGTCCTTCTGTTGATATAGGATCGGTGGAAAACTCCGGTGGAACGCTTCGCTCCGTTTTAATGAACCAATTAAATTATTAATACACTTTCCCGCAACAAAACGAAAAGCCAGAGCTACCTAGGAAGCATGCTGTGCATAAGCACCACACAAAATTACATTGGCTTTTTTTATCAGTTCTGAGTACTTAATATGAACCATTTAGAAATTTCTAGAACTCGCGCACAAAAATGGCACCGCTTTTCCTTATTTATTGTAGCATAATGGAGGGTAGCTTTAAATAAAGTGAGGGAAATTGTCAAGAGTTCACGCGAGCTCGCCTCTTAAGTTTGTTCAAAACAGCATACAAATATCACGCAGAGCGTTTGCGTCCCAGCAATACCATGAACATGAATATGTATGGCATTTGCGAACAGATAAAATACCGATAACGCCAGCGCGGTGCGAAGGCAGGGACGCAGGCTTCTTCCGGCTGGTAAGATTGCCGTGTGAGCCCCACGGTAGGAACTGATGCGACTTTGCACACCACGGGGAAATTTCCGACCTCATCCCTATCTACTGCCAGCGATCGGGGAGAGTTTTAATTAGCTCCAACTTGAAGAGGAGGAAGAAAAAAAACCTGGGGCACGATATGAGCGAGGCAGCGAATAATGTTTCGAGGATCCTGTTTCGTCGCCGAGCGGTTCACATTGTTCGCAAAAAGACCTTGGTGTCAAGCTTTAAGAGCAACGAGCCGTTGAGGTAGCTCCTTCTGGTTTGTCGTTGTCTAAGGGCCGATGCAGCTATGACGCATAAGGAAATGCTAACATTGTCTGCTGCCGTGAGTTTTGACGAGAAAGCTATAAGGAACCCTGCCGTGTATGCCTCTTCCCAATGAAACGCATACCATTCCATTCCATTAACCTTCTTCTTCCCACGGCAAGGAGGTGTTTCAAACAACATAAGCATAAGTACGGTGATGTTTGTTTGTTGCCTCATGGCTTCAGGCGTCATAGCGGGATGCCTTTTGCCTTTTCGCACGACTTGCAGCGGCCTGGCAGGACACATCGCTTTTGTTCTCTACTCACTCCACAGAAAAGTCTTGCAAATGAAATGAAATTTAAATTAAAAATAACCGCGCGAGGAAATAAAAAAGAAACCATGAACATTGAAATACGAACAAATGATTGCATAACGCTTCGTGTGCACACGGGTCGTAGGCAAGCCGACATCGACAACGATGCTTGACGATAAATCCTGCAGGTGTGCCCCGATGGCCGTCCGTTTCCTGTTGAACATGCCTGTGAAAATCCCTCGCAAGAACAACGAGTCCATGTTGTTTCGCTTCCTTTCCATTACACCGGTGTTTACGGCGAGTGCCGTACGAGGGATGCTGTACTTACACCGACTTACGGTGGCCAAGCCATGGCGAAGAGACCTCCCTCTCTCGCTTGAGAGGTCGTTTGAAGATGGTAAGCGATGGTTAGTGTGTATGGATTTCGCTGACTAATAGTATTACTGACACTGGAACTGCTCAAGTCAAAGCACTACAGAAAAGGTAGATGGGCACGCTGGAGCCAAACGATGTGCAGCTTGTCCCGTCCGCACGACCATTGGCATTAGTGTCCTGATGATAGCTTCGTCCATTCGAGGGGATTTATGTCCGGGTAGTTGTTTCAACGTGGCTGCTTACAACATCCTTGGCAAAGGCTGGCAGATGGAATAATGACAGCAATGTGCGTAAAGGTTGATTTTCTTAATCCTCATGAAGAAATCCACTCCTTTTTCTCTGTTCTTTTTGTAAGTATCACCCATGAATAAAATGGGGAGAATTTGTTTGGTGCAATATATGTTTACCCTCTTTCCCCTTTCTAGGCTGCACTAGAACACAAAGTGAAATTTTTGGTGCCTATAGCACATAATTTGACGCTTTCATTCCCTCGCCAAACACACCTGGTTGTGGTTTTTGCATCCAATGTTCACCAACAATACGGGATGGGTTTGAAATTGCGTAGGCGTATAAGCCGAACCCGGCTCGTCCAGGAAGGAAATCCATTTCGGCTAAACTTGCCACGGGCGCATTTTTATGAAATTGGCCGCATTCGTTTTCCTCCCCATTCGGATGGTGGTATGAAAACTGCACCTTTTGCTCCTCTTATATTGATTTCTCTTTTGTTTTTCTTTATTGAACGTGACGTGTTCAAGGGAGCAACATATAAATTTACTTTCGCTTAAAACAGCCGAATGTAGTGCGATGAACAAATAAATAATGGCGAATCGATGAACGAGGGTTCTGTGGTGAGTTTTTGAGAAATACACATTGGATGCATTTGTTTCTGGAGGTGGGAGAAGGCACAGTTGCACAATGCCTGCGGTTTTTTTTTTTTGTTTTTTTGGCAAACCAATTCCGAGCATTCAGCTGCACCAATCGATTACATCTTCCTGAGAACCAAAATGTTGCCTCGCAGGGAAATGTGTTGTCAAAAGTTTTTTCTATGTTTTATTACTAGTTTGGTCTTCTTCAGAAAAACTTTCCACTTGTGCAGACGCAACACGAAAATTGTGCGGCAAAATTGCTTCGAAAGTGGACCAAATGGTAGATGATGGAAGGTAAAAACGGCAAGCTAACGACCATCTTGCCGAGCTCGATTCGTCCAAGCTGAAGTTTGACGAGCACCAGGAAAATTTGCCAAAAATTTGATGCTGCCACGGGAGGGCAGATGCAGTTCGATTGTTTGAGTAGGAAGTGTGCTCTCGGTTGTTCCGATGAAGCTAAAAAGAAACAAGTTCACTGTGGACGAGACAAGTTGAACGGTAAAGTAACGAAGTAAGAGCAGGGATACGAACATTTCCATTCATTGTACTTGCAGACAGCAGATAGTGTGGGAGAACCGGGTTCGGAAAAAAAAAATATCCGAACGAACTCCGTCAATCGCACCAGCAAATTTTTGGCAATCTAATTATGGATGGGTTATGAGGGTACGAGGAGAGAAGCAAAAAATTCTATCAGAGATTTGAACAAAGCGCCCATGAATTCTTCTGGAACGAAATAGGAAAGCAATCAAATCAAACGAAACATTGAGATCTAAGTGGAAAAGGTAAAAAAGGATTACACGTATTCATTTCATGCACATCAACCAGAATGTCCTGATACTTTCATACTGTACGGGTTTTTTTATCGGGTAAAATCCCTCATGCGAAGACTCAGCGAAGTTCGGTGCGCATTTTAATGTTAAAACATCACTATTGATCCGGAATCAATAACGATGTTTTACACCTGTCCACCATCGTAGCGCTCCCCCACGCGGCTTGGTTGTGGTATTGGCGTGAAAAATGTGCTCCAGGCAAGATAAAGTGAGCCGCACGTTCCATGCTCATTCGATCATGGTGACAGTGTCCCTTCTTCCGGCCGGTGCCGAATGTAATTTTCAATTTTACTCCACCGCACGATGCCGGTGACCGATGAAGTGTCCCATAAAACCACGTGAACGTGGCCACGTGTGCACCGACCGATGGCAGGCGGAAAAAACCGGTTGAAGACGAATGAAACGAAGAAATAAACCTTTCCGCTCAACCTAGGACGGACGAAACGGAGAACGGTGTGAATGGACATGTCGTACGATTGTGGTTCCCGATTGTGCAGAGCATCATCGTTTGAAGGTGCTGTAATCCCACCTACTCCAGGACGGAGCGAAGGGCAGCGGGACACAAAGGACATCGTTGCTGCTTGCCTGAGCGGCGAAAAGCTTTTCCGCCGAATCATTCCGTGAACCGTGAAACAGGGCGATTAAGTAAAATTCTTTCCCCAGACCGGTGGTTATTGACATTGTCTTCCGAGAGCCCGGTTCGTATCGGGAGCAGAGGAATGAAGTTTTCCATTGCTTTTTTCCCGGGAAATCTTTTGTGATTTTAGCTTACTTCATAAAATCTACTTTGCGTCTTTTGTTCGACGAATTATGCGGCCAATGATCGTGTGTGCAAGTGTATTGCATGTTATTAAGGTTAAAAATTGTGCTCCAGATGGGAGTTAGAGTAAGATACGTAGGAAAGTAAGACGTATTACATGATGACAGGTAATTCAAGCACTGATGGTGCGATGATTGATGGTCCGTGCTCACAATATTCTTTGGTTTGAAATAAAACTTCCACTGAAATCCAGTAAGCAACAAGAGCACCAACGTAATTCCTTAAAACCGAAACAGAAATTCAATAGATTCGAAGCGAAGTCTAAAAACAAATAACTTTGCACTTATTTGCGGGGAAGCTTCACTTCACGCATCACCTCTCGAATGCAGCACGTGCCCAAAACCGCAAAACAATCTTCCGCGATACAAATACGTCTTGTAGTTCTCACGACACATGTGCCATAAATAATTCCAGGTGGATCTGCTGCTATACGAAAACTAGATTGATCCATTTGGAGTCCTTGTGTGGGCGACACGGCGTTGACGATGAGACGGAGCGAAAGAGAGCCAACCGGCCGGACGGGGAAGCTGGCGCGTGATTGAAAATCGTACAATTCCATTGTTTGATGCTCCACACGCCAGCATCATGCAAGATGCAAGAAGGTCCCACGCCGCGCTTGAGGGACGCCGTTTTCCACACGGCGCTGCGCCTGTCACCATCTTCACGCGAAACCGTGCAGACGTTCGACGCCATTTGCTCCGGCAAACAACACGAACCATCTCGGACCCGCCCCAAACCGCCTCCGTTCGTCGTCGGTTTTGCACTCTTATCAGCATTCAGATGCCGTTCGTTCCTTTTCGGTTCGAATTGTTTTTTTTTTTTTGGTTGGTTTTTTGTTTTGCTGGTCTGTATTGTTCTCGAGGCTCCACTGGCGCGACCGGTCGGCGAGGGCAAAGTGCTAAGCGTCGCGCGATGGCAAGCGATGCGTGAAAACCTCCTCCCCTGACCCATTTGGCAGCGGAAAGAGGGGGCCCTCTTTCTGGGCTGGTGCGAAAAGCTTCCTCGATCCGATCCGGAGGGACGACGAACGGGAAGCTGGGAGGCTCCCAGTAAATCTTCATTAGGAAAAATGCGAACCCATACGACGAGACAAGCCATCCCGAGTGGGGCAGGTGACTCGACAGAGTCTCGTGAGACACGGGAAGGTGTTTTTTTTTGTGTGTGTGTGGTATTGTACATGGAACCACATGAGCATTCGAGAAATGCTGCACGAAGGTCGGTAAGAGGCAACGAAAGTGCTAGAATTGTGACGCCAATATCATACAATGAATGCCAAAAGTGAAGGTTGGCAAGCGGTATTGCAACGAATAGTTCCATGCGGTGCATTCAGTTGTTCTTTTTCGTTGTCGATCATTTTCAGGAATATAATTTTGAACACTACTTTCCTTAAAGCTTTAAATTGTAAACAGGACAGCAATAAAATATAACAGAAATGGTAACATTTGTTGTGAACCTTACCCAAGCACTATTCCAGCAATTAACATATTTCTTTCGTATCTCATCAAGGCATCTTGTCTTGATGCGTTTTCCTTTTTTTAACAGGGAAAAGATGAGGTTATCTTAATTAGCTAACAACGTGAACAAAGTAAAAAAAAAAACACACACACAAAAATGCTACAACTGCAGAGAGCTATCTACAACCAGTTTTGATGAAGAATAGGCTTACAGAAGTTCTCTTTCACGGGCAGAGGTCAGTATCGTTTTATCTCCCTAAGAGCCACCCGGATTTTTCATTTGCAAAAAAGCATAGCCGAAGCAAAAAAAATCTGATCTGCAGCAGACACTCATTAGTGTCCTCTTTCCTCTCCGTCGCGCACCTTTTCGCTGGTGGCCGACAATGGGGACCATTCGCACAATGTTTCACAGCTCGCGTTGCAAACCTTCTGAACTGAAAAGCTGAAAAGCGCCAACAATAATTTTCCGCACTCTCTGCTCGCCTCGCTTTGATCCTCTCGCATGTCTTTCGCGCCCGTTTTTCCGTTCGGGGGGCGCGCGTATGAAAGCACTTCCAGCACATTTCCCGGCAGCGCGACATGGACCACTTTGTGGCTGCTGGTTCGTAAACATCGCTACCAACGATGCTGTGTTTCCAATGCTCGCCGGTGCCGTGTGTTTGCTAGCGTAGAAGAATCCGTCGGTTTTTCCGGCTCTCGAAAGTTTGGCCCCGGCCTTTTGGGGGGGGGGGGGGGGGGGGGAGGGCAGCTTACGCAGCCGCCGGGCTGTGGTGCGCGCCTGGGAACACTTCTGCGCTTAATTGTTTTAGTAAATAATTGAGGTTGCCACAAGTATTCCGGCGTTCAAGGAGCACGCAAAAGGTCACAGGCGGATAATTGGCCCCGGTTGCTTCCATTAACGTGGACGAGCGAGCTTTGCCCATTTGCCGGTGGCACAACAAGTGCGGCACCGTGTTGGGACCCCGGGCAGGCCCATTTTGTGAACCACACCACACCAGCCTCCCGCAAGGGCCCTAATCAGATAATTCGCTGTTTGTTGTACGGTGAGTGGATGCATCGATGCAATAATACGTCGGCCATTTGGGAAGGCGAACGCGCAGCATTAGGACGGGGCCATTGTCAACAAAGTGTGCTGATTCGGAGGCAAATATTTGGCCTCAAGCTTCCCCGTGGCGCTTAGGGGTAAGGGCGCAAATTATTCATTTGCTAAAATGCGCCCCGCCAACACGAACCCAGCAACCATTCGAATTGCACAAAATGTTGACAATAAGCATAGCTCAACACGGTTTAAGCTTGACTGGTTCACTTCAATCCGCGGAGGTAAGTTGCAACGTTGGATGGATAAAGTGATTTAGCTTTTCATTTCGGCTCATGCTCATGACATTGTAATCGGTTGAGCTTGGGGCATTCATTATAAATCAAAGCTGTTGCTTCAGTTCCGAGCCAGCTTGACGGGGTGTGTCCGGCAACGTTGCTCTTGCCCGCACGAGAATCCGGACAGGTTGTTATTTTGCACAACGCAGAAAGTGATTATCCAGCCACATTATTATCCCGCCTTAAGCCTGGCTTCATCAATCAAATGCAGCCGTTCGCGAAGTACGCACGAAATATCATTAATTGCATTTGCTCCGCGGTGTAAACAGGATGAGGGAAAATTAAAATAAAAAAACTTTATGCAGGTTCACTCTAAAATAATTAATAACCATTCTGCTCCAGCGAGAGTTGGCCCCGGGTCGAACCTCATTTGCACCCGAGGTTTACATCTTTCAAAGACTTGTTAATTTCTTCCTGGATGTGGTTCCGAGGGTCGATTACGAAGGAGCTAAAAAAGAAAAGAAAAGAAGAAAGCATTGAATGCTCAGCACGTTGAGCACGGCTTTGAGAGAAACATGTTAAATTTAAAAATGCTGTGAAAGAAGGGCAAAACCAATATCTTTAAACGTGCTGTTTCACACTCGCCCTAGCGTTACTTGCAGCAAAAACCCGACAAAGACCTTTAAATCAGTTTTCAGACGAGATCTTTGTGGAGGATAAATTAAATAGATTAATCCCAATTCAGTACACTCGCGTAAAAATTCGAGCGATAACCGATGGGCGGAACGTAAATGAAGTTTTATTTCGCCCATGGAACGCGCACGGAAGCTGCCGATTTTCACGCCACGTTCCGCCTGCTTGCTCCCACTCCCATGCTGCCACACAAAGCACCGGGCGTCTCCATCGGTCGAAAGCAGGCGCCAGCGCGCTAAATTTGCTGCTTTTTGTCAGTTGTGCTGTTTTACTCCACCCTTATGCCATACGACGACGACGACGACGACGACGAAGACGCAGCCATCCGCGTGCCGATCTGCTTATCTGGCCGTCGAAATTTATTTCCAGTGAACGATACTGCCTTTTTGCATCGGGTCCATTTCCGGCGGCGGGCTGAAATCAAATTATGCAAAGGCGAGCACCAACTCCAGACCATCGCGCGCTCTTTAAAGCTGAGCTGGTCAATGGCAGCGGGAAGAGAGCGAGCGGAATGGAGGCAGAAGGAAGCCCAACGGCTAACCTTGCAGATTGAATCTCCTGCGGCGGAAGTTGACACTCGCTGGATAAACATTCAGCGAGATCGGCTTTTAAGAAGTTTTGTCAGAACCTGTGAACCGCGGCGAAGCTCACCAAAGTGGCCAAAGAGGGGATGTGTTTTCGCGCCCGGCCGATCGCGGAACGTGGCAGGGCTTCGTGGGAGTGGGGCTGTGATTTTTACCAGAGGCCGTGATTGGAAGCATAAGTGAACGTCTTCAACGGCCGACGGCGTGCTAAATTAATTGCATCAACCTGCACTTAATTTCCATTCGGAGAAGCAGCCAGCACACACGCCCGGCTCAACGAGGAAAACGAGTCAATTCGTATTAATCACCGATGAACGATAGATCCAATTAGTGGGAATAAGTGTAACCCATTACGGCCTATCAAATCCATCCTCGGGGTGGATTATTTCGAATGAGATTCGCCTTTTGCCCAGAACAGCATCGTTCGCGGTCCATCTCGGCGCTGCAAAACCGCAAAGCAGTATAGTTTTCTCGCGTCTCGTTCGCGGCAGCCTGTACGTTCGTTCATCGGACGTTTACATCCGATGAGTGCTTTTTCTTTCTTTCTTCCTCCCGTAGCCGAGGGACGAAGGGCCGTCGCGTGAAGGACATCCTTATCAGGTGATTACCGATCGATAGCACAATCAGCGCGCAACGAACTTTTTCCGTAACCCGCTGCTCTGCAGCTCCATCAGCAAACTCCAGTAAATGGTGAAAAATTGGCACGAGCCACGCCAGAAAAATGGAACGCACCGGCTGGATGGGACCCATGGCATCCTACGATTTCTGCTATTTTTGTTTTCCCCCGGTTGCGAATTCGTCCGTTTCCGCTGCTGTACGTTTCCGTGGGACACGCACGCCTTCCCGGCGTACCGAGTTCCCTGCTTGGGCACACGTACATGGTGGTGAAATTGATACGTTCGCGTTTCGAGAGTGGACCGGCGTTCTCAGGCACCCAGGCCTGGATGCAGGATGCTAGCGGAAATTGCGTTTCGATGAAAATGAAATTCGTACGGTCATGTTGCAGAGTGCGTACGGTGAAGCGATTCGAAGAGCGGGCAATTTGAGACGGTGTAGCAGTGCGAGGACGGTTGGGAGCGAAGGATCGGCTGAGGCTACCTAGACTAACTAGACCTGACGTAGGTCGGCCCATTTTATGACCTGTAGCCCTGAGGTGGTGTTTTCCGGAATAATGGAGTTTTCTTGCCGAGCTTTTCCTGACCGTCTTTTCCAAGGCGCCGACATTTTGGCTCCGCGCGGTTCGAACGCAGAAAGATGCGAGATTCTAAAAGACGTGCACGGTTGGTGCGGTGGAGCATCTGTTCCTTAACAGAGCGCCCTTTCGCATTGCATTCCCAAGGTACTCGCAAAGAATTTGCTGCAGCTATGCGGACCCTCGCCAAGAAAGATATTCATAAAGGCTAACGACATGTCATCGGGGTTTCTGGGGCCCGAGATGACCTTTCTTTTTGCCAGTCGCAAACATTCAGATCACAAGGGAAGGAACTTAAAAACGGACATGCCGTTCACATTGTACCTCGTTAGTATGTATGCACTGTACGCCACCGCAGCAGTTATAGATACAACCTTTTTAGCATGATTAAAACGTCAGTTACAAGTGCCACGTTTTGTTGTTGTTTAAAAAAAAACATTACAAAGGAAAAGGTTCCCGAATACCAGGAAAACTTTTTTGCAGGAGGCACGTTAGAAAGATACAATAATAGAAAAAGGTTCCTTGTATTTTCATCGAGTCAGAATGGAATAGGAAAAGGGAAGAGAAAAGATGGACAAACGGCGCTTAGGGAGTTATTATCAATCAAGAAAAACATGTTCGGGTAAATGTATTTTTACAACTTAAATGAAACACATAAATAGAATGTTGATTTCTTTGAATCAAAAGTCCTCCAGACTTTTGAACTTGCGGCTTTAAATTTTACGGGATTTAGAGAAGTTATGTAACACGGCTTAAAAAATATGGTAACAGTTGGAACAAGTCATTATCAATAGGCCCACCTTCATGCAAACCTTACCAGGGTGCAATTCGCTAAAGGCAATTTTAATTTTCCTCTTCAGAAATGCATCAGGCAACATGTTCTCCACCCTTGTGCCTGTTGTGTGCACTTTTCCGCGCGCGTCCGTTCCGTGCCACAGGCAAACACATTTAATCATTCGCAGCCAGCTTGCCCGACCACGGATTACTCTAATTACGGCGTTCCACGCTAGACAAACACGACCGCAGGCGATTGGTTTGCTTTTCCTCCCATTCGGTCCGAAAGGGAGCGTTCCGGTTGGCTTCTACGGAACGATGATCTGCCGATGTCTGCGCTTGGGATGAATATTCATGAAACGTTAACGCCACACCCGGCGTACAATAAACAATCTTCGATCGCAACCGGTTACTCACCCTGGGGTGAATCGTCGTCCTGGGCGTCGACGGGAAACAGGATGCTGCGATGCTTCGTACGGCACCTACGAAATGACGACGGGTACAAAACGCTTGCCGCATATTTCATTGCAGGCAACATATGTAAAGAATGTTGTGGGCATCACCTAGGCAAAGTAATATATATTTACACAGGAAGCTACGACGGGTTCGACGGGTGCGGAATCATCAGTATGTCGTCGGCGCGAGTGCCGGTAAGCAAAGGCAGCAGCTGAGTATCACGATCCAGGTTCCGTTCGTCGCAGTTGGGCTTATTACCCTCGGGTTACAAAGGCTATTAATTTGTGAGAACCATGGATCCAAACAACCACAGATGCATTCTTTGGCAACAACGGAAGGGAAAGAAAATGAATGAGATGGAAACGGCGATTCTGCTGGTTTTATAAAGGTGAATTCTGGATAGGATAAGCGATCCGTAAATTTAGAATTGTCCAAACAAATCATTCATTTTCATTTTTTTATTAAAAGAGCGTGTCTATCATCATAATGATAATAAGAAAAAAAAATCAACATCGTAAGTATGTTTTTATATTAACTTCACTTTTATTAGAATTTTTTCATCCAAAAAACAAAATAAACTAGTAAAATAATACTTTTACAGTATAGAGTTCTGACTGTCACGTTTTAAACATTTCTTTTTTTTACTGCATCATTTTATCTGCCGTTTGCCTTTAACTGTTTTTGTTTGTTTGTTATCTCGTTTTTCCTGTGTTTACCGCGTATTTTTCTTCTTTTAGTAGGAAATGCGTGCTTTAAACTCAACAGATACCGTCTTTGCTTGCGCGTGATGCCTTTTATTGCGTGCTTGGGAATTGGTTTTAGTTCCTCCGCCGACTATAATGCTGTTTATTTCGTCAAATGGTTGGTAGTTTAGTGGGTTTGGATTTATCGCTTCAAACGTTGAGAAGCGGGACTGTTGTTTTACTTCGCTTGTCAGCTGCGCCGGTGCCACTTTAATGTTATGCTGTTCTAAATTTGTTTTCTTTGAACTTACTCTGTTACGCTTACAAAGATTAGGCTGCTCTCTTTATGGTTGTGTTTGGTTTTATTTTGAAGTTATTGGTTTGTTTGTTTAGCGTTTGGTTACCGCATTTGCATGAGCATGTTCTTTTTTTTATGTTGATTTTGTAGCACTGCCCATTGTCACCGATCATTGTTATAAATTTAAAACTTCTCTTTATTGTATACAAGTTTCACGCGGAAGATTACTGCCATCCGGGATATTCGTTAACGGAAAGATTTGTTTCCACTGTTTAGTTGTCTTTAGCTTTTACCGTTCGCCTGTCGGTTCCGTACCCTTTTTTTCTTATGTAATAAATGCCATTATAATTGCTCATGGCATTTGTGTGTGAACTTTTCGCCTTTTTAATATTTTTTCTGCTATTATGCTCTTTAGATGTCAAGTATAGTCTAGCCTTTTTCTTTACTAATTTATGAAACTCCAGAAAAAGGAAATCTAGGTTCAATAATTTTGATTGGCTACATATGCGTTGTGTGTTTGTTTTACTTCAAAGTTTTCCATAAATATAGATTCACTTGTGTGTGGGTGTATGTTTTTGTGTGAGAGATACATGTATCTTTTTGGATTTTTAAATTGCTTTTATGGTTGTGGGTTCGAGTATAATGTTCCTTGTCAGCTGAATGCTTCTAGTGCAACGTTTTGTTCGACATTTTGGATTGGCATTCACTGTGTGCAGTTGCTAGTAAAAGTAGCGTGTTGGTGAGCTCTGCAAGTAGTGATAGTTTTTACGTGTGTTGATATTTCTAGCATGCGTAGTGTTGGTCTAACGCTTGTTCATGAACTATCAGCGTGCCAAAATTGCCACTAAGTGCAATATATTTGATTTTCCATCTCGCTGATTGGCAAAGTTTCCATCAGGATCTGTGTTTGTCGGGTTACATAATGTTTTTGGTTTTCAAACGATTACGCTTGGCATTGTTGGTTGTTTTAACGTTTTTCCGTGTAGCCATATGACTCCTTTTCTTTAACAATAAAATAAAAAAAAAACATCAACCCGGTCATTGTTCTAGCGAAGTCCACGTTTTCCATTATACACGCATAAAGAGAAGCTCTTCGGTTCCATGCAGCAGCACGACTATGGCGCTCCATTTGTTTTACAAACTATTTCCTCTCATTTTTTTTTGTTCCTTTTCCTTTTGTATGCATGTGGGTCCGGATAGCTCAAAAGTTAAAACAGACAGGGATATCGATTGATTCACTCGTTTTTGATTGATACAGGATTTTATAAAACATTCCTGATATACTATGATGTACCGCTTCGTCCGACGAGCGGAATACAGAAAATTTTGTCTCAATTAGTTCGGATTCTATTTTAAACTTTGTTTTTTTTCTGCATGAAAAACAAAATGAACGAAACTCATTTTGTCGAGCCACTTTTTTGTGACTGCATCTTCATTGTATTCTTTTGGTTGTCCTTTCGTTTTGTCAGAAAAGCGCCTTTTTGTGCATTTTTGTTTTGTTTTTTCTTTGTGCACATGAGTTGTGCACTTATGCATTTTGAATCCAAAACTGTAATACAGGAACAAAAAAAAAAGAAGATGTATTCATGGTGCATACGAGCACTTTGACAGAAAAAAACTATAAAAGAAAGTAAAAGAAGGTTTAAAGCACGAGAAGAGAGTGGGAAAAGACGACAAAAAAAAAATGAATGAAGTGCATGCGGGCGCTCGATAAATTAATGAATAGAAAAAAATCTTCAAAAAACAAAGATGCAGTTTTATTCAGCCACGTTTGTACGCATGATACCAATAGAAAGAAAAAGAAATAAAGAAGCAAAATAAAAATAACATTTAGTGAAAACAGCACAGGGCACATTCCCTGCTGGGACCCATATTGATCGGTGTTTTCTGTAAAAGTACATCAGATTTGCATCGATTTGCATTTGCTTGTTACGTACCTTTTCGTTATTTGTTTATTTTTCTTCAAATTTTGCTTCTACTAATGAATGAATCTCAACAAACACTCTTCTTTGCATCTTATATTTCAAACAGTTGACTTTCTTCTTCTTACCCGACCTTGCCGCAGGTAAGACGACTGACTACTAACAGATAAACATATGCATACGTTCTGTTTAGCAGTTTATGATTCCTAGTTTTTTGTTGTATTTTTTTTTCAATCTGCGTTTCATGTCGACTTCATTATTTCACCCTTTGAAACAACTGCCTTCGTACTCACTTCTAACGTTTAACCCACTCACAAAACCGCAATTGTACGCCCCAAGCCTATCCCGGGCTCTCTTGCCTTTTCTTTCAGAATTACTAGAAAACAAAACACATGAAAAACACATAATTTAATGTTACCTTTTCTCTACACCCAATTTTAACGTAATATTTCTCGCCTATATGTTTCTCATCATGTTGCGTTTCTACTTTCGTTTTGTTTTGTTTTTACTCTTTGAATTGCAATACTCTTGATTTACTTTCATTCATCATTATTATTAGCGTTATTATAATTATTATTATGAATTATGTTAACATTTGTTTTTCTTTTTTCATTTTCAGTTTATTTTGGTTAAGATTAAATCTAACTAATATTTCCTTCGCTTGTTTGTTCGTATTCCAGTAATCGTTTGTTTTAGTTTGTTGTTTTTCGGTTTTGTAACTTTTTTGTTTTTCCTTCAATGCTTACTCTTTGTTGATTTAGTTCTTTTAAAAAGAGTTCTAGTTATTTCGGGTTTAATTATTATCTTTATAATAATGCGCCATTGCGTATATTTTGTGTGAATGTTTCTGTTTTCTATCACTTCGTTTGAATGTTTCCTCTTTTGTTTTTTTTGGTTTGCTTTTGTCTGCTGGCTATCCAGTATTTGATGGTTTTCAATGAATTGGCCGATCAGTTTCGTAATATTGCGATTCAAAAAAGACGCTGGAAAAAAGTTGTAGGTTTCCCTTGAAACGCATAACACATCCGATGCAATTGTGAATTGTTGTACTCAACGGGAAATTTGCTATGCTTGGATTTTCCAAAATCTGTTTTCAACATATCGAACAAGGTGATGTGCCTTATCATATTCACGGTGATGTATTTTGTAGCAACTTTGGAAAACTGATTATAAATCAAGTAAAATAGAGAAATTAAACGCAGCATGTACATTCCCTTTTCCTTTCGCTTCCTGTGATATATTGTATCGAATTTTCTTAATGGAAGATTTGGTTTTAAAAACAAGTATGTATTTGCACATTTCCCACTTCTGCTATAACAAACAAACTGTGCGTCGTAGTGTGTTACGTTTTGTTTTTTGTTTGTTTGATTTATTTCGTTCTAATTGCTACAGCATCTTAAGTCTTACGACTTCTGTCAATCACTGACCCAGTATTAGTTAGATTCCGTTATGTCGATGTTAGACGGGATCCTGAACCGCGGTTGAAAAAGCTGCATACGAGTCTGTCGTTTTTAGACGATTTTACTGCAACAATGGCGGTGTGTCCCTGCAGTCTCTTTACTTCAGGTCCAACTCACAATCGCAATCGCACTCGCACTCATCTTCCAAACAGGCTGGGCACTCTAGCTCACTATCTTGTCAGTACAGCCACGACACGGGCACCCATTGGGCGGTAGAATGCACCTTGTCTATGGCGTTCTCCAGCGTTGCTATCGTCTCACCAATGTCGTTGTTGACGATGGTCAGATCGAAGAAGTGACCGTATGCCTGCCGCAGCATGTCTGACTCTTTGGCGAGACGCTCGAGACTACCATCGTACTGCAGGGCGTGAAGAAAAGTAATAAATGCGAAAAAAAGGGTTGGTGATATGCATCTACACCACTGTAACCGACCATATTTGAGTAAAAATGGTTAGGCACAAGAGACCTCTTGTAACCGAATTTCACCCTTTGAGACGGAAAATCACATGCGTTCGTTCGGAAGCAGATGCATTATGTAAATCTATGCACCAAAATGAGAACGTCTCTAGAAATATTATCCATGAGCAGACCTATCCATGTGTGGAAAAAGGTTCAAGAAAAACTTGTTTCTACTTACGTCAGCGATGTTTTGCAGCAGCGGCGCTGCAATGAACACAACGTACGGCGTAAATTCGGCTGTTCGAAGTATTTTTAAGGCCTGTGGTTCCACGTCCAGTATTGCCATCTTGCCATCGGCGTGGATGCGTCGTATCGTCTCCAGCTTGGTGCCATACATCGCATCCTCGTGTGTTCCGTACTCGAGGTACTCGTTGGCCGAGATATCCGCCATCATTTCATCGTGTGATATGAAGTAGTAACTTCGCCCGTTCTCCTCATCCGGCCGTGGTGGTCTGGTGGTATCTGTGTTGGTGAGGAAAAACCGAACGAACGAAAGACAAACAATTAGTATGCACGCAAGGCACACGGAGCTGAAACAAGTCAAGCAAGTGGTGCGAAGAGCAGATAAGGTACACAAAACCGAGCTTACGTGGTATTGGATAAGCGTATTTATCCGGATATTTGGCGATGAGCGTGTTTTTGATATGACGTCTTCCTACGCCGTGTGCCCCCAGCAACACCAGGGTACGTCTTTGGAATGCTGGATCGCCGACTTGGAGAGAATGGAATGGTAACGGAAGGAACCGAAACATGTGTCAGTAAACCAGCTCTCATTACGCGCTCACCCCAGGCTCTTGCATGGTACTTACTTGGCACTTTGACCACTTCCTCGTAAGTCACCAGGTCCAGCTGATCGAAGACTGCATTGTGCTTTGCCAAATACTTATCCCGACATTGTTTCTTTTTACGACTAAATATTGAGCAATTAACTACTTTTGTCGTCGTTTCAAGGTTTGTTCGACAACGGGATAAATATTTAGCCGCATAAGGACAAGCATGAAGAAAAGAGGAATTTCTCATTGATTAGATATTTGAAACCAGTGTTTTGCGTTCGAGGCAGAAGCAAAAACCCGCTCAGCTTAGTAACGCTGAGTGAAAGTGTGCCAAGAATGGGGTTTCGTGGAGGGTGTGTGTTCAAGGTAATATTTTCGTGAGTGGTGCAAATGCAAGCAAAACCCATTGCCAAATGAGCAATGCGAATGAGCGATAGCTAACATAATACTAGCCTATGATACAAAATGCAAATATTTTATAAACTTTCACTAATAACCATGATCAATTATGTAAAGCAATTAAGTTATGAAGCTGCGTTTTTTACATTCCTTTTTGAAAAAAGGTCAAACACCGTAAAAGCATCCGCGCTTCCGTAACGTTTTCAAAAACAAAAAAAAAACGCGAAAAAACTTCGAACAAGCGTAGGCTTGAGAAAAGTAAAAAATTCCGGTTATGAGAAAGGAAAAATAGTTTCTTCACTAAAAGCATTTATTGGATGATTGAGCAACTTAAATGAGACCTGAAAATCGTGATTGGAAAGAACAAAACCTGATTCCAACTGTTCCATTTTCCATTTCTTTTACCAAACAATATCGAACAACGCCGGGAGCAACGTCTGACGGAGGTTACTCTTTTCTTGCTAACAGCTTCCTTAACGAGAAGCCGGACGTGCCGAGGGATGAATGCAAAGTTGGGTACAATTTTTTTCTTTTCGTCCATTTTACCTAGGTGCCCTATTGTCACGTTCGATCTGAGCCGAGCCTCGGAAGAAAGTGGACGCTTTTCTAAAGTGCTATCGCTTTGAATAATGATTATGAAACTGCCAAAAACTGGTGCCTTAAGTGGTAAGATAGAAGAGTGCAAAGTCTTTGGGAAAGAAATAATAAATCAAGTATGAACAACAAAGTAGAAAATCGTTCCGGGCGATTTCTCGTTTCACATCACACAGTTCAAAAAAAGGATGAGAAACATTTTAGCACTTAACGGGTCAACGCAAAGTGTCTACGATTGATGGAAAATTGCAAAAACGGAATGATTACATGTCAAGCCCAATATTTCTACGTAGCTTAAGTTTCTACTACAATGCAAGTGCTGGCAATCTAGAATAAATGATTTCAAGCGCTAACAGACAAAAGATGAATCCATCCAATGCAATAGTTTCCACATGTATATAGAAATTGGATACAAATAATGTCAGAAACAATATGCTCAATACAAATAAAATCGAATTGAAAACAAGAATTGAATTGACTAATGTTTAACGGTATGTTTTCCAAATGCATCGTTTTGCCAGGGTTTATATTTATCACTATTAGTATGCATGTATTTGAAAAGAAAAATTTATTGAATTTTCTGTCAATACCGTGAAACACACGTCAACATAAACAAAAGAGAGTGTAATATATTGTATTAAATTAGCAAAAAGTACAAATTGGGAAAATGCAAATAGCATGTCGATTCCACTGAGCTCTCAGTGACTGACGATAATGCAATCGGTTTTTTTTTCAGGGTTGCAGACGTAATTGCATTATGTTCCTGTACCTGTGGGTCCTTCACATCCTTCGGCCTGTGCTGAACAACCCGGCCCTGCTTCTCCTGTCGATTTGAGGTGCACCGAGGCGGGGTCGGAGAAAGTTATTTTGGAGAACAATTTTAATCACGTGTTATCAATTTGGAGACATTTTACTGCATCGTATTTCATAGTATATGGAGGTATGAATTGATAGCAGCTCATGTACGCATCTCAAAGAGAGTATAATGATCGAAGGGTAAAAGAGAGAGAGAGAGAGGAAGTTTAAGCACAAATGGGGCAACATTTGATTAAGGTACAGGATAAAATAGAGGACAAGATTTATTTTAATCATCGTTATGGTACAGACGAGTATCATAGCAGCGAGAAGAGGGGAAAATAGAAAAACATCCAGATTCCGGAAGAATATGTTAACATGGAAATGGGAAGCATAGCTAGGTTCTGTAGATTGTCAGTATGTTGAGCATACCCGGGAAAGGGAAATTGAGTAAGTAAAATATCTATCAGCGTAGTTAATCAGGAACCAAATTTGAACAAAAATGATACCTTGGATTTTAATGAGTTGCAATAAAACATTAAATTTAAAGGCAATGGTAAATTTGCTTTAAGTTCGGAAGCAAAACCATTAAGAAAATCGAGCACGAATGCGTCATTCACACATCGATCGAGGAAAAAGGAAGGAAGCGTACATACATACACGAAGAGACACATAGAAAACATAAAAATTAACAGAGAAATGCTTAGAAATACTAGGATCAGATGGGATGGTTCATAAAAGTGATGATGATGTTGTGTGAAGGAGTTTATTCTTAGTCAGACAGTGGGAAACGTTCTGATGCAGTGTGTTTGGTTGAAATGTGAGCCGCAAATTACTGTGAAGTTTTTAAATGTATACATTTTTTACACAGACTTCCATACGGAGAATTTCCTAAAAATTTGAAATAGCCATAAGTTGCTTAAAAAATTATGCATTCTGTACGCGTACAAATATTTAACGAAACGGTAGAAACAGGGGAACAGCAACACTAGCATAGGAGTGGCATAAAGCATAAAGTATATGTCAACCAACCAAGATTAATATTTTTTCCATGCGGAACATGAATTCCATTTTGCCACTGCTAGATATCTTCGCAGTGTATGCATGAATATTCATCAGGAAAATATGATATTCATAATTTGCTTTTGGTCATTGTAGCTACGAGCGGGCACATTTTGGTCAAAAAGTTGCGGTAGCAATCATGTCATATCGCTACTGTAAGGGACAACAATTCAAAAAAGACTGTTTGCCAAATCAGGCATAACAACATGAACGGCAAAATGGTGCCATCAAAGGGCATCCGATTATCGATACAGTATTTGGCGATAACAAGCATACCCGGTTACGCGTTAGCCTGAGCAGAAGTTTCGATGCTCGAGAGCTCGACCTTAAGGCTTGTTACCTAAGATGTAAGGCTTGTTACGAACGTTTTTTAAGCAACTTATAACATTTCAATGCGTGATACATTTTCTTTTGCGCAATTCGTCAATTGAAGCCCTGCAGTCCGACTGTTTACAATTGCAGTCAGTTCAGGAGCTTACCTTGTTCTTTGTGGGATTTGTCCGCCGATTGGCAAGCGATGCGCCACTCCTGAAGCTCTGGTGAGGGTATTAGTCCGGCGGAACCTCCAGCAGTGTCGTGCCTAGCCTGCCACCAATGATGATCGTCTTTGCTAATAATCTGCGAGAGAAAATGTCGTGGAAAGCGTGTGAAGAGTGCTGCGAAACTGGTACCAGCAAAAAAAGCCAACACTTACCTGTAGTATATCACCTACGCGAAAAGCTATTCCGGCTTGCGCGCACGGTATCAGCTCGTCGTCCAGCGGATCGTAGTCGAACTGGGCTCGAACGAAAATCTGATCAACCAGAATTGGGTAGAGAAGAGAAATGTTTTATAATGATTGGTTATTGCAATGCATTTTGCAGGGTGAAAAGGTGAGATTTACGAAACAAATGGCATACATTGAATGTAACTCATTAAAACACGCATTAAACTACAAACAACGAATCGATTATGTATTCCGATTGATGATACGTGCACTGTTTTGTCATGTTAAAAGATTCAGAGTATTACACATGTCATACTAAGCCATTTGATAGCATAAGCTCTCAAGGTTTATTTTGAATTACATTACTATCGATTGGATCTGGTGTCCACGGTAACGTACACTCAATTAATTGTCATGTTGTACGTGCGTTGCCTATCAGGTGCATGACAACCTTGGTTACCTTGACTGATTGCTACGGCACAGGAGCGAGAGGAATTTTCCAAACAGAAGCTGACTTGATAGATAATCTCTTTGAACTCTGCTTCTATTTCCCACTTTGATCTACCAGCAGCATTGTTTCTGGTTCCATTGAAACCTCTCCTTTTGGTTTCTTGGAGGTTGTCAGAGTTGCTTTATCGTATATGTGAAGGCTTGCTCATTGAGAGCTGCCCACATGCAATTTGCCCTGCACAAGAGTTCTGACAGGCACGCCAAAAAGTGGTACATACATTTTTTGAGAAGATCGTGTGAATGAACAAAGAAACTCATGGATTGAACAAACCAAAACAAACAAAAACGAATAGGTTACATATGGGAATGATACGATTGATATGAAGTTCACGAAAGTATCTTGTCGACAAAAATACTTACTAAAACCGGCGCTGGTCTTATCCTGAATAGCTGCATTCACGCGGACGAGGAAAAATAGGATAAACAAAAATCAAATATATGCGAACAAAGTCGATAAAAGGATTCCACTTGAAAAGGAAATCATCGGATGTCAAACAGGGGTTCGAATTCAACCGTGGAACAAACATACGGAACTGCAGGTTCTCTTAATGGTATGCAAATTGGATTGAAAGGGTGGTGAAATATGTCACAGATCATAGGGAAACCACCCCGTGCGCAGTTCGGAGAGTCGGGTCTATGAACCAAAGCTCGCCAACATGTAATCTAATGTGTTTCCGCGGTTCGCTCACGTCGAAAACATTTGCGAAACTTACCTCAACCGGCGGTGGGGCACTTCTATATGAAGGAACTATTTTAAAAGTAACAGAACCGCGTGCGTCCCGCAGCAATCGCTGTAATTGACTAACTGTTTGATGCTGCACTGGCTGGCCGTTGATTTCCCGGATCTCGTCGCCGACGTGCAGCGTGGCCTGTCGATGGATCATGCCACCGTGCATGATCCTGGCCACAATGCACCGGCCGTCTTCGGTCATTTTCAACGTTATACCCTGCGGAGGATGGCATGAGGAAAGAGGTTAGAGGAAATTGAATTTTCCCTACAGGTCGTCCGGCAAAACCCTTACCATCGGTTCGTCCGTGTTCTTCTGGAACTGCACCAGCCGGACGCGCGTGACGTGCTGGAGCTCCCCGGCGTCACCGTTGTCAATTTCATCGTTTCCTCCGTTCAGGTAGGGTGCGATCGGTGGTGGTGTTACACGTAGCGCTTCTTCACCGTATACTTCCCTAGCTACCACGTCATGCGTGTGTAATAGAGCCTGCGAATGGAACCAGATACCAATGCGAAACGATCGATATTAGTGTGTCATATCGGTTGAACATTTTATTCGCCAGATGCAGCTTGTATCGTGCTGCGAACTCGATTGTATTGTAATATGTTTATAAATAAACATTTTCCGTGCTTGATAAGTGGATTGTAAATGGCAACCGAGCACATATTGGTAATCCGTGTGAATTATTGCAATATTGCTTCTATTATGATAACATAAGATTTCAAATTTATTGAAACATCACGAACTGGTAGGAAAGTGCCGACAAATATAGCACGACTGAAATCGAGATTGGATTTTAGAATTAATACTGTCACTACTTATCTGCGGCGCAGTTTCTGTCGTGCACTCTGCTTTCCGCATTAACGAACATGAACTGCATCAGAACTGCACTCAACAGAAGGAATAACAACGAGAGGCAACAATCTTGCAAGTGGAAATCTATGGTAAACTCGTAGAATGTGGGTGGAACAGCCACGGGACTGGGACGTGGAATTTTCTTTATCAAATTGCATCCTTTCAGATCAGAATACCTGGAATTGAAATAGTGATGATACGGATCTACCAACGGATGCGGAAAGGGAATTGGAAACTGGTGCTCGCAACTGGAAGCGAATATTTTATTGTTACAGAGGTTGCGCCGGCTAATTTCGCATGACTGACTTATCTTTTCAGGCCACTGCTGATGTTTGAATTTCCAATATCCAAACGATGGGCACATCTGACCGATGTTCCGATGCGAAATCATACACCAGAGTGAGTAAAGATTCGGATTATTCGATTGAACGAATCAAATAAATAGATTCAATAAACAATTCCAGGAGAAGCTACATGAGGCGGGACACAATAATTCACTATATTCACAATATGAAAATCTATATTTACATGAGCATGTTTCAGCGTTACAATTTCTTTCCAAATTAATTCCGTTGGTGGTGGTATTTCCACCACTTTATTGGTGTGTGCTTCCCAGCTTTGTGTGCGTTGCTTCTCTGCACTCAGTTAATTATTCGCCGCACTCAGCATTTTTGTGAGAAATTGGAAAGAACATCGTAAAAAGTTGACACAATTGATGAAAATGTACGCCTCGATCGATTTAATGCATGCGTTTCCGTCGTTCTCCATTTATATGAGATTCCTCAAGTCTGATAAGTAGCTTATATAGTAGGTACTTATCCGCCTTTCCAAGCATCTCCTTTCAAGTTCACCCATTGGATCGTTTTACCGTGCCGGTGTGACAACTGATACAGTGTAAATGTGCACTAGAAGAGTTCACAACGGTATAGACACGTTTGTATGTCTCTCCCGCAATTCCAGCGTTCAACGGACAGGCACCTTGAATAAGCCTCGCATGCAGGAAGATACATTTTATCGATAGCATAAATCTATGTTCATGGCTTCCAAGGGCCGACAACGCTCTCGAGCCACTCCTAATCGGTGGAGGAATCGCAAAGGTTCCATCTTCTGGCTGAAGAAAACTCAACACTTGGTGGTAATGGTGGTAAGCCTGGCTACCACAAGGTTTCTCCTATGTGGTGTTCATGTTAGCAGCAGCAGTTTTGCCTGCTCTTGACACTGTTGGGGGCTGTTCATATGGGGCGCATCCGCTAGCAGACGTTGTCAATTTATAATCAATCGAAAGACACATTGTAACCAGACTCTGCTAACTTTCAGCACATGTTACACAAACCGGCACCGTTGACATTGTGCCACCGTTTGAAATGTATGTGACAGCTTGGAAAAGCGTGAACGCAATGAATTTTCAATGCTACATGAACGAAATTCGAACCGTCAGCAGTTAACTTATTCATGTGCATGGAAAATAGTATAAGTTTCTAGGCAAACGGGCGCAGCATATGGTTAGCGTTGCGTATTGAAATGATTTACAGCGCCATAGTTACAAACCGCTATTGTGGGTGTGCACAGACGGACGGAAACCGTTGGTGGTGTTTTGTCGCACCACCATAAATTATAGCAGCCCGTGCCAAAAAGTGTACTGCAACTTGAATAAAATTTGCCCGGTCAAGCTGGTGCTATTCAGAGCAGAATGGTTCGAGTGTTTTTTTTTGCCCTTTTTCTTTCGATTTTTCTGTTACTTTTCAGACCTCTCTTTGCTGTCAGTTTCGAGCTGATTTACGGGTGTAACTCGCTGAAGTTATCCAACCTTAAAAAATGGGAAAACCGCAACAAAAAAAAAAAAAACGCAAAGCGACTGGAGAGTTTAATGTCACCACCAAAGCAATGGATGATTGAAAAAGTTTTTTTTTGGGAACCGAAACAACGTAACATGTGGTTGCCGTTTTAACTGGTGATCCAGTAAGTTATTCATGATTTTTTACCTACCGGTTGACAGTGCACGTAACGGAAGGAAAGTTGATTGTTCGATGCAAAGTAAGCAAAACTCGATTAGGCATGTATAACTAACCAGGAGTCTCCACCAGACATCTCCACAAGGCGTCTCCATTACACAATTTTATCTTTTTTTGAAAGTATCATATTTTGTAAAATAACAAAATTAATAAAGGAAAACTAATAGGAAAAAATTCGCTAAGTTCTCTACACCGAATGCTAGAAAGAATATGTACGCATACTTGCAGAAAAGAAGATCTCGTCAGGTATCTTCACTGGAATATCGCAAGAATGCTGCTTTCTAAAAAGCAAATCAAAGATTTTGATTTATTCTCTTCTTCTTTTTTGATTTCTAACATTCATAATTAAGGAGCTGAGATTAAACTATATGAGATTATACGATATGAGATTAAACTGAAAATACTGTACAAATTCAAGTTGTTTATGATAAACTAACGGTGAATGAATTACGCTATTTACATATGAAGTGAGCCCGACTCTAACTTCTTGGGAATTCCCTTTTTTATTGAAGATACGATGGCTTGTGAGGAAGAGCCACAATCCGAAAAGAGCTCAGAGTAACTAAATCATAAAAATGTAAAGAGGCCGGCTTGTGAGCATGCCATTTATTAAGGTTCCTCATGCACTTGGCACAGAAGGTGAAATTTATGGTAACAAAAAGCTGCAGATATGTTGTCTGCAGGATATATTTTATTTATATATAAATTATTGCTATGATGAATGTTAATGCGGTTTGGCTGCTATTTTCCTTGAAGTACCTCTGAAAGGTTAATTATAATTTCGTGTTGGCATAAAATAAAGTATTTTTATTGGGATAACTTACAAATTAACGAACATGGATGGTTTACCCGAATCGTATCTGAATTTTCGCATTCTTGAACTCTGCGAACGCAAATGTACTATTTTAATTTCTTCGGTTGATTGCTTGAAGATACATCTCGCAATCAGGTCAGTGTTAATTAGAAGCGGAACAAAACTATGCGAACGAAGATACCTTTCAGAAACCATTGCTTCACGCAGAGTGGTAAGAAAAACTGGTGAACTAGTAAGAAAACTTTCTCTGCATAGTGCTTTCGGTCTGTTGAAGAGTGCACAGCACATGCGAGGAACATATTTCATTGACTGCCCGGGTCGATACTGGAAGCTGGGTAGTGTAGCGATATCTTTTCTGCCATCCCCACGCTCCGCAACCAGAACACCAAGCAGTGAGTAAAAGATAATGAGTGAAATTAATCACGAGAACTGTTAACGAGTACCCAAACACAAGTTTCCCGCTGTTTCTACCGGTACCCTTCGCCTTGAATGTGAAGCGCCAAGGGGGATTTGTGTCGCGCCTGCGTTTCGGAATAAAACTTTCCAGCCAAACGACCAGCGCTTGGGGCAGCCCAAAACCCAACACAAATTCTGCGACGGTCAGGCCGTTAGCGGTCGATTAGTGCAGCGAAGCGGCACTCATGAGATATGAACTAAGGGCGGTAAATTAATGTTCTTGGAGAAGCCCAAAAAGAAATATGTTGGCTAGCCAATGAGGGAGTGATAAAACATAAGGGAAATAGCCGGGAATATTCCGCTGCAAAGAATCTCTTGCTGCTTGCTCATGTATAGTTTGCTAACGACGTTGAAAGAATATTCATGTGGTGTTGCGAAATTGTAATCGGTATTATTTACTAACCAAAATATGTAATCAATTTTATTTCACTTTTAATTTATAATTTCTCCTCAATTTCACACAAACATAAACTAAATTTCGCCGTCTTTTTGGCTTCATAGTGAATTTTCAATAATTGCAGCATAATTCAGCTACATAATAATTTAAAAGCTATGTGAAAGTGTTGGCCAACTCAGCTCATATCGCTTACTTGTGGCTCTATTTTTGGGATTGAGAGCCCAAAGCAAACGGAATTTGCTAGTGAGTTCGACTAAACCGGAACCGGCAAATGCTTTCACACAGTCGCTGCCCATTAATCGTCCCGGAAGATGTAAACGCCACGGTGAGATATGAGTTAAGGAAATGACTAGGTTTAACGCATATCCAATGGTCTACCGGACGTTGACCACTGCCTTTATTTTTGAAAAAGAAGTGTTTGTTCCTCTCCACACACAGCAGTTCGTAAATATTATCGTATTAGCTCCTGTAAAGATCAAAGGGCAAAGCAATGAAAAGCCCAGCTTCATTTGCTCTGATGTTCATGCTTGTGCTTGGTATTCACGGAGAGTGTCATCTCGTTTCAAGAGCTCGAACAAATAGCGCTCTGATATTTACATACATAGATTAGTTTGCGAAGCTTTAAAGGTAGGTGTTTTCATTTCAGTACAACACCTATTTTCATTGGAAAAGTTGGACCTAGAAAGTTTACACCATTCGTTGAAACGCTATTTTTTTTATGTTTATTTGGAACGCTATGTGTTATTAAAGCAGATAGAAAATTTATCAACAGTTTTTATTTGATTTCCATATTCATGCATCAAGTTTTCGAATAATATGGGATTTGGAAATTGAACAGATAATCCAAACTGAAAACGAAATGGAACTATAAGTGGATGAATTTATTATGGATTGATGGATACATATTCACTTCACCCCACAAATAGAGTCGTTAGTCGGTCTGGCGCTATGCTACGATGCCACTACAACACGCCCTGAGGTAATTATCGAGAGCATGATCTCGCAATACCTACTCTTATCATCGTTCCCTTCATTAGTCTAACGAATTTCTGCTGCTACCGAATGTTTCGGACGCAAAAAAAAAACCCTTAACAATTGCCAGTTTCCGTTTCGGTCCCATGGGCAGATAACTAAGCTATTGATTGTTCGTGAATTTGACGATGCAATGATGCAGGAAATTGGCGACTTTCGCCATTGAAAATACGCACCACGTCATCCTGCGAACATTAATTGACAGGTCAACTGCTAGAAGCAACAAGCAGTGTGGGTTGAAGGACTTGTTGGATTGTACATTCCCAGAAGTGTCCCACGAGGAAAGGGCGAGTAAATTGCTAGGAAGAATTCAATTCCCCAAGCGGTAAGATTAACTGTTTTGGTCTGACTTGACACTTTTCGCGAAAAACGGAATCATACATATCCTGAATTTATGTTATTTCGAGCTACCTGTAAGAAAACCTTTCATTTTTTTTTACAAATTTGATCAAAAATGATGCGTTTAAATTCTGTCTTTAAAAAAAATTGGACACATAACACCAAAAAGGGGAACTGGTTAATTTAAAAAAATATTGTATCTGTACGTACAATCAATTTATTAATTGGATTATGTTAAACATGGAGTCCGATGGAAAAGCAGTCATGTCAAATGCATGGCTCAACTAACGAATGGCATACAAATTGAATGAAGTTGAAACATGATCTGTCCACTAGTGAAAAAGGTAATGCGCATAAAAAAAAACAGCATACGTTGTCAACTGATCTCGTATCTGTTCAGCATCGTCACATAAAGAAGTAACTTGTCACACACAAGCGCTGCGCAGCCATAGAGCAAAAACTGTGAAAAGGCACACAAAGGTATAAAAAACAGAAAGCAAAAAAAAAACTTATATTTTTTTCCTTGAAATCCCTTGAGGCAAAGCCCAATGATGATATTCACGTAGGTTGATCGTTTATTTAACCAAATGAACATTATTCCGCTGCTGCTAAACCCCGGGACGCCATCCTGGCCGAGCGAAAAGGCACTTTTTGCATAAACAGTATCAATTGCCATGAGCAACGCGTGAGCAAACTTTTCGCAGGGCTCCGGGTGGGATTTTCTATCTTAAAAAAAAAAATCCAGTTATGCCATCAAAATATCATGTCCCTCCTCCCGGGTAGATTACCACCTTCAAGTGCGGTTCTGGCACTCCTAGCACCAGCCATGGTTCGGCTACATAGCTCGTACATCATTTCCCTCCTTAGTCCCTCTGCGCATATAAATAGAGATTAGGATGTTGTAAATGTCGAAACTTTTACCAACTCAAATCGATTCAAAGTTTATCCACATGTCATCATAGCAAAAACACACACAAAAAAAAACACATGATAAAGAAGAACTTTGTACAGACGCTTGCTGTCGGCGTAAAACGAGTGCGTCGAAAATGATACCTTTGGCCACTTTTTGCAAGAAGATCGTATAAAAAGATTCATAAATCTATCCCATTAACTAAAAAGCACTAAATAAAGTTAACCTTATATTTTCACTCTGCATGTTTACTGAATAGTTGTTGCAAAAGCTCGCGTGATAGTTGAAAATAGTTGTTTTTATAAGTGTCCTTAATCGAGAGAAGAGCAAACTTTCTCGAGCTCGTAGCTTCTTCCTAGAGACTTAAGAAAAACTTTTGCCAAGCAGTCTTTCCAGCATACTCAATCGCGTAACAAACACGGAAGCAGTACGTACGACATTACCAAACCCTTTGAAGATAAGCACTCTGAAGCATCTAAGAAAGGGAAAAGCTGTAACATCTTCCCACGGGAAAAGGCGTACCGCAAAGGAAAGGATAAAGGATCATAAGTTTTCGATTTAGAGCTGGTCATGGTTTCCGCTAGAAAACCAAGCGTTTCTACGTCGTGGGATGGGAAAACTAGGCGCAGTGCGATGTCCAGCCGATGATGCATGGCGCGCTAATTTACGCCATGAATATTTATGGGCGCCACTTTGAGCTCATAAGACGCTATTCACTTCGAGAGATGCTTCAAACTGCTCGAGAACCCGTTCTTCATGGTTAAAAATAAAGGTTATTCACAAATGCTTACAAGGAAAGATAATGTCAGTACTATGGGCCCATATTAGCTGGGGAATATTATAGCAAAGCCTATGCGTCATATTTTCCCATGTGTTCATTATACTATGTACCATGTCTCCGTGTAGATAATATCGTTTTATACGGTCTGGATAATGTAGTTTTGAGAGAAGATAAAAGAGAATACAGATATAAATTCAAACCTACCCAAAAATGTAACAGTGCACCAGAAATATCGTTTCTTCTCCACGGTTCATAAATTTGACAAACTAGCCTCCTCGCAAATGAAACATGAACTCAAGTAGAATCTTTAAACTAATGTTCGTTCCTGTCCTGAAAATGTATTCTTTAGCGTGGGTGTAGGCATGACTGAGGGTCTACGTAAGATCGTGCGCTACCAAAACAACTCGGATTCCTTTCAACACTCGTGCTAACGCCTTATAAGGCGCATATTTTTATGTACGACAGTGATAAATAACGTGTCGTGTCTTTTATGGTTTCCAAAATTGTGGAAAGCAGGGATTTCGTACATTCCTACTTATTCAGGCAGTCCAACGACCGTGCAGTATGGCACAAAACCATTTACAAGTATAAAAAAGGTGAGCGTTGCTCGGGGGCTAAGTGTTAAATTTTGTTTTTTGCCACCGGTACACTGGTTTGCAGTGTGCTGTAAACTCGTAAAAAAGTTTATTCGCATGAACAAACCAAAATTTCCTTATAACAAAGCAACAAGTTTGAAGAGAACTCGGGAAAATGCCTTGAAAAGTTTTCTAATTGGGAATGAAAGTAGCTAGAGCCAAGAGCATTGCAAGCATGAAATCCAAATTATTTGCAACTATTCGTACAAAAATGATAGAAATCAACACATTTCCATTATTTCCGGCGTCCTGGTGCCACGTAATAGTTGTTAAAAAAAGGAGGAAAATCGCCTGTTTTATGCCCAAATTAGATAAGCAATTGCAGTCAGAAAGATACAGTGGATAGAAGAATTAAATATTTTCTACTGTCCAGTTGTTGAGCGGTCTTGTCAAACTTTTCTTCTATTCATAAAACTTAAACGACATCCAAAACCGATTGGTGGTAGGAAATGCCTCCATCTATTCATAGAACATGGGATGGTTTCATTCAATGGACCTGTTTAAAAGTTGGCCAAATTTTATTCGTTTTCTTCGAGCGAATCGGATCCGAAAAGCAATCCCAAAATGATCCCAGAAGTTCTTTTGTATTCTCTAACATAACATTTTATTAATTTATTCAACAATATTTCAAAAAACAACCTCTTTAGAATAACCAGGACAACCAGATGTTTGATTTTTTTTTTTACATACTCTTCTCACTTGTCACTTTAGATTATTTGCGCACGATGCTGACCGATTGTTAAGCTTGCTTTTTGTTTCTCACCGAAAAAACCTCTTAGCTCTTGAGCAGAGAAAAGTTTGCATTCGAGGCAACCATTTCGTTAACCAATGGCATGGTAGGCTCAAAAGTAGCCTATTTTTGCAATCCAACCAACAGAAATCCACCAAGCCGGTTTACGAAATGATTATCTCAACAGTCCCGTGTGACACATGCAATACGGACTAGCTAGGACAGATAAGAGGGAAAGGGAATAAAAATTCAGACCATCGTAATGCCTCTGGCTTTGCTGGGATGAGATAAAATGCAGGATTCTTGTTTCGAAAATGAACAGTCGCCAAAAAAAAAAAAATAAATAAATAAATAACGGAAAAAACTTAGGCCTCGCATCGTAGCGTAGGGTAGGAAATTGGTTATGCGGGTATTATGACGAATAAAAGCACAGGGATCGGTTGCTTACTTTGTTAAGTTTGATTGAAAATCCAAATATCATAATTCATGAAGTTTGTTCATTTGCTGCCTCCGGTTCTTCATGAAGTAATCCGTTGGGGTATCCTCGTGGTTGGCAGGAATGGAAAGATGCTTACGCTCGCTTGCTACACTTGCGAAGTGATGATTATTTACACCATTGTACCATGAATAAGCGACATCTGGACATAATCATGAGGTGAGTAACACATTTTAACTTTCACGTACGGCAGAAAATTTAGTGAGGAAAATTAACACTCTATATTACCGACACTAAACCAATTATAATAATTTTGACACTTTTGATAATTGACCCTATACGGGATATTTCGCACAATTCTCCGTCAAAGTAAGCACCAACGATATCGTCAAACGAAAAGAAAACCCAACGAACTCACGAACGCCTATCCTGAAACAAAAGTGCTCTTCGTCAGGACGGAGGATACGTTGCATCGGCGAACGCTATCATTGAACTGAAACGATGTTGATAACAAGCATTACCGCGGAGTCTGTTTACCATGATACTCATCCCCGGGGAACTCGCTCAGCAGACCTCAACGGGTACTCATGTTGAGAGAAGGCTAGAAAGCTTTCAGGAAATTTCCCATAATTTTCTCCAACACGCATATCCTTGCCATAAACTCATGTCCAGCTTTCGCCAGAACCAAACGGGAAGCACTGCACAGGTAAGCTTTAAGCAGTAGATGCTCAACACATTTTCCAAGGAGCATGCGCCGTTGTACGTTGTCTTGGAAAAGCTTTTGGGTGTACTATCTGCAATGCCCTCTGTGTTCAAGGGCTCAAAGCTTAACATATTTAGACTAAAAGGATGTTGGGTTCCGGAAGTTACAGCATGCCTTGTTCTAAAATCATCCAAGACACACTGGAGTAAACGTGGTCGTTCAGTTATCGGCCCCTCAAATAATTTCCGCACAGTATCTAAACATGTGATCAAGTTTAAACTGTCGATGAATCTTTTAAGCGTGTTTACCTAACCAATAAAACCAATATTCGTGTGAAACCACTGAAACACAGAAAGACCGATAAAATTGGGGTGATTAAATTTGTATCATAACTTGATACATCTAACCTAATTGATTGCAAGCTATTAAATCTGAAGAATAAACCAATGTACTTTACAACCCCATGTAACCATCAAGCAGCGTTTACGATCAGAGATTCCAGCATTTCAATGCACGATCAAACTTTGCCTCGACTTCGATTCCGTTCACCTTCATCATGGGAGGTGTTTGAACGAAATTACTACAATTTGTGATTCGCTTCTTTATGATGACATCAAATGGTGTGCGTATTTCGTACAGCGATGCAGTGCTCGGTGGCAAGCACAACGCTTAGTGATTTAATGTGGTGTGCACAAAGTCGTAGGGCAACCGATTTTCTTGCTGCCAGACACTGTATTGCGCTTAATTTGAAACCAAGTGCGTGCCAAGAACGTGCCGGACGGATGGGAAGTCGACGGTTCAGATTATTATTGTATTTACGAAGCCTATAAAACACAGGACCTTTTGGGCATGCGTTAAGCCATAATCGATAGCAAAAAAAAACAAATTTCTTGCAGCATCCTGAATACTCGTAAAAGCGGTTGAACCGGAATTAAGTGATAAACTAAATAATTAAGCATTTTTGTTCCCCCGATAAGTTTGCCTGCGCCTGCAGTTGATGGTTTGACTTCGGAATGATGATACAACGCCGTCAAAGACACAGTCTTACAGTTAACATTTGAATCTAATGCCAAATATTAGACTGCATGACCGCGTCCTCGCCAGTGTTACAATTACTTCGGTTCGTGTACCAACATAGTTAGTTCAAATAGATATATTGAAATGCAGACACGTTAAGCACGAGTAAAATTGATCTTCCATTGATGCTTTTTAAGAGATTTAACATTCAGTTTCATTGAACAATATAAGGATTGTATTGTTGTTGTATTGATCGGTGTTTAAAAATTGTAAGTATTCGACATCAAAAATAAGATATTTAACAATAATGTTTTGAATAAGAATTTATGTAATTAATTCATACCACTGGAATCCACCGTTCATAATGTTTAAGCAGTTCATCTGTGTATGTAGCATTGTTTACCTGAAAAGAAGAGAAAATTACAATTTAATATTGAAAGATGGAAGCATCGTTACGCACTTTCAAATGTTAATCGGTACCATAATTGATTTACAAACTGCTTAACTATTTCTCCAAATGCCTGCGCTGTTTTTGAAATCTATCTCTGATTTATCTGATCTTTTTTTTGATACTAACACATTTGTCAGGGACATTGCACCACATTCTTGAAGTGCTCGATCATGGATGGGAAATATAATCATGCCCTGTTTCTCGTCAATTCTTAGATACTGATGCATACTTTTCTACTTGACGTCATGTTTATGCTAGGTGTGCATGGTTGCTTGAGGAACATTAGCCAAAAACTGTTGCTTCTCGGTGGCTGATGGGTAGAGAGCTTTGTGCCATATTAAACCAGTGAGAAACTCCAGGAGTTTGATTAATGGTAATCATTGCAAGAACGTCCGGTGTCCGACGGGTAGCGCCATCTTCGAAAAGAATACCATAAATCATTCTTTCGTTTCCGGTGTCCACGGCGCAAACATCAAAAACAGCACGTGGTCGTTCGTAGCATGCGAGAGCGCGGTGTGCTATATTTACGGTCCTTGCTGTCTAGCATAAATAGGTGTGGACGGCGCGAGAACAATAGCAAATGGATTACATATTACGATCGAGACCAGCGGATCGTGATTCAATTTAATCGATGTGGTTCGATAAATCATTGGCGCTTGTCTACGACAAATTTGTTGGGCATATGACACGAGGTCCAAATTATTACCGACTGTTATTAACATTTCAAATAAAGAAAATTCTCTGCATACCGGTTGTTATCAATTGAAGCCAAATCAGGCCAAGAATAGGATAAACTAACATAGGATAAACTGACATTGTAAAATAAGCCGATTAAACGGCCTTTTTGTGTTCTCCTTAACACAAAATTATTCTCTTCAAGACACTACTGTAGTTTAATATGCTTCCACTGCAAAAAACATACCAGCCAGTTTATAACCTACATTCTCGTTGGACGAAACATGGTGGAATTGCTTTGCTTTACTCATCGCTTGGCACTTGATTTACATAAATCGACATCAACTCGCTCACCATGATCCACTCGGTCCCACCGTGTGCGATTGCAGCGATAGAAAATCCACTTAACTGGCACCGCAACAAATCATCCTGGAGATCGAAGATCGCCGAGTGCTAAGCAGACAGACGGCATCGCAGCTCTGGCACTGAACGGTCGAGAATATCAATAAAAAAGTAAAAGACTATAACCCCAAAGAGCTTGATTTGCATGTGAAAAATGTGAGCAAAATCAACAGGACCGCTCATGTAACATGTGTACACGTGAATGTATGCATCCGCGTGTGTGTCTTCTGTATCGATGAAGGTTTCAAGCTCGTACCACGGCAGGGAGGCAGGAAACGACAACGATTGCAGGACGAAATCATTAGCATTTTGAAAGCAGAAAGTGCCTAGCATAAGGGATGTTTTTTCGTCACCTTTTTGCCAACACAGTGCCACTTTTTGCAACAACAAAAAACTCCAGAAGGATGGTTCCGACGAAAAAAAAAACGGAAACCAACGACGTGATGTATTGGGAAAATCAATCATTTGCACCATGCTGACCCAGCTTTAAGTTTTAGTCGATCGAACGGTCGCACATTTGACTATTGAGCATCGGTTGCAGAGTATAAAAAGGTCGCGAGCGAATGATATTTTCTTTCAACTGTTTGGTGCGATTTCCTTCATCCTAGTTTCAAAAACACATTATATCCATTAAGATTGTAAATGTCCCGTTTTAACCTTGCAAAAGGGGTTGCAATATATTAAAACTTTAGGATTGGTTCTTCTGATGGAAAAGCAAGAGTAATCGAATAGCTGCGTTACGATATGGTAACAAAAGATTCAGTCAGAAACTTGCCAATTTAACAAGTTTAGACACTTATGAATATTGAATTTCGATACTTCAGATTACTCGGAGAGATTAATTCGGAGAAGTCCCAGGAGAAACATTTGTCACGGTTCCTTGAAATCCTGTTTTGGAATTAATTTTCGAAACTCTACACGAAGAATCCTGTTATTTGCCAAAGCTTACTCACTGAGGAATATCTATGGAAACGAAACCTTGAACAAAATTTCTACTCTTCTTTTAGCCGTTTTCTTGCATTTAAGAATGCATCATAGTTAATTGAACATTACAGATAGTGAATAACGGGGCGCCTCCATTTCGCAAAATGATATTTAAAAAAAGAAAACAATTCACTGAAGCTTCCAGGTAGGAATAAACCTGTAAAAACTATAATAAAAAAGAAGCACCATGTTGGATAAACAACCGTCAGAATTGAGTGCTTCCAGCGCACCTGATAAAATCGCCTAACGGAGCCGATGACAAGTGAAATGCATTCAAATGTCTCGCAACCGGAAGTGACTACTGCAAAAAGCGCGCAAGTGCAAATAGCGAAATAAAGCGAAAACATAGCGCCCCGTCAAAATGATTTCTCTGGGTCGTCATTCAGAAAGCCCCATGCAGACAGGCGAAAACTCAGTGTGCATCATTAACACGCCCGTCGGCTATCATCAGCATCATCAACATCATCGTCACCGTTGACGTCCGCACAGAAACGCTCGGTAACAAGTAACGGGTTGATTGGCGTCGTCTCGCATCGATCGTCAGCGGTCAGTGGTGAAACCCGGCAGTAAAGGCAATGCCAACGGGTTTGCTCATCGATAGAGCACCCGAACGTCAAGCAGGAGCGTGGTTCGCTCGATAGCGAATCGCCGATACGCATCACATCGTTTCACCGGATTTTCGTAGCAGTCGACGGACAGCAGGCAAGTCAGGAAATGCATCCAAATCCCATGTTGCTTCCATTGCCAAACCATGTCGATCGCAAGCTTTTCGATTAAACGCTGCTACCAGAATATGGGCATCGAGCCCACGAGGTAGGGGCGGGGGGGCGCTTTTCTGTGAACTCCAAACGCTAAACTGTACTACGCCAGGCATAACGATTAGCGATGAAGTGCACGGGCCTTTGGGCGACCCGAAGCAGAGCAATGTCAGGTAGTTTTAATTAATTGCAACAAATGGTAAGATAGCTTCCGAAAGGAGACGGACGGTGACATAGAGATCAACGGAGGGGAGTGCTGCTCCCACTAATTTCCCCGGGGATCCATTTATACCTAGCTGAATTAATGCGCACGGAGGGAAAGTTCATACCAAATCGAGGCGAACGTAATTTATTCGGTGCTGAAAACGCATCCTGCATGTCAGCGCGAGTATGCCCGGTGGTAACCAAATTTCCAATCAAACCTTTGCTACGCCCAAATCCGGCGAAAAAACGTGGTGGAAGTTAAAGCTATTTGAAAATAACTGTCAACCATTGCTTTTACGACGCATGATTCAGGATGCAACAAATTACATGCAATAGTTGGAGCATGTATTATTCTGAGAATTGCACTAAGGATGTCCAAAAACCTGCAACGACCTTAAATATATAAAACAATCTTTCTTTTCTGACTTATATTTCAAAGCCATTAGCAGCACAGGCATAAACACGAAAATATATCATTAAAGTTAAGAACATGTCAGCTCCCGCCTCCGATGGTGGTTCTGAGTACAGCCATTATTTTAGTTCCAATTTTTTTTTCTCGTTCAAATTCCAAAGAGCTCATTAGTTAAAAGACAAAAAGGTGTGCACGTTATCCTTATTCATCATTGTTTTATGTATTACTTTGTTTCCTTTTTCATTCTAGTTCTTTTTTTCTCCTGTAGCCAAAGCTCTCACAGGCATCCCTTAGCTCCGGGAGATTATATCAAACCGAAAATCGCTAACGTTGGGTTTGCGACCCGCAACAGGCTTTATAGAAAACGATGTGTTAATTTTATGTTCCTTAATCCACCCCATAAAACAAACGCAGTTTTCGTGTGATGGTTTCACGGCGATCGTGAAAATGACCGAGAAGTAAAAGTTTTTCGGTAATTTCCGGTAAACCGAACGACCGGAGGGAGAGTATTGGGAATCTTTTTTTTCAGCTTAGTGATGCCGGGTCGGGGAAGCCTGCAAGCGGACAAAGCTGCAAGATAGCAAATCTCTCGTTTATTAAATAATAAATCAGTTGCCTCCGCTCTCACTTGGCTTCTTCGGCCCACGCTTTCTATTTAGCCATACCACGAGCCGCTTCACTCTTCGGAAGACTGACAATGACTTTTCATTACCCTATGCTGCGTTTATCTTGTTTCCTTTCTAACCACTCCTAGATCAATTGCTTGGAGGAGTGAAATAAACAGGGATCTGAAAGCACGGGGGAAAACATCGGAAAACTTATCGACCAGAACGGCAACAACGAACGGTTTGTTTCTTGAACGCCACCACCTTGGCCACCGCCTAACACCTCGGTAAGTCCTTTAAGCATGTTATCACTTTTACCGTCGTAGCTCATCGATGAATTAGTCAAGCGAAACCGCATTTTATAGGATTAAAAATAAATCGTTAATGCTACCCCGAGCGGGCAGAAAAAAAAGCCGTTTTAACACCACCAGCTGGTCACGCTGCGTGTTGACAGTACGCACTGCTAAAAGATAAAATTAATTTGATAACTTTTGATTTGTGTTGGGGTTGCTGGTTTTGGTTTCTTTGAGGATCGAAAAACCCTATTAACCGTACAAGTATTGTAACAAGGATTCGAAAGTAAGGACACACATTTTTTTTTTGTGGCAGCGAACGAAAACCCTGTGTTACTAAGTGGCTTTTGTGTTCTACTTAACGTTGTAAATTCATTAGCACAGATGTGGCTCCAGGGCACCAGGTTTGTGTAGCATGATTTGTATAGTTAAAAACATACAATGAAACATATAATGATGCACAGACAAATTGATTCTTGAGTTTTTTTGCATCCTTAAATTCACAGAATAATATTTACCGTGACAGAAACTACAGCTTTCTACGCAACTTTTTCCGTTTAATTTAGTTTAATATCTCTGTTTGATTGCACAAACGCTCAAGCATTAGTTTTTATTGTGTTTATGTTGATTTGATTATTAATACATTGTTTTCTAGTACACGCGATTCTCATGCATTTCGCTGCAGTAAAATTCATTTCTTTTCTTGGCAATTCCTGATAATCGAATTGCCGACCGGATAGATACATTTATCGAAAGTTTCAACCTGGCGGTGGATGAAACGCACATGGTAATGCCATATAACCATTTAACCTGTCGATGGAATATTCTGGCGTATGTGGGGAAAATGTAAATAAATAAATAGAAAAAAACAACCTCGAGAATAGTGTTACACTGGAAGCACCATTAAAAATGGGAACGCACAGTCCACACGGGGTTGCATTGCAGGAATCTCTGAAAGATACATAAATTCACGTACGGATGAAATAGCATCGGAACCAAGCTTTATTTTAAAATCAGATTTATGGTTATGCTTGTACCAAGTGGCACCATACTCGCATTGTAACAATAAATCATAAAGCAATTCACCTAAAAGTAATGGAAAATGGTATGATAACTGAAACATTTCAAAATATTTATTCTACATGTAACTTTAACTACATCCTTTCAAACAAATCCAAACCCAAGAAATATGTTATTTTAATTCTCAAACAAGGTCAGTTGAGCCCAGTTGTTTAAAAACGGTAAAAGTACCAATTTTAAATAAGTTTCAGATATTAGCCCTATGACATTATGTCCAGTCCATTTTGAATGTGTGATACAAGACAAGTTGAGTATAATAGAAAATGCAATATTGATTATTGGATCACACTGCCGAAATGATTGATAGTCGAAATATTGGCAAATTCAAACATCATCCAATAAAACCTCCTCCACCTGGCCCCAAAGACCGTCTCGCCAGATTAGATTCGTTTTGAGTAATCTGTAATGATGTTGATGATGATGATGATAATGTTGCAAAGTTCATTAAATGGACGAATAAATTTGGGTATCCACGAATCGTAAACGATCCCAGTCTCCGCGTCAAAGTTACGTATGGGTCACCTTGCTATATTTTCCGAAAGGACACTCATCACAAACAAATCGATAAACATCAATAGATGTTGGGTATGCTATTTTTCTTTATGAAGCCTTTTGTGTAAAATCGGGAACTGGTTGATTGGTCGAAAAACATGGCTGTTCATAAAAGGTTGAGAGGAAGGGAGAAAGGAAGCCAATCAAATCTATATTACCCAGCAAATGCATCTCTTTCCCATAGTCCCGTTCTGATCAATAATAATGGTCATCAAATTTAGCCTGCGAGGGGCACCTGCGGAGGAGGTTCCACTGAAATCGATGTCATAATCGGATAAAAGTACCGAGACCAGAATGAAACGCACAAATTCTGCACAAATCATACGCTCATTGACCATCAATGTACGGACGGATCCGTTCCCGTGCAAATTGACCATAAAGAACAACAATCCGTCACAGTTGGGCGGTGGAAAAATGTTCGTCCTTCCGTGAGTTGACAAAATGTGCCAACGAGTGCGAGACAAGTGAATCGTAGAAACATAGAATTAAGAAACAAAAACAATCCCCTACATCAAAATTTAATCAAATTGTTGCTCTTGTTTCTCTAAGGGATTTCAAATTCAAATTATCCTCGCCGTTCGTCGCGGGTGTGTTTTGAACGCGAATCACTGGAACGAACGTCAACTCAGGCAAAATATCGCCAGCACTGCTAAAGCAAATGAAAGCAGGGCAGACCCAAACGTACCAACACATATATATATATATATATATCAACGCTTTTCACTTTTCCGGTTCACTAAATCACGCTGTTTTTGTTTTCCGAATTTGCAGCTCCCCTTCGTGAGCACTGATTGATTGGGAAAAGGAAACAGATACGAAAAAAAAACAAAAAACGCCACCCACTGGGCGTTGAATGAGCCCCGCGGATCATTCGAGTTAGTAGGCCCTGTGAGCGAAATGTTTAGTGAGTTGGAAAAAGGACGCTGCACAATTTCAGCCCTGTTTGGCCTCCGGCGACCGAAAATCTCCGGCGGGACCAAAGCAATCTCGGCTGTTGGGACGTTCGGTCGAATCAAACACGCGTTCAGTTTGAAAGGCCGAAATGCTAGGGGCCAAAGGTTGGTTGATTTCGCAGCACTATGTTTGCTTGTTTGAGTTGATTATTTGGAACATCCGTTGGGGACTCTCCAGCCAAGGCGACGTACCAAAGGGCCTACAGTCAACATGGAGGTCCAAAGTAGGGGAAAAGTTTTTAAAAATGGGGGAACAAATCCTGCAGTCCTTTCCTCAGGCTGCTAGTTGCAATGCTGGCACACCCTAACTGGAGTTCTTGTTTGTTGCAAAAGAACTTTGCGAACCTTCTGAAAACTGGAAGGTATTGTTAAATCTTAACTGCTTTTAACTTTCAACAACATGTCTTTTTTTTTCAAAGCAAAACTCCCCGTTGATGGCTTATATCATTATAAAAAATTATCTTCAATTTAGAGAAAATCACGTATTAACTCCAACCCGACGCAAACTCGATTACGCACGCAGAATAATACGAAGAACGCACATTGCACATTGTACCAACGATCCAAGCAAGTGGTTGCAAATATTGAGGTTCAAAATGTTCAAGGAAAATGAAAGCTGCAGGCCACCCGCCAAAGGCGATGAAAATAATTTCAATAAAAAAGCGATAAATACTATCTTCACAAGGGTGCAAACCTAAGGCAAGTCAGCTGCCAACCATAGCTTCCAGGCTTTCAGAGAAACGTTTCAAGAATGGAAAGCGTGCGAGCATTAATTTCCCGATAAACTTTATAGCTAAATCATGTATGAAATTACCGACACTTCATGCCACCGTTGTCACTTTTGTGAAGCTCCTCCCGGAACTTCGAAGCGAGGTCTCGTACCTTGGCTCACCCGGCCGAGACTGCTATTGCATGACATTGCAGGGTAAAAACATAAATTGTCTCTAAGAAAAAAAAAAGAAGTATCCGAAAGCAATTCGATGAAGGTGGCCTCGGGAGCAGTGAACCTTTTTGGTAAGAAGCTGTGGGAAGACGAAGCAGTGAGGCGTGTAGAACGAACCTTTTTAAACCTATGCGGCTGGCGATCCTGTTGCTTTGTCGAACGTTTGGGAACTTCTGCCAATTCACGTTTTCCTCGAATGCTCGCTAAAGACGGCAACAATGAACAAATACCGTGGGCGAAGAAACAGCCCTCCGTTCTGAGCGGCAAAGGGTATGAAGACCAACGCCTGCCAAGAGCCACGAAAGAGACAGCTTCAGTTTGAAATTTATGGCCAAAAGCAACGGAATGTGACAACGACCGTTGTGTCTTCGTGGTCCTTTCCGCCAGACGCGATTTGCAGCATCTTCTCTGCGGGACAGGAGATCCGCAGAGGAAGGCAACACAATTTGTACCTGAAGAAAAATTATGTGATAAACATAAAAGGCGCACATACCAGATGGTCTAATGCCAGAGCGCGTTTCCGACATGCCCAACTGCACGACGGGCAGGGAGGATACTAACCCTTGGCACGAAAGACATTCCGAAGACGAACCTATACTGATCTTTTGACTTTCTTCTATTGGCATTGGGGGTGGTGATTCGAATGCCTGCCCTGGCTGCTAGCAATTCTTTGATAAGATGCTGTTTTCAGGCGCATACTTCGTGGTGCGATTTATCGTTCCGGCCATTTTGTTACTGCCATTTGTTGCGTGTCGTCATCTCCTACCCGTTCGTATTAAGCATTGTCTCTTCGTTGGATGGCCAACAGCAAAGAATCGTTGAAGGGTCCCGATGCTCAGTTTCTTCAAGTATGTTTAGATGATCTTTATTACATATGCTTATTTTAGATAAGATGCGTTTGGCATATTGTGTCGTGTTTTCGAAACGTTAAGTTCGCCGTTTCAAATTAAGGTGATGAAATGACTTTTGAATTGAATACTGAATCTTTCAACTGAAGTGAGTATTTGCGGTCAAAGGAATGCTAAATATGTCACGGCTATGCCAACCCATTCGTCACACCAAGAAGATCGAAACCAAATTTAATGTTGCATTACAAGTAAATTCGTTTAAAAAATAAACATCGTATATGGCCATAACATAAAAAAATTGTTTGAATAAACAAACACCGGTTATTGAACGGTGTACTTAGGCCTTATGCAACATTCAATATTCAATACCAAGTGTTAACCTTCATCTCTTAGAATGTTGTGTTCAAACGAAAGGAAATGTTTGGCGTACAGGCGGTCACGGGCCGGTTTTTGATACCATCTGTCACCATAGCTATTTAGGGTACATAAATTGTCGAAAACATTTTTCGTCAGGAATCTTAAAATCCCCACTGTTCGGGCTCCGGTGAAAGCCCGATGTGTACGCTCTTGCTGATCCAAATTCCGTACGACGTTCAGGAAGACTGCGATTCAATTTTCGTTCCCCGAACACTGTATGTCTAGGTATCTTTTCCACCTGTGAACTTGCCCGAAGAGGAGCAAAAAAAAAAAAAAAACTAGCTACAGTAATAAAATGTGCAAAAATTCCTGCTTTGATTTATGAGATCCGCAATGAGATTGCGCTTCACGTGAAATATACGCATATACTCGCATACACAAGCGTCCTTCTAAGCGCAGATTTCCTTTGGGCCTTCCAGTGCCAGAGGCTTTTGGTCTTAACATTTTTTGTTATCGGCTTAATACGCTATTTGCAAGGTTTAATCGGCACTGATTCATGTCTAACATGAGTCACGGTGCACTGGGAGTAAAGTAGCAGGTGGACAAGCAGCTCTGCAGGCCGCAAAGAGCTTCCAGCGCGCTACTCCTTGTCGACTTCCCCCCCCTCGAGCGTTTACATCCCTTCGGGAACGTTCGATGGAAAATTTATGTACCATTGTTAAGCTAAACTGTCTTGCTTTGCCTCAGTTTGATGGGACAGGCAGCTCAGCAAACAAATGCCCGTCTATATGGTATTGCTGCTGCAGGTCTTGAAAGAATTGTAACTAAGCTCTCCAAGGTACGGTTGGGAATCGTTAAGTCATTCCGAAGACTTACTGCGCTGTACAGCGACCCAGGGTGTCTCATGAGGATTACATATCCTGGCTGGTACAGCTGAGCTTGATAAGCTAGACGTAGTCCTTCGCAGAAGACCTAGAAATAAAAGACTTGTTCGCGAATGGGGCTTGTACGCATTTCAACCGAAAGAATCGAAGGAGCACAGCAAAAAGTTTTGAGACTGTTTGCTGCAAGACAAAAAGATGTATGTGTTTTACACTCTGCGTTGTTCCTGAACGAAAAGCACCCATTTTATTGTATATTGTACTGTACTGTATCGTACATTTAAATTAAATCCAAAGTAAGAGCCTTTGAACATCTTGGTATGGGTTATTTAGGAAACTTTTGATCGGGTTGAAATTATCATAAAATTACCTAACGAGTTGTATGAAAATCAAAATTTGGCAAACTATGAAACAACACCAACAATATGAGATGTGACCTTCATGCCCTATGTTGGAAACAATCTATCAAAAATACCAAATCATATAAATAGGTCCAATTGGAACATGTGGATTGGATGGACTTTGAATGAGGCTTCACAGCTAATTGTTATAGAAAACAGTTAATCCTGCTTCCTGCAGAAAGCACTGTGCTAGCCAGCAAGCACCAACACAGTAAGCATATCGTTCGATTTATCTAGAGTGGATGTCTATAATTACGGCTACAAGAATGGCAAGGTTCGAACTTCCTTCCTTCTGTTGACAAACATTTCCTGTCCTCTCGAGTGGACAAATGCCTTGTCCTTTGTGGTAGCTTCGTTGCTGCAGGGAAAATTATCATCTTTCTTAAGCCTCGAGAAGTCTTCCGCCTCAGGTCAACAAATACGTTCCTTCGCTCGTTGTAAGCGACAGGACGGGGTGCACGTGTTGCCTCAGGCCTTCGGTCGTCTAGAGATGAGTTGGAAAATGAGTCGGCAACGAGTAGCCACTCCTAGAAGACAATTATGCAAGATCTGTTCTTTTTGTGTCGGCTACCAACCTCTCGCTTGTAAACAACGTATGCTAGTGTTAGCAATGATAGCAGCAACAACCGTAGCCATCAACCATTACAGCAAGGCCCTTTGCCACGTCGACACATTTAAGTTGGGTGAACAGGGACAGATACAACCCTAAGACTGACTCACTTCCATTCTTTCTCATGAGTAAGCAACATCACTGAAAAAAAAAACCAAAGCCTCTTCTTCGACGCCGTGCGGAACATCTTCGTCTGCGAACTTCCATGACCATTGTCCGCCCTACTTGCGAAACATTCCCAGTGATATATTGAACAACGTTGCTGTGCACCTCCTCGCAGAAAGTGGGTTCATAAAAATCGTTAATTTATTAACACTTTACCAAAGGAATGGCCACACTTCGAACGTGTCCGCCCACAGATGCCAACTGTGCCAGGACTGAAGTGATTAAAGCTCCACACGATCAACTAGCTACGCGAGACCCGGGTCCTTCCGGGGCGACAATATGGCGACGCAAATGATGGCCCCGGCCCGTTTGCGTATCGCCCCTTTCTTCGGTTCATGCAAGGGTCGCTGACGTCGTTGTCACGTGAGTTGCAAAAATTATCGCAAATGACGAGCAGCACGAAACAAAAGCACCTTATTTACACGGGCCATTTCTCAGCGCGAATGCATTACGTCGGGTTGATTTGGGTTTGCCTCTTCCGACGATGCTATTAAAATTGTCTGTGCGAAAAACGACGCCAAGTCATCGTAAAGAGCCATTGCCATTTTATTGTCCGCATTCCAAAGTTGCAAAGACGTTACCGTTGTATGTTCATACTTTTCCATCGTGCGTTCCGTGTGGCGATGTAAGATGGAGCAACATCTTCCAGGAAAGTAGTTCAAGTTACGATTCGTGTACTGAAGTGCGTGTTCACCACGTTCATAATCATTTTAATGGTCCTCTTGAATGTATGGTTCCTGCCCCGGTGAAATGACAATAATTGTTCCAAACGTTCTTGATGTATCGTTTCTCAACCAGCTAACAAAGGCAATCGACATCAGCGGTGGGCAGAGATCTACCGATACAATCAAAACTTGCTTCGTGGTTTACCACTAACAACAACCTGGATGATTTTATCATTCCGTTTAGTCGGTAAACTTTTCCGGCTGAGGCAAACATGAAGTATAGCTTTTCATAGAGAAACCACATGACACTAAACCTTCAAAGATGTCTAGGGTATCTATATTTATTCAAGGTGCTTCCCAATCCTTCATCTCGCGCGTCTCTTGAGTCGCATGATTGAAGTTGATACCATTTATAACTTCCTCTCCGCTACATGCTTTCCCGAAAAATGTGGCTACCTTTCTGTCCATCGGCAACCGTCCCAAAATTATGCCGCATAATTAACCACGCGCATAAATAAATTTGTCAGCTCGCACCACCTTTTACTCATTCGCGTGGAATGGAACAATTTGACGGATGTGTGATTCTTCCCGCGTTAATGGCCTATGTGCATTGTAACAAGGAGACGTGGTTTGACTGGCAAACGCGGTATGATAATTAATAACCGAGCAACATATCAAATACACTAAAGGAAAGAATATTTTCGATAAAGAGTCTGATCATTCATCAACCTGATAAGATGATGAAGATGATGGTTTACATTAGTGAAGACTTGGTGGATTGGTGGAAAACTTGAATCATAAAGATCATTGAAAGATACTTTTCCAGAAATATTCAAATAAGACACAAATGTATATTCCTTGTTATGCTTATTTATCCATTTAAATGCAAACATTATGCTTTGCGTAAATGAAATGTAAAAATATGTTTTCCCTGATCATAGTCGAAAAAAAGTCGAAAAAATGCGTGATGTACTCTTACACGTCCACTTCATGCGAAAATGTCTACAGCATTCATAGGACTAGTTGTGTGCATCCTCGTCCTGTGCCACAACAAGAAAGGCAGCTTTTACAAAACAAACACCCGACATTGACTGATGAAGGACCAGGGATTTCGTTAGGGAACATCCAAAATGGTTACCATCTCTGTGCGAGGTTAAACACACGGACCGGTAGAAGCACCGGTGGAGAACGATAAAACTTTTATCGACCACCTTGTACACTTTGCATGGCGAACCAACACCCAAATTGGTAGCTTTCTATCCCAACGGATCGTGTACGATAAGATAATTTTCGTTCCAACCGCACCCTCGTCGCTCCGAAAGTTGCTTACGGTGAGGTCTTGGACTAGCGATAAAAGTGGTTCGGTTTCATGCCGGAAATCTTCACTCTTACATCAGAGCCACCCCGCTACCATCGAGAGTTGGTTTTAATGGTTACAAAATTTAATTTAAATATGCAAATATTCACTTCTTTGATACATAGTTCCGACCTGGACCGATGGTGTCGGTAGCGCTCCACCAATGCTGCAGAGGAAGATTCATCACCATCACTAGCACTACCATTGTAGGCAGCGTATGTGTGTGTGTTTAATAGAAAAACAGGAAGATTAATGAGAGGCTTTAGCTGAGGAAGGATTTATGGAGTGAAAATATTTGATGAAACACCCAGTTTAAGCAAACGGATCACGCCACACCGAATCTGAGCGATTCGTAGAACAACATGTTAACACAGAGTCTCGAGGAGTAACTACACAACAGCGTAATTCAAATTCTCCTCAAAATTTGATTGCCCCTTGTCTTAATCGAAGATCGTATAGGAATAGTAACATTGTAGTAAAAGAAAAAAAAGATATTTTTTCAAGCATGTTCATAATGGTACATGTTTAGAGAGAAATGTGTAGGAAACTTTAAGCATATGAGCATTACGAAACGAACCTATGCTCAACGATGTTTTAATTTTTGTATTTTACAGCACAATTCCACCAATCCTAAACTGCTACGATAACAAGGCGAACTCTATCCGACTTTGTTTCTATTCTATACTATCCTGTGTTACCAGTATATGAAAATAGGGGTTGTTTTGAAAAAAAAAAACCCTGAATATTAAGTATTTTATTCGAAATAGCATCGTTTTCGAACCGCATCTTACAGCAAGTTCATAAAGGTATTTCTTTTCCCACCTTTCCCGACAAAAGTTTAGCAAACTTCGTTTGCGTGAGATGTCGTGAGTATTTGAAGAACTTTGCCAAATTTTGCCTTTCTTCACCTTTCTACGATGTCACCTGCTCGCCTTGAGCTATCAAAGTTGAATGATGTGGCAAAATAACGTAATGAACGCGCAACAGTTTGTGCATGCTGGACGGATAAGGTAAACTTAGGCGAAACAGAAGTTTTCTTGCACGTTTGCCAAAGGAGGACCGTGGCGGCCACAAGGGACAGAACTTTGGTCGGTCGTGGAAAAATCACCTACAGATGTGTGGTAGGTGGAGAAAAACCTACTTTTAACACCAACACCACCACCACCACGCAAAAAGTATTTCCAGCAACAACCGATTAACCGTGAAAGTTTTGATCTTTCCGTCAGAAACGTGTCATCACAGTTGTACGTTGCTTATATGTGAAAAGGTTAATTAGTTATGTGAAGATAAGGTAGGTATAGCGCCCCTGTGTTAGATCTCTTATCGCGTTTTCCAACATACAGCTATTGTTGTGACTATGCAGGAGATTTCATTCTTTTCATGGTTGAGGTTACCCATCCAAATGATATACTCATATTTTTTCAAGCGTTATTTTTCTTCCCCAAGATATTGCTTACGATGATGTGAACCAAACTGCGGTCCAATTTTTATGAATTCAGTTCATGTTTAATGCATTGCATGGGTTCGTCATCCGGGAAAATGGCAAAGAAAAAACTCAATCTACCGCTTGTATTCACTATTTCTTATTTTTGACCAGCGGTTCCACGATTTCGGCGAAAATGCCTTCTAGAACGTTTCTCTTGAGCCACTCTGTTTCTTTTTTATCCAGCCATCCATCTTCCGACGTCGAATAATGGTATTCTTTTCAAAACCAACATCGTTACCATCATTGCAATCAAACGAAGGAATAGAGAGCGAACGCCAGGCGCAGAAGGGTGGTGCGGCACTGCGCTTGAATGTTCGCGAATTCCACCCTTTGCCTTACAGTGGCATGGATTTTTTAGAGCGTTTCAAGATGCCCTCGCAAATCAAACGTAACGAGCACGGAAAAAGGCATTTTAAAGCCACTCTAGTGCGGAATAAGAAACAAACAGCGTAAGGACATCGTAAAACGACCTTATGTGAGATGTTTACGACTCTCCATAAAAATGTATATTTTATGAGTTTAAATTAACAAAAAAAAGAAGCCAAAACCAAAACCATGACAAAACCGAGGGAGGGTGAATCAAGTTTGTGGTTAACCATTTCTATCATCGAATCTTTGTCTCGGGTTACGTCTTGAATTCCTTCGGAATCGTTGGCACTTCCTTCTTTGCAGCGTAATACTACGTGAGAAGAGCAGAACAGAGATCCCGGAAAAAATCAAGTACAATCCTTGGACTGCAAAGCTGCTCGAATTTCAACAAAGACTGATGCGATCAGTTTTATTCTTCAATTATCGCTTTCACAACCTCAGCACTGTAGTAGCCTGACTCTGGGATTGATAAATTATAATTACAAAAACTGTATGCTTGCTTACTCGGCCACCTACCAAGTAAGTCTCATATATTTAATTTTAAGTAAGTTCAAAAAACATGCAGTTCTTATAGTATTTGCAAGATTTTTAACACATTAATTCTCGATCTATTTGATTATCTTTGGTACAAATTAAACCATGAATAATAAGCGACTGTGTTGAGATTGAGTTCCACCAAAAAATGGACTGGATAAAAAAATGGAAAGCACGATGTTAACATTTTTCGGTCAGACTTTGGCCAACAGCCAAGAAACCAACGTGTATTTTCTTGTTCGCCATAAACGACCACAGATTAAAAACTCTTAACCGAAGTCGAATCGGTATTCTTTCGGCCGCAATGGACGATTGTTCTAGTCTTAGTTGGGGACAGCGCTAGCCCAAAAAGCTACATCGAAAAGCCAGTTTGTTTGTTTGTGAGTTTTGATACTAGTTTTCTTACCCACTTTGACCAAGAATCGTATGGCGTTGCCCCGTCGGTTGAACCCGAAAAGGTTTTTGGTGATTTATTACAAAGATTTATGCGTGCTTAAATGTTTTTAGGATACTCGGCATCAGGTCTGGGTCCCATATTTCGCACACAGCAAGCGTGCGCTTGCCTGTGCAGGTCAATGGATTGTAAATAGAGTCGTTGAGCAAAGGCAGTAGCAGTGGCCAGCACCTTCCCCTCGAATTTTCCTTGGAAGGATAAAGGAAAGTATCTTCCTAAGCGGATCGAAACTCTTCCCTCAGATTTTAGCCACAACAAGCATGTGGTATTTAAAAAAAAAAAGGATTGCGTACGCAAAATCAGATGCTTTTCGTTCGCCTTTGTAAGTCACATCGAGAATTCAAGAGTCGAACTTAGAAAGATTCGAAAAATTAATGCCCCGCAAAGCGGATAAAATTTCGGCCACCAACCATAGTTATCATTGGTTCTCCGAGAATCAAATAGATATTGGAGGGAGCAGGCATGAGATTTAGCAAAAATTAGATTTGCAAACGCAAAAAAACAAATTCAGGATGAGTTTTAGGATCCTTGACCAAAACCTATCTGACAAAATGGTTGTACACGAGCGGTACGGCCATGGACGGGCCAAACGAAATCCTAGTGCTCAACTTTTCCCAACCAAATTTGTTGCCGAATGCTGTCTACGATATGTTTTCTCTGTTGAAATATCTGATGAAAGAAGTTTTCTTGTCCCACAAACCCCATTCTCGAAGGGGTGCTTGTACAGGATTAGTCGATTTTCGGATGGTTTATGCACTTCACCTTTTGCGGAAAAAGCCGATCGTTGACCGTCATAAATATCCGAGATTGCGGAACCTTTACGCACATACTAACCTGTGGAAAGGAAGGAAAAGAAACACGAAAGCCGGAAAAACTTTTAATAAAGTTCGATAAGCAGCTTCAGCAACACACTTTATTGGCTATGACAGCAGGTAAAAACACATGCTTTGCTCAACCATCCTGTCGGCCAAACTTTACTTGATAGGCAAATCAAGCAATAGGAAGTGATGAAGATCAAGGGATGTTCATGTGACAGCGTGATAACCAGGATTGTTTTTTGAAAAGACAAAACAAATATTCGATAACGAAAAACAGCTAAGGTTTAGCTGGAGTTTGGTTTTCGCCCTATTATAACCATTGATTGTTACCAAACGCCTTTAACGTGCAGCAATGATCTTTGTTTGTTTTAAAAACTGACACCTTAAAAACCACAAGCTTTGCTTGGTAAAAATACACCATTTCACTAATGCGTTCTATATACTTTCATTAAAAAAGAAAACCGGAAATCAGACACCGTGGTAGCATGCTTTAGGACAATCTCGTTTACCTCGTTCTCATATGGTGGCATATATGCTCGATGGATGAAGATTATCACTCATCCTTCTCGGGTTCGGTCGACCCTAGGTTAACCTTTTTCTTTTCTGTAAATTCGTTTGCCCATTCGAGATGTTCGAAGTAGACCAAGAAGCAGTTGGATAATGACAGGATTGTAGGTCATCCAGTGATTTTCTAGCAAAGGCCAGGGGCCAACGAAAGAAAAAAAAAAAACCCCCCTTCGTCACACTTACTCTCTCGTCGTAAGCCAGAACGGTGACTATGATAACCTACCTACCTAAAGCAAGTCACAGGGGAAAACTCGACCCGTGCAGGATCGGGGTATTCGGGGCAGCAAAATGGAGAGTGATAGTATAAATAATGGATTCATTTAGATCCACATCACCGAGCCTTCTCCACCGGGTTGCGGGTGCTACACGAAACCGTAAGGGCTGCTGGTGGAAGCTAGCAACGGGGTTGCCTTTTTTCCCTTTCCTCCCGGAGGCACTAGCCTGGTTTCTTTTAGTAAATCGTTTTCGCAAACCCCTTTTCTTCTCGATGTTTTCATTCACCTATGATGACCTACCTAGAATGGTTGCCCTTTAGACCTATTTATGTGCTTGTGGTGGCATTTTAATTTCACCTTCACTATTTTACCGCCCTATTAATCCTCTCGTGCTATGGTGCTAGTTTTGTAATAAACCATTCTGTTATAGTTCCAAATTGTACAGAAGGGATTGACGCATCAAACATATTTTTTCATTGCTGTATGGATTTGGAATGTTATTAACGAATGTTGCAATATGATCACATAATTCAGAATACGTTGTTATCTACCTTCTTTTTTTTCTAAATGTCATATTTTCAAACGTTCTTGCTATGCTTGCTTTTCTTTTAATCAATCCAAAATATTTCAGAACCAACGTGGAATTGAAAAGCGAATCCATGTTTGCAACTTTTTTTCCGTCTACGTTCAACATCGAAGTGCTTTTCATAGAGTTCCGACTGAAAGATCTATTTTGATGGTGTCGCACGAAAGTGATTGACATCGACTTGGACATTTCGACACTTGCTCAAAATCGTATGGACCACATTGTCAAAGGCGTGTTTCTTTTTCTCACAACGTGACTTTCACGATGCGCGAAGTGTTGAACACCATATGTAGCTGCCAGCGCTTTTGCCACAATTGTTATACCTGTCGTACAGCGATAATAATGGCAGATATTTCATTCGTTGCCAACGCACTCAAAAGAAGTTTGTCCCATTTCGTCCGGCTGCTTGATTGCGCTTTTCACACTTATGGATCGATGGGCTTAATTCGATATCGTGAGTTTGTACTGTTGGAAAGCTAAAAGAACAAAATATTCCGAGATTTCGTTAAGGGCTTTCTCACTTGCAAAATGATTTCTACGAACACTTTCGGTTGAATTGCCGGCTGACCAAACAGAACTTTCCAAAAACGCTTAGGCGGGAATTTATTGTCAGCATCCCGATTATGGTGCAATTACGCCCCAATCGCGCGCCACTTAGCAACGCAAACACACTAACGCTCCTGTTGCCACGGAGCTTTCGAGACATTCGATAAACTGCCTGGATCAGCCACATTCCGAGCCCGGTTGTATGGTACCATTTGGTAGACAATCCTATCGGTCCTAGCCATCCACGGGATGGGCAAACTCGGCTGCACCATTTCCTGGACGTTGCCGGCTGGGGAAACTATTTGGAAAATTGCAATCATCCAGCACACAGCCAACGAAGCATCCAGCCGTTCCCCTCCCAGTGTCTCGTTGGCCCTGGTGTATTTTTGAATGTTTGCTCCATCTATTAATTAGAGGAATAATTCATTATACTATTATATTGATTAGCTCGTAACGCCGTGTTTGCTTTGGAGCAAACGGTGTGCCTCAATTATTGAACCAGCGAATTGGGCCTCGCTGCTGGCACAACATTGCATCGCGCTCGTAATGGGGTCACATTCCAGCCCAAGAATGGCACTCCCGGGTATAAACTCTGGCGTAGTGATGGGGGATTGCTTTAAGCAAATGACTGGACCTTCGCAGCGGATGGTGCAATGGATTATGCTCTTTCAAGGTAGAGTTCATTCCGCGGGCGAAGCGTGGCTATGACAATCAATATATTATCATCTAGGCGATGGGGAGGGCTCGTTTTCCGAATTTAGACGCCTGGCACAAATACTCCACCTATTTGTAGGTGGTATTTCCTGTACTTCCACTTTCGTACGTTCGTTTGCCAAGTGACAAATTTTTGCAGTGCAACCCCCGGCGGGAAAATCATCATGGCAGTGTAAGTGCATTAAACTAGGGAATGAGTTATTATTTCACAGTGTATTTGCAACAAAGCTCAATAAGCCTAAAGGAAATAACAGGCCGGAGGCAAATACTCCTCCTCTTCGGGCATAGTTCATTGAGGTTGTAGTTAAAAAAATGTTTGATTGCTCTTTTATTTATGAAAATGCTTCGATGGTTTGAACAAATTTTTATTATAACTTGCACGGTTAGATAAATTCCATGATGTTTAGTTTATTTCATCATGTTTAGTTTGAGCCTGCGCTTGGGAATTGTTGAACAGCCATGAAGTTTATTTACGCGTTTTAATTAACCTACGTTTACGAAGAAATAACACGCATTCATAATCTGGAAAACCATTTTACTCCCTCCCCAACAAAAGTAGAAGGACGAATAGCGCGTGGGAATCTGTTATAAATAATTCACCGTACCTCGCCGCCAAGATTAATGGTATAAGGTAAAAATTTGTGGCATTTTTAATTTTCACTCTGGGTGCAACCTAATTCTAAATTTTGCTTGTACCAACACCGCGTGCTATGCGAACGATTCAAGATAACATATTTTATCATTTTTGTTTTGTTTGTTAAAAACTTCGGAACATGTTCACGAATACTCGCACAAGGCAAGAGGGAAAATTAATTATACTGCGTCGCTTTTCATAACCACCATTGTCAGTTTATCACATAAACCTACAAAATTCATTTACAAGTGTGAAGTGATATACAGCAGAAGCTAATACGCGTGTTTATTTGCTGTTTATACGATTTGATTTTGTTGTTGGTTTTCTACCGTGAACACTTTTCGAGAAAGGCTGGGTTGGAGCAAATAATTGGATGGTTTCCAAAAGCAACGCATGCCAAATCGCATAGTTTCGGCTAGAAATTGATAATGCGACCATGAATCACCTCGTTCTGATACAACGGTAGAGCTTTTTACGAACACCAGCAGAAAGTGCTCCCCATCGATTGCAAGCCAAAGTGCGAACAAGCTTTTTACCTCAACATGCGCACTTACGGTCACTTATGTTTTATTAATTAGCAGAGTTATTGGGGGGTATGAAATTTATGGCTCCGGAAACCAGACACGTATCGCTATCCTGGTTAACCGAATGGCCAGTTTTCAGGCGCTGCTTGTCCGTCATCCATTGGGGTGAAGGAATTTGCAATTAATTTGTCATATTTTCAATGCTTTGTGTTGAGATACATTTAAGTAGCGCAATAAGGGAGCATGTTGAGATTAATCGATACCATGGTTAATTGAAATATGTTAAATGAGGAACTGAAACACATTACACGAAATATAACGGCAAAATAAAAGACCTAATGTTTAATCATTGAGCATCCATATTGATTTGAGAGCAGGTAACATAGACCCTTTTTTCTAATATGGTTGCATTTAGCTTGCAAACAATGTAGTAGGGTGTTTTGTTTGAAAAATTTATTCGAAAAATCCCTTAGGATTTCAAAAGGAAAATATGAAGTTTACATGAAACCAAATCAATAACAGTAAATGTGAGAAGAAAACGGAAAAGGACAAGAAAAATGGAATTGTTTTCAATACGAGGCACAAATTTCTTAAAAACAATTGTGTATCATTTATTTTTGTCGGCTCATTATGTAACGCAGAAGAGCACTCAGTTTCTGACATTTCTTTTGCTGAAACCCTTTTATGTTAATATTGTAAGCTACCCTACTCAGGAGAAACGCATTCAATTGTATAATTTTCCCTTTCAGAATTTGTAATTATCATCAGAAGGCGAATGAATGGGAGTTTTCTTTTAAAGCAGATGTTGTTAAAAACGATAGCATAGATAATTGAGCAATCTAAAAGATATTCGTAATGATGTCTAAACAAGTACACCCCAATGCACCTAGTGTACAAAATATGTAAAAAACATGTTTAATTGCCTTCGTCCTCTACTGAATCGGAAAAAGGCTAAACATTGTTTTGAAAAGGGTCAATAAAAGAAATATTAAATGCCGATCATACTGCTGTCGCATAAAACTCTGATAAAGAGCAATTTTCTTTTTTTTTCTAAAATTTAACTATGATTGACACATTCGTGACGGTTTATAATTCATTCAAATAATTATGTAGAAGCCAACCCAAGGCAATCAATAACGCGCCTCACTGAACATTGACGGAAGCTAGAATTGTCACAATTCGTTTCTACGCAAAAGGGTTTTAAAATTTACTTACCAATGAAGAAGTTTGCTAAAAATATCACATAAACACCGGAAATTCGTACTTTCCTTAAACCGTTAATGGGGACTTTATACTTCTATTATTGCTAAAAAAGATTTTCTTTAAAGATTCAACACCTTCTTTTCACGTGCGCTCAAAATTGAAGAAAATTTTTCAAAGAAAAACGCCACCTCTGCAAAAACAATCATACATTTGGCAAGCAGCAAGAGCTTTATTTAACTCACTTTTCATGGGATGCAAGAGAAACGGAGGGGAGGGGTTCAGATCTCCTCTGGGAATATAACTGGCATGACGGCGATGATTTGTTTTCCAAATCCGGCCAACGAATTCGACGTTATCGTTTCGATGTCGTTTTCCTTTTCACACTCATCGGTTGCAGAAACGCAAAAGTTGCATATGATTTTAGATATGAAACTTTTTAAACAATCTCCTCTTCTTTATTTGACATTCTCGTGACAAAAAAGGTAAACCGATTGTGGGGCGAGAATATTGTTTATTTTTCCATCATACCTTTGGCGACAGATGGATGGATTGCTGGAAAGTGGAGCATTTGGCGTTTCAGGCGAGCTTAATAACCAGGATAATACATTCAACCGAGGTGATGGTATCATAGGCCCCCATCATATGCTCCGATAGGCAAGATAACGCGCAACGGGAGTTTCGGGCTTGCCATTTTCCCAGCGGATCAGAGTTTAATTGAATTTTGAAATGGATCATATGCGGCTGGGAAATTTTATTTCATCTTTCTCGTAAAAAGTCGCTGCCATTTACACTACCACCGCTCGCTTTTCGATCATGGTGATCGAATAATCGTTTTTGAATGAAGGCCTTAGGTAGATTCCGTGGCGCCCGCCAACAGAGTTGATGAAAAAGAATATTCCACACATAATTGGGCAAAGACAACAGGAGGTGGACTTGCATATCGGTGCATTTTGGCCCAAGCTTTCATGTAGAAAAACGCAAAACCACATCTAAGTGACTAAAAAATATGTCTATTTGTACGATTTAATGCGTAACACCGTTATAACCGTAGAAAGATAAGGGGAAATTAAATGATTTACAGACCACGTCGATTATTTTAGCACGACGTGCCGTTTTATGTCCACTTGACCGGCGACACACGGTCCTACAATCGGGCGAACATTCAATAAAGCATAAAATATATTGCAAAAATTACTGTTTTAAGGCCACCGATTACGGGCCTGAGCATCGAACGAGGTCGTCACGTAGCGACACCAACCGATAGCGTAGCATCGACCTACATGGCAAATCAATCGATTCCGATGCCCATAAACTTGGTGATTGTGATATGCGTCGGACACGCACGCGGTAGAACGGACGATTTTAATATCCCAGCACACCGCAAACGGGCCCCATTCTGGCGCTATATCTATTACCAACGGGAAGCCACTGGCGCTTAAAAGGCGCTGAAACCAGTCCCAACAATGGGTAATAGTTTTGTCGCCACAAAGTGGGCAGCTAGGCAACTATCGGGCTTCAAAGGCGAGAGAAATAACAACCAAAAATAAAAAAGAAGCAGATTCACAAAACTCCCGAGCTGCCCATAAACCGTGGCACTACTATCGATCGTGAAATAACCATAAAAACGTCCCCGTTACGTCGAAACCCATCGGCACCCAAAAAGGTCCATCGCCAAATTACTGTGCTAGATATAGTAATACATAGCGTCCAATCGGGTTTTCTCGACAAAAAAAAAAGAGAAAAACACATTGAGAGAAGAAGCACAAATATATGGCAACCACATTTGCGTCCAGGAAATCATCCATGAAACCACCAGAGAAAACGTTGCTCGTCCCTTCTTCTTTCCAATCCGTTTGTCTCTACACAGCGTCCCTTCCGCCGAATCCCGTTAGGACTGCTGCCGTCAAAACATCGGCGTAACAGCAATTTGCCGAAACATTTGCCTCAAACAACTTCCAGCAGCGAAGGCGATCCCCTTCCGCCCATTCGGTGCTATAACTTCCGTTGCATATAAAGCGCACACTAAAAGGCACAAACCGTGCTGCACACTGGCATGGGTTGTGCATTTCTTCTTGTGCGCAGAGAATCGTATTCTTACGATGCTTAGGTCACATGCAAAACATTATTCGCACATTCCATGCTGTGCTTGGGTTGGGTTCGACAACAAATAAAACGGACCACAAAGGATGCATCGACAAAGAAAAAAAAAATCGGAGCAAATAAAGCAACAACAAAGTAAAGTAAAAATGCAAATTCCACATAATTCCCTGACATATCTTTGCAAATGGTGTACACAATGATGTGCCTGAACGCTGCATTACGGTGTATGTTTGTGCGTGTGAGTAAATAAAATAGACATCCCTGTTCCTCCGGTCGAGCGCGCTTCAAACCCCACATTGTTTGCGCGAAACTGGGATCTTGGCGGAAAGATACCATCATCCTAAATTCGGTCAAACTTAAGCCTAGTTCCAGTCTGTTTCCGTTTGTGGCACGTCACCGACCAAGTCCATATGAGCAGCGCACATTTGGTTGCGTCTACCCACCCAACGACGACGACGACGACGACGCCATTATGCAAATGGTGAATGTTTCCCACTTTTTCACGGCTTCAATCGCGTCTTCCCGGGCGGCGGACAAAAGCCATTCGGAAGCAACGGAATGGATTTTTGAAGCAGATTTACAAACACTCACATTTTTGGAGGTTTGCCGTTGGTGGAATATAAAAGAAAGCGGATCGATAGGTGGAGAAGTTATTCAAAATGAAGACAGCCCAGAGCATGAAAACAATAGGAAGGATTTGTGCCGGAAATGGGGTGCTCATACGAGATGTACACAAGGTAGAATTAATTTTCCAGCTTACCGTTAGGAGTTTTTACAATTTCAAACTGCGATGGATAGTTCCCGTTCCCCTAACCATGGACGTACACCTTCTACTCGCGAGTGACTTGCGTGGAAAATAGCGTCATTTTAGCGTAGCGTAGCGGGCCAGCTACACTAGGCTACACCGGGCGATGAGACGACAGCGCCGTGAGTTATTGTTGAACATTGCCCTCAATTCATGGTATTACAGAACCTCAGAAAGGAAGTTACACAGTCAAGACTTTTGCAGCAGAAGCTTTATCGAAGAAATCCCGGCCTGACGGGTGCGGCCACTGCTGGAGCTTTGGCGGTGGCGACATTATTTGCTCATCCATTTTCTCCATCGGGTGGCGCTCATCATCATTCACCGTTTCCCTGCCTCACACGGTGACGCTTGGGCGGGAGAAATAATTTCACAAATTGCGCGTCACTTCTCGTTGGGAGTGCCCCCCCCGGGGGTCGACAAGGGGTTATGGAAAGTGTTTCTTCAGCATCATCCAGGATAAGTGGGAAGCGCATGAAGCACTGGAAAATTCAAGCCGGGCTACATTTGCACTTCTCGTGCCTTTCACCGATTCACCTCACAGCGGAAGGGTTTGCGTGCAGCAGAGTCCAGTGGCGAAGAAAAATTGAACAATTATTTGTGCCAACTTTTGCGCGCTCACTGGAAATATTCACTGGAATTATATGCACCAAATGGTGGCTACGACGAAACGCAACTGCTGCCACTGAAGCAACATGTTTCCGTAAGCGGAAAATGATTGCAGCGAAGCGGAAACACATTTCTCCGATCAAACTTCATAACGCGGCATAAAACGATAAATAAATGAAAAGGATGAAGGCGACCGCACATAAAACGCTGAATGAAATACAACACCGGGGAACGGTTAACGTTAACAGTTCGTTCTAAGTTGCCTTTTTTAAAGAAAAGTATGGAAATAGCATCCTTGCATTGGACTAGCAGTTTGTTGATTATTCATTTTCAACGAAAAAGTGAATCCAGTGAGCAATGAACTAACGGGAAGAAACCAACAGCAAAGCTGCATCTGGATCACCTTGTGACGCAATTTTGTAGCATGTTTCCATATTTTCACTTGGCGCTTAGTTTTTCCTCACCGAACGCGGCACGAAAAAAAAAATCGTGCATGAAAGAGAAAAGGGAAATGAACTGGAGACGCGAGTCAAACACCACGATGTGCTTCGGTTTTCTTGGTACCTAAAGGGAAACGGTTTGACGGTTTGACGATACGATGGTTTCCCATCCTCTCATCCGATTGGTATGCAATAATTGCTTGGGCCTAATGGGGATGGGATGATATGGTTCGTTGGCGTTTGCGTAACGACTTCATTGCACGTGACGACAACTTACGCCTCCGACGCTTCGCTTTCATTTATTTCTCAAAATACTGAATAGAATACACACATACATGAAAAAACTCACAATGTGCAGATGCTGCCGGGTTCGATTTGAGTGCAGGGTTTTTTAACGGAAACGAGTAAAGCAAAAAAAAAACAAATAAAAACCACCTCCCAGGAGTTGGTCCGCCGAACTGTGAAGAGTGAACAAACAACTGGCGCGCAAACTCTCCTGGGATGATGCTCTGAGCTGAACTGAGACTGTAGGAAGGGCGGTGGAAGGCGAATGTACACGCCTTACAACTTCCATGGTCGGTTTTAACAACAGGACTCGTTCGCTGGTTCCTCGTCAGCTGAGTTGCTTCTGACCCGCCAATGGAGCCCATTGGTATGTGTTTGTTTTCCTTGGTATAAGTTTGCAGGGCGTATAAAAAGGAACAAAATGGATGTTTAATCCTTTTTATGAAATTGATCGTCTTGGTACGCCTGCCTACCGCACACATCTTTGCAGTTGAACGGAACGAGCAAAACCCGTTATCCCAAGGCATGTGACATACAAAACAGGGAAACAGGGTTCACCGTATCGACTGCTCAGACCAGAGCTATATATGCCGGAGGGACGTGGTTAGAGAGATTCTGTTCCAACATTCTCCATAACAAGGTTCCTGCAAAATTCGGAACGATTCGCCGGGCTCTTAAAGAGTTTGCTTCCCTTAGGTACAAGGAATAATTGACAAAGTTGCGACCACGAGCGGCTGTGACCAGCATTGTACCTAGCTTCCGCCAATACCGACTCCACCCGTTTCTCCTACGGCGGGTACGAATCGCGGAAAGTTCTGTCCCGATTCCGCTTGGAAAATTTCTTGGACATTTTGCTTCAGCCTCTGGACGTCGGTCAGCCTTTATACTCGTTACGTATGGGCATGGCCTGGCCATTACTTTTTCATCTTCCTGCAGGCTCAACTTCGTTTTCCGAGACCCTTAATTTCATCGATCGCAAGGCTCGGATTGAAAAGTAGAGGCAAATGGTTGCAGATTTTCGTGAGCTTTTCCATTGACTCCTTTTCCCGTTCGTCTGAACTTCAGCGCACAATCCAGGGACCGGAAGGTTGCATCGTTTCCGACACAGCGGATTGAAGATGGAGAAAAAAGCCAACTCACCATCATTTGACCCTGCTATGGTGAAAAGGTGCGAATCAACCAGGCGGAAATTATTTTTTTCTCCCACCTTGCGCAAGCATGTGATCGTTGTAGATGCTTGTTGAGAGATGTTGTAGCGGAATTTTTTTTTGTTTTTAAGAAAAGAGCAAAAACAAGGAAACTTGAAAAAGCAACACAATATGGCGAGCTCTATCAGAGACGTGCTAAACCATCAGAGGAGAGTGAACGCGGCCCGGCATGGACGGTTCATGGAATTATGGAATTATTTAAAGCCAACTGCGTCAGCTGAGCCTTGAAGCTATTGATTTTTTGCGGTGCCTGTAGCCACGAGGTATTATTTTAACGAGTGAAGGGAGTTTGCTTGGAACAATGAAACTAAAGCAAAAGAAAAGTAAAAATAATAAACCCAAAGATGAAAGTTTAAATAATAGTACACAACATGATTTTCCACTTTCCTGCCGCAATTCAGAAGTTATCAGAAGTGTAATTATTATTGTGAAGTTATAGGAATTTAACTTATTCTTATCCAATTCTGTCCAAGTGTTTTGGGCATGAAAACATCCATAGATAATCCTTCTGCATTGATGTGGCACTAAGGATTTAAGAGCAAAAGAGTGTTAAACATGATCCCGGTAGCGTAAGTTTGCTTTTACACCATCTACCAATATTGGCGCGGGGAAACAGTTTTTTATCTTTTCGCTTTCCTATTTTTATGCGAAGGATGAAAAATAAGATAACAAAAGAAGAGGGGAGCCTTTTCTCGTTTGGATACGGTAAATTGGATGCCGTGTTTATTCAAACACCATTTCACCTTCATTTGTTGCTCGTTACTCTTCCATTGCGAATCGAACGCATTTTTTGTGTCCAAAAACATTAACCCTGTAATCTTCAGGGCCATTTGAGAAACTTTCCCTGCTGCAGGTGGTACAACTACGGAGTGTATTTAATCTGGTTTGAAGGTAAAGAAAAAAAACAATGCAAACGGACGGCAAAAAAGTTCACAGACACTGTACGTGTCCACTGTGGTGTTTCGAAGCATCATCAGCGCAAGGGACCGTTGTTGAATAAGATAGCGAAAGGGAAGCAAGCTTGGTCGAATCCATATCCGGCTGAGGTAGATTAAAGGTTTTTTCCCCCCTTTCTTTTAACGCCCCTACGTCCCATTTGGTTTCTGAACCAGCGGGCACAATGGGCGTGCTGTTGCCCGTGTTAAATAAATATCTGGAAATAATTCATGTGGAATATTACACACTTGACACAATATCTGCTGGAGGAAGACTCAGAAGAATAACTCGTTTGTTCCACAGGACAAAAGGTACTTTCTTGCTACAGCAAAGGGATACAAAATGAATGCTGTGAAGCATAGCAATACTTGCCCATGAACTTCCTCTTTCGTAGTGCCATTGTTTAAGTAGCATTACGACGGCTCTGGTTTTTAGGTACTGACCTGTGAATAAAAAATAAAGAAATGTATATTGCTTTTGTCATTAACTCACGATACAGCATTTGGCACAAATAATTCACAGCAACAAATACTTTGAAAGGGAAATAATCGCCCGTGTTAAAGGTTTCCTAAACAAAAAACCATACCCCTTAGTCGACCGTTTACTAAACCGACAGATTTACCAAAACCGAAAAAAAACATCGTTTTTCATTATTATTGTATACATTTTTTCATGTACGCTGGTCAATGGTGTTCCATAATCCATTGCCGCCACTAGGGATTGACGTCGGAAACGACAGGGAAAACCACAGTGAAAACAGGATCGTTTCGCTGTACCATTACGGGGGCGCTAACAAGTTGGTTGTAATGCAAGCTGAAAAACGAAAACGGAAGTATAAAGCCAGCGGTTTTCCAGACCACACCTTCCGCCTACATGGAGATCTAATCGGTGAATGCAAGCAGGGGGAAGCTGCTGGTTTGGAAAAACAAACGCATTCGTTTCAAATCCGATACGTAGACTCAAAGCAACAAAACTCGCTTAGCCATCCTGGAAAATAACCAATAACAATGGGCCAATGTTATGCGGACATAGTTGGTACTCCGAAGCCGGTAGCCCCTGGCTTTGTGTCGTATTTATTATGATAAGCTACCACACCAGAATCCCGGCTGTTCGTGTTTAGTGTCCGCTTTTTTCAAGCCACACCTGAACAAAGCCGCTGGCGATGTGTGATCTAGGTGTGTTTGTTTGTGCTTTCCTTTGACCAACTATTTGGAAGCCAGATCGACAGTTTGTGGCCTTAGTTTTGTAGCGGTACGGAAATGAGACCAAAAGACTGCCGAACGCGACGGACAGTCGAAGCCATTCATTTCCCAATTTCATTGCCAAAAACGACATGAACCGAAGTCCGCCGAGATAAATGCCGTTCATGTGCTACGAGTTTGTAGCTGGATTAACGTTCCTTTGGTGCACCAGATATCGTAATGGCCAATCGTCTATCTTCATTTATTTAGACTTTAAGCCGAGGACGGTTTTCCCTACATTCCCCCCCGCAGGATTTGGAACGGAAAATTGAATGACATATTTTCGTTTGGTAAGTTTAGTGCAACTGTGAAAGACAAATGTAAATGTTGTGACATCAATAAAGAGAAAAGCTTTTATTTTGAAGACCGTGTCCAAACAAAGGCCCGTTAGCAAACCAAATTGAATTGAAAACCGGAAAGGGAACACACCCGAAGCCTCTCAAACACATATTACAAAAATGATAATCTGTCAAGATAATGTTTTGCCTTCTAAAAGTTTGTTTTGGTTTCTTATAGAGATTCATAAACATACCAATGAAATAGGTAAGTGTAGCTTAGGGCAAGAAACAAGTAATTCTGGACACTCTAGGTTATCTGTAAAGGTTTGCAAAGAGCTACGTAATTGGTTTAGAGATTTCCAATCAGTTGATATAATATATTTAGTTGATGCTATCGATTCTTGTTTACTTTCATATTTTTAAAACACGCATGTTTTCCCGTGGATTACTTCAATTGATTTGAAATACTTTCCTTATGAGCACTGGAACCTTTGATAAAATGTAATTAAATTGTCCTGTGTCCTTTGATAATTCCATACGTTCGTTGGTTGGTCCGCTTGTTGCAGGAAAAGCGAGCAGAAAGTCTATCCTACACACCCAACACACACACACCCTTGAAAGAGACGCCTCTCTCTCCTTTTCCCGAATCAAAAAGGCCAGTGAGTTCAACAATAGACATTCGATTTATTCGATTTCAGGAAACTGGCACAATAAGCCAACGGTTCGTCTCGCAAAACCGAACCCGATCCGAGAGGTTCTTTGTAATCAAACAGCAACAATCAATCGAGTAAATATTTACTTACATCCCTTTGTGCTTTTGTGAAAATGCCAAAGAACCTTTCACCGCTGTCCTTCCGAAAAAGCCAACCATCCGTCGCCCTTCAACAAATGTTCCGACTCCAGCATCATAATCAAACCGAAAAGGATAAAATACCCTTTTGTACCGACAACCTTCGAGCAATGAGAAGCAACTGAACGCTTTGTTAATTTTGGGTAGATATTCCTCTTATTTTTCTGTACTTGGTGAATTGTCTTCCCGGGCATCCGGGTTTCCACGTCCTATTCTTGTCCTTAATTTTCACAGTAAGATTCAATTTAACTGAGCGTGATAATTAAAAGCGAAATTAAATAGATTAAATTCCTCAAATTATGCTAAATTTATTTTCGCCTGAATCAACACATTCTAAGTCGATAGTAGGCTTAAAAACTTTATTCTTACTTCCGTCATGTGGACACTTTTCAATGTCAGCGAGGAAACTTTGGAATGTAAGTAAGTAGCTTCCTGTGGTCGCTGTTTCAATTTAAATTTCAACTAGCGCGTTGATTGAAACTGGTTCGTGCAGCTTTGGCATCCCCGTTGTGACCGCTCGAATCGCACCGAGCGGCATGGTTCACCAACAGCAACAAAGTTAAGCTTGTAAGTTTAATTATTTTGTAATAGGTACGATAGGGAGTCCCCATTTTGGCAACATTATCCAGACTACAAAAGAAGCAAATTGTTCAACCTTCGTGTTTATTCTGTCACGCGTGACGCCTTTGAACCGAACTTCCAGCCCTAGCTTCGCTCCTATCAAGATTGTCCAAAGGGCAAGGGGCACACTTTGGCACCTGTCACGGATGACCAAAACGGATAACATGACGGCTAGTTATCCGACAAAATCTATCGATCGATGATGGCTGTAAAGCCCGAGAAAGAACAAAGTGACATCAAACACGGGCGAACAAGAAATGGTCGGGGAAAATTGGACCAATTTCCACCATTATCCGACGCCATTTGCCCTGACTGGTACGTTGGCAGATTATTGTTCCACTGTAAAGCAATATATCATTGGGGTTTCAGAGACCCGCAAGCGGCTACCGAACTTGGGTAAAGCTAGCGCGACTCAGGAAGGTCGATAATTCCGAGCATATTTAGTCACAACACTTTGCACACTTTGTTTGGAAGTTTGTTTGGTTGTTTTCACGGTACAACATTTAGCCATGACGACCTTATTTTACCTTGGTTTAGGATCGACCTTGGAAAACCGACCTTTCTTTGTCTCAGAGAAACGCAAGAAAACGATTGATCCAAAGATCGATGAGGCTCAGTATTTAGTTTGCCGCATATTGAAACAAATAATCAAGTAAGTCGTTCTTCTCAACGTGCTGCTGATAAAAAAAAAAAACCTTCGAGCCCAATTTGTCGAGCGTTTCGTGAAGCTGCTAGAACTTCAAGATTAAGCCTAGGGGTTGGAACGTGAGCAGCATAAATCAAGCGTCCAAAAGAAGCTGCTCGAAATAAGAAGCGAACGCCTTCTGGAAGGACATGCCAGAGGAAAAATCACCAATAAACTGTAAATTGAATGATTGCATTAGTCCTCGGTCTGCCGCTAGTGCCCTTTCCCGATGCACTGTCTCCCTTTCCGGGGGCATTGAATCGTTTGGTGTGTGTACACATTCCTCGAGGCAGCGGTTCCTTTCACCGTAGTATCCTCCTAGAAAAGGAATGGCATTTTGGTACGCAAAGCTTTGCCAGCGAGCCACTTTGACCTAAACAAATAATGTCATAAATGTCATCATCCTTTCCTCGGCATTCGTGTTCGTAATTTACCTTCGACCCATCCACTAATGGCAAACGACGCGGAAGGACGGTAGCGATGGTCTCCTGTTGACCGTTTTCATGAAGCACGATGTCACTGGCAGGGCCTTCCCAAGAACACCAAAGAGCTAGCCGTTTGGTAGGCCCCAACGAACCATATCATGGCGAACGTGCAAACGAACGGGCGAGTGTCAAATGACAACTGCCAAAAAGCCAATCGCCAAGCGGAGCGCAACCGGGAGCGGTGATGGTTTCCGGGAGCCAGATAAGTGTGATGAATATTTACGATTGCGTACCGCTTGAAAGCTCGCAACATTCAATCCTCGAGCCCTCCGTGTGCCTTATCATCGACCTCACGGTATCTGCAGGACCGCTTCCCCAGGTGCTCGTGATGTTTGCCCAATTGAAGACGTGACTTGAACACATTCAAAATGGTACGACGGCCACACCGAACCACCGCTTCCGGCTCCTCCGGGTGTGGCTCATTTTCAAACCCATGAAACGCTCCAAAATGGGCCTTCCGGTGCGGCTGTAGCTGCATCCTCGGCCGGTCCATCCGGTCGCGTTACGGCTCGTCCCCCGACGATCGTTTGCCGCTTGTCGCGCCGGATCGGAAGACGGTAAAGCTTTGATTGATATGCTACGGTTGATTTCTTATAGATGATGTCGGCGCCGAGCTCGTCCTTTCGTTTTTCCCACGAGCGACACAAACTCGTCTGGTCTGGTGCGTCCGGTGTCTAAAGTGCGGCTGGAATGGCCCATTTTTCCACTCACTTATGACTCCCCGAAGCGGAGTTTAAGTGATAATTTATGACACGAGCTTTATGAATATTGTGAAGTCGTTCCGGCCCGCCGACGCTGACACACCGATGCTCTCCGATGTGGACCTCACGATAGCGAACGGTAGATGGGGAGTTTCCCTTGCGCCTTTCCTTCGCCGGAAATGCTCAGAGAACCTGCGATCCGGGGTATGATAAAACCGCCCGAATTTCCCTTCAAGAAAGGGGTAGCTTAACGAATGGCTGTATGGTTTAGCTTAGCACGAACCTCTTTCAACAAAGGATAGCAAAAGAATGCAAAGAAAACGGCATTTGTAATGTTTAGGTGGCACCAGCAAAAAAAAAAAAAATCCACGCCATCCAGTAATGAAGGGTTGCGAACTCCAAAGCTGTAGGAAAGTTGTGAAGAGGGGAGTTAATTTTTCTTTTTTCTTTCCCTTCCCTCTCACCCGCGGCTTTGGAACGTGATTTATGCGCGGTCGAGCGATGAGAAATGAAATCTGACAAAATGTACGTGACAGTGGGATTGAAAGTCCCTACAAGCCGGTAAGATGGCTTTTGAATCGCTCATTTGGGTAAGAAATGGGCCAGCAGGCAAAAGAAAAAAAGAAGATAAGCACATGGAGAAGGGCGGTCCGGATTGGCATGCAATTTTGGTGCCATTTCTTGCCTCGTTTGCCCTATGGCCTGAACCCAATCCTTCAAGTCTGGTCTGGCGATTGCTGGCAGATAAAATGGATCTGAAAATGTTCATAAAATATGGACTAGAAAATTCATTAATTTATTGCCTGTCCAGTAAAAGATTGTATCTCGCATAGGACTGGTATGGCGGCAAGGAAAGAAAAACAGACGGCTTAAAAGAGCCGCACCAGCAGCGTTCCCTCCGTTTGTTCGCCAACACTTTCATTAACAGATCCATAAATTTCAAGCCAGGTTGCAGTGTGCAAAAAATGTGACCAACTGTGACCCAGGCTGTCAACAGTTATACACACCATATTATACGAAGCAGGGCCTATCCGCAATAGTTAGAACATAAGCGATCTGCATCATGTGGTTTTTCATCCATTCATTGACTTCATATTAAATCCATTCTTCAGCGGGGAACTGGGTCGCCATCACTGGTTGGTTGCTGTTAGTTTTATCTCAAAAAGCTTCCGAATGAGTGAAATGGCAATGTTATTAGACAGCACACTGGAGGCCATGTATAAACATGAGGCTTCATTTTGTCACAATACGAACCCCGCGGTAACAGTACCATCATTAGCTTAGCGGGAGCCGAATTGGATAGTTTAATTAATAAACCAAGAAATTTGCCATCAGAAGATTGGATGATTCAGCACGGAGTAGATGAACTAGTACAGAATCTAACTGCCCTATATATTGTTGACACATCAGTAAGGCTCAAAGAGACGTACGTTTGGTCTGCGGCAAGGAAAATAAGGCCAATACCTCAGTGCACTATGCTCAAGCGCTAAACGTAACAGATGCCACTCTGGAAACGGCTTACCTAGGAAGTATTATCGCCAAAAGGCGAATGGCTCTCACAAACTAGACATATCAATGGGCCGTTCACATTTCTAGCACTCACAAAGTGAATTGGACTTCAATTTCATTTCCGCAAGATCCGAGCAAAAGTGGGGCATCCAGATTTGAACTGCATAGAAGATCCAACATCAAAGATAGTGTTTCTTGGGCAACATTCCAGGAACTCTTCTAGTTGAAGTCATTACGGAAGGCAGAAGAAAAACGACATGGAAACCAGCCGAACAAACTGCAAGGCAAACAAGAGCACAGTAAATCAATAGGCCAACGGGAATACTGATTTTCTGAAGCAAAACATGCAGTTCATATAAAATCACGGATCTTGTAAGTATCCACTGATTGTAACACGACTCTTGTTTTTCTTTTCGTATGCACGCTGGAACAAGTATCACAAACTCACTCGAGAAAACGGAACCAGGTTGGAGAATATGTGACATATTTATTGCAAAACATCAAAACGCTGCACTGTGTTCACATTCCCTTGCTATCAGAAGGTGCAGGATGCAAATAGTTTGGTGCTTCAGGGGGCAAGAATTCAATTTTGTGAATGAAAAATACCGAGAACAGTTGGCAGCTGGACGCCAAATATTGACAGCCACCGCTGATACCCCCCTTTTCCCATTCCTACTGACTGATCCGAGAAAGGGATGGACCAAGCGCGATGTAGGTGACATTTTTCTCGTATAGGGCTCCACAGGCAAGGCAGGGAAAATCAATCGATCGTTGGTCGAGTTTCAAAGCACTCCACAGAGGGGCAGAGATGGAATTTTGGAATTAGAAATAGTTGAAGAAAACGGCCCAAAAAGCTAAAAGAACCGATATATGCGACATTGTGAACCAAAGGAAATGAGTACATCACGGTGTACTGATGAAGTGAATATCTACAGCGGGCGCGAATGTATTAGTCAGCTATTGTACAATCTTTGATTTGAAGCCATATTTTGCTAGCATACGCATCGGAATGCGGCGATCATGCTTCCCTTAAAAAGGTAAACACTCATTCCGAAAATTTGAAATGCCACCACGGCGAGGTATGCAGATCCTGTGTCCATTTGCAGCGGTTCACGCTGTCCAGAATTACCATGAAAACCTATCAGGCCGAGGACACACATACATCATTTAGTGGTTTCCTTCTCTATTGACGAACCCGAACCTTTTGCAGCATTATTGCAATACCCCCTCCTGTTCCAAACTCACTGAAATCCCAAAAGTCACAGATCGAATCGCACCGCAGCGGCTCTGGTGCACATTCGTCTATGGACTGGTTTTGAAGCACGGATGCATCAGGCGTTCAATAAAAGGGCTTCGTACGCCATCTGGCTAACAACTAACCAACGCCATAGCATTTACCGTGCGGAAAGCTACAATCTCGTTCGACCAGATTGTGTTACATTCAAACTGGCTGGCTCTCCAGTGAACGAACTAGGGCAATGAACAGTGTGGGTGTTAGGTTTTATCTGCACGCTTTCCAACCTAGGGCAAAATTAATTACGGTGCTTGGGAGAAGAAAATTAATCGAAAGTGGAAGCCCCACTATTATAAGCTGCTTTCGTTTTTGTGCAGTCAGTAGGAAGTGCAGTTGCCGCATCCTACCGACCGATCGATAATGAAAGATTGAATAAAACAAGAACTAAAATGTGCCCATCCCACACTTGGTTCGCAGTAATTTTCCCATTACAGCGCGGGATTCACCATTTCGAACGACAGCTTTGCCGGATTCGTGCACACGTGAAGGGTTCTATGAACCGGGGGAACGTTACAATTTCGCGGTGATTGGTTGGTTCAGATAATTGGTTCAAATGTTTTCTTGGATGATTTAAACAATATTTTCACTTTGCGGATTCATTATGTTTGCATTGTACCGCAAGTTCCGATGATCGAGAATCAGTTCCGAAGAAAATGTGAAAAAAACATTCCATTCGAGGCATTTTTAACCAGCAGCATAACTTTGCCAAACTAGCAATAAGCGAGTAAAAAACATTTTATAATAGTTTTACCAATTTGAATAATAAAATAGTATCCCTTTTATACGTATACGTCGATGAACTACGAATTATTAACTGACCAAATACAAAAAAGAACTTTTGCAAACTGCATAAGTTATTTTTCAGCAATAGTTAAATATGCATGACACACAACAAAACAACACGAGGATAAATAACCAAATTTCAAATAAAAGTCATGCTAAGGACTGAACGCAAAAAAAAAGTGAATGCAATGTATTGTAAATACGATGATTAAATAAACCTCACAATTGATTTGTACCAAAACATAACAATCCTATCTATTACCGCCACAAGGGATGGACCCAGTTCATCTTTCAAAAGCATATGATTAAATAACAGCACTTCAACAAACGGTTAAACCTTTTCTCAAGAGATTTCAGCAAGAGGAAATCGAACAAACACACGCGAGCACAAGCCGCACGTACCGGAACCATTTTTCAATTCTAACCGTAACACGTACACGTATGGGTACATCCTTAGGCCGGTTGTACGACCACCAAAGGGTCCACAATTTCAGTCCCCAAAGGTTGTTTGCTCGGAAGCGGAGTAGGTAAAAGAAAAAAAAAATTCTTAAAGAGGAGCGTTATCATGTAAGTGCGCTCGTTGGGATATGAATTGGTATGCCACACGAGGCTCGTGCGATAAATTTAAGGCCCGTGCTTGCTGTCGATTTCGCCGAACCCATTTTTTTTTTCTCGAAATACCACCATTTGCTCCGAAGTTTTTGAGATCTACCACCAATGATGGCTGTGGAACAGGAATGTCGTTGAAGAAACAAAATCGTAGGAAGAACGTGTGTGCCAACTTCAGCACTTTTCACGCTGCATTCAATAGTAACGCCGTCCTGACTAGGCTGACTAACTTTGGCCGTTATAGTCCTTGTGATGGTGGTGTCTAGTGCTCTGGTTGTGCGCTTGGTGATTGGTCTCGAGGACCGTTTTACGTTCACAACTCCAGACCGATTTGAACCAACCGCTCCTTTGTTCGCCGGAACACACAGCAACGATTTTGTTCTTTATACGGGAGACACACTTCTTCGAGCGACAAGCTGGCAGTGAAAACGGAAACTAGACCTAGTCAAAAAATTCGGTAACAACCACATACACAACGAAACATGAACCCAATTTGCAGATAATGTAGCGTTTTGTATGCAAAACTAATACCGCAAACTCGCAAGCGAAAATGATGAAAGACGCAAACCGTTCGGTTTCGGAATAGGACGTAGCAATGTGCGATTTTATGTAGTGGTAGGTGCGCAAGGAGAACAAAAACTGCGTTCTTCGGCAGTGTGGTGCTATTTTCAAGGCACTCAATCCGATTTCACCGAACTCAACAGTGGGGCGAATGTTGCTGGCGAAACAAGACGTGCATCGGGAACTCCACAGTTGTAATGCACGTAACATGTCTGTGGTAGAGCTTTTTGCAAAAAAAAAAAAAAAATGAACATTGTCCAAACGCACACTATTCTAGCAGGACAGCAGACAAAACTTGTCCGAATGAGGATGTGAGCAAAAAAAAAAAAAAACAACTCGACACTATCTTGTTAACACGAGCCCGGCAATCTACCAAAAGAACATGACCCATGCAAAGGGGCCTGCGGCACAAGCATTCCCAATCGGCACAAAAGTTTTGAAAGGAGCCGCTGCGCTGAAGGACGCTTCCGGATAGGAAAAGGGGTTGGAGCACGGATTGTCGAATTCTCCGAACGCTCCATTGTGCAATTATGGCCGAGCAGTATCGCATTCCAGTCGCAACCGAGTCTGGCAGCAGGTTTGGTCCTTTTCGTTCTCTTTTATTATTGGCTTACATAAAATATTACGCGAACTAAGTTGAACCACTAACTAAGCGCTGGGTTCTTTTGAAAATTGCTCCTTCCCATTCACTGCACCATCCGTCAACCAACCCTGAGAGAATGGGAACTCGGCAACGGAAAACGTGTTAATATTTCCTTTCGTCATCCAGCGCAGTTCGTATAAACTTTTGAAATCGTCATAAAGCACTATTTAGGAACCACCGGAATGGATGGTGAAGAGTGTTCAGCGTGAAAACGAAAAATAAAGGAAGACTTTTTCCGCACATGCACATTCATACTGCACACTACTCTACAGATTGGTACGGCAAATAACGAGAGGCAAGCGAGAGTTTCTGTCTTAACGACCGTTCACGGCTCGCACAATTTTGCCAAAGTTTACCAAAGGACACAATTGGCTTTAAAGTTTCCCTTTGGTATCCGAGCGTTTCAAGGAGAAACCGTGAAAATGGCAAACGAAAACGCTGACGGGCTGCAAAGGCAAAAAAGGCACTACAACCTACCCCGTCCAGGTTCGATCACACAAAGAACGATCAAATTGCAGCACTGTTTAGCACATCCACACATTTCCTTTCCAGTTTTGCCACAAGGAACAACAACAACAAAGGCAAAGACCGCTTCGTTCGGAACTCGTTTAACTAGTTTGATTCAATTTGAAACATTAAATTAGCATACGTTAGCACCCACAGTTTGCACCAACAGTCGTCAAACTTCGAGCAATTCGCCGTCGTGGCGTTTTCGTAGGTGTACGCGTGTGTAAATGTGGACGCTCGGTCGCCGATGATTTCCCTGGCGCTAACGTTTTGCCAGCAACCACCGAGGGACCTCGAAGGAGAATTACTAAACTTTTCTGTCACGAAACGGCTTTACGACGAAGATGTGGCTTCCCATAACTGCACCCTAGGGGCATGCGGTTTCTCGAAATTTGTTTGTCAACGAATGCTGCAAATCCGTTCCAAGGTTGCTATTTTCTTTACATCTTGGCAATCCTACTTCAAAATATGTTTCAAGAGGTAGGTTTTTTGTGTGTGTGTGTGCCAGTTAGAAATCCTAGAACATTCAGTACACTTTCTTCTATTGAAAAATTCACAACGCAATTCTTCAGCTGCTGCCACACACGACTGTAGCCCAATTTGTTATTCAACACGTCAAAACTCTGCACACTCTCATAAATTCCTTTTGAAGTTTAATAAATGAAAACGAATCGGTTCAAACTTTCCGAGTACGTTTCCTACCTCCTTCCCGCATGAGCTTTATCTTTTTTACTTTCTTTTCATTCAGCTAGGTTTCGTTGCATTGCGTACGAACCGCTTCTAGCGTTCCCAATTTTTCAACGGACGTTGTGAACTTCAAGCAACAACAAAAAAAATCAAGCAACATCAGGAAAAATGGTTTCCATGTTGTCATCCCTTGCCGGGAAATGGGAAGAAACAGCGCTCCACTTCCCGGGAGAAATCATCTTCACGCATCATGCTACGTTGAACGAGGCAAAATATGAATTGCGTGCGATCATTTATGTAAGCAAGGGAAAAGGAAAAAAACATATGACTTCAGCATGTCGTCAACCGACGCAAGGCCAAAATTGAGTCACCCAAAAGAGATGCCCGCATGGGAAGCAAACATATGCATCGCTGTAATATTTGTCCATGATACCTATCCAGCTGTTGCGGAGGAGGTTGGTAAAATAAAGAAAACGTGAATTTTAAAGATGAGATATCACAACGCCTTAAAAAGCTCGTGCGCTGGATGAACAACAATCTGTTTTTATTCGTCACAGAAGCTGAAATTTATGTAATACATTGCCATCCCTTAAAGCGACATAAAAACGAGATGCATAAAACAGCAATGAATTATAAAAGTAATTAAGCTCTTTAAAAAAATAAATATTGTGGTATCAGGTATAACAAGTACGCTCAGAATCATTCCGTTACGGCGTTTTTTTACTGAAAATTGATCACAATTAAATTTGATATATTTTCAATTCCCTTTCTACCACTTTTAAGGTGCGTCGAAACATACTCATCTATACTAAACTATACATTCGTTATTTAACTATAGTAGAACACTGACATCCTGAAGTTTCCTGAAATTTTCCAACATCCAAATTTTCCGCACACCTTTTCCCACCCATGTCGTTTTTGGAGAATGAAATATCCTGAAACACATGGAACGATTTTTCGGCACCCCAGTTAATCCCATACGGTTCACTTCCTGTCGAGAGTAACTCTTATCGGCCATAAATTAAGTTGCTATGAAATTTTAATTAATTTTAATATTTGCCCATTCCCACTTTTCCGAGCTGGCACAGTTCAAAACGCCAGCAGCAGCCCGTCTCCTCTCAGGCACTCGAGTGAAGTTAGGCACGCTTCGTCAAAAAATTTACGTGAATCCGAAACGCCTGGTTAACGGCCGCCGGGTATCGAAAAACGAATGACCATCCTCCCCCGCAACCAGGGCTAGGGGACGGGCTGGCAAACTGTACCCCATCGAGTTTGCGGAAGGAACGGAAAACTTTTCCGTTACGTTTTATCCGAAAACCTTTCCCTTCGGACTGGCTGCTCTTCGATGCTGGGGGAAAATGCAGGTTGTTGGTTGCGTCATAACTTACACTCAATTATTTTTTTATGGTTTAGCGCCGTCCCGGCTCCGGCTACGGGTAAGATGAATTAGCAAACCGGCGACGGGTTGGTCGACGGTCGAAAAAGCCGTAAATGGAAACCGATCCCTTGCAGATGGGGTGAGAACCGCCAGCCTGGGCCACACGTTTTCCTGGTCGCTTCAAACCTGCGTTTCGGTCGCGGTTTTTCCACCGGTTTTCCGCCGGTTTACGACTGCCAGGACCCAGGGGTCCTCGCAGAGATGCTTGGGGGAACGTGGGATTCAGTATTCAGTCAGTTAGTTTAGCTTCATACACAAACAACGGTAGTATCGCAGAATGGCGCCAGGTCTTAACTGATAGTGTAGCATTCCTTACCAAAGACGTTATTGATTTTTGTTTTAAATGAAGTTCTTTTCGCAGGTGATTATTGAAAATTTTATCAATTTGGAATCTCATCATCCAACATCATTGGCAATAATGTAGATACGGTTCGATCTAGTATAAAATGGAAGCAAACCTATCTATACACTAATTAATCGATGTTTCAAGTATTGTTCGTCTCCGGCGTAGCTTTTATAGCAGAAATAACGGCGAGGGCAGAGATGATGGAACTTGCTGGGTTCTTCCATTATAAATTGCACCATTGGATACAAGATTGTCCTGTTGAAAATCACCCGTGCCCAAACAATACAATGTGATAGAGTTTAACGTACAGCAATGTTTAATTCCATAACATGAGCACGACGCCGTTCATTCTCGACATGTAGCTACTAGGTTTACACTTTTGTATACTTTCCGTATGTCAGGTTTCTATTCCGAAGCCGTCACTCAGACTCAGCTACACTATCGAAGCTTTCCCAGAGTCATTCGCCCACCGGAGGAACCTGTTCCAGACTGGCTGTACAGAGTGCGCACACAATGCTGAACCGGAAACAATATACTCCGCATTCCACCGCTCCTGTAAGTAAGGCCGGAGTTGAGGTTGCTCCCGTCGTCATTAAGCAGACGTCATAAATTCGAGTGGGACATCGTTTCGCTCCGTAGGCCCGTACTGAACCGGGGCAATTGTCAGAGTCTGTCCATGCCTTCCCTCTGCAATTTCCTCACAGCCCTTAAAGGCTAGTTCCGTTGCTTGATGTAAATCCGTACGCTCGGTCGCCGCAACTAATGCCGCCGAGCACGCCGTCGGAATACTCCACAGTATCCAGTTTCAGTAGATTACACAACGTTACGGCTTTACTTTAGAAGACGTGCCACCAGTTTTTTTGTTTGTTTGCTTCACTCAAAAGCATCCGACGGGGCCATCTTCTCTGGTTGGACCTAGCAAAGCCCGTCGCTTTCCATTGAGAAGGCGTCTCACACAAAGCAGCATGCTTGTCGTAGCTGCTGGTTGCTTCGTCTTTTTCCACTCGGTTACAATGGAAGCTGCTCCGTCCATGGTGCAGGAAGTTGGCGGGAAGGTATTGTTTTTCCCGTCCGACGTCAGCCACTATTGCAACCGAAACCATTTTCCATTTTTACCGTGCTGTCGTGCTCGGCTGCAGGCGTCACGCTGTCGGAAACGCTGGCACGAGGTAGATACTTTGCGGAAAATCCTTGCCGATAGGCGCTAGTTCAGGGCGAAGACCCAGAAGTTTTGAACATGGCACCCAGCGCCTTTCGCTGTGCGTGATTGTGATTGTTCTCCGCCGGTTCTGGTCGGAGCAGTGAATCGGTATTAAATCTCGACCACCATTGTGCTGGAAAACAGCATGTTTCATACCTTTCCTAACGATGACCAATGAACCTTCGCGATGTACTACGATCGCAAAAATTACTTCCATTTTCACTTTCCAAGCAGAGTGTTGCTTCCGGTCGAGAGTTTGCGTCGGCAAGTTTACGGTCCTCTTCAATGGAACAACACTATAAAGCAGAAATCATTTCCGGACCCTTTTTAGGTCCTTATGCTGCCCGACTGTCAGAAGGAAAATTGGGGCAGTTAACTGGAAAGCGAACGGTTCACGATGTGCCATTACCGGTCCCATTCCAACAGTTAAAAAGCCGTTGTTTAAATGCAGCCTCACTACGCGAAGCAAATAAAGTTTAGCAACAATTTAGTGAAATTATGAATTGATGATGCAGGTACTATTCTCCTTCAGCTAGTTTTACATGTTAAATATACCTCCGATATTTGAAGTATAAAGCAAGCATGGGAAAAAATAAAAAATCAAATGAAATGAACACGAAACAAATTCTCTTATTACAATTAACATCATTGCAATCGTACCAGTCCACGACATACATGATCAAACGAACGGCAAATAACCTGACATAGAATCTAAGGGGCGTAATTAAATCTCTCAAGGCAAAGTCATTGCAAAAAAAAGTTTGACACGTATAATTATGTTGCTCTAGCATCCTCCCACATTTACAATACTCAATTGTTTGTTAGAACCAACCCACGACTCTAAACCCTTAATAACATAGAAAAACAACGTACGCTGTCCCTCTGTCACCACAATTAAGGATCAAGTGTATAAAAAATCATAGCTTTAGGTCGTTCGGGAAACGTCACAGCTATCTCACTTTTGATGTAAATCCACAGCAACTGATTTTCACGTGATCAAGCTAATTTAGAATGCTTATAAATAAAATCATGAATTCTTCTACTTCAGTAATAATATTTTATGCTCACCAAGATGGTTTTAAAATGTTGCGATTATTTAAAATAAATGTGAATACGGATTTTAAAAGATGGTTCAAGCGATCTTAGCGAGCTTAGTAAGGTAAAACTGTTGCGAATATTCATTTTCTAACTAGATTAGTAAGTATAAGTATCAGTAACTAAACGTAACTAAATTTTGCAACCTTTTTTTATAAGCGAATGCAACACACATGCGCGAATATTCATTTTTCGGTACCGTTTCGGTTTTTCGGTAAAATTAATTGAATTTTGCTCTATTTTTAAGTAAATTGATTTCATCGTAAGGTATACAATTTGAAATCTTCTCAAATTTAGTCGGCGAACAACCAATCAACCATAGAGTGGTCGAAGGGCTTTCGATATGTTTCGAATAATGCAGTCTTTTCAATGAAAAACTTACAGACCATACGTGAAGTATCTTGCTGAAATCGTAAAGCCCGGTGCACGTGCGGAAGATTTTCGCCAATGTTGCACAGTTGAAGATGGTTCATCATTTGATCAAAATGATTCTACTTCCAAACTTCGCTTACATGGTTTGGTGCATATTCCTTGGCTTACTTTTACAGAAACTCCACGTTACACCGGTTGATTGTTAGGTCGTATATAACTATTATATCTTTCAACATCCGGCATCCACATTTCATGGTATTGCAGACACACCAATAAGTTGAGATCAGTTCTCGGTAGCGCATCGTGCACTATCGATACGATTCCAGATGAGTTTCGTCTTCGAGTGCTTCTTGGAAGTGGTGGTCCCCTTTTGCAAAAGCGTCTCTTCACACAACAATGAAGATGATTGTCATCTGGCTGGAGAATTACATGAGCTTGGTTGAAGTTTGCCAAATACAGTGGAAGACTTGCATGAAATCAAACAACAAATAGATTCCTAACAACTGATCCTTGCAAGTGAGGAGAAATCTCTTTAACAGACCATGCTATTGGCGCTGCCAGAACTTGTTCACAAACACACATTGAAACTAAACAAAAATCACATACCAACTTGCACCGACCACAATTGCATTATCAGGAGCGTTTTGCGTTGTTTGCAGCTTCAAAGTTTTGTACTTTTCGTTTAACAATACTTCTTCTGCTGCGACGTTTTAGTGCCTCGAACCCAACGCCTAACGCTGTCGAAGAGGATTCCAGTGATGCTGCTGACAAAGTTTAACCATTTGCTAATAGAGAACAAACAACTGCTGGTCATGCCAACCATTAGGAAGAATTGTTTAGCGCTCTCTAATCTACCGGAAAATTCTACCGGGGCCAGATGAAATACTGACTAGATAGACGGATCTGTTGTAGTTAAACAACACAAATGCCAGCAAATTTTTAAATTCGATCGAAATAAGTTGTCATGTAACGGCTGAATCCATTAGAAGCCCAAGTAAACAAATTCACAGAAAAAATGAATTTTAATTGAGACACATTCAAAATGAAAGCAGTACGATGCTACGACTGTGGACTGGGAGACTCCTCCGTCAAGCGCTTCGTTAATTCGTTTTCTAAGATGTTCGATTAAGCTAAGCAGCCGAAATTCATTTAACTTGCAAAACAAATCGCCGGATGCTTTTTGCTACTAATCATATTCGAGCAGAACGATCTCGGTTCCCTCTGCTGGCATAAAAAAGAAGCGCTGGCGCTTTGAAAACAATCATCCATCTAAGCACTTTCCCACCGCTGGATGAATATTCAATCTGAAGCAATTTAAACAAATCTCATTAGTGGCCAAGTAGAGCATCTCGGACGCATTCCTGCCTGGATCGTTCCATCGCCGTCAATATCTTCCGTTACAAGCCAGTGAGCGGACACATTCCCTTTCCGGTTCCCCGTTTTAGTGAAGGCGGTAGGTGTGGGAGTTGAAAATATTCAAATAACCTTGTTCACCTTTCTCGTGCAGGAATGTGTATCCTGCACTCGACAGAGTAACCGGCGATGGTCGGTCCGCCACACAGTGTTCTCCGAAGTGAAGAGGGAATAGTGAGAACCATTGAATGGAGCTTCCTCCTAATAAGCGCACCATTCTTCGCTCTGGTCGGATGCAAAAGATGGTTTGTTCGCATGACGGAAGGTAAATTTACAGATTTTTTATTTTGCGTGCAGGCGCAACTTCCCAGGATGAGAATATTAGGAAAAATACTCTGTCAAAACCTTTACCATCCTGCTACGAGTACCTCACTGACCAACGTAAGAATTTCCTGCGGCTCAGCGAAATCTAATTACGTTTAAAGAAGATCGAAAGAAAAGGGCAGCGAATAATGTACAAAGAAACGTACGTCTCAACCAGGCGAAAGGTAAGGAAGAATTTATTAAAAAAAAACTTGTCCTCCCTGAGGCATCTGAAGAGCAGAACACCCGTTGGACGCATTAAAATGAGCCCAGTCCAAGATTAATGAGTCTCTTCACTTCGCTGTAGTCGGGTGCAAAGGATGGCTAAGTATAAAATACTTCTTTAAACAGAGGGTTTTCTGTCGCCAATAAGCTTTAAGACACATAATTTTTGCATAGAATAATCTCTGTTTTCTGCGGCTCACAAATGGTTCAACCGATCAATTGTAGGAAAAACTACAGGAAACAAAAGAAACAAGCTACGAGTTTGAACATGAAAGAGAGAAGTGTGTAAAACTCTGGGATTCCAGTTTGAGCAGTGACTGCCTAGGTAAAGCAGAACTAAAGTATTAGAAATGCTTCTTTACTAATTGCGTGATAAAGCTCAGGTGAGAGTAATTTATCAAAATAAAACACGAGCACGTCTTGGTAGCGGCGCTAATGGAAGATGGATGGCTGAATGAGAAAGATTGAGATTTGCCTAGAACCGCACAGCCCACGAAGTGTTTGCCTAAGTGAGTTGGAAAGGCGTGAAGGGTGTCGAAGTTCTGAACACGGAAGAAGTGAATCGGCCCCGCGTGCGGTGATTTACAGGATAATGAACAGCGCAAGCCGACGGGAAGTGGAAAGAATGGCTTACCACATTCATCTTCAACCATTCTTTTTGCGTCATCATTCTGAGCCATTCGTATGGGAAACACCACCACGGATAAGCCATCTGACACGCACATCGTCATGCAAACTGCAGCGAAACAGAAAAAAAAGGTTTGTCTGAACGAGAAACAGGTTCGGGAGTGGTGTGGTTGAAGAAAAGTGTCGGCCCCTTTCTCAACGAATGCCTGCTTTTCAACTCACGATAACTTTGGTACCTTGGAGAGTCTTCGTCAGTAGAGTATTACCTTCTCTAATGAGCCAGGATGTTGGTTTGAGGGAAACATCGTTGCGAAAAACAAATCCTCGGTTAAACAATGCACAATTTGATTCTGAAGTGCCAACTCTCGGAACCCTCAGGACAGATAGCCCCATACGAATGGGACTTTTTTATACACGGGACCAGATTTACGACCACGAATAGTTTTCAAGAAGGTAAACCGTTGAGCTGAAGCGTAAATGCCTCGCACCTTGGCATCAAACGTAAGGACTTGATTACATTCGAGACCTGCTCAGATGTCCGATTGGGAGCAGAATTCATCCGTTCTCTGGCCGTGTCAGGGTAAAAGATTATTTTTGCCCCAACAACAGGCTGCGTCAGTCGTTTCTAATCGTTGTGAAAACGAAATCTGGCACAGACAAAATCTCACCGTTTCCTGCTTGCTGGTGCCGAAAAATCTAATTCCCTTCCACCCAACATGCCACCCAACGGTCGTTCCGCAAACGTCTCCTTGGAGGTCGATGAGAAGGTGCCAAAATGAACAATGTAACGGTGCGTCGCTTGACGAACACATTTGGCCATGTCATCCAGGCCTACCGGGGACGCCTACATACCTCGCGTGCGATCACATTCCACTGTTGGGCAGGTGTTATAGATATCTTCTCAATTCACACCATCCCTAAGCACTGCTCACGCAATCGGCAAAAAGAAAATTGTTAATTTATTTCTGCTGCGTACGAAAGATCATTTTAGTTCCTCGTCATGGAGGCGCCTGGTTGTCGGGGGAACCTGACAGCACATGGAATAAGGTAGGCTTCCGGAGCGATTGTCTGAATGTATCTATACGTGTGTGTGAGTGTGTGTCTTACGCCCCGAGGGAGACAATAAATATTCGTTAGCAAATATTGGCCACAGCTACTCCGCCGTATTGGTGCAAACGAGCTCTCTGACTCGCCCAGTTATGTAACGCGTAACTCCTTCCCAGGTAACGCTGTGATGCTTCGGGCAATGCTGGATCGAATGGTTTGTCTCTGAGAAGCGGTCAATGGCTAGCCTAGGATGAAACATCGCGCACAATGTTGATTCCAAGTGTATTTCACTATTCCAAACTGATTTTCGGAAAGGTGCAAGCAATATGATGAAGAAGCCATCCTCAAGCTTCCGAAAACTGTCCAAAAACATAATGCTACAGCGCTGAAATAAGTTCAGATGAAATATGTTAAGTCAAAAGATTCAACCATGCGTGCTAGAAACAGTGGATCACGAGAATGGTAGAAAATGAAACCAATAGAGTAAGAAATGAAGAGAGTAAGAAACATGAAGCAAGCACTTGAAATGGAAAGTGTAACGAACGAACTTTTCCGATTCGAAACGTAAATCCCCACCTAATGCTGTAATGAGCACCATTTATTGTGCTGAAAGTATATGATTACTACGAATTATAGCTCGTCCTTTTTCATAAGATGGACAACAGTTTCTCCGCCTAACGGAGGCAAGCATAAAGTTACTATTTAGCTTAATAGCAATGCTACTGCCCTTCTGAATAAGTAAAATGTTCCATTAAACTTTGAAGACATCTTCTCCAGGGTTCTGCTCCGGCCATGGTTGGTTTCTTTTTCCTTGCGCCATAAGGAACGTCAAATGTTGTGCAGCATTATTCAGTGCGAAAGAGAAAGTCTCTTTTGCCATCCATCAGGCAAATCAGCCAACGTCTCATCATCAACACTCATCATCAAGCGCTCATCACCATTAACAACTTCATTCTGCTCACAACACCGGTAATTATCACATCTAGCAATTATTTTCCAAAGGATGTTAGTAAAATTTCCTGAATCCCTTGCTCGGTTTCCATGTGAAAAGCACGTGCAAGTAGAGATGCACAGCATCTGAACCACAGAAACATGCCGAGTTTGCTCGTGGGAAGAAAGTACAAGATACCCTGCAAGGCAACCCCGCGGTAAATGAAGAACCGACAAAGACGACGGAACGGGCTTCTTTTTTAGTTCTCCCCACTGCCGCCGCATGCGATGGGAAACTCTTTCTTAACCGAATTAAACGATGTAATTAGAAGAAAGCGAAACCAGTTACAGATTGACCGTACTTGGGCACACGCAGATACCGGGGTGCTCGCCTAACTCGCTTTGCTGTTGCTTCGACAGCCTTTATTAACCTAGCCAACATTCCGCACCGGTTCCACGCGGGACCTAGACTCGAAAGTAGCAGACAAACGAAATTCAATTATAATCTGTGGCAAAATAAATTATGCAAACTCCAAAATGAACGACAAAAAGGTAATGATTACATCCTCCGAGGAGCGAGTTTGGGGGAAGGAGGGTTGCAGCAGTAGCTTCGTTACTCGGTCGGTTTTGATATCTCAGAATCGTCGACTCTTCCGGCGGAGGTGGAAGAGACTGTAAATATCGCGAGTTACCTACAACAGTAGGACGCCCGAATGACTCTCTCCCAGCAAGAAGTTTCCGGCGGGCTTCCAAGAACGAGCGAAGAAAAATCGGAGGTGTAGAATGCAACTCCATTAGTTGGGATTTTTCCCCCGGTTCGCTCCCGGGGATAACGAGTAAAGTTTTGCCCACTGCGGTACCGTTTCGTTCCACATTCAACCTGCCTCATTTTTTTTTACTTTTCCTTGGAGGTTTATTTTCTTCATTCCTCTCCCGTACGCTTTCTTCTTCAGCTACTTAGTCGCCGTCCCCGTCACCGGCGTCTTGGGATGCGTCGGCAACGGGTTCATTTATTATTCAACTCCACAACGCGTAAGCCGCCGAGTAGGGCAAAACCTGCGCATTTCAACCTGGTTTCATTATAACGGCAGAAACAGTCGGCTCTCGCTGCTGTTCGGGCGAATTGCGATGGTTGCTGGCAAATTCGTTCATTTCAAATGAAGGCCAGTTAAAACTGGTATTAACTTTCACTAATTATAACTTATGAGCCTATTAAATGTTTAAAAATTGTACTCTGAAAATGCAAGTGAGATATTTAACTAGAAACCATATGCCTAACCGGCCAACGTAACCAATAAATTCGCTATAAAATTAGTTAAATCACTAAAAACACAAGGATTGTACGACCTTTTTTTTATCGCTCAACGCAGATGTTTAAAACAATCTAGACATTTTAAAAACATAAAATTATTCCTCGGAGTTATACAAAACACTCAAAGCGCTTCGTATTTCCACGGTTGTTAGGTTAAAAAAGGAAAACAGAAATGCCAATTATAAACATTCCTTTTTTCAATGTTTGGCCTCAGTTGACTGATATTGCGAACGAAAGTCTACGACCAAATTAATCATCAAAATCGCACCATTGACGAAGGCTGCCCCTTTGACGGCAGCAAAATCATAGACAAAGAATACAAAGCATCTTTGATGTCTTTCTTCTTTAGACGCGCATTTGTTTAGACCATTAGCATCCAACCACCATACCATTCGTCTTGATTGTGTCTAAGCACGGGCGTGATTGGACCGTGAACGGCATCGCCTGAGTGTGATACTTGCCGCAACACACGGTGCAATTGTTCAGTGGGATGCTGAAGGAAAGAGGATTATTATTTTTTCATTGCGTCCTTACGAAAATGTCACTTCTTTGAAAGCTAGTGCACTGGACGTAGAAATTTCACTGTTTTAGTCAGTTCGACAACATTTCAAATTGTCAAAATCGTGCAACACTAAAAACAGCTGTACCAAAAGCTTTATTTATTTCATGTTTTTGTAGCTCAAGGGAATCGGGTAGAAAAAATCAAGATTCCACAAGAATAAGCGTTTTAAACATTCGCTAATACTGAACAAATCTGTTCACATTGTAGCACATTGCGAAATGCTTGAACGTACTATATTCGCCATTAGTTCACACCCTTTTAGAACGGGCGTGAAAGTGTAAATACGCGCACCTTCTACAGCATTCCACTGGATGTAAATTGACAGCGAATAATGCCTTTCGGGGATGGCCCGGGAGAGATAACCTGGACTGAAGATTGTTTGCGTGTTCGCACGTTCATCGAGCAGGTGTTCTTTCCCGGCATCACGCCATCTGGTGGAAAGTCATTCGCTACTACTCCTCGCTGGGACGCTGGAACCGTAACATCCATCGCTGCTGAACCCTTACGGTGACAATGTTTCGCCCCGCTGTTTTGGCACCAAAGACAAAGTGTTGACATTTTCCAGCTTTGTCGGTTCAAAAAGTAACTGCCAGGCATTCTTCTCGTTCTTTGGGCTGGAGCTCACGAGCGAGTCTAGCCGGCGGTCCTAGGCGCGCTTGGTTCTGGCATCACGTACACGCTATATTTACCTTTCGCTTACGCGTTTGTACCTACTTGGACGTATACCTGGGTACAGGAGACTACTGCCTCGGTTAGGGCCAACTTTTGCCTCCCAGGTGGACATAAAAGGAAAAAAAAAAAGATGAACATTGCGAGTTTGGAGTTGCATCAGCGCTTGACAGATCTTTTCCCATTCTTTCTATCTTCGTCAAACATTTCGTCTCACAAAAGGGAGTTCCGTACTAGCGCAGATACAAGTATCTTTGTTTTCTAAAGTACAGCAGCGTAACATGGGTCCTCGTTTTGCTCCAACGTCGGCTCATTCCCACAGCTCAGCTAAACCGAAAAGGACAAAGCAGCAGCAAACAAGAGCATTTTCACGTTTTTGCTGCACCGGACAATGGATTCCACCAGGTTTCGCTCTTATGATTCCTCGACCGCCTTACCCTGTGCAAACTACCTTTGGGGAATAAACGTTGTGTAGTTCACATATAGTAAGTTTGCTTGTAGTCTGCTTAAAAATACTCCCTTTGTCATATTCAAACTGCGCATCGCTGCCAGGCAGCTGTAATTCTCCGGTGTAAAGAAACGTAAGTAGAGCAACCAGTCTGCAGCGTGGCGGACCAAGGGAAGAAACAACTGCTGTTCCAACACATTTTTTCTAGTATCAGTTTGAGTCGAATTTTACCTGAAGCACAGATGGGTTGAAGCCCACGTTACTTCTACGGCAAACCTCGCAGGAAAGACGTGCTGGCAATAATAACGACTGCGTTGTTTGCCCCCCCAATCATTCAGGTTCGGCTGTCCACCGGCAGGCACGGCCTTATGCGAGACCGAAGAAAACGCTCAAGGGATGCTTTAAAATTTCACTAGATCACTCCTTTCAGCAATAAAGTCCCAAGGGTCTCGTTTACTGGGGCAATTTGCCTCCAGCGCAGGCTCCTGCTAGATCTTTGGCTTCCTCGAATTCTCTGACAAAATGATACGTGAACCCGAGGACCTTGAGCAAAGTGTAAAATCGATTTTTTTTACTTCTAATGAAAAGTAAACAATCGTCAAGCATCTCCAGCGAGCGCTGTTACCCACCCAGGCTAAGAATAACACTTTTCCAGCGCTTTTCTTTCGGCACTGTCGTCATCGCCGGTAACATCAACGTTCATCAGCAAGAACAATACACGCCCATCATCGACATCTTTCTTATCGTCGCGACTCAGCCTCATCTGAGCAGCTCAGGTGAGGTGAGGTGTCGAGTGGTTGACATTGTTGCCCTGGGAAGGCGTCCTTCGCATGTTCAAACACATTAGGTGCTCGTGCAGACGACAGCTTCCACCTTGTTGTTAACGGGAGGCGAAGGAATGCTCCATTATACCCTCGGATGGATGGGATGTTGAACGGTACATTGAACATTTGCCTTCATGATATTTTCAATGGATATCGAAAAAGTATTCAACAAATCTTGGTAAGCAATCTGCAAATTCTCATCAACTGTAACACCACGGCAGAACATTATCGAAAGTAAGATAAAAAAGTACAACATTTTTTGTTAGATTCAAAGTTCTTACGTTGTTCCGTCCTTTCAGAAACAACTCTTCATCATATCAGAATAATTGTTATTCTACACACTTTGGTGGCAAATAACTCTTGTTTGCGTTTTAAATTTTAAGTGTAGAACAAAACTCATACTTCTACCTAGTTAATTTCTACAAAAAAACTCGTATTCAAATTTATCATTTTGAAGCCAGCTTGAAGTTGAACAAAAACATAGCGAAAATGAAAAACAAAATTACAACAGTTTGCAACGGTCAGTAACCCATCGTGATGAAACCTCCTGGTTTCGTCAGCTTTTAGCAGATCAAACGGAAACGCTGAACGCATATTATACCATCAAATGGATACAAATAAAAATCCAATATTTTGGAGTGGAATGTGAACCACCAAAGCTACACGACAACCAAGAAGACAGATGGAGTATGTGGAATGAATCTACTTCGGGAATGATTTGCGATTAATGACATCGATGTGAGCGTCCGTATTACTGCTGCGATATGACTATTTGTACACTATAAAACAATTAGTGTGCAAACTTATAAAAAACAAAATACATTGACAGAATATATTTAACATGTTTTACAAATATAGTTTTAATGTTTCTCCAGGTGTTCCTTTAAATGAACTTCCGCGTACGTTGCCATCAAGGTTGTGTTTAACTTAAAGAAAAAATTGGTTCCTCAGTCAGCTTTCAACAATCCTTTCTGCTTCAGAGAATATTGATTTCTTCATTCATTTATCCTGGATCATGCCGCTGGCATTTGGCAGTCGTTCCTTACTGACCAGCCTGCGTTTTGTTTTATTTTTCCTCCATACTGTCTTCCTCAATGCACTCTGGCCTGCGAGAAGGCCAGCTGGTTGATCGTTTTCGTTTATCGTTCTGTAGCTGATTCTGCTACCATCACACTCAACTGCCTGGGGGATTTCACAGTTCGGTGGTAATCAAGTCAATTTGCAAGCAATATCCGTTCTTTCATAGAACTAGGATACCTAGTGAAACGACATGACATGGGCATGTGCCTCAAACCCTCGAATAGATGATAGAAACCGTGGTGTTCGCCCCAACCCCAAGTACGTAGGGACTCCTTTATCCTCGCGATTGCTGAAAGCACTGCTGTATATCTATCAAATTTGCACACGAACAATGTAGGTTTTCTTCGAGAGAAAATATGTTTGCGGGAGCAATAAAGATAAAACGTAGTATAAAGAAAAGTACTAGCAGATCCACACGTGGCGTACCTCCCAGCACTGCCTAGGAGCTGGAAATGGCACAACTTAATGACCCTGTCGTTTGCTACTGGGATAGAATGAATAATTACCTTCGCTGATCATTTGCAGAAGAACGTTAACGGTCAAATCGCTCAGCACTGCGCTCAATTAAATATGGTTTTTGCTTTCGAAAAAACATAACATTGTAAACGGTTCATCGATAGCCGAACGACGTGAAAGTAATGAGTTTTTGAACATCAGCCGGCCTGGTATCATGAAATCGTGTTTGGGTGCAGCGAAACAGGTCGGAAGTGAGCTTTCCGGTTTCAGCATCTGCGTGTATCAGCAAGTTTGTGATGTCACCATCGCCGTCACTAAACAACATCGCTGGTAAATTTAAACATTTAGCCCCAAGTGCTATCATCACTTCATCTTGGTTTATCAGTTCGGCGTTTAAGAAACTCAAGGCTCTAATTTATCTCATCCATCGCGGTCGTTTCATGTCCTTCTTTGGGTTTTCCAGCTTCAAAGGACTTTGCTCGTCCCAAGATCATACGCAGCACGAATACTAAGGGTGATGAAAAAAAAAAAACAAATTGAAGTCCGGGATAAAATTTCATCCGCAAAGACATCCAAGCTGACAAATTGCTCAACTTCTTATCTTGTCCGTATGCCAACGCTGAAAGGGAAGATTCACATTTAATGTTATCGTGAAGGTCCGTTTGTCGTGTGGTGTCTGTTGCTGCATCCATGCTAAATCCAGCTTTTTTCTCCCCTTTTATCAAATATTATATAAAGCGGACTGCAATAATGGTCAAAAACAAACTGATACGTCTTTGAACACGGAGTGTCTCTCCTGTCGAAGGAGATGAAAATGGGTTTTTTTACTTGTGCTTGTCGACTTCGAGGAGAAGGGGGTGCTTTTTTCTTTCTTTTGTTCCACAGATGATTCTTGCAAGACACAAAAAGACCATCGAGCAGATAGGTAAAACCGAAGCAAAACAGAAGTTGGCCGTTGGCCGTAATCGAAAAACTGGCCGAAGATAAAGCAGATTCTCTGGATTTAAACGGCCCCTGGCCAAATAAGGCAGAAACATTTCATTTGCCAAAATGACAAATACGGCTCCATTTCAAAGCTCACGAAACGTCCGAATTTAACAGAGTGCCATGGCCGGCCCGGAACGTGGTCAAGCAGAAAACTGCCGAAAGCAAGCAAATGGAATCTTCAGAAATGAACTTTTGTTTCACTGATAGCACAACATGCCAGAATATCACGGTTTTGGGTTTTGACAGTTGTGCAAAAGGAAGAAAAATGAAACAGTCTTAAATTAGTGACAAATTGCTTGCTTCAGGGGTTGAAGATGAGAAAAAAAAAACTTAGACTTATCATCGCTCATGTTTGAGCACTCACAAACGTGTTCAAAATTGTAGGCCCAGTTTTGGTACGATCCCGATTCTTGGGTTTGTGTCACTGCTTTTGACTGCCATTTGAAAAAGAGGAAGAGATGTCTCATTTCCAAGATAGAAAACAGTCCTCAAGGGACTGTTTTTGTTGCTCTATGTTATTAAATGTCTTCTGGATTTCTTCCCTGCCCAGATCCCTGACGTTTTCATTATAGCATTCTCATATTGCTGACACCAAGAGCAGTAGGAAAATGGAAAAAGAATAATCTTTTTCGTCACCATTTAAAATGAAGTCAATCTCCCACTGAGATAAATGCTTGGCCTTTTTAATTTGTCATCGTCAAGGATAAAAATCTTAAAAGTATTAATCGTGATCGAAAAATGAAATAAAATAAAACTGCTGGGAAAGAGTAATCATTCACATTTCAAAAGTACAGCTGTAAATTCTTGGACAATGTAAAACGAACCATTCCGGGACTCCAATTCTAATTTTTAAGTAATGCGGTATACATTTTTGTGTCAAAATATTTGCAAAAAACTTGTCAAAACTGTATTTTGACCGATTCAATTGAATTTCAAATGAAATTAATTGGAGTGCTATCACAAAGAACATTTACCGCTTGCAAACTCTTCCGTACGAACCGATGCTTTGCTTACCTGAAACAAGAAGATGAAAAGAAAATGATTAGTATGTAATATTAACTTAGCAAAAAAAGTGAGCAAAATATGTAAGCTACCTCAAACTTTACATTTAAAACATGTACAAGGCATGAAATATACGTACGAGAGAAAAAAGGTTAGTTTTGGATCGAACTGATTGTTTTTGTAAACAAAGATGAACTTTTGACACGGTTAAACGAAGGAGAACCCACATCTAAGCTGAATTAGCTCTCATTTTATCCCATCAATCGAATTTAAATATCCTTGTTGCCATTACTAGAGCTCAGGATTCCCATTGCTCTTGTGCCAACACGACTGGCCTGGTAAACTGACAAATAATGGAATTCGGTAAATAATGGAATTAATTAAGCATCAAACAACCGTACGCAGTTGGTGGTTTATTTGGGTACGTGGCGATTTTGGTCCCTCGGAATCAGCTCAAACGCGAAGCACAGTGTACATGCCGTGAGGTTCAGGTTTTTGAAGAATATTTTCACAGATCTATCACAGCGATAAAACGCTCGTCGGTGCGACAAAGGGTGCTTGCCGATGAGAGGAAGGAAGATAAATAGCACCCTCGGGACCAAAGTCACCGTTTATCGCGCTTCTTGCATCAAGGTGGTAAAATAAATAACCGAGCCTCAGGGCAACCGATGCTAGAATGGGCGCCACACCTTAGCCGGGGCATTATAAAACCCAACCGTCGAACAGCGTCAAACGATGCGAAGAGTTTTTCAGGGCATACTCGCATACTCTTTTTATCCGTGAGGCGAGGCGAGTTAAAATCGAACACCAGTGCTGCATCGGCGACAAAAGGAGAAGCAGTGCCACAAAACCTGTCCAAGCCGCCACTTTCACCAATGAACCCAACACCAGCACGTCCCAAAAAAGAGGCGGAAAATTTAATTAACGTCCGCGACGCGAGTGAAGCGAAAACAAGATCCTTTCCCAGCATCCACCAACGGCACGATAATGAGCTGCAATGGCTTGCCATAATGCTTCAGGGCGAGGAAAAACTCTCCTGCCGACGAAGAAAATCAATCAATGAACCGGCAGAATTTTCCTTCATGTTTGCGCAGGGTGTGGATGTTTCGAAGGAAAAATGAATACGCTACCATTTGCTAAGTAATGAAATGCACTAAACCTCCATAACAGCGCCCGTGGTAAACGACTTCGCTAACAAGAGTACGAAGTGTTGTAGTACTGACGGAATAGGGATAAGACAAAAAGTAGACCAGCGGCAACACTGCTTAATATTTCGGTCACGATTTCATCATGGATCCGGCCCAATTTGGAACGCCCAACAAACCATGGGCGTTAATGTGTTCAAATGGTGCGTCAGCGTCAAGGCTTGTTCAATAATTATATTTTTTCAAAGTTTCATTTTACGTCACGGCAATTGCAATAATTTCAATGATTCAAAATACAACTGCTGGATGTTGGATAAAAAATAATGTCTTGCAAATTATATCGAGCTAACGAAATTCTTAACAACAAATTTATATCTTTTTTGTTAAAGGTCATCCTATATTATCAAGAGGGTAGGTATAAAGCAAACTAACATGCAATCCAAAATGTACACAAAATATATCGGAACGTGTTTGCTACCAACATGCAGCGTTCCATCTGTCTATTTTGCTTCTGGACAGTTCAACGAGGTCGCCTACCAGTTTGGAGGAGAATAGGTAAAAAGGTAAGTTTAATAAATAAAAAAATAAAAACATCCAAAACAAATAAATCTCCTCTCGGTCTATAAACATTCCACGATCCTAATTAAATACTTTCTCGCCTCGATGCGCGCCAGGTGCGCCACAACAGGACCAAATGACAGGGAACTAAGGAAACCTTGAAATAGCAGCACCCGTAGCACCTGCCATTTCTTTGCGCCTAAGGTTTGTGACGCTTGAAACTTCCGTCACCGTCCTTAATTTTAAGAGCCCTGCAAATGGTCCCCGGCACTGCTGCTATCGTCCTTTAGCCACCAAAAGCCCACGCGGTTACTATTTATTTTTTTGCGTGCCAAAACGAGCGTCAGAGACATGTTCAGAGGTGATATTTCGTTTTTGGGTTTCTTGTTAATTTTTTTTTCTTCTTGAACTCTGTTAAGTATTGAACTATCAGCTTTAGCCTTGATATAGGAGCGTGAATGTAAGAATACTCTGATTGTAAATGTATTAGTGTTAAGAATAAAATTAAGTCAATCGCAAACCAACCTCCGGACGGTGTACAACTATTTTTTTGTTAGAGCAATTTTCGCTACATAAAAATTGGTCCTTCGAACCGGATCGATAGCCGATCGTTTAGCTAATTACTGGTAGTTGTAACCGTTAATAGATAGTGTTCGTAGTGATATTTGGGAATAATGTCGAACCCCGAAATCACTTTTAGTGACGTGCAAGGTGCATCGAGCCCAAAGGAAGTGGCGTCCGTGCCAAGTATGTTCGCACGTTACCATGCGCATATGATGCGTAGACTAGAATCGTTGGCAAACGCAATAAGTGCAAGTGAGAATACGGATCCGAGCTATTTTCAGGAATGTTCGGAACAATTAGCATCTATTTCGTCCGCATTTGAAGCTAGACATTCAGCGTGCCTGGAGACGATGGTGCTTGAACAAGTAGAAGAGGAAGAGAGACAGTACGAGGAGTTCGAGCGGCGTCGATTCGAGCTCTCTCTCACGCTAAAAAGGCGCCAGGCTGCGTGGTGTGCGTCAACTCTTAGTGCAACGCACGCACAAAAGGTGTCGAACCCGAATGTGCGCTTACCCGAAATACCGTTACCAAAATTTGATGGAACATTAGAATCCTGGCCCGCGTTTCGGGACGCTTTTCGGAGTATGATTGACGGGCATAAAAGTTTATCGGAAGTAGATAAACTCACCTATTTAAAACGTGTGGTATCAAAAGAAGCAGCTTTAGTGATCGAATCGGTAGAAATTACAGCTGCCAATTACAGTGTAGCGTGGGAACTGTTAAAAACGCGATACGAAAATAAAAAGGTGTTAGTGCGGCGGTATTTAGACGAACTTTTCGCTATTCCTTCAGTGAAGCGAGAAGCGTACGAGGAGATCACCATTTTGTTGGATGGTTTTGAGCGAACAATCAAAATGGTGGAAAAAATTGGCGTTCCGACCGCAGGATGGAGTGTACTGTTGGCGCATATGCTGTGTGCCAAATTAGATGCAAACACCCTAAAACAATGGGAAATGTTTCACCGAAGTGGTGAAGTGGCGGAATATACCGATTTAGTCAAATTCTTAAGGGAACATGCATCAGTGTTGCAAGCGTTGCCACGCACGAAAGGAAAAACTATAGATGCTCCTACGACTCCTGGAAGAAAATGGAGTCAAGCGTGTGCAACCATTAGTGCGGGTGATAGTGTTGGTCAAAAGAATTGCGTATTCTGTAATAAGGTCATGCACTCGGCCTTTCAGTGTAATGTGTTCCGGAACCACTCAGTACTACAGCGATATGCGATGGCGAAAGAATTGAAGGTGTGCTTAAATTGCTTATCACCCGAACACCAAGTGAGAGATTGTGCAGCGAGTGGTTGTCGTGTTTGTAAAATGAAGCATCACACGATGCTTCACAGGTCCAACAATGAACAGTATCCAGCCGGTAGTGGAACCACTCCCGGAGCTTCAGTTAATGTGGGTTCCACTCGTACCTCAGTTGTCAGTGAAAGACCAGCCAACGCAGTCATGTTGGCGCCAACTGACGTTCAGCCAGCCACTTCTGTATTGCTGCCAACGGTATTGGTGACAGTGAAGGCATCAAATGGCAACACGACGATAGCCCGAGCCGTGCTTGATGGAGGGGCACAGATCAACCTGGTTACGGAAAGATTAGTGCAGAGACTGCAAGCATCGAAGAGACGGGATCATATACCCATCGGAGGAGTTGGAAAAGGCTGTCAAACTTCCTTATTTTCCGTAAGCTTGGTCGTGAATGCCAAATGCACTAATGTTGACTTTCGTTTAAGGTTGCACATCCTTCCTGAGATTATGTGGAATCTTCCCCCGGCTAAAGTTGATCACATCGAACTACCAAACGACATCTGCCTGGCTGATCCAACCTGGGCGGAGGTTGGAAACATCGATATGCTGCTCGGCAGAGAACTATACAATGATATACTTTTAGACGGTGTGATTAGACTTAAATCGGAGAGGGAAAACATATTGCTTCAAAACACGCAATTCGGTTGGATAGTTTCGGGAAAGGCCACGGTAGAGCAACTAGAACATAGGAGGAGGATAGTAAACTTAGCTGGCAACGAACTGTCATTAGATGAGCAGTTAACTAAATTCTGGGAAATCGAACAATGCCAAACCTCAAGTATTTTATCTCCCGTGGAAACTGAATGTGAAGAAAATTTTGAGCGTACCACTACTAGAGGGCCGGAGGGTAGATTCATAGTAACGTTACCAAAAGATTCAGCGAAAATCAAAACATTAGGAGCCTCATACAACATAGCGAAACGTCGCCTTCAATCGTTGAGCCGCCGGCTAAGAGCAAATCCTGAATTGAAACGTCAATACCAGGAATTTTTGAGCGAGTATTTAGAGTTAGGGCATATGCAAGAAATCACTCCCAACCCCAATGATGAATCGTTTGCCTACTACATGCCACACCATTGTATTGTCCGTCCCGAAAGCCTTACTACAAAACTACGGGTAGTCTTCGACGCATCTTGTGCCACAGAATCCGGTGTATCTCTGAACGATGCTCTTTTAGTTGGTCCAGTCATACAAGACGATCTCGTTAGTCTTACCATGCGGTTTCGAATACCTAGATATGCTGTGACAGCAGATATAGAGAAGATGTATCGTCAGATATGGATAGCAGAAGCAGACCGTCCTTGGCAACGAATCCTTTGGGAAGATGAAGAACAAGGCGGAATTAAAGCATTTGAACTAAAAACGGTTACATATGGCACAGCCTCGGCGCCATACTTAGCCACAAAGACATTACAAACTCTAGCAAATGAGGCCAAACACTCACATCCCATAGCGTCACAGATTTTGGCATCTGGCTTTTACATGGATGATATGATAAGCGGAGCAGACACGATTGAACAAGGAGAGTTGTTATGTGCGCAAATTACGGACTTACTCGAATCAGCTGGCTTCAAATTACGCAAATGGGCATCTAACTCTAAGCAGTTATTGAACACGCTTCCAAACGAACTTTGCGAAATGGGAGAGGAATTGTTACTGGACCCAACGAAATCCATTAAAGCGCTTGGGTTAAAATGGAATCCTAGTGAAGACCAACTGGGTTTTGACGTACCATGCTGGCCTGTAGAAGGAATGGTTTGTAAACGAAGTGCTGTATCAGATGCTGCTCGCTTATTTGATCCTTTGGGATTGATCGGACCGGTAATTGTCTTGGCCAAATGCTTCTTACAAGAAGTATGGCAGAAAGAGGTGGATTGGGATGAGCCATTGGACGACGAGATGAGCAAACGATGGCTAAACCTTAAGCAAGAGATGGTATATGTTGCTGAAATAGCAGTTCCACGTCGCGTGGTGGGTGAAAGAGCACAGCTAGTTGAGCTACACGGGTTTAGCGATGCTTCTCAAAAAGCGTATGGTGCATGTATTTATGTGCGATCGATTATGGCAGATGGCAACACAAAGGTCGAACTCTTATGCGCTAAATCCAAAGTAGCACCTATTGACACCAGCAAGAAAAAGAAAAGCGTAACAATACCTCGATTAGAGTTGTCAGCCGCGTTACTGTTATGTCACTTATGGCAAAAGGTGAAGAGTAGCATCAAGAGAGAATTTAAAGCAATATTTTGGGTAGATTCGACTATTGTCTTACACTGGATTGATGGACATCCTTCGCGCTGGAAACCCTTTGTAGCGAATCGGGTTTCGGAGATACAGCATCTCACAGAAAAGGAGCAATGGTTTCACGTTCCTGGCGAAGAAAATCCTGCCGATATTTTATCAAGAGGAATGCTTCCATGCCAATTGAAGAAGAATGAAGTATGGTGGCATGGACCGAAATGGCTTAGCCAGTCGATAGATTATACATCACGAACGACAATCCCACATTCGCGTTTTACATCAGAGGAACTAGAAGAGCGTCAGATAGTGCTTGCCGTAAGAACCCAGACAACAAACCCATTATTTTCGCTACGATCATCATATCCCGCTTTAGTTCAGTTGGTAGCATACCTGTTAAGGTTTAGAGTAAATAGCCAGAAGAAAAATCGAACTAATCGACGAAAAGGAGTTCTCTCGATATTAGAACTGCGCCAAGCAACAGAGACTCTTATACGATTAGCGCAAGCAGAAACATTTGCCGAAGAAATAACGTCTTTACAAAGCGAGGGAGAAGTCAAACAAAATTCTAAGCTAAAGTCTCTGGCTCCGATTATCCTGAATGGAATTGTGCGCATTGGTGGCAGGCTACGACACGCTCCGGTCACCGAAAACCGAAAACATCCAATAATACTCGATTCAAAACATCCTCTTACCATCATGATCATGCAGTCTTACCATCGCCAATTTTTGCATGCCGGACCACAATTGCTTATCTCTATGATTCGTGAACGATTCTGGCCATTACGTGTACGTAACCTTGCCCGAAAAACTTTACACGAATGCGTAAAATGTTTTAGAAGAAAGCCAACATGTGTAGAGCAGATTATGGGTGACTTGCCGCCAGAAAGAGTAACTCCAACCTACCCATTCTTAAATACTGGAGTGGACCTCTGTGGACCCTTTTGGTATCGCCTCGCACCACGAAAAGGCGTTCCGGTTAAATGTTTTGTAGCTGTTTTTATATGCCTTGTCACAAAGGCAGTACATGTGGAACTCGTCGCTGATTTGTCCACCAGCTCGTTCATTGCCGCTCTTAAACGATTCGTGGCAAGACGCGGTAAACCAACCAGAATCGAAAGCGACAACGCAAAAAACTTTAGAGGAGCTGAACGCGCACTGAAGGAGTTGTACGATCTATTTCGAACTCAACAAGCCGAACATACCATATCGTCTCATTGCCATTCGGAAGGAATCGAGTTTAAGTTTATCCCGCCACGATCGCCGAACTTTGGCGGTTTATGGGAAGCAGCGATTAAAAGCTTAAAGAACCATCTGAAATCCACAATCGGGGCAGAAGTACTGTTGAAGGACGATCTCGAAACGTTGCTGATTCAAATCGAAGCCTGCTTAAACTCACGACCGCTAACTCAACTAACGTCAGATCCGGAGGACTTAGAAGTCTTGACGCCTGGACATTTTCTCGTCCATCGAACCTTGGTGTCAATTCCCGAACCTTCATACGAAGATTTAAACGTAAATCGGCTTGATCGTTTCCAGAAAAACCAGGAATTCTTGCGTCGAATCTGGAAACGTTGGACAACGGACTACTTATCGGGATTGCAACCGCGGACGAAGTGGACGAACCGACGGAACAATATAGAGGTTGGTACAATGGTCCTGTTAAAGGAAGATTACTTACCACCTTTGAAATGGGCAATGGGAAGAGTAGTACAAACATTTAAAGGCAAAGACGGAAATATACGCGTTGTTGAGGTTCGCACAAAAGAGGGAGTATATCGCCGAGCGATTTCAAAAATTTGTATTTTGCCAGTTCAACCTTAGACATATATAGGCTCATTAAAAATGAATTTTTGAATTACTTGTAGAAAGTTACCTTTCCACGGGGGGCGGTATGTTAAGTATTGAACTATCAGCTTTAGCCTTGATATAGGAGCGTGAATGTAAGAATACTCTGATTGTAAATGTATTAGTGTTAAGAATAAAATTAAGTCAATCGCAAACCAACCTCCGGACGGTGTACAACTATTTTTTTGTTAGAGCAATTTTCGCTACAAACTCCTCCAGCATGCCCGAAATACAGCGAACAATCGACGAGTGATTTCCTTGCACAAAACAGGAAAGCTAAAACAAACGAACGTTACCAGCCAACTGGAAAATGCTTGGCTCAATGCATTGCAATCTTGCGTACTAGCTCGTGTACATACCAACGCACCCGGCTGATCTGAACGCACCACAAATTTTAGACCCGACACAAACCCGCACCACACTCACAGCCAGTTTTCTCGGGGGCGAGATTAACGGAAAGCAACGATGCATTTTCTATCAGATAAGGAGAGAAATGATAAATCAGTGGCTGAAGATGGAAATCCCGCTTCGTTGCTGCCGTGAAGTTCCTGTGGTATCACGCTGCTAAGCCGTAAAATATGAAGCCTGGAGAGCTGCCAGCAAACGGACGTACGAATGAAACTAATACAACCGTATACCCTGGGTCGCGATATACGTTTCTGGAAAGAGAAACGGCCAAGACGTATTGAAAAGGAAATTGAATTCCTGACTTTTGCATCTTTCGTTGCTTCCCCACCACCCAGCAAGCAAAACACGAACCATTCAGTTCTCTGGCATGTATTATGGCTATGTTACTATTATCCGATTAGCGGCAGTATATTTCTTCCACAAGGATCACTTTGCAATAAAAAAAAACCTATCGTTGCACAAATCCCCGACCAGGATAGTTGAGCCATAACATTCTCAGCAGCTCGATAACCAATCTAGACGGTGTGGAATTACATCGACGTTACAGAACGATTGATAACTGATACGAACCAAAAGCGGCAGAGATAACTGTAACATGTATTCCGATGCGATCCGTGTCTATGGAAGCGGCACGACGTAACCAGATTGTTTTTTGGAGCAGTAAATGAGCAAGCGGATTTACATTACCAGTAAAAGGCAGTTAATTCATCTAGATAAACATGCGCTGGCAAAAGTGCAATGCGAACTCTGGTTATGGAAAGGAACGGGAAATTGTTTACTTATCACAAACTAATGGGAAATCAAGTTAATGATAGCACCAACAAAAATGAGCAAAGAAAGAAAAATAATTGTGTGGATCGATTGCAAACCAACAAGCAAAGATATGTTTTTGTAATCAATGGGTTAAAATTTGGCAAAGGGTCACTAATAGTGTCATTAACCCAAAATAGAACAACAAACTGAGCACCAGGAACACGACTTCACACTGATGAAAAATAATTAATCATTGCTTATCTAATACAGCCAATCCACCAAGCTCATCAGAACAAATTTAATATATCAAAGTAGATGCTTAAGAAAGCTCTTTCAGTGAAACCAATCCCGAAATGGCTGCTTGACGCTACAAAACTATGAAAAAATATCCAAAGGGCAACCGATCACATGTTGAATCAGCCTAAATTCAGCCTGTTTTGCTCGTAATGGAACCAAGTACACGTATGAGTTAGATGCGATCGGTGCAAAGTACCTTCAGGGACCGTTTTTCAGTTTCCCTTTCGTTCACAAGTTAACGCCCGGAACGATACGATGGACGATGATGATGTACCTTTGGTATGCCTTAAAGGTATGCCTTTGTGGCTGCTGGTGATGTAGGATTGTGCCTCCGAGCGAACGGAAATAATGTGACACCACAGAAACAAGCAAAGGTGTTTTCCATTGAAAATTACAATGTAGGAAAAACAAGAAGCACCGGACATTGATTTTCCCGAACGAACACAATACACTTTTAGCAAACTCGAAACGGCCAAAGAATGCGCCGAAATCTGCGTGAGGGATCTATTTGCTCAAAAGGTGAACAAAGACGTTGACAGTCGAGATAACGAGTGATTTACACTTATGAACCTTTTCGTTATGGTTTTGCGATCTGATGAATAGATTTTCAACTGAAGTGTTTCCACAAAGTGTGTAACTGAAAGATGAATCAAAATATAGGTTTAGGAAATATTAAAATCATAACCATAAAATTGAGAAAAAAGTTATCAAAAACACTAGAAACAAGAAAAAACACTAGAAAAGTTGTTATAATAAAAACTAAACCATAGGTTGTCGATCAGTAATATTCAACCCGGTTGAAAGTTCCGAAAAGGCGCATGGAAAAATGTAATTCGATTTTAAGATAACCAAATTTATTTTTATCATACTTGCTATTCACCATTTTTTTATCAATTGCTACGGGGCAACACACACAAACAATATACCGCTAGAGGAAGCCGGACGCGTGCTTGACGTTATTTTAATGAATGTTACCCTTTTCGGTTCTCGAAGCACGCAAATACAGACCCAACTGAGCCTTACGGCCTGAAACGAAGCAACAATAGAATAAAATCGCTCGATAGCCTTTTGTAACATCAATCATATCAGGGCAGTTTCCAGTCCAGTGATGACATTATTATGCTTCCAGCTTTTTTTTTTTTTTTTTGTTAAAGTATTTATGTGCTTTCCTTTTTTGCCGTTTTTTTCACCAATGACAGGTTTCAGTTTCTTAAACACACATCATACAGCTTCGCATCTCTCCCTTTTCATAGTCACTTCCGACGTTGCCAATGGGCTTTATTTTTCATTCTTCTTGCGCACGAGATTCCATCATTGGGTTCGGTTCGGTGATGTTCATCACCGGCGCTTGCAAAAGGCAACCCTCAACACAATCGAAATCGAAGAAGAGGGAGAAACATCGAAGTGGTAGAAAAACGTTCAAATGTGACTAAGGAAATTATAGACAAGCGACGACACGATCGCCCGGGAGCATCTTTCACGTGGTAGGATGGAGTAGATGAAGAGCATGGAAAAGCACACCCGAAAAAAAAAACAACTGTTTCATTGAAGCGATCCTGTCATTCACGTTTATGACATGACCTCTAGTGTTTTTTTCAACAACTTTTTTGTACCTGATTTTATCACCACCTTGCAGTATGATGTTCGATTCGCACAAAAAACATCCGGTATAATGTTTGCTCCAAACTCGATCCTGTTTTTCACGTTGTTTCCACTGCAGTTGCGTGGCCTCGAGCGATAGCGCGTTTGTTCCGCCACTGCAAATGATGTAAGCCACTTTTAAGGCAAAGTTTTTCACGTCACGCCTGTGTGCAGGTCGAGAAAATGGAAGCCCTGGTCAAACCGGTGAAGGGTGCGCCCAGTTCAAACAAACGCATAGCCATTACAATGACAGCGTGCCGATGATAGCACTCTCGCTGACAGTGAGCGGAAATTAGCGAACGGACCCACCGGCATCGGAAGCATTGCAGCGGAGTCCTGATTTTGATTTTTCCTCAGCTTCACACGGACTCTCCGGGGCAAGCAAAAAACCAAAATGCACAATGGACCCCTTTCCGTTGCCCGAACCATTTCCCAGTCCTAGGATAGTCTCAAATCAAATAGTTAAAAAAGTTAAAAAGGGCATCATTTCTAAAAAAAATTAATGCCAACAGTTTCAATATATGTAAGATCTGATTACTGTTCCATAAGGCGTAGATATAAAATTAAATAAAGAAAAGAAAGCGGGTTGGCATAATTGATTGACGAATTGGAATGTTAACAAAATGACGTCAACATGTGTTGATAAAATATGCAATAAAACTTTTACATCATACACCTGAATACTCAAAACACTTATTCAGCAAAATACTGCAGCACCTTAGGGGCACAATATAATCACCGCAATACAATTTTCGAAAAGGTAGCACTTTTTCCCACCAAACACTAGTAAGCGTTAGCATGAGCTCACAATGTCTTTGAGGAGCAAAAGTTTTACGTAAATCGTAAATCATTTGGTTTCTTTGGCCAGCTCTTTTATGTAAAGAAATTTCCAGGAGCATGCCAGATGCACGAGAAACAAGGAAAAGAAAAAGCTCTTTTTTCAGTGTGCAATGCAACGGCCATAGGGCAAACGCAACGCTCCCATATACAAACGGTACAACCCAGAGCATACGATACGCTCTACATAGCCACTGAGAGGTGACTTGGCGGAAAGGAAACCAATTTGCTGGGCGCAAGTGGAGCGGATTAAACTAGCTGTATTATTAGGATCGGGGGAGGGAGAACAGAAAATGGCAAATCGGGAAAGAAAAACCTTACCCGCGAAGGACTGGAGCGACTAAAACAAAAAAGCAAAACTCTAGCGCCATGTGAAAATGAAAAACGGAAACCAAAGCTGGTGGTAATGAGCAGGAAATTTAATGAAATTTTAATTTCTGCGCAAATAGCGCAAAAACAAAGAAACACAAAATGTGGTGGAAATTTAGCTACGATTGAAAAGCGTGAGAGACCTTCAATTTCGATCCAGCTTGGGTCCAGCACGGTGACTGCAGATTTCAGCAAAAAGGAAACCCATGGAATCTACCAGCATCGGGTGCAAAAATGATGAAGGCGGAAGAAAAACCCGCTGCATGGTCTTACCGTGGGGATAATTGACTATTAGTGGGAAAGGAGTGAAATAAAACAAAGAATTGGTTTGATGCACTCAGGACAAAAGAAGTTCAATCCTTCGGCAATCACTCGCCCAAACACAAACAGAGGCACATTCTCACATACCCATGTAACGTTCAGATTTATTTGCTAATCTTGAGCCGAGTTTTTCCCTGCACAACAGAACACATATGGATCCAAAGTTCAATCATCAATTTCAAAAACCCGGCTGCATGCTCAGAAGTCCAGAAATAAAGGAGAGTTAATTAAAAAGGCACCTGAAAAACCAATAGTCGTGAGGATTATTGCACAGAGGTGGAAATTAAATTCCTTGGAAACCATGCTGTTATATACAGCTGCTATTTATGCGTTTAAAACCTAGTGTTTTCATAGGAAAGGGTCCACAGCCCGCCAAGTCCTGTGCTGGTAGAAAAGAGCAAATCCAATACAACAATCTATCGAAGGATTATTTTCTAAGCATGATTCCTTTACTGTCATATACGCTTTTGTTTTTTTTATAATACAATACAAACGAACGATGCATTAATGGTGTTTATATCAGCGAAAAGTGAATAATTTATTGTTTTATTTACTAATACGTCATTTGGATTTGCGACGTGGATTCAATTAGAAACAATTACATTTACCAGAGTTATAATTTGCGTTGCAGAAAATTGTTCATTCAGATAAAAACATGTACCCTCATAATCCTTACACCATTAAATTATTGCGTGAAAATAAACATTTACTGTAAAATAATAAAAGTGACCGTTTGAAATAATGCACAGCCTTTCATAGAATATTTTGAAAATCAAATAATTTGATCGATAATGGATGTTGTTCTTCCCAAAACCTTTTCCATCGTCAATGTAAATATGGTCTCGCGAGGGCAGGATCAAATATGCTCTCACATGAAAATGGAATGAAGTTCTGCACTGAACAGCCATTTGAAGTATGTTTTTCAACAGCAAAACAATGGAAATATTAGTTAGTAACCATAAGCGTTGGGGCTTTGGCATGCTAGCAATTTGAACAGCAAACAAGGATTGGTTGGCAGCCTACTTAGTGAGGAGAATTCCAACAACCGTTGCGTTCAAAGCACAGATGAGGTTTGATACCTGCGCTCTCAATCAGCATAAGAATTCAACAGGACGAACACCGCACAGCCCAGGCAGGCCAACACAATGGCCCGAAGCCCGAGGTCGATAGTGGTTGTGCTGGGCCCCGTAGTGGTAGATTGTGCTAGACCGTGCATTAGTGGCCGTACAAGATCGACGATGGGTATACGATTTTGAATTTGCACCGGATTAAAACATACCCAAACCGTACATAATTGTAGGACCATCATACTCCACACCGTCATCAGCGCAGTAATGAACAGAGTACCATCCGTCGGTCAAACGATCTTATTGCCGATGTAGGTGTACCGTCCAGCATCATTAATGCGAACTACTGTGCTGTAAACCTATTCTTCACTATCATCTTTAATTGGCGCTCTGGCTGCTGCTGTTTATGGTCAAACAATGTTCTAGCTCCCCCTGACGAGGAGCAAGAGACGAACAAATACAACACCATTTTTGGAAAAGGGAACCGATGGACTATGAACGTCCGAGCCATGAGACGCAACAATTCACAGTCAACAAACAATTATATCGTTACTGCTGAGAAGAGGGCTTTCGTGTTATCAACAGGTCTTTCCGCAGGAGGTTGCCAATAAGAGCGGTTTGTTGAGAATCCACCATGAAGTGGACACTTGATGGGTGAATATGCTACAACCACACAACCGTTCGATACGATACGGGTTTCGTGTATGAAGAGTTTACAGTATACAATAGCCACATGAATGGAAATAGTTTGATGCAAATATTTGAAATTCTCTCGAAAGAACCATTCATCGTGATATTTTAAATGCGTTAGAATACAACAGTTATTCTAAAAGAGTTTTATTGGAGGCTAATTTAAAAAAAATATATTGAAGGAAACAATTGCCACCAAGAACAAATACTTTAACGAAAGAGTTCAGCTATTTTTTTTAACTACCAGATAATATTTATGACCTCTCCGAGAGCCATTACAACTTCGTTCATTGCAGTTTATTGCTATCGCCACACCGATGGACGCTAGATGTCCCCTGGCACTTCGCCTGCAACCCATCGATTAACTTTAGATCATCAAAATTTAATCTTCCCGACCCGGTGTCAGTAAGGAACAGCGAAACGAACCCTTAAGCGACCTGCAAAACGTTCCTTCTATTCAAACGAAAAACTAACTTTTCTCCAGCAGGATGTGATGCAAAACGTGCTGTCATCACCAGCACTCGGTGCAAGTATATTCGATAGGGCGATGCCGGCGAAGGCACCTTCGCCGCCTTCATCATGCGCAGTGATGATTGTGTGCTTATGACGCTGAAGCCAGGGCAGGACGCTTCTCCCGGGAGTACTGTGTTGGACCTAACGTTGCCAGTGTAATAAATCAAATGTTCAAATTTATTCCCATCGAATGAAGATTTACGGCCAATCGCTCTCGGCTGTCACCGACCCTTGGTGGTCAACTCGTCCGCGGTGCGGTGAAAAACGGTCATGGGTTGTAGGTGCACCGCAAGACGTACGGGAAGCCACTTTCCCAGGAGGTTAAAAAAGTGGGAAAATGATTTTAAAAAAGCCGCTTTCCAAGAATAACACCGACCGAAAGCCAATAGGAACCCATCCCACACGGATGTTTTGCAGTGGAATGATAAACTTTTCCATTTCCGTAGTTTCAACTTCAAAAATTCGCATACCATTCCTTGTTGGTACCTCTCCCTTCCTAAAGTTTTGTTTCCGTTTAGGGGAATTTACATTATGTTTAGTTTGGTGAAATGAAAACATTTTGTATCATTGATGAAAAAAGAAACCCAATAGTAACACTAGCGGCAACGGCATGGAATGACGAGATAAAGTACACCATCCGGTGTTCTCGAGAGTGACGGGTGTCCTTCACTCGTCTTCGGCAGACCCAACCATCGCAGACAAACGACAAAACCAATCGACCGTAAGCCGGGGACTGCTGGGACCGGTTTCTGCCCACCGCGTGATAAATCTGTTACCAGCGCGCTCGAAACTTCCAGCCAATTGGTCCCGAACACCCAAACTTCGAAGACCAGCAGTTCCGTCTGTGAACAGCATTGGCAACGAGGATAGCGAGTGAACAAACGAAGGACTGAAGAAAAAAAAACCAAAACTGCCTTTCAACACTTTTGCGAACGGGCTAAATTGGAAAAGTTTTCCATCAATTCCGTTGGAAGCCAATTTTGTCCCATTCTGCACTAGAGATGGACGCGAGAAAGCTAATGATGGCCGGAACTGAGCCCGGGTCCCGGAGGAGCCAAGTTTTATCTGCGAGCAAAAAATAGCTCAAGGATTTCTGGCTTTATCGGCTGCAGCAGGCAAGCTCGTGCTAATAAGCAGCAATTGGCCATGCAAATATAATGGCCTTTCGATCGGAGTGGACGCGATGGTGGATTGCTAGTAAGTTTAGCTTCAGAATTGAATCAGTTCACCAATTCAGAGTGAGCTACATGTTGTTCTTAAACATTTGTAAGAGTCATTAGAAGTAAAAGACTTGATATTAAATTCTACGAAGTTTCGCATAAACCTATCCATTCAAGGTTTGTGTCTTGAAGATAAGTCATATTCAACCGTTAAAGATAAGCAAAAACAGAAGTTTAACAATAACCACAGTATGCACCACGTTGACAATCTATTCAACTGTGTGTGAAGACGAGTTCAAAGCATAGACTATGCCAAAATCGTTCAAGTGTCGTTGGTCACAATTAAATCAAAAAACCATTATTTGATTGCATTGGGATATGATTCTTGGTTTTACAGCATCGTTTTCAAACACAGCTTTTCTTAATCGCTGTTCATTGCTTGACGTCCTTGAAAGCACAGTAACTACCAAAGTTCATTAGTGACTACTGACAGATGTACTGGCAGCTGTATTTTTTAAACTACACTTAATATCGATTGAACTGGCCTTTATTTGATTAGCCCTGCCATCAAACCTGTTTCGTTCAAAGAGCAAATCTCATAACCGTTTACCGTTTAACTGTCTTTATTGATTTAGGTTTCTTTTACCTCTCTCACCTGTCGGCCACCTGCCGTGCCCTTTAATTGTTCGTGCTCCAGAGCTCAGGATAAGAAAATAATTAATGACGATTGCGGCACCCGCAACACAACCACTCGAACCGATTATTCATTAAATTGTTCGTTTAATGGCTCACTCAATTAGGGCGCCGCCAGAACATCTCCTCTCGATCCGTACGAGTGTTCGGTAGGAAAAACCGTCCGTGCCCTAATCATTCCGAGCCGACGCCCCCGGGTGTGTCTCTTTGACGGGTGTGACGCTTTGCGAACGAGCGAAATAAAGCAGGCGGAAACGGTGACGAAGTTTTCACGGCAATTCCGTGCCGTTGCTTCCGGTTTGAGAACGACATACCAGCTGTCTGTCTATCCGCCCCGTTCCACCCTGAAAAACAATGAGGGCAGGAAACGTCAGCACCGTTACGAGAACTGGCTACTAACTGAAAATCTCGTGGGACGCTTCTAGACATTACTAGAGAATTTGGAAGAACGAAAAGCTCCATCTGACCGGAAACATCGAGGACAAAAAAAACTAGACGACAAGAAGCGATTGGCTCAAATGGACGAACTGGAGACGGATTGAGTGAAGAAAACGAGACAGGGTTCAATAATTCATCCGCCATCCTAATGATTTATTCACTCTGGTATCGGTCCTTTCGGGAAACCCTAAAATAACGTTTGCGGTTGGAGTGCGATTTCGGTCCAGGTAAAATGAATTTAGAGCGCGATTTGTAACAGGAAAATGAGATGAAGAATCCGTGTTGAATGAATGATGGCATTGAGTACGATTGAGAATGTGGGAGCGATTGAAGCGTGTCTTTGGCTATATATTGTGAGCAGTCGATAGTTTCCTCTGTGATTTAATCAGGATTCAGTGAAATGCACAATAAACTTCCAATAACTGATAAGAGGTGCTAGTAAAACTACGTGATTGTAATTCATGAAGTTCGAGTGTAGACAAAATTACACTCGAACCGTCATATACATATATTAAGCTCTAACTGCATTAAAAATAAACCAAAGGAAATTACATTATGTTGTTCTCTTTTAATGTTATTAATTTAATATGAAAAGTTTCCAAATTTCTCTATCTTAAGCCAATCAAAGCCTTCCATTAGCATGTATTTCCAGCATCCAGATCTGGCGATGGGAAAACAGACTAATGAATAATTAAACTCAATTAATTTCTGCTCGACTTTTCCAGCATTTCCACCCGGCTGAATCCCGGTTCGGTTAAAACACAAATCAACCCTTGCGGGTGTGCAATGATTTCGAACTTTGCAAGCATGACCCACACGAAACGTACTCCGCACGCCGAAAGCATAAGATAACTTTCCGTGGCAAATGGGTGATACGTTCCTCCTGTGGAGTACCGAACCCCTCGTTACCATCGTGCTTCGCAATGATAACTGCCGGCCGAGAATGTTGAAGTTCGGTCATTGACAACTCCCCTCTATCGCCCCCGCCGCCATCGGCCACCGAAAGTGTTCGAGGGATGGGACGATGCGATCGATTGTGGTTTCGATTGATTAAATTATGCCTCGCCTGTCGAGACTCAATCGATCAACGGTGGTTCAGAATATGCAAGATTCTAGAAAGATGCTCGATGCACGGATCGCCAGCGAGGGGCTTCTCAAGACAGAGCCCGTTCCCGACTCAAGAGCGTTCAAGAACTTGCCCTGGGGAAAATCGGTAGTGTCGGTGGCTGCGGGAGGAAACTCATCTCAATCATCGGTCATCTTCAGCTCGAGAAGTACTGTTCAATTTCTAGTCAGCAAGATTAGCCCGGAAGCTGGATTTGTAATAGTTTGCCACTTAACATTCTAGCCGCAGCAGAATTAATCCGGGTGATCAGGGATGGATGGTGGGAAGCTAGCAAACTGGTTGATTTGATTGGCAGAAATAGGTTCGACCGAGCAAAAAGGCTATCACAAGAAGCAGCACATAGAGCTTTACGGATAGCTTAAATGCTCCCACCATCCCAGCACTGGCAGTTACCAGAACTGCACAGATAATGCGCAACGCCTGCTCTCAGCATCACTACTTCAAACTTCCTCCGTCATCAGTGGGCAAGCTAATGAATTTGAATTCAATCCTTAAATCGGTAAGTCCTGTCACAAATGACAAAGGGGGGAGCTGCTGAAGGCAGAGCTGATCGACAGGAAAAGTATCGGAAAAGTTAAATGCGATCCGGGGCGAGTTTGAACCCTTGACCAGATACGAAACCCGACCACGTACAATGGAAAAGTTTGAATCAACAAAACCCTTTCTTGCATTAACTTTCAAGACACACTTTTCTTCACTACCCCTTTCCTGCCCACTGTTCGATAAAAACCACACGCTGATTCGTAGGCTCAACTTTTCTTCGCCACCGCTTCTATCCCTATTTTCGGAAGCTAGTATTATTTACGAAGTGAGTTTTCCAACCAACCTATAGACTTTTCAACACAAAATTTTGTATTTCTTGTTTGGAAGTTCAGAGGCAAAGCGAAGTTTCTTTGACCATCTCGTCGCAGTTCATAAAATCTGCTCGATGGCAAAACACATCCATCACAGACGATGTATATGTTAGAAGTTGAAATTAACCTGTCATGTAAGAGGCTTCTATGAAGGGCACCCCGCTAGTTATTCTATATCTCTCTTATTCTCCGGAAATGGGTACTCCCCGTAGGGCACCAGAGCGACAAGAACTTTACAAGAAGCTTTGCTTGCAAACGTTTTGATTGCTTCACAGCAAGCAGTAGCTTGAAATGTTCTATATTACTCGGACTTGCTCCATATTTGTCCGAAACTGGTACTTTGCCTTGTTGCGAAACTACCTACGAACAACTCCAAACTAACGGAAGGTACAGGATGGAAGGAAAATGAAAGTACTCATTTACCTGATGTCCGGAGCAGATCGAACCATTTGGCACTCGTATTCTGAATGGGCTATGTACAGGACAGGAGGTACGGGGACCCCAGCGAGACGGTCCCGGTAATGGCACTGAGTTAAAACTATTCGTATTGCTGCATGGATTACAGAGTGGTGGCGGTGGCAGTGGTGGGCCGTGCAGTGACAGCTGCGAAGGGCCGTGCACTAAGGTGCCCATGCCGGATCCCGGCCCCGGTCCAGGCCCCTGTCCTGGTCCCGGTCCCGGCCCTGGCCCTGGACCGGACCCTGGTGGAAGCCCCGGACCGGGCCCATGATGGCACATCGGACCGCCGCAGTTCGGTATCGGCCATTGGCCACCACTGTTGATTCCGCCGCCGCAATACGGATCCACGGCGAAATTTTCTTGGCTACCAGAGCATTGCAACCTCAGCGTAGGTGGCGGCGATGATTGTCTCGAGTATATTTTGACTCGTGCACCGCAGGTCCCCGGGCACTCGTTGGGCTGGCAACGCCTTGCTGGGAGTCTCTAAGGGTCCGTCTGATGCCACTTGGCTGCTGCTGCTGCTGGCATCTGCTTTGCTCGAATCTAGGCACGATGGACGCCCTTGCCTAGCGATGGCTACGCAACCCCCGTTCCAGGATGCAGAAACGACGCCCCCAGCTGTTGCCGTCTCTCTAGCGCAGCGCTTTCGTCTCTGGCCAGCGAAATGCCTGCACTCCTGCTTCAATTCAATGCGTAGGGTCGTCACCAGCCACCGTTAAATTCCAAGAGTTCCGAAGCGATCGGGAGCTGGGGATACCATCACCGATGCCTAATCGATACGCTCGATACCATTATATCGCGCAGCACAACTCATTGAGCAATTCGAGTAAGTTGTCCATAAATTTGTTTCACGTGCAAACACACACTCAGACACAAGCGCGACACAAATAGCCACACGAAGCGATACGCGCGGACACGTATTCACTCTCACTCGTAAAGGACACGCTTTTCTTCTGGTGGAAGCTCTTGTTTAACGCCCGACTGTGCTCCTTCAAACACAGCGCTGTACACAGCGACGATGATACTTCCGTTTGGATTTGGTGTGTCTTTTTCTCGTTCGGCTTATTTTTTGTTTACAACACAGAGAGTTCTCGTTTTTGCACTAGTTCACTTGCTTTTCATGTTCACAAGGATTCGTTGGCTGCTGTAGAATATTATATAGAAGCACACACATACATGAGCACAACAGTAAATGGGACAAAGAACGCCACAGAAATGTCGGTGGACAACCTTAAAAAATCGATCGGATCTTCCGCTGTTTCGAGCATTGTACACAATAATCACTGAACTGAGGAAGCACGCAGAAATTAAAGATAAGCAAACGAGGGAGGATGAGTCTGGTTTTTCTTTCTTTTATCTCCGTTTTTTTTTTCTCTTGTGAATAAGGTGGTTGGTTCCAAGGTCCATTTGCGTGTAATTTCAGTTTCGTAACAATTTGCTTCTATCTTTCCTCGCCTATTGTCGATCGTGGATGCTGGGGTAGAGAGAGTTCACTTTTCTTTTTTGCAAGATAAGGACATCATTATAAGAATTTGAACGAAACTCCCGAAAAACAACTCACAGCAGGTTTTTTTTTCTACATTGTAACAACTCTCCTCCATGTGGTTGAACGTTACTGGAAGAAACAGTCTGCTGACCCTTATGGTTGAAAGGTTTGAAGTTACCTTAACAACTTTAATCATTCTCAAGCCTCGCTCCCGTTGAGAATAGAATTATGAAATGAAAATTTCTGTCAGAGGTGAAATGCTTGAAAGAGCGTCGTTGAGAAACGAATTGCTACTCGAAACATTTTTGAAATTGTAACAAGGGATGTTTCCACTTCCGTAAAGTTCCGAAGAATATATCCAAATATAGACGACATTTTTAAAATAAAAAGTTGTTTAACATTTTTGTGAAAAAGCTGCAATACGGTGGCATTACATTTTACTCTCTATTTATCTCAAATCAAAACCCATCAGATGAATGTGAACGAAGGTTTCGCTTGTCGCAGCGACAAGCTGTTTCGGAAAAGCATGACGCAAATTATTTTGATTACAGCTTAGCGAACGTTTCGCTTAAGCAATCACAAATTCAGCGTGATCCAAGATGTTGTTCCGGCAAGCGTTGCCAGGGTGCTTACCTTGGCCAGTGTCATGTTATTTAGTATAATCTTCTGGGTTTGCTCGTTCCTTGATTTCATGGCGCGCACTTAAAACTCCATAGCCGAGCGAGGGAAACGTGCCAGCGGATAAAACTTCATGACTGGTGTAAAATGTGAACTGGCCTTCCTTAAACAGGCAAAATATAACAAGCCAATGAAGTTGTTGACCATTGCAATTGTGGTACGGTGCAATCGAGCATGCGACACCGTTGTTCGCACAAAATTGGCCGCCCTTATACCATGCAATTCACGGTGGCATTGCCGTTATCCAAGCCGTTTTTCGTGAGGTACCCTTGGCTAGACAACAAACGATGGTTCCACGCCGTCTGGAGCGCGTTATGAGTGAAACATTACTTTTGCCACAACTGTTTCATAAGTGCTTAAAACAGTTGGTTGCTAGCGTTGAAATTCAAGACGTAAACCTTAAATTACCTATTACATAAAGCTTGGAGTATTTCGATAATAGACAGCCTAGTTTTGCCGAGTGGTTTTGCAGTTAAACGGCTCCTGATTGATGCAGAATGCTGAGAACTTTAACAGAAATTTTTCACTGTACTCTTGGGTACTGATTGAAGACGAATTAGAACTTCTCTAGAAACAAACCGCGATAACCATCGGAAAAGTTTTCGCACTTAAACGATATTATTGGAGTAATCGCACAGTTTGAAAGCGAGTAACTAAGAGTTGATTCAAACTCGTTTTAATATCGATATAGTCAAAAAAATGATAATCACGGAAAGAAAATTTGCTAAACCTGAATCGATCTGCCATCTGCAATCGCCATTTTCTTTAACCCACTTGCCGGAAGATGTAACCAGAATGCTTTTCAAATGCAAGAAAATATGATTCAATTTGGGAACACAGGGAAACGAAGCGCCATTATAATAAAATGCATGTGATCCGAGGACATCGCAAGGAAATGGACCACGAGCAAACCACGCTTTGGAAAGCTTAAAAAGGCGGACTCCGACACAGACAGCGAACCCGCCTCCAGCGTATCTAAACGATGCCAGTCACTACTGCAGTTTTTCACTGACAGTGCAATTTTCTCATGGACGAGATTCTCGAGTGCTGCGAGGCAGCGCCCTTCCCTTTTTTCTCTACCCCGTTGGGACCTTACGGTGTGACCCGGGTAGCTATAAAGTTCGATTTATATTCTATCTCCGCATCCAACGGACACCAGTACTCCCTGGGTTCCACCACATATTCCAGCAGCGCAAGCGCTGCGGGTCGGTCAGAACCGATAGGGATTTTCCTATTCGATTTTTTCACACGACTGTCGTAAGTGTCACACCATCGGCCAGCGCATTACACTTCGTAAGCCTTCGCTTCCAATTGAGTGCACTTGCTCTCAGTGGCAAAGGCTATTGGTTCAGACAATCGAGTGCCGCCCAGACGGGAATCCGATAACGCTGCAAGATGCAGCAGATTTCGCTCGCAAATCGGTCTTATCTTTCGACTGCCGACCAGTCCTTGTGCCGTTCAAGTACCCCTGCACTGTATCTCGCCCCGCATGAAGTTCCTAGGTCAATCAATAGGTAAGGGTCACGGTTAGTTTTTTTTTTTCACATCATCTCGAGCTGAATATGTCGAGCATGAACGGACGCGCGCTTCAGGGCAAAATGGCAACGACTGTACAAATAATGTCTAGCGATGCGTCAAAAGCAATCGCAAGCTATGCCAAGGAAAAATATAACAGCCCATTACCATTCCCTAATATGCAAGAGTGCGTAGGCAGCCAACCATGTTGAAGGTGCGGTCAACACGCGAACAGGAATTTAAAACTTACTGTCATAATAATTCAGCCGATTATCGAAACGCTATTCAAACGTCATTAGCCAAAGCAAACAAAACAGTGGAGCAAATTGAAATCGTGATAATAAATCGGTCCGAATTTCTCGGAAAAGAGGGACAACGTGCAGAGCAATCGTTGGATAATCGGTCAAAAGAGGGAGCGCAAATATTTGCCATAAACTACATTAAATCATTCCGGGCGCTTCTCCCCGATTCAATTAGTGTATTGCGCTTTTTTTTGGTTTGCCGCCCTCGCCCTTATTATGACGAGCAACCAGCCGTCACCAACGTATAAAACACCATTCTGCTGTGTATGCACGTTTTCGGGTCCGGCAAAGTTTGTGACTGATGATGGAAAGCACCCGTGAGCGTGCTTCCGCTTGATTTCTGTGTTTTGCATGTCCTGTTTTTTTTTGTTTCCAGCTTCCATCTGCCCCCTGAACGCGATCGTGATGGGACTGTCGACAGCACCATCATTGCATCGCTACCCTTTTGCAATATAGTTCTTATACCATTCCCCGTTTTCTTTCCGTGCGTCAGAAATGTCCCACTCATTTCGGTCATGAATTTTTTATGATATATTTTAAACCTCTCATAAAACCGGTGCTGAATAAACAATACGCACGATCTGCACGAGGCCCGTCGTGCGGACGGACTCAATTGTGCACCCAAAGGAACTTCGCTCTTTTGACCACCGCCCGCGTGTGTAATATCGAAATGTAGCATCTGGCGTGAGTTTCTGACTGGCTGTCCCATTACTGTTTTCCGGTAGTAATCACAATTTTGACTGAAACCAAAAAAAAAAAACAAAAGTCAATCATGCAAACTGCGATAGAGCTCAACAGGATTTCTCCGCTGTAAACAGCCAAAACTCCTTGCACCTCAACCCTACATTCAACTTCTTCGCCACGTTTCGTTTTTAATGACTATGCTAATGTGGTGGTTGCGGTACCCGAGATGCACCCGACAATCCATAGCCTCAACTTCTGCCACGCTTAATAATTAGTGTAATTGAAATTTAATTTTTATTTTGATCGTAACTCTTACGATATAATTATGCACGCGCACTGGGCCAAGCCAAGATCCTTTTCGGTGAGCACAACGAACAAAAAAAAAGAAACAATGAAAAGCCATAATGAAACTTCTTGCGGTCCGTGCAAAAGAGTGCGGCAGAAGAAAATTCCATCTGCCGGATGGTGAATTTCCGAGCCAACAACAACGGACCTAGGAGAAACCAACCGATGGAAGTATTAATTATTCTCAAGATGGTATTATTCTAAATGGCGTCATATCCACGTTCGCCGGCCGCCTGCCGGAAAACCTACGGCAAATGCCTATGCGGTTGCCGCTCGGTGTGGCACGTCGCATACCGCACGAAAAGTTTGTCCGATGTTTTTCAACTTTTTCCTGTCACGCCGCACGAAGATACGGCTTTATTAGACTTGAAATTAACAAAGTTTTTTCACCCCATTGTGTCCCGCTTCCGGGTTGAGGTCGGCCCCGCTGCTGCCGAAGAACCGTCAGCCTTTCTAAACCCTAAGAAACGGAACGTAAAATTTTCACTCACTCTTGATTATGATTCTCTCAATCTCCCAGGCAGACATCGCTACGGTGGCAAACGGCACGGCACACATTGCCGACAACAATGTGTGCCATAGTACACATCGTTCTACTGGCCAAATAGTGTTGCTGCCGAACGAGATCCGCCGGGAAAATGCATGCTAGCCGTGCTCATTCAACAAAATTCTTTCGGGTATATTCACGTGTGGGAAGAAGATCAAGAAAATAAGTTTGATGGTATGAAAATTTGACGCATATCCTTTAAATTACAAATAAACAATTCCAATGACAAAATATTTTACGACAGCAAAACACGTTTCCAATTGGCAATTTACGTTGATATGACGTTTAACATAGTTTTCACTACTTTTAATACTTTTGAACATCTTACTTTTTTCAACAAAAAACAAAATGAATGAAAAATAGAATACTTTCTATATCCCAGTTGAATGATGATGCAAAATAGCGCAAATTTCTGTCATTCAGTAGCGGGTAAGATAGAAAAACAATGTCACCACTCTCATCCGGATTGCAAATCACTGCCGCGTTTGCATTGGGGCAGTATCAAAGTTCAGCGGCTTATGATACACGTTTGAAAAATTTACCCAAAAAAACTCCTCTACTTCGGACAAACAAGGCCGAATAGTATGGTGAACTCGGAAAGTAAAGCTTTCTATTCGGACTTCATTTATAATTCAGTGGGCATGTTTGTCAAAATCAGCTTATAACATTTCATGCTGCAGAGACGAGGTTTTCTTCCAACAAGGTGAAAGAAAAAGACGGAATAAATAACCTCAGCGCATGATACACGTTTCGGGATGAAGCTTGCTGGACACGTACCGAAGCAAAGCTCAACGGTTGGTGACATGTGCTAGTGGATTGATAGAGATGTGTGTAAAATGTATGTGTTGAATTGATTACTAGGGCACTGGTGATATATTGATAGAAGAAAATAAAAATCTACCACCGACAGCTGCTTTCTTAAGCATTTTAAAGTTACTACAAGCTTAATTACTTGACACAAATTTTACTAAAAGTACGTAGCCAAAGTTATAGGAATCGAACATAATGAAGGGAAAAGTAGGTGATTTATATTTCCGTCATCTGTCTGAAAATGTTTCTTCGAAAATCAGCAGTGCTCTTCAACTAGAAGGCCATATTCAGCAGCAAATTCAATTCGCAAACGTTCACATAGGCTTGGCGTGCAGAGCATGGCACAGCATGAAGGAGTTATTTACTTTTAATGCCACGAAATCTCCAACAAATCTACCGATTAGAGAAAGCTGCCGGAACAGTCGCAATATAAATGGGAGCCCCCGATGGTTAAACGGAGTCCAGGACGCCTAGCCTTTCATACTGCCCTTCATCACTGCTAGCCGAGGGTGCCTCATCTAGCTAGCAACAATGGATTCATCATCGTGCATCCACCAATCGTATTTGCCTGTCGTTGGCTTCAGCGAGCAAGTTGCGATAAGTTTTCGCTTTCGTGCTCCTGTTTTTATTGTATTTCGGGATTTGCACACAAGAATGCCGGCCGGATTTTACCGCAAAAACTTACCACCGTCCGTTTCGATCGTTTGTTCGATTCCGGGCGGAAGCATGAATTATCGAAATTGGTAAGTAAGATGTGATGGTACGACTTGCCTCGCCGTCGCGGCTCCCGTTCTATTCGAGGGACGTTCATGTTTATTCATGGCAAGCTCATTGGTGTGCACACATGTGCCGTATGTCGTGCTTCCAACACTCAAAAAAGGACCCAGATATCCTGGGCTTACAAACGCTGCGCGTCGATGGCTTCCCAAGTGGATGAGCTAGGGGGCGAGGAGGATAACACCAATACGAGGAACGCTTCGGAGGAAGGAAACAGTGCCGACCCAAGCGACGATAGGATCAATTCCGGATTCTTGGCTCGTTTCTCGCAAACGTTCCCGTTTCCGGCAGGCTCGTCTGTACTGGGAGAAGGCAAAATGGAAGGGTACGCAAAAGCGGGTGAAATTATTTGCCTCGCAGCGGGTTTGCGAGGGCACAGTATAGGACTCTCGCAGTTTCCGGGCAATAGACGCTCAGCAGCGTGTCTATGTTTGGAAAGCAGACGACACAAGCCGACCCAGCGAATTCCCCCACAAGAACGCGTAAGGAATTAGCGCAAGAAGCGGCGCTGTTCAAGATTCCTGCAAGGATTTGCTTTTTCTCGCTTTCCTTGCTCACACTCGTTTGCCGTTCGAAGAGGCAAACGTAGGCACTCGTCTTCGTCCTCTTCCCAGAAGTTCAAGGAAATTAATCATTGATAAGATGATTACAGTTTCAAATCAGTGCCTTCTCCCAGAAGGGACCATCGGTGTGGGAAATGCGGGCAAAGAAAACGGAGAAACGCGAGAACGAGGATTTATCGGTCCGTGTGAAATAAACGAAACCTGAGCCGCTGGAATTGAACACCAATCCAGGGCCGACTGACAACCAGAAGCTAGCTGCCTATGCAAAGCAGCAAGGTAAAATTGGGACAACGATTTGGTACGAAAAGCCTGTCAGCTCGTTACAAATGGAAGGATTTTGTACCCCGGCGTCAGAGCACAATTTCGTAGTTAAAAAAAAAAAAGAATTCCAATAATGCTCATTTGTTTAACATGGTTATGAACAGGCATATTCAACGATAAATCATTATTTTAACGATAGTTACACAACACGTCGGCAACAAATGTGAACGATGATAAAACGTTTCCAAATGACATTAAACATTGTTCAGCCAAGGAAATCATCGCCAACAGAACCATTTTATTGGGCCATTCAATAACATATTTCCATCTAGGATAGAATCGAAAATATCCTCACTCAGAAACCACACATCGAAAGCACGTTTAGCGTGGATCGTAAAATTCAAATTTTAAACATATTGCCCCTGACTTGGGGATTGGAGCGAGGCGAAGAAAATAAACCCGTTTCCACTGTTGCTCCGTTCTAAACCGGTTTTGTTTTTCGTTTAAACAAGGTTTCTGGCGAACCAAATATTGAATACACATGGTTCGTATCTATTTGCTCACCCCTTCTCGTTAAAGGCCCACAGGCATCATTTGGGACAGCACAAGTGCCATCCGCCATCATCGGTTTGTTGTGCTAGCGAATTTCTCCGAAGTTGCCTAATTCAAATACCATACCACGGCAACGATACGATGCTCCGAGGCTAACCCAAAATGCGCCCTCGCAACCGGTGCCACGCCGATGGCACAGAAGTATGGCCTTCGTTGCGACGACGTGCCGCATTCCAAGAAGACAGGAAGCAGGTAGCAAAGATGCTACAAGTGATCAGGGCACCGCTTTGCCCGTGTTTCCTTGACCACCCAACAAATGCTCGGTCGATTTGATCAAAACCACACATTCCAGCAACGCTCGGCTGGCGGCTGCGAGCGGGAGCTTGATGGCAAAGTAAACACAGTACACTATAAGCTCGAACAGAGTTAAATTGGAAAATAAATAGCGGCTAGCACGAGGGAGCGGTAAGCCGGCGCACCGTCTCCACGGCTAAATTCCAAATTTCTCAGATATTCTCATTTGATTGTCTTCATGCTAAACCGTTTACAATCGTTTCGACCCCTGCCCACCGGTTGCGAAGGATAGTTGATAGAAATATTATGTTATCGTGTCCAGACTCAAAATCATTATCTAGATTTTTTTTTGTTCTTTTAATTAAGTACTTTCCCCAACCCAGTGATGCACTCGGACAGTAATCGCCCAGGAGCTTCCTATGGTGAGTCATGAAAAACGAAACCTCAAAAATGTTATGAAGCCCACGCAAAGCGGCGTAGCATAACAGCCAAGTACCAAAACAAAGAGGAAATTGTCCTTCAGCTAAGGAACGGGACATACAATCATAAGCCAGCATTGAAATATGCTATAGACTGTAGAGTGCAGAGCGGAATAATGAATGTCCTTGTGAGGTCATGTTTTCTTAATTATTTTGAAACTTGTGGAAAGTTTCTTAACTGTCGGATGGATTATATTGGCTTCTACTGTCACGCCCTGCTTCTGGCATGCGAGACAGTGGGAGAATAAAGGTGAATTAAAAACATTCTTAAGCAGTTGTATAAATTTGTATGAATGTTCTATTTCATTAACATGAATTGATTGCAGTAAGCCACACGTGAACAGGTTATTTCTACAAAAATCGAAATAATGAGGTGTAAAAAAACCATTTTCAACCGTATCCTACAACATGATCTGAATGATTTAAATCGTAAACAAAAAGTTATAATTTGGAAAGAATATATCTTTGGTTCAGTTCGTCTTTACCTGTTTTGCTAGGTACATACCGCTTCTGAGAAAATATACCACTCTTTTCGTTCAATCTTATGAAGCTAGTTACTAGCGACCTTACCAAACTCCACCGAGTGTTCTTACACGAAGGCTTACTTAACTCTATGGATGCCTCTACAAGAGAAAGGTGATGATTTTGTACTTTACTTTACCCGTACGCCCGAAACAAGATGAATATTCATAGACACAAGGCCTAACAAGGTTTGAAACATCTTTTTCCCACCCATAGGGACTTCTTCCCAATACTTGAATTAGTTTGCCCGGGGGCAAAAGATGGGGAAGATTCATCAGCAATTCACCTTAGCTAATTCGGACTGACCTTTTTCTATGAGAGTGTTTTGTTTTTCTTTCCGCAATTTCAACCCCCGCGTTTTGCTTAAGTTTCATTCCACTCCATCATTCAAAAGAAACAAAAAAGGGCCCCCAAAAACTGTGTATACGCTCACACTAACGTGCAGTCGCTGCGCGTCTTCGTTACCCTGCCCGTTCCGTGTTTTGGTGTACTTCCTTTATTTTGGCTACTGCAAACGTCACCACACCTTGTGCATTGGGATCTTTGTTTACCTTTTACCCTCAGCTCCAGCGCCAAAAGGCATTGGAACGTGCTGTATTTGAGACGAAAGGAAGTTGTGAAGCTAACATTAGACTACAATCCACCATCTGCAACCATCCTCCCCCGAGCGAAAGAAAATAAACAAAACCTCACGGAGAACTCCCTGCACACCTGCCCATTTTACCAGGGTGAAAGAAAAACATCACCGGGCCCTATTGATTCAGGATCGAGTGCCCCTATTGTACTGTATCAGGAGGAAGGAAGATGCCTTCTTTGTAGACCTCCTACATTCCTGGCTGTGTGATCCCACGTGCGTTTTTCTCCACCGTGCTTTCAACTCCGACCGCAGTCTGCGGAGCGGAGTTGGATGTGAGAGAAAAAAAATCAATTGTACCTTCGACTCAAGTATACTTCGGCTGCCACACAGAAGGTAGAGCATCGGTAAGGCGACCACCAAAAAAAAAAAAGGCAAGTCCTGGATTCGTCATGCCTCGTGCCGTATCGTTATTTCGGTGTATCGCCACACATCCTTCCAAATACCCACAAACCGCGAAGAGTGTACCTTTTTCACCACTCGGCTCGGCTTAACTTCTCCCTGCCTGGAACAACGCCACCCGACACGCGCTTGGCTCCACAGCAGTCGGAGTCGGTCGCTTAAGGCCTTTTTCGGCGGGATTCAGGCAATCCCTGTGGCTTGCTTTCCCACAAAGGAATAGATAAGCCACTAAACCCACCGCGAAAGGGGATGGGAGGAGGTATGGGCGAGCCGAAATAATTCGCCCGGATGAATAATAAAATAAAAATATGAATATTATACCCACGGGGTCAGTTTCATAGCTTTCCTTACATTTCGTGCCTCCGTAACGTAACACCTGGAAGGCAATGGGTCCCTTGAGGGAAGTGCGCGACAGTGTGTTTTGCTGTAAGCAGGATAAAAAAAGTACACCATGAGGGCCTCCGTAGTCCGTTGGCCGTTAAAGGGGGGGGGGGGGGGGGGGGGGGGGGAAAGAACCACCACAAGCGAGGGATGAAACTTTAAATTCACAAGGTCATTTTTGACTGGCTGCAAAACGATCGAAGTTGCTCCACCGTCCGTATCGCTACCAGAAAAAGGTGACTCCCAAAGGATGTATTCGTGCGGTGCGATGCCACGTACAGCAAATGTTTGAGAGACTACCTGTATCCTCGGAATGAATGTAGTCACAGCCAAGCTTTCGAAACCTGATGAGGTTAGATTGGATGAAAAACCTTTACAAAGTTTGGCCAAACATTTCAACAGCAAAGTAAGTTAAACTCAATGTGAACTGTATTTGTGCAATAGCGTCTCTTGATGACCTCCAAGCACACAATTTTATAGTAAAATACAAGCATGACATTCCATTTTGGGCTCCTCGCTTCAATTATGAAGCAAGAAAAAACGACAGACAGATTTTTTTCTCATTGCCAAGCTTTCGATTCAAAGTTCAAATTTGGATTTTTTTAGATTCAGCTTCAAAACGATCCCCGCCACGGCGAAACAACGGTCTCGGGATCAAACACACATGCACGGATATCATATTGAAAAGTTTTGTTTCGTTGTGGTTTGTTCTAGGGAAAACCATGACTGCTTACTTAACACAGGCGTTACACACAGTACCCTTGAACAATATGTATTCCTCGCACGCGAAACATTTCGTTCGAGTGTTTGAGTTGGCGTTCTTCTACTTTTTCCGTTCCGTTTTCCGCTTTTTTTTATGCTTTGCTGGAGCTTTCAACTAACACCATCCGGTCTGGAAAAGGGAACGCCAAATACGCGAAAACCATACATCCGCTTAACAACAACGGGAAAAACTTTTCCACCTACATCAACATTTGCCCACATGCTCGTTCTATCTCTCTCTCCCCCTATCCTCTCATCCACACGATCTATTTTCACTCTTTATCTCCCTTGTTTGCTCGTTCACTCACGCAAGGCGCGTGTGTGGTTTTTCCTTTCCTTTCATTTCCTTCATGAACATCTCGTGCTTCCGTACATTGTTGAACAAAACGAGCAAGCTTCAATAAAGTCGAAAGAGTTCCACCACCAGTTGGATTTCTTATACACTGACAGAATCAATTGTTCACTCGTCACTGAAACCAGCAGGACAATACTGACTGGCGTTGGCAGAAGATCACTACCTCGAAGTTTTGGTCACACAGACTCGTTGCATTAGTATCCACCACGTTGGAGCGATTCTCTCGAGGAGTTTCCTTTCCTTTTTTTTTGCGCCGAGATGGCCTTTGGCATTACACACGACACCGCGGCAACGACCGTGGAAAATACACGCAAACACATACACAACACAAACAGACGCGCCCACACACACACATATACATACAAACATTCACGATTTTTAACGCACACTGGCAAAACAGACGGTCCGTCCGATCTTTACACTGGCTTCACGTAGCCACCGTTTTCCACGTATCGTTCGGGACGCAACTTCAGTCTCCCTGGCATTTGGTGCTTCCAAATCTCTCGGAAGAGCGCAGTCCCACAAAAGCCACCAATGTTCAACAGACCCGCCGGGAAATGTGTATACCAGATCTTGGCAAAGGAAAAGGATTTTTTTTTTTTTTTGTATGGCAGACTCTTTCCGAAAGATTCTTTCTCTTCTTTGCAATGGTTCAAACAGTCGATTTGTCTGGCCACAAAAGAAAGGAATCATCGGTGATCGAAGGTCCGTGCTGACAGTGGCCAACGGTGAAGATCGTTATACGCAACTAAACGCACGTTGAGCCGTGCAAGTATTCGTGTAATGGCAGTAAGTGTTGTTATTGTAGAACCAGATGAACCAGTATGGTATGGTTACGCCACGGTTCCACGGTTGGTATTCGTATTCCGAACAACGAAAGCTACGAAATTTGCACCCACGATCGCTTACGGTGTGTGTTGCTGGCTTGATGGTGTCCCCGGAATTGCGCACATTCGATGCAATAGGCTAACAACTGGCTGACTTTCGAGCGACGTTAAAAATAAAACAGGGAAAGCAATTAAAACGTGACAAACTAAAAACTAGAAACAGTGCCCTGCGGTGGCGAAAACAATACTGCAATAGAGAGTGTGGCTACTCTGCTGTGCACCCTTTCGGTTGAAGGGCTTCCGTTCAACTGGCACCGAAACGCGTTCTGGATCGCTAAGAATCCTAGGGACTACCGCCGGGATGCTGCTGTTGCTCCTGCTGCTGCTGATGCTGCTGATGCTGCTGCTGCTGCTTTCACTCGCCGCTTCCTCTTGTTGCTACCGAGCGTGTACGCAGACAAGCACACGCACACGAGCACACAGTGAACTAAGCCCACGACGGGAACGCACGCGATGCCCGGAACAATCGGGAACGCACAGTACACCGCACCACGACCACGAAACACCGAGCAACAACACAATGTTGCAACGCGCCCGTCCGTTGTTTGCTCGTTCGTTCGCTCGTCCTTTGTGGCTGCGCTCGTGTCGCGCTGCTAGGACCGAATGGAAGTGGATGCTGTGCCGAGGCGCGCTAGGAAATTCGGGCAAAAGCTCCCAATCCGACCGGAGGCTGGAGCGTGCGAGCACAGAGCGCTGATCTCTCCGGTAGCATCCGACTCCAAATTGGCAGGCTGCGAGAGAAGATCCCGGTCACCAGTGCAGAGTTCAGCGCAAACTCCCTCAACATGATGCTGGGAGGCTAGGCAGCACGGTCAAACGGTGATGACTACGCCGTAAACCTTTCAATGCTCCCGCAAAGAGCGCAAGAGTTCGTTCTCAGAGAAACTTGGTTTTTTGACCTGTTACCTAGCTGAAGGGAAAACATCGTTTTATTTCACCTAGTACCGTGTGACGGGAGTTGAAAAATTTGATTTCGAATTCGATGTCGGTGAGGGAACGCAACACACTTCAGATCAGAAACGGGAACCACGAAACGCACAAACATTACTTGCCATCCAATTCGACTGCCAACACGTGGGAGCAACTTTTCCAGAACTTTCGCCTGGAAACTTGAATCCTTAGATCTGTTCCACAGTCAGATGGGCTGCGGATAGCAGAAAATGAGCTGCCAGCGTGCTTCACGCATACCATGCTAACCACCAAGAGCAGTTTTCCAGCTCGTACGTGTATGTGTTTGTTTTAAACACGAAATGCTTTTGCCGACTGGCATCGTACTGTCTCTTCCCTTCCATAGGCTCCAAACGTTTCATCTTCACCACAACCCTGCCCCATCCCCCCATACTTCTCCCAGTGGCACATACCCAGGAGAAAGCTCCAAAAATGTTACCAAGACGACAGGGACGAACAACGAGCACGATGACGACGGGCCAGGACCTGCGCACAGCATCCCGAAGTTATTCGGTCAACAGCTCTCTTCACCGTTTTTCGTTTTCTCCCACATTTCTCTCCCATCTTCTTCACTGTTTCAATTCATCCCTTCTCTTTCGCAACAACATACGACCCTATTTCTTCATGCAAAAAAAAAAGGGAAGCTGGACAGCAATGGTCGAATGAGAACACCGAAAGAGACGAATGTGCTCTTGAAAAAGGGTATCGTCACTTCCATCATCGTACCGTCAGTGCGAAAACCCATCATCGTAATCATCATCATCATCATGATAGTCAGCGTCGTCATTGGCATCATCACCAGCGCCAGGCTTTGCTTCAACGAAAGGCGAACGAAACGAAAAGCTCCGAAGTGAATCAGATTCCTGGCGGGGCAAGAAAGTTTACCACAATCCTTTCCCAAAATCAGGACAGAAGCACACAAACACACTGCAACACTAGATGAAACATTACTAGTGCCGGGTTGAGCCGACGAATCGAATCGAAAGCGCGAATTATAATCGACCGAGATTCGCCGTGATCGCCGGTACACACACAAAAACACACGCACTAGATGTGAAGGACAGGTGTGGGAAAAAAACACACCTTTCTCCACGCTCTTTCGTCCTTCGCTTTCATTCGAATCGATGTGAGCGGGTCCGTCCTGCTGCTTAAATTGGCCACTCTATAACGATCCCTAAGATCCGATTGATGTGATTCACGCTTTCAAGGAATTATGAACTTGGCAGGGGAGACGGTAAAGACTTGAGTTGCAAACGATTGAACTTTTCCAGCGAAGTGCCAACTTTTAAACGACATCCGTGAATCCAGCTTTTAACATTTCGCACTTCGAAACAAACAATCTGGCATTGCTTGCTCGTGGAAAACATTTGACACATTTTCGTCGCTCGGATTTCGCACGTCCGAAAATGGATACCTTTGCCCAAACCTGCAGCTGTACGATGCGCGAAGCAATACTGCAACGGTACGACACTGAGGACAATGCAGCCGCGTTGCTTCCTACGACCCGGTTTTGCGACAAATAAATCGGCACCGCGTACTTCCGAACGGGTACAAATCTTTTTACTGGTGCGCTTCACACTATGCCATTGGCACGTGCCTCCTTCTATGAAAGGAAGAAAGCCCGCGTTGTTTATGCGGGTTTTAAGCGCTGTAGAGGTTGTTTCAGCATTGGGCATGATACAAATATGAAAAGGGGAAAAAAATTAACCCTGCTTCAAATCATTCGATATTGCAAGCATTTTTTATGACATTGCGCGTTTTTTCTTGCAGCACAAACCACAACTGAACCAACCGTAAAAATAACATTCAAATAGCAATTAAAATAGCAGCCGCAGCCAGGTGGTATCACATGACACACCTGCAGAACAACTGTTTTACTGGCGTAAAATCGATAAACTACCAACCACACACTGACAAGGAGATGAGACGATCACAATGAGTGGAATTAAACAAGTAGAAAAGATTCAACAGGCAGCAAGCATAAGCAAACCCCACCCGTAGCGCACCCGAAACTTTCGACCTCGTATTCAACCAACAACCCCCCTTAGGCCCTTCTACTATCTCCATCAACCCCCCCCCCCCCCACACACACACACATACAATCCGTTTGTAGCGACGACGACGGTACGAGATGCTTCTGGATGGGGCCGCCAAAGGTAAGCGCACCAGAAGGCAGACACCGTCAATCATGTAGCTCGAAGCAACCGAAACCACCGGTGCAGATAAGAAAGGGAATTACTTACCCTTCGATACCTGTCACCGTTGTTCCGTGCGCCCTTGTTGGCACAGATTTTCCCTGCCCCAAACCAGAACTCTAATTTACTCGAGCGCAACGAATAAACAAAAAAAAAACGTAACACACACACACACTGGCACAATATGTGCATACAAGCACTGGGAGAAAACACCGACGCAAAACTTTCGTGGAAAGATGCCTCCTCCTCCTCCGTTCAGCACGCCTACCCACGCCCAAGTGATCCTCCGGCATGATTAATAGAACGGAGCAGTATATGTGAATGCGTATGTGCTTGTACGTATGCTGGAGTGTTTGTGTTGGAGGGAAAACTTGTGCCCAGCACTCCCTGCCCGTTCTACCCGGACCCGCTTTATAACGCCATCACAATCCATTTCTGAAATGAGCGACGTTTGTTCGCCACCTAACGTCACAACATTAAACGAACATTATTATCCTTCATTATGGGGAGTTATTTAAGTCATAATTCTACCCATCTTTCGCACCGGTAAATACCCTCCCCCCTGCTCCACGCCCACAACCCAGGGAAGGACCAGCGTGCTACGGAGAATGTCAGGCCCGTAAGCACGCGCGCATCCTTTCTCCTGGGGCCCTGCGGACACTCGCGGAAAAAGCCCTTATATCCCCTCTCCCCACCCTGCACTACGACGAAACAGAATGCCGAGAACTGACGGAAGCATTCATCAGAGTGGCTGGGAGTGGGTGGGAAAAGATTTACTCAGGCCGCCATTTACCCCCCATAACCAGGCGCCTCCATCGAACGCCATCCAACCGGAAAGACAAGTCAACGACGGTGAGTTGTTGCCCTGCCGCCGGCTGCCAATGGTTGTACTTCGACTTTTTTGATGGGTTTTAAACGATCCGCACAGGGCTTCAAGGCTGTATGTGTGTATATCTTGCCGTACATATGCGCCCCCGCTACCGCAAAAACCGGTTTGGATAAGATAATGAGCATTTTTGCGATCGAAATTTCGTGAGCTGGCTACGGAACGAGATTTTGTGATCTTTTTCCCACAAATCCCCATACACTTTCGCTTCTTTCGACACTCGATTCACGGTGGAAGATAAAATGTCAGAAAGTCATCTACAGTGAGGGTGCCGAAAGCCACCAGGCGCCTCCATTTACCACCCTCCATCGGTTAAGGTTCTCAATGCCTCGACGCCCCTCAGCGTCTTCACAACCCTTATCCCTGGCGTGACACTTGCGTGACATTTTCATTGGGCCATTTTTAAAGCGTAATTACTGTTTCATTGATTTTGATCCTTGCGCACGCTGCCAACGTTCACCCCGCGCCAAAAGAGGCCGAATCAGAAGGGCACAAACAATTTCGTTACATGTTCATGTTTACTTTGACTCGAGGAGGTACGCCTATTGCCATGATGCTGTTTTTCATCGCTTATAAAATGCATATTTTGAAAGCAGAAATCCAGCTCAATATCACCAGGGTGAGGGGGGAACAGGCATCGAGGGAATGAAATTATGGTGGATCAAACCCGACCCCTGTTTGCCCTTTTTCGCGATTCTGATCTTTGCTTAGCCTCACCTTTCTTCTTCTGTTCCGCATCTTTAAATCCTTAGCAAGGGCGCTTCTCAATTCCTTCCGTATCGCGCGGAATGGCCGGAATGGGCGGAAGGGAATCGTTTTTCTCTGTGCTTTTTGGCAGAGCGATGCTGTCATTTTTCACCGCCTCCACCTCAGCCAATGCGCACTTAATGGTTCAGCAGCGAACATGCCAACGACGGCAGTAGCAACCCACTCTCAACCTAGGGACGCCGTGTCGCGTTTAGCAAAAGACATCTTAAGTGCCCGAATTTGTTGCGCAACCTAAACCATTAGAAACTGATTGAAATTTAATGAAGTCTAAACAAACTACCCGTCGCGCCCGCCCTGCAGGGGACGGCGTAAAGACCTTCCGATGGCGAACCACGCCCGCGAGTTTGGCTGGTGTAACCGGGCGCTTTGATGTTGGCTGAATGGGGCGTAATATTTCCAAACCGCCGAGTTTTTGGATGATTTTTTTTTTCACCTCTTCACTTCCTACACTTCATCGTTACTCATCTGTGGCCTACTGGAGCTTAGTAAGACCGCATAGCTAACGACTAAACCGTTCACCGGAACGGGCTGTTTTCGGAATGTGTTCTTTTCATCAGCTTACTAGGATGTTCTCACACACGGCGCTCAGGGTAGGATTAGGTAATTGGGGATTATTGAATTAATTATTGCGATTGCGTGGCCCGCTGGATGTTCGCATACAGTTGCCAAGATTGCTCACGAAACTCCCCGCATGTTGTATGTGCCAGTGGATACGAAAGGAAATATATGTTAGCATACGAGATGAATTTTTTCTCGTCGTACCAGCAATTTCAAACGATATCTGCTCAGAAAGCTGACATTTTAAAGTTTATTTATTTATCATTGAACAAAAAACTTATGCTTGAAACCAGTTCAGACCATGGTGGTTTTAAACCATGCTTCATTGCAATACATGTATTAGCATATTCCAATGCAACGATGCGCGTGACATCTTCGAATTAATAAGATAGGAGAAAAAGTGATTGGCAGGAATTTTGGAGGCCGAGTTCAGTCGGACGACGTTAGGAGCTCAGGAACCAGTACGACAAATGGTTATGCATTATAATTTAACCACCGAAAATGTTGACTTCTGTTCATCGGTTAGAGCTTTGCGTTCGGCTGTACGGATCCTGTCTACCTAGAGATAAGATTTTTATGTACGGATGTTTGTGGTATTTAGGGATGCACAATAAATGCCAAACAATTAAGTTGTACGATTCGCAATATTAACCAATCTCAATAGGTTAGAAAAAAATCAATATTTGCAAGATCATTCATAAAAAAAAACAATGTTTTCTTTTAAACACGCTCCCGGTACTCTGAAATATTTCAACAAATGCTTAAAACCGCAAGATGATCAAATTATCATGCAGCAACCGTTTCTAAGCAAAATTAAAATCTAATTTTAAACACATTTAAAAGCAAATCCAAGACAAGACCACAATTTAAAATCTAATTCAAGACAATGTTGCGCAATGCCTTTATATTCCCTTGCACAAGACAATAAAACAGCTTCCAACTGAAAAGATTTGTTCCATACTAAACCAATTCGTTCCACCAACCGACCTTTGCGATGGGCACGCTGTCATAAACCTGTGTTTATGCCTCTTTTATGCAACGGTACGTAAAACTGGCACGTTAAGGGGTTTTTCATCCCACCGTTACAGCCGACTGAGACGAGTGACCCGGGCAGGATGTAAGCAACATATCAGTCTGCTTGTGATGAAATCTCGCAAAGCACCGGAAGCCGATTCATATCAACACAGCTACGGTGCTCGGTGGGAAACCTTAATAACTCACGACAGACCCCCACACCCGGTATACAAACCCTCTTATCAAACACATCAAACAAGTGCACTCCAACTAACACAGCAGAAAGTGAGCAGAAATATAATTAAACAATACCGGAGACATCAAACCTTGCCCAAAACTATGCAGGAATGATTTACAGGGATTCAACAAATATGCATTTGATGAAAACTCAGAAAAAGCATCATATTCTCCCCTGCTGCTGACAGGGTGGACAAAGATCTACCGACAAAATAAATACCTGGTTGTGCAGTTGTCTGATTTCTTTCTCCAAGTTCATGTCCATGATTGGTGTTTGCGTACTCTTACCTGGAAAGAAACGAAAGAATATGCAAATGAATGTATTGACCAACGTTAGCATTGTTATCACATAACAAATAGTAAAGGGAAACCTTTCACAATAATCAAACCGACAAACGTATCAGTAATATTAATTACTTCTCGTTTGATGCATTCTTCTCTATTGGCATTATTTAAGAATCCCACTGTGGTGAAATGAGAAAGAAATAAAATTATTGCATTTCCTTTTTCTATGTAGTTGTAGATAAGACCGGGGCTATCTTTCACTGGCGAAAGCGTAAAAAAAGAATGTAATCCAATCTTAGTACTTTTCGCTTGGAATTGATGCACCGACCATTCTTTCTTCTGATTCAGATGTGCATCATCCCCATTGTTACGTCTGACTGTCTAGAAGCAACCGACAAGGTTACCGACAAGGAAATATCGTACGAACAAGGTCTATGGACAGATCATCCTTATCAAATTTGCAGAGCTTCAAATATCATGGAGATAAATCAATTTCAATCCGAGTTGCCTAGACTGAAGCCCACTTGCATTACCAACTGTTGTAAAGACTGATCAATGATCAAAACTATTCCCAGCCGCGTTGGCAGTGGTCAATTTCTGCAAGCGTATTGCTTCACACTGATGCTCCTGAAGGCATCCAATCAATCCACTTATTCATGCCAAACCGAAGAGATTTTTTTTTTTTGCAATGTAAATCTGCCGAACGAAATAAATCCAAAACGAAGTAAAAAATGGCTAAGCCTCAGAAAAATGACTTTCCTAGTGGCTAAAAAAACTAAGCGCAACCGAGGCAAAACAATGAGCGAAAGACGGGAACCATATGCTAAGGCATATAAAACACTGCATGCTCTTCCAAATATATTCCGTTGCACTTGCTTCACCCGTTGCCATAGCTTGCTTCATCTTGTACCAATACGACCGTTCTCTTTATTCGTCTTGTTGTCTCGCTGGGCTGCAGTGAAGGAACTTCTGCTTTGTTTATGTGGCTTCTGTGCCTGTGACTTTTTTTGTTATTGTCTTATCCGGAATCGTCATTGCCACAACTCTTTACCTCAGGGTTTCAACTCGGTCTTGTTAGTTGAAGGATATTGTATACATGGCTATACATACGATTCTCTTCACCATTTTTTTATCCCAATCACTACCGCTCTCCACTAGGAAGATCTATTGTGCATCGTGTCCCATTGTTGCATTCCCTGCGACTCCGGGAGGCCATCATTGTTAGATTCGTAACGCTGAGTTCTGTGGAATAACCCACCGAATTGAATGAATGCAAATAAACTTGAAATCAACAATAGTAGAGCAACGAAAATATGAAATCGATTCCTGTTGCTTTCCTCCTTTCCCAACTGAACGTGGTTGACCATGTTTTATCCTTGCGCAACATCACCGAAACGAGAAACATTCAAACTGATCATCAACATGTACCAAAACGAAATCATAAAGCTATTCTATTCGTGAACAACCACTCCGAAGAATGCGGCATCAGTTAGAGATTGCCTACGAAATATTCGTTCAAGACTTCACGTCTGTTGCCAAACTGAACTGCCTAACCATCGGATTTAAGTTGTGAAAACTTATAAAAGAGCAAGAATTCCCCAGTCAAAGACATGCCCTTTATCCTTCAGAGTTTAAACTTTGGACAACCACCGACAAATTTCAGCCTTCCAGATCTTAACTTCCCGTTAAATACCCGTAACTGGTGCGTTACACTATGGAAGCATTGCGAACGGAAGGAGAACGGATCTTCCGACAAAGCTGAGCTTAACTAAAAGCATACATTCTCTCGAATTAATTACGGATCAAGAGTTACATATCCGATGAAAATGTTTGCCCAACTTTTCACTTGCCTAGGAGAGCCTTATCTCTGCACAGTGGCATACGGTGGCACAGGCGTGCAGCGGAACTCTTCCTCGTCTTTCTAACATTCCATTTCCTCTCCAAAATTATATCGCATCAGGATTTCTGGTACCAGATCAACGGTTCGGAGGATGGTCCTACTTTACCAAAAACTTTAATCCCTCTTTCATGGAACGGAGTGCAAAAAAAGGCATGCCCCAATTCCATCTTTGATCCTATCCTCGACGCCTTCAAAACTCTGACAAGTGATTGCGAAAGCCGCACGAGTTTCCCTGTTTTTTTTTCTTCATTACACAAAAATACACACTGAAAATTCTACATTCAGATGTAGTCTGAGCATTTTCATCACTAGTTGGAGGTAATACAGCTCATCTTCACCCTCCTCCAATGACTTGATGAGTCTACCTTGGTTTCAACATCCAAAGATGTAACTTACCTACGGCCTTCCTTCACGGCTTCCCATCGGTCATCTCCCTCGTTCATGTGTTCATTCCTCCGCGGAAGCAGGAATAAACTCACGCCCGTTCGTACTCAGGCAAGTTCAAATATTAATCATCAAATTTTGCCAATTTACGTATGACTTTCCATTAATAATAAACTACTATGCATAATAAACCAGTGCATTCCGATGGTCGGTACACCAGTGGACGTGTTTGTCTCCTTCGGCATAGATGCAATCGGGGTTAATTTATGCATTCAAGTGCAACGCGAACCTAGATCAAATAACTTTAGTCAGCCAACCATTTGATGACCATGGTTGTAAACCTCTTTTTACTATAAATGCAATCTAATATTCTTTTCCAGCTATATTTGAAAGTTGTTATTGTGTTATTGTTGCTAGCTTAAATGACATCAATTCTTCCTACAGGCTATGAACCCAATCCAATAATAATATACTGTGACTAAAACCAGCATTACAACATGATATGTTCAAAAATCTCAAGTCAATAAAGTCACTAAAATAGCTCTTCACTGTCATACCCACTAGCACGCTTTTTAACGAGTTAAAGCAAATAAAAAATCAGCGAAGATATGAGAACCATACCGCGCACTCCCATCCCTTGGCAATGTGCACTAATGCACCACTGATCTCATATTTAATTTAACATAACAAAGTTGGAAAGATTCCTCTTACCTGCTGAAACGCGCTAGGTACCGTTTTAATCTGTCGCTCTGTTTCCAACCGGACGAAAGTTTTCCCTCGGAAAACATCGTGCACGGCTACAATGGATTTGCGAAAGGGAAAACGGTTCCAGCTGGAAGAAGAATCAGCAGAAGCAGCACACACAGATACGGACGCCTGGCAACTTACGGCTGCGCAGCAAACAGTTTTGCTGATCAGAAAAACCGCACGATCACCGTCGACGCTAGGAATGCGATGGGAAATGGTTCAGCAAAACTTTTGCCATGTGATTTTCTGTTCGGATTGGTTTCTTTTTTCCTTTAAATTCTTTGAACACATTTGAGTAAACGCATTCGGAAACAAACCCTTCTTCTTCAATATTTGCTCTTCATCCCATCGAATGTTTTTCTCAGTAAAGTTGATGTCATCTTGTTAAAAGCTTAATTCCTCATCCTGTTCACATGTTTCCCGTTTCGAGGCAAAGGGTAAACAGTAAAGGATTGTTTGTGTTACAGCCGTTCGCAGTTGCTACCGTCGTTTGATCAACATATTTTGTCATTTGATCAACATTTATTGTCGTTTGCCCAACATTTACTGTCGTTTGATCAAACGTACCGTCATTTGAGCAAACTCTACTAGCTTCTTTGCAAGCACTACCGTCTTTTTGACAGATCCGCCTCTGCTTGAAAAGACGGTACTGCTTGCAAAGAAGCTAGTAGAGTTCGCGCAAACGACGGTACGGTTGATCAAACGACAGTAAATGTTGATCAAGCGACAATAAATGTTGATCAAACGACAAACTATGTTGATCAAACGACGGTAGAAACTGCGAACGGCTGTAAAATGCTTGTAATAGCGTTGTGTGAAAGCAACCACGCTTCGAAGATTTCATCCAAAAGCACTGAGCGAAACCAGTAAATGGAAACCACAATTTTTCGATATGATCTAGTGGTATTTGTAATTCTTTTTCGCAAACCAAACCAAATGTGTCAGTAACCAGAGCGGCGCATCACAAATAACAATTTGCAAATGGCACTCTTCACTGGCATCGTCAGCACTGTGATCAACACCATCATCACCATCTATTCCGAATATTGCCACTGTACGAAACTATTTGCTCGACCAGGTCTCCTAAATCGTTTCGAAAATCCTAGCTTAAATTATGCTCTGAGCTGTTTTCCTTGCACCACACGCTGGATGGATGAGTCAAGTGCCGCCACCGAACGACTCATCCAGTTTTCTCCCTCCAAACATGCAGCCCATCGGGCCATCTCCGGTTGCGCAGTTCAACTGGAAATAGCCTCTGCATCCGAGACGGAGTTCAAAATCATCCCCCATCAGCCTGGGTCACAACACTACAACCGGGAGTGGACGGGCGGGCGTCCATTTTCCCAACCAAAGGTTGCAGAACTCATTTTTCCTTGCGGTTTTGTGCTGCTCCTACCGCGCCCGATGCCTGGATCTTCTAGTTTGCGGACGCAATGAAATTTGCATATATTTTTCGTGTCCGACGGAGGTCAAACGGCGGGCTCAAAGTGCCTCCCTCCTCTTCTCAACTGAGAGAAAGTTTCACTGAACACCAGTGGACGATCCAGAAAGGAAAAAAAAGGAATTTTTATTGCAGCAGCACAAACGCAGACTAAGTACCGCAAAATAGAAATCATTTGCAACAGTTTCGCGTGAAATAGCCAAGCTTCAAACATGGAGCTACAGCGTCCATGTAATGGCCCACCACTAAGTGGCCAATTCCAAGCAACTGCCGTAATGTAAGGTATTTATTAGCGATGTAGCTTCCTTTCTTTGCTTTCGAAATGCTGATGGGGTAAGCTGGCTTTGGATAAAATATTGGAATATTTGTATAAGACATAGTTCCAAACGAACGTCGCGCGTTGTAGAGTTTGGCTTAATTCAACTCCGTCTTGCACTTCTATCCAAACCAAACAAATCAGAAATTGTTGGAAAGGATTACAACACGGCATGAGCCGGTAGCTCAAGCACACATTTGGTGTGATACCGGCCCATCACCAGCACCCAAACCGACGGGATACATGACAAGTGCATACGAGAGGAAATTAAATGTACCACCTAAATCGATGACACTTTCCGCTGTGACACTCTCCCGGTGCGAACGGAAAACCGGTTGTACCTGTTGACAGCTGCACACGATGCTCGAGCTTGTACGGGCTCGCCTCACACTGCCGCAGAGCAGCTTGCCCTCGCCACAGGAAGCCCGGTAGCATCCGTAGCCGATGAAATTGAACTTGCTCACATTTCCTACGCAAAACTAAAGGGCATGGAGGGACTCTCTACTCCACAACGAAACTTACACGGAAGGGTTGTGAAGTAATGCTGATGCTGATGGCTAGCTAGATTATTTTATCGTCATTCCAGACGGAAATTCTCTACCTAATGAAATTTCACAACGGGCCAGTAAATGAAGTTGGACATTTGAATAATTCGATGTATGCCTAGTTTTGTTTACAACGGAGTTCAAATCACTTCAATTAAAAACCTGGAATAAATCATCGAAACTGTTGGAAAATATGTTCGTATTGTTCGTAAAACTGTATTCGCAAAATTTAATAAATGTTGAAATGCACAGCTGGTTCGCAGTACGCCGCTTGGTTCTCAACTGTATTTACACGAATTTATTGCTACGCCTTTAGTCAATTTATTCAAGCTTCGGAATTAAAACGCAGTGCAACTCATCTAGCAATTATTGCCTCTACGTAGTCACGATGCTAGCAGCAAAAATGGTGCCTGCAGGGAGTTAATTAATTGCAATGACTATCGATATCCATTCCTAGAGCATTATGATCGCACCACCGTCGTCGGGGCAACAGGCGCACAAGCGTGTGCGTCTGGATGCCAGCAGTATGCTGATCCACGAAGCCGAAAGCCACCGTTTATCCTTTAATGAAATCTCCTTTACGAGCGCCTCCGCGCAGCACAAGTACAATATACTCGCCCCCACCACCGCCACTCCTTCATCCTCTAGGTGAAGCTTTCGTTCTCAAACGAGCCACTTAAAACTTACACCGCCCAATTCCACTCATCCCGGGTTCGTAGAAACGGCTGGAGCTCGTTCCATCGAGCAGCGCGCACCACAGGCCAAATTTAACAATTTCCATCCCTTCTTTTTTGCGTCATTGAATCTTAAGCCCACATTGTGCGAAAAGAGCGAAAGGGGATGCATGATGAAGCGAAAAACAGAAAATCCATCGACAGGCTGAATAGACAAGAAGCCCGGCGGTGGCAAACGATGAGAAAGCAGATTATCACCAATCTTCTCTCCGTGCATCTTACGGCTGGGGGCTGAGTACGCGCGTGAGTATATAAAAGTGAAAGCAACCCCCCTCCAACTCCTCCTCCTCCTCCTGGAGGAGGAGCTGCTCCAAGGTGCATGTCGAGTAAAATCTCTCACTCGTTTATTTTTATTTTTTCGCACTTTACCGTAAAAGTATGAAGATTATTCTTGACGTTCGATGGGATATATATTCGATCTGGCAGGACATTCAACAGGAGAGTATATGGTTGCCTTCCATTGCCTCGGGCTGCAACACAGCCAAAAAGATGCTGCTTGTCCCTGCCTTGCGTACCAAGATAAAATCGGCCACGGCCAGTGGTTTCCTTTGGTTCAGGTGAACGAGTTAGCTCGGTTGGCTCTCCGTAAGATGAAACATAAACAGGTGAATTAACTTTAACTGTTTGTCAACTAATTAAAGCTAATGGGGGATGATTACTACAGGCCATTCCGCACGGCAGCAGTACCTAGCAGGCCCGTTTTAAACAGCACTTGTGTTGATATGCTTCCATCGAGCAGCCGGCACTGGCGGAAGCCCAACTGCGTCTGCCCGAGCACCTTCCGATAAGGAAATTGATTAAACTTTGACCGGATCGCGCAACGCTTCCCGTTTTGGCAAGCGTTACGAGGTAATTTCGACACAAAGTATTACTTGCCAGTTAGCATTTGTGAAATCATGTACAGCCGAAACGAGGGCGTGTTGATCCGTGGCGCTGGTTCGTCACCTAATGGACAGAAAACCTGGATGCTATTCTGCTAAAAGCGCCCGAATGTTTCATTATAAATAATTCCAAGCCATCCCATCGCAAGCGACACACCCTGCAAGCCTCGAAGCCCACCCAGCTTTCCGAAACGACTGAAACCTAAACGGTGGCAAAGTTTTTTATTGAAATTTGAATTTTTAATTAGTTTCGATGGTAATTTCAATTTCCACGGGGAATATAATGGATGAGTGTCGCAATCTAAATCGCATTTTCCGTTCAACAAGTCGCATATGCATGTCAAAAAGCACAAACGATGTGAATGTTTTACTTTGATCGGTGAACTATTCGAGTAGCTGAAGTGTGAGGATATCGATAAAATTTGATTTTCGATACAATGTGTTTTGGAGTTGAAATAAACAATTAAACATTCGATACTGCGTTGAGCATTATTATAGGCATAAATTGATCAGAATTCAAACGAAAAACAATTGTCCAATTGAATTTGTTCTGAAGCATTTTCATGTTTTGCTATCAAACAGTTGAAAATTTGTCATTTTTGAAATGCGCAAACTAAACATTATGAATTTGTTTCGTCAGAAAACGGTAACGATCAGAAAACATGAATAATTTTTTGACAACAGTGCATGTTAATAATGCAGAATAATGTAAGCAAACCGTTAGCGGGTTTAACATTGCAGCGAGATCGTTCAATACAAACTATTTATCACATTAAAAATACTCTACACCGCGAACATAGAGACACCAATTGGCTAAATCCAATCAATTTTACGGATTCACATTTAAGTACCCTCGTGAACAGTTGTGCGAAGAACCTCTACAAAAACAAAAACAAAAAAAGAGAAAATGCTACAATGCTTTGGCAGCCTGACAACTAAATGCATATTTTGGCACTGCACTTTTCGGCTGATTTGACAAATGTTGATAGTTATTTCATGGTGATGGTTTAATATTTCATCGGACGATTTAATCAAAACTAGGTTTCCTGAAACCGTAGCCAAGAGGTCACCGGGTGGAGGCAAGCGACGGACACGATATTTCCGCTGTTCTGTTAGTAACACAGTCGGACCTTTAGATTAATATCTCCATCAACGCGATCATCAACATTCTACAGCTCTGCGTCCGACACAAAACCCACGATGCACAGCCAAATTCGCAATGCAAATTTAATGTGAAACTGTGAAAATAGAGAGGAGTATCGACGCAAAAGCAACAACAACAACAAAAAAAGCTTCAACAGTATTTCCACTAACGACCACAATATTGCATGACCGAACCTCTGTTCCGTTGTCCTGTTGTGGCAAAGTTAAATCTCATGTTATGACAAAATTGTTATACAGACACGCTTGCAGCTGCAGTGGTATCGTTTGCATCATTGTAAGCGAGCTTTTTAGACCACCACAGATGGCGCGATGGTGGGAAAAAGCGAAAAGTATTATAAGCATGATGCGTTTGGCGTCTGATTGCGGCATAATTAGCTGATTCGGCGATGTATTGCTGGTCTCAGGACCAACCATACTGGCTGTTAGTAAATTGGTCACCGGAGGGACATGGGCATCAATTAGGTAACTCCGCTGGCCAGGCTTCGATCACGATTGGCGATTACTGGTTTAATAGATCTAAATGGCATCGACAGCCATTTATCATTAACCTTTTGAGTAAAGATATTTGCTTCATTGCAATTCATGTTTCGGAATATATGTTGATGTAGAAAGGTGTGTTTAAAAATATGACAGACAGTTTAATGTTTTGCATTTAAAACAGATAAAACTGATGATAGCTTCAAAAGGTATCACTTATTTAAATATGTCAACCAACAGATTATAGAAAAATGAACAATAGACAAAATTATCGTGAAAACGCATTTCCTTAAAAAAGTGTAATAAAATTATATTTCACAAAAAAAAACTACTCTTATCTTAAAAAAAGATACATGGTCAGATAGGAATGGGCAGAAGAGTTTCACTCAAGAAAGTGCCCTGTTCACTTTACTTCATCTTGTCCGTCCCATAGGACTATTCAAATGCCTGCACCAAACTACTTGTTTTTATTGATGCGAATGCGGCAAACGAAACGTGGTACCGTAGTTTGGGCGAAGTGGAGCAACACAGAACAAATCTCGCACATATCACCAAGAGTTCAGCATAACCAAAAGCGCAGTCCTTCAACAAGAACATCCAGAACTGAGCAAGTGAAGTGCAACAACTTGCAAATCTTCCTGCCCGAAAGATTCTTTTAGCATCTACGGCGAATCGTGTCCACTGAAGCGACTGAAGAATCGAAGTGCGGTACCGTGTCCCTTTTGCCATTTAAGTGGTGTTTTATGATGCTTGCTCGGGAAAAACTAACCAACCGCAAGGTCAACGTCAGGATGGGTTATATATGCATAGTCAAAACGGAAATCTAAGCCAAGGCTTACATCTGCTTCGGAATAGCCTAGCGTGTCGTAGTGTTCGTATCTGAAGTCTTTTTCGAACCCAACACAAACATAAAACTTTCCTGCAGTGCTAGCAATCCCATGGGTAAAGTGTCAAACTTTAAACAAGGAAACACGACAGCATACTGCAATACCTGATTTATCGCTTTGGTATTTTTCTAATTTTTTTGGTCTATTCCAAAGGTGATTTGTATAAACATCTGTGAAACAGATCTCCACTATATATAATCTATAACCCCAGTAGTCCTATGGAGCTACACCCTAATCTTAGGATGTTCGCAACCAAAAGCTGCATAAATTTCTGCTAAGGTAAACATTGCCTTATTGTAACACATGGGGAATGACGGGGAACGTAAAACATAGACAATTGTTTTCATGCTGAGGAGGGTGAGGTTTCAGGTGCCCAAAATGCAGTTGATAAGGTAATGATTTCGGGTTCGGTGAACATAAGTTCACGCGGGCAACGCGTCACCTTTGGCGTATTTAATTAACTTTTCGTACGATTCTTTTCTAGTACTACGTGGTTATTCGACATTCATTCTTCACCCCCACCAACAATCCGGTCCTATCAAACGAACTCTTAGAAATGGGTGAGCATTAAAGCTCAGGTATTCCCTCTCTCATCGCGGAATGTTACAAAAATACCGATTCATGCGAAAAATGAGTGAACCATTTAAATGCAAAACGACAATCATGGTGTGACATGCTTCAGCGCTAGTAAATTAAGCATGGTAAATTGCACCCTTCAAACGCACGTATGCCCGTCGTCCATTCAACCTGTCTGCATTTTCTTTGTTATCAGGTTTTCCTTTCGAAAAAAAGGCAAAGAGAAAGCAAAGTCAAATACATGCGCGTGCTTTAAATCGGCAGCTAACTTTTCTGCAAAGTCCGTACCATTAATGCGCTTTTAATATTAAATTGTGAGATCTTATATTGATGGCATCGGTGCAATTTTGCCCAGGCAGTGCTGCTCAGTTCGCCCGCCTATTTTGCGTTAGTAGAGCGTGCCGTACGCATCATGCATTAATGTAATTAAAATTTCAAAATAATACCAGCTTCAGCGGAACTGGTGCTTCTGCCAGACGGCGTGTCCTGGCAAGGCACTACCACATCATAATTGCGTAAGCGCTCTTTGTTTTCTCCGCCATGACCGACAAGAACGATGTAAATTTACTAATCCACTAACTGCCGTTACACATTACACAGGTAGCACTTACGGAATGCCCGAGGATTACGTATCAATTGATCAAAGGAAGTGTTTAAAAGCATGCGACAAGGAGAATGTTCAATCAAATATTGATAAATGCTTTCCACGGCAATGGAATATTATAGCAGATAAGTCTACTGATGTTCATAAAAGCCCAACCGACAGTTCATGCGACAAGCGAAAAACGAATATTCCAATTCTATTAGAGTACAAAGCATTGCGCACACAATTACAGAAATAACCAATCGGTGATCGGAGCATATCATGTTGGAAACGAATGTTTGGGCACCTTGCGCTCATCACATGCAACAATGACAAAGTACCTCCTCAGTGCATTGTTGAACGATTCATGTTAGGCCTCTTATCGCATCGTTACGAAACAGCATAAGCTTATCGTCGGTGCCAGTAGGCACCGCCGTTTGCCGACAGCGACACACCTTTCACGTGCTGCGCATGAGATGACTAAATGCGACGCGCTACCCCTTGCGATTGTCACCGCTAATCGGTACACAGGGGTCTAAAACGTGCCTCTAAGATTGCTGTATCTTAACCACCAGGGCACGGTGTGCGCCTGGCCGGGATGAAACGAGGAGGAAACGACCACTCGTCTTCGTGCTGTAATAAATGAGGGATTATTTTTGCCTGGCATATCTAATATGCCATTGTAGATGGAGCTCGAGACGTATCCGATAAGAAAAGTCCCCCTTCGTGTCCGGTCGCGTTTACCTAGTCATGTTTCAGCAGAAGCAGCACGTGAGAGGCACGGAAATTAAACGCAACACACTCTTCATTGCGCCAACCAATGCTTGTCCTCCTTAAATCAACGAACAATTTATAAAATGGCAAACCTGTGTGCAAACAGAAAAGAACTCGTGCTTTTTAATCCAGCTTGTCTCAAATGTTACTCTGTTTGGACAAATTAATTTATCTAAACTGTTGTACACATATAAGTATCAATTTCGCAAGCTTGACCAATTTCAAGCAGGGTAGGGCGCAGTTAAAAGCAGCAGCAGCAGCAACAGCTTATTACTTTGCATCAAATATTTGTATGGTTTATAACGCACCTCGCGCACTGCACCTACATAAACGAGAAGAAGCAAGACAGCGAACGACGTGTGTAAGAATCTCTTCTGCATCATCTTTGGTCGTGCAGCGTCGACAAGTTTTTAAGCACATTCGCATGCTGCTACGGGCCGCAAACGATTAACCATGCCGGCAAAACTGTCGGTAGATGCAAAAGTGCTGATAAGGCACTTCGGTACAACGGAAAGAAAACCACATCAAACACACGGCACATCACACACTTCATTCTAGTATGGAACGATTCGAACTTACGTACCTTACTCAACAGCACTCTCTGTACGGCTGCAGTTCGTTAGCAAGCGACCCTAACGACATCGCGGAGGGGGCCAACAACGTTTCTCCTTCGCTAGCCATGGAAACCTTGAAGCCGTCAAGTAACTCCAAACGCGGTAAACATGGCAATCCGGTTACTAATGCTCTTAAAGGCTTCTCGTGCCAAAACCGTGGAACATGACACCGCTCCTCCCGCGAAACCATTCAATATTTTTGCTTACTTTCACCACAAATTCATTTCCATGCAGCAGTCTCGCGCGTGGACGCTTTGAAGATATTTCCCCTCCAACCTCCTCCGTGCATCCAGCTTCACACTTCACGGGTGTTGTATAGTACGCTAGGGAGTAAGCTTCAAACTCTCAGCGATGTGGCATAAGGACCTGCAGAAACAAATGTTACCCCTTACCGCTCCCAGGCTGCGTTCTTCAGGACGCACACAATTTCTCCTTTTCCTCGTATACTCCTAACAAGTCCATCACAACGGTTCCCATGGAAATGAAATGAAAAGTTCTGGTGAGGAAAACATTTTACCCTACACCGCCGTCGGTGAAAAGAAACGGCTGGCAGCAAATGGATCCCCAACACGAGCTCGGTCCAACTCCAGGCCCAGGCCGCAGCCCTCAGTAGATCCACTTGTCGGCAGCCGCCGCATCCAGTGGAAGCTTTTGTGAAAAATAATTTTCAAAATGAATGCTACCACAGTCAGGGTAGCCGACCGCCAAACATTTCTGACAGACCCAATGCACCCAACAGGCAATCTGTGGCTGACTACTGCTAAACACTTCGTTCGCCCGAAATGATTTCCATTTCTCCGACCAGCTCTAGTATGCTCACAAAAGCTTGTAAAACTTGTAAAACTGTGTATCGTGCGCTTTCCAGCCTTCAATTATGTTTTTCGACGCGCTCCGTGTGGTCTGTAAAATGGTTTCAGAGAACGAAGTGCTCTCTTTAAGTTTAATTTCCGAGCCGTTCAACGAAAACGGTCATCAAATTAGCTACATTTTATATGTACTTGATGTTTTATGAATGATTGAAATTTGATTTTCTTTTCCAAGCAACGTGCTATTTCAGCCAACGGCTTATAACCGAAATCATTCTACTGTTAAAAACTATCATATCCAAAAAGAAATGATCATTGAGGAAACATCGACTGTATAGAGTATGCATCGTCGTAAACTACTGATATCCCCATGTTCACTCCCTGTGCACGTTTAACAATCATAAAGATTAGCACACCGGAAGAGAGAATAAAATTATATACGTATTGCTTAGCACATTTATTGCAAACGTTAGGGCTTAAAATAAGCAAACCAGCAAAACTCAGAATTTGCGAATGAAATAAAATAATTTGGGTAGTAAGTAGCATGTTGCAAAATAGTAGAAACATCACGTTCTACTATTCTACTATTTCAGAGAAGCTCCAAAAAGGCATGCTTGCAGTGATGGATTGTGAATCGAATTTTTAATTAAATCAAACAATGAAGAAACTATGCATATCACACGAAGAGCAAAAATACACGAAACCCAACCAGAGAGTTTGTACGAAACGGTGTCGCGTAGGAGAAGAGGAACAGAACAACCCTGACCCACGCCTGATCCTGTTATCGGTGCCCATTACCCGTCCCGGATGATAGTGACTCAACAACCGGCGTGATAGAGCACGCCAGCGAGGAAACAGGCCGCAAGTAAGCGGCATCCTCCGTAGGGGGATACGCGGCGGGGGAACAGAGAGTAAGTATAATTCTCATTATCGCACCCGGGCGGACCCATCGCGTCTTGTCTTATCGATACGGACGCCGCGACGACCGCACAGGCGCTTCCCCGTTGCTGGCAGTTTCCTTGGAGGTGCTATCGTTAATATAAAAGAGTCCGCTAGTCCCGCCAGCTGATGCAGTTCAGGTGTTCAATTGCGTGAGAGGTACCGGCGTCTCGAGACGGTAGTGCGCCCGCGTCCACTACAGTACGTGCGACTCTCGCAGCTAAGGAGATTCCAACGGAGAACGAGGCGTCCGAACGGCCCACCATAGGCTTTAAGATGATGTACCAGCTGTGTGCCTATCTCTTCCTGACAAGTGCCCTAGTTTTACCGTCGCCGCTGCAGCCTGCCATGCATAATCATGCTGAGGAAGGTGAGTGCATGCCTGCTCAAACAGGTTTTCGATTTCTGGAAGGCAGCAAGGCGACAAATTCCCTCCCGTTCGAAGAGTGCACGCTTTTGTTTGTGGTTTGTACTGACCGTCCTCACTCTCCCTCCCGTGGTGTCATCAACAGAGTACGATCCGATGCACCCCCAGAGGTTTCTGTTTGAGGATACCCCGTCGGAAGGACAACGCTCAAAACGGTCCTCTTCCACTTCAATGCCCAAGCTACGTTTCGAGCCACCGACAGCAGTCGAGCAGCACGCTCAGTATTGGAACAACCTAGCACAGGACATCCTCGAACGACAGCTGCACAAAAATCGACTTAACCGCAAGGTGGCCAAAAATGTGATCATGTTCCTCGGTGACGGGCTCTCGATACCGACGCTGGCCGCCACCCGCGTCTACCTCGGCGACGAGAGTACGGAGCTTTCATTCGAGCGGTTTCCCTACGTCGGCTTATCGAAGGTAGGAAGGGTGCGCGTCGGGTGTGGTGCGGAAGCGCAATGGATCGCTCCGTCACGGAACCGTCGGTGGTGGATTGATTGAATCGAATATTCATATGCACCGGCGTGCGTTCCGCTCTCTGGTGTTCCGTTCCGCAGACGTACTGCGCCAACGTGCAGGTAGCCGACTCGGCCTGCACCGCCACCGCGTACCTGGCCGGAGTGAAGGCCAACTATGGCACGATCGGACTGTCGGCCGCGGCCGCCCTCGGAGATTGTCAGGCGCAAAACGACACCGCCAACCACGTGCACTCCATCGCCAAATGGGCCCAGGACTCTGGCCTCTCCACCGGTACGTACCAAGGCTGCAAACTCATCGTCGTCATCGTTACAGTGTACAAATCGTTCACCATTCTTCCTACCCACGGCGCCGATCGATAGACGGTCTGCATATTCGCTTATCTTGACCACCACAGACGCTGCAGGCGGTTGCCTAGCGGGCGGTCATCATCATTTCGCCGGGGCTATACTGTGCTCCGCCGATCTGGCCCGTCGGGAGGTGGTGATGCATCGAAAACAATTGATAGCACAATCCCTTGCCCTGGCACACAGCACGCTGTCATTCGTCAATCATTCGTCACATTGTGTCAACTTATGTGCTGCTTTGTGGAGTTTTCTTCTTTTTCCTCCCGCAAACCAACCGTGGGAAACGAGGAATGTGCCATGGTCCATGCTATGCCAGGACCAGCGAGCCCCGCGGCATCGTTGCCATGGGCGATGGGGGGCGGTTTTGTGGGTTGTGCTGTGCCAGTGTTTGTGACATCCATCTTTCATAGCTGGTCGCTTCGCATAACATTTACACCACCCTCGCACCTATCAACCAAGCAGCTAGATTCCTTGATGTGAGGATTGTTTGCATACTGACCAGCACACTTCCCGGAAAGCGTGGTAAAAACTATCGTGGACTAGAAGAGAATGAAAACATGTCATCAAAAGGGACAGCTTTCTAAGCGCGCAAGAGTGAGAAGATAAACCGTGTAAACGGGACAGGCATAAACTAAACCGGTTGTGATAGAAAAGACCTCGGTTGAGTCGGTCTGGTCGAATCAATTGAATTTGCCGACGAAGAGAGCAAAAGACGAAGATTGTTTGCAGGGGATCAGTTTTACCGCCCTAGCAGTTCGTAAATATTTTATGCAAATTTGTTAACACACTTTCAGCCGTTCGTCCATGTTTTCCTTCTTTTTTTTTCATTCCTACCCTTCACACAAGCCCAGCGGCTACTACAACTATCCAACAAACCGTTGACTTTCGAGCCACGGAATAGTCCCTGACTCGGCGAACAAACATCGTTCGTAGGCATGAGGAGCATACACCCATACCCATAACACAATAACTTACTGAAAGAAACCACCATGCTGGGCATCCGGGTGCGAGGACCTTCGAACACAAGCACTTCTTCCATCGAACCGTTAATAGACTAATCGGGGACCAAACGTTCATCCTTACATACAAGCTCACACATTTGTGCCTTCTCGTGCCTTCCAGGATTCGTGACGACCACCGAGGTTACGAACGCATCACCGGCCGGCGTGTACGCCCACACGGCCAATCGAAACTGGGAGTACAATGGCGCCATCGAGAAGGATGGCTTTGACCCGAACGTTTGCCACGACATTGCTACACAGCTCATCCACGGTACAGTGGGAAAAAATATGCGGGTAAGTCGACTCTCACAAGTTCCAATCGGTAGCGGCAAATTAAGGAAAAAGTGTCAAAAAAACCAACTATTCATTTTCCCTCGATCCCTGTTCGTTTCAACTGCAAACTTATTAAACTAGCAGTCACTGGAAAATGTCTAATTTTCAACATTCTCAAATGCAGACCAGTACGATCTAAAGTTCCGATTTATTATGCGATTGATCCTCGTGCACCAGGATGAGTGTAAGGATAGGTCTGTTGAGTCGGAAGCTACCGCAAATACCTTCCTGCACCTAGTACCTTCCCGAGCCGCGTGTAGCCAGAATCTGAAACGAAAGTGTTTTACTGATGACAACAGAACACTTTCATTTGGCCCTGCAAGACTTTATCAGGACGGCGCCCAAACAGCCGTATTTCTCAAGAGCTATCCCAATCGTCTAAATTACAGACTTAACCTCGAGCGCTTGAAGAACCACTGGCCAGCGTGATAGCGTCAGCCACGCAAGGTATGACGATGTGGTCGACCCATTCGTAACACGCTTACGACTGCCCTAGGTGGTGCACTGCGCTGTAATCGAATTCAGCTGAAATCCCTAAAGCAAATGTACGTGCACTTTCCCGCCACTGTTTGTACAGTGTTTGCCAATTGAGTGAGTTTTCTTATCCTGGCCGCGTTGGAGAGGAATGGGAGAAAGAAGAAAGTGGCAGTGGCTTCCACGGGTCGGTTATGGAGTCAGCAAGCTAAGGCGAAAATCTACGATTGTCTCTGCACACTGCTAATGCACCTAATCCGCAAACAGCTCCCGCTTCCTTTAGGGCTTCCAACATGCGACAAGTGCAGCGCCGCACAGTGACATAAACTGTGGACGTAATTATGTCCCGTGCGACGATGATCTTTACGCTTCGAAGTTCTTCTGCCGATTGTGCCGAGAACTACCAGCTTGAAGGGAGTAAAGTTTTAAATATGAAATGCTGACAAAAGCTCACCTATTTTTAGTATTTTCTCTTGCCTTCAGTCATGGTACGTAATAGCTACATAAGCAGCTAGAAACGTCGAAAAACTAAATAAATGTGTTCAAATCAGCTTAGCTTACAATTGTTTGAGCCAATGAATAGTTGGTAACTTCTCTCAATATTGAAACCTTGGTTATAACCCCTTATTATGGTTCATACATGACGACCCTCACACTGGTTTCAAATTCAAAATAGGGTTCGTTGCGCAATCAGAGAACTGACTGATGCAGAGAACCGATTATATGCTCCTGACTCATCTTCTACAACATGATCTCTATCATTCTTTTCCGTTGCAGGTAATAATGGGCGGCGGCAGACGAGAGTTTTTACCTACCTACGAAACCGACATCGATGGTACGCGGGGGCGCCGGACGGACGGGGTGGATTTAATTAAACACTGGCAACATCATCATGCACATCAGCAATCTGCATACGTGCAGAACCGTGTCCAATTACTCGAGGTAATTAGGGGGAAGAGATCAACAAAAAGCAAAAATGCAAACCAAGAACACCACCACGCGCTCACTGGTCCAGCAGCCCGCTCAATTTCATATCGTAACGAAATGAGATGCTGCAGAGGGGAGGGCAGCAAACACGACGAACAAAAGTCAACCAAACCGAAGGGTCCCCCGTCAAGGACTACGGTGCTGTTGAGCGAGGGGGACTGGCCATGAGCAGGGGATGGGCATCATTTCATCCGGGAAATGTCCATCGGTTTTGGAAATCAAAGTCATACCAGTAATCCGAATGTGGGATCCGTGATGTGGCGGGTTGAAGGTGGAAGCAGTCAGACAAATATCGAGCGTTGTCTATATGGGCCTAATATTTGGAATCCTTCTCGACTTCCTTCTTGGCACGCAGACCGACACGACCCGGGAGACGGAGTACTTGCTCGGCCTGTTCAGCAGCAAACATCTGCCCTATCATCTCGATGCGGACGAGCAGCAGATGCCCTCGCTCACCGAGATGGTATCGAAGGCCATGGACGTTCTCGAGCGAAACGGCGACGGATACTTTCTGTTTGTGGAAGGTACGTGACCCTGCAAGAATCGACAAACGCTCATTCCGGATCCTTTGCGGACGAAGAGTCGGACTCGTCTTGCTGCACGCCAGATGGAGACGAGACGAGGCCTTCATATTGCTGACCGTTGCGTCCGAGGTAGTAATTTTTTTTTTTCTGCATTTTGGTTTTTTCCCTCTTCCGATGTACTCTACAAGGTGGTCGGATTGATCACGGGCATCATTACACCCAGCCGATAAGGGCCTTCGACGAGACGGTTGAGTTTGCCAAAGCTATCGAGATGGCACGCAGCCGCACGAGCCAGGATAATACGCTGATTGTCGTTACTGCGGATCATTCCCACACGATGACGATGAGTGGGTACTCGGTAGGTAGTCGCCAAGGCGGCGAAGGCTCCGTCTGAGCTCGCATTGGCTTCCAGTGACATGCGTTTCAGCGGACAGTAATTGTCTTAATGTCCGATGCCCTTCCTCCTCCCGCGACAGAGCCGCAAAAATGACATCCTCGGAGTTAACAACGGTCAACGGGCGGACGACGAGCTGCCGTACGCCACTATCAGCTACGCCAATGGACCCGGCTACGATCGAAACGTGCGCGGACGGGAAACTCGCCTGGACCTCAACAGAGTCGACATGCGGGACAAGTCGTTCGCTTTTCCAAGCACGGTCCCGCTCGGCCTGGAAACGCACGGTGGCGACGATGTGGCGGTGTTTGCTAGCGGTCCTTGGGCGCATCTATTCAGCGGGACCTACGAGCAGCACTTCATCCCACATGCCATGGCTTTCGCGGCCTGCATCGGACCTGGACGGACGGCGTGTGAGAATGGAGAGCAGTCATGAGACAATCGGTTTTGAAATCAACATGCGTGGGAAGTTTTAAAAGGATGTTAGAATCTCAGCTATTATAGGAGCTACCAAAAGACAAAAAGAATTCGTTTGATACACACAGTTGTTTGCAGCGAGAACATCTACACCGTAAAGTATTTAGCTGCTCTATCAACACCAACAAGGGCTCTATGTAGAAGACGGTATCATTTTAACGATGAAATATACTGAATGCTATTCATCAGTACTTTTGAATATGTATTCTTCAATACTTTAGCAACAAGCGGATACTCAATCACAAATATAAAAGTGAAAACGGAAAAGCTGTTTATCACCACGTGCGTGTCTTATTTCCTCTTCAAAACATTTAATCTTCAAGCTATACAAAATTCAAAGAAACAGCTTGAGTAAAACACAATTTGATGCATTCCCAAGCCCGGCAGAAAAATTAATCAACACAACAAATCATTCATAGAAAGCTTATTATCCGATAAATCATTTATTAATTAATTTTCGTTCGTCTAGAAAACGTTGGAGGAAACGCCCATCGACTCTACGGGAACATGCGAAGGGAAGTTAATTTTTCCTCAAAAGCTTTAATTAGTTTCAGCTTGAGGAACAAATGGGGAAAAAATAGAGCCCCGAGGCAGGACCGGTTCAGCTCATAAAAAATGCCGGCCATAATCTGGCACAAACTATATTTCCCGATTCGAAATTTTAGTTGAATCCCTACCATGGATGTAGTCGCGCTGCCGGCGAGGGGTTTTCCAACTACACCGTGAGTACCCCAAGCTTCCAATAAATCACAGCACTTCGGACTAAGGAACAAAAGCCATCCAACGGCCCTGTCGGGAATGCAACAACTGTAGCACGAATACATAAAACATCTTAAGGCCGGTACATCGGGAGCAAATGAAGCAAGTAGCTGCACGCGCTCGCGCCATCATCCTCGGGGTATAATATTGCAAAAGGATTTTACCGGCCTGAACCCATCGGCAGACGGGTTCGACTCGCGACTGCCCCGGAGTGTTCTGGTGAGCCTTTGATGGATATTTTGTTATATTGCTTCCGCTCTGTTTCCATTTTGAAGCTGAACTCTGGCGAGGGCCATGTTTGCCGACATTTTATTTTCTTTCATTGAAACAATAATAATTTTAAATTATTTTTCGCTTACTCTCCTACGGCTACCATCCATCACGGGACCAGCTTTTACCCACTGCGTTGCACAAGCGTAGGCCCACAACCCATGGGCTCTAGACCCTTTGAAGCCGACAGGCATAGTTAATTGCTAGGACGATTGCACGGCAACCACGGCCATCGGCGAGAATATGGATGGACGGCTAAAGCTTAAGAACAGTTTTTCTCGAGCGGAAACCCTGCTCCGAAATCCCTTTCTGAAATATCAGCGAATCCTTTATCCCGACGGCAGGAACAATTTAGCTCAAGTACACAGCGCCAACGGATTGGGTAAAAGCTTAAACAAGAAAAAACAACGCAATCAGCAGAAAAATAAGGCAGCATCGATGGGTAAAAACTAGTTTCATATTTTCCCACTTTTAATACCGTACGCGAACCCAGCCATCGCCCATTTGAGCCTCGGTGGAATTATTACATTATGGCCCTCCGGTGGATTTTCCGTCGAGTCATTACTTGCTGCGGACCCACAGCATCCACGACTAGAAGCGGTTCGATGGGCTTCCAGGCTCGAAAAGATGGTCCATTCTCGACGGCTACGTTTCTGTGAGCTATGCTGGAGCGTTAGAACCATTCGTTTTTTGCACAGCGCGTCATCAACCAGAGCGTACTTTGCGTGGAGACATGGTGCAATAATGCTGATTTTGGGCACCGGACGGAGTCTATAACTTCTACCATGTCTTACCGTTCACCATTAGCAAACGCAGACTGGCCAATGGTCTCTGTTGGGTATTCCATCACCTAATTTCGCAAGCCAGCTAAAGCTAACGGTTTTATCCAAATCGAGGAGGGCAGCTGAATCTAGATTGCACCTTACTTAATATGTATTACAGTGCGCTTCCAAAGAGGCAAATAATCTGCTGTGGGAAACCGGGAAATCCAAAGATGGAATAATGTGAACAAGATACAAATAAAACAACCAGCAAACAAATAACGGAATCCATCCCCGAAGCCTACCATGGCAGCTATCGTTTCCATTAGGGCGCGAATCACGGAGGGCGAGCGGAAATAAAAATAAATCCTTTCCCGCCACCGGTGTCCAGGGTTTATTGGGTGCTCCTCTGAGACACGGTGTGTGGATCACGCATAATGGAATAGTCTTGCGATATCTTATGTAAGAGAAAGTAGAATCGCTTCGTCTATGCAAGGTAGAACTTTTACTCTCCACCACAACAAATAAGGCTTACCCCAATGTATGCAGAAGTGATGGAACTGGCTGGTTCAAAAACTGCTGGATTATAAGTTTTATTTTTCGTCAATTTTGAGTTAGAATAATAAATTTACATACACTTGCTAAAGTATAAATATCGATGCATATGATCGATTTGGAGGGATGGAATTATCTAATTTAAGAAAAATGGAGTCCGAAGATCTTTGTTGGTCTAGATCATCATTTTCAAAATAGTCTATAACATTCAGAGCAAAATCATTCGGGCACCTCCCGAGAACATGAGTTTCCTCTATTTTTTAGACCATTTAAAAATTATACATGTGTTCATTGCACATGCATTCGCAGAGACCTTTTTTTAAAGACATGCCGCATTTCCAGCCTGCCCGTTATTAGCATTATTATAACTTTTACTCTCAATTATATGTTAGCAATTTTATTTATTTATATTAATTAACTTCAACTTTAAAATGGATGAACCGTAGCTCAATCGACATTCTCGGGTTGTAAGTATGCCAAGACTGTGCCTGTGAGCCACATTGACACGTACGATTTGTAGTTGTAACATCTAGACAAATTGTAAGCAAGGATATTTCCTATGGAACTTTCGATTCAACGTTACAGTAGAAAACAGGTGTATGTTAAGTAACGTGTAAGGACTTGTAGAGGACAATTTTCAACGAATTCCGAACAAATCACGATTGTGCTTAGGAAGATAAAACCATGAAAAATAGGGCGCACAATTGAATAATTCTCTTCTGCTGCGGGTTATTCGAAGGATGGGCTAACATTATATGGTTGAAAGAGTGTCCTCTTCTATTCTCCGTCCACTCCACGATGCCACAGAAAGGTACATTATTCATCAAGCTTCTGCCGCTGCTGCAGCGAAATGCTAGCAATTCCAAACAATGGGGAAGCGAAAAATACCGCTAATATGCACTGCCCCCAACCATGCTGCCATTTCCAACACCCACATCGACAGTGCACCACGTTTGCATCGCGGTACGCAACCGGGTGCATTATCAACCCATCTGTTGCCATTGCCAACGGTGCAGCTGAAAGATTAGCGCCCGCGTCGTTTTGCTCAGACAGCTCACCCACGCAACCATTGTAGGCTAAAAAACATCATTTGGAACCAATGGCCAACGGTCGGCGTTTGTTCGTCCGACGTTTAACCAGGTACTGTTAAAACCTTCTAGGATGATCATCTAGCACCGAAAGGATAGAGAAATACTGAAGAGGCAAGTTGATTCGTTCCTATTCCCATTTCTGTTGCTCATTCTCTCTCCTTTTCTCGCTTCTCGTCTGCCTATTGCAGAATGATGCTGCCATGTATCTTTTCTTCTTTCGTCATGATTTACTCATTTCCTAGTTTCAATGCTTAACAGAAACCTGTCAGACTCAAAGGTCGCAGTCTAATGCCCGGAACGTTTTTGTTGCACGCGACACAAAAGGCTACCCGCTCGGACAATGAATCTTGAATGAATCCAGCACTGATTCCCCACATTAGCTGCGCGTCTTTGTCCTTCGCCTTTATGCTGCCGTAAGGAAAGCGCCTCTCTGTTGTCGGCAGTTGTTTTAAAAAGCGCAATATTAATTATGCCAACCAATCGTGCGCAGGTTGAAAAAGGCTGGGACCAAAACTTAAAGATTACAGCACTGAAGGAACATTTTGCAAATGATCACTACACCCTTCATCATCACCATCCTCGTAATAACGGTCATCCGTAGACCAGACAGGCGTTCATTTGGTGAGTTTGTTTCTGTTTCTATGATTTTATTAGTCCCATTGATGTCCTCTCGTTGTTGTTGCTGAACTGAAAACAACAACAAAAAAACAACTAAACGAGGGCCGCTTTGGTAAGGTTTCTATTCTTTCCCGCCAGCTTTGGCGAATTGGGAGGGTTTCTTTTCATTTTTCGCATCGAGAACGACCGTTAATGACGAGCCAATTACATTTACCCACTTCCCAGGTACTAACATCAAATCATTCCACTTGCCCTGTTAGAATTTAAATATACGTCGGCATCAGATAGATCCCCCTGTTAGCGCAGCGTTTTACGCCTCACTTCGCGGGATTCCATTCACTAAGTACACAGAGCTCCAGCACATTATAGAAGCAAGACTGACTGTCCCTCCACGCAATTGCACCATCTTAAAAGAAACAGCTCCTTTCATAGGATGGTTAAGCCTCAGCAAAGGGAATCGTGAAACGGTGCGTCGCCATGGCGAATTTCACCACCATGTTCTTCTGCGCGCTGCCAATGGTTTTTCGCTTTTCTTTTTCTTTTTGACCACACGGAAGCGTGACCGCGTGACAAATGGATGCCATCTATCAGTGTATGAAAAATTGCATTACCAAAACAGGCCCGCGATTCCACCCTGCACCAAAGAACGGGAAGGCTATCCTATCGCACTTTTGCCTTTTCATCGCTGCGGTCTTTTGCGTGGCAATTTTTTAACCTTTTCCCATCATCCCATGCCTACTTACGAGTTTGGTGTTTTTGCATTGAGCGTTGTCAAGAAAGGACGACGAAAAGTGCCGGAGATGGATGGCGTTTGGACAACACTTACCTAGATTTGGCATGGACGGAAAGGGATGAAAAAAGAGCATATATTAAATCTCTAGAAAAAAAAACAAACTTACCAAAAATTATCAGCGATAACATGGATGATAATAAAGGTAATAAAAAATGAAAAAATAAAGGCATGAAACGTGCGCTTACTATCAACATAAATTGCATGTTGATCGTTATCAATGTACTTCGGTTAGACTTTTTCCCAACGACTTTAAACTTCTACTTCAATCGCAACACATTCAAATAAAGTCATAAATAAGTAACCTTCATATTCGTGCAATAAAATCCAACATCATCTTCTGTTGCCTTCCGAAAACTTTCTGTGTACATTTTTATCTCTTGAATGACTGACTTGTTTATTCGTCAAAGTATCATAACGGAAAACAGGAAAATGGCTTTACGCATCACCACGCATTGCTGGTTCGCATACTCAATCTCAAAAGTATACGCTCCAGAGGACTGCTTGAAAACCTATAAATCAGCAAAACCCACTCAGAGTGGTAGTTGGACAACTGTTTTTTTTTTTACAGTCTTTCTTACATTTGGAAATCAAAACCCATATATCAAAGTATGTTTACAAGAATTATTGATATGTGTGCAAAACGTAAAGCTCGATTGACTTTCCATTCAATGTTCTTCCTATATGAATTGAAAAACTATTTTGTACTCTCCTTAATACAGCTACAGCCTTCGAATCGAATTCACATCACAGCTTTACATCAATCCCATTCCAGCTCTCTGTTTCCCATCATTTCTCTAGGCCTTCCGATCGGATTGTCCTGTGCATGGGAAAGTGGCAAGTTAAACTTTAACAAGCCAAGATGCAAAGAACATGAAAGAGATTTATGATGTAAATTTTTCAAACTTTCTTTACGTCACTTTCTTCCCTATTTTCAACTTTTACCAAGGGCTGGTGTAACTTCTACACGTTCTCTCGGGCGAACTTCTCCAGTGCAAGAACGGACTGTTAAGGACTCGCGAAAGTTTTTTTTTTCTTCAGCTCTAGCAAGCTACACCATTGTACGCTGCTCGGTAGTGTTGCGATTCCCATGCAACACCGAGCAACGGCAAAGAACAGACGGTGAGAAAAAGTCGAATGAAATAAAAACGTTAAGTATACCAGGAGAACACGGAACATCGAGGGACGAACGAAAACTTTTTCCGAAAAACCATCGTGTGCCAGTGAGCGAAAGACAAAGGAAAGATGAAAAAGCTGTAGCTCCAATACTCCGTGGAGATACAAATTACTAGCCGTTCCTCGCTGCCCTAACTAGCCGCCGATAGCTTTTCTACTGCGGATGTAATGGGAAACATACTTTTGACGGGCAAGACATGAATACGAATGCGATGTCGCGGCGATTGCCACGGGGTAAACGTTAGTATTTATTATCGAACGGGAATGTGGTATTAAAACCATCATTTTTTTGTGTCAGATTTATGCACCAAATGTTCTGAAGAGCACACATAATAAGGGGATTATGTGTAGAATTAACGAAATTAAACAGACCGTCGAAAATATAATTCCATATATTAGAAGTAGATCTATATAATTCTGCCGCAATTCTTCTAGAACAACTACATTAATTTCCAATCCATCGTGCATCACAACATCGCCAACAGTTTAAATATCAGCACACAACTCCCCCCTTTCGCCAAACAGGCTCAACCACGCAAGGCCGCTTGTAATGTTGGAGAAACCATGCGAATGTATGATGCATATGTAATAATACTTGCTGCAGGCATACCGCAAGCACCACATAATTACGAAAGTGTTCAAACTGCATGAACAATCCGCTCATTAACAGCGAATGAACCCACATGCTGCCAGCTGAAGCTTCTCTTTCCCTCCTCGTTTCTCGCTCTCTAAGCTGCATGAAAAGGGTCTGTTTGTAGCGTACGACACTGTTATTAATGTTTTTGGGTAATGATTTAAAATGTTTTTGCACAGCTTCGAGCGAACGTGTGGTACATTTCGAATTTGGAAGGTAAATAGTATTCGTGAGGTTTCTTGGAACCTGCGTGTGCTTCCCATTTTACCATTGCTTAGCTCTTTTCATGTCACTCAAGAGCGAAATGAATTATGCTTTTCTCCTTACGTCTTACATGGTTTCTCGTTTAGTGCTGAAACTCGTTATTTATATTTATTCTTTTCCCAATCATTCACCCTATCCGTCTGTCTGTGCGTTGAATCTGGTTCCTGCGTATTGCCGCGTTGCCATAAACTGGTTCCCATTATATTTATGTAGCAATATACCAAATTGCAAAACTTTCAAGTCGTAATTTCGTGCAAGGATTCAATTTCAAGCAAGAAGGGACTCGACTCCGCCAGGCTACGAAATGAGCAACTTTGATATTGAATATTTTCCCGTCCCTGGCAACGAGTGATCGTCCTGAACGGGTTCGTTCGGGTGCCTCCAATCGCCTCTAGCAACACCACGACTTAAGATATGACCGCCACAATCATCACCGACACAATCATTCGCCCAAATCATAAGAGAGACAAACATCGAGAACAACATCGAGCATGTGGGCAACTGTCCGTTAGGGGTGCCGATGGAACCCTGCAACGGAACTGCGGTTTTTGTTCTCCTACGTACCATCCACCATCATCCTCCTTTTTTATCGTTCTAAATAGACCCCAACCGAGGGGCAGCGTCATTCCCAGCGAACGGTTATGCGCACGTAACAACATATTTGCCTCTCACGAACATGCAAAAACGCCAAACCAGCACTTCAAGGGGGGTTTTGCTTTTTCCTTCTTCTTCTTTTTTGCAAACTACAGCAATCAAGCACAAAACGCTGGCAGTAATAAAATATGTTTTATACCCACTCGGTTTTGAGTTCTCTTTACATTTTTATAACACAACCAGGTTTTCCATTATTCACTTCAATAAAAGATCATTACCGTCATTCCAAGGATTCGATGAGCACGCGTACTATTGAGCGCTAGGAGTGCAGCTCAATCAAATCCCACTGCACATTCAAGCATCTAGCATATGGATTAGTGGTAGAATTCAACCCGAAAATGACTTTGCATAAGCTCACACGCCAAAACTAAATAACCAAATTTTAAATTAATATAGCCAATAATGAATGATTTGAGGGTGGAGGAAAATTCCGTTGCACAGCGAGTAAATGCTAGTCAAGCAGCTATTGAAAGGGATTTTCCAAACGCACACGAATAAAACGAAACCGAACCCTTTTTAAATCGTACGAGTAGATTAAACGCAGCTCTTCTCGGCTCTGCTGCTCACTGCATTCCCGACCTAGAAACCGAACCGGATTGCACCGGAAACCCCGGTGAGTGTGAAAATATGACTTTGCAAACTATTTCTATTAGATAAATCGGCAAGTGGTACGTCCGTTTCAAGCATTGGTGGTTGCTGTGTCTTTCGAACCATCATTCCAATTTCCGACCATGAAACTCCCTGCAAGCCTCATAGCTGTTGTCCCCATTCCCCCCAGTGATCTCGATGACCGATTCCGAATTAAATTAGAAAATCCTCGAAAATCCACTAACCACCACCGGTCACTTCCGGGTCCCGCGCAGTCCAGCATTTCGCAGCTAAATTGTTGGCAATAGCCACCCTTGCGCCAGTTTTTTCAGGCTTCGTGTGAAAATGGGTTCAGTGGAATCGTTAAATTTAATTCGATAACATCATGTTTCCGTCTTTTTCTTCCCCGCCGGTGGTATAACCTGGCTGCTTACAGTCTGTAAGCAACGCCAATCCTTTTCAAAGCCTTTTGGGCTATAATTTTAACTGAGATTTTTTTGTTTTTTGCCTTTGCATTGGACGTGGGCGGTATTAGTTATCGGGGAAAAAGCGTGCCCTTCGAAAATGTTCAGTAGGTTCCAATTAAAAGCGTTTCCATTACATTCCACTGCCTCCTCAAAAATTTCGGAACACAATACGATAATTCGATCCATGTTTCGTTGCGAAACAAAAACCAAAATAAATGAGCCACTCCATCTTTTGTTTTGTTTGTTTTGAAAATAATTGTGTTTAATATATGTTCATATAAATTATAAGACGATAAATGATTTTTATCATTTATTATCATCATCCATACGTTATTTACTCATTTGTTACAGTGAACAGAAATGATTACTTATTTTGGATTCACTTGAGTAGTACATTAAAACAACATTTTCAGTCATCAACATTCAGTCCTCCTAGAATACCGAAATACCGTCAGTTTATAAATGACGACTATGTAAGAATAAATATTTTCATGTTATTGTTGGCCTAATTTCAATCCCGAGAAATGGAAACCCTAAAGAGTCCAATAGTTTACTCCTATTAACCAGCAACCCGTGGCCATTTGTAGGATTTATGTATTTTTCATCTGTAGTAAAACACCGAGAAATAAAAATAATGACAAAAACAGTCTCCATGAAAATCTTTAAAAGTCACTTTCTGTTGCATTTGGTATACACCCTGGCAGTACTAGAAGCCCGTGTTGGATGACAAATAACAAAACCTTTTCCAGTAAATGAATAATTTTGTTTATTTGATAATTTGCTACTATTTTGACAGAAAATTCTCGAAGCATAGCCATGCAACCAGGTTCATGAAGTATCAGGTTCAATGCGCGTTTTAACAACATACTTTTTATTGGCAGGGCAAAATAGTGCTGCTTTTTTCTCAAGTAAATGACACCTGAAGTGCTGTTCCATTCTCGTTGCAGCCTTAAAAGTGCTGTACCCCTTAGACCTCATTTTGTTATGTACCAAAAAAGCATTTAATTCGATACCGAGCATTGGCATCTAATGATGCAGCAAAATACCAAACCTTTTTCCCTCGGGCAGCACAAGCGCTAATCTGGTCGATTGACACGAACACCTTACCTGGTATTAAACACCGTTATTTCCAAGAACAACCGTACCGCGAAGAACTTTGCACTAAGAGAAATGAATGATGTTTCGCTTGGCGTTTTCGCTAAGTTTAAACTGTTGTTAAACAAAAAGTTGTACTACCGTCAGAATAACTAACAACGTGTAAACTTTATCACAATACGGTAACAGTTTCCCTAATGCTCAATTTAGAGAATACACAACTAAGAGAACACCTTTGCTGCCCTATAGTTTGTCCTCGTAGCAAACAATGGTAATAATAACACTAACAATAATAACCACATTAAGGAATGACTCAGAACAATCCTAATAATAAAAACAATGTACAAATTTCCCATGCCCTAATGGTCCATATTGTTTTTTTCATGCGAATTTCCTTTTCCATTTTCTCCATTGACCGTCATTTGGTAGCCTTCGCCGAACCGTATTTCTTTTCCAAAATTTTCCTTGAACATTCTTTTCTGTCACCTAACTTTTCGCTACTTTCCCTAACCGCCCCACCTCCCCCGGAGTGGCGAGCGAAACCACCTTCAGCGTACTACGATGCAGTCTCTTTAAAACACAGGCATATTCGGTAGCAAGTTGATAAAGTCGCGTTTTTGAACGCAAAAAAAAAAATCAAACATTTCCCAGAAACCAAACCATGGACAGCAGGCGTCACGGAACCGTGCCAAGTTCGCAACCATTACTTCCGAAAAATGGAAAGAAAAGTTTACAACAGTGGAAGCAAAATAGAAACTTACAGTAGGAATCAGGAAAGTGAAGTTCCGTTTTGACACACGCGGGCTCCTTTCCCCCGGCTACAGGATAGCTGTCACTCTGATTTGCGTTCCATCCGCTTCCACAGTGCCGCCGTACAAGAGCCACTTACAGATGGTTGTGTAACAGTGATTTAAGTTTGCCGTTTTCCACGGCCTTATTCATTTCCAGCCATCGTCGTCGTCAGCGTTTGCACACAACGTTTAGCAGCTTCGGTGCCGTGCCATCGCTAAAACATCAACCACCCATTCATGCCCGAGACAAAAAGCAAAGTTAGCTTAAAGTCCAATCAATCCGAACTCCCGGAATATACAGTGACGCTCATCAACCGGAAAAACGGAAGAAAGTTTTTGACGGCAAGCAATGGGACCGCCTCCGGGGCAGAAAATACACCGAGCCGGGTGAAATAAATGGATGATTCTTTCATATTTTGCTCACTTGCATGCGGTGCATTGGTGGCAAGCACCAACCCAAAAACCACGACCCATTAAGACACAAGCAGGGGAAAAGTTTTCACAAAGAAAACCACTCGTGGAGGAAAAAAACAATGCACCGTACGCTAGCATGTTCATCCATCCTGGCCTCACCACGGATACCAACTAGCGCTGCAGTCTAGAAGGAATCAATCTCCATTCGTCCTGAGTCCAACTAATGCTGGTACTGGCGAAACCAATTAATATACGTTTGCCGAAATGAACTGCCATTTGTTTGCCAGCTGAAGAGATGCATGAAGTCAACTTCGAAACAGTAAGAAACAACCCCCTTTTTGTTGCCAATACGAGTTCTATTCAGCCGTCTGAATAGCTGGCTGCTGCGGCGCAAACTAGAACAATAGAGCTACCTCAGTAAACCAAAAAGTTAGTGAAATGAAGCTTCAAGGTAAAACCAAGACATACCAAGAATCGAGCAAACCGACGAATGTAGTTATCCGTTAACAACTAAGAAACCCAACCGGAACCTCACCGCATTCAACTAATGAAAAGAAAACATTAACCATTCTTAAAATTGATTGTCGTTAAAAGGACGAAGACAAACAGGTACCAAACTGTTCCATTTCCCATTTTTATAACTTTTTTCTGTACTGCAACAGTACGGTGCAAAGCAGTACGGTGGATCAATCGACAAACTATGTCGATCAAACGACGGTGAAACTGGTTACGGTTGTATCGGCACCTCAATGTCTCGTAGAATCTTCATGCAGCGCGAACGTTTTATTCGAATCGAACATCAACATGTGATAGCACGCTTACTAGTCAAGAAAGATCGTACGTCCAACAGTGTCAGAATAGCATAACAAATGGTGGGTATAAAAAAGATATCGATGACTGTTACTTACATTCAATTCAAATAATGAACATTTATCTAGGGTTTTCTCGGTCGGAAGGATAGGTCAAAATAAGATTGAGCGGAACGATCCAGCATAACAGAATTCTACAGTGCACACGGACAAATGTATAAGACAGGCACAGAAAGACAGTAAACGTTCTCAGTTCGTTTCCTTTAGTTTTTTTTTTTTAACATCTATTGAACACCACTTGCAAACTAGTCAAAACGCTGTGAGACCCGAACTCACTCTGTAAGTTAATCAAGCATACCCAATATGTTACGTTTAATGCAAATATTGAAACACCAGCTCCAGTAGAGTTGCAGGATTGAACATATTTCTAGTCCTTCAACATTCTACCCACCCCAATACACACGCATATTTCAATATATGTGGAAAAACCCTCCAAGCAACACTTTTTTTTTTTTACTTTTAACAACATCGCTTTCGGATGAATTCGGACCCCAAAGTTTATTATCTTTTTGAAATTCGTTTGAATGAAGGCATTAATATAAATTAAAAGTAAATTAAACGCATATTCTAAAAAATCACCCTTTTTAAATGCGATAGTCTAGCATAACACAACGTTGAAGCAAAAAAGTATGGGTAAACATATTGCTCGAAGAAAAGAAATTGAAGATAACCAATTATTATCCGATATATCAAACACTCCTTAATCCCTTCACAAGGCCTACAAAGAAATCGATTAAATACACATTCACTCCATCGTTGCCACTGCCCAGCTTTGAATATGTTTCTGTGTCGGTATGTGATCCTGGTCGACTTTCTTTTCATTCACCTACTCCGTTTTCCCTGTTCCATAAAAGCTCGGTCACATTCTCATCGTTTAGCTCCGTATTCAAATAGTCCCTCGGTTCGCCTCGAACACACTTCTGCTCGCAGAAAACAGGGTGACACGATACTTCCTACCCGTCTTGCCGTGGTTTCATTTTTCTTCGCCAGTCCTCTACCATCAAAACGCTCCCAGTAGCCATCGAAACCACTCTTCACGAGCACCATAATCAATCACAGACTACTAACACTACTACTATTTCAACTAACACTCGCAAGCGACAGCAGAGGAGCACAGTATTCTTTTCTCCGTATTTTTTTTTCTTTGTTCGCCAGGAGAAATGATGATGTGGGAAAAGCATGAAAAGATATTATGCAGGACCTTCACCTACAATCGCACCCGCCACCGATGCATTTTCTCTGCAGATGATGCGACTTTTTCAATCTGGGCCAGCTGGGCGTAGTGATTCGCAGAAAGGGGACTTGCGAAATAAGAATAAGACCACCGGAGGCTCAACACCAGAAACAAAACAGGAAAACATCCATCCACCCAGATATATCTAGGATCCCTCACTCCCTCCCCCTTCGAAGGCATACACGCCACCTGCCTACTGCCCGTGCTCGACCAAGCCGATTACGGTAAATGCAATCGTGCATGTCGAAGAAATGCAGTAGAAGCGCACCACATTCAAGTCAACTCAAGAGATTCTTATAATCCATCCCGACAGTGCCCTGAGCGCTGGACTAAACAGTATGGGAAAGTTGGGACGCGGGTTAAATGCGGGTTCTTCAGCATTTGTACCACTAGAGTCGGGCCACCACACCGGGAGCGGCAAGTACAGAACATGAAAGTTGTACGATCGCTTGTATCACCCGTGACACACGGTCCAGGGACGCTGGGGCGGACGAAGAATCTTTTTTTTTATTAGGGTCTCGTTTCAGAGATGAATCGCATAAACAAGCGCGCTAGATTCATGTTTTTATTTTTGTTATGTTTTAGGCTTCCGTTCGCCTGCACGTTTATGCAGTCTTGCACCACGCCGAGCTTTGGAAGTTTGGATGCTGATGGTCTCCCACGATAACTGTGCACTACTGCAGGCATTGGCTTACTTTAGAAGCACACCGTCATTAACATCATCGTCGTCCTCATCATCACAGCTATGAGTATGTCCAAGCTAGCCTGACCGCAGACTGCTGCAGTAAGAGGATTGGGATGAACGTGAGGGTCAACATATTCAATCCAGCAAAGAAAAAATCAAATTAAAAAAGTGCAAAGCCTTACGACAAAGAAAACATCAAATAGCTTAAGCCGCAGTACTTCCAACTTTGAATACTTTAAACGAAAAGAGACCACTGGAACGCACGGGTAAAAAACCATAAATGGGTACCAGCAGCATAAGCTACTGGATTACCCTTCGGTTTCAACCCGATGAGAAACCGGCAAACTCTATCGTGGCTAGCAAAAGACCTTTCGTTCAGCTCATGTGTTGGCCATGGAGCTAGTAAGCACTGCGAACACTGGCAAAATATTATATTAACAGAGCTATTAGTGATATTTAAATATTTGATCATGATGAAAGATATATTAATTTGCGAAATAACGTTTCCCGGTGAAGGCTGTAACTATTCACAGCGCATGACTGAGACACAGCGTAAACGAAACGTTTTATCAATCCACTTTAGAAGCTGCAATAAACTAACAATCGCACCCTTAGTAAACATTTGGAAACACAGACTCTTGTGAAAATGCTTGGCATCATAATAGTTAAAAGTTAAATGGTCGTAAGAATTCTAAACTTGGAAATTTGCTCCTATTGGGAAATCTTCTTCGGAGCTTGGATGAATAGTATGAGGGCATAGAAAAGAGAATATATTTAAAAACCAAATCTTATCAGCGAAGTGAAATTCATGCTTTTTAAGATAGCATGATTCGATTATGCTTTGTAACGGATGATTTCAGGGTTTGACTGGTGAGCCTTAAACAGTACTCCATCCATCATTTTCCGGCAATTTCTGGGAAAGCCAGGTTCTGATCCTCCGTTCTGATCCTCCATTCACAAACGGTATGATTCAATATCGCCCAGTTTCGAAGAAAACAAAATTAAACTACCGAATAATCCCTAAAGAAGGTTAAAAACGCCGTTTTCGAGGAATGAAAGTAACGAATGAAATAATCACCTTACATTGTACCGAAGACGAACCAAACACAAGAAAAGACTGTACCATACACAATACCATACCATAACTACACTATACCATACAATGTAATATAACACAGTATTTCTAGGTCTTATTCATTAATTTCTATATTCGAGAACAAATTTTAGCTTTCATCTCAATACAGAAATCATCAAGACACATATTTTTCAAACACTTTATACAAAACGGATTGGGGATGAGAGAGACATGAGGGGCTCTCCCTTCCCATAAACCCCTCTAAGCATACACTGCTGCTGATTTATCCTAATTCTATTCAGACAACTTTGAGGATTAGGAAGGATTTCGATTCAATTTGTTTCCAGTTTGATTGCATCGGACCTTAGCATTTTTTGTTTGTTATTCATATTTTTCCGCACGATAATGTCAACAAAGCAGAATCCCAAATACTGTCCCACGTCTCTTACTCTCCTCTATCATACTTCATCTATGCTCGCGACTCGGCCGGGACCAGAATTCCACAGCCAATGCTTATTCCCACTTCCGCAAGTAAGATGATATAATTAGAAAAATTTAATTAAACATCATCCGCAAGGAAACCGCGCGGAACATTGACGGGGGAAGTGGAGCTACAACAGTTTATAAGAATAAGAAAATCCAACGCAGGATCAAGGAAAACGACAAAGGGCACGTAGACTCATTAATATTGACGACCGAAATACTGGTGATACCATTTTGAATAAAGAAGATGTACCAACGAACACTTACCCTCGCTCTTAAATTGTTTGTAAGTTCTATATTTAGATGCGTCCTACGCGCTATTAAAATGACGTCCTTATAGTACACGAATCCTAAAGCTCGTTGAAAGAGCTTTCACATGAAAAAGCTCAATGATCCTAACAGCATGGATTCGATCCCCGGCCACGAGAGTCGCTTTGCTCTCCCTCAGTGCGCCTGCGCGCAGAAACAATACTAAACAACACAGGAAACGTGTCCTTATCGTGTGTGCCTCTATGTGGGTGTATGTGTAGAGCACCGGCGAATTGTTATCAGAGTCACAAACCACAAACATCTCGCTGACGACGCTACTGACGCCTAACGGAAAAGTGTGGGTTTAGTGAACAGTCAATGGACGTAGCAATCCAAACCAAAAGTACGCATCCTTTCCTACAACATAGCTTGCATGATTTTTCCTTGCCACTATGCCAGGAGCAGTACAGTTCTATACAACTCATGTCAGATTGTACGCAACCAAAGTCGAACAGTAACTGTGAGCAACTGAGAACCAAAAAAAAATAAAATAAAATGTTTAACATGACAACTGAATCTAACCTTCAAACGTAATGTAATGGAATGTATCATCGCGTGAAAATTGAAACATGAAGGTAGGAATTTTCCGATTCGCGAGAACCTACCTGAATGTGAGGTGATCCTAGCAGGTTGATCAGCTCCGACCTTTCCCGCGTGTACTTGTGCCCGGCTGTAGATGAAATAGCATCGATTGCGTCCCGGCAGCGGCTGATGGCGTCCCCAGGTGGAGCCCGTGATGGATTGATAACAGAACTACTGATTCTATCGAACAGCTGCAGCACGTTGTCCCCCAAGGAAATGTGGAACAGCATTTAAGAATAGCAGCAACAGCAGCAGCAGTAGCAGCAGCAGCAGCGACAGGAGCAGTAGCAACAACCGTAGTAACCGCGCCATTTAGGGCATTTTTTCCGATGTTCGATGACGATAAATGAGTGCGGCACATTTATCACCGTTTTAGTTGGTGAACGTGCGTTGGGATGTTGCATTACGAATGAAGTTGTTTTTTCGCAAATAATTTTTTTTTTCGCATTGATGACCAAGCCAGAAGTTGTATGTTGATGTTAAACAACATAAAAATCGTATAAGAAACAAAAATGAGAGAACAGAAAAGAAAGAGAGAAAAATAAGAATTAGAATGACTAACTAACATAATGGGCCAATTGGTTTGGTGCTTTACGATCACCAAAATGACCCGAAAAGAATCCTAGACCATTCAAGTGATCTGAAGCACAAATGGTAGACTACTTTCCTTGGCAGCTTCTACCTAGGTCTCATGCTAGGGATGCGCCCCGTGCCAGCTCGGCGGAACATTGGGCACTGGCACACAACACATATCCACACACATACACGCATAAAAGGGAGAAAAAACATAATAACGGCATTACCTGCAGCAGTTCATGCAACTTAACGTCGCGCAGCATGCCGACCAGCACATCCGGATCGCAGTTGGCATCTTGCAAAGCAATGATATCGTCTAGTGAGTCAAGAATTTTCTGTATTGCCTCCAGGCCCGCCTCCTCGTCGGCCCACTCGTTGAGGCTTTCTGATGCGGTGCCGATCGCCACTGTGTGCAATCGGGAGGATCGCGTTTGTTCGGTCGTTCGATTCGCACGATGCGTTATGCGGATGAGTTTGCGATGGTGAAAGGGGAACGGGGTTGCGGTATGAAAAACGGGACCGACCATGGAACAAAGAAAATGAAAAGAGAAGAAGAAGAAGAAGAAGAATAAAAGGTAGAGACAAAACAATAAGCGTAAACAGCAGTGAAGTAAACGATGCTACTGTTGATTTTGTTTCGTAACAAATCAATATCAAACCAGATTAAACAAACTCAATGTAAAATCGTAGTCGAAACTTAACACTGATAAAGCGTTCTGCAACACTAAATTGATTATATGGCATATGATTCAATTTATGCAGTCCCAAACATAGTTGCATTTAAGAAGATTTTTAGTAAATATAAAAGATTGGTCGAAAAAGAAAATCCCTCCTTTGCAATACGAAATTTACAATCAGCATTTCCAACATTCTTCCGTTTGCCTTTTCTGAATTTTGATAGATACCGTTCCGTAGATTTTGCTTTTTGGACAACTCTTCCACTTGTATGGATATTTTGTTTTATTGATCCCCGACAACCCACCATGAAACGGTGATGATAAGCATAACCCAGTTTACGTATGAAAAATAAGTAAGTACCACTCCGCGCCTTTATTATATTTCCATCAAAATGGCATCATTTAAATATAATCGTCTCATACCGAGAGAGGCAGATTGCCATTGTGGTAATAAAGAGGATACTCCTTACCCTCAACAGTTACCAAAACAGGCACAAAAGACGAACCAACGACAGCGGCAGGCTTTCGATGTTACCACGGAACACGGCAATCCGGCACGTACCCGACACAAAGAACCGTAAACCCAAAGTACTCCACCAAACGTTACCTCCAGTGCGGCCAATGCAACAAGTTATCTCGCGAGCTTTCGCTGCTCTGCAACGAATGAGACCCAATATGCTACCATCGCCGCATGGGAGATGTAACCACAAAACAATTTCAATAATGACAATAAAAAAAAACCCCCCTGATATTGCTCCAACACCGGCAACAGCGGGAATGGAGAACCGCTACCCTGTTAGCGTATGGAGCTTGACAAAAACCAGAAATTGTTCGAGACAGACAGAAACACAACGAATTTAGCCCAAACATCGTGCTGATGGGGACAGTAACGTCTCGCACAGGGCCGGGTGGACACGAATTACGGGTTTGTTGAATCTCCCTCCAAAAGTTGGATGGTCCGACGGAATGGATTACTTGTCGTGTCACGCTTTTCCTCCTTTCGCCCTTTTGCTGCGGCAATACCAATGTTTGCCGATGTGTATGCGGACATGTTCGGGGCAACCAGAGAAAAAGGTTTGATTGCAATTTAATTAGTCGTTAGTTGGCTCCAGTTGACTCAATTTTTTTTTCCTGACCCATAATACAGGATCTAAAAGCGAATAAATCCGCAGCGAAAAACGGCAACAATTAACAAGCGATAGGTCAATCCTTTGTATTTAAACAAAGATGTCACGGAAAACCAAACAAGTAGTCGAGCTTAAGATAAACACAGGTTTTTAGGTTAAATAAAGTATTATTGTGGCTTCGATTACGTAGCAGTTATTAAGCTAATGCTTAACATCTGAGTTCAAACTCTGATTGAAACATTATGGTACCAATGATTAAAATCCTCTATGATAAATTTCACAACGTGTATACCGATACGATCCGCATAAACTGAATAACTTTGATTTAAAAAAAAACTTAAACAAAATAGTAAACAAACTAAAACGAATGATATTTTTCATATTCTGCTTCAAACTTACTTGAGTCAGTATCGGCACAGCAAAGCGGATCCATTGCAACGCCACCGGCCACAGTTTGAACGGCAGCCTTCAGCTTACGGCGTGCATTGTAGCGCTTCAGTTCCTCGACCGTGTCACCCAGATGAATGCGCTGCAGTTTATCCCGGTCCTATGCAAAAGGAAAATGGTTAGAGCTCAGGATTCGATCAGATGTGCGCGTACCTCACACACTCACCCGTATCCAGGGATGCTCTAGAATTTCCGTTATTGTCGGTCGGCTGATGGGATTGGGCGCTAGCATCTTGAGTACGAGATCTTTGGCGTTGCTCGAGACGTGCTTCCACTCCGAGGTGTCGAGCTGGAACGGGGAAAAAAAGAAAGTGATGCGACGGCAACGATTATGGTGTTCAGACGTAAATCTGAAGCGTCGACCCAACGGTGGCGCGTGCCGACGCTTGGGGACAAGACGCAGGATGCGCGAATGCCCGAAGGGATGTTATATGGTACGCTATATTAAATTCTTTGGCACGGTACGGAAATAACACCTATTTTGTCATTCCGCGACGCGCCGTTCCATCTTCGATAGCATCCAACTTCGGTTGCATCGGTCGGATCGAACGGATTGACACCGACGCTGGTGCCGGTGATGGGGTGGCCATAGTAAAGAGAACATCCTTCCCAGCGTACTCACCGTTACACGTCCCCTGGCGATTGCTTCTTGCAGGCGCTTGCCGGAACCGTGGAAAGGTAAACGACCGGATAACAGGACGTGTAGCATCACCCCGGCGCCCCAGACGTCGCAAGGCTTACCGTACACACGCCGCGCCACCACCTCCGGTGCCATATAGTGGGGACATCCAACTCGTCCTGGGCAAGATGACGTCGATGATCGGCGCGAGTGAGTGAAAGAATAAAAACCCCAAGGAATATTCGTACCGGCGGTAGACGAAGGGAGAGAAAAAGAAAAAGAAAAGGAAGAAAAACATTCGATTATAATTGTGCTGTCATGATTGGCACGGTCTCGAGGCGTCTGCTTTGATAGACGTGTAGAAATGGGTCCAAAAACGGCGGTGCTCAAGAGCTGGTATTTCAAAAAGGCCTATATGTAAGCAAGCAACACTATGTTTTCTATCAGTGCGGATATGTGCATTCTAGAGATTTGAATCACTCTTTCGTTCAATGCTGAGCTCGAAGACTACTAACTTCATGATACGCAAGATGATCGACAGCACGAATATTGTATTGTGGCAAGGAAATTCCGTTGGGGTGTCGTACCGAGAGTGAATATACAACTTCATCTAAATAGATAGAACAATGTTTACAAGTTGCATTCTGGTTTCAACTTATCTCGCTTTTCACACTTGCCATTCGTCATTTGATAACACTAAATTGTAAAATATTCTATTTAAAAAAATGATGATATAAATATACATGTTGAGTGACCGATAAAAAAGGAAGCTCATGATAGTGATAGTTTCAAATGGTTCCAGATAAAACCTTTTCCCCGTGTTATTCAAACGGCTCATGCCCATTCTAGTATCTTTATTTTATCTTTCTTAGTTCGCTTTTCTATTCCGGATCTTTCAAGCTGCTCAAACACTAAACGCGGCAGCTTATTCCGGATTCAATAAAGCTTTCAATCTAACGTACTGTCCAGTGAGTCAGGCGATAAAATTGCCACCCTGGTAAAATACCCAAACGCTTCGTTTCTTCCAGGCCGACGTATCGACCGACCCGTGGAAGGTTCATCTGACAAATTGAAGGTGATTTAGAATTCCACAAACGTGCCAGCTATCACACGGCCCACTCAGAAAAAGTATCAGAAAGAAGTTGATAAAGCCCTGTTCCCCAATTTCGGAGACATTAGAAGGCATCCTCGGAAGAGAGGATCAGCATCATCTTGGGACAATAGACTCGGGGGCAAGTGATACGGATCCTAATCTGGCCCGTATCACTAACCCCGCTTGGCAGGGACGTGATTGAGTGCAACGAAATCAATGCTCACATTGTGATGCGTAACGTGCACGACGAAGAACTTCACAACGACATGTGCATGGCAATTGAATGGATCATCCTACACAACAAACGAGCATCTCAATTCATTTAGGCATGTTCTACCTGTACTGGAGAAAGAAAAAAAACAAGCATAAAACGGCTGGGTGTTCTGGGAATCATAAGCAGTCCATATAAATGAATCCAATGATGGACTGAATTCAGCGAAAAGCGATTGAAATCAAATCGTCTTCGAGAAAGAGTTGGTTTTTTTGCTAGTTTTAATGCATAGGTTTACTGATAGATATTGAATAGATACGAAAGGTTATCGTTTAAAACATTAAATTTTCCAACAACTGATTGACTGCTATCCAACGAATACTACTTAGCAAATTGAATGTCATAATGTGGAAATCCATTCCAGCATTCAAAAGAATTACATTTCCATAAAATCCTAATTTCCACACCTTGAATAAACAAGACAAATAAAGTTAGCAAGCATTTCAGCCAAACATCGGTGTGCAACCAATTCAACCAAACAAGGGCTTACATCTGTCCAGCGCAGCTATGCAAAGTTTCTAATTTATCATCTAAACTTTCAGCCCAGCCCGGGAGCAGATACACGATTATTCAAAGGAAATCCTTAAAACTACAACAGCAACAACCCTAAAGCCCTTTTCTGCCTTCCAGCAACTTCTTATGAAGAAGGCGTAGTTTTTCTTTATAACATTTGCTTTCTTCATCACCACCTTTTGTCCTTTTCACTGGTGGAGTGAGCATAACTACTCCAGTGGCCAAAGTTACCAAAAATCCTTTTGCGACCACAATTCCCTCGCTGCACGATTGCATGCACCATGTCCAGCTGGATTGCTAGTTCTAGCAAAATACTTCAAGAATAATGCCCCAACACCCGCGTGGCTTTAACCGATCACACCGAGGTAACCCTACGCCTTCGGATTCACTTTCTAAATATTTAAGCAACACACAGTTGGTATCGTTAAGTACCGGGAAAAGTTTTGAACCCGTGCATGAATTCTGATACTCGTAACGGACGACGGCAGATACCTCTACTGACTATTATTTGCGTAGGATGGCCCATTTACTGTACGTTCCAAACGGAACACCGCAACAAAGTTGGAGGCAGCATTCTGCCTCAGCAAATAAGAGCCGTGTCAATGATTTGCTTGAGGACCTGTGAACATTTAATGTATACTTGGGAAGGTATGATACAAATATACTTTTATATGATGTATTAACGTCCAAATCAGCTTCAGCTAAGACACCACATTAGCTTCAAGTTCAAATTTATTCAAGGACTGGCAAGAATTTCTTAAATACAAAGTTGAAACGCGCTTGTGCAATAAGGCGTGAAAATGAGAAACAGAAACGTAGATTTCGTGCAGCAAAAATGGACTACTCTATCGGCTTTATTCAGCATCTTCCCGTGTGATGCAGGAATTTCCAGAATCCAAAACATGGAACAGAAGAATTATTTTTCGCCCTTTTTTCATTCACAAACATTTGCTGTATTTTCTTGAAATAAATTGATGCATTCTGAAAATAAAACCTGTGTAGATCTCGTTCTGCTACAATTATATCTACCGCGATTTCTTCTCGGTATGCACCGCTTTCGTCGAAGTCATGTCATGCTACAATTCATCCCAAGCACCTACGCAACGTAGAAATAAAGATACTTCATTTGTTAGCGAGTGAGCATCTTCTTCAACTTTTTATTGATGACAATAATTGATTACATAACAATTTCACTGAAGCGTCTACTTTCCCCAAGTAAAATAGAACTAATGCCACATAAATCTTTAAAGATCAAAACAACAACGTGATTTACGACATCTGCATAAAAACACTACAGTCAAACACTTTCACACATAAAGATTGCAAAGTTTGGCAATATTACCTACATGAACACAATCTAGAACCAGCAAACGCCCATTTTTTTTTTTTTTACACAATAATGCTGAGACATCTTCCAAAGCCGAATCCCCTCAAGAAAAACGGAATCGATTTCGTCGTCAAAAGTCACCGCAAAAGAAAGCAGACATGACCATTTAGCGGTTTTTTCACGTAAAACTTTTCTCATCTCATGCAAATGTGTAAAACCGTCATCAAGATATTCGGGTTTGCAAAGCTGCTGGAACCGATTTGCCACTCCAATAAACCGAATGTTCTTTTCTCCACTTTGACGATCGGAAGGCAAGTGGGCGTTCTTTGCCTCTAAACTTGAAGGTTCACGTTTTTCTTTCCCTGAAGATTTTGAAAGATGTCCTACCGTCCAACAACTGATGGAGACGAGAACGGTTCCGTTCAAATGCACAGGATTTATTGTCTTTCATACAATCAACAAAAAAACAACTTTACTGTCAATAAAAACGTCCTTTTATCAACAGTACGCTACTTGACTTAGTATGCGTGTCAGGTGAATAGTCTTAAGAATGATTGTGTGCACCGAAGCTAAAGGTAAATGAATATATCTTAAAGTGGTAATCGATCGCTTGTACGCATTCATGATTTTATTTTATTTTTTTCGTCAGAAAATACTTAGCAAACTGGAATGGCAGTAAGTGCTCTACATGTCTAGAATTGTGTGGTTGCTTGTAAAATGTGCAAATGCCCTCTTTTGATATGTAAAAGTGCAAAAAGTAATCAATGTTTTCTCGTGTGTGAGTGTGTTACTCAGTACTGTGCTGTATGGTAAAATTGTGATAGAATAACGACCAAAGTTCCAATCGTTTGCGTTAGTTATACTCCGGGACACAACACCCTTCGAGATAGCGACAATGAGAAGCCGAGGTGTAAAACCCGTTAACAAAGCGAACGACGATAACTCGAATTGGATGACCGGGAAACTCACACGAATGCTATACAGTTACAGGCAGATTGATAAAAAAGATAAAGTAAAATGTGAGAAGAAATAACAAAAAACCGAGATACCGATTAAACGACCGGGTACGAAACTAGTTTATGACAATGCACACAGAACAACACGACTTTCTTTCTTACCCTCGCTATCTGACTTCAGGTAGAGCTTTCCTCGCGGACTCAAAACCGAACGTCGGAGGTCGACCGATTCTACAGCAAGACAAAAGGCCCATTTTCCATGGAGCCCGAATGGATGCGACATGAGTATATAAGTGTGTTGTTGGAAGTGTGTTATGTGATCATCCACCCTCACCGAATGTGTACGCCATAGGGACGGAAATGTTTGCGGAAAACGAAAGAAATAGAAACACAGAGAAAAGAGAAGAAATGCAATGAGAGAGGGCCGTCATGGCAATAATTGGTCACAAAGGTGAAGTACACATTGTTTCGCAATTTTTTCTTATACATTTGGTTCCACCCACAACAATTTTCGCAGTTGATTTTACAACTCTTTTTCCATGTGTTAGGAATGTCTTTCTTCAAGTTGGTAAACGAAAAATATATTATTCATTTTTCAACAGGTTGGACTTATCAATCGATATTCAATTCACTCCTAATCCACTTGCAACCCCTGAGCCTTCATCAGCTGAAAGATAAATAAGCACTCGATACAAAAAAAAAACTCGTTCCGAACAAGTTGCTATGGAAGTCTCTTCCACTTTCTTTCATTCAACCGAAACGATTGGTTTGATAACGTTTCATCGCTGGTATGCTTCGGCGAACAATTACAGCTTTTACAAACTACAGGGGATGTAGCGATATCAGAAGGTTCGCCAAGAAGGAGGTCGGAAAGGTCGTGCTAAGCGAAGATGCTCCCCAGGATTGACAAGCAACACATGGCAAAACATGGCCCACTCTTGAAGCTCAGTCCCTGCGATTCACTTCACAATCATGTCGTTCAACAGAATCCTTCCAAAGCGTCAACCGGTTCCACTTACTTCACGACTCTTTTCTAAGGTAACCTTTCCCCAACTTTCTTCCTGGGGTACAGGAAAAAAAACATGTTTGAGCTAAGTTTTGCTTACACACCGCGTAAGCCGCACCGAAAATTAGCTCACCGTGTGAAACGCCCATTAATTTAACGCTGGTCCTTATTAATTCAGCGCGTGAAGCCTTCAATTAATTATCTTCCGTCACCGTCCGGTAACAGCTGTAATTGCCTCTTGATAGCAAACCGAACAACCTGACTTTTGCCGGACTGTGAAGTTGACAAAAAGCAACCAACAAAAAGGAAAACTCAGATAACATCGAATAACATGTGACAGACGTATCCAATTCGGCCAATTTATAACCATGGACTAAAAGGTTCGAAGTCTTACACAATATCACCGCTGAATCAATCTTTACGATTTGTCTTCTGTTAAACAAGCACATTTTTCTTCCATTTCCAAGAATAGCACTGAGTTCAGACTTTAATATTCTTAGGCTTTTAGATTGCTTTTTTAGATTGCAGTTTGATTTACATGATCCCAAAAACAATGGTGTGACTACACTATCTACAAAAGACCATGCGTCTCCACTAATGTGGAAATGAAATTAACCAGGAAAATTGGCTTCTTGCATATCCTACATTTTCATCATTATATTGATCAAGTAATCAATAACTATTTTTGACATTTTTCAAATGCAGAATCTGCAGTAAGCAAATAAACAGCTACCGAATATCCATCCATCTCCCACCTCACCCAAAACTACCATTTTGTTATGCATCATTAGCGGACGATTGTAGACGGTGTACAGGATGGGAGGGAAAGAAAATAATTTTAATTAAACTTTCTATTCTCATGATTTCACAGCTCGCTAAATACTGCAAATCCATTTGACCTGTTCGCTGATTTCCCAAAATTCATCGATTTTCCCATACTCAATGGTGCCGAAAATGTAATCATCAGGCGTTCTGGACAAAAGAAAATTTGGAAAGTTCAAAATAAACTCACATACCCACAATTCACGCAAACCCACAACCCCTCCCAGGTCCCTTCAAACGAATATACACCATACGAAACACTCACCATGCGTCTCCACCGAATCGCGCCCACTCGGAAGCTGAACTGCCGAACCAAATCCACCGAGCTTGACGGGTGCCGAGTTATCTGCGGTGGCCAGCAGCGCACAGGCCGGCCGCACGTCACGATGAATGATATCGTTCTCGTGGCAGTAGCGCAGTGCCTCCAGTATTTGGCGCATGTAGTGGCTGCAATGGGAAAAAAAAGAGCGCATTAACAAAAGCGAGAATGGAAAATCGATTAGCGAGCAGGGTTAGACGCCAGACATTTTGAAAAACACAACAATACAGCGGATGTTTCGTCGAAGAACTCAATTTAAATTCCTTTTTTAAATGCAATTATTACTTTACCACAGAATTCCGAATTCTGAATTCCGTGACGTGGCAAGCAAGACCACTTCTAATCATTGCACGCGAAGCTTTATAAATCGCTTTAGGTGACGATGACAAAAACTATTAAGACAGTGAAAACTACGATGTCAAGCGTGTGATACAAAGCTTGTTCTTATTTCTTTATCAAAATCCCTTTTATGAACTTGGACCAACAAATTAGCAATGCCTTTGGATTATAAATTGCAAACCGAATGTTATAAATAAAAAAAGTACATCATTCTCTTAAAATAATTCACATGTTATTAATGCCGAAAAAGTGAACATCGGTAGCGAATCGAAGTTAAGTCATCGGTAAAATGAAACAGCTTTCACCGCAAAACTCGGTTATTGAAATAACTCAAAACCACTACAAAACATTAAGATTGCTGAACAAATATGACAAAAGATTGATAGATGACGATGAAATCATTCAACTTAGTGAAACGAGCCTGCGTTCCACCACCCTTGCGTAATCGAGTATCGAGAAACCAAATGAAACAAAATACTTACCATGCTACAGCTTCACTGTAAACAAACCCAGCCACGGCCCGACGGACCACTTCGAAGCAAATGTCCGATCCTTCCATACTGTCAGCGTGGGCAACCGCGTTAAGACGAGGAAGAGATGGCGATGCGATGACAGGAAACCAGAAACGAAAGAATACATTGTATCAGTTAACACAAATTTCAACGACAAATAAAAACGAAATCGATCAAGGCAGCGAATCGTGCGCTGTTGGATGAAGCAGAGATGAGACGCGTTTTTTTTCCCCCGAAACGGTCTATCGATTTCAAGCAATCTGAACGCTAGAGTCTGTGAAGCGTAACAAGAAACTAACAAATTTACGAATCACTCAACCATCATCCGCCGTCAATCGATCATGATTTCTTCTCGTTCCGGTGGTATCTACACCGAGCTTGTGTAGAGAATATAAAACGTTAGAATGGGAAGCACGGCAAGTGGTCGCTCTCAACAATGATCAATGCTTTCGCCTACAAACCCCGGTGACCATCGTCCCATCATGCCCGACACCCGAGAGGGCGCTCGTAATTAAGAATGGTAAAATATGATAATGACAGGGATTCAGAGGCATCGTTTGGCCGTTCACCGCAAGCAATTCCGTTCGATCTCGCTGAAGCGATGGTGCTAAGCAAACGATACCCACGCTCATCTAGGATTGTTACTGTTGGACAAATGGTCAGAGCGCGCGAGAAATTTATTCATCCATCACTTAACAGCTGTTCAGCAACCCGAAACTTTTGTGACTGATTAATTTGACTAAATCAATCAAGCGCGGGACATCTTTTCCCTGCATTATCAACGTGTTACAATGGACACCGAGAGCGCTTTTTATGTTAGACCCACGCCTTCGAATTCGAATTGATGCATAAATTCACAACTTAAAGCAAATTCGAATGAAATTCAATACTTCGACGGCTGTTAATAAGGATATTTTTAAAATTAATCCTTTTCACCGCCACCAATTTGAGTCCGTAAAGGCACGGATTTCCATGTCCATCATAACGCACGATGTTACTTGATTCGTTAATTCAAACGAAAAATACGAGCACCCGGAAAGCACAAAAAAACCAGTTCATGAATCGATGCACGTTTGCCAAAGAAAAACTTCATTCCCGTAGGGCAATCGGCACGTAATGGTTCGGTCCGTTCCGCGCAAAATGCCAGCCTCGTACAGCGCAATAAGCCGATCACGATCGATTTCGGTGCATGATGGTTACATTGAAATCGGTGTGCCCTTTTCGCTGCCAATGGTGTCTGATACACCCTGCCGGAAAAGTGTAAAAACGAAAACCCAATTCGCACCAAATGAACACCACTATACATGGTAAGCTAGACAACCGATGGTGGCAGACAGGCAAGAAAAAGCTCCAGCTAATGTATTTCTAAGCTTGAAAAACGACCTTACTAAATCCTATCATTTTTATTTTTTTGTTCCGAGGTTTTAAAAACTGTGCCCGCCTTGATTGCTGCCATTGATTTTAAAAGTGTTGGCACATTTTCGCAGCGCACGAAGCACCAGCAGATGGTTAAAATAGGGAACGATTTGTCAGCCCTACACAAGTCCGGAACGCTCATCGCAACACGCAGGAAATGTGTGCATGTACAAAATATAGCTTAAAGAAACACTCAAAACTGGATGTTCAAATGTCTGAGGGAACTCATTGTTCAGAAATGTTTCAAAACAATTGTAATCCTGTGTTAAAGAAACCATTTCTGGAACAAAATATATGATTGACGGAAAGCAATCACTGCAAAGAATGTTCTGCAGAAGTGTTCTTCTCGAAAATCGTTTCCCACGTTAAAGTTCAATTTTCTCCAAAATCAATTCCAGGCACAAACACTTCACATGAAAATCTTAAAGAAATAATATTCTACTGTTATGGTTTCCGTACAGGCCCGTCTCCGGCAGCGGACGCGCCGCGTCCTAAGACACGGTTTATCACCTCGACCGTCGAAATGAATTTAAATGTTTACAATCCACCCATAACCATATAAATTCAATTTCAATTGCACCCGAAAATGTCTTCCTCCACCACTGCTGCAGGGCAAACACGCTCATCCTTTAGAAAACCAAGCCCCAAACGGGCAAGTAACGACCCACCGGCGGCTAACAATGCTCGTGTAAGTGCCATACGAAGCCCGTTTCGCCCGTGGTAGGCATTCGGTACATTCACCACCATTCGGTATGTGCCGGTATCACTCCACGAGCTTCTTCCGGCAGCTCAATGGAAAAGTTGTTCCACCACGGTACAAGCTCACCCGAAAGGAGTCAAAAGTTTTCTCCTTTCGGAGACACTTATATTGTTATTGAAATAGTTTTAATTTTGTTTCGCCCCAAGATATCGCCCTCTCGAAGGTCACCCGGCGAACAAAGTCGCCAGAGGGCCGATCGTAGTCTTGATGTAGTTTTTCTTTGCATGCTTGCGTTCACATTCCCTGCCTTTTGCATTGAAATAAACACCGAGTTATTACCGCGCTCTTCGCCAACAAAAAACCGAGGCTATTGTGTTCGAATATGAAACCGGAAGCAAACACTACTGAGCAAACTAGTCCTCAGCATCATTTAGCCAAGTAGCTTCAAACCCTAGCGATGGCTTTTAAACAAATTTAATTTTACACTAATTCGATCACTGTTGAGGCCTCAAGGACAGGGGAACTGTTTTGGAAAGGTGTCTGCTCATGGGCAGCAATATTCTCTCATCTAACTGGACCGGAGAATCGACAGAAAGGCAAAGGAAACGACAGGCGGCTGGGATTCATATTTTGCCCCCAAGCGAACTATCGCGCTAGGCAGAATTCTGTTGTCGAAGGAAATCGTATCGTCGCGACGCCCAAAACAATGTCTTTCATGATGCTGTCCACGCTGAACACCGTCGTCCACGTAGTTCTCATCGTCTTCATCTTCATTACCAGCGTCGGTCAAATGCCTGAAAGATCATCGGTAGCAACTGTTTGCATTGTATCGTACGGACGATGGATGAAACCCTTAGTCAGCGGATCATTTTCCACCACTCCAGAGAAAAGTTGCCAGTGGCTTCTGCCAATGTTGCCCATACCATTAATCCACTTACGATGATTCGACGAAAAATTATGCTTGTAACCAGTTTTCGAACTCAAATGTTATTCCAAAGTACGAAAGCAGGCGTAAGGAACTTAAGCTTAGTCCGGCGAAGCGTTTTAAACCTATCATTTCCTACCAGGGTCGTGCTGAGGCAAACACTGTAGATTTGTGGTCAGGAAAGCAGTGAAGGAACATTGCGGAGTGGTGCACGGTCAAGCATTTGTAACACATCGATCCATATGGATAAAGCCTACAGGCAGAAACTTATGCTCATCGCTTTTGGTTTGTGATCAATTTTTGGGAGGGGCTGGAATTTATCCATAATCATAAAAGAGATATACGGCACGATAGATATTGCGAACTTCAGGACAAGACTGCCGAAAATTTGTTTTTTTTTTTTCGTACACTAAAGTATATGTTCAACTGAGCCTAAAGAAGAACAGATCAGGTCGTCTCGGGCCTCCTTTATGGCTTCCAGGCGCGTCACGCTCGAATAAGCACACACTCAAATGCATAAAATTGGTCATAAAAACGTAAAAGGGTTGGATGGATGTTCATTGAAGAAACTGCCGAATTTCCAATCAACCCAAGCCTGCATAATCAAATTCTAAAAAGGCTAATGCTGTGCGTATATTCAGTCATCTCCATGCCTCCATGTGCGAAGTATCGCATTCACAAGCATTTCATCAATTGCATTGTTTAAGCAGCACAAAGATGCAATCAAAAACAGCGTAAGAGTTTTTAAATTTTATATAGAATACATCAAGCTCCATTCCAATATGTGTTCAGATGTTCAATGCATTTTTTTTTTTGCTGATGGAAATCCTGGATACTTTCAGAGAGCCACCTTTAATGTGAATCAAACTTCGTTTACGTTCGATTTTTATTCAGCCAAAGAACAGCACCGAACACATGATTATGCCGAATTTTTAATCTCTTTCGACCGTTTAATGTTGCAATCGCCATTTTAACTGGAAGTTCTACCTAAGAGGGGACTAAAACTGGCACCCTTTATTTGATGCAAAGTAATTGCATTTTATGGTCCATTCTTTTTCACTAACCTTACCGAAAAAATGTTCACCCACAACTTGATGAATTCATTTCGTAGAAGGTTTAACGGTGGATGTGTTTTAACATATTTTTCTTCTTATTTTGAAGTGCTTCCGTTCAAAACAAGGTAATATATTTCTCCCACAGGACACGCTTTTGCTTGCTTTTTTCGTTTGCTTTTTGAAATTTATCGTTATTTACTGCACTTTTCTTTTATCAGTTTGTTTTGTTATCATTGTTTACTCCGCTCGAAAACAGCCAGGCTGTGCTGATGGCTCGCTTTGTTAGCTACTATCAACGCACTTGAAAACATGTTTATACTCTTGGGAGCTCCCTCGAGGTTTACGACAACCGACATTCATCATACTTACTATTCGAACACCATGTACAGCATTCCCTCCGAGCTGTACGTTTCCAGCAGCTCGACAATGTGCGGATGTTTCAACATGTGACATATTGTTGCCTCGCGTTTTAAATCTGAAACGAATATACAATAGAAAGCGTTATGTTTAGCGACAACCAAATTTGGAGGGTAAAATACTCGAAGACAGTGAAACATTTCACTGAGGTTAAAAAAAATAACACAAAACAGCACCATTCTAAATTTCATAATAAATAACTTCAAACTTCATTACCGACGACGACAAGGATAAAGAATGAAGAGGCCAATATTTTATTATCTCCTACCAGCCAGGGCGGCTCCAGCGACACCAAGGGAAGATTTTGTGTCGTGCTTCAAAGACAGCTTCAAATTAATCCTCAAGAAATGTCCTCCTTTGGGATGTTCTTGTGAAATGTGTAGTGACATATTTTGCACGACGGCAACGTAAGCAAACACACGTTATAATTCGCACAGTTTGCGTTTTCCACGTTTCTCTGTCTCAAGCTTTCCGACATCCCCAAGGTACGTATTCCCGTAAGTAAACCGTCACTCCACAGAGCACACGCACGCGAGCCTCGATTATCCCCATCTTAGGCCTACGGAAGCGCTCGGCAATGACAGTTTATGCCTGCCACTGCTGCTGCACAGATCAGATTTGACACGTCGTTTGTTTTATCATTCGAAAAGACTTCAAATAAAAGCGTGCATAACATCGTTTCATAGCGATCGTCATTATTGAAATCCCATCGGTTGCCCGGTAGAGATAGCGAAAGCAGCAAAATGTGTTCGAAAGTCGGCGTGCTGTGCGTATGTTTGGGAAACCCGACGCCCGTCCCTGGAGCGATAATGAAAGAGCGCCTATTGGTGGATGCGAGCGTACGCAAACCCATGGACACAACTCGAGAAGACGGATTGAAATGCTTGAGGATTGTTGTGATTGACAATTCATATGAGTGCGGAGATTATGATTTATTCATTATTCAAATCGAATTAACGGCGACTTCGCTTCCCTACCCGAGCGCGTACGAAACAAATGAACAAAGTACAAATAAACACAAAAACAACCACCCTATCCACCACGACGGTAAAATGGGGGGGGGGGGGGGGGGGGAAGGGAAGCAACAAAGTGGAATGAATGATGTCTATTTTAATCGCGCCTGGCGTCAACGGAAAGCTCTTGATGTCGCATTTCAGCGCCCTTTTTTCACCAGTTCCAGACATTCTACGATGGTTGCTATAAAAAGAAGACACTGCATATCAACCGAGATTAGCAGATAACTCAACTGATGAACGATACGATCAATGTTTACTTGTGATCCGGTTTTACTCATTTAAAACTTCCACTTTGAGGAACCAAAGTTTTCGTTCCCGTTATGTGATATTTGACAGTGACTAAAAGTAAATGTTGTAAAAATCAATTAACTAGCCCATATGAAATCGAGTGTTTTCGATCGCATCCATGATTTATTGAAAGCATCTTAAAACTTCACATGGGATTTCAAAAATAGCGTATTTTATCAGTGTCGAGACACAAGCGAAAACTGAGAATTGGAAGAACAATCTATCACAAAATCGAGCTACAAGTTTCGACCCCGGACACGCACGGAAGAGCGGAGTAGTCATAAGCGAAACAATCAAAAGCCAACCATGCTGTTTTGTTGCTGCGAAAAATTGCTTCATTTCCATACGAATTTCCAGCACACGGTCGCGGGTTCCACATGTGCTGGGCACGCTTTGAGCGTACCGTAAATGAAGTCAACAATTCCGACGTAGTGGTATGCCGCCTAGTCAACAAGCCCAACAGCATCCCAACCAGCTAAAGCACCAAAGCATCCGTCGCAGCGCATGTAGCAAAAAAAAAAAACGGGCGAACGGAAGTGGTGCTTCAAGGAAAATATCATGGCATGTAATTCGGTGACGGGGCCGTATATCTGCATATGTTAGAGAGCATAAATTCCCAAGTAGGCAGTACTGTATTGTTCTTTAAAAGTGAAATAAATGTAAACCTACTGCTAGACGCTACAGTAGAGGAATAATTTATGTGTTCTCAAAATACAAGATAAGGAATGAAAAGAAGCTAACAGCAATGATAGTTGAGCGACATGTTCCAGGTCCCAAATTAATGCAGGAACCATTCCTATGTTTCCAAAAAATCAAAAAAAAATGCATTGGAATAATGAAAAAGTTCATACTTGACACCTTCGGTTTTATTATTGCTAATGCAAAATGATAACTTTTCTGAAACGACAATTTATTACCATATCAAGGAAATTACTCTGTTGATGATCTCAACCTGAACAAAACAATCTTCAGTTAAAAGAGAGTTACCAGAATGCATTCTTCAAAACGGCCACAAAAAACTTGTGTTAAACGCAGTCGTAAATTTTAACAAACGTACAGTACATCACGGCAAAACATGTCCTCCCACCATGCTTCTCTTGCTACCCCCCCTTTACCACCCATACAATGGAACACATGACCGCCATATCAAAGGAAGCTTTTTGCATTCATTAGAATATTTCGTGTGGCACCGGCCGGAAACACTCATGAGGTCTGGCCCAAACCGACTCGTGCGCGCAAGATATCCGTCGGGTACATTCCCCAAAAAAGGGGCAACACCAGCGATCCACTTTTTCCCCCCCTCGCGGCTCGTTCGCATTGCCCCATGTCCGGAAATTGAATTCTTCACATCAGAGTCTCGACTTGCCTTCCGATCTCGTACGTTGCCAGAAAGCAAACTCCTCCAATTCAGCATCCTGCACGATCCGACCCGAGGAGGCCTCGTGAGAATGGTGACGAATGGTACACGTCGTCGGTGGCTGGCAAAACAATCCCCAGTAGAGTACACATGCAAACATGTATCACGTGCTGTTTATGGTTGCAGCATAACTCTTGAACCCATTGCCCCGTTGGAGTGGAATTATTTGACGCTTCCGGCGGGATCGAGAGCAGAAATCAACTTTGCCGAATTTCAAGCAAGGTTGGATGAAGTTAGTATTTCTAAAGCCTTAAACCATCGGCAACCGATCGAATATTATGTCTGCAACTACATTCCCTTTCTTTTAAAACTAACTTCTTTAGAGAAAAAAAACTTCATAAATAGTGAATACACTTTCACTGTACAGTGAACCAATCAAACCTACCCTCGTTATCACAAGAACATGAATATCAATTTGAGGAAAAACTGGAAGGCCTTCCGATCCTAATGGAGATAAACTCTTCTACTTCTTGCCGTGTAGACAATCAGCGATATCGTGGGTGGAGCCTCTGTGCACCGGATTCTTCTTTTCCATCAGGGTTCAACCCTTAACTCCAATTCCATAGCAGAATGCCCATATGAGCCAAAAATTCAATTGAAATGCCTCTACACCAAACTTAATAATCCGCACCACCATAAATTTCCCCTCATTGGTGGGTTTTTAAGATAAACCGAAGGGTATCATTTATTCACGCTGCATTTCGCGGGTTTCGCACTCATTCTTCACTAAAAACCCTGTGGTTCAACGCCAATTGAAAAAAAAAACAAACTTGGCGAGCGCAAGCAAATTTCACTGCATCGATTTCTTCGGCTCCGCAAAAAGGCAGATAGCGCATGAACGCTCGTGTAGATGTCAGGTACCCGATTTTAGTACGAGCCCTTGAGTAAACGGCTGGTTAACTCAGATGAGTTTACTGAACCATCACAATAAAATATCTCATCGAAAAAAGCTGCTCGGTGTTCACTGCAATTTTTAAACCGCAATATCGAGATATTTATATGGTTATTAGGTTTTTTTTTCTAAGCAAAAGAAATCCAAATTTGAAACCATTATCATGTGACGCATAAAAACCAAAGTCTAAGCGGAGTATAATGGCAATGTTTACGACACATCATATTTTTCCGTTCGTCCCACCTGTAGCACTGGTTCATTGAAATATGTTTTGCAAACATCAAAGTAATTTTGAACACAAAGGATCCATGAAAGCGCGCACTAAGGAAAGATTGGAACACCAAAATATATACGAAAACGAGGATTTGTAGAATTTTAGGTGCATACGTTACGCGTAATAACGTTACGTCTTTTAACAACATTAAAGCTGTTTTTCCTTCACGAATTTCTTGAAATTTTGAAAAAAAAAACCGTACATAACAAATAATCATTTTGATGTCAGCTATGAAGCATTTCAGCCTGGCCGCAAATCAGCGGAGATAGCAACAACGATCCCGTGTAGCAATTCAGTTTCCGCTACAACTGGCAGCAATAAGGAAGGCAAATTTAATAATCAAAAAATGTGTTTAGCCCAGCGCCGCTGCTTTTGGGGCAATTTTTTTTGTTTCTTGCATTGTCGGTCGTGTACATCTTTCCCGCCATCCCGGTCGATCGCTAATCGAAACGAAACGGCGGCCACCAGAGCATAATCTATGATAATTGCTTTCACTTTCCGCTCATCCTAGCTCAACTCCACGGATACGGAACGCGAAGAGCAAACGGGCAGCAGCTACATCTACGCGGGCAGTATCCTTGCGTTGCGTTGTTCTGGTTTGTTTCTGGGTTCATAAGTCCACGTCCCCCGGCGGCCAGACGCACTCTGGCCCAATTCAATGCACAGGACTTCAAATACTTCAGGTCCAACGGGCAACGGGAGCTTGGAGTCCGAAACATTGCGCCGCACCAGCCGGCAAGCCTAGATGACTGCCTACGGGCCAATAATGTGGCAAGAATACTAATCAGGGGAATTGTGCCTTCGCTCCGCCCAAAGCCAGACGACTGATCGAGTAATTTTTCAGCATAATGAATTTCATGTCGATGAGCATCCCTTCCAACGGCATGTAGGCAAAATTGTGGCTTAGGGAAGAAAGTGGGATGCCAACGTCACTGAGAAAATGGAAAGTAGTCGTAAATGGAAGAAACATAAGCCACAATACAGAGAAAAGAATCCAATCAATCGTGCAAGCTGTCGGCCTCGCAGCTCGGAAGAAGCTCTGAAGAGGGCTGGGGAAAAAAACCAATGTTTTCACTTGTACTATTGGCACCCGGATTGAAAACATCTGCAGAACCGTCGTTATGAACATGAGAAATATTAGGTCCAGCAACGTACGATCCGATAAATCTATGGACAAGTAACGAAACGGTATCCATTTGATTAAAGTAATAACATTCTCTCGTCATGAAATTTCGACCCTCTTAAAAAGAGAAAAAACATTTATTCGTTACCTTTAATTCCCTGTCTTACCGGTAAATAAGAGAAGAAGCCAAGAATGTCAAATGTCAATGAAGAAAATTATCAAACTCAAAATTATTAGATACTGAAATGGTTAAACAAGCAAACAGCGCAAACCCTGATGACAACAATACAACGAACTGGCTCTTGGCATACATAATTCATGCACTTTCTGCCGGGCTCTGTGTTCACTTCTGCTCTGGTATTCTTCGACGACCACGCAAATGCTGACGATAGACCACAATCCCGATAAAAAGCACCTCTTCTCTTCTTGCTCCACATAGTGTTCAAGCTTTTGCGTTCTACCAGTTTGCTTCAACAATCAAAACAGCAGGGTTGTTATTTTCTCTTCTCCTTGTACAACTCGCCTCTGAAAAGGTCGCCAAAGTTACATCCCATCCTCTGATCCACACCACGCCCGGCTCACCATAAATCATACCACCGTTCCATTAATCTTGCCAAGTTAATTGGCTTCCTTTGCCGGGTGGTTTTAACGATGGCGCGCCGTTAAGTCAGTGTTTAACCTGCCCGAAAGGACACTAGCTGTTCCATGTTTCTGTTTCACCGGAATACAGTTTCTTTCTTTCCAAACAGAGATTAGCTCCGCTTTGGTGGGAGGTACAATTTTCCATATCGCTCCAGAGGGGCCAACGCAGTGGGTTGCGGGCAAGTATCTGTTCAAATGTTGCTAAAACTGCGGTCGGGTCGAGACGTCAAATGGTGAAATTAACGACATTAGCAAAACGAGAACCCTCTCTTGTACATTTCACGCACTCAATGGCACGATGGCACCCTGTACCGGTTAAAATATTCAATTTAGCATTTCCGTCTACAGACGACACTGTGTACTTTGAAGCAATCGTGCCTTTTTTTTACGATCCATCACAAATCAAACAACACCTCCCCGGAACAGCCCACTGAGCTCTGGCAAAGTGTGAACAAAGTTCACTTTAATTAGCGTCAGCCCACCGGAACATACTGGCATAACATCGAGGCGGTACACCACGAGCCACAGGTCGTGCGTCGGCGTGGGAGCTTCTCGGTGTACTCCAAAACGGCCACCCGCGGCACGCGTCCCGCAGGACTCCACACGCCGACGTTCACGTTGACGCCGCACGGATGAGTAATGACGACAACGGTACCGGCGACGCAATCAATCATCGCCCGAGCCGCCCGAGAAGTCCATTTCGGATACCGATTCTTCCAGGCCATTTCCCGTCAAATTGAATTACGGGATGGATGTTCACCGCCAGCACGCGCCACAGCGTACGGCTCAATCGGAGTGGCCGATGAAGCCATCCGCGGCTGAACGTGGCGGAACTCATGCTTTGCCAAAACGACGGCCGCCGTGAAGCCTGCGACGGCTGGTACCCTTTGTAGTTTTCTCAAGCCCACAGGTGCCGTGCCATGATTCCATTATTTACGTCGACTGTCGCCTTCCTCCAGAATTGCCTACCGGTCCATGAACAAAACCAATGGTGCACTACCGTAGCTCCGTCGAAAAACTATCCACGAACCACGAACCATAGCGCAAAAAAGGGAAGAACCTCCCCAAGCCACGAAATTACCGGCAATCTTAACCATTCGTCCACCACCGACGCGGAGCGCTGATGGTCGGGTAGGCAAAGTAAATTATTAATTATAAATGTTCACCAAACGGTAACCGAGAGCGAAGGTTCAGCCAGGTGAAGCTTTTTTTTGGAAAGCGACCAACGAAGCAAAGACGAAAACCCGTACGTACGAGCGATCCGCAAATAAAGCCCTATGCCCCGCGTCGTATCGTGCGAAACGGAAGTCTTCCATCATCCGCCAACGAACCCACGGCAGCAAAAGCTTGATCCGTTTCCGGTGGGTCTCCTGCCGCGTTCATTCGCTCGTGGCGTCCTCTCGGTGGATAGCAGCAAGTGGCGACGTACGCTTCCGAGTAGGTCCCGTTTGTCCTTGCCACGTGCCCCACATGCCCCACCCACTCGTTCCCGGCAATCGTGTGCCGGAAAATGTCAGAAAGTATTGAAGCATGGGCGCGTAATTCTGCGTCGTGTTACGTAACTTTTCGAAACACCAAGAAGAGAGTTTATTCCTTCTTATATTTACTTTATACTTCCGCGCATCATTGCCCGGACCTCCCCCCGGGTATACCCAGGTCCGGTGCACCCACGCCGTCCTACGCGGGCAATTCTATTAGAAACATGATTTAACGATGATGTGCGTTGACGTGCTGTAAGGCACGAGGTACGTGCACCCGACACCGAGGTCTCGCAAATGGTAAGCCAAGGCATACGCATGGCTGCTTCTCGCAAAAATGTGGGCCGTCTTCTTCAGAAAGAGATTTGGAGCTACGGCCAATTCACGCGCTCTTTCACACATCCCCACATACCATGACGAAGAATAATGGCCCCCGGATTGACGAGAAACGCGTAGCTGCCTTTGCACATGGGAAGACTGCAGGGAGGGAAGGAGTTTTTTTTTTCTTCTTTTGGCGGAAATTAAAGCCCGTTGTGTAGCTGAAAGCGTTGCTTTCGCTCAAAAGAATCACTGTTATCTGTAAAGCCATGCCTTCTTTCCGGTTCATTCAAGAATTGAGCCGAGACTTGACATTTCTCAACTGTGCTGATATGTTTTATTCATCCTTGAGATTGGATGTGCCATTCGGATCCATTCCTTCTATATGATGTATAGACTGGAAGGTCCAGGCCTAGGGAATTATATTTATTAATTCAAATCCGTAGCAAAGATATATAGATGTCCATGGCTCTCTGTTGCATCTACTTATTTCTCTCTATTTAATACTCTAACACCCTACTTAAATAACTTCCTAAAGGAGATGGCTAAAATAGTTCATCAAATGGACCAAATGGATGGAATAGATGGATCAGATTAAGGCTAAAATGATGGTACAATTTCATCAAAACTTACCAGATGTGCTGAGGCCTGGGCTGGCTGTGAACTTTGCCACGTCCACAATCTTTACCGCGAACTGCTGATTCGACTCTCGGTGGATGCAACGGCGTACAATTGAGAAAGGACCCCTGGAATAGACCACAAAACCGCATGTTAAAATCATCTAGTTCAGGACACCCTAATCGCCAGGTTATTTCAAATGAATAGAGCAGTTGAGTTTCCAATGATTGATCACAGGTACTTTGTATAATTCACCGTTCACCATTCGGCTTTCTACAAAATTGACAGATTAATATTCATACCCATTATTTAAACCACTTAATGCTAGTTCGTAAACAGTTAATTAGGTCAAATTAAATCAGGTATGACAATTACCTGTCGGCAAAGCACGTGCGTAACGCACGTCCTCTTGTCTAATAATGCATTCATAGAATGCACGCACTTATATGAACATTGGGTAGAATGCCGCGTTGGTTTATCACTTCACGGTAATAATTCCGAAAGCGATTTGGAACCCAATTTGTGTTGCTTAATTCAAAATGAAACATCAACGTCAGCTTACAATGCCCCATGGCGGTAATTACAGATGAAGTTAATTTAAACAAACGAAAATGATCCACATTATTTGATGAAGCTGTTGAATTTATAGACAAAAAAATGTCCTTTATTCCCCATTCTTTTCATGGGTACTTTTTCCGGCTGCTGCCAGAATACTTTAATGTGAATATCACAACGGGTATTCCCTGCAACGCAACACAATGAAATGAATCCTTTAAGGCACTTTAAAAAAAAGCATGCAGTTCACGAATTCGCTTTGCACCTTAACATCTTACTTAACCTGTTAAATATTCAAACAATTTATTTAATGTACTCGCATTTCCCCCGTTTGCCAAGCGCTCTTTCTCATCCTTCGCACCGCGGGATTAAAGTCGATGAGAAAGAAAAGCATTTGAGTACGACCCGCCGCTACCATCGCAGATCGGTCGCCAGTCCCACGCGAATAATGTATGATTACCACCCTAATTTCATTCGATACCTTCATCCGTTCGCTGCTGGCTTCATGGTCGACGCAGCTACCTGCCGCACGTCGTTCGAACTAGATGATATTTACCGAGCTGCTGCTTGCTGACTCAATGACTTGCTTCTGGCTGGGCGGAAAATGAAGCTGAAGGCAGCCCTTAGCGCTACATCTTAGCCGTTCTATCTCGTCGGCAACATTTGCCGTGTAAGTGAAGTGTAATTCGATTGAAGCGCAAATTTTACTCCGTGTTGTTTTACGTGTGCACACCAAGGAGCGCGCATCGAAATTAGCATGTGCAAAGAAAATTTGCAATTTGCTCGCATCGTGAAAACTTTCCAATTAATTATTCACATCCTTCGACGCAATACAAGCCAACCAGATATGTTCAAGTAAGCGTGCATAAGTTGTTGCGAATAAAAATCTCTTACTTTACACATTTCCAGAAACTCAGATGATATTTCAAAAAAATCATATTATCGTAAAAAACAGTTTGTGAGATTGTGTTTTAAAAACTGTAATTGATTGAAAAGAAATAAAGATTTTTAAAGTGGCAAAGTATATTTTCTCAAACATAAAAAACAAAATGTTCATAAGAATAATTTTATCAATACTTTTTTTACTCTTAAAAACAGTAAAAATAAGCCTAATTGTGCTAATGAGAACGTCCATTTACGCCGCGGTAATTAGTCTTTTTGCGCTAATTCTCAAAGCATTCGTAGGAGGAAAGATTTTACCTCGAGCTAAGGGTTTTTTTTTTTTTTTTTTTTGGTTATGTATTCCCCTCAACCCAACCATTCCAACTGCTTTATCGCGAAGTGCTTTCAGAGTACGCATAGGTAAGTAACCCACCGCAGCAAACGCATAATGAACATCGTTTACTAATTCAGTTAAAGAAATTAACTGCCGCACTAGGGGAAAGTAGTTCAAGAGCACCCTCGTATTCCAAGCTGAAACTGGAAAAAAAGAAACGACTTCGGGCGCCGCCGACAGGAAATCGCTCCAGACGGCATACTATCCCTAATTACTAACTCATGCCCAGCAGCCTCGACCAACGAAGTGTGTATAATAATTTGCATAATGGAATAATGTAGTTCACCACATGTCCTTCTCCGTTCGTGCATTCGTGAATATTGCAGATCGGATAGGAGCGTGTAGAAGTGTGCTAAATGTATTCTCTTCGGAGTATTGTCGAAAACATCCTAAGTCCTCTATGACTCCCAGAATCGACGAATTATTAGATACAAAAACAAAGTTTCCACTACAGCCACTTCTATGGAAACGTTACAGTCACAGGATCTTCCCATCGGACACGTGTGACATTGCCGAAAGAGCCACCGAAGAATAAATGCCATCTTTAATAGCCCATCACCATCAGTCAGCAACCGACGATTGGAATAAGTAATGGCTCATTGGTTTGCAAAAACGCAGAAAAATGAGCACCATTGCGTAACAGACGGGCGTACGTTCGCAGCATCAACACAGGGTGGTTGTACGGGTCAAGCCATACTTCGCCCATGATTCTTTGATGAGGACTAAGCCAACCACGTACATACATCGCACCATCATGAACGACTTCGAGCCTGGGAATTTGAACGCCCGTTCAGGCGCCCCCAGCGCTTGCCAATGAAATTGGCTGCCTTTCTCTTTTTTCCCATGGTTTTCCTCCACCTCCGGTCCACGATTTCACGGAAGTGGATACGGTTATAATTAACAATCCGTAAATACACTACCGACGGAACGGAACAGTACCGTTGGGAGTGAGCGTTAGCAACAATAAACAGCGAGCTCATGGAAAGTAGCGGGCAAACAACCGAAATCTCTACTACCGACCACCGTGCTGGGCCAGCTCGCCAAGGGCACCGACCGGACAGATTATTAATAATCGCTAATGGCACGAGCTCCGGCTGCAGGCTGGTGGGTGAAAAATCAACACGCTACCGGCCTCCGCTGAACCGAGTCTGCACAAATACGAGGAGACCACTCGGTAAGATTTAGCACATAACACTCCAAGAGTCACATGACGCACCAGTGAGTTAAGTAATCGTTCGTAAACATGATACTAATTAGTCGTGCTTGCACAAACGCTATAGGATAAGTATTTTTGTTCCACACGATATAGCACACACGAAGATACAGTTAAATGATCTTCAGTTTCATTTAGATTTAGGAAATCGTGTTTCGGCAAATAATCAGTGTACTTAGTAAATTTGGCGGTGTTAGAAATTATCTGCGTTGCCTTTGTAAGTTGACAACTCAATACTTATTCGTCTCCTCGTCCAACGCAATGTGGATCCATTCGCTCCTACAACAAGCAACAAGCATTGATTGCAATGATAAACCATCCTGCATTGGTGGTGCTGCAACGGACCGGTATGAGAATTTCCCGATCCACGACAACCGGCAACCAGTCGTGCCATTTCCCTCGAGTGCAAACAAACATTAACTACGCCAGTGTGGACCTCCTGGAAGGCTCCCTGCATGATCATGCTCAATAGAATAACCACAGATCCCAATCAAACAGCTAGAATTCAATTGGGCAAACACATTTCCCTAACCCACTGAGAGCAGGAATATGCCAAACGCCATGACCTTTCCTCCAGCAACGAGGAGTTCAATCTGATATCCAGGGCAATTTGTTTGCCGGCATGGCTGATTGACAATTGCTGTTTATCCTGGAAGAGCATGGGCCGACTCAAAACATCGTTTCTTCCAACGAACAATGTTTATTTTCAAACCAACGATCTCCAAAATCAAATTTGCTGTACGCCACAACTGAAGCGCTGCTGCAGTGAGAATAATGAAACGTCGGTCAAGCAAACCGTAAAGCAGTGGCCTTCCGCCACGGTTCCGAGCGCAAAAACATGCTGTTTGCAATCCTTGTTTGAACGCAACATAATAAAGCGTAAAGCAACGTCGTCATTGCAAGGGACAACAGCTGGAGCGGCACAATGACATAATTTCCTGCAAACCAACATCGGCAACAGCATTGTTCGACCATCAAACTGCCGTAGATCCAACGAAAAACGTATCAAGGCACCGTAAAAACTAGCCCTAACCCTCTCGGTCGGTCTCCCACTCGGTCAACTCTAATACCCGCCACTCTTCGACCAACACTTACAGTAGCAGTGCTTCGTCAGATTGCGGTATACCTGCAAGCAAACAAGCGTCCACCCGGCACCTCGTGTACCGGCAGGGCAGAGTAAGCGAAGTCTCTGCCGGCTAGGTGAAACCAGATGCCTAATTAGTTTTGTGACAGGTTATGAATATCAAATGCTTACAGCAGTTTATAAATCAGTGATGAATAATTAAAAAACTTCAGACTAAGCTCTTCGAATATTTATCTTCCATTAAAACGAGAGGTTTTCCGAATTGGCCAGCAAGGCGACCGAACGACATGGAGTATAGGGCTTTGACGGGATTGTGTTGAGCGCAACTAGCACGAAGAACCGTGCTGAAACCTGGTCGCACCGGTAGGAGTAATGAAGATAGATGAGACAATAATATTTATCGTCCCAGCAGGCCGACCCTGGGTGTTACGATGCTGTACTGGTGCCTTTTTGGAGAGTTTTCTATTTGCCAGTAGTTTAAGTGTGGCCCGCTGCATGCGCATTAAGGAGATAAATTGTACTGCTTGTCTTTTAAAACAAGTTCCCTCCAATCAACCATCCATCATCGCACGTAGAATGCCACGCAAAGGGAGCAAGACTGAAATAAAGCATGCTGTAGCGAGCGTGATCAATTTTCCAACAAAACCATTAGGTGTTTAAGCCTGCATCCAACAAAAGCGCAACCATTTTAATACGTATTCTTCACAAAAATCAGTTTTAATTTAATGTCTTTTGGCAATGCACTCTTGTATACATACAAAAACGATAAACAACATTATAGATCGTGTAGACCTTATTTAACCAATCTCTTAGTTATTTTCTCAGAACAGAGAGAACATTTCGCAAGTAATACCACACAATGTGCAGAATGTCTTTCATCTACCTGACAATGAGCAATCCAATCCGACAACGCAATCCCGAGCCGCCCTTTCCAATATGTTCCGTTCTAGCCTGTGGTTTTCCTTCACTTACTCGAAAGCATTTGACAACGATTGCGATCCTTTTTTTTTCTTTCGTAACAAGATACGATGGCAAAAACAACGCCGGTCGGTTAGGAAACGTACAAACCAATGAATGCAAGGGTGGCCCAACCCAAAGGAGGTTCAAAAGGACGAGAACTACCTTTAAAACCCCAAGGAGTTATGGTTGGCAAACCTGAACGGGGATCTGTTAAGGTAAAGCCGTACACCTATCCAATAGACGCCGCTTTTATCCAATCGGAGCATTTCTTTTTTCACTGAGGACCAAGGGACGACAAAAAAAAACCCGAGAATGTAACACTACCAGAACGCGTTACACTTGCTCAATCGAAGGAGAAATCGAACGCATGAGCACGCAAATCAATGTAATCTCTTTAGTCAGCGCTAAGCTCGGGTACGAGAGCTGAATCGTCGTTTGGGTCATCGATGACTAAAATGGATCCTTAGCTTATTGATGGTGTCGTTACAAGTGGAACCAACCATCCTTTAGGAAGAAACAGGCCGATGAATTCGAACCGTATCCTGTTTAGTTATAGGACGATTTGAGTCCAGTGTAAAGTTCACGTGTCCATTAGGATTTCTTTCCGACTCAAAAATATGTTCCACGAGTTTATCTAAGCCTCAAAAGGCATGAAGGGATGTGTTTCTATTCCGCAAGCCAGTTTCCGAGATAAAAGAGACACGCATTCGTAAACTAAATTAGTTACCGTTCTTCCCAACTATACTCTAGCTTCCAAATGCCTAACGTGTGTATGCTTCCAATACAAACCTTCTCCACCCCGTCGTTACGCATACACACGAGAAAAGGAACATCAAAGTAGTCTCACCTTGACGACCAGCGAAAAGATCCGGCTCTCGTAAAAGTCATCCTTAATGTTTTTGCTAAAGTGACATTAATTTGATAGAGAGGTAAAGATTCGCCCGGAGCCAGCCGAGAACGTCGACTTCGTCATTACACACAGCACAAAGTCAACGGAACCCCGTCCTCGAGGGCCGTCCGCTCTGCTAAGGGAAGCAAAATCCCCTGCGGGCGAATGCCGACGACACACACGTGAATCAGTGAATGCAACGTCCTCGCGTTTACCTTCACAATGACGGTGGTGACGATAACGATGTTGATGATGATCATCATGCTGGTGATGATGATGATGATGATGCAGACGATGGTGGTTGCGATAGGACTGGCTGCTTTTGGTGCTGACACGCTAAGAGGGAGTGCGAAAGAGCGTTTACAAATGTCCATTTTTCATGAACCATGGAGTATAAGCCGTCAACGGATGCTTAACGAAGGCCCCACTCCGTTCCTTCCCTCCACCAGGCTTGCATTGCGCATTCTGCCTTTCTACCTACAAGCAGCAGATGGGTCAGGAGGAGTCCAAGAGGTGAACTAAATTGCTACCTATAAGTGTGTGGCGGGGCTTTTTTTAAGGATTTTCTGTTTTCGTTGCCTGCTTGCCTGCTTATTGCTTCATTTCTCTTCCCGGAGGCGGCACTTCCGATGTGGTACAGGCACAAAGTACCATCCACCAGGGGATGCACTGCACCGGCTTTGAAGGACGACGGTGGGGCATCATTTGATCACCATGTTTGCGTTCGTTTAATAAAACGTTGCACATCGTGCAACGAAACTCGTGCCACTTCGCTCCACCGTACGGTGCTTAGGTGGCATTAAGTTTTGCTCTTACCTACAACATACGACTCTTTCCGCGCTGCATAAAAACAACTTTTGTCCTGACCTCGCCACATGTTGGCCGGCACGTTCATATTTTAATGTACGTTATAGAAAAAAAGGCACATACGTGGGATGTGCAGCAAGCCGGCCCTTAACCACATACACGACACAACTAAACGGCCAAACCAACGACATCCAAAATCGCTCGTTTTAGGGACAAGCCCTGGTTGTGTATTAGAAGTTACAGGAGCTCGACATCATAACCCCTCGAGTGCTTGTCGTGTCTAGACGCTGCTTTTGGTTGATGTAGAAACCGTTCCATAATGGAATAGTCTGAAAAATGTTACTTTGAAACTGCTATGAAATGCAATGAACACCAAGAGCATCATTTGTACAATTTATTTTATGAAATATTGTTTATTAAAGAAACTCAGGAAACATGACATCGTTTAGCCTGAAGAGAGCTTGATTTAAATTACGACAAAGCTAATGACAAGTACTATTTTCAAGTTACAGCGACCCGACTTACCCAAAGAAGATAAAATGTATACTTATATATGCCAATATTATAAGGTTTAAATTCATTCAACATTAAAGGACACTTGTTAGTAACAAATTGGCTCTCTGTCAGGTACGAACCTTAACTTAACCCCACATGCAAAGAATTGATCTCAGTGGGAAGCAAGAAGCCAACCGAAGGAACATCAACGAAAAACAACTTCTGAGTACGTACACATTTGTTTATTTTTGTTTGAGTGTCTACCCTTGAACGAGAGATATTGAAAATGAAACATCCTGATAGGGCCTGAAGGATTCGGACCAAAGACGCACATGCTGGGCTTCGAAAGCCTCACCGTTGAGCTACGAAGGTTGACATATGGAATGTGACGCTGAAAACATAGATCTGAAAAGTTCTCAGAAAATCAAAGATACAATATTGCTACGCATCGTCGATATTTTGGTTTTAAAATAAATTCCCCTCCCCACCGATGGTTCACAATTTGCCTTTCATGGGAAAACACAATTGAGGTATTGGCACAACATCAGATGGCGTTTGTAAGTCATAGAAGTGGGGGGGAAAATACTCACACCCCCAGTGAAGCCAAACACTCAAAACGGCTGCTGGAGTGTGTGCAACTGTAAGCAAAGTACAGCAAGCGGTATGCCGTCATCTGGTCGCATCGGCGATACGCCCGTGGGAAACCATTTTAACAGCGTCTAACCTATCCAATTAACCTCCGCGCGATCGTATTTATTTAAGCATATTCCCCTTCGCCAGCCGACGACGGGCCTTGTCTTGCACGGCAGCGCGCTTCGTGTTGCTCTGGATACCAGATAGCGACAGAAGCGGAAGTTTCACAGGGAGTACGTTGACACAGTCACCACACCCGGCTCCCGGTAACGAGCTCCCGAACAGCTCGGCACACCATTATCTCCTAGCCCCGTACGTTGCACCTTACGCTGGAGCCAATTTATGATGCCACCTAACCGTTACCCGCTAGCGACACGGTTCACCCGTTTGCGAAGCCGTTCCCTACCGGCACCACCCCAAACCACGGGAAGGGATGGATGGATGGATCGCTGGAAGAAAACTGAAATCGCGCGAAGCCCTCGAAGATCGCGGTTTAAAGTGTGCAAAGCACACCAAAGCAACAACCCGTATGATAATGCCGGAGAATAACGTCCAACGACCGTGTCACTCGTAATGTCTCCATTGGCTTCCATCCAGCCACTGTAGGCAAGCTCAGGAAGTTTGCTTTAGCTCGCCACATTTACCTTTACCTGTACCTAGATTTGCTACTACATCACTTGCGTCACAATTAAATGAATTATGTCGTCATTATGAAAAAAAAAGTTGCATATTGGAAACACATTGCAGTCTAAGAAAGTTGTGTTCAACTTGCAATGATAATGTTTCCATGTGCTCATACTCCTTGATGTGTCTTGACACTAGTGATGGGTTCTCGGAACCGCGCCCACCACTCCGAACCGCTTCCGGGCATCTTTAAACCGGCTCCGATTCCGGCTCAGTAAAACACACGGTTCCATCCGGAGCCGTTCGGAGCCGTCCGGAGCCGTCCGGAGCCGTCCGGAGCCGCTAGTCGGCAGCTAGAGCCGTCGGAGCCGTCGGAACCGTCCGGAGCCGTCCGGAACCGTCTGGAGCCGCTAGTCGGCAGCCGGAGCTTTCCGGAGCCGTCCGGAGCCGTCGGAACCGTCCGTATAATTGAAGTATACTTTATAAAGCATAGTATACAACATTTAATAGAGCATTTATGTTAAGAACTAAGCTAGAGCTAGAACTAAGAACTAGATATGGAAAACGTTTTCGCAAAGAACTTATTTTAGTTTCTAAATTTACAATTACATTAGTTAAGTTATTTTATCCTTTTTTTAAATCATGCTATGAAATAAATAAAGAAGCATTTTTTTATTTATCAACTCATGGACGTTTTGAACCGTTGGAGAATTTCAATTCATTTCAGCCCCAACGATTCCGAAGGTTCAGCCGGCTCCGACGGCTAATGACGGCTCCGGACGGCTCCGGACGGCTCCGGACGGCTCCGGCTGCGGACTACCGGCTCCGGACGGCCCCGGACGGTTCCGAGCTCAGAGTATTGCACCTACCTTACGGAGCCGCTTCCGAAATTGGTGGAGTCAATCGGAAGCGATTCCGGTTTTGTGTCGAATTTACCCAACACTACTTGACACTACCACATAAACCACCAAGCGTCTCCATTTCGACATCGGTTGTAGACTGGATAAAAAATATGCATTATCATAAAACCTTTTTCATGTCAGTGGCTCTCAAATCTCAAAAACAAAATCATTGTTTTGTTACTTCACTCATCTATTTTAAATCGCGAATTACTGTTAAAGTAGCACCCTGCTAGCAAGCCAAACGAACTCATTCGATGTTTAAGTGTTAAGGAAGTGGGCATTCCGACAAATAAATATCTACCCGGTACGTTGCGTATTCAAACACTAAAACTCCCTGCGCCACCTGTCCAGGATTTGATGTTCATTTAAAGCATGTCAAGTGGTAATAGGATTCCGGTGACGCCTCGCCAAAATTGGTGCTGTCACGCTACGAGAAAGGCACACTTAAGGGACTGTCGCGTGTTCCCATCATGCGCACCTTTATACGCCATTTAATTTTTACTCTCCACCACCCCACCGAAACGCCCTATTTATTTCCATTTCCGCTCGAATTAAGCCAGGAAGCATTATGAATCATTTTTATTTTAACTAAAATCTCAAACTTCACCATAGCGCGCAACGGTGTGCCCATTTACAGCGTCGACGATAACGCGTGCGTTGGACAATTTGCTCGACGGGCGTAGGCCCAGCCGGAGACAGGCGCGAACAAAATCGTTGAAACATTTGTTACTGCATGCAAAAACAAAATAAAAAACACAAGGTCAAGTGAAATGCTGCACACCCGAGGGAAGCGTTTCATCCTGTCGATCCTTGTCATTCGTGGGGCGGACCGGTTTTATCACCCTTGTTAAAGTTGGTTGATTGTGTTAAAGTGTAACGATTGTCTTCTTAACAGGCGTCATGCCATTTAATCGGTTTACTTGTTTTTATGTTGTTTTTTTTTGGTGGTTGTTTCATACCTCCAATATTCGTTGCCGACCATTTAACTTTTTTGCGATCCCCTATTGCCTTACCTTCATCACTTTACGACACTTTCGCAGAAAAAATCTTTCCAATTACACTTTTCCGACAAACATTTGAAAAGATTCCGAAAAGAAATTTTTCATTTTCCTTCATACTCTGTGGATTCTAATGTAACGATCGTAAGTTATTGCTAATACTCATTTCTAATGGATTACACTGAAGTTTTGTTAGAAAATAGTTAAATGCAAAAAATCAAATTAATCCAAGAAACGAAACATAAAATCATGTTGATACTTAGTATACTTCCCAACACGAGATGGTGTACATTGCAAACCATCGCTCAGGATATTTTTCTTATAGTGAAAAATGCGCAATAAAAATACCTGAGGCGATAAATTATGGTAACACATCAATATACCACTAACCCCGCTTACTGCCATCTAAACCACTTAACGACGCCCGTTGGACGCTGTGTACTAAAAAATATGATGATGAAAAATGATGGCATTGTGCCTCCATACGTCCGCGGAAGACATGTTAACTGCACACCTCTGTTTGAAAGTTACACTCTGGCGATTGAATAAGGAGACACATTTTCGCGGCATTGCCGGTGAAGGTGAAAGGCCTCGTGGCAGGCAAGCATCCATTGACCGCAAAACTTGCCAAAGAAACGGAAAGTGAGCACGTTGAAGCGTTCCCACAGATATCAAAAATCGATTTTCCAGCCCAACGAAACGGCACCTTCTGGGCGCTCGGATTAAAAAAAGAAAATTCTCCATCCATTAGCTCGCGGGCGCGTTCGTGAGCGCACAAACAGCCGAAAGCATGCTCTCCGGATAAAGCTTGCAGTTGATGGGCTCCCGATGTTTGAAACGCGTCCGATCTGTGGCGAATCGGGATCCCCAGCCCAGTGTGACCTGGACCGCCGCTTCGAAATGATTTCCGTCAGCAACAGCCAGAGAGCCGAAGCGAAAGATTCCGGTGAAAGTGACGTAAACTGGGCTCTCAGGCCATTTACGGTTTCCCTATTATGACAAAGTATCCTACCGATGTGTGTCACACGTCTGTCCTTTGTGACGCTTCCAGCCGTTGGCAGATTGCAGCTTCTATTTCACGTTTCTCCTGGTGACTTCAAAGGTGCGGCCGTCCGGTATTAGAATGTTGCGCTGCTAACGACATCAGTAGTGCGTGCGCTGTACGAAGAACCAGCAAATAAAAAGCGAGCCACTGAATGCCTAGCGGCTGAAAGGCACCATTACGCGCCCGACGACGGAGCGGAAGGAGAAATAAAGGCATAAGAAAGCCCACGTTTAGGTTCGTTCGTCGTTGGGTTCTCGAGCCTTTCCCGCACAGCGTAACAGATGAGAGGAAAGGTGCTAAAAATGCTGAATTATTATTATTGTTCTTCTTCCAAGTTTATTCGCCGACACCAACACGTGCACGTCGCTTCGGGGCAGCACCGTCCACGGCGTACGAGACACACGTGACAGGACGCACCCGAAACCCTTTCCCACGCATCGCACGCCATCTAGCATCGTGCAAAGAAGAGCATCGTTTCTTGAGGTTTTTGCGGGTAAGATGTAACCTGCCTTTACCTACATGGGCCTTCACGGCTTCGGTGGCTCCAGGTTCTAGTTATGGATGTTTTACTGGCTGCCCACCCGTTGTGCTGTAGTGTTATGGAGCACTCTCGATTACGGGTGGATTGCAGGCTAAGGGAGATTAGGAGCAAACATTAAAACCTTCCGCATGAATCTTAAAGAGTTGCCGACGAGGATTTGCTCGCAAGGAAGTTCACCCATTCAAAGCATTTGGAAGCACGTGCTTGAGCAGCAAATGTAGATGGCTTGAGAAATCGTTACACAACACAATTATAAAACACAATTTGTGTCACTGTTCCACTTGATTAGAAATAACTAAAAGCCATAATTTGATCTTTACTCTATTTTAAAGTTGCGTAAATTCCCAATACGTTACATACAACTTATTACATCCCACCATGATGTAGCAATACGCCTTTGATTGGGTAACTGGTACAGCAGAATCAAACAAGCTTCGACATGACGTTACATAGAGGTAGTGTCAGCTGCAGCACCAACAGATGCAAGTCAAGTGGCCATGCCAGCCCGGATCCGAAACTTTTGACGTCTCGAACAAACCGGCAAGCTGAAATTTCTGGTAAGCTCTTATTCATTAATTCTCCCCAACGCTCCTCCGTCCATCATCTTGCCCCACGACCAGCATCTGGCCACTTCTGCACATCATCGCATACGCCTCTGAAGACAAATTCCATCTTCTTAATTTGATTTACCTCCCTCCTAGCCGACCCCAATTTGTCCACCGTCCCTCCAGCGGCCATCGATTCGGTGAGAGCTTGTGACGGTCGCCATCAATCCTCTCGGCAATAATCGTCCCATCCCGGCCACTTTGAAGATGTTATCTCAATTTACCTCCTGGAACCGACGCACATCACGATCCGCCAGGTTTCAATCGGGCAACGATGGTAGTAGTCCGCACGCCAGAAAGACCGGCCCCCGACCGCCGTCCGGTGGCGTAATAGGACAAAAACGGTGAAGTAAATTAATTTCCAGTTCACAATCTCAGGTCGGGCGGTGGTACCACCGGCCGGTAAAACACCAGAAGGGTAATTTAATTTTCACACATGCGCATCCGGGACTTCCTTCCGTACAGACAAAACCCGATGATTAAGCCACTTTTCCCGTGTCCATGCGGTGGCCTGGTGGTTGAGAATCTGATACTCGAAAGAAACAATCGGACTCTACATCAAACGATGGGCAAGCGCAAGCGACGGCCGTACCGTGGCATAAGGACAGACCCACTACAATGATGAGTCATCCGCTTTTGGGAGCTTCGGATGAACCTTTGTTGCTGGCCGGATCGTTTCTCCTCGCATCCTGCCCAACACCCTCGACGGAACAGTTTGCCTTAATCTCGCCATCTTTACCTCTAGCCAATGGTTTGGGTTTCAACTTGCAGGGTTAAATCGAAAGTGGATCTCCATCTTCTATGGCAACCATTTTGCCACGTCAAACGCTTCCTCGACGGCCCAACGTGACCGGCAATCAATTCCGTCCATCTTGACATCCAGGGATCACATCATCCTTCTGCTGCAGGCCGTATGGTGTGCGAGGAGCCATCAAAACGGTTTCAGCACTTTACAGACGTCAACGATATGAAATTAAGCATAATGAAAGTGAGCATATCTAGTATATTTTGTAATACATTTTGTCGCTTTTTTGTAAGTGGTTTGAGAAATTTGATTCATAATACGATTGTGCCACATAAAACCTCATTGTTGTACTGAACCGAATACAGTAATCGACCTCCAGAGAAACTGTATTACAAACTGAATCGATCGAGACTCTTTAATTTCGTGACAGACTGTCTTGTTTTTTAATAAGAAGGAAGTTACAATGTTATCCTAAGATATCTATTTTTCTTATGTAAATACCACCATGAAAACCAAACGAAAGACACGACACAAACATCTAGTTAAAAAGCGACCTGTGCACGTTCAAAATACCTTACGTCATCGTCCTGAGCCTTTATGGGCAAAACTTTCAACGTGCCCGAGTCCTCGACGAAGCCGGGGAAATATCCCTTATTTAATGACAGTGTCCTGACCGATGTTCTCCGGGCCAAACTGTGCCAATACGGATGAGCGAGCTGTAGCATGCGATTTATTCTATGTCTGTCCTAGCCTTAAGCCACAAACCTCCGCAACCAACCAACGACTGCCTCTTTCCCCACACTCAGCGGTGTTTGCCCGTGTGCGAACCATCCAGTGCTGATCAGTGCTCTTTCGCCTGCGGCACACATGGCGCTGCATCAGGTTGCCTCGGGAGACGACGCCAAAGCCATGGCGAATAAGCAGTGCTTCGGTGCTTGAAGCTTTTCCAGCTCCGGTAAGGACGGCCGGCACCGGGGTACGACACAATAGGCACATTGGCAACCAAACTATTCACCCACTTCGCTGCCCCGAACGACGAGCCCGGCCCGGTGCGCCTGCCGATGCCGCTTTTTGTTCTTTGCTTCCTGTGCCTGCCGCAGGCTCATAATTACCGTGAAATTGTACATAGTTTTTCTTCCGCCCGGTTTCACATTGTGTCGTCGCTTCGGTGTCAACAACTCGGCCGGCCCTCCGAAGGTCCATGCGAGTCTCGGCAGCTTCCGTGAAGCAGCGGCCTCAATCAGAGTGCTGCTGCGACTCTGTTGAGAATGCACGATGCCGGAATGTTTTTGTGGTGACAACCTGGCATGAGCATCGCGCACCATCGAATCGGAGCCGTCACGTGCCACCCCGCTCGGAGCGGTGCTACCGAAAGTGCACACAACGTCAAAAGGAATTCGCTTACATACTCTGCCAGAATTCCTTTTAGTGTGTACGATTACATTCTCCCGGGTTAGGCGAAGTGATTTACTATTGCTTCCATTTAGAAAGTAGGGCGCGCATGTAACATGGGATGAAACAGATTGGCACAAAATGTTCGGTTACATATTTTCGAAATATTGCACCTAGCCTTCCTCCATTGACATCACAACCTTTAGTAAATGAATCTTTAAAACTATATGCAGATAAAATTAATGAATCCCACATGAGGAATGAAAGCGAGAAAGCGTAAAATTACCTCGTAGTGGTCTCATTAATGTAAATGAAGGCAAACAACTGTTAAAAATGCTCAAACCAACAACTGGTTCCGGATGAAAGATCTACATTTGAAAGCGAAAGCTCTAGGCGATACAAATGTTAAATATAAACTCGATTTATTCGTAGCTCTAGTGCCTTCAGAAATGGGACATTTAAAAAACACTTTCAACTAATTAGCGGTGTCCTTGAGCGAGGGACAAGATTGTGAACAAGTTCACCACTAACAAGTGCGCCAAAAGCTTCCTCATTAGCGTTCGCTTCAAGAACCCATCTTAATGGTTTTCGTCCTTTTGCCGTTTCATCATTTTGTCAAGCAAGGTATGGCGCATGGGATGGCGTAATTCAAAAGAAGTAAGCAAACGCTGCTGTCAAAGGCGGATAGTCTAATTTTGCTAACCCTCAGGCTGTTTGGTTTTTCTTAATGCTGCATGCCGGACGTGATCGCGCTCAGTTCTATGTAGAATTAGTTGGGATCTTCCCGACCCAATCACTTCTGGGCGAACGATGGACAAACAAGGTTACATTCCACCAGCAACTGAACCACTCGAATGCCATCGAAAAGTCTTAACTTCCAACAGATCCCTGTCTATTTAGGGTGGCTCTGTGGCTTAGGTATGATTAGCGTACTCGCACCATTCAGTAATTGATCGACGGGTAAGCCTGGTAGCCCAACGCAAAAGCCTTCGGAAGCTGTTTGCTAAACATCATTAAAAGGTTCAAACACAAGCAGACGTTCAATTGACGAGCCATTCATTCAGGCTAAACATTAACTGGTTGTATAACATCATACGAATATTTTAAAAAAATTGGTGCCATTTTAATTAAAGTTCGAGAATCTATTTAAAAACTAATAACTAAGCTTTACAGTGTAACATTATGTTAGCGGAATAAACTCTCAACGTACAACTATGACAGTAAAAAAAACTCATAAAATGCTGACATGAAAAGTACCATCATATCTAATATCTACCTTGTACCCAGGCAATAATTGTGTAAAACTCAACTTTAAATTTGCTATCACATTCCACCAGCAAGAAACCTGTTACGACACATTACGAACACCGTCCTAACCTCTTCAATTAACGTTAAAATGCGAGGCTTTGCTTCGCATGCTGTGCGCAGGAAGTCAGCAGTAAAAAGGAAACAAGTAAAAAGCAACAACAAAACACATCCATTTTAAGACCCAAAAACCCCCTCGAGCCCCCGAGCAGCTAAGCGTCACCTTTTGCTTAACCTCCAGCAGGATTCCGGGTACTTCTTTCACTTTAGCCCATGAAGCTCGTAAAACGATACCAACCATAAAGTGCGAGTGGTCGTACCGGCCATGAAAATGCGAATCCTTCGGGCACCGGAAGGCGGAAAATGATTTTACCACTCCAACAATCATCCTTCAATTTGCGCTCGAGCGCTGGCTACAAAACCTGAGATGGCACCGATCAAAGATACTTCAACTGGGAAACTTGGTTCCCCCCAATCGTTGCGCAGTCAGTATGGGAAACGGTGGAAAGGTCGTTTTTCTTTCTTTTTGCTTAGCAGCTCCGAGGGCATCCGGTGAACTCAGCAACAGAAAGGCGAACAACGAATGAATTATGAAGGAATACGTCCCCCGGTGGGTGCGACAAAGAAAAAAAAAGGGCACAAATAGGATCGCAAGGATTAATGAATGACGAGGATGAAGAAATGGAACATACAACAAAAAAAGAAACACGACTGTACACAACAGTGGTAAAAACATCCGATTTCCGTGCGAGAGTGCAGGCAAGGTGTCAAAGGATTAAACTTGAGACGAAATTGAAGTCGTTTATTTTCCTGTCCGCTTTGTTTATTTATTCCCCTTTTCCCTGCCCTTTTCACCACCTACCACCGCTCGAAGCTTGGCTCCAACAAACGCCTGGGGGCCTTTTTCGACGACACTTGGAAAACTCCCAGCATCAGAACGTCCCTTCGCTTCGGGGGCGAATGCAGAAAAGGATATTCCCAGCGAAACAAAGCGTATAAATCTAGCTCACTTCTAGTGTTCAGCTCTCGCCAGGCAAGACACACACTAGCACGAACCCGAAACCTAGAAAAAGCATCAAGCCATCGACAAGAGATGTCGCATAATGTCGCAAAACCTCTGGCATACAAAAAAAAATTAAAAAGGAATAACACCACAACACATAAAACAATAACAGGTCCACAAAGTTTCACATTTGTTCCGCCGATGGGTGGATTATTTTCCACCCGGTGTCCCGGTTAATGGCGGATGAAATGGACAAAGAAAAGACTCGCCGCCTTTCGCCTTTTCCAAGCCCTTTTACGTCTTTTAAATAGCAAACGCAACCTCCCGCACCCCACACGGCACTTGATGCGCCAGTACACTTTGACCCTTCCACTGCGTGTCTGCTTTGCTTTGTTGCAGAGTGGAAGCGCAACGAAACTACTGTGTGTCCAACCAAGTCGGAAAGGAAATTGCTGGTGCGGCAAATGTTCCACTTCCGCCAACTAGCGAGCCACCACGCAGACAATGGCGACGCCGGGAAAACTACGGAGCTTCAGTGAATATTTTATCGAATGAAATTTTAATGTTAAACTGAGAAAACCCACCAAAAGTGGTATGCGGACTCCTTCCACTCGTACTGTGAGGATCTTCCACTCGTACTCAAATTCTCTGGATCTTTGAAGGTACATTTTACTGCCCAGTTAAACGATCTTTCATCCGTCCTTTTTAAGTTGGCAATTAATTTTTATAAGATTTCATCCAAAAATATTCATAGTGAAGCATAGAGAGATTATATTTAACCAGAATAAATTTCTCGAACAAAAATTGTAGTTTGTGAATAAAATAAGACAAACATTGTTAAACTTGGTTCCCTTGCTAGCTAGTCAAGCCACGTGCATTCATCACTGTATAACTGCATCTTCTTTGTGCGAAAAACCAACCAGAAAAGACAGGAAAAAAGCCCACAAAGAAAGCCTCATGAAAAAGCTGCTCTGTTTAAATTTTAAATTGGAAAGTGAGGCGACCGTTTACTCAAATCGAAAATAAAAAATGCACGAATATAAAAAAAAAAACAGGGTAAATCGAAATCTTTGACAACCGGCGGCCATCAAATCAACATGCCAACAAAATTGCTTCGGAAAAGGCGCAGCAAAAAGCTCGTCTTACTGCAGCAGGCTTAACGTACGACCACACAGGAGCGCATATGCTTGGAGCGTGCTGACTGCACCGAGCCAAACCGTTGCGTCTGCTTCCGGGAAATTGGGCCCGCAGTAGCGCAGGGCGAGCTAAGCCACCACACACCGTTCTGGAGACGGGTGAGCCTATGTGCTGCTTTTGGCAAGCCGAAACATTCCCATACGGTTGGATTGAAGGTATTTTAAGGAAGCCGTAGTCGGCTCGAGACCGAAAAAGGCCACTGAATGTATGGTCGCCGTTCGATTGGCTGGCCCGAGGCACTGTGCAAACGGGCGAGCCATTTCCCTCGCTAGTTTCCTTCCGGCCCGGGATTCGTTTCGTATTATTATTGGTTTTTCTTTTTTTTTTATGGCGGTCCCTGTTTTTGAACCATGGCCAACAACTTCTCAGCGCGGCAGTTGGCGCGGTTTTGGTTCGCTCAGCAAACTCGTCAAAGCTCTTCGGTTCTTCTCGCAGGCGCGCGTAAGGGATCGTGTATCAATTATTTCACAGTTTGTATGGTACGTGACCTCTCACTGGCTCACTTTTGATTTAAAAAAGGAAGAAAGAACGTTTTTTTTTTTTGCTGTAGCTCCCGGTTCACGGAAAGTTCCCACTTCGTTTGTGTTGGTTTTCGTCCATGCCGTGTACCAAACCCACCGACGCTCTGTTGATCCGTTCGACAAACGAAAAACTGCCCACGCTCTTCGCCCGAAGCATATTTCATTAAGTGGTTCGCGAAAAAGTACACGTACGCTTTTTTGGGAGCTTGCCGGTACAACGCACGAAAATGGAAAACTCGCACGAAAAGAGGACCACACAAAAACCAAAAAAAATGCACCTTGCAACCTTTGCTTATCGCGCTGCAAGCAATGACCGAAATAGTAGGAGAAGTAAAAACCACTAAATCGATCGCCCTCCGGTTATCGGTTGCAATCCCAAAGGTAGCGAGGGATGGAGCACGATTTTGTATTAGTAAGCGAAACAGAAGGGAGAGAGGAAAACAACTGTTTAACAGAAAAATCCCCATAAATTCAATTTGTCACCGTCATGTGCTGGATATTGAACGACATCAAACCGAGCGAGGCGAAGTACACCGTCCCCCCTGCCACGGTTCGGTTGCGGGTTTGCTAGACCAATAAATACAACCCGTTTGTAACGCAGCTGACTTCCGGTCGTACGCGAGGCCGTCGCCCGTCGCCATAAATCTACGTCAGGCACGCTACCAGCAATCGGGTGAAATATCAACCGCCGCCGTGTTTGGTGGAACTGTTTGGAACAAATCAAATCGAAAATGCCAATCGTCTACCGAGCGGAACGCGGCATTCCTTGCCGTGACAAAGTTCCTCCGCCACCGCCGGCGCATTCTGGTCCAACTCCTTCACCCTTCTCATCCACCTTTGATATCGCAACGGGGCTTGTTTGCTCGTAGATTGAAGTGTTTCCTTCTTTTTCTTTTTTCCGTTCATCCTTCCTTCCTTATCCTTTATCCTTCCTTAGCGTCTCCCGAAAGACAAGTTGCGGTTGCCGGCCTGCTAGTCCTTATGTGTGTTTTTGTGTGCGCATGTTTCTTCTGCCGTCTTCGTCTCGTGTCATCCCCAAATAGACACCGGGCTGGGCCTCACGAATTCCTACTCGCATGCGGTTCAAAGCAAGTCACGTCTGCTGCAGCAACATGCACTCTATTAAGGACGAACTTGGCCATCTTCGAAATTGCGCCAACAAAGGTCGCGAACGTGTGTGTGTGTGTGACTGTACGTGTGGCTTGGAAGGGAAGTAAGGACACGTCAGATTCCAATCGGGCGCGTTGCTTCGAGAGGTAAGATGCAGCGCTACGGGAAATCAGACCACATCGCGGAAGGAGACAAATCAGCCAAACGGCGATATCATCAATTGCTTTTCCATCGGCACTTTCGGCACCACCGGGATAACTGGCGACCGCACATACACACACACACACATAAATACAACCGCACACATTTTATTCGCTCGTTAGTCACGTACTGTGCCGAGACAAACGGTTATGGGGACACTGTGGCTCGACTCGACAAGGAACAACCGCAACTACTGCGACGTACACCAGGGTGGAGACTTGCCCTAACTTTCCCTCAGCCCCCGGGGGGGAAGGGTGAATCCATTTGGAGAAGCGAGAAAAGGGCGCAAAACTTTTCCATAAATTCACCAACCACCCATCCATCCATTGAAGCGCACCATCGGATCATCGGATGACGTTAACCGCGGCAGATCGTGCAGAGATGTTCATACACTGAAGATGTACGCTAGCAACCTCTCTGAATCACACACACACACGCACGCGTTCTACTCCAAGAAGACAGCGCATGCATTCCGGAGGAGACAACACTCAAGAATGCGAAACGGAAATTCCCATCCCGTAGAGAAAAAACAGGGAAAGAAAGAAACGCTGGTCCACCCACCCAAAAGCCCACCGTCGTTTATCTTTATTTGTCGTCTATCGGTTTTGAAGCATCGCTCAGAACTCGTTACATGCTTTTTGCTTCCATCGCTTCCCGGAACTTTCCTTGCATCGCTAGACAACGACAAGCGTGTAACGAAGTTTATTTGCAGGCACCCACTTCTGAGCGCGTGATGGCGCCGTTTTCCACTGCTAGATATGTGGGAAAACAATTTCCCCCCGGAGCTTAGATACTTGGTATCGATTGGGTGCTGACAAGAAAAGTCCCATCATCGCATTTATCGTTGTGTACGCATTGAAACAACTCGCAAACATTCATTCCCATCTAGTTCTACGATGAACGCAGCCGAAAAAAAAGGAAAGAAAACAATTGTCGATAAGATCCATCTGCACGGAGGTGATTGAATATTTAACGGAAAATCTAAAAGTCAATTCAACGAAACGTTACACTCAGTGCCTAGCAGCCCACCAACGGTAGGTGAAAACTGAGCTTCATTGGCAACGTGCGGACGCAAAACCACGACGGAGAAACTTTCCCACCGAAACGCCCGATGATCGATAAATTAATTCCGCGTCACCGAGCCGGAGTCGAGAAATCGCAATGAACAATGAAATTTAGCGAAACTTCCAGTTGCAAAATTGATGCCAACGTTATGTAGCGCAGCAACAACTGGTGAAACTTTTTACCCGAGTAGTGCCGAAAAAAAAAACCAAACATTGTAAGAAGAATATACACGAGCAAAAACAAACCCAGTAAGGCCCCCATCAACGATTCCAGCAAAATCCCCTACTTTCCATCAGTACGCTCGCAAACACACACACACACACACACACACACACACACACACACACACACACACACACATACTAACTGGACTACCAACATTCTTGCCTGGTCAGCAAGGACGAACAATTGAAATAAGACGTCCGGTACGTCCGGATGGAAAATTGCAAGGAAGATAAGCGAAAAAAAAGAAGGGAAATGAAATTATGTGTTTCGCTACCGGCACGAGGTATTATTATTTATGAGTTTGGCAAAGTTTCGAATGAAGTTTTGCCTAAAATCGTACAAACGTTGCATAAATAAGGTGGCTGACGGGGATTCATGCCCAGGGTTATTCCCCGAACCCGGTGGTTAGCTTGATACCTGCTGACGTGGGAAACCAGGCGTCTCCATTTGTTTTCAGGTTCATGCTCGCTTTTGGTCCTGCACACACAAATGTGTATTTTTTTTTAGGAACACTTTAAGGCGTCTGATTTAAGGGGGAGGTCCGGGATAGCCGAGCGCGTACGCCGGCTCGAACATGACTCACGATGGCGTGGGTTCAAATCCAGACCGGACCTTCCCCGGTACGAAGGACTGACTATCCACGTACGTTAAGGGGGAAAAAAGTCTCGTAAGCCTCAAAAATGGGTAAGCATGACCGAAGCGAAGCGGTCGTTACGCCAAGAAAGAAGAATTCTGAGTCTGATTTACCAGACTTATTAGATACGTTGTTAGGGAGCTGGAGATGGTAACAAATAACATGTACAATCAGCAACGTTCATCATAGATCATCTCAGAAAAAAACAATAAAACGGACCGACGAAATACGAGAGGAACCCTTGCCACATGAAACGCACCATTTGGACGGGAAAGTGATTACCTACGCACCTACGTGCGATATTTATAGTCGAACCTGTGAAGTGCTTTCCTGCCGAGGTGTTTGCATACTCACGAGTGCGTGCAAAATAGCAAACGCGCGCGTCCGACGTACAATTAATCCACTCCTTGCCCCCCGCCTGCGACAGGCACCGAAGGCAGTAATTGGTAGGCGACCGTCGGCAGAGCGGGAAAATATGAACCTGCCGTTCGCATGCGACCATTAATCATGCTTTTCACACTTAATCTCCGGGATTCGGTCGGTCGCGCTCGGTGAGATCGCTTGGCCTCCCGCCGCTTGGCCGGCTTTCGGTTGCGCTCCGTCTATTGATCCCATTTCCCTCGGTGGCGGTCGAACGAAAAAGGTCGCACCGATGCCAACGACGACAATACACTACAGCCGGGGAGGTTCCTCACGCATGGCCAGGACTTGGCTAGGGTGAGGGATGGGGAGTAAAGGCCCATCATTTCGCCGTACTCTACGGACTAAGCTTTTGCCTACACTGAAAGGAACTTCCGTCCATTCCTTTTGTAGGCTTCGCTCGATATTACACACCACCAACGGGTCTCGGGGATTTGCAGCCCGTACCCGGAAAGGTGGAACATAATTGGAAACTTACTTCCCATCACCTAATCCTTCAAGAAGAGCATCATTATCAGCGGCCCGAGGGTGACCCTAACATCGCAATCCCTGGCATCTATAATAATCATTCAACCATAATTTTAAGTGTCATTGAACGGGGGCCTAGGCTTCCTCTCTATTTGATACTCCCTAGGTTCCACCACGCGACATGCGGCCGCAAAGTGTAGCAAAAATGATAAGCAATTTCCATCCCACACTCTCTAGCTCGTTGGCAACCTAAGATCCTCCGAAAATTGTGCCGGGGGGAGATCTTATCGGCTACTTAAGGGGGAATGGCATAATAGTTTCCCAAAGTTCCACCATCTCTACTAGGGGCTTCAAGGGAGGGAATGGGGATAAGTACAAGTACAGTACGGTACTACAAGTCCACCAACGCGGACATTTTCGCCCTCGTTGTTGTAAACTAGGCACCCAGGATGTTTCGCGTCCTGCTGACGTCATGGACCTCGCTACTCGCCAGCCATTCGCCCAGTGACATTAATATTCGGTGTGGTTTCACCCTCCCAAACCTCCCAGGAGCGATCTGGGATACACATTTGTGTCGAAAGCGCTCAGTTTTTCCGGTTCACCTCGACACACCGCGATGGACGGCATATAAGAGTGCGGGTTAGCTCTGTATCTGTATTTTGCCCACTCTCTCTCCCGCACACCCACACACACACACACTACGAGCACCCGAAATCGTAGATCAAACACGCCCGCCGCTTTTTTTCCCTTTCACGCGATGCGAAGCAACATAGACCGGAAAAATTTCCACCACGAACATCCGGCACATCCCGCTATAGCGATGGATGAGTGCCACGCAGGCTCCAGCAAGCCCTTGAAGTGAGTTCCAACGTCTTCGTGTCGTGAACACCTCCGAACCAACGCAAACGAAGGGATACGGCCATGCGCAAAGGCCCGATCCTAAAGGCCATTCAGCATCAACACGGGAAGCTGGTGGGTTCCTGGCTGGAGAAGGGGAGTGATGAAGGGAGGAAAACCCAGGCCCGCGCCATTGATGCACTCATCACCCCGCGTCCCCCCGTTGGACCCGCGCCACTTAACGAGCTGTAAAGACGCGCGTCGTTTCGATGGGCGAAAGATGATGTACAAGCAGCTCGGATCGCGTTACGCAAACCGGATGCTGTACGGTTCTTAGCACCGGCGAGGCGCAGGGGTGCCACGGTGGACCGGTTCTGCGGTGGCAGAAATCCGGTGTGAAGGAGTAAACTTTAGCAATTATCGTGTCTGTCACAGAGCGCCACCGTCGGGAGGGCGCGCGCGCTCAGGGAATGTAGTGAATATGCGCTTCGTGCGCATCCAGCGGATCACGAATGCCATGCAAGCTTCTCCCGTAACGAAGCATTCCTTAGATGCCACCTTCGAAACGCATTCCCACTGACATGATGAAGCCGGCGATGATGGCGCACTTCATGATGATATGGCCCTCGAGTCCCGGGACACTTTCCCACAATGGCAAATGCCTTTCCGCAACCTACACCTGGGACAACACACGCGGGCACTTTGTGAGGAGCAATAAGAAGAAAGCACAAAAAAAACAAACGTCTATAATTTATAATGCTCAACATAACTCACAGGACAACTGCTGCACATCTACCCCATTGGTTCCGCAGAGGCGGGGCCTGATAGTAATGAGCTTCACGGCTCGTGGTTCGTGGTTTTGAAATCTGTTAAATCAAAGCGATCCGGAAAACAAATCTCAAAAGCCGTAGATTCTGCTCCTTTTTTGCTTCGTCGCCGCGAATGGCGGACGAGTTATCTGGGGGAAAGTTTGCGAATATATATAAAAGTTGAACCAGCCCGGGGAGCGGGGAAAAATAAATTTACGCCAGAATAGTTCTCCAACATGTTCGTGCTATTCTACACTTTGTCGGATTCTGAATAATTCCCCGCGTTAGACACAAAAGAAAAGGAACAAAAACCAACGTATGCTAATTGCTTCGGAGGTGCCGGCCGTGTGGGTTGTGAATGTGGCAGTTTAACGAACAATATTGCGCGTTGCGCGGCCCTTTGGCCTCGTGCAATTGTTGGGTGGCGCTTATCTGGGAGTGGTGAGTTAACCCTAATTTGACGAATCAATAAAATCAACAAGTCAGCGAAGCAGAAGCGAACGGCGCAGCTATACGCCACACACACAATCGCAGTAGTAGCGCTTTTCTATTTTCACAACGAGCGAATCAGCTCAATCGTCCATTCAATGGGAATATGCGGATTTGGTCAAGGGCTTACGAGACTAGTTTCCGCTTTAACAAACGTGAATATCAGGGCAGGTCCGGTCTGGATTCGAACCAACGTCATCGTGGATCGTATTCGAGCCGGCGTGCGCACCCGGCTATCCCGGCTGAACAATAAAGTATAGCTTTATACTATTGCAAATAGAAATCATGCAAAGTTCAATGTTTTCTTGTTGTCTAAATCGACAATCTGATGGGAAAATTATTCCACAAAAATTCAAAAATTGTGAAATGAGTTAACAAAGACTCTAATCAAAACGAAATAATAAAATACTAGCAACATTTCTTGTAGAAGGCATTCAGTGTCTGAACTTCTGCAGCCTGTTTATGCATTGATGTACTTAGCAAATATCGATAAACCTTTTAATGATGGAATAGTCAATTTCACGGTCCTTATGGTAGATAGAAAAGTGTATCAATAGGTGTAACTTACCTCCCAATCACTTCGCACAGTTCGTACACGTCGTCGAACAGGATCTCGTCGTCGGCCATGGTGACAACCTTGCTCTTCTCGCTTCGTCGGTAGTCGTAGGTTTGTCCTGTTTGTTCTTTTGTTCGTTCGTTATTGCCACTTGTTGTGTAGAAAACCGTCGAACGCCCAGCAATCGCCCAGCCGTATGTGCAACGCAACTCACACTACAATTAGCCGGGTGTTTTTTTGTTTCGTTTTTCCCTCTCGACGTGTATGTATAATTATTGTGCAACAATTAAAATTCTTCCTCCTCTTCGTACTCGGTACTCTTCCTTTCTCACCGGTCTCACATCAATCGTACGTTTGTCAAAACCTTTTCCACTGGCCAACCACCAAATTCACTCGCTCACAGTACACTTTTCCATCGGTGCATGGGAACACCCGTGGCGAACACAAGCGGACACGCTCTTCTGGACCGGACTAGAACGAAGATTTTTTGATGCTGCAAAAAAAAAGGACGGCCACGTTACGATGTTACACTAGACCGCGTTCGAGGCAAGACTAAAATGGACCACTACCAATTTTCCGATCGATGCCCGATGCCAGTGCGGCTTGGGGGGGAAATGAGGGAAATATTGACCGACCGCGGCACGTCTCACATTTGAAATGTTATTATTTATTTAACGCCGCTACTGGCAGAGGCCGGATCCCTTCGGCGAAACGGTCAGTGGGGTTGCTTATTTCCCTTTTTTTCTTCTTTGTGTTTTATTTTCCGCCAAAGCAAACAACCGACCGATTGCAATCGATCTCGATCACATGCGAATTAAAATGGTACCAAAATATGTTTACGATCGTTCAACGCCGATGTTCCCAAAACACACGGACATCACCACACACACACGCACACACCCACAAATGAATAGATAAACAAGCACGTGGGAAAACCCCGTTTCGCTGTGGGGCAGTAATGTTTTCACCCTTGTTTCATATGGTTAACAATATTCCCTTTTCAAAGCGTGACTTGCTCTCGAGATGGTTAAAGACGTCTTTCACTCACTGTCACTGCTTGCAAATCGTGCACAATGTAGTCGAATTTGCTTTATTTTTCCCTCTCGACCTACCACACCATTGTCATCGTTAACGCCAGTGTCTCCGACGAGGGCAAAACCCACCCCGAACGAGGGGAATGGACATCGCAGGAGCTAAAAATACACCCTTATTCTTACTGCCAAGCTGCTCGGTCGGTAAACAATGGGCGGTGTGTGAAATTGTTGTTGTTCCTCCTGGCGATGGTGCGCACAATTGCACTTGCGTTCATGGAAAGCCAAGGCGACCAAATCACAACTTGCAGCACGCAGTCTGCACTAATCTTCTGCTCGCCTTGGTGCAAGAAAACCAAGGCCCAAATCACGGCCGTCTCCATCCGGCAGGAAAGTGTACCAACACACCATCGTTGATGGCTTTGCCCCCCCGGGGGGCAGCTAACCCTTCGCAGTTCACTGTGAGGGCAGCTGCCAGAGTGCGCGACGCGATCTGTGTCCGATGGCTTCTCTGGCTCGTGTTTTACTGCCCGCCGCTCCGAAGCGAATTCGCCGGTGAAGCCGGGTCGCAGCCTCCGTTCCGGAAAATGGTACACCCTCGGAGATGGGACCGTCGTACGCGCGTGTACGGGATCTCTCGCTCGTCCGATGAAGCTGTCACTCAGCCATACCCACACAAACACACACACACACTGGTAAAGAAGCTTTTCCCTTACCTTCGCAACGAAGCGCTCCACAATGAAAGTAGCAGAGTTTGGAAAGTGCGGTGAGCAAAACAACAACAGTCTCTTGCGTGCCTTTTGCTTCCAGACCAGGACACTCAAACGGAATCCATAGTGGGAGGTAGAATTGCCCGCAGGAAAATATAGCATACAACCAAACCCGGTGGCTGCACCGCCCGATCCTCATCTCTGAGGAGTAATACCTTAATCTTCAACTTGGATGAAATTGCTCAAGTTCATCTTAGTTTATTCTCTAGCTCCAGCTCCAAGTTGGGAAATATTTCTGACAACATGGTACAAGTTCCTAAACCTTAACTTCTCCTTATAGATTTGGATCCTAAGGAAATGACATTGTCTGCTAGCTTTACATTATTTGCTTCTTTGAAAACCATCAGAAATTATAAGTCTTTTATAGCACAAGAGTTTTTTTGGAATCCAAATTATAGCATTGAATTTAAAAAGGTTATCAAACAGACAAAATTAATAATTTGTTTAAGCTGCTTGAACTTATTAACGAAACCAGTAAACAGGCGTTTTGTTTAAAACAAATCTTATGCAACATTTGTATGCATGATTGTCAATAATTGATAATTATTATAAAAAATGTTACTAAATTCACCATTTTAAAATGATTTCCAGATCTACTGCTTGTGCATTAGTTACTACAATGTGAACCCTTATACAATGAATGTGCTGTTCTTGTACTTTAAAGATGTTCTATTCCCATTTCAAGTTTATTATTTCATCACACACTATTTTAGTACAATCTTATGCAACTAGCCAATGGTACAATTTAGTTTGAAAAATTGCAATGCCGATAATAATTGCAAATTGCATAATATGTATCGTCCAGACAAAAAGGTAAACAATCGTGCAAACAACATGTACAAATGTTATACTACACGCTCTTAAACAGGTTTCATGTCGACGCCAAGGTAGTAGTCACCAGGATCTCAGGGCTTCCAGGGCAGGTAAGGAGTGTACATAAGTTCCCGACCGTTTGCATTTGCAACCAACACCACCAAGTGCGGTGCAACGACAGAAAGGATTTCCCCCGGCAACGTAGGATTACTTCACCACCGCTACCGCTCCTCACCGATCCGATCCGCTCCTCGCTGGCGGTGAAAGGATGCAATTTTCCCAATTTCTTACCCGCACGATACACACACACACACACACCCGTGCGAAAAGCACACGTGCACACACACTACCGCAGCTCCATCGCGTCGATGTACCTGTGTACCACTTATAAGGAGTTTGCAGGCGCAGCTGCTACAAGCAAAGATCGTATCGTGCGTCGTGTGTACAGGCACTCGCTCTGGTTGACTTTCAACACCTTCCTTCGGCATCGCAATCCGGAACTTGTCCCAAGCTTTCGCTGTCAAATCCCTTGGCGATTCGATAATAGCGTTAGGACGAAACTTGCGTCCTAAGTTTTCCTTCCGACGCTGTTGTACGCTGCCAGCGTTTCTGTTAACTATCGTCATTCTTTGGGCATCAAAACTTCTGCTTACCTTTATCTTAAAGAATAGGATTTGTTTGTTATGAAATCGATAGTAATCGCTTTACAATAGTTCCGGAAGTTGTTGAAGGAAGAATCTTAGCATTCCTGGTTTTCAATGCTTGCCTTTCGTCCCTTTACGAATGCCCAATTGTTTATCGTTTGCACCTTGACACTTTACCGCAGTATTCGACAAGAGGTGACCACCACCACCACTGACCGCAGCTCTATTTCCTGCCGCGATGGCCCACTGGTCGATCCGGAAAAGGAGCACGTAAACGCATGCTGCTGCTGCTGCTGCTGCTACAACATGTTTCCATTCACGGTCACACACTGCACTGCACTATTTTCGCCGTTCCGGGTACAGAGGGACGGACGGGCGCGGATTGTTTTCCCTCACTTTCACTCACTTTCTCTCTCGTTCTCGTGGCGGCGGGTGGGGCGTTTTTTCCTAAAACGGGGTACAATTTTTCCGGCCCTTTTTTCCGTGCGCGGTTAGGCGTGCCAATCACGTTTATTGCTTCACTCGAAGCGAACGGCCGCTTTCTTCACTGCGAGACGTGTAGCTCCTTCGGTGTGAAACAATAGCCGCAGACTTTTTGTTTTGGCTCAGCAGGGCATAAATATTGTATCCTCGCTGCGGACACTCCTTGCAGGACACCCTCCAATCCCTTTCCTCCCCCCCCCCCCCACCACCCCCCACCCAACCTCTTCGATTGAGCAGCACCAACACACCGACCGAGGGCTCACACACCTTCTCCACCAGCGTTCTGCACCATTTACCCAACAGGGCTATGGCGTCGACGATGGGCCCCTTTCCGAAGGCGAGGCCGAGCAACGGTGAAAAATTAAATAATAATTCTACGACGAAAGCGCGGATTGACGGCGCGACAGTAAGCGGAAGACGCACTTTCCGCGACGGCCTGCTGCGGTGATTTTGCTTGGGAATGAAAGAAGCACAGACTGAATATTCACAGCACACAACGGCACGACGGCAGGGAAACGAGCGAAAAAGCACAGCAGCCAACCACCGTTGATCTACCTAGGCAACGACCGTTCGACCGTCCGATGCTGGCGACCGCGTATCCTTGCGGGACCCGTTTTTTCCGGGGAAAATCACGATAGCCCGTATACTACACCCCAAAAGGCACGCACGCTTACATACGCGTTATCCCTTTACACCACACACACACACAGGCAGAGATGCACAAGGGGGATCCGTAGTAGGTGTGAAGCCAGCCTTCCGCACACATTTACTGCACGCACACACCGAAAGTACACTCATTTTCTTTCCGGGGTTGGAAAACACAACAAGGCACCCACAAAAGGACCTGTAAAGTAGTGTGCATCGCTGTGAGTGGGTTCCCGGCGGTAGTGCTGCTTTTTTTTTTAACTTGCCTTGCCCGGCAGTTACACTTGCACGTTTGCATCGGCTTGACATCGCGTACCGTATTGTTGGCTGGAGAACTTATGCACGCTAGCAGACTGGTGTGACTCACGAAGGGAAAACACGCGAGCCGTAACGTACCAGCGTACATTCCGTGTATTCCGCGCAGCACACATACACACACACGGTGGATCGCGGGACCATTATGGTGGTGCGTTTTTATAATGCTGCTCCAACGGCGAATGGGGGGTAACGCTGGCTCCAAAACGCTATCGCTCCCCAACGGTTCCCTTATAGTGCTGTCTTTAGCCCGTGACCCCTCGTGACAGCAGATACGGTTCCCCGCAAACACACCCGTACCGAGGTGTGTTTACGATGGCAAAGCAAACCACACCGCAAGCCGCCAGTTCCGGTGGCCCTTTTTTCCGCCTGCTAGTACACTGCAATTGCACAGCGCGCCCGATGGTGTGTACACAAAAGCTATTCTGCACTCGCAACCCCCACTTTGCTGCGGAACACCAGGTGAAGTTATCGGGTTCGATAATGTGCGTCCCGTTGCAAATTACCTGTAAACCTTTACCGGGGTTTGAAAAAATTATCACTGAAAAGAGTTTCGTGCTGAACAACGCCTACTGTGATTGGCTCGGCTGCGGGCGAGCCGCTCGAAAAAACACTAGAAGACGAAACGAAAGTTCCTACACAACTGTGCGGGCCAGGCGCAGCAATGTTTACGAAATTGAATCGAAGAACACCGCACGGTCGGAACCAGCGCCTGCTGTTGGGGACAGTGGAGCGAGCGAGATGGCGCTATGTCTCCCCTTACAGCCTGCGGATCGAACTGTCAAAATGATAAGCAGCGCTTCGCGAAGGCAAGAAGGGCCCGCGAAAGCTTCACTTTCAGTCACGGCGCGGCTACTATCGTGCTCTTTCGGGCACAAGGGTTTCGTGCGGTCGGTGACGTTGCCTACGAACATCTCATCTCACTCGCTCACTTTCAATGGCAGCTTGGATTGCTTTTGGGCGTTGCATATAGCTGTGGGTACAGATGGTGCATTTTGTTTATTTCTCCCTTACGACCGCGCAGATCTTTGGCTATGTTTCGTGGTAAGAAATGAATTTTATTCAAGCAAACGAAATGCAAATACAATGAATGATATTCAGCGGATTGAAAGTGGCAGTACATACATTCTTTATTTATTTGTAGGAGAAAAGACGGTAAATGCAACACGGCGGACGACACAGGCCGAAAGGTTTCCGAAGAAAGCAAATCCCTGCCACCAGTCGCCTACTTCTTGGCGGCCCCTCCAACGAACGGGTCCTTCCGGTCATTCATGAGGGTAAGCGACGATTCCGCAATCTTCGTCAGCACTTCCGCCAGCTTGTGCTTGGAAAATACGCTGTACAGTTTGCGCGACTCCGCGCTGAGCACGTTGGCCAGAACCATACATTCCCGGTGATGGCCGGTGAGCGTGTGCACCTGGTGCAACAGTAGCACCACCTCCGGGATGCACAGCTTCCGTAGGTCCTCCATCTGCACCCGCCGGTTCTGCCAGTCGTCGTCCTCGTCGTCGTCGCCTACCTCGTCCGGCTTTTCCTTGTTTGTGTCCGCGTCCACCATCCAGCCCGTCTCGGGGAAGAGCAGCACGCTGTAGAAGAGCTCGCACGTCCGCCTGGTCGCCTCCTCGACCCGCTGCTCCCAGAGGCTCAGCTCCTTCTGGTACGACTGCTCGCGGTGCTCGGAGGTAACGCGCTCGGTAAAGTTCGTGATCTTGACCGGTGCGGGGGCTTTCGGTTTCCCGTTGAAGAACAGCTGCGACCAGCTGTTGTAGCCATCGATCGCGGCCAGGTACGTCTGGTGGCAGAGGTACTCCCGGATGCTCACCTCCGCCTTGACCGGTATGTCGTCCTTCGAGCCGTAGATGGTGAATATCCGCTCGATCGTGTCGACCGGCACGAGGGCGAACGTTTTCTGGGCCGCCACGATGCAGCGCCGGGCGAGGAAGTAGCGAATGAGGGCGTTCGCCTGCCAAAGCAGCTGACCCCGCTGCTCCGGGTAGAAGATGAGCCACTCGAGCGAGGAGATTTTCGCCCGATCCAGCTCCGTCAACTCGCCGAGCGTCGGGGGTGGAGCTTCGCTGTCCTCCTCGGAGGCGCGGCATTTCTCCACGGTGTACACCGTGATGGTGGGCACATCCAGTCCAAAGTTGTACGCCTCGATGAGGGCTCGTTTCCGCGCGGCAGTCGGTCCGCGGATCGTCTCGAGAAAGTTGGAGTACATCATGAGCTGCATCGAGGGCGGCAGGGTGGCCGTGTAGAAGGCCACCAGATGCGGTTCCCGCAGCAGGATCAAGTGCTCCACGTACCGCTTGATGATGCGATCCCCGATGTCCTCCTGGAACGGTTTGCCGATCTGGCGCACGAACATCACGAAATGGGACAGGAAGCGCAGCATCTGCTGGGAAAGGACCAGCTCCCCCTCGGTCGTGTCCTCCAGCCACCCGTCGATGATGCGCATCAGCTCCGGAATGTCGTCCAGGATGATGAACTTCTGGATCACCTTGTCCACGTCCTTGGCGGTGAGGCTGATGCTGGCATTTTTGTGCGCCTCCAGCTCGTCGAAGATTTGCTCGAGCGACATCTTGCCGTTCCAGTAGCGCTCCGGCATCGGCAGGTAGCTCTTGATGCAGTGCGATCGTATTTCACTCTCCACCCGGATGTCGATCTGTACCTTCAGATACGCCCACAGCATATCGTTCCAGGTGTGATTGGACAGCACGTCCACCATCGAGTCCAGGTGCCCACATAGCGCACCGATCGTGGCCTTCGTGTACGGATTGAGCTTTTGCGATTCGGCCATTTTCCAGGCAAACTTCTTCCACAAATCGCGCCTCGGGTTGCCCTCGATCACGTGGCGCGTTAGCGTAGCGTTTTCGTTGCCATAGTTGGGATCGTGGTGCAGGCGCCACCCCTCAAGAATGGCCGCCATCCACGCCTGTCCGCAGTGTTCGCATTTGTTCTGCGCCTCCTCCAACCGGCCGAAGCGGATCTCGAGAAACATTTGCTTCGCCAGCCGCGCCTGATCTTCCGCGTCGAGATCGTGCAGGGGCCGGTGCTCGCGCACGGGCGCGTCCGGATCGAGGCTTTTCACCAGCTCGCGCCCACTGCCGAACGCCGTTTGGCCGATTGCGATCAGCTGATGGAGGGTGTTCTCCCAAGCGACCGAGCGGTGCGTGTAGTGCCCCGAGTGAGCCTGGTTTTGCCGCAGCGCCATCTGCTCCAGCCAGTCCACGACGTGCTGATACTCGCGCAGATTCCCATTGCCCCCGTACAGATGCTCGATGATCGTGCGCTCGCTGTTGACCAGCGGCAGGTCATCCATTTCGCAGTCCATCTTTTGCGTCACCAATCGATCGCGGTACAAGCACCGCATCAGCTTCCACGTTTCCCGTTCCGCGTTCAGCCACATCTCATCCTCGTGCATGTGCCGCTCGCGGCCGCTCGTTAGCAGCTTCCGGGCGGCAAGGTCCATATGCAGAAGCGTGTCGTTCAGCGTCTCGATCAGCTCGTCGATCGTTTCGAACACATCCGATTCGCTGTTGTGCCGCTGAAGCACCTCCAGAAACGATTCGCAAAGACGTTTCGTGGCCTCCTTTATGTTCGCGTGCCCATGCGTGGTTGTACTTCCTGCGGTCACACTCATCCGGCTGTCCTGGTCCTCTCCGCCTCCCAGTCGAAATACGCTGACATCCTGCAGCAAGTCTAGCGTACCACTCAGCGTCGGTTCGTCCAATGAAGTGTACAGTAACTGCTGCTCCTGCTGCTGTAGGGTGCGGAACGATTCTTTCGATCGTAGCAGTCCACGGTTGGACTTTACCGACGATTCGTCAAGCAGCTGCAACGTGCGCTCCAGTTGGTCCATGGTCGCAAAAGTGTAACTTTTTTTTTAGTCCGGGTCCTTTACACTCGCAGCGGCAAACACTACACCATAACCTACAATTAGGAAACCGTCAGTCCTCAGCGATCATTACATCGGTTCCGTCAACAAACTGTACACTTTTTACCGTCGTGTGTTTTTACGAACCAACTGAGTCGATGTAATCAACAATTAATAGGCGTAGAACAACTTTATTTGCAATAAATTTACGAAAAACCCGGTGCTGCTACTGGATGCTCGGGCGAGCGCGCAAACATACACAACGAGAACGCACAAATTGACAGTAGCATTTCTGAACCCATGTGTCGGTACAATAGAGCGAGTTCGATCCGGAACTAGATAATTTCGAAAGGAACGGTTTAAAAACTGGAATAAAAACCGCTCTTTGGACAACATAATAGATATTTGAAAAGGCCGTTTAAAAGTAGGTAAATTTTCAGCATAATTAAAAAGGAATGTGTAGGAGTTGATTTATATAAATACCCAGTCCAGAAAACGACTCGTAAAACGCTGTTAATTTTATCTGCGAAATTAAAAAATATTGGGGATCAGAAGTTAGGAGGCCAGGAGGTCTATACCCCAAACGATTTGATAACATTCAAACAAAATCAAAACACGAATAGAGTAATCGGTAGATTTCATTAGAGTGTGGTTTCTAGTTTTATTTAACCAGCTTATTATACTATTTACACTTAACTCAATGCAAACGCCTTGAAGTTCTCAGCCTTCCCGCATTGGGCGGCGGAATCGCTTTCCCAAACGTCCAGTTAAGCCACGGAATCAACCGAGCGTAATGTTTCTTAATCTGCGCACGTCGGTTATGGCGCGGTTGTTCCGCTTTGGGTGGCTGCCGCCGTCGACAGGCAGCGAAGCGGTTGGCCAACGATATTTCCGACACCTCGTCGTACTGTGCCCGCTCCGTTAGGTTGTACCTCCGCAGTCGCTCGAAAACCCGCTGCTGCACTGGATCGTACAGCACCGAGCTTGTGTTGAGTATCTCCCGCAGCTGATCCGCCGGCCAGTCTGTTCCCTCCACGCGGATGTGGTTGGAATCGGAATCGCTTTCTTCGGCCGGATGTTCCGACATTGTATTCAGTGCGAGGGATAATTCCTCCAGCTTCATATCGTTCTGCTGAGCCAGATTGTGCTGATGATGGTGACGATCACTGTCGTTTGAATGGAGCACGATGTAGTGATGAAGTTGGTGCGGTTGCGACGGATTGGCTCGATCGGTGTCGTTGTCCTGCGATTCTGCCCTCACGTGGATATGTAGCACCGGAAGAATGACACGCAGGGGCAGCACCAACTCGGGCCCCGTTACGGTTAGATTAGCGAACGGGTCAACGTCGTCCTTGGAGCTCCCGGAACGTTCTCCGCCAGAATCGTTCTCATTATCCTCTTCCTCGCTGAACGATCCCTCTCCCTCATTATCCTCCTCGCCACCAGTAGGGGTGAACTCATCCGAAGCATCTTCGTACGGTTTGGTGCCATTTGCGGAACCAGCTCCAACCGCTTCACTGTGCTTCTCATCATCCAGTACCGTCGAGTTGAGGAAGTTCTCGAGCTGCAAAATACAACATACGCAATCATCGTGATGCGATCGACGGATCCCAACCCGATTGTTTCGTGCTGGCACGTACCTCGCATTTGCCGCACGGACGATCGTAGAACGTGGACAGGACGGCCGCCTTGACGTACGCATACTGGAGCAGGCTCCAGGGCGGCTGAATGATGTACGAAACACGCGAGCAGCGATCTATCACGTACACCTGAAACTCCCGCAAGCCGAACAGCGCGAAGGTGCGATTCGCGGTCAGCCGGTTGGGATAGACGGTGAAGTTGTGCTCGCCGGCTAGTGCCTGAACCGAGCGGAAGAAATCGGTAAAGTTGTACTCGACCGGCTCGTACGGCACGCGGTGCAGGGATGCGCTCAGCAGAAAGCGTACCCCGTTCCGGTACAGCTCCTGGCTGCGAAACATGCGGTAGAGATTGTTATAGCTGCGCGGGAGGAAAAAGAAACAAACACCGAACAAGCAAAAAACAGGTTAGGAAACCGTATTTTCTAACTAGCCTAAACCGTATCACATTCGTTGCCTCATTGTAATCACCGGGAAAAAAAAGGCTGGAATCCTGACGCCCATCGGTCACGGCGCATCCTTCTCCGTGAGCCCGGATAGCTCAGTCGGTAGAGCGTTGGACTTTTAATCCAACGGTCTGGGGTTCAAGTCCCCATTCGGGCGGTGTAAAAAACTACTTTTTGTTGTTCTCCGGCGCGGAAAAACAAAAACATAATTCAAATACCCAAATACATAAATCAAATTGGAAAGGTGTTATGGATGGAAGAAGCTATAATTTGATAGCATTTTGTAGTTGAATTTTTTTATGGAATATTCATAGCAACAAAATTCAAAATTGTAATTAATAATCTTGTCGTAAAGGGCCTACAAACCGCCAAATTTTATAACAATTTGAATGACTCTCTGTTATTTCGATGGTACAAAATTCGCTTCACAGTGATATTCAGAAACAGCGATCGATCAGAACTGCAAATAATCAACTAATGACTACTAACATGCCTAATAAAAGAAACCCACTTAGCACACTTAGCCCGTGCAAACTTTACACTACACTCACAGGTTGATCTGTTCGCGATAGTCGATCTTGTTGTAGTGGATCGGATCCCGGTCGGCGAACACTCGCGGCGTTTGCACGGGTTTCGGGGGTGCCACATTGAACAGCACCGTGACTTTCCCGAGAAAGTCGTCCGCCGCATCGGAGAACGCCTTTTCCACGATCGCCCGGTCGAGCATGCTGCACGTTTCCAGCTCCTCGCTGATCATCATTTCCTGCGCCGCACCCAACGACCCCCCAAGCAGCACCAGCAGCGGAAGCCAACACCAGCAACACCGCAGCATCGCTAACGGTGTGTTTATTTTACCCGCCGGCACGTTTGAAGCCGGTCTGCTCGATCGGCCGTTGCACCACTGCAGCTTTTCCCCAACACTGTGGCTGGATCTGTCCGTTCGATCGCTCGCTCGATCTTCAACTGAACCGTCCGCTGGACACGGAATCAGAATCGAGCTCGCGAGCTGCCGTTGATAAATACCAGAGCTGTGAAACCGCACTGGGGCTTTTCCTTTTTCACATTGCGCCGCGGTCTCGCTCGGTGCTCTCTTTTCTCTTCTCGCTGTTGCGATGGTCAAACTACTTGCCCCTTGCTGATCCTCACATCACCGCATCGCCGATCGTCCCGTACGCTATTTGCTGGTGCGCATCTTCTTCTAAGTTAAAACAACCGTACCCGTGCGCTCTCAGGCCGATAACTGGTTTGCTGCTGCCTTCTGGAATTTCTCCCCTATGCGATGCGGTTCCCAGCGGCAGTGTGGGGGCGATATATACATGGTGCTTACGCAGTGAAACTGTTGCCTCGGGCGGCTCGGGTTACGCATCAGACCGATCTTGAGACGCGCGCGTCACGGCGAGCTTTCCCGGTGGTCGACCGGGGTAAGGCTGATTTGTGGCGACGTAAGGATGGAAAAAAGATACCTGAAGGACCCCACGGGTCACCTGGTCGTGCGATGAAGATATGTTATATTCTGAAACGAGATTTTTAATGAACATAAAAATTAATGGACAAGCGCTGCCATCCGTTCACAAAGGGAAGAAAGATTTGCGGAAGCGGAACACACAACATAGGACATTCAACAAACACTTCCTAGCATACCGAGGGTTTAAAAACTGTTCGATACAACTTCTACAGCCCTCCTTGCATACGCAACGGATCAATGAAATGTACCACGGTGATGAAGCACGAGGAAAACCGAGACGATCAAAGCTGATCGTGCACATCATCCACCGTTGAGGTTTTTCATGCAAGCCTCTCACTCTTCGAAGAAAACGACCAGAAAAAGCCACGAGCACAATAAAGTGAACTTATTATTCAGACCTATGCAGATCAACAATGTAAGTAAGTGCCGTGTGCGGTGTCTTGTGCAGCATCCCTCCCACGCAGCGCCTCTTGAGATAGGAATGTTGCGCCACTGGGGCATGCGTTCAAAAGTGCAGTACAATCATTGTCTGTTGTTATTAGTTCATGGAAAGTCAATTTGTCAATGGCGATTAAAAGGCCGCCCATCCTCCCCCCCCTGTGGCGAGGCAATTGAGGTCCGTTTGATTTATTGCGTATATATGTACGGTTGCTCACATGCATCGCGAACGATCAATTTGATCGGACACAATTTCCATCGCCATTGGGAGAACCGGGGCTTTAAAGTACGGCGATGCTGTTCGCCCGCGAGATACAGTTTCTTAAGCGCACGGGCTCGTTGAGGACCCGTTATGCCTTGCTTCCGGTACGCATGTAAAACGCACTAGCAATCGGTAACCGTGTGCCGTTCGATGGTGTATGATGGAAATAGTTACGGAAAGGGAATTTCTATAAACGTTAAGGAATAGAATCGACTTGACAATAAATTGTTATTGATGGTTGATATAGCGTCAATCAAAGACATTTTTTTAAAGTTTGCTGAAATTTGTCCAAACATAACACAAAAAGATGGTAATTTTTAAGCAAACTTGGTAACGCCACGGTCTCGTGGCCTCCGTGGCGCAATTGGCTAGCGCGTTCGGCTGTTAACCGAAAGGTTGGTGGTTCGAGCCCACCCGGGGGCGAAAGATGCTTTTTGTGCGGGCTAAGGAACAGAACGTCAGGACTCCTAACTCAGGAGTGTCAAACGTATGGTATACGGTCAGCGAATGGCCCTTGTGCTACTGCTGATAAATTATACATTAAGTTTTCGATGAATGATATTTAGTTTCCATCCTACAGTTCTGTTAAACAAGTTTCTATTTATCTTTCGCTTTGATGAGTTAAAAGAACTTTTAATTCCGAATAGTAAACGTATGGCGGGTGATTTTTTTTTTATAAACTGCGGCTCGCGAAAAACTGGGAGATAAAACTTGCGGGACGTCGATGAAATCAGTTAAACATACCAGTCTCAACTTGTAAAACACGCATAAAAACACCACTATGTACATATACCACGATTTACAGTTTCATCTAGATTTTATTTGCTGTTTTAACCTACGAATAGTCCCTTGGGATGAGTTTAAGACGAAAGGTGTAACAATTATTTTATCACAACCTGCCCATTGCATCAGCCCACTTCTGGCCGTTTCTTATGGGACAAGTTCGAAATCAGTACGACTAGTTTACAATGTAGCAGTTTTCTTTCCCAGCTGCCATATTGTTCTTCGGGAGGAGGTTCAGTAATGCTTATGCTTATCAAACAGATTTGAGCGCTCTTCCGTATACTACAAAGATAATAAAGAAAAGCAATGGGCGTAACAATATGGCAACGATTTCGTTTTTAATTTCATGATCGTCTTTCCTTCGCGATCCCCGTACGTCGTTACACTGTGATTCTTATATTGAGAAAGATGTACTTTGTTCTACGGGGGGGTTCTGTTGCTGGTGATGATGATTGCGATTAATCTTAATTGTGAGTTAGACGATTCCAAACCGGTCTCGTTTAGAGTTAGATCCTCGACGCGTCAATTCTAGCGCGGTGTCTCGATTGGATTACGCCCTAATACTTTTGGCCTAATGACATGCTTTACTTTTAAAACCTGAACCATTCTTTTACTCCTCGTACCCGGGAGATGTAACGTAACGTTCGCATATTCACACGAATCATAATCACGCACCGTTCGTTTGTAACGAATTGGAAGAAACAACGAATGCCCATTGTGCGCGACTACACACTACAAACATACAGATCACTCAGACTTGTTCCTTACAGCTTAAAAGACTAATAATTTTGCGTTTTATGCTTGTGTCAGGTGAACCTTAGATGTTTACAAGATATTTTTACCAATCTGTACAGCATTTGCCGTCGTTTCGTCTCGTTTAACCCTAGAAAGGTTGCTAATGCTCCAGGTAGACGGTCATGAACGCCATCAGCCCGATGCCGAGCAGCAGGGCGGCAAACTGTTTGAACGATTCCCACGGGTCCGATTCGTCCAGCAAATCCGGCAGCACGGTCACGAGCGCAATGTGCAGGAAACCGCCCGCCGTGAACGGGGCGATCCAGGAGGTTTTCGCCTCCAGCGCCGTCGTGGCACCGCTACCTCCGATGGCCACCAGGGCCCCCAGCAAACCGGCACCGGCAGTGAGGAGCTGCGCTTTGGCGGCATCCCACCGGCTGAAGCCGGACCGCAGCAGGATGGCAAAGTCGCCGACCTCGTGGGGAATTTCGTGCACTAAAATGAGCCAAAGGGAAATTGTACGTTAGACTGCCGTTCCTTAACCGAAGAAAATTAGTGAGAAAAGAGAAGAAGGGCACTTACGCAGAATGGCGAACGTGGCCAGTAGGCCGTGCTGTAGCGAAACCAGAAACGAACCGGCCACCGCCAACCCGTGCGTAAAGTTGTCGATCGAGTTGGCCAGCAGATTGAGGTAGCCGGCAACCTTCTTGTGTCCCGCTTCGTCCCGCGTCGGCTCGCCGGCATTCCCCGCCAGGAAGCAGCCGTTCGGCACGTCCTCGATGTCGCACGAACCCTTGCCATCACCGCCGCACATGCCGCCGACAAAGTTCTCCGGCAGTTTGCCACCGCTCCGGCGCAGCAAGCAGGTCGCGATTTCGACGCACTTGGGCTGCGGATTCTGCTCGTCCACGTTCGCGTACCCGGAGAAGATCTTCTCCACCATGGTGAAGAGCAGCAGCCCCCCGAGCACCCAGAGCCCGCTGCGCAGGGACGGGTGCCCGTCGGCCGTCGGCCCCGCGGCCACCTCGTGCTCCCACGTTTCCGGCAGCAGGTGCAGAAATACGTCCCCCAGGAGGCCACCGACGGCGAAGCTGAGCAGAAGCTTCAGGGTCTTCGATTCGGCCGCTAGGGAGCAGATGGAAACAAAGGAAATTGGGGAATCGATTAGAGCGCAATTGACAGCGAACGAAACTGGAACTGCAGCACATGAACGACGATAGGGATCTCGTTGATAGTCACTGCAAGATGGCACGTCGTGGTGCTGCAATCAGCAACGCTGGTGATGAATCAAACGAGATAGAGGGACGCGAGCGCAGCCTAAGTCGGAAATACGGCAAATGGCGTTTCATGCGCCGTAACGAAAAGCAACTCTAATTATCTTTAGCTGGCGATAAAGTACAATAAATTCATCAAATCTCGCTCAAGCATGTCAGCAGGGTGCACTGATTCCGGAGAAGACGAAACAGTGGTTTTTAATCCGATTCATCCTTGTTACTTCAAATTTAAAAAAATCAAAAATGAGCTTCTTTTTCGTAACGCTATTTAAATTTGGTAAAGTTCAATTTTGGTTCACCAAACATAAACAAAATTGCACAATGTCGAAGAGAAATCCTTTAATTATTGTATAGAAATTTAAAAAACGATTAAACGATATTCGTACTGATAGTTTGAGGATCGGCCAATTGGAAAGAGGATCGTACCAATCGCTTAAAGTACTGTAAGATGCGGTGCACTTTGGTCTGGTTTTTCTCCTTTTTCTTCTTGAGTTTTTACCTCAATTTGTGTTGATTTTCGTTGTTAAAAATGAATAATAAACGATAAACTATCATCTTAAAGTAAACCACACCGTATCTGGCAGTGCTTCAAGATATTGTGGTACGATTGTCTTTCTCGTAGATCCTTCAATATATTGGCGATCTCTTCACGCTTCTTCAATTAATCTGTGCGATGCCGATTTCTCTTAGACTTCGGGAAACTCTGTGAAGCAGATAAAATTAATTTACATTGATTGAATTGAACTGTACAAGGATGGATTGAGCACAACATAACATATCCGCCCGCGGCGGCTCAACATGTCGTGCAACAATTGGCAGAGCGCGCGCGCACGCGGCAGGTGAGCGGACACGCGACACCAACGAATCAAAACAACAAAACGAAATGAAAAAAAAAGAATAGTCGACGACCTTGAATAATTCAACCAGGCAACAACATATAACGAAGCAAAACGCCGCACATGACGTTCGTTCGGCACGATCGAGGTGAGCCGGTAGAACAATTTTTGAAGGATTTGAATTAACTTAAACGCATGGTTGAACACTTGCTCGCTCGTGGAAATGTTAGAACACAATAAAAAATAAAAAAAGATAGTGCAAAGAGAAGATGTGACTCACGATCGCTTAGCTCCGACGCATCCTTGCTTTTGGCCGCGTCCGGTATGATGAACATGGGCAGGATGCCGCTCAGCCCGATCAGGGCGGATCCGAGGAGCGAGAAAACCCAAGGCACGTACCCCATCGTGCTGATAAACTCCGGCAGGTAGTGGTGCATCTCCTTGTACAGGTAGACGAACGTTTCGTCCAGAAATGAGCTGCTCACGTTCATCTTTTGTCTGATGTCCGGGTGACCGGTTCCGGCGAACGTTCCCGTTCAACTAAGGAAAGGAAGGGATATGCGCGCTGTCCACACGATGCCAACGATGCCAGGCACACATGCACGGGGAACGGGCGGATATAAACACACACACACACACACACTTGTTGGGTTTGCCGGTACGATGGGATCAGCAATTAGCACACGCTTATTTCGCGATCACTGACTCCCTGCGGCGCGCTTCCGTTGATTGGACTTGTAGTTTCGGTTGTGCAGTTGTGTTCCTACATATCGCGGGACATTTTCCACGAAAATCACCGCTCGTTGTCCAGCCGATAGAGGAATTTTATCGCGTACCAAACGGGACCCCCTCCGGTTGTATCGGGGGCAATTCAAATTTAGAATCTTGCTGCTGTCCGCCTGCGCAGGATGGAAAAAGAAAAGAAAAGAAAACATTTATCACACATACTGAAAAGGAAAACCAAAGTACAAGTTATCTATGTCCGTACCAGTTCAAAAACCAAAAAAAAAACCCCCCGAAGAATGAACACTTTACAGAAACTGCAACGTAAAAGTAACGCTCGTGCGTCTTGCTTCGCCCACGGATCGCTCACTAATGAGTCGACCAGCTGTTTTGCCGCTTGCTTATCGACTACAGTGCCACACACAGGGACATACCGACGGCAGTGCCCTGTACGTAGATCGAAGGAAACTTCCTACCATACAAACACCATGCAGCCGGTCGATGATACGCGCGATACCTCGCGGCAGGCGAAAGTGATAAGGGAATTCCTGTACCTACACACAACCAATATCATCCCAACACAGGTACCGAGGCGAGGGCAAACGGTGCGGTGCGTCTTATTTGCGCTCGTGGTGCGTGTTTCTTTTGTTAGCCACTTAACAGTTCGTCTCCGATGGCACTGTGGCACCGTGGGGGGAATATAGTCAACACCATCGCCGTTCCAAAGTGGGGCTGCTCCTATAGATTTTCCTTCCTACCTTCCTGCCTCAGGCCCTCTTATCGTATCGGCTTCTTTAAGTATTCTTCCACTTTTCGTTATCGTTTAACTACCGCAGAAGAAACTAACGCTCTAGAATTATGACGGGCGCGTAAAAGAACGTTTCTCAACCGCGGATCCATGGCCTTCTAGTGAAATTCCACCGATACGTGAACAGTGACCGGCAGTAGAAAAAAAATTAAAATAAGCAACCATTTCTGCGCACGGCTCCACCTCGGCGCAAAACCATTCGCCGATCGCGTGGTTCATGGTTGGCGGTTGGCTGTGTTATTGCGCACTAAAATACCCTCACACGCCTCCCGCCCGCGCCGGTGGTGTGTGGTAGTCATGGTTTCCACCAGCAACACTTACACGGCACAACGACACGGTGACGGTTGGTTCGGTACGTTGGTATGTGAAATGGTTTGCACAGCAACGCAACGCCATCATAGTAGCATCTGGGTGTGGAGCAGGGCAGGAGGATGCGAGGAGTGTATTGGGAGCAAATCTCGTGTGCGTCACCGCGTGTGTGCGACTTCAACCATGAATTTTTCTTTGTTCTCCCGTCTCAACCCGTGGGTAGGTGGGAGGAAGGGTATTACTCATGGTTTTGAGGATATGGTTACACACCACTACCAGCGCGAAACCATCTCTTGCTGTGCGACCGACCACCGGTTCGTCGTGGTTTTTTTTTCTGACCAGCACGATCTTCGGGCGCTGGTAAGCCTGTTGAGCAAAGACAAAAAAAACACCATCGCTTATCTTCAAAACAAGTAGGTTTGCAGAAACAGCACAGCATGAATTCGTCACCGTATGCGTTGTTCGTTGCGGTGGTTGATAATATCCCTAGCATGTGACGGAAAGTCACCAAACCAACAGCAGTGGTCATAACCATTTTCTGCGTAATAACCATTGGCAAGCTTATCTCAACCGTTCGCTCAGCGTTGCGGAGGCGTTCAAGATGGTTCCACTTCATCGGCGTCGAGATAACCCTTCGGTACGGTACTGTCGTCGTATGAATAGGACTTTGTGCATGCATTTTTCACTCTCACTAGATAGGGATGGAACGGATGGAACCGGAAATCAGGCTCAAACGGAATGGAAGTTCCCCGTTGCACTACAACGCCATACATCTTTCCAATAAACAAGGAAGAGATGCTGTATATAATACTTGTTCCGGTAACCAAATCAGGACATCGGCGGCAAGGTTTGTTTGCCAACCAATGATGACAACGGTAACAACCCTATCCCGTTAGAGGTGCATGATCGTTGAGGTGTACAGCATCGAACGGCCTTGAACGATAGTTCACAGTAGTTTTTCTACAGCAACAACAACGGGAAAGATATATACGACAATACGTTCTCAGAAAAGATTCATTAACCCATCAATAAGTCCGGCAATCAGTTGTGTCTTTTATCACTGCAACAATGCTCTTCTTGCGCCGACTAGATCGCATTTAATATGGTGTTCAAGGATATTTTGTTTCCCCGCAAGATGTGTCAACAAGAACAGAATGTAAACACAGGCTACACTGTCAGGGCACGGAAGTTTGGGTACATGGGGAAATAATTCAATTCCAACACTTGCTGCATAATATATCACACGACAGCTTGAAGTCATGACCGAGCAAATCACGCAACACGGAAGCAAACCGTGAAAAAAACGTTTGAAATACAAAACCAATCGCTAGGTTTCGTAAACATAGACCAGCTGTTCACGGGTCAAGTTGGGCACACTTACCGTTTCTCCGTTTGCTCCTTCAAGCTGCTGCTTTCTGCGCACAAATGCCCCAAGCGATCGGCGGTAACCGTTGATCTGTGGTACCAATTTCGACGAAGAATTATTACGACTGAAAATGATTTCAGAGTTTGTTTTGACAGTTCCGATGTACACAAACTCAAGGTGGTTAGAGACGCGGGTGCTTACGCGCGGGTGCCTAGTGAGTGATGACAGCTAGGAGAAAAGATGCAATCGGCTGATGTTTTGAACGATTCTCACCTTTTCGATGGAACCGTTTCCTCAGCTGATGTAATCACCTGTTCTTCAGTTGACAGTCGCTGTCGCCCAAAAAACAACTCGCTGGTAGAATTGGAGCCTTTTTTGTGTGTTATCTTTGAAACTTCTCTGAGATAGCGCCAAAAGTATTGGGTACGGACTGTCAAAGATGCTGTGTTGTCATCTTTTCGGCGCCACTTTTACTGGTTTTTTAAAGAACCGTGCAGAAAAATAGTACACTTTTGCCGAGACACAGAAAGATTTAGAGTCAGCAATTGATAGATTCTGCAGTTTCGCATACCGGAAATCCTCCCATCTGTAACCGTTCCAATCAACCAGTTGGTGTTTTGAGCTAGCAGCGAAGGATAGCTGATCAAAGGAATCCACATGGGATGCTGGTGAGTAAAACAGTAGTTTCCGAGTGGTTGGTGCGGTTGGCTGCGTTTTTTTTTAACTGTGTTTAGTTGTGTACCAAGTGATTGTGATTCTTTCCTATCATTATTATCTTCCCAATCGCGTCATACCATAAGGAGAGCATTGGTTTGAGGTTGGAATCATTGAAATTGTAACCCCCCCTTCCACTCTACCCTCGACCATTTTTTTTGTAGGAAACTGGCGTCCAGCACTCTTTAACAAAGGACTGATCAAGTGCTCTCCGTCTAGGGTGTCCTTTAATGTAGGCATCTTGAAGGCAAATTGTTGGAGAAACTACCACACATCGATTCCACCCGCATCCCACCTGGTGGTGCCGAGTGGACAATGGACAACTGTGTCGGCATCGGTGTGAAAAGTGATGATGAAACGTCCCACGTCCTGTGTTCCGGTGGCGATGGTGAAAGCCTTACCATCGTATCAACGACACTGCCGGATCACGGCAGCCGAAAGCAACAACAAACGGCGCTGGATGCCGATCCACTCAACGAACGGACAAGCTGTGGCATCGGAACACCAACCAGGGATGCAACCATCTTTCGGTTGCAAAAATGCTCCACGAAGATATTTGGCCTTTCACCCGTTTCGGAAATCTCCGCTGCATTGCACTGTACCGGATTGGATACACCCAAACTGAGCCGAGCAGGTATTTCACAGCTGGTCAGCAATGGAAAAGGTACGTCCAATTTCACTAACCCTATTGTCTATGACCGCCTACCCGGGAGACAAGTTTTAGGAAACAAACATTTATTTTTCGACATTTTTCGGCAGTATCCCCATTACATACCCGGGTAGGTCATACATTTCGTGTATGGGAGTTGGCTTACTTCATAGCACATATCTTTTGTCGTTGATTTCGTATCGAGTTGAAATTTGCTGTGAACCTGCTCAACATTGTTTACTAACTTATTGTCCGTAGACTTGAATTTAAAAAAATCATGAAAAGGTTTATTTTTTGCTACGTCTGTTGATTCCTTCAGAATACGACTACGACACTAAACATTTTAATTTTCGCCTACCTTAACTCGAGCTTTTTGTTTCTGTTAAAATTTTCTATTAAAAATAAATTTAAAATCAACTTACGCAGTTAGTTCTCTTTATTTTCACCGTAAGTGCCCCACAATGAGGTGGACCTTGTAGAATTTTTAACTGCTCTAGGTAGGACCCTTACCGATGGTTAATATCAATGACCAGCGTACCCAATGTCTGGGGATTCGTAATGACCAGGGTTGAAATGTCGCACACATGCTACATATATTCTCTTTCATATATATACTAGCCTTTTTATGCCCTGCCTTGCTCGGGTAAAATCATGGTTTTGCAATAAAATCGGCTTTTGATTGAGGGTCTTCTGTTGGTCCCTGTCGGTTTATGTTGATCTATTCGAATGACGTTCTTTGCATCTTATCGAAGGCAACGTGTTATTCTAGTCTAAAGGTTCTAGTTCTAATGCTAAAGGATTTTAAAAATAACAGTATTCACACAATATGTTAGTTTACATTGCTGGACAGCTTTACCAGAAATTTCAATTCGATACGACGTCTAGAAAAAAAGTAAGACATAAAACACGGCTAAATTTATCGTTTTTTTCGATCCGTCGCTGAAACGATAAGAACCGATGCCGGTCTCAAAACGATATGTCCCGGATTTTGTCCGATAACCGCTTCGCGGACAGGGCATACCCCAGGCGAGATTGCTGGACAAACCCCCTGTTTTACGAGTACATCTTTTTAAATCGCGATATATCGTTTGGGATCCGTGCACTCGTTGTACTGTTGCCTATGGTGCGTCATGGCTAGCAGCATAAGAACATGTTTATGTTGGTTAACGTGAGATGTCGCTAGGGTGACGAATTTGAAACATAAGATTTATGCTACAACACTGAAAAAAAAAAAATACTCGTTTTATCTCTAGGACAAAAGAAGGAGAATCACATTAAGGGCAAAATCGTCTACTTAAAATGTTCATACGTCGAAGGTGAACTTAAATCTCCCTGAAATTGTAAATTAAACTTTTCGATTTGTTAAATGTTTGTAAAAACACTTTGCCGCGCCATAACAACGTAAGGCTGTTTACATTTTCCGTTATGCTTCATAGAAACGTGACCACCCCTTCGACAATGTCACGGGTTGTCGTGTTTCCATCATAAAATCTTGGCTGCTTTAGTGCATTAGTCAGGGTGTAGAGACTGCACAGGACGTACGAATGCGCACTCCCTCCTCCGCACGTTATAAATAGACCACCCCTTATTTCGGGGGTTCGATTTCACTGAAAGGTTTTCCACGCCTAATGCATACCGGTCCCTGCCATCGCATCGACTGGTTATACTGCCAGCTGTAATGTTGTGGAAACCCTTTTCGATTGTGTCAGTCATCAACGAGGAAATGTGCCACATCTAAACGCGGGTGGCTGGGTTCTGTTGTAAATAGCCTTTTTGAAAACATAACGGTTCACGGTTTCGAAATGGCTAAAGTTAAACACCCTTACTAGCAGAACTTGAGGCGGGAAACGTTTTCATTTATTAATGTACGTTTTAATTTTCATTCAAGCAATTTATCAAAAATACAAACTTATTGGTTTCAACAAAACTGATTTCGATAAACGAATTGGTTTTAATGTTTTTTCAACTTACGGAATGGATGATTTTGAACATTTTGCATCCCAACACACAAAAGGAGAAATTAACATTTTTCTTTGCAGTTTAATTTTGAAAGATGCAAATGTGTTCCTCAAATGCATTCTTCCTGAAAAGACTTCGTTTAAGGTCTGTCTGAATGTAGAGCGGCATGGAAAGCAGCTCAAAGCCTGTCACTACACATCACCCTGGTCGTCACAGAAATAATGCAAATGATCGGAATCCGGATTTTTGGGCGCCAAATTAAAGTTCGGTGGCTGGATCTCCCGAGCGCAAAGAGATGCTCAGTGGGCCAGAATGGGAAGATGCCGGTGCGTGGAAAAGGGCCATAAGGAGTTGGCAAAAAATAGAAGGTTTAAATGGCCTCAGAACAAAGGCCTGGTGGACGAACAAAAAAGGAAAAAAAAGGCACCAGGATCTTGATTTTCCTTCCTGTTTTCCTTCGCTGTTTTTATACGCGCACTAGGTCTTGCCATCTTCCGTGTTTCTCCCGCCGGTCGTCGGCTCATGCTTGCTAGCGATCAGCAACCCTCGTCGTGACGAACCCCACCGAATCCTCGGCGGTGCCGGCAACGGCCCCGGCGCTGTCAGGGATTATTACCGGTTTGCGAATCCCCGATTCAGGCCCCTGCTTGAATGCGCGAAGGAATCGAGAGTCCCTTTAAATTTTCTTAAAAGGTCACCTCCTGTCGTGCCGCTGTTCCGTCTTTTCCGAGCTCGGGCTGTATGCAACTGCACCCTTATGGGTGTGTGTGTGTGTTGGTGTCCGGAGAACCCTTTCCAGATTTTTCTTCCGGTCTACGCTCTAGTGTGGTTCGCGCAGCTAGTTGCTGGCAGGACGAAAATGCGCGCGCGCGCGCACTTTAGCGCCGGCAGCACCGACAGCAGCAGTTCAAGCATGCTTATTCCTGCCCAAATGGAATGTGCACGACCCGGCCCTTTGGGGTTTTCCCTGCTAGACGGCCGGTACGGGAGTGCGCGCGCGCGTTTTCTTCAAGGCTCATTATGGGTACGCTCCAGTGACTTCCCGGTGGTGGTGGTGGTGGTCGAATATGCGTGCGTGTGTATGTGCGCTTGATGCATTCGGTTGATTCGAAGGATGGCAATTTATGCTAGCGCACATAATAGAGAATCTATCTCGCTTTCTTTCCCACTCGATCAAGCATGTAAGAGTAGACGTAACCGTCACCCGGCGCATTCATAATTAAACATGAGTGTAAATACATGTATAAAATAGTGCTAGGTGTAACTAGTGCAAGACGGGGACTGTTTTCCCTCGGCACAATTGCTCATACCGTTGTTACAGGTACAATTTTCGTTTGACGAGAGCCTGGTCTCGGCCAACCGTGAATGTTCTATGCGATAGGGGCGACCCGCTTGCCACCGGGGTGCCTACGATACGCTGTGTTGGTTAGGCGGACTGTTTTCGGCGCGAAATATGTTTTGTTTTGTATCAAATTTGTATGCTCATGATGTTTTGTGGCGCGAAAAGATCGCAATTGCTAGAAACAGATACAAGGACCAATGAGTTGTTCGATGTACTTTTAGGTATCAAGCTAAGTAACGTGCGCCTAATTTTCCGGACACCTCAGTGCTTTTATGACACACGATAGAACATATGTGGCACAAAAAACACATTCCCATCATGCAACTTATGCGGGTTGATTGAAGCAGACTTAAACCCCCAACAATAGCTCTTCGCAACGCAGCGGTATTGAATGGAGGATTTTTCCCGGTTTCTCTGGCGCACATGCATTGTTCTGAATTTCAATCGTAATTATTCAAAAAACCCCTTTGAAGCACTGATGCAAAATTTCATTGCTGTACTTCTGATTCGTACAACCGAAGGGACTTGACTGCCCTCGGGGTTCTTGATTGATAAAAGCAAGAACTCCTGCCGTGACGTGCTGGCAGCCATTCTGCATACACGCCGAGAATTACACCTTTTTTGGACGGAAAATGAGACCACCTGAAGCAATAACGCCACCGCTACCCCCAGACTGGTTCATCCGTTTTGTGCAGACGAATCGGACTCGATGACGGCCAAACGGTGGAGAACTATCGAATCCAGGACCCCATCCCACCTGGTTGGTCGAGCGGTAATCGCGCAGGCCTTTGACCCGGCGTCGGCGAACGGCGTGCGTCGCTCAAGGAGCAAGATCAAGAAGTCATTCAAAAAGTCAAACCGGAAGCCTATGCGGTGCAATCAGGCACTTCCTCCCCGTGTTCGCTCCATTGCCGGACCGCCGGCTGCAAGTTGCGGTTTTGCAACGGTACGGCACACCCGATCGAACCCTAGCGACGGCGTGTGGGAGAGCGAAAGAGGGCACTCATTCCCGCAGTCGTAGACAGGAAGGTAGTAAATGTGCCGTGTTTTCTTACGCCTCGGCAGACGGCCACACCGCGAAGAGGGGACAGAGAAAGGTGGAAGGTAAAAGGTGGTAACCCCCGGGACAAAAGGACGATCGAAAAATTGCCAGCACGAGCCAAAATCTTGGAGAAAATTTTCTTCTCCTTTTGTTCGACGCTCGTCGGCGGGGTGAGACTGATACGGGAGCGGTGGTGGGTAGGGGCTTGTGTGTATATTATTGATGAAGCCCTATTGAATGCAGTTTTCATGTGCTTAAAAGCTGTGTGCTTGCGTAGCCGCTATTGTGAGTACTGGATCCTTTCGATTCACTACACAATCTATTGCGTTTGAAGGCGCCAAGGACTTATGGCTAATGTGTGTCGAATGAAAATAACAAGAAGCAAAGCAGCAAAAAAAATAAACCAACCAGTTGCAGTTTGCAATTTATATCCTGCAGGCACGTCTGGCACGAGCGAGTTTCGCAATTCGATAAGAACAGCTGTTCTTCGTTAAAGGTTGATGAAATCATAGGGAAAATTTAATTACAAGTTCAATAACTCCTAGCTGCACATTGTAGATGAATGTTGTTGGGAAAAAATGACTGAAAACATAGAAAAATACAAGCACATTTTAATATTACAGCTTTACGTAGAAACGATATAAAATGTTTGAATAATTTAAAATGTTTCGTTGTAGCACAGTTGAATGCAAAATTAATCATTTACAGTTTTGGTCAAATTTATCCAACATATTGCATGAAGAATAGAACAAATAATGTTGCTCTTCACATTATTAAGTCAAAATATTTTGTAAATATAAAAACGAGTTGGGCATGTTTTTTTTTACAATCGATTAAAAATTCAAGAACAGCACATGGTGACTGAATGCTGAACTAGTTGCCTAGACATCGGGGTTCGTGGGCAAGGAGCGTAAACGGTGCCACACATTTGTACGCTAATGACGCTATGAATGGGCCTGCTTCACGTATGGAAGATGGTAGTTTGTGTGTGGGTTTTTTTTTTTAATTTTCTGCCCTGTTTCCTCGACCGTCCAGCTCCTGTCGCGGCAAGTGTTTCTACCATCCTTTACGCCCGAGCAATCAAGCAAGCCCCCTAGTGCACGGTTCATCCTTGAGCCATCGTCCCCGCATCCCAGCGATGTTCAGTTCACCTCGAGCCCACCGTGGTCAGCAAAGCGTGATCGTCAGGACACGTGCCCGATAAGCGCGGCGATCGTGCGGTGGCGGACGCGGCTGCTTTGCCGCAAGAGGTATGCCGGTTCCCAAAAGGACCTTGGCGCTAGGGAGTTGTTTGTTAGATATTCATGTATTCTTCACCGTTCGAAAGGAGTAATTTAGGTACGGAGTTTCGTGCTTCACACGGTCGGCCATTCCCCTTCCTGGGGGGGAATGTGTTTCAATGTTGAACACGCACTCTACTTGCCGGAGTATCTTTTTTTTCTAGAATCAAGATAAGCCCCCGGATCGACCGACTACCGTCTGGGAAGGAAGTGGAAGGATAATAAACTCTGTGAGAAGGAACGGCTCCCGGTGAATAAACTCTGGCCCTACCAATGTAATAAAGGTCACCTACACTTGCCTTGGTCGCGAGGAGCGATCGGATCCCATTTATATTGGCTCACGGAGGTCATACAGTTGATAGTATTTGAACTGAGGCGAAATGGAGGAAGGATTCCCCAGTAAGGACCCATCTGGAGGACACTGGCACGTGCCCGATGTGTCCAGCAATAATACAGCCATAATGTAATTAACTTTTCTTTATCCGCGTTTCTTCGTGCCCCGCGATACGCTCTGTGGAGCATCCTGGCGGAGTCTTCAAGGAGTAGTTTGTGGGACTTATGAATAATCAAACACGTGCCCGTTAGCGATGCATCACCTCGCTGCATCACTTCCGGGTCGGGCACTGCAACTTCCCGTAGAACAGAGGTGCAGACGCAAGTGGGCCCTAAGTTTTTGGGTTTCTTGAGCTGTGAGGTGTAGCCTTGGCCGGTCTACGCTGGGGTCCATTGAATGGCAGTTCTCGTCCTAGTGTTTTTCGGTGCTGGGCGATTTTTAGTCACACTATAGCGGGAACATGAGGAAACGAGACAGAAAGCGAGAGGGTTGAAGAACAAAGAGAGGGAGGAAAACAAAGCGGAACCTACTTTTTGTCGATATGTATCGTGCAAGGGGTGTACACTTTCTCGTGACCTCATGCTATCCTGCCAACTGCATGCAGTGCAGCCATTGTATGGGGGAGATCCGTAAGTTCGCGTTCTGTGTGCCGTCGTCCAGCCGGCATCGCTAGGGCGCGACATTGGGCTGCAAAAAAAAAAAAAAGAGTACGCAACGCACCACGCTGTTAAAATGGTAGCGCATTGCGCCTGCGCGCCACTCAACAGAGAGGTGCGGAGGGCGAGAAAGTGCGCCAACGTGACCATATGTTGAAATTATTGGTCGGTCGGTCTGTCGGTTCCCTGTTGGTTTTTCCCCGCTGTGACCATTTGCGTCCATTGATCAGTCGCGTAACAAGGACGTGCGTGTTTTATGCCGGCTGTAGATGCGAAGTCGAATCCCTTCGAAGTCCCCGCATTGGGGTGGCGGTGCTGGGTCGCTATCGGCTCGAGTATAGACACACACAAAAAAAAAACCCATTGAGAGGCTTTGAGTGGGGGTCACTTTTCCTGCCGATGTGTTCGCCTGGCGTGACGCCGAGGGAAACGCCGTGCAGATCGTACGGGGCCGATGTACCGTGGTGCTCCTTTCTGCGTGGTGCCGCATTTATTGACTGCGAATATGAACAGTTTTCGGCATGGATGCTATCGAGGGACCCTTCTAGCGCTTCTCGTGTTCTCAAGTCTCGAGTAAAATCTTGACAGCTTCAGCTTGTCATTTGCCGACATCCAGCAAGGAATCAAGCGAGCCTCAGGAGAAAACGAGAGTTGTTAGTTTTGTCAGTATTGATTCTCCTTTCCTTTCCACGTATGTCTTACTCTTAACGTGACACCAGAAAACCCAACACAAACACAAGAAACTAATGTTCTAAATATAACAAATCCTCCCTCCTTCAATTCCCGCGAGGCGGCTGCGCTAGGTTCCAAGTGACAGGAACGGTTTTAACGCACGCTCGAAGAAAAGACGGCGCGCGCTAAGAAATAAGTACGCCTTGGAGTAATTAGCATTAGGCTGCACGGTTGAGCGAGTTTGTGTTGTGTGTCCCTAACCTCTCCCAAAACCTTATGTCGCCCGGTAGACGAGCCGGTAGCTCCAGGCCGCGTCTATTACCACGCTCCCGCAGGACGAAGGAGTGTCCTGGCCGTAATGTATTCACCTACCGTCAACGGCTTCACCTTATCCTCCTCCAGCTCGGTTGATGACCCCGTCCCAGTTGTGTGGGTTTCCGTTAACGGGAGGGCTCTAGTTTTAAAATTTTCCCTCCATTTTTCGCGGCTTTCCACATGGCTTTCCACACGGGTGCGTAGGAAGGTCTTGGGAGTTACTATTGTGTCTAAAGCATGCGAGCATGCGCATGACAGATACCAGAGCCAGTCCTCTTCGGTAGCAGTTTCTTATCTTGGAGTTTATTTCTAGCTCCTCATCGAAGAGGAAAAACCTTTCAACATAGCTGTGAATGGATTTGGCGCGTGCTAAGATTTGTATCGAAACTTCGAGCCACGGCTGCGTGTCGGAGCGGCGATGCGAGGCGGAACCAGACCAGAAGGGAGGGCGGCAATTTTGCCGGAACTGTAAGGCGCAAGGAAGGAGCTGAGCACTGCAGCCGCAACGTAGAAGAATCGAGGGTGTGCTCCGGCGCTCGCGCGTAAGAAGCGCCAAAGAAAAGCTGTCAGCTGTTCACGTCTTCGGAAGGGCACGCGCCGAGAACGGTTCCTTTTTCCATTCTTCTTCGCCCGTGTATTTGTCACCGGTACCTCAGGGTGTGTATATGATAGGAAATGAAATTTATTACAGTTTTGTTAGAAGTTTCTGAAGCCAATGTCCCTTGATCCTGCTAGTATCAGCCGAACTCGACCGGCAGGAATCGGTAGCGAGGCGACATATGGACTCTGTGGCCGGGTGTGGCAGGAGTCGATTCGTTTCCTTCAGGGAGCAATGAACTGAAGAAAAAAAAATCTTCTCGTATTCGACTCCTTGACATTTGATTTCCTTACTAGAAACAAAGATCAATTATTCGTTTCAATTGTTTTTTGTTGCTGCTTTATCTTTTTTCATAAGTAACGTTTTCATAGTAACTTAAATTTATAACAAAGTGAGTTAAACCATTTCTGCTTTAGTGCATGCATACGTTCAACAAATGCATTAAGTAAAAAAAAAAACGATTCACCTTTTTGTACTTTTGAACAATGATCGTTAATACAAACGGCACTCCCTATGGTTCCCAACAGCGGTATAATTTAATTTTGTTTGTGAGCCAGAAAGACGCTACACAATAAGTGCATTGTGCACATTAGGTGGTCATCGGGATCGGAAGAATTAAAAATTTGGCGCCAAGCTTCGAACATATTGGTCTTCAACACATGTGCCAATGCTGGAAGCAATTCGATACCAGCTTCAATTTAACATATCAGAGCAAGAATAAACGATTATCGAGAGAATATTGTAATTATACGAGTTCATATGGCAGTAAATCAATTAGCAGCTAACAGTGACGACAAATCTATTCTTTTTTGTTTTGTAAAATATTTCTTCGATCTTGTAAATAACACGAATGTTTGGATCTATTCTGAAGCAAAAATGCAGCACTCGTTGCTTTGCTACAAAAACGTTTCCCTCCAAAAACTACAAACCCTCGCCAGCACCGGTGCGCTTGCGCAACAACATTCGTCTCCGGAGAAACTGCCCTCGGTGCGCCGAGGGAACGTGTTTGGCTGCGTTTCATTCCTACATTTATTTTCACGACTCGTCCCCGATCCTTTGGATTTTAATCCCAGATCCTTACGGGTAAGGTTCTCGTCTTCCGGAAGGTAAAAGTAATAGTCATAAATCGGAAATAAATCTCTCGTTCTCGCAGGGATTTCCCTACGGTTGGCAGCCTTCCTCTCGCTCGCTCCTTCCGATTACGACGCTTCGATTCGTCCCCCTGCGTTGACGGGTTTGCTCGCTTCTCAGCACCGGCAGCCGCTAGCTCGATGCCTGTCGATGGACGTCAAATCAGGAGTTGGGAAATGTCTTCAACTTTTCCTTTCTGGCACCACCAAGGCAAGGAAAGTGGGACCCTGGCATGGACCGGATGGTAATAACTCACCACCCCAAGACGATGTTGTGCGCAGGAAGGGAAATGGAAACCGTCAGGACTGGCCACAATACGAACGAGGCAGCCGTGTGTAGGAAGGAGGTATTGCAGCATAATATTAACATTTTTGTAGCGCCTAGCATTGCTCGAGCTGATGCAGGATCCACGCGAAGAGGGAGCGAGTGGGCATAAGTAGTGTTGGGTACACTTTTAAGGGAAATAATGCATTCTGATCCTTCGTCCTGTTTGGATGATGCTTCGTCCCTGTGCTTTCCGGCTAGTGATCTCGCACTCTCGCAGCATGTTTCCATTGTTTAATTAAATTTAGAAACATATCGTGTGCGGAACACGGCAATGTATGCAACTGTGTGTTGCCTCTGCGCTTCGAGTGCGACTGATGGGAGCGTTTGTCGCTGTTGTTTTGGTTGTTCTTGCCACCAGGAGTGTTCGCATTTCTATAACACTTCACCGTGCTCGAGAACGATCGATAGTGATTGGCTTCCAATCGAACATTGGCAACAAGAGTTCGTAAAGAAGCGGGGAAAACATTCGGTAGGGCAGGGGGCGCAAAGAAATTGTTTCCTTGTGCAGGCTGCAGCTGCGTTTTCGGCTAAGGGAGGGAAAAATTCGATCGAGACTTTATCGGCGTTTGTTCGATTTTCATTGCGTTAGAAAACGTCTAGGGAGCACAAGAACCATCGGGCATTTTTTTAGTAACGCAAGTCAAAGAAATAACTAAAAAGAAAATGTGCGCCCATTCCATCCAAGAGTCAAACAATTTTCTTGATCTGATTTTTTGTGGTATGTTACAGTCATTCAGAAATTCCTGATAGGTGACTGCCCAAGTCAATGACACTTCAGCCAGGAGCGGTTCTGAGTTGCAGAGTGCCAAAATCTGACAGAAGAACCAGCTCTTGGTCGTCTCAAGTTAATGAACTGCGCTTGCCGCCGTTGCAGTGGGCAAAGAGAACGGAAATGGGTTTCGGCGCAAGGTGAACGCGAAGAATAGCTTTGATAAAAACAAACCGCCCGAACTGAATTAAATTGGATCGTCTTCGGGAGGCTTCGATCAGCCCAGCGGCGTTGACTTGTCATAGAGCAGCGAGAGACAATTAAAACCTCAGCCTCTGCCTTGTTTTCGATACGGTTGCAGATGCAGATAAAGATGGTGTGACGCTCGGGGGGCGTTCGATGGTGGACGATGGGTGTAATTTAAATGCAGAACCATTCCGCGACGAGAGGACGTCATCGTTAATAGTAATGCTGGAAGTTATGGTTATTGCATCCTTTGCATAAAGACGTTGGTCGGTTTCGAGGCTCGGCCCGATTGGTTTGCTCGTACTGTAGGGTATATGTGAACCGTGTTTTTGTCTTCTCTGTCTTCTATTGCCTCTGCGCCATTACGCTTAATTAGTTGCATATTAATGGATCTTTTAGTGAAAGGTTGTCGTTCTTATACTGCTTCTTTCATTCCCTGGATGCAAGTTTTTGATTTTTAGCTGAGATTTTCCCGGGGGATGCTTTCAACGCTTGCCCCCGAGCGGTGAAGAATAAAGTCATTTTTTCGCAACGGAACAATTTTTTATGAATGACATAATTATGGTGAGAAAGGAGGAAACTCGCGAAATGGATGCCATGCTTTTAAAAACGAAACATAAAGTAGCTGATTCTATCTGCTTACATTGAGATTAAATTTCGTTTAATACGCCAATATGCACGGTTAACAAAAAAAACAACTTAATGTAGTATTTATCATGGCCATGTTGTGATTTGATCATTTACGGTTCGATCCCAAGAAAGGGCTGAAAGCACTCTCATATGCTCCTTCCGGCATAGCCCGAATATTTGAACGAATTCCAAATACTCTCTAACATTTGTTTTACCACTAACTCAACGCATGCAGCGCTCCATCACACCGCAGGACAAATTTCTCACCGTTCGATTAATTTCCCTTCGGGGCGCATTTCGTTCTTTTCACTAGCTTTTTCTTACCCTTTTTTCTTCAGCTTCCCCTTCGTATCTTGTTGCTAGCCGTTCGGTTCTTTACGGTAAATCAAATTCGCAAAGAGTTCACCGGGAGCGCACAGCAGTGAAAGGGAAGAAAGTAAGTGAAAGGACGAACAGCCTAGGAATTATTTGATTAGGCAGGGTGCGAATACTGGTCGCTTAGTCCCCTTTCTCCTGGCCCATGATGGCGGCGTGGATGCGCCTTCGGTGCATCTTTTGCTCGCTAGCGATCCAGCGCACGGTATGAATAAATTATCGAATTTCCTGCAACTTCCAACTGTGGGCCCCCTTAATTTATTGGCCGTAATTAATCCGACGGAATATCGATTAGAAGATAGCACCAACGTTTCCTTTGCTTAGGGTCGCGATGAACCCCGAGATGAAGCGCGTTTGCTCGCGTTCTGCATAGGGCTGCAGGAAGCTGGGACTGCAACCAACTATAGATGTCTTCCGAGGAGATTGCATAAAACATGGAAATTGCAACCAAACAAAGGTTTCGGATGAATGGCACAGAATAGAGGTCCTTGTTTGGCAATCACACGGCTTGGTGGGTTTTTTTTTTTCTTCTGCCAGAGCTGCCGCATAGGGAAAAATAGTGGTGTGATAAAAACGAAAGAATGGTACCCCACAGGGTGTGACTATGCTAATGTTGGTATGCGTTTGTGCATGCCGACAATGGAAGCAAATTAACCGAGGCAAAGTAGTCCCGGGAGTGGCAAGAGGGATGATTAGACGCGATAAAGCTGGTGCCGGAGAATGGCGGTGCGATTTGCGTGTGGAAAATCACGCCTGCTAGCGCCGGCGGGCAGGACGGCTCCGTTGTGTTGTTTGTTTCTTCGAGGGATGAACGGGCATTCGAAAGGAGCTGCGGGGAGGGGATGTGGCGTTGCAAGATTGTGCGTTAGAGTTTAGTTCGTTTTAGGAAGCTGTTTGGCTCACTTTCCTCACCAGCAACGTTCGATCGAGCTATCTGGCGAACCAGAAGTCACATCCTAGTAAGAAGGCTGTCTACAGCTGCTGGTGCTGGTTGATGGTGGTTGCCGCGTTGCTTACCGCCGACCGCCTTTTCTCCATTTGGACAGATGCATCTTAGGACTGCAAAATGCCGTACCACACCCCAAGTCGACGGCAAATCCCTTCGAACGTCGAAGAAACTGCGCAAATTATTAGTTCCTGCAAGCGGAGGAACGTCTTGGATTTGCTTAGAATTGCTGCTGCACCCTTCGATGATATTAGCGGATCGATGCAACAGGATCCTTTCGCCATTGATGAAGTGAATAGGACATTAATTTTTTGGTTGATGCTGCAAGAAGGGATGGTCGGGCGAAGAAGATGCGCTGCTACCGCTCGTCCCCGTGATGGGAGGGTGAGCCTGCGGAAGGATCATCATCAGGATCAATGATTTATCAAACGTCAATCGGGGACTCCGTTTTCCTCGGGCGTCGTCTTCGGGAGGACGGGAGTACTGAGGTGAACGAGTCTGAGGCTCATCGTTGGGTTCGTTTACCTGCCCCGACCAGGTCGCTGAACCAGAGCGCTGCCTTTTTTTCGTTTCGGTGGGTAGGATTTTAGGACGAAATGTGCGCAAGACAAGCAAGGCCCGGCAGCGGGGGGAGGTGCAGAAGAAAGTGGAAAACTGCATCGCCGGGATATCCCGGCCGAGACATGGTAGAGGAGAGAAAAAACGACGAGCACACGAAACCCCGAAAAAGGGAAAGCCAACGGCAATTTAAGGAAACCGTTACGAAGCGAATTTTCATTTTTATTAGATCCCGCCAGCGAAATGGAAAGCGGAAGGGACGACTCCGTTCCTTGACCAGGAAGAGTCCTTGAGCTGGGGCATCCCGTACCGGTCGATGGCGCTGGAAGCAGCGAGAGGGAGAAGGTGAGCGTTAAGATTAGTTGCACAATTAGAACCCTTGTTTTTGCCGATTGCATAGGCTTGATTAGGATCGGTGCGTCAAGGGATAGTTCTCTGGTTGCATTCGTTCTGCTGAGATTTTAGGAAGACCATCAATGTCGTGAGATGATGAGCGTTGAACAAGATAACACATAAATTATCCATTCGCGTCTCCCGGGACGGTACGGGGAAGACGTTTGTGGGCAACGACGACGGCAGCTGGACACTGCGGAAGGATGCGAAGCTAGTCTTGCTTGCATGATGCGATAAGGGACAAGTAAGAGCAAGAACAAAAAAAAAATCCTCATAAGGATCCGCTTAATCTAGAGTACTCTTGGGTTCACAAAGGTCCGTCCAAAAATTACCTGCATATTCCACGTCCACGAGAGGAGGATCTCTAATGACGGTTTGGTGCCCTCGGGCCGCAGCTGGTCCGCGAGTTTTGACGGTTCGCGATGATGGCGATAGGCCCCGCGGGACCTTCTTCCCAACGTGACCCTCTAAAGACGCGGCGCCTTTCCTCCGAGGAGCTGTGATTTATTTTTATTGCTAATCAAAATAAACCGTAATCTTAAAGAACAATGGTGCGCCGATCGCGCGCTACCACGGGAACGCTGACCGCGGACTCGCGAACCCGCGAACCCAAATAGGGTAAAAGAGGGTGACCCTCTCCGGTCAGCCGTTCGTCGGCGCGGAAAAGGGTTTCGCCAGTGTCCGTCGCGTAAGGTCAGCGTAACGTCGGTGTAAGTCAGTGACCCTTACCGGGTTTATTCGCCTCGAAGTGCTGGAAGATATGATATCGGAATGGCGAAGGATGGGCATCCGACCGGTGCACATACGGCGACCCTTGACTGGCCACTTCAATCTTTGGTTTTGTGTTAGAATCTCCCCGTGCTTGCAGCAGGTCCGCGGACCCGAATGCCCTCAAGCGTAAAACAAACGGACTTTCTCCTGCCTTCTTCGCGTTGCATTGTGCACCCGGGTGTTATCTTGCCCTCGCCGCTCATTATGCTAAGCCATTCTCTTCCGTTCCGGTGCGTTCCTTTCTTTAACGATTTATTTACCCGCGAAGAGAGCGCATGTAATGCCCTGGGACCGGACAATGTCCCATTGCACGGTCAAGAACCGTCCTCCCGGTGGCGGTCACTCGCGGATCCTAGAATTAATGCATAATTAAACGGGTGACCCTTTCGCCGACTTCGGGACATATTACTGGTCAGAAAGTGGTCACCGGACATCTCCGACCGACCGACAGTCGAGCGCGCGGACGGCGAAGAAATGTGAACCTACTTGACTCCCGGGGCATCAGTCCATTACGGGCGAATCTTCGGACGGTCGCGAGAAGGACGCGCCCGTCATTGAGATCAAGGGTGCTCGAGGCGCTTTCCACTGTCCGCAGCTCAACTTATTGTCCGGGATGTAAGTTCGCGGGATGCGGCCGCTGGTCAGCGATCGCGGGCTTAGTGTTTGTTCTGCAGAGGTGCCGAAGGTAGCGCACCGGACGGGTTTGCTGCTGCAGCTCCCTTTCTTTGCCTTTGTGCTTTTGATGTAATGTTTCTATGCGTGCGCGTTCAGTGAATCTGTCACGCGTGGATGGAAATATTTTGGTCACTGGTGCCGAAAACGAACCATAGAGAAAAAAAAAACAAAACTCAAGAGTGATGGACGCGGTGATTGAAACATGACCGGGCAGTAAATTATTAGATTGATTCAGCAAATCTCCCCCTGTGCCCTGTGCGGCATCTTCCTGGGGCTGCAGTTGGTGTTGGCTGCATTGTGGGAAAGTGTTAGAAGTCCGTCTTTTAGTGTGAAGAAAGCGGAAAGAAAATGATGAGCAGTTTGCGTAAAAAGGTTACGATTTCTAGTTTGTTCCTACACTTTCTCTTTTGTACGCAAGTATAACGCTTCATGGTGAGAGACGGTGATCACTTTACCATTTTGATTAATTTGCAATTTTATCTTTTGTTGCATTTATTTTTTAAAGCAGGTTATTCAAAATCCGGATAATGTATTTCTACAAAAAAAACTGTGTGTGTGCAGTATGTCTTCGGGTCGCGATCTCGTATGGATGACATCATTGCAGTTCGTGTTATCAGTCCGTCACCTTGCCACAAACAGTCTGTGAGAACACGAAGCCCGTTGCAAATCCTAGCCAACCGTTAACGTAATGATGTATGTAGGTCAATTCCAACGGAAATTCGTCTCCATTGATACGCGAAGTCGCCGGCTCCGTCGGCGAGCGTGCAAGCGATAAGAACCTTGCTCATGATCGGCTCTCATTCATGAGCTCTAGACGAGTATACTCGGGCGATGTGCAGAGTTGCAAAACGGGGAGTAACGTACTAGCGGGGCTTGGGTAGGCTCCCTCGTTTAATCAGCTTTGATAAGCGCATGCGAATGCGCGCGAAAACGTGTTCCGCATCGGGTTCTTCACCGTGCACTGGCTTCAACGGACACTGGCCGGCGTTAGACCGTTACCTAAGTGCAACCTTAGTCTTTCTGTGGCTCCATCGAGATAACCTTTTCGCAGGCATATTTTGGCGCGCTTTTCGGCAAAGTGGGCACCACCGCCGATAACAGCAATGAATTGGCGCCTTCAATCGAACAAACGTTCAAACTGGGTCTCTCCGGGAGATTTATGGCTGCAACAATGTTTCGTGGATGCAACGGAGAATAATAATTGCACACCGAAGAAGCTCAGTTTAATAACAAAAGCCCCACGAAACAAAACCATTGATGTTGGGAAATGTTTGATGTATTTTAAGGAAAGCCCAATGCGTTCGGCGATTGCCTCGAATATCGCTCCCCTCGATGCTAGGATGCGTAAGGGAAGGAAACAGTTTATTTTAGGTTTAAGATGTTGGGTTTTCGAAGGACGTGTTTTTTCGCTGCATCGGTAAGCTATGCTGCAATCCGATGGTGGGGGAAATTGTGATACGGGAGTGGAAGAAAAAGATTGTTTATGCACTCGGCAGCAACAAAGGAGCTGCTCCGATAGTGACAAGAAGGTTGTAATGAAAATATACCGCTTTTGGAGAGTAAGAAAAAAAAACGACACCCCTGGTAGGTTCGAGGATACATTGCTGTGCGCGCACGATGGAGGTAAACTGTTCCTTTTCCCTCCATCATGAGTCAGGAAAAGGCAAGGCGCAAGTTGATCTTACCCTACAGGAGCGCGGCTTTGGTGGCACCCCTAGGGTTTTTTCATTACTTCCTACTGACATTTTTTTTTTGGTTTGGTGAATTGGTTCCTGTAATGTAATTTGGTTAGACGGTTTAACTGATCCCGCCAGTTTTAACGACCAACAGAAGTCTAGGATAGGTTTTTTTGTTCCACATTCTAATGGGACGTTCTAAAAAAGTTCTTTAAACAATGATTGATAACATTATCACCACTGCTATCTGTGTCATACGATACACACACACACAAAGTAATTGTCTATGATATGGCCTAGGGAAGATGCAGCATCTTGAAAATGCATTGCATCAGAATAAAAGTGATTGTTAGGAATAACGTGCTAGCGCTTCAAGCCTCCTTTCGTAGTTCTGGGATTTTTTTTTCGGTGCACTCTTAGAGCGTGACCCGGAAGGAAAACTGTTTTGTCACCACCAACTTCTTGCATAATTAAATCGAGTCGGTACTGATCTGTAGAACCAGAAACGCTGCTGAGGGTTTTTTTTTCACAGTCACACAGATGCAATGCATATTCAAGAGAAAAAAAATACATAGGTAAAAGAAATAGGAACGCGCATGTACCAATAGCTGGTTGACAATTTTATGATTCCAGTTTTAGAATACCGTTTTTCGACCCGGCTTCCTTCCTTCCGGAACCGTTGGTAAAAGATTAATCACTGCTTGTGTTTCAGTACAGGGGTGCTTACGGTGGGAGCATTTTTTTTTTCCTAGCCCGGGTGCTCTACATCCAAATGACTGGTGTGGTTGACGGTAAGAACAGTTTTGTTTCGTACCGAGCCATAAAAAAGCCATGATTAAAAAATTTATTTAAAAAAACTTTCAAATAATCAACGATTTGGGAGGACTTCCACTTCTTGCTGGGCTGCGTGCTCGTGCCCGGTTTTTCCTGTTGTCAAGAAAACTCCTTGACGGACCCCCCAATACGTGCCACTCTCCATGCGAAACACCGAGAGCATCGGGGTTATGCATACATTAAATGTTTGAAATTAAAATAATCGCATCGTCTTTCGCTTTCCCGGAGCCGGCCGAGTTTGTGTTCAATCTTGTTTGTTTTCCCGGTGCTGGAAGATGCGCTCTCTAGCCCGCGCTTCCTTTGACGAGCAACGGAGGACGATGACGCATGCACGTTGATGCTGGGTGAAGAATGTTTGAAGTGTGATAATGTCACCGGTCGCTTTCGGATTGCGTAGAGTAAAAGTTTGATGTGAAAATAAAAAATAAAAACTTTTCTCGGCAGGCCGATGATAAGGGTAGCGAATGTGAAATGTACTTACCGGGTGGCACTGAACCGAGCGAACCTTTGCATTGGCACCGCTCGAGGGGGACGAGAGGTTAACTGGTTCTTCAGGTTGTTTGTTTGGACTCGAGGGACCGCTCGGGATCGAGAGATGGTCATCTGCTGGTCATTGTTTTTACGCATCAGAGCATTCTCGGGGGGAACAATGGAAGGGAAAATATTAGATTCGCCACGGATAATGCAATCGTCCACACCGGAACACGCTCAGGCCGGCCGATCCCGCCAGGCAGCAACTTCCGCAGCTTCTCTCGTCTTCCCGGATGGACATCCCAAGATTTGACGCGTTCGAGCCCGCTTACATCTGCTTGAACTAGTTTGATTAAGCGATCATATTGACCTTTGCCGTGACGTGACATTTTCCTGTGGAAGAAGCTACATCCAAGACGTGCTTCGCTGGTGAGGACAGCTATAATGTGGTCTGATGGAATGCACACCGACCGAATGGGGAGTAGTCCGGTTTGGCAGGACAAGATGTACCACACCGGACGATGCACCGAACTCGTACAGTTTGTGCAATGATTGATGCCAAAGATGGCTGGAAAGTTAGAAAAAAAAAATCCGAAATGAATCCTAACGTCTTTCGATTGCAAACCATCTCCGGACGCCGGTTTGTTAATCAAAGCTGAGGACAAGTTCCTCGGCCGTTGTTTCTTCCATCTCATTTATATAGATTAGATAGGACAGGAGTTTCGAGCAGAGCTATGTGACACATGCTAGATTAAGTTTCCGGTACACCCTTTTTTAACTGCCCTGGTACGCCTGGTGTTATTAAGAAAAAAGCAGTTTCGTTTACCTTTTTTTCATTCTGTCGCCCGAGCAATCAATGCGGAGCATTGTGGAGCGAAACATTTCTTCTACGCGCTTGGAACGTTTCCCATGTTGAAAAACTTTCCCGAAATAGCAGTAATCAAAAAATGTTTAACATGAATGATGTGCTAAAACGAAGAACTAGTCCACATCCGTTTGCACACGGAGTTCAATCAATGCCGTTTGTTGCTTCTTTTTTTTTCAATATAATTTCACACCCTTCATGCGTTTAGATTTCCATTCGGGGTGGGAGCCCCAAAAGCTGGTGGCGAGCCGTCGATGTACAGTTCAATATTTACCAGACGGTTTGTTTGAAATCAAATAAAGCAAACTTGGAAAATGTTACCGGAAGTGAAGAAGTGCGTCGCGTCGGCTGTTTGCTGATGGCTAGATTTCGATACGCACTACAAGGTTTGATGGAGCATCTTGGAGAGGGACATCAACCAGCGTTACGATTAAACGCTGAGGAAAAGGAGTGAAAGAATGAATGAAAAGAGGATGAGAGGGAGATATGCTTGATTCCCATCAGGACGCACATCCATGGCAATGTTGAGCAATGCTTTCTAACGGTCAATGTAACTGAGGCCCGGACAATGAATAAACAAAATACGTAAACCATTGAGAACCATAGCGTTGGGCGAAAGCACTTGTCTATCTGTGACCGTTGCAAGGAGCCGGTGCTTCCCAACTACGCCGAACGGCCGCACGGGTTTGCTGGAGCGTGAAACCTACGAGTACGCTCCTTCTTTGCTTGCGATCCGGTCTGTTTCAGGTGGAGTGGAAGGTGTGGAGGTTGAAACACGAACATCCGTTCTTGACATGCACGACCGCCTCATGTCAACCGCCACGGGGTAATTGTTTGTACGTTCCACAGAGCAACAAGTCCGAGTGTTCAACCCTATAACCGCCGCCTAGAAAAGAACTAAGCACTTGTGAACGCTATACCTTCCTTGAGTGTATTGCGTAAGGAAGCAATTTGTTTGTTCTGACCTCCGGTGTTTTCCGTGTCTAGGACTGGTCACTTTTTTTTACTACATTATAGATTTTGATCACTCATACACACTCAAACAGACAAGTGTGGTTAGGCCGCACCGTAGTAATGCCAACAGTACAACGATCCTCGATCCGGGACGTTGTTGCGCTGGCGCGTAGCGTGCCCCGATGGAGCAGCGAGCATGGAGATAGCCCTTACCGGAATTGTGCACGGAAGTGTGAAGAAGTGGGTAGCCCGACCCCGAAGGTAAGAAAGGCTGAACTCGCAGCGCGCAGAGCATAACAGGTGCAACGGTCGTCGGGCCTGGCTTGCCCAACGGTTTTCCACTTTTTAGCGGTTGGCTGACGCGAGGCTTGATTTTTCCTTTCTGTTGCCTTGTCTTTTCCGTCAAGGAATCTCAACCGAATCGTGTGCCGGATATGGTACGTGTTGAAAATGGGTGAGGTGTGCTGGTGGTGGTATTACCGGCGATTTCGACATCAACTCATCGCTGCGCAGTTCCTGTTCGGTGCAAGAGGCAACGTTCCTCGTGGGGGTTCGCAAAGGAAAGTTATAGTGATACGGCTTGTACTTTAGCTTGCCGCGCACGGGCCACGAAATTATTTTGCCACGGTTCAAAGGACACCCACTGACTGTAGGACTGTAGGGCTTAGAAGATACCAAGGCTCGCGGTCGACAGGGGCAAGCATTTTTGATCAAAAAGCGAAAACGGACACTCTTCCCGCCTATTTCCCTCGAATCTTTTGAAAGTTGTCTGCGGTGTTCGTGCCGCGAAGGGATGTCTTGGGCTTCTTGTGCTGCGCACGTGTTCAAACATGCCCAGCAGTTTCAAACTCGGGAAGCAAACCGGCATTCTTATGGTAATAAAGAGAGGGCGAGTCTCGATTGCGACGGGTTTTTTTTTCGGAGAATTTTTGAACTATTTTATGACACGCGTGTGCCTGCTGGTAATAACACAAAAGAAAAAGATCATTTTATGCTAGATTTGATGCCCTTTTTTTGCCGTTGTCTTTCGCAAGCTTCGTAGCATTTCCATTGTACAGATACTGTCTTCTGTCAAGTGTGCGTTACGCCATTTATTGTAGTTCAAATTTCGCAAGTTCCTGAAAATTTTCAGGCGCACGTGTTGGGCATATGGAAAACATATTAGGAACATAGATACGTTTGTGTAATGCTGTTCAAATTTTTAGTTGTCGGGCGGGGAAATGGGTACCCTTGTAAGGTCTGCAGTATTTGCTTTATACGTACTCTGCATGAACAATAAGGAGCACCAAGACGAATGCCTTTTAGCATGCATCAATGGAACTGCCGTCTTCTTTTCAAACTTCTTTCTAGGCGTTTTTTCTTAGGTCTAGCAAGTAGGACACATCGAAAGTGATGACAAACAATCGCATGCATTGGGATAGGGATCCGTTTTCTTCCGCTTCCGCTGGGCCTTGCATAAGTTTATCTACCCACAATCCTGGCGGAAGTTTGCAAGATCCGCATGCGCACTGCCAGAATCGGAAGTAGGCACTTTTACATGAGCAAGAAGGACGGTGATCTCCGTTCTGATAGATACGTTTGTTCGTTGTTCATTTTACGAAGGGTTTACGATCCGCTTAGAAAAACTGTTTCCCCTTTACGTCCGGTAGTGTTTGAACCTAACTGCTTCCTGAATATTAAATGGCTCCATACAAACCTAGCCTTGCATTTGGAGAGCAAAGGAAGTTCAGGAGAAAACTAGCGAAAGGGTTTAACTATCGGTTTTTCGGTTTAAAGGTATGCCCTCTTTCTGCGGTTTTAGTCATCTGAGTTCTTGGTTCGTAATGTATCGTAATGGATTTTTTTTTAATGTTTTTTTCCGCTATATGGCCGCTAACTGGCCAATCTAGATTTTATTGGTTTCGAGAATTGTTGGGTAAATCGGATTGTGCTCTTTTGCCAAGTGTAAATCTTAAATTGTTTAAAAATCGATAATTTGAATTCAATTCTGTTAGAAAAAAATTAGCTTAATAATATAAAAAAGGGGCTACACAGTTTCTAGATGATAATACTAGTGATATAATATGATTGTACAGTAGTGCGTACTTGATTTTGTTTTAAATAGTGTTCACCCGGGAAAGGCTTTCCTTTTTAACTAATTTAATTTTGAGATTAAGTTTGCAGTATCTGAATCCTTATCCAATAATGCAGGATAAAAACTAATTAAAAAAAACAGACTTACTCTCAAGGTTTTGACTTTTTCAGCAATTCCATTTCACATTTGTTTTAATTATTTTTCCAGATAAATTTCAACGAACAGACGAAAATAACACAGTAGCGCCGTCTGCGAGAGGTGCTTCCAACCGAGCGCAGGTTCTGAAAGATTGCACGGTACACCATCAAAGTCTTGACAACGTCGGCGGTAGCACCAAAGACGACGGATCTAGTCAGTGGCAACATCAGCAGGAGCAACAACTACCGCAGGAGGAAGATGAAGCCACATTAAACAGCAGGTAGGTCACAATGTACGTTTGAAATCTTCAAAAGAAACAAAAAACGACTTCCATTGCACAACCTTCTTATCTACTTTTTTCGCAACAAGTGTCAGCTTTCGGCACATTAGTTTTTGAAGTGCGCTCTTTTTATTGTACTTTTGTAACATTTCCCAACCATGATAATTTCGTGGCGCCACGAATAATCTCTGTTGCCCTGAGGCAGGTCTTCTTTTGTGTACTTTTTTTCCCTCTGCATCCCTATGTTTGCAATGTTTCATTGCAAAAAAGTGGGTTTCTTTACAATCGCAGTGACACTGAAAACAATGATTAACTGGAAGTCATTTTTCACATCTCTTTCCGGGCGGCGGACGTGCCATGGAGCGCAAAACAAGTGCGTTGTCGGCGGTGTTGCAAAGCGTAGAAAAAGGGACGAATGGGCCAAAAAGGACGAACAATGACACTGTCCAACGGCTCTGCGTAAGAGGTGCAGTGCTGGAAAATGCAATTGTTAGGTCGATTGTTCGAAAAAAGAACATCGATATCCTTTTTGGGTACGCTCTTGCTCGATACGATCGCTGACTGCGCCAGGCGAAAGGAGCAGAGAATTTGCTAGAACAGTAACCGCGTGTCATGCTCCTTTTTTTTGCAAAGCTTTCCTTTTGGCGCTATCCTTCGTGAAACGATTGGACTGATGGTTTTTTCTTCTTTGCTCTCTGGTCATTTATCATGTTTATCGATGGGTTCGGCACCGGAGGAACCCTGGAGCGATGGTAAGGGTGCGCGACTGTCCCTTTAACGTCCGCTGCACTTGTTGTACGTGTCCCCGGCCTGGTCGGCTTTTTAAAAACCCGATTCGATACGTTGCACGGGTTTCTGGCGTGAGATCGTTCTGCCAACGTTACTGAAAATAGTAATTAAAACGCGCACTATTTTCTTTTTTCTTATTGGTAGCTGTCAAAGATTAAAGGGCCATCGCGCCGTATAGATCAGGATCATACGGTTCATAGGGCCTTTAAGTGGTCGCAAATAGTGTAACCTTTGCAATTTACCCCACTTAAATAGCAGAGGAGGAATCTTATTCCAGCTGCCCCATAATTTTTTTGGTTGTGTGAAATATACACGTACCTTGCCTTTTCTCTTATTTTAGCCTAAGGAGGAAACGAAAGTGATTTAATTATTTGAGAAGACCGCCAGTAGGTAGCAGTATGATTTGTAATTTTACCAACAATACCATAGCTAATGGCAAGCAATTTCCCATTAAGAAATGAAAACCTTCCACAACTGCCTTCAAAATTACTACCAGCAACACAAATTGGTCACACATTTTCGACAGACTTTGCGAAGATCGATCAGATACTGCCGATACTGACGCCGATGCCGGCACAGCAGAAGTTTCTTAAAATTCCTTTTAAACTTTCCCGAACTGTTAGGTTCTGGCCTGCCGGGAAACGTCCTTAGGCACCATGCCGAGCGTTTCGACGTCCGAAATATTAACGATGATTCGTGATTTGCAAGAAAAAAGTAACACGAGGAAAGAACCTTCTTTCTTTCGAATTTTAGAATGCCTGTTTTTCTGGTTTTTCAACTTCTTCAACAATTCTGTGGTGCACAATGACTGCAGGTTTTGTTCACACTTTTTAGAAGCATAAAAGTTTCTTTTTATCATAGGTTGTACTTCGATACATCCCATGTTTATTAGAAAAAAGGATGCTACATTTATTGCTGCGAAATTAACACTACCATTTTTTTAGAACAATTAAATTTAAATGAAACTATTGATGTGCTTGTGTGAAAATTCGGCGTGCTTCGAAAGCGTGAATTCTGACAAAAAGGAGGATTTTTTTTTTTGTAACTTTGTAAAGGCTGCCATTATTGTTGTAGGTGCATGTCGGTGCACTATGGATCGCCGGGGATGCTTGCATAATTTCTCACGCAGCAGTGATTCGATTTAATGTTTATGGCTCCTCGATTTTGGTCGTAAAAGTCCTGCCGAGATCCTTGTCCGTTTCTCCGGCCCAGCACCTACGTATCTTTCAGGCATACACTGAGCGCTCTTGTAAAGGAACCTCGCTGCGTTCCGGGTCTCGGTTCCTTCTCGCCACAGGACGAGCGCCACGCCATAAATACCGGTCAAGGCGAGCGTCGGGGTTCGAGTGCCGCCTTTGACCCGTTTTACAGCACTCCATATAGATAGCGCTGTTGACGATTCCAAGAAGGGAAATCTTTTGCTTAACGAAGCGCGCGAGGTTTTATCGAGTTTAACTGCAACTACATTGAATCGGAGACGTAGGTTGATATAAATGTGTGTAATCACTGTTTATTTCATATTGATCCCTGGATACATGTATCTATCTAACGTAGTTGTTCAATCATCCTAGAAAAACCAACGACGGAGGTCATCTTGAATGGAGAGAACAATAAAACAACACACTATAATCGGAAATTACAGTCATTCTTACTCTCAATATAGCTATTTAGTTTTCCTCAGTTATTGCAAGTAGTTTGGGTTTCCGTAGTTTGAAGTAAAAGGGATTTTCTTGTGGGATGAATGCTCTATTTTTTTATTGTACAGGATAAGGATGGAACACGATGTGTGGGGTAGTACAAACATTACAAACGATAAGACTTTTATGTGACTTCTTTGAACACTTCAGGCATTGGTGGAAACTTGTAATAAAACAAAAGATAGAAAAAGAAGTTATGACTGTACGTATGAACATTTGTATTCACGTTTTGTTCTGTATGTGCTTCCTTATTGAAGAAACGAAAAGATTTATTTAGGTCCAATATACCGGTTATGTTTGTCGGTCTTTTTGTCTGATTTGAAATTCATAAAAAATACCAAATTCTCAATGTTTCCAGATCATCTCATCTATTCCTGTATATTATTTTATGATTTCCTGATCTATTTCATAATTCATAATTAATTTCATTTGATGAATCGGCGAAACAACCAACGCTCAAGCCGCTTTAAACTTGTATCATTGTCCAATTTAACGAATTTCTGCTAAATTGTTACGCAAGATTCTTACAAACCTTTTACCCATCAAGTAATTTGATAGGTGCTCTTATGGTTCGGGCCAATTTCGCAGGATGTGGTGGTGGTCTACACATCAGAGCGCGGGCAAACCTGCTGTTGTTTCTGATGCTGGTGCTGTAACGGAACACCGGACGGAAAAACGAGTGGAAATACGATCTCATCCGTTGTCACATCGGATTTGCATGACAGTTGCTCCGTAGTTCAATGTTCAAGGAATTCTCGTACACTTGTGTCCGGTAATTTTAAGATGGCTTCAAACTAGCTAGAGGCGGTCTATGCATCAAACTTATGTATGCCAGTTTTCTTTGCTTTTGATGCTTTTTCACGAAGCTGTTTTCTTGTGACCTTCAGTTGTCGTTAGTCAGCATTCAAACTGAGGGAAAAAAATTGAATGAAGGCATAACGGGGGCTTTGTTTCATAAATTATCCTCCTAAATACCCTTTTGCAGCCGCAGCATACCGACTTAGATCCATGGATGGTGATTAAACATAAAGCCCACCAGTGCAAGGGTCGCCGATCAGTGTTTGTTTTCGGAAAGATTGTTTTCGGGTGCCGTATGGCAAGCGAGTGTCTTATAGGTCCAGTGAGGAAGCAACCTCTCGTTAAACCCGGTTCCCGTAGCCAGGTAATACGATACTAAAAGCTCGTTCCAGCTGTTGTGCGCGGGTTTCTTTCCAGCTCCGTGATTAGCGCTCGCCAGCCGCGATCGATTAATTGGGTGCGAGATTTATGGGTTCTAATGACCACCCACTATCGTGCCGGTGGAAATCGGAGACTTTCTTTCGGTTGTCGTGATAGTTATAGGTCGTACCAGGAGAGCAAAGTCCTTGAATTTGCATGTTTTTGCTCGCTAGCCACTCGAGATCATCTCTCGACATTTCAGTGTTGTGGGAGACAGTAGAACCTTTGCAAGCGGACGAAAAAGCAATTTTCAGATAAAAGCAGTTAAGTCTTTCTTTTAGCATCCATACGACCAGCAATCTTCTGCCTTCGGACTGGAGTGTTTGTGTTTTGCCATGCTTCAGTAGGGCATAAGATTGCTCTTTACTTTCCGTCCCTCACGCGGATGTCGTTGGCGAAAATGAAGGAAAACGGATGATGAAGTGCCACTCGAGCTCATATGGATCGCCAACGATGGGAAAGCGGCGGCATCGCTCAGGCTCAGAATAGCGTGTCTGCGTGCAGCATGGTTCGGGTCTGTTTATGCAAGAGTCCGAGCGTCTTGAGCCTGTGCACTGGTTGACACAGTGGGAAATGTTGGTGAACGGAGTCGAGGATGCGCTACCCGTCCATATTCGGCACATGGATGTTGGTAACATGCTGGCACACCATTTTTGGCGCGTGAATGTGGCGTCTATGCGCCAGAGCCTAAGGCATCCAGAACGTTCCACCCGGGCAATGCAGGCCTCCGTCAGCATTTTCGGCTATTGGGAAGAAATTTGATAATCCTTTTGAGAAGAATTCCAGCTTTTGTTTGTCCTTTTCGTGGGATTCACTTAAAAGGGATTTTTTAGGATGCTCCAGCATTTCGTTGGCACGAATCGGATGCGTAATAGACTCATAACGATCGTTGTACCAACGTTCAGATTCTAACAGGAGTTCCTTGACGTTAGTGTTTGTGTGTGTGTTTATGAATATGCTGGCACCGGCAGTCCTCACTGCACTTGACAGAGACCACCGGCGACTGAACAGGAAGAGAGATATCGCTTTCCTCCTCCTTCCGTCCAATTCTGCTAAGAACCGTTTCAGTACCGCTATTTTCACCTTGCTTATAAGAATCGCTCCTTACCGGACGATTCCGTGCGAGGCAAAGGTTTCTATATAGGGAATTCTAGCCCATTTGTTTTTTTTCCCCTCCACCGGTTTCTGTCTGACCTTTTTTCCCAGTACCTGTCGGTCGCAGTTCGGAGTCTGCGACGGAGCTGCAGCGTACCGGTCTGGACCATTGCCGACTATCAGGCCCATTCATTCTTGCAACCTGTGGACACTCGGGCAGCCCCGAAGGTGTGAGCGAGTGGGGTTGCTGCTACCTGTTCTTCGTGTTTGTGCCGTACCACTTTGCCCACTACCGTAAGGGGCGCTCCGCGTTAGCCCGTGCGACCTGTGCATGCGATCCTTCGGGGGTGTTGATGATCGTCGCGAACGGTTGTTGGTACGTGCGGAGATTGTGCGGAAAGTTTCCAGCATCCAGTCTTGTTCACGAACACGCGCACCGTTCGCTCGTTGTCTAACAAGATTATAACAGGTATAACTGGCCGGTTCTCGCTTCCTCGTTCAGCATAGGTTTGTTGTCCTTTTTCAAAAACTTTTTTTTTTCTTTTTAGCCATGGCTTTCCCGGACACACAGACAAAGTGTGCTACAGGCGCAGTATCCTGCAGACGGAGACGGGGGCTGTGCTGAACACGAGTCAACCACGGTTGCGTGTCCGGTGCGCTGGGTGGGCGGCGGGCCGTGAGAACGTGCGCAACGGCGCAAAAGTGTGCGTTTTTATGATTTGTTGTTGATGGTCTCGTCTCCCTCTTTTTCAACCTCATGTCATCTCCTTCCCTTTCTTCTGGATATTTATTTCGTTTGTTTACTCCGGACCGTTTTTTTTTTCCTGTGTTATCCTTTGCGAGCCCATTGACCGGGAGCGGACCGTGGGAGAAGTAACACAGAGTAGTGAGTAGGATGAGATGTTGAATGTTGTGGTTCTCTCTCTGTTCCTCTCGCTGCCCCTCGGTGATGTATTGGTACGCAAGTTGGGTTAAAATTTAGGCGCGCATTTGTTCAATTCTGGCGCGAAAAAACAGCGTCAGGTGGATGTTGTCCGCTTTCCAATGGGAACTCTTTTTCTAACATGATTTTTTTTATTTCCATTTTTTTATTGAGCAATATTTTTCAAGGCATCAAACTTCGAGAACAAAAAGAAACACTCAAACAATTTTGAATTTCTTTGTGTTTTTGTATGTCCTGAGAGTCAAGTTGTTGATCAATTGTACATAGTCAGGTTGTTCGTTGGTAGATTGAAGCAATTTCCTTTATTTCGCATACTTGGCGCTATTTTCTACATTTAGCAATGTCATTTAACGGAAATTTGGAAAAAATAACGATACTCTGGTATCAAATACAAATACCAGTACTTGCCAAACCAGCTTATTTTCTACCGTAAGGTCCACGTGTCTTTTCTTTGGTCTAAATTTCAACTTCAATTAATGAAATAATGGCATTAGCGATTGCTCATCCTCCGCACATTTGGACCAGTGCTCACTTCACCGATAATTGACAATCAGCTCTCCGTAATTCCTTCATCATCTCGGACTTGCAGCCATGCATCGGCCAGCCCTCTGCCAGCGACATGGGGGAAAAAGGAAAAAGTAATTAACGTTTCGAAACGTTCATCATGCAAATGTCTCGGTATGTCCTTTTAGGGATTGCAAAAATTGGCCGATTGCTTTCATCATAAATATACTGATGAAGAAAAACTGGCTCAGGTGTTTCGTGTCCGACTGGAAGCGGGTGCAAGGAAGCGTTTTTTCCTTGCAATTCTCTCCTGTTTCCGTTGCCCGGGAAACTAGTCAAAGACGGCAAATCTTATCAGTGGCTCTGGGAAGCGCAGCTTATCTCCTACAAAAATAAACAACCGCCAAGGGTTTGTCTTTGACAGGCCCGATCGGGGGCGGCAACCATTTGCATTTCAATTTTGCCCAGTCCGTCCGCACAGGCTGTTCGGCTGAAGCTGATTAGGCTACGCACAACCTCTCGGAAAGGGGATAAGCCTAGGCTGTGCATTGAGCTCCTGGAATGAGTGGAATAGAGCATAGGGGCAGCTTTGGCATGCACGAGGGAATGAAGTGAACCCCCACTGTGCAGCTGGAAGGACGAAAAAATGTTAATCCTTCCTAGACGAAAAAGACGAATGCAACCGAGGCAGCAAAATGAAATTGTTGCTGTAGCGCTTACACAGGACGGGAAGCCTATGCATGTTTCACAATTGGAAATGTTCGCTGGCCAGCTTACTTAGCAGCGGACGTTGGTCAACTTGTGCGAACGACGACAATTGCATTGCCGACTGCTCATACTGTCGGTGGTCCTACGTGTCCGGATATGTACAATTGTTGGGAGATTGCATCTTTGCAAGGCTTCCTTTTTTTGCCGCCCGGCCAACAATGGCAAGCAGACCAGTGTTCTTATTTGGTAAAACGTGACCGTCTTGTGGCGACGTGACACCGAAGGGCATGGTTTCATTTTAGGATCCTCTGGTCGTGGATGGATAGGTTTTGGAAAAGCAGTTCACTGGCAGCACGTTTTCGTGGTGAACATTGTTTGTCTTCGTCCATGAATAATTTATAATCATCCGATCATGAATGAAAGTGCAATTATTTAACACATTACATAATGCATCTTGATAGTTTTTGTCAAAAAAGCCTTTCAAACAAAGCACTCTTATTTGGTACGGTGTCAGTCATTGCCTCACAATTTTTTTTTTTTTAATTTTAAGTTGAAGGACTGCAAAGGTCAAATAAAACTACTACTACATGTAATTACTACATTTCACTCCGTTATCAACATCTTTATGCTTTTCTGTATCATCTTCAAAGTACATAAGTACCGTTGCTCAGCATTCTTTCCGTGCGCGGAGCCCTGTAATCAAGGATTCATCCGGTTCATTTTGGGCCTCAGTGTTCTCAGCAATTACCGCTGGTACGAGAATCAGTTCGGCGCAACCACTGGAGGCCATAAATGGTGTCCCGGGAATCACCAGGTCTTGCAAAACCGCCACGCTGTCAGAGGGCCTTTCGCTTACGTGTGGTACATTTTTTATGCATCCTCGTGCCATAACTTGTACGTCATTTGGCCGAACGAAAGAAGGTAATTAAATCAGCACCGCCGATAATTGGAAACTTTGCTGAACCGGTTTTATTTACTCGTTCGGCCGTTTTTTTTTTCTGCCGACAGGGCCATGGGAAAATTTAGTTCGAACGAACGCCGGATACCCCTTCTTGCGGTTATCGTTCCCAGCCGTCCTGTTTCACAAAATGTTTCAGTAGTCCCAGAAAAAAGGTTTCCTTCATTGACTGGAGAGCTGTGCAAATATTGACCGAAAGGGCTAAAACTTCTACGGACCACAGACTGGAAACACGAGAATATGATCGTGGTGTATCTTTGATGATGTTTGCTGGAGAAGTCAATGAATTATTAACTTATGAAAATATTGAACAACTAAGAAGTTTGAAGGAGAGGTAAAAAAGATGGATTTAATAAAGAAAGTTAACCAACGAATGGTTTACTGTCTTCTTAACGCGTCAAGCATATGTCCCATGGGTTGCGGAGTTGTAAATACGTCCTCGGCGAAAAGTACGGAGTGTTCAACGGAGACAAGTGCAAGAAACTTCGGCAAGAGAGTTCTCCGAACTGAAATTGAAACCCCGACAGAAACGGGACAAGTCCAAAAAAATGCACCAGCCCAAACAAATCCCTTAAAATTGGAACAAGTGTTTCGCATCAGTGGCTCGATACTCCCACAATTTCTGTTGCATTCGTTCGCAGAAGACTGCTTGTTTTTTGCGGCCGTCGTCATCTTTCAGACATCGGTCTGAGCCAGCAGAAGTCATGTGTTTTCGATCATATGATTATTTATTGTTCCGCTTGTCTCGGGTTTTCCTGCCCGGGGTCCGGGTCGCAAACGGTTTGGCGAAGGTCCTGCCGATCGATGGCCGATTCGGATTTCAAAGCAGGACGTGAACGGCTACTAAAGAGGCCGCAAAAAGGGCCTGGTGGACCTTTAAGAACAGTCAAATCCTTCCTTTATCTTCGTTTTTCTTCAAATTTTCGTTCGTGCCGAAAAAAAGGGATTCCTTTTAAAATTTAAAAACCTCAAACGCGCTCGGTATGTCCGCATCCTTGAGATCGGGGACCTTCCCGGCCTATATCCTTTTGGAGACTTTCTTCGCTTTCTTCGGCTATCTTTTTCCGTTTCATCGCTCCCATTCTTTCGTAGCTTTGCGCCCACCTACGCGCCCTTTGGAACGGAAACTACTTGTCCCAAGTTGAGATTTGATATTCGCTCTGCGCAAGGTCTCATATCACACCACGTGAGGGATGGGCTATTTGTTGTTCTTTGCCGTTTCTCAAGAGCAAGTATTTTTTAGTAGAGCTGACTTGAAACGAATTCTTCGCGTTGGCCTAACCGTTCCGAGAAATGCCGTCGCAGCTTTGTACCTCTCCTTGATCCTCCAACGGACTTTGATGTAGATTCCTAGCGTTTTATGTAAAGTCTTGTCACTTTTTTTTTTTTGGTTTTGCTCAATGCCAGCAGATTGGGTTAGGACAATTGTGACTCGGTTATGCGACCGTTGGTTTGGGCCGATTTTTTGCTGCATTCACCCAAACCATTTGAAAACCGTTGCTCTATGTTACATATGGATTACACATGTTTGCAATTTAGTAGAGCGCTGCGATGTGGATGTTTAAAAGTCGGCGAGCCAGGAACATAAGCTAAAAGCTAACCCGCCCGAGACTGCTCGGTATTTGCCGTAGGCCTCCGTCCCGTCAGAGCCCCTGAAGGGCTCCAGCAATGTCGTTTGGGCTTACCCCCTGGTGTGTGGCGAAAACTGAGAATACCAATTTTGGCCGGAAATGATGATCTGCTGAATCGCAACGGCTTGTTTGAAATCACCACACATGTTTTTGACACCAGCAGCATATAGGCAAGACCATATGTACACGTTGGTTGAATGGTTTGTTTCTAGACGATTTGTGGACCCAGCGCTGGACAAGACATGCCAAATGATGTCATTGAATTGATTGTTCCAAGTAAAGTTGATATTTGATGATTTTAAATTTAAGTTTTCTCTGGGTTTCTTCTTGACTAGGCTTGCAATTATCGACATTAGTGACACTATCCGATATAAATTCATAGATTTTACGAATATCTTGTATTTTTTTTATTAATTTAAACGGTAGAAAATTTTGTAGTATACATCTAATAAACAGAGCTTATAACTTGTGTGGCATTTAACCAATTACCCAATTGGTTCCTTAATTAGAAACTTCGGTATTGAAATGGAAAATGCAAATGCTTTCGACTACTTGCAATTTATTGCACTTTGAGGTAGCGGGAAGCATTTTGCTCTTATGTGCCGCTGAAACTACAATGTTTCAAAGTGCAAGCCGCCTTTAATTGTCCGGCAAATTAGCAACCACAGTACATTTTTCATCAACCTCAAGGTGCCGACAGAGGGTACCGGAATGATAAAAGTAAATAATACAAAACATTGTGGTCAGTATCGTACGCTGTCGCCGGCATGCGTCGTTTCGATGTCCGGTCGTTCAGCTGGTCATTCATCATTTTCTAGCACGGCCCTCCGATACGCCAGTCGTAGATGATCGACGGAAAGGGAACCCTTTTTCACATCCATCATGGTGCTGGGCCCAGGGCTCTTCTTGGTTCTGTCAACAAGAAGTCGCCCGTTTGGCGAAATCAAAGAACGGAAACCGAAATCGGTCACCCTTGCGAACGGTCCGAGGGAGGAAGAAGGGTTTCCGAAGGACCCGATTCATTAATCGCCATCATTCATAGTTTGATGACCGGGCGCGAGTGAATCCTTTGCCTTTCGACATTCTTCGAACGGAGCATCCCATCCATCTTTTGAGGCGGCAAAATTTACATAAAATTCCAAAACCGTTGCCAAGCGGTGTGCCGCTGTCGTTTGTAGCCATTATGTTTAAAAATCCGGTATCGGGACGACGGGAAAAGGTGTGAAATTTCTGTCTTTCTTCGCTCCAGGCGAACGAACTGGTTTCGTTCGTGGTAGAATTGGAGGAACATTGGCGGGTTTGTCCAGTCCCATTCGGGTGCTACCGGTAGTATGGTCCGGTGGTGGTCAATTGGTAAGCAGAAAGCAAGAATTTAGTGGCGAAATGTTTTTTCGTCCTAAAAAGAAGGGTGTAAGTAAACAACTGACGGAGCATCTGCCGTCTAGAAGGGAAGGCTGTTGATGATTGTAATATTGCTACATTTTTTTTTTAATTTCTATAAATCTATCGGATTCCACATTCGTGTTTCTGTAATGTTGTACGCATGTCAATTAATTCAGGCTTTAAATACTTTCAGTAGCATCTTGAATGAACAGCTGTATTGTAGTTTAAGATTATCTTTCGAATAACTTTTACCCCATTTCGGAATCAACCGGGAGTACACATAATGTTTCTCAACCAGTTCATGCACCGCAGGACCCTTCGCGTGAGTTATGGACTAATGGGTTCGGGGTGCACCGTCCGGTTCATTAGAAAGTCATAAAAACACGACGATGAAGGCGAGGTAACAGTCTTACTGTAACGCTGACCGGGGTGCGCAAACCACATGGCCAGAGGGCCAACTTTTCTAAACAACCGGCTAATACATGTAAGGGTGCTATAGCTCGTCCGCGTGGCGTTAAGGCACGGGGTAAGTCGGGTGGACACGGTTCTTCTAGTTAACGGCCATTTCGGCTGATGGCCGATGGTTATCAGCCTTCGGTACGTTAACCAGCTGTTCCTGTGGATTAGCGTTGCCATACGATCAGTGTGAAGTGTCGCACTCGAAAGGTGTTATGTCTAATGATGCGATAAGGCACCGCCGCGGTTGTGGTTTTGGCCATGTGCGGCTTGCGATAGCGGATTGCGCGACCATTATTCTGGGTTAGACTGGGAATTTCCACCACATGTTTTTGGGTTCCGTTATTTGCACACTCGCAGGTAATTTATTTACTTTACTAAATGGATTGGTTTCATAGGAAATTTGGTTTGAAAGTTTGATGATTTTAAACCGTTGTAAAATAATACAGTTGCATTTATTTCACCTAACCTTTTCTGGTGAGTTTCCAGAAGCACATATGTTGTCTTGTTCTTCTAATGCGTGTGCTTCTCGCTTCAAGAGCTCTCGCGTTCTTCGCAGAATGGAGACATGTATTTTTTGTCATTTCTCTGCATTTAACGGTGCTTACAATCCACTTGCGTCGATCACGTTCATTGATAATTTGAGTTGACCAAAGTTGGAAGTTATCAGTTGGTTGTTTACTACATTCGCGGGATGTCCTCCCGGGGGCCCGATGATGTCGGCGCGGCTCCTGTCGCGTTCCTCTTGAGAGCATCGTCAACATAAGTAGAACCGGTCTTACAAACGAACGATGTAACTCTTCGTCGGTGCTACACATGATGCTGTGGTTAGCACACAGAACAGGAAATCGTCCATCGCAAGGTTCAACGAACCACCGTTTTACCGCCCCGTTCAGTAGCGTCGTCGGTGGTTGGTGTGGCAAATTCGTTGGAAAGAATTGTTCAGCCTTTGAAGAAAGATGAAGGGAGCTAATGGGGGGGGGGGGGGGGGGGGGGCTGAAAGAAGGAGAGGACCGGCAATGGGAAGCCCTTTGGGACCTTTCCCTCAGAGTGGAGCCCGGGCAGCATCTTTCCGCATGCGCCACACCGCGCTTCCTTAGGAATCAAAGGAATGGACGAACGAATGAAAGATATCAAGTATGACAGGAAATCGGTGAACTTGGTGAAACTGTCCTGGAGAGATGGAGAACGTGCTTTGCAAAATCGGATGCTGGGACAGGAAAAGGCAAGGAGAAGAGGTGTGTTTTTGGTGTCTTGCTCCTTCAAGCCCATCACGATCCGGGGTTTTGTTTGTTTTTTTTTTCAAGCTATCTTGTTGGGATGCCCTTTTGATGGAGTAACTCCAACCGCGGATGAGGTGAACGTTGTTGGAAGTACTAAAAACAAGTTGAACTGGTTTTGTATCCGGAGATACAGGAAAAGGGCACAACAGACGCAAACACACTGAAAAACGGCAACAAAAAACCTAAAGCATCAGTTTACGCAATAACCTGCAGAAAACGGAGTTTCGTCCGAAAAGTAGGTTTCTAATCAGTTACACCATATGAAGATCACCATCGTTGCTTAGCGACGATGCTTTGCTGTAGCAGAACAAAATACGAAATATGCCTTAAGATGCCTTCATAGGCATCTATCGTGCTTTTGGGTTAGCTCATTGGGTCAGCTGAAAAAAAAAAAAAAGTTTGCTTATGTCCGTCCGTAACATCTCTTCCGATCGGGTGTGTGCCGTTTTCGGCAAGTTTTTCTTTGGATTCATTCCTAGAATGTTTAAAGGGACCTAAGAAACAAAACAAAAAAAAGCGAGTTTTACAGCTCTTCGGCGAACGGCATGTCCTGTGTTTGCCCTTCTCTGTTGTCAAAGAATGTAATCGTAGGCGTCGAACGTCAAAATTTGCAGGCAAAAATTAAAAGAAACAAAAAATACATCCGGTTTTTTTGTTGAAGTGTTTTATGATATTTGGCCGGCCCTTTAAAGCAATTTTATGGCAGGACAGATGTGCATCATGTCTGGCGTGCAACAGCACGGCTGCTTTATATCAGCTCAAGCGAACGTGCACTGGCAACGTGAGACTGCACGATGCAAACTTATGCATTTGTTGTTAGAAATTGCACCAACCAATAGATTTCGTTGCATAAGTGTTCAAACGTTGCCTTTTTTACTTCGCGCTTGCGGCTTTTTCTATGAAAGCTGATGGAGAAGAAGCCTGAAGTGAGCCATTAAATTACAAATGTAAAGATGAAGCATGTATTTCAATTGTTACCATGTGCGTCTCGCCCTAGACGTTATATTGATTATCATTGCCTCAGAGACACAAACTCTGCAAGAGTAGATTGGAGTGAACCGATAACACAATGTTTTGCGCAATGGTGCAAGAACCATTTCACCCAAGGCTATATATCACATGCCAATTGGTTCTGGACAATGGTTTGGAGTTAATATGCACGACGATATATGGCTTGAAGAACTCGTATCAGGTATTTGCTCCATAGTTGCCATGCTCTGTTCCACGGTGTATTTCGCTAGGACGAATCGTGGATGGAGCTGGCGGACTGGTGAATGGTGGTTTTACGAAGGCGTCATAACATTTGCATGCTAATCAGCTGCATACGTTGTCGTTTATCGTGTTATGCTCATTGACCGTTATAGCACGATGCAAAAATATGCAACAAAGGATGATGTGGTGGAGCCCGGAGGCATTGCTAAAGGTGCTGTCCCGACACTGCGAGACGGCGCATGCGGATTGCTGATAACTGGTCAATTGGCGCTGGTGCAATAGCTTGTCTGTAACATGTTTGGTTTATGCACCGTGCTGACAGCCCGACGTAGGTCCCATACTAATGTTCGTCGCATTCTTTCGTCGGCAGTGCTTCAAGAACTGTACGTTGCCATTGCGTTCGTTTATGCATCGATCAATGTTTATAAGCGTCTGAACTCGGTAGGTGAGATACCGGTTCGATCGTGTTGGTCCAGCGCGGTGGGAAAATGTTTCGGGTAGCTAAGACCGTTTGTTTCTGGTCGTTTTTTATTTATTTGTTAACTACGAGGAACTATGGGGTGCAAGGGCTCCAGCCGCCGACAGCACGTACCGACACACTGAAGGTGCATTCCTCGCGTAGAAATATATGAGCTTTTATGGGTTCGGCTGTCCTTCCGAGTAAAACTGCCGCACAAACATCAACATCTCGAACCCCCCCACGCCGTGAGACAGCGCAGAAAGAAGGGCAAAGGATCCCTCCCTCGCCTTCGCTGTAGAGATCGTTTTTTTTATCGGAGGTCCTTTCGGAAGGATCAACATTCGGCGCTGCCAGTTGAAGAGCTACAGGGTGCTCTAACTTTTTTTTCCTCCAGAACTTTTTGTGTGACGTGTGAGAACCTGCAAGGGAAACGAACCGAAGAGACTGACATGGTGGCGTCGCCGATCCTGTGCTGGATTTCTTTCGCAGTGGTCTCTCCAGATGAATGGGAACCGTCTCGGGAAAGGAAAACCTGCTCTCCGGTTCGGCGGGTCTTTGGGAAGGAATGTGCGGATTGTATGGATGTAGCTGCGGTATCCCGTCCTTTCAAAGGTTCTTCGAGCAGCTCGCAATTTGATAATGGCCCACTTCTATCATAATGCCGCTCTTTTGTTGACAGAGCTCGTGTTATTTTCCCCCGCATTATTTCATTCATGGTCAGGCGAAAAGTCCTTTTCTCACCGAAATGGGTGCGTGGAACGGATACTTCTCGGAGGTGGTCAATTGGTATCTCTTCACCTATCTGATCAATGGTGTGTTTTCCGAGGAATTTCGTGTGTAAGGTTGAATGGGAAAACGTTTCGTACCTTACAAATATCTCTTGTTACAATCTAATTGGCCGCCACATTCCAATGCAATTGTGTGCTTTGTGCCCTTTCGCTTGTGTTTCTAATGGCCACAGTCAGCTGTTTCCGTGGTGTAGTGGTTATCACATCCGCCTAACACGCGAAAGGCCCCCGGTTCGATCCCGGGCGGAAACAAAAGTACCTTTTTGTTTCTTATCATATGTCGGTGCTTTATTTTTCTTCACAGGAAGTTGTTCGATCAAACGAAACCTCCCGTTTTAGATCGTTCGATGTTGCGATTGTTTGAACGTTTCTCAAATTGCATTCAGAAACTGTGAAATGGTTATTTTTACCCGAGCCACACCGTATCACCACCTTCTCCCATTCACTTGCCATGTGGCGCATGCAGCTGATACGGCAGAGAGTTCGGCTTTCAGCCAGATATACGTTGCATTCCATCCGTCCGTTATATGGATGGCCACGCTTGGAATGTGCTAACGTTGGTTTGAGAACGAAAGCGTAACGAATTTCTCGCACTTCTCCCGTGTCTGGGCTTGCCGTGGCGGAATGCAAATGTACTTCCTCACTGTCGGTAAAAAGGGAAAAGGAAAAAGTTGAGTCCATCGGGATCCCCGTGCCTGTCTGGCGAAGAACAACAGTCGGTAGTGTCCAGTTCTATCAGATTCCTAGAATGTAATTAAGTTATCCGGAGGCATCAGGCTAAGCCGCGCCTTCACTTGGCTCAAACGGAAATGTATGCGACCATCCGTTCGACAGTGCGTCTCTGGCACCTGTTTCACGGGTCCTCGCCATTTGGTGCGGCTTGCGTGTGGGGCAATGAGGAAAACCCCCCTTGGAATAGTGCCACGATAAAATACGGTGGTTACGCTTCGATAGTTTGGCTGTGATAAGTAATGGCGGTTTAGAAAATAATCATTACTGGATATATAAAAGGATTTGTACTTTCTGTACTCGGTTACCTGTAAGCAATCGGAAAATTAGTTTCTCACATATTTTGATGCAAGAACTTTGTATTTTATTTCTACTTGGGGCTCAATGTCACGCAATGGATCCCACCTCTAGGAGGATTTCCGAATCGTCCTGTCGCGTGTGGTTTTTTGCCTAACGTACAGCCGCAATCCGAGCTCCACAATGCAGCCTACATAATTTTCTAAAGAATTTCTCAAGGGCAGTCGCACACTATCCACGATTGGAGAAATGTATATCGTGGTATAGTGTTTCATGCATCGTGTACTGGATTATTTCATTGGAATCAGTCATTATGTCAGTCATTAGTTCCGGCAATGTTTTGTTCCTTTGTTTTGCGTTATTCATTACAAGCAATCAGCACATGTTCAGTAATGTTAAACTTTGAAGAGTCCCGGTGAAAGGTGTTGGAAAAAAGAAATGGAAGGTTTTACAGCTGTTCTTTTTCTGTGCTCATTGAAATCAGTCTCTTGGCTGTGCTAGCTTAAAAGGATCCTTTCGGTGAGCCACTTTGGCATTTCGATGGTGGTCTTTCTTCAAACCCAATGCTAGGGTATTCTCTGGTTCGCACATATGCCATAAAACATCAGGACCTCTTTGCGGCCGGTAAAAAAATCCTGGTGTTCCTGTGGCTTGGGTTGCCGTACGTCTGGTGTCCCACCGCGCGGTGAATCCTTTCCTCCATTCGGCTGTCACCGGCATCGTCTGAACTAGCCCAGTTGCAACTCTTCTGTATGCATATGACGCTATGCTGTGCCATGCCGGGAATGACTTACCCTGTTATGCAATAATCGCGATTTCACGCCCGCCTCTCAACTCAAGTGGACTCCCGACGGTGTCGTGATTATCATTACTGGTGCGACAGCGCATCTCTACTTTGTAGTGTCTTTAGAATTTTAAAATTTATAGCTTTGTGGAAGAGAGCCGTTCGTTCTCGAAACGCTGTTGTGAAGCATATGCGTAACTTATGATAAATCTTTCCTCCCGTTTTCCATTTCAGGTACGTACACATGTTGAAGTCGTTGGGAGCGGGATCGGATCTCGGACTTGCGAGCATCGTGGGACCGCGGTACGTTATTTAAAATGTTGGAAACCATCAATTGCCGCTGCTTTCTCAGATCAATCGGGGCTGGATTTGGGGCTTGCCCTTCGGACTGACCAAAAAGAAGGCTCATTAATCGGACTTAATAAGCGTTCAAAAACCAGTTTTTCTTAGCTTCGCACTCGTGCCCCTTCGTACTATCGACGGGTGGAGCGGGAGCGCCTGCGGTTTTCGAGACGGTAAGAAGTAATTTCTTACCAGGAAAGTTCTAACCCTGGTCCGCATCCTCCCCACACACCTCTGCGTATTTACCTGTCTTCATACCAACGGACCTGTCTCTACGCGCCCTTTTGTGCCCTTCACAAACACTTTTTTTACTCTCTCACTCTCGCACATGTGACCATACACACACTCCTTCGCGCACCACTGTTCCCTCAACACAGCCACCGTTTCGTTCTTCCTGTGCCTAAGAATACCTGTTGAGTTTCCTGTTGGATTGAAATCTGTTTCTTCCTGTGTCAGGATGTTTCATCTACGTGGGATGTGTTCGTCAAATCTTATACGAATTTAACCATCAACAACGCATATATTGCCTTTTAGCCCTTTTTGCTGCGGTTGATCGCCATGCTGGTGGAAGAGGAGGGAAAAGGGCCCATGGTTGCTCGGCTTTTTCCCGGTAGCAATATTAGAGGGTTGGTGTGGCGTCTGAAAATGTTACATTAATCTATGTTACTCCCCCCATTACCTTTGGAAAATAGATTTGTTTCGTTACATAAACAAACAAATATAACAGTACTGAACTCACGGATGTCATAGCTTAATGTATATTCCAAAGTATTCATCACACCCCCTTTTCTCTAATTTGTTAAATTGTCATTGAATGCTGAATTTAGCATATTATGATAGCATTCGGTTTTCGACTGATTTATCGCTGTCGTAATGTTGCTTTCGTTTTCTCAATGTTTGTGGCGTTGTTTAACTTTTTTGAATCACATTCGAGTTTTTTTTTAAACAAAATGTGGAAACAGCTCACGCAGCATGAAGCGGACTGATCATCCAAAGGGCTATTTGCTTTGATTGCCTCAATAAACAACCTTGAAGGAAATTCTCTGAAGGTAAGCGCACGAAGGGCGGGAAAGCTTCCATCCAAATTCGTCTTACCGCTTTTTTGTATCTGCTGCTCCATTCGGTTCTGCTGTCCAGGTCCAACATAAAAATGCGCTGTAAAATGCGTGGCAAGAAAATCGTCTATCATCCGGAAGTAGTCTGTGCGTGTTAAAAGGGTTTACGATCGTCTGCATGGCAGGATGCCGCCATGCCGAAGGCTTACGCCATTGCTCCCGGCGAGTGGGCAGGGTCGAATAGCAGGAAGCCCGTAGGGTACCATCCGATCCGGCATTCCGGCGATCTCTGCCGGTTTGATGCTGGGCCTATTTCCGAAAGCAATTTAGCATGCGATTGTTTTCATAGGCCGTGATCTAGAAATGGGTCACCGGTCGTCATGGAAATGAGAAGCGATGCTGTGAATGGCATGACGCACAAATACCTAAAACTATTTGGCAATATCCTTCCTCTTTGAGTAAAGATCGTCTTTTTTTAAGAACTGTGGTCATGAAGGATTCTGCATTGTTTAGTTTTTCAAAAGTAGAGCACTGCATACACGATATGCCACAAGGTTACGGATCCTTGTGGGTGCTTTCGCAGAACTAAGCGGAAGGAAGCAAAACCAGCAAGATGGTTTGTGTGTGGTATGCTTTATGGTTCAAGGTTGTATCGATTTTTTAGAGGAATTCTATAGTTTCAGCCGATTGGTGTTCATTTTTTCTCTGACATTGTGTTTTATGAACAATTATTCGCCTTTCGAATTTCTTAAAATACATTTTATGTTTTCTTCAGGAAGTCAAGGGTGTTTCTAACGCAAACATTCATAAAGAACAAAAAATGTCAATGTCTAAGAAGAATCTTTGAAATGATTTTGGTGGATTTGCGACAGAAAAGTAATTTCCAGAATGCATCCTCAAGTGATTGTCTACATCCACCACACGAAAAAATACTTTCTCACGGAAATTCCCAGAACCGTGGGAGTATTTCAAGCGTCTCCGCGACGCTTCTCGGCATCCAAACCAAGCGCCCATGTCCCATAAAAATCTACCCATTAACGACGAATTTTCAACGCGCCGCGCCTATGCACGTTCTTAGCCTTTGGGGATATTGAGGCGGACTGGATGTGGCTTTGGATGACAAAACAGGTTCTGTCCAGCTCCGGGTTGCGGGTCTTGTGTCGCCCAGATTATCATGAATCATGCCCGAGGGCTAATTACAATCCTCGTTCCCCCGAGAAGCGACCATCAAAAGCCAGCGCGGATGTCCAACCGGGCACAACAAAACCAACGTGGGGTAAATCAGAGAAGATCCTTTCGCCGGTGTACAATCCTTTGACCGCTAACGTTCGGTCGCGTCCCCGCGGGTTTTCAATTTCACTTATCATCATCGGACGCGCAGGTCTCTCGTGGATGTTTTTTCCTTCATTTCCCTCCATTTGTACCTGTTCTAGACGAGGCGATGCACTATGCATCTAGAATTTTTTCGTGGGATCCACAGCTATGCTCACATCCTGGGGTTTATCTGCATTTTTCGTCAGAACTAGACACCGTTTTGAAAAGATTTCTCGACGATGCTAGGTTTCAGGCTAATGCTGTTTAATGTGTTTGGTGTAATTAAAAAGTTAGTGAGCGGTATCGCTTTCTGGTGCTCATTTTCATTTTCTCTCCTTTAAAAAAAAAAGTAGGAAAATCCATTCTATGCACGATGCTGCTTCAAATATCTGCCCACAACTAGAAAAAAAGAAAAAAAAATCTACGGAACACGTGTGCATAACTACGATGTATTCCTACGCCTAGCTAAGCCTCAAATTCACTTGTTTCTCCTTTTTATGTCTTGGCATTCCCTTCGGCCCGACGCTGATGCAACCAAGATACGGAACGCGCGGATGCGCTGCGTAAATAATTTAATCAGTAAACCTCCGCGACCCTGCGTCGGAGTTCCGTGTAATCCTATTTATCCTTTCGAAAACGGGTTGTTGAAAGGCTTCACACCAGTTCGGCCCGGCCCTGGAATCCTTCGCTCCGGTAGAAACCGGTTTTTTACTCTGTAGAATTTTTTGGTTCTGTTGTTGATGTTTTTTTTGTGGCTTACCTTTTGTAAGCCTCCACCATCATCACGATCCTGTGCGTTCTCCGCCATGACGCCCCAGATTTCTTCTGGTTCTCCCGAAACTCGCCTCGGCACGGCTTTCGGGTTACGGTTGTGTACCATAAAACACCCTAATAAAGTTTACGGCGATGTAAAATTTTGTGTAAATAATTCCGCCCCAGGACGGCGACGATTAGACTTTCGTTTCGGTTGCAATCAAATCCCAAACAAGTTTGCCCCACTGGATGCGTGGAGGAGGATCGCTGATTGTTGTTTTTATCGGCTGCGTTCGTCTGCATACGCACGTGCATTCCGGTCGTCTAAACAATCGGTGCCCTTGAGCTCCGGTTCGGGGCTGTATGTTTGGAATCGATTACTTGGTTTGGGAAATTTGTTGGAAAAGATCTCCCTAGCGTCGCTAATGATGAGTAAACCGATCGTGGTTTTTTAATACAAATATATTCCTAGGAATTTTTCAGTAATCTGCTGAGTTCAGTTGTTCGCTCATTTTACCAGAGATCATGCACTTCGGGATCTTACATAATGCTGAAACTAGCCGATCTCGTTGCCTTCGTGTCAGACTCCATACATCCTTTTTCTCCTCCTTTTGTTCGGGCTGTTGATAGTCGAGCTCGCAAAGCCTTAAATTATGGCCTGTGCCTTTTTGTGCTGTCTGTACTACTGTCTTTTCCATTATTTTTTCGCTATCGTCACGCCAGGCTCGTGAGAAGTGGCTGCTCCGAGGTGCCATTGCCTATGGGTCATCACTGTTTGCCCGTAGACCTGCGAAGGCAGCAAAGTGCTAAAAATGCGTAAAAAAGGTCATGAGAAAATGTTACGTCGCCGTCGTCGTTGCTGGTAAAAACTGTAAGCTGATATCGCACACAATTTCTATTTTCGCATCAGGAGCCATTCGGACCAGCCAATCCATTGTCCTTGCGGAGAAGGCAAGGGACACGGTCCACATGCTCTTGTCCAACATGGACGGTGGTTCGTGTAGGAGAGTCGATGTTCTCGGTTGTCCACTTTTTGTGTTCTTTTAAATGTTTTTTGCCTTTCCTCCTTGCGCCCCCGCACTGTAAAGAGATCAGGCCAGCGGATAACAAAAACACGACGCCGTCGTAGTCGTAGCATGGTGTCGGGGAAAGAATGGAGTAGAAAAGCAGCTCCTTGAGTACTCTTTGCTCATTATGCAATGATCATTTTGCTGTGAGTGGTGCAGGCTCGGGCCCTTGTGGAATGGATATCCCGGTGAGTCTGTTTGGTGTGAAAGGAGCAACGGCCAACCGAGCTGGGACGCACCAGGGCCTGCTAGTCCCCGCCGATTCCAGGGAAATCGTCTCCGACGAAACCCGGACCGAGACCGGCGACGGAAGGAAAGCCGAGAACTGACCATTGTGAGCCGGAGTCCCCGGTTTCACCAATTATCCAATGTATTTCAATCAATACCAATGTAATAGGACACTTAGGGGTTACGGTTTCTTCTTGCGAGGGATTCGAAAGAAAAGTCACACTCGAAAGCTAATGAATGAAACGCACTTGAAACAACGTTGGCCGTCCTGGAGTGCGGGAATCTCTGGTCCCTCGTGCTGGTGTTGGCGGCTCTGCCACTGTCCGGGAGTTGTGTATACGTTCGTAATGGACTGCGACTGGGCAAGAGAGGATTCTCGAGCTTTTCTTACCATTTTGCACAACCAACATTAATCAACTTAGGGTTTAAGTGCTTGTCTCGTACGCAGTGGGTTACAAAACCCGATACCCCGGGAGACACTTTTTCCGGTAGCACAGGCGAGATGCAAAATATCCCTCGGTGCGTGGGAAGCATTATAGCACGGGAAATCGCTCTCAAGAAGAAGCGGTTCCCTTTTGTTTTGTAGGTTGCAAGTTGATATGATATCCTCGTTGACTTACTCGAGCCTTAAGATATATTCGATCCAAGTTTGACCATCAAGCAAGATCTGGCCATAAAAGTGGCAAAAAGGATTTTTCCCCAAATGTTTCAATCTAAATAATATTTTTATTGAACACCTCCAAAATCTGAAATCATTTGAATAAACGCAACTTATTCTAAACTGTTTCTCAATATTCTGAAGGCTGGAAACAACATAAAATAAAATAAAGGGATAAAATGCAGTTTTGTTATAATGTTCGTCGCTATGGAAAAGAAGAAGGATATTAATGATCTTAATGTATTGTTGAGTTCTTATCTGATTGAAGCGATGATTTTGTCCCCGTTTGGTTGAAAATCGTCATCTGCAACTGGAAAAGGGTAAAATGTTTTTTAATCGTTGGAAGACTTTTTCGTGGTGATTAATTTATCATGTTCTGGATTCCAGTTGGGCGATGTTAATAAATTCTCCAAACGCCATAAAATTTATTCGTTATTTATTGCGTACGTATTCGTTACACAAAATCATTTTTTTTTCTACCATCTTTCATGGTGCAGAGCCATGGTATTGTTTTATAAAAACTTCGCAAACACTAACGCACTACTATTTGTATTTTTATAATGTATTTTTGCTTTCTGTTGCAAACGACGCTGTTACGACAGATTGTGGACGTTATTGTGTCCAATTTTGCCTGGTAAAATCTTGACCAAACTTGTTAAGAATTGAGATCTCACGGTATTTTTTACAGCTGAATTCTTTTATTTTGAAAAAAAACGCTTTTGATTACCTGCACATTGTTAGTACCGTTCATCTCCCGATCGATACTCACTCGGGAACGTAGGCCAGCTAATGTCCAGCCATTTTTAAATGTCCCGTGAGACCGTAGGTCATTTAAATTTGGTTTGCTTCGAACGCATGCGGTTAAGGCGAAAAGAATGAAGGTGTCCTTTAAAAATGGTGGACAATGTCCGAGCCGAACAAACGTGTCCTATGGTGTGTCCAAGCGAGCAAAAAATGAAAAGAACTATGGGAATGACGAATCCTGCCGTTCTCGTGCGTCTGTGAGACAGTGGCCAAACAGTGCTAATGCATTTTGCAAATATTCTTCTTCGCATAATAGCGCATAGGTCAGTGCCTGGCAGTTTTGGTGTTCGGTAAAGGTTGCTCTTCGTTGCTTACTTTTTCCTTCCTACAAAAAAGACCCAATGGAGACTCGCTCATAATGACCACTGGCCAGCAGAGTGCACCTCCAGCTGATAAAGATTTTCGGATACGCTTCGTATTTGCATGTCGCTCCTTTTTATGCCCTTTCTTTGACCGCACAATGCAATCCTGCAAAGCAATCCTGGCTTAATAACTTGCAAAACTCGGAGGAAACCAGAGAGCATGAGCGGGAATGCTTGGCCGGTGCTGGTGTAAAATCCTAAATCGTGAAGTTCGCAGGACAGTAGAGCAAGTGAGAACGGAAATGTGGCAGTTCGGAAGCTCTAGTGCACAAGCACACAAATGACTGAATGTCCTTTTCCCTGGCGGTTAGGTTCAAACGAAGACGTGAAATACCGAACAGTATGGTGCTGTTCGGTTTAGGAATTTTCCTGCAAGACAGGTAGGTTAACCGGGGACGACCAAACAAGACTCAGGATTTGGCCCGACTATAGGATGGAACAAAGGCGAAAGAACAACAAAGCAAAGTGTGGAAGAATAAAAATGCATACCCCAAAACTGAAGTACGAAGTACATTGTCCTTTCGCGCAGGGGAGGGCATGCTTTTTACGATGCGCGAACGTCTTTTTCCACCCGTTGATGTCTTCTACGGCCAGACTAAGATCGTTTGCGGTAATACGGTGGGAAGTATTTCTGGGTGTGAACCGAAAGGACACAGCGCATATGACCGTTGGAATGTCGGCTAACATTTTCTTCTCCATTCTCTTCGGCTTAGCAGGTGGAAGGGTAAATTTAAAAAAGTAATTAAATTGTTTGTATTTTTTCGATTCAACCTGCCAAACCAAGAACCGTTGAAATAGGCGTATCGTTCTAGTTTGCTGCCTGTTGTGTGACCCTTGCAACAAGCCTAGCAAACTATGCCTATAATCGTAGACTATCGTGATTTGTTGCAGAAAACGGATGCTCTGTACCCTGTAACGAACTTTTGGGAATTTTCGGTGATTAGTTTGTCTCTATGCAGTGTTCTCCAAGTTACTAATTGAATACATTGTGTTGAGTTACGTTTTGTATTGTATAGGTATAGGAATGACATTCGAGAGTCTTAAGGAATGTGCATTGAGCATAATGACCTCCTTCGCAATGATAATACGCGTGGTATTATATACTGCCGTACTGCTGACAATCAGAAATGCTTTAAAACCCATTGTTTGTATTTCCTGATGCGTAGCGCCCCTGCACTGAAGACTTTTATGGATAACGTATTGTAGAATTTACCTTTCCGGTACTTCTTGTGTGATGATGTTCCGGATGCCCGGTTGCGAGTCGTTTAACTTGGCCAAACCCTTTCCCGCGTTTTTGTCCGTCTCCGCGTGCGTGGTGGTGCGCTCCCCTTTCACCGATGTCGTACACTGCTTATTAAAGCGTCTTCATTTCTTCGCCGAATTCCCTTCTTGGCCCTATAGGTGTGCGCACGTCAAGCAGGATGCGCCTTGTGCAGGCTTTTGCGTGTCGCTTTATGATTTTTAATAATTTATTTCTCTTCCCGATTTTTTCTTTGTCGACGTGCAATCAATTTTCTTCTTGTTGTTATTTTCACTTTCCAAGCTGTCCAATTTACCAGGACGTTCAAAAACACTGCACCACGTCTAGCTCAGAACGCAACAACGTTTCACGCGGTAGAATGGAAACAAACGAGGAAGCAACATTGTGCAACGACGGGCAGCTTCATGCCGCGAGCAAAAAAGTGTATGGATTTGAACTTGCTTTTTTGTCGCTTCCCTCTTCTAGCACGCATTCAATTAGCATACGTTCTCACACAAGATCACCGGATCGTGCTGTGCGTACAGCAATGCAATGTGGAGCGGATATGGAAATCTTAATTAAGAACTAACTCACGCTGTTTGCTTTGGCTCACAGCGGTTGCTTTCTGTTATTTCTTTTCTGCTTCGCGGAACCTACCGTCTGATGAGATGGCGTAGAAATCGACACTTTTCTCCTGTCACGCCAAACAATGGCGCGAAGTGTTGTAAGTGCAGTGTAATATCCTTTGCAGCGGATCGTTAATGGGTAGGGAAATTGAAAATGGGTGATGTTGAAGGTGAAAAAAACAATCACAACGAAACATACACTGTACACGCAGCAACGTACGGCGATATCTTTCACTTCCGCTTGCCAAAAAAAAGTTTCACTAATGCACGTCGCTTCCCCGCAGTTAATGTATTTGAAACATAACCTCAAACAGTACTTCAACATTTCCTGCCTTTAAAAGAAGGACGCCGCGCAAAAAAAAAGCAGTCGGTTTTTGTAACAATTTGGCTACATCCTTTTTGAATAGATTTCTTGTGTTGATTCTCGTTTTTTGCACATAAACGGAAGAAAAGGATTATAGCGCGGCGCGCACATAAATCAATGCGTGGAGTGGTGTTTCGTGTGTCGAACATCGGGCTTGCGGCGCTTTCTGGCAACTGCTTGGCGGTCTTCCTCGTCGAGTGGAGTCGTCGCCGCAAAGGGTTAAAGCGATGGGAACCACCCCTGAGGCTGAGGGATTTGTATGCTGCAGATTAGGGCAAGCGGCCGTAATTGGGTGAGGTTTTCGCTCGATGGCGCCCGATTTTATTTTTTTTTCTATAGCATGATGTTTGCTCGAAGAATTCTTTTTTTTTCTAATTCTAGACAGCTGATCTTTAGTTATTGTTTTGCCTATTGTATAGGCTTTTCTGCTCTTTTTCTCAGGTCTGACATAATACTGTTAGCTTTTTTGCTCATTTGATTTGAATAAGATCAGGCACCACAGGCTCTACACGATGCTGTCATAATGGTTACAATGGCAATGCAGTTATGTTTTACAGTTATTACAATGATTGAGGTTGTACTGCGCAGTGTTTTAAAAAGTGAACAAGGGAACATTTTAACTGTCTAATTCTGTGGAAATTAAAAAAAAAACCTCAATCCTTTATGCAATTAAAATGTACTCGGCTCCGAAACTACAATCAAGTTTTGGATAAAGTTTTTTTTAGTAAGTTGTCCAAAACTTTTTCAATTTGAGGGAAACAGATCATTTCTTTGAAAGCTGCTCTAGTTTCGCGGTCTTTGTCCAATCCCGCACGTAGAAGTGGCGCCAAAATTAACTACGATCTCCGCTGGTGCCTTTTCATCGCACCCGTGTCGAATCAGAAACTCTTTTCCAAAATAAAAAAAGGTACACCTATCCCATCTGATGGTTGGAAAGAAGTCAATATTGAAAGGGCACCCAACATTAATCGAAGCGTCGTAAACTGATACAGAAGGAAAATATTTGATGTTGGTAGACGGGAGAAAATAGAATGAATAAGAACACACCGCTCCGGCAAAGGATGGCGAACCGTTTTTCTTCACACTTAACGGTGGGAGAATTTCGACTGATCGAAGTCCTTCGCTTATCCTGCGACGTCGGGAATGAGTTCCAATGAAATCAAATAAAACCGTGCTTCGCAGGGAACCGATCAGTGCAACTCCTTTGAGTAGGATCAAAGCCACAGGCAAACATTCTTGGGAAGAAGGAAAAAGAAGAACGATATCTGAAGCACACAAAGTGCAACAGATACAGAAACATTCGGTGGTCATTCCTTTTTAGTCCCGAGGTGTTAGGGCATTTAGCCCACGCTAGACAAGTGAACCGAACCACTTAATGATGACTTCTCCTGCAGCATGATGACTAGCTGAGTTGTGTTCGTTGTCTCCGCGCACCTGAGCAGAAGGTCCTAGTTTGGAATGTCCGGTGCATCTCTGGTCCATATAGGAGAGATGGAGAGGCAGCGGGCGACATTGTTGATAATGTTTTACGAGCAATCGCATTTGGGTTCCTTTCTACACGATGGCTACCTTGAGTCTTTATTGCACGGCTCGGTTTGTGACGGCGTCAAAGACACTGATTAAAATCAAGCTATAAGAAAAAGAGAGAGTAAAAAGGACAATGTAGGGATATTACTCATCAACTTCTTTGTGCGGCCGATGGGAGATGAAAGTGATTGGTGAGATCTATAGTTTGTTAATTATTTATCCCTCGATGCTCGGTCTGTATCTGTATCCACACCATTCATCCTGAGGCATCGTAAATACGCGAAGGATTCCAGGAATTTTCCGCACGCCATCGACGTCGAATAAAACTTCTAGGTGGCAGTATTTTTGGTTAGAATAAAATAAACCTTTCAAATGAAAATGAAATAAACCTAACGGGACGTTGAGGATGGGAAAGAGCATAGCCATATAATAATGATAGCAGTTTTAGGAAAACAATCGATCTAATACGGTTCAGGGATCGTTTATCACCCCGAAGCGGACCAACAGGCGGTGCTGGGATAAAACAGTTCGGTGTGAGATGGAGCATCGTTTGCTTTGCGCTACGTAACAAATCTGTGATGGTAAAAAATTGCTATTTGCTGCCTCCAGCAGGGCGTGTTAGAAAGGCCGTGTTTGCTAATGAAGGGTGAGCGATTTGTCAGGCAGCGCTTAAATGAGCTGGAAAAGATCGGGCGATGTTATGAGAATTATATTTCCTCCTAAGATTTTTTCTTTAAAACATCACTGGCACCTTTCCGATGACGGATGGATGATTGATGAAGTTGTTGTGAAATCTAGAATCAAGGTCCAAACCTTACTTCATGGGTGAAAGTGATCTTTAATTGGCGGGTGGGTTTTTAACAAAAGTGACCCAAAGGATATAATTGCAGTTCTGGTTGAAAAATAGATTCATCCTTAGAAATGAGCGAAATTAAAGTTTTTTCGTAGCTTAGAATTGCTGTTATATTTTTCATTTGAAAAAATAATGCGAGGGAAAATAGTTTCGTCACCAGCTGTATCTGGCGACCGTTAACAAGGTGGATTCTCGCCTCTTCGTGAGGACCTGCTTGAAGCATATCTGCGGTCGTCATCCAATTGACTAAAGGTGCTCGTTTTCTACTAATCAAAAGTAAACGCTTTTTTTGCCCCGATATCAGAGCGTTGAGATCTTCTCGCACCTATCAATGGGTCCGAGAATGGAAGTTTCTTTAGCTTGTATTGAGTGGACAAACGCCAGAGAATTCCCAAGACGCGATAGAGCAATCAATCGGCCCTTTAAGAAGTGACGATCAATGATCAACGATCGACTGTTTCCCGTCCGATGCTCGAAAGCAGTTAAAACAGGTTTCGATAGCATTAGGGCCGAATAGCCTTTGTTTGCTATTTATGTTTTGCTTCTCTTTGGGTGCCCGCCGTCGAGGCTCATGGAGTCGAGGACATGGATCGGACTAATTGTTGTTTCGACGTCCGTTGCGTTGAATCGACTTGAGTTATTACATCATGTCCACCATTCGCTGTGGGTAAGTTTCTTAAAGCATATTCTCAAAGATCGGCGGTTCGCACTCTAACAACGGTTATGTAACAGTACGTCCGGTGCATTAGGCCCCGCGAAAACTGAACCTGCTGCCCCTGAAACTTGAGCTCCTGTCAGGAAGTTTTTAGGTTCTTCACACAGGTTAACATAAAAATATACCCATGGCTTAACGACCAATTACAACAACGCGAAAGACGACGTGTTAAAGATATCATCTTGTAAACAAACGTAGCTTCTTCGTTGTTTTTTTTTTTCCACGAAGATTCCTGTTCATGTTTTATCTCAGAGGATTTTAACCCTCAGGTGTTAAGGGTAAGGTGCAGAATATTTTGCTGTCTCTTGTTTGTACACAGAGATCCTTCGACACATGTAGATCATTCTCGATGCTTCGAACCATCATAACATGTTCTAAAAAATCGATTTGCTGTGATTTAAAACAAGGTTGAAGGTTGCACTAGTGATTCTAAAATTAATATTTTTGTGGAGCTCATTTTGACGTTGGCACTTTATTTTTAAAACGTTAATATGCAAGCTATCTCCGGAATTTGTCTTTCATTGTAAAGATTTTTTTTCCATTCAAGAGATAACCTGCCCTATGATAATTCCTGCCGCCAGGATATGTGGAAGCGACTCCAATCTTCTCATTTTTTGACATGATTTTTTTCTTCCTTTCCACCACTCTGTCTACCCATCTTCTACTGTATTTATATTGCAACTTTGCTTGCATCTTTTTCACTCTTTCCTTCCTGCATTTTCTCTCATCATTCATTCGCTTTCGAGTGCAGGTTTTTGCCACGTTCATTGCCGCTCCTTTTTCTATACTATTTCCTTTGTTGCCACGTTGGCAGACATCATTGAGCAGTCGCGGAGTACTTTTCCGTTTTTTCAGTTCTCTTGTTTTTATTTTTTTGTTTATTGCTTTTCCATTCCCTAATTTCTACATTCTTTCCTTCGCTTTTGGTTTACACATTTCTTTTCTCGCCGTTTTTTTCAGTTTTCTTCTGTATTTGCCGACTTCGTGTCACACATTCGATTCCTTTTATTTCGGTTTCCTTTTGCTGCTGTCAGTTTTACGTTTATCATACATTTGAGTCCTTTCGAAAACGTGTTGCAATTTCAGCATGACGCTACATAAATTTATATTTCTTCTGGTCACATTCTTACGCACGAAATCCGATTGAGAGCGTTAGGGGGATTTGATCGCATCTCATGTTCAAAGATCCTCTCTGTGGGTTGGTCTGCCGTGTTGGGATGCTGTGTTGCTTTCCCTCGATGAAATTCGCGGTTCCATCTCCGAACAATCCTTTTCCTAGGGCGGACCGTGGAGTAGGTGGGAAGAGAAGCTACATGGTTTATGCTGCCTTGCTCATGAGGTATGCTCACGACGGCACTCTGGTACAGTGCCTCGGGAAGAGGTCGTAACAGAGAGGCGCGTAGCGCTCATTCCCTGAATGTCATTAACCTTTTTTCCCCATTCTTTCCTCCTTTAGCTTCTTGCCAGGGCCGAAGGGTCGTGATCGCGCCATGCCGCCACATCGATTGGCAGGAAACCCTTACCTCGTGTCTGTATTTTCCGCCTGCTACACTTTGCAAACCTGCTCTTATCCAAGACTGTCACGATTTTCGCGAAGCTTTCGGCGTTTCTGTGGGTTGTAGGAATGACGTTCTAGCCCTCTGGTCTGCAAGCCCCAGACGATCTCTGTCCACGTTTCGGTGACCGCAATAATAAACGTTGGGACTGCTGGGTGGGTCCTCGCAATACCTACGGCTTGGCTGGAAAAAAGTTATGTTGCCTTTGCCGGTTTGTTTTATCGGTTCATTCGTACCCAGGAACGCAAGGATGTAGTACGCGGTCGATCGTCTTCAATCGGCTGCGAAAGTTTTCCGTTTTTTTCTAAAGAATGTGTTGTGTTGCATGAGCATTCGCTGAAAAATTCGAGATTCACGGACATGCGCAAAACAATTCCCAGTTCGATAATAATCGTTCTTCTTCCTGTTGAGCCGCGATTTCTTTTCGATAGCATCCTGTCGGGTTCGTAAATTATACGGTGTGGAGTGGTTTGATTGAGCTGAAGATGAAATTAACGGGATTTTTTTCCAATAAACCGTCTTAACAATGATTGAAATTGGGAAGAGTATGAATATGTTTGGTTAATCAAATTGTTTTCGTGCTGATTAATAACGCCGACCGAATTGGGAGCAAATATGTAAAGTTTTTGAATTAGGAAAACATTATTTCAAGTAATCGCATTTATTTCATAGCTTTATCAAAGCGTTGGACACATTCACTCTCATATTTCTTTCTCGTCTACCGTCTGATCTGGATGAAAGAGTATGAAGCAGAAGCTTTTCGTGTTGGTTCCTGGGAAACTAAGCAGCCGCGCTGCGGTACTCCTTAAGGCACCGGGAAAACTTCATAGTTCTATTCGAATGAAATGATAACAAATGAAGGTTCATTATTCTAATCGCGTGAATCCGCCGTCACCGGCATGTTGTACGGTGTGTTTTGATGTTTTTTAAGGTTCTTCCGGGCGTGTGAACTATCCTGACACATATCCTGCCCGCTGTTGTGCAACGCTGTGCATCTTATGTGCCTCTCCACGGGTTGATAGTTACCATGTTATTTCTCCCGCTGGTCAGATGAGATATGATTTTTGGTCAAGAAATTAACAAATTTTACGCCACAGGATACGGCTGTTAACGCCGGCTTCCCGGTAGACCGCTTGAGATCCTAAGCTACCCGACCGCTGGATTCAGATCGTAACAAATTTTGGGACGTCGGTTTTGTTCATATGTCTTTCCGATCCATCGCTCAGACCAACCGCAAAGACGAAAGAATGCTGCACCCCGTGTGTGAATGACGCAACAGTTCGTCTAGAAAAAAAAAAAAAATCCGTTACAAATTAGTTCCATTTTTTCTGTTTCAAATTTCTTTTGGTTTTGTGCACCGTGTTTTGTTCGACTCCCAATTTTTGCATGTCTTGAAACGCCACACGCCTTCTTTGCGTGTAAAAAATAGTTCGTAAAACATATTTTAATCTTCCTGATTCCCACGCTGAAAAAATGGGTATTGTAAATTCCTACTGATAATCCTACTGTGTTTCGATGCTTTCTACGGTGTTTAAGCTTTGTTAATTAACAGATGATCAGGCATTTTTTAGGAGGTGTCCTACCTTTCTAAAATAGGAGAGTTACGGTAGCACAAAATGGTGCAAAGAAATTCTTGCCGTTTTACTGATGCTCTTCTTCGCCTATGATGTTTTGCAAATGATATTAATGATATTGTGCTCAGTTCAAGTATTTTTGCAGACTTTTCGCTTCCATGTTCGCCCTTAAGAGAAAACCTCGATGGTTTGTACATACGATAGAAATAAAATCCTCTTGATTCCCAGGCGGTTTACGCTCCTCTGAACTTCCGGTCTTTTTTTTTTACTGCTAGAGTAGTTGGTCATCTTGTCCGGCCCTTTATGCCTACTGCTGTATGGATTGCCAATATGATTTTTCTCACCACGCTATAAAGGATCCTTAATTCCTTTAGGATTTGGCTTCCGATCAAACCGTACCGCGTCAATGGAAAATTTGGTAAACATGGAATATCATCGGACCCGGCCATTCTGTACAATCGACCGAGGATATTGTCATTGCGAGGCCGATCATGACGACAATCATAATTGTACCTATCTCACAGGGATATGTTCGGAAGATCGGTAAACGTCTTGCGAAATCAAAGCCCTTCACGGGAGGCCCAACGGAAGGATCATCAGCACCGCAGTCCCCGAATTCCCCGGGATGATGAAAGTATTTGGCGTGCGTGTTTGTATGGGGTATACGGTGGGAAAAACGGCAGGTTGCATCGCAGCGACGACAAAGATCTCGCTTCCATTTGGATCAATTTAGGGAAACATTTTATAGCAATTTTTCAAACTTTCCATTATTCTTATCGCTCAGTTCACCTTTCTCTTCTTCAATGGTTTGAGATTCGTATCCAATTTTTTTCATATGTTTTTCTATGCTTTTGCCCATAAAAAAGACGCCAAGAGAAGAGGCAAGAAAAGGTCGAATTATTTTTCATTATCATGGACTACATTCGGCCAGGATGGGCCAGGACGAAAGGAAAAGACCATGCTCGACGACGAAGATCAATCCCTTGCTGGAGCCATTAGGTGCTGGCATTCTTGTGTGTCCAGTTTACTTTTTGTATTTTTCTAGTTCCACTCCTGCCTCCGTGCAACCTCAAAAGAACTCCCTGCGGAACAATACCGAAAGTGTTTTCCCGATGTTCTTGAAGACATTCGAAGAGGCAAAAGGTATCTTCTTAAGGCAATCCTAGCTCGCAAAAAATTCGAAGAAGGTTTCAATCGTACCCGAGCAAAGATCGAACCGGCAGCCGGGATGATCGGGAGGGGCTAGTGAACCCTTGTTTTGTCCCGTGACTTCTTCCAGTGTACCGTTGAGGGTAGTAGGTGGCGACGGCCTGGCGACGGTCCCAAAAATCATATGTTCGCGACCGGCTCAGCTGATCCTGGTGGATGGGAGAATTGCTCCAGTCAGAAGATGCCTGTGGGAAATCACCTGACTCTTTGACAGTTCGTTTTCTGTGGTTGATTCGTCTCACCGTTGGTTCGGGAAAGGTCCTTTTTTACCTTCAGCCTGGCGGTGCTCTGGTCGTTGTCCTTTCGATGCGATCTATCGTAGTCGTAATTTTTTTATTCGAGCAGACAGATATCCTTCGATTTAAAGGGCCCATGTGAGTTGGAGTGCGTAGGATGTTTTGTTTTCGCCAAGATTCCTCCAGTTATCTTTCAATCTTTGCTACAAAACCTCGGCATGAGCTTATTCTATTGCTTCTCTCGTCCTTCATCCCACGCTTACTATTTTGCTGATACTTCTTTTTATCGAAAAAAATAAAAGATACCTGTTGTGGTTGGTAATAAAACTTTGTTAAAATTTATTTGCTACACGGTAGATCGATTCAGCGATCCTTTGCTATGGTCAAAGGATCCATTCGCTCAGTGTATTTTACAACAGTAGGCTGAGCGTGTCACTTCCTCTGGTGTTTACACTTGGCAACAAATATACCACATGAGATTCCCGTAAGGCGTATGACAAAAAATACAGATGTTATTAATTGTACCGGAACGATTACCAACGATGGAAAAACATATAAATATCGTTTTGAGGGATTTGTTTATTTGTTTCTGTTTCTTACACTTTCTTCCAATAAACTTTGGATTAAGGAATGTACCATGAAGAATATAATTATAATAATAAAAAAAAATATAGTTTGACACCTTCCAATAGACCCGGTCAGGAGGTATAAAATGTAATTCGAACTCAAATTTTGTGCTCGTACATTCTATGAGTATGTCTATTACATGGAGTTCGATGAATAATTATGTGGTTATATAAACGAATTTATCATTTAAACGTGCAAGCACACATAAAGCTTAAACTATAAGTGGAACAGATCAAATGAATATAAGCAGTAGTTTAATACTATTGGTATAATCACACGGCCAGATTTCATACAAAATTCGAATGTACGTTACGATACTTGTATGGATTCCGATAGTCCAGAGTCTCGAGTAGAAAAAAAAATGGCTTCATCTTGCAGTGTAATTTAATCTGTTTTCCATGTCTCGTTGAAAACGGTTCCTTCATGAGCCTAGCTCGACGAGAGGAATGATCCACCATCATGTTTCATAACGTTCTTTTTGGTGCATCAAATTCATCGCCCCCCGTCGACAGTACCGGTTGTGCTGCTTTCCCACGATCATTATTTGAAACCCGCAGAAACTCAGTTTTAACCCGTTTGCCACCAACACGCAAGTCGTACATACGGTGTTTTTGAAAGCCAAAACAAGTGGAAAAAAAATCTAACACATCTTTCACTTTCACAGCATTCTGTTGGCGCATTTTGTTCATCTTTCTCCAAATTCCACACACTGCTGGTAGGAAATAATTTATAAACATCTCCGGCGAGAGAACAAACGAAGAAGAAAAAAAATCATCAACGACACGCGGGACATACCAGGACCAGAACGGAAAAGGATAAACACGTATGATAATTAGGAAAACCGATTGCTACCAACGTAGTCTCGGGTGCGTAGACGGAGACTTTTAATGGAATTCTCGCCCTGCAGTGCTTGGCGGGGTAGGATTTCTTGCTGTCGGTCGCTGCTACGAATGATAATTGACGTACAATTTTAAGATGCATGTCCTACTGTGACTTTGTGCCGTCGCTGGTCTGTGACCAAGGAAGAGGATATCCTTTCCCGACACCGTACACCGATCGGAGCCGTAATGACACGGTGAAGGCAAGGCGAACAAGGAAGCACAAAAAATCTTTACTTCCGATCACTTTTCAGGCTGGAGAATGCAACCGTTGAGTGGCGTCACGGAAAGAAGCCGTGTCTATTCTGTTGTCGTCATCGAAGTTGATGTTTCCTTTCTCTCCTTTTATTGCGTACGCACCAGGATTAACTGATTAACTGAAACTTTTTCCATGACTTGTGTGAGGACGAAAATAAAACATTGAAAAAAAATAAGACAGAAGAAATCGTTCGGCTGACAGAAAGTGAAGATGTCAAAAGAGTCATCTCATTCTATTTAATCATCATCTTTTGTATGATGACTAGTTCCGAAACACAGCTATTTAAAAGGAAGTGACCAAAATATCCAACAATTTATGGGCATCCAAAGAAAGCGGCACTTGCAGCAAAAGTAACTTTCAAAACAATACACTTGGCATTTAAATTTAAAAAACGGCATAAAAATGACACAAAAAATTACAAACAAGACAACAATTTGCACTTCCCTCAACATGGATTGAAAAATCAATATGCTTCTTTGCGTGTCGCTTTGCGTGTACCGTTGATAAATATGCATGAGCAATATGGAGTATGTTTCCGTGAACTGTCTCTATTCTTGTGTGATCATTCCAAGATCATTCGTTTTGGCCATAATCTCTGCTCAATCGATCCGCGCTTCAAAGGATATTGTTGTTCGTAGTTTATTTAAAAGTTAAAAAGAAAACAATTCTATATTTCGTGAGAGCACTTTCGTGAGATAAATTCTACGAATATCTTAACTGATGAATACTTCAATTGTTACAGTTGGACGATTGATGTTGTTATTCTGAGCCGATGTCTTCGACTGTGGGACGTACGGTTTGAAGTGGCCACATTTAGAGGGACACAAAAGCATGCAAGCAAGGCAGAAGAGGTGAAAAACTCAAGTTCATCAATCATTTGGCTGGCTGGCTGACGGGCTGGTGAGGCATAGAAAGAAGGAGAGCCTGATTCTTCTTATCTGTTCCATTCGCTTCCCGGTTCGCGCTTCCCACCATCCATCCTCGCAACCCTACCCATTTGATATAGCCGCGCCTCCGTGGGCTCGCTTCAACGGTGAGATCTCCTGTCGTTTTACTCGTTTCCTCTCACCGTTTCCCCTGGTGGAAGCATGATTCGATCCATCGGCTGATTATTATGTAGATGGTCATCATCCTTGATTTCGGTGCTCCTTTCGTAGCAATGGGCTTGCGCCTGTGCGGTCGGGATGAGCTCGCAACATGCAAGGATTGCTGTGGTTAAGTAACTTTTTTTTCCTGACAAAACGCTTACAAAGCAGGTTCCGCGCGCGTAGTGGGTGTAGAGAAACAAGAGAGACGGAAAGATACGTCTAAAGAGAGCAACGAATTTCGTTCGGGAACTGCTTCGCATTCCCGAAACCCCAAAGCCGCAAGATATTCTGTTCTGTTCAATGGTGGTCGTCATCCAATGGCAGATATTGTTTTGATGGCAAGGAGAGCTCCGGTCCCGCGTGCTCGATTCAGAATGATGTGGCTCCCGCGGAGTGAAAAGTAAATGTTATTCTTCTATCCAGCTTCAAGGTTTTTTTTTTGTTGTTGTTGTTATTTCAACTCGTCCACAAGTCAGCATCTCATCTTGTGAACGATCGGCTTTTCATATTCTAAAGGCATGAAATGGTTGTACTCGTCACGCTTGAACAAAAAAGTCATCTTGAAACATTTTAAACCCAAACCAGCTACAAAGTGTACAAAATGTAGCCTATAAGTGATTTTGTGATATCTTTTTCAGGGTTTTTTTTAGCCCTCCGTATGTTTCAATAGCACCTTATCTGGTGTTGGCAGGAGCGGAGTTACTTTTGTGTACATTTACATGTGCCGTAAATGCAATTACACTTATTTTTACTTGCTTCCCAATGTTTACATATGTTATAACGGGAAGTTATGCCTTAAATAATAAGCCTTAAATGATTCTTTACAACGGTGCTAAAGCTCAACACTTGGGTCACTGTTATGCCCATAGTTGTAAATAATGTATAGCTCCGAACAACTGTTGATTCAATCGGTATCGCCTTGGGCCGTTATCTCATCGCGCAGTGTGTCTTGAAAGTAAGCCGAAGGCGTTGATAAGCTGCTCAACCATTTCCGTTGTCCGTATGCAATCATCGTGGCTGCTTCCGGCATTATTATTATCTACATGGAAGAAGGAAAGTACACGATTGTATCAATGAACGAGTAAACGCGGTACCCATGAATGAACGCATTCCATATCCACCCTGGAGAATGCACGAATTTGCAACAGAAAATATTTATACTTGTTGCGTTATTTGCTTCAAATTGGCTTGAGACTATCGGAAAGCCAGCATGTGGAAAACGGCAGTAGTAAACATAAAAAATGTGACAATACCGAAAATATAACTATTACTTAGGTTTCGACTAAAAGTGACGAAAGGTAAAACATGTTTCCTTTTACTGGCTGTTGGTAGATAAGTGTCCTGATAAGCGAAATGTCGTTCATAAATCGTTTCTTTCAACGGAGTACACACTAAATGTGAAAAGAAGAAAAAAAACAAGCTATTGCCAAAAAACGACCTCCCCGAGCAGCTGAGCTGAGCGGTGGGTCGGCACGCCGAGAGCTAATCAGCTGTTTTCAGTCAACATTTGCACACGGTCTATGTGCGAGGTATGTTTGCTGATGGAGCCCAAGATCTTTTTTCCATCGCGCGACCAGCCGGACATGGACATACGCACAATTGGTCATTGAAGAAGTGCCAGTCCCGAGTGTGCTGCTATTTACATTCAAATGGGTCGTCGTGAGCCGCACGATAAGAACACATTGTCACCAGGATCTGGCGCATATGGCAAAAAGTAATCCGCTTGCTGTGTCGGAGAAGAAAAGAAACAAGACTGTGTTTTTTTTTTCTTTGGCATGTGGAATCTTAAGTCTGGCTGTTCTGGCCACGGCCGACTCGTTGATCGATAAGATCGCCGCTGTGTGCGAATGGTAGAGATAGAGAGCGAGTGCGATTTGTGGCTGTTTTGACAGCTCTAGGTGGCACGTGATCAAAATGGCTTAGTAGGTCGCAGGATGGTAGATAACGCGTGCTTAAAGGAAACTATCTTGGCTCATTCTCAAGCTTCGTTACCTTTAAGCTGTGTATCACTATCGCGGAGGCTAGAAGCAAACGTGGGCTATCAATCTGAGGTCAGCGGATGCGTGCGAATCAAATCGTGTGAGAGACAATTAACATCTCCGCTCTTCGCCTCGGACCGACTTTCCCAAGTCCTGAAGGAGCTCAGAATAGTGATCCGCAAGAACGCTTCGGTGCCGAAAGGCAAATCCGTCGCACAAATTGGCCGATGTGACGGTGTGCGTATACTTACTTCTTCATCTTCCTGTTGTGTGTAACATTCCTTCCTTAATGAAAAGTTTTTCGTTGCTTTGCAAACAGCAATAAAGCTTACGCACAAAGAATATGGGATAGCAGAAATCTGTGAGAAGGGAGAGCTTGGATTGAAAGAGCTCCTGGCCCATCGCGATCAACAGGTCTTGCCGCGCAGTTGCTTCTGATGCTTGACGTGGGGATAACGTGCGAAGCTCGCCGCTCATCACCAGCAGTAAGCGATTTTTTTAATGTCCGATCTGGTAAATCATTGGATTTTAACAGGTCATAAAACCGCATTCCGTCTTCTGCCAGGGTCGCCGGCAAGTGAGATTGCGTAATTAGAGAATAATTGCGGTCTATTCCTTCCAGCTCCAAGGTAGCCCACAGAGCCAAAGTCGAGAATATCCTCGCAGTACTTCTTTGTAGTCTTCCATCTTTCGGAGACTGCCCTCATGGTGTCGCGAAACCTCAGGGGGTCACTCAACTCTATGCCAGTACTTTGGTTTAGCTTAGGCTAGAATCTGATCATAGTCTGAGAGTATCATATCTTGTGGACCATCGTCATGCCTTTCTCTGTTCCTGTGGATCGATTACGAGACCTATGTTGGTTTCGTTTATGAAGGATCGCCTTGGATTGTTAAGACTGGACATTTTATGGAGCCGTATTTCTTTTACGACTCAGCGTAAAGTCAATCGCGCCCCGTGATATCCTCCGTATCATGTTCGCTCTGGATCGTGCCTAAGGTTTTCTTTCTTCTACCTACCTACCCGCCAGTCTCGTCCCCCTTCTGGTCCCGCCATGGTTTTGCATCTTTGTGTACGTATATCATTTATTTTATCTCTGCCACCCTTTACCACGAAACTAAATCACGTTTCCAGCGATCGGGGTAAGATCGAAGGCGAGGAAACGCGCAAGCTTGAGAGAGGGAGTAAACATTAATCTTTAGTTCTCATCGCAAACGTTTGACGTCGGTTGGGGCTCACCACAGGAACACAATCGCTCGGAGCGTCAATGTGGCGAATGGCACCGTCGTTGATTCTTAAACTTTGCTCCAAGGGATTTTGGTACATCCGTTGGGTGGAGTATTGCTATGGTACTTGTTTCCAACAGCCTTTGAATGAAAGTTTACACTGGTTTTAGTTCAGCGCTGTGGTCTGCAGGAGGCTTCGGTGAAACCTATTATAGATTGAAATCAAGCCACCAAGGAATCAGGATAATGTATGTCTTTTAATTCTGGTTAAATTGTTGGGTAACATTTGGTAACGCATTATTATTCCGGTTTGACGTTTAACGCCTGACATTTTTGTCGAGGTCATCATCATCATTTTTTTTTTTTTTTTGCGCCTCAATACTTCCAAATACCAAGATTGTGTGGCAATTCTTAATTGCTCTATATCAAAAGTTAAAATAATCAGCTGATTAGTTTCAGCATCCCTTGAGGCACGAAAAGGTCGTTCCTTTGTGATGCCTGCCCACGTTACATCATTCCCCCGTCGTCCGGTTTCTGCTCCCAGCTTCCTTTCCAATGTTGAAGTGGTCGTCTTTACTCGGTTTGTTATTATTGACATTCTTTGCTCGTTCGTCGACGCCAGCGAATGTCGGGCATAGGCGTCTCGGGCCGACGAGATAAGGGTCTGCCATTGTCGCTGTCGGCGAATCTTTTCCCTTTTAATATGCAACGGTCGGCCGGTTCGCAGAATTCGCCACAATCGCTCTCACAATGCTGCTGCTCCACGATCGGGATGTTGGAAATCCTGCAAAATTGTGATGGTGCTCTTCCACGCTTGTCCCTGTTTCCTCAGATGCAGCCAAAATGGGGATTCTGATCCAGATTTGGCAACTTAGGGCCCTGCAACGATGGGTGAACGAGCGGTTGTCCTGACGGTGGTGGTTAGTGGTGGTTCTTGCTCCACGTAGTTCCTCTGTGGGGGCAGGTCCGCTCTTGGCTGTGGCGTAACCTCGTATGCTTGTGGCTTTCGTGCCATCTGAGCCTATGCGTGCCTTCCGCGAGATGGAAGGAAGAGTTGCCAGTAAGAAGGCGACGGCGACGGCGACGGCGACGGCGACGACGGCGTCTAAGAACTGGTTTTTTGGAGTTCACAAACGACCGAAGCCCGCAGGAATCCTACGAGTGACAGAGCGTAGAAGAACAAGAAGTAGTCGCGGTCTGGTGATGGCGCTGAGTCGCGCAATTGGATGGAAACCGGTTCAGGACTTCAAAGGCTCTTGGAATGCGCTAGCGAAGGCGATCACTGGTGGTGGGCTCCTCGCCCGTTCATGTCCACTGAGCGTTGCTGGTGTTGGTGTGCAGAATCGGTTGGAAATTCATCGTGGCAGGTCTTTTCGCCGTCATCGTCCGCCGAAACCGACGTTTGGGGATGCGTGCGGTGGTGTCCTCGGCGGTTCGTGTATGGGTGAGGATGGCATTCTACAGAAGTTCGTTCGCCGTTTTGGCACAAATCCCCTTGCCCAGACGCGGGAAGGTCAAGGATGATGTTTTCTCTAAACTGGGCTTAGAAGCGTGAGAGACTTCTCCCCTTCAACGTGTATCTCGAGCGGTTAAGGTTGGTCCTCCAGCGATAACGATCCTCACTGTTGGCTTATCTTTTCTGTTATTTCGCCAGGCTAAGGTTACACCGAGGTACCTTCGCCGGGGTTGCTCCTGTGTTTTGCCTGTTCGTTGCTTTTGTCGAACAGATGATTGCATGTTTTTGCTACGAGCATGAATTCTCTTCTTTGACTAATGGTTTCCAAATAATTCTAAGCCCACTGTGAACATTCTCAGCACGTTGTTCAAAGCACCAGCTTGATGCTGTGACGTTAGTGAGGGCACTCGGCTCACCATTTATGGCCTATAAAATTTGAGCATTTAACATGACGGTACAAAGTGGCTAAGTATGTGGCAGGTAATTGCAACAAAAAGTAATTGGTATCAACTCGATGCTGGTGGGAGCATCCGTCACTTCAACGGACGTACATCAAAGGAGGTCCAATGTGACACACTGACTCGCGTGAATGGCAAACAAGAACCGAGTGTTTGCGAAACAATATTTACTATCAAATATATGGAATCAATGAACGTGTACATGTTCCAGCCGGGATGGATGCCTTTTACCGGACCATGGGATCAGCATGTGTCAGTTTCCTTCGGGGGGGGTTTAATGTGCTTGATATGTCGCAAAATGCTGTGATCTTGGGCATTTGCTGATGTTTTCTTTATTTATTGTATGTTTTGTTTCTTTTTCTCAAAAGTCGCGACAGTTTGGCAAAAGAATGATCAAAAAATGAAACAATTACTTTAAAAAAAGCAGCCGAAGATGTTTTATTTAAGAATCGGACAGTTTATTGTGGCTCTTAGAAAAATATCGGATCTGAACCTCAAGCTATCTGACACTCGCCTGACCCAGCACGTACCGTGTGGTCTGGCGAAACATTCCCACACATCCCGGAAGTACCGTTTTGCAGGATCGGCAAGTTAACGGTTATGCTGACACTTGAGGCGAAACAAAGGACGTGTTGTCCACTTTCCCACAAAACCACTGGCCTTCCACTGGAGAGCAAAGCGAATTGGGAACAAGCACAGACGCTCGTTTCCAAAACGGCATTTGCAGCGGGAAATGTTCCGGCGAGCGTTTGTCTTTGCTCTCGAATTACTTTTAAGTGCGTTGACAAATATTGAACTGTTCGATGAGCTTTCGGTTCTGTTCGCAGCAAGCACAGGATGCACAACGCGATAGATCTTGCGAAGCCCGCAAAACGGACGACACATCCGTGAACAAGTGTACCATTGAGCAGAACTACATGGTCCCGAGAACACTTGGTTTCTGCACCATCGAGCTACGGGAACAGTGGTTTTGTTTGTCTAACGTTCCTATTTCTGCTCTCCAGGATGGCCCTTCCGGCAGGAAATCAAAAAGAAGGAAGATTTCCGGTTTCAATGTTTATGCCCATCCTGTTAGACTGACTTCTCCTGATCAACTTGCCTATTAATCCCGCTGACTAGACAGAAATTCCATATCCAGGATAGTTGTGGTCACTCTACGCCCCATTAGCACCGAAAGAAGATGATCTCGTCCTGAAGCTCTGTTAACATCCTTTCCACTTTTGGGCCAGTTATTGGATTGTTCCACAGAAATGGATTTTTGGCAAAATGCTTGCTACTATGAACCTGCCCTCAAACATCCTATTTTCGACCCAATAACCTATACCATGGGAGGAAATCCTGTTTCGGTGACAAAGAACCCTCCGTTCGTCGCGGAATGTATGTTGTTCTTTGAACAGTTAATTTATTTTCGGACAGCTGAAGAACACGGTCCAGTTGCCTTGAACTGTTTCATTGACACAGGACGAACGTGCGCGATCGAAACTTTCGTCGGATGTTCGTTTTATTTTTCGCTTTGCATACGTCAGTGTTTCTCAAGCTGTCTTTCGACGCTCGTTCAGGACAGTGGTCTCATTACGTCTTATAATGACAAAGTTACATCAATATTAAAAATAACATGTGAAGAATCATTTGTTGTTATTATTGTTAAATGCAAAGGATTGAAAAAAAAGGTTTAATTTATTTGAGAAACACTGACCTAGATGAAGAATTCTTGTGGTTTGCCGAGCAACCTATTAAACGCAGGAAAACTACTACATACTTTGTCAAAGTCGACCGCCAGGGCACATTAAGTTGCCAAGTCCCCTTCCTGTGGTCGCTACAGCGTTTCAGTGACAACACTAGCTTAACGACATTCTATCCAAAGGAATCAATGCCGCTGCTGGGGAGGAATATCGTCCTATGTCTCGTCTTGAACATGCCTGCAAAGTTATCGGAGACGGACAAATTATTCCACGTAAAGTTTATTCATAAACAGTTGCTTTATCGCTTACTGACGTTGCCTGCTTGATGATGACGTACGAGCAAGCTGAGATTATTTGTTGCCAACACCCGTCTTTTGCGGAAGTTGAAGACGGAGATGGGCGCAAGAGGGGAGATAAAAATGTATGCTTCGGCGTTGGAGCACCGTGGATCACCAGAACCAGTCAAGCAACAGTTGGAGCATATGGTTTAGGAATGAATGAAACCGTCAACGGCTTCTTACCTGGCCACCTTCCAACCGCCTTCACCACCAATCCTGTTTATGATTGTCTCCTGAGCCGGTTGAATTTGCATGCCGGTGTGAAAAGTGAGATTTTCTTTAGCAGAACACCACTCGCGACTAGATAGTCGACGGGTGGAAGACTGTTGGAGAACGTACGACTAAATGAATCAGCGAGGGGGGAGGAGGGGGGGGGGCACCGGTCGAGCCGCTCCACTTAGCCATTTGAGAACCAGAAAGCAAACCCAAAGTCCGGTTTCCGTCGAGCAGCCAGGCCTGCGGTATGGTAATGAGTAGTTTAAATTCTATACCGATGCCATAAGATTCGTTTTTTAAATTGCCACCAGCAAGAAGAAAGGCTCGTTAGCTTTCTCCGATGGTTTGGTACGCACGTAGGAAAACGTTGAAGATAGGCTCTGTTTGTTTAAGATAGAACAGACAAAATCATATCATGATGCGTATCGTTTCGAATGCTTCTTTGCTAGCTACGATTTTCCATGGATAGATAAATTTAAAGGGCTCCAAAAACTGCCGCACTCCACATTGACAAACCCAACACTGATAACCGTTCCTCGGTGTCCGAAGTATCCGAACTCAGGTTATGTGTTTCGCCACGTTTCGCAATTTTCAAAGCAGGGAAAGAAACGAGCGGGAACTTGGAAGAAGAAAAACTTAGAATGAAGGAGGAAAGAAGTAGGAACGACCAAAGGAGCGAAAGGAAAATATCCAGACGGCCCGCAACGTGCCTAAGTAAGTGGCAAGATTTAACGGACATTCCTGGAACGCGATTTTGTCAGCTGATGCGTTCGTGCGTCCGTTTTTTTTTTCTTTCCTCCGTCCAGGAACTTTTCGCACGGAATGATTAGGTTACAAATTACATTTTCGTTGCTGGTTGTTGGCAGTTGGTTCTTCTTAGAGGGAAAAGGAAGTAAGAGGCGACGTTTGGTGTAGCATTGAAGCATCGACTTTTTTAAAATTATTTACTTACATCGAAAAAAAAAATTATTTAAAATTATTTACTTACATCGAAAATATTGATCATGTAAGCAATGGCAACACTACCTCGATCGGCAAAGGGATCTCTAGCAAGGAGGGTCGATCCGGTGCAAGAAGGTTTTTGGACGTTATCAGTGCAAACAACGGCTCTTTTTCGCCGTGCGCTGTTTCCTGTCCTGGAACGATGTGCGAGAAATGAAACTTTGTGGTGTGGGCCATAAAATCATTGGCAGTAGAACCGTCCGAATAGCGGGGCAGCAGACAGTAGGGGAGGAAATAAATAAGAAAAAGCACACCCTCAGATTGAAATAACCGACATAAAACCGTGCTCTTCATCTGCCGAGAGAACCCGATTAGAGGAAGGTGAAAGATCGAAGCAAAATGGCGAACGAACGCCGTCTGACCGGTCGGTAAAAGCGCGGGAAACTCCTTGGCCGCCGGGCGGTCTTGCACGAACACCAACCAACCTGCTAGCTGCTAGAGATTGAACCAACACAGCCCGCTACATGACGGCGGAAGGTGCGATTATTAACCTTCGGGAGGCTCGTGAAGTGCCGAACGATTTTGAAATTGTTGCTACATCACGAACGTCATCGTCAGCACCAAGCAGGATGCTGCTGGAATTCAGGTGCGTTTCGTTACACTTGGTGGAGGCTGAAAAGTAAACAAGATATTCAATTCCCTACAAGGATTATCTCTTCTATAACGACGTTTCAATGTCAGAGGTCTACCGATATTTCATTACATAACCAAATATCTATACCACCACATACATGGCATAAAAATTATGTTTCATGAAGTGCCACAATTGAGTGAAAAATGCTGTTAAGGAACTTGTCTATTAGATGATTTCAGTAAAACCCTTTCACTAACTTCTTATACTATCCACTTACAATAACCGATGCGCGTGCATAAAAGTGTACAACTTTACAAACGTATAAAACCAGAGCAACATGATTGGTGGGAACCGTCTTTGATCAATCTTAGTTGAGTGAATCTGATGAAAAAAGTCCCATTTAGGGTGTAAATTTAAGATTTCTTGCTCGACAAGAAATGGTCGTCCCTTGGAGGTATCAGACATCACTATTTGAGATGAAAAAAAAGAAACATCGCTCGTGAAGAAAATACACATTCAGTTAGGGCTGCCATCCAGCCCGGGACCGCGTTTCCCTTCTCAGAACTGTCCAAATCACACGGCAGAAGAAAGCTGAGCCTGCCAAAATTAATGAACGTGATTAGTGAAGGCAAGTACCACCACCGGTGCACGACCACCGCCAAGGTATCTTGTTGGATCTGGTATGAGAACGATCAGCATTTTTTTTTTCATACATTTTAGCCCATCTTTCTCCCGTCAGCACCCAGCAGCCCGTCCAGGGAAAGGGGTCCCTTTTCGTCCCCGGCAGGAATGGCCTGCCGGCGTGCGGGTTTTTCCCTCATTTGTTTACGCGCCCGTTTTCCGATTTATCAAACGGCCCGTGTCGTGTCCAGCCTCGGTCCCAAATGAAGCATGTAATCCTTGTTGTGAGCGTGATCTTGAGATGCAAAGATTTATCTGCCGTGAAGCAGCCTTTTCTCCTGTGCCTCCTTGCGCTGCTGGGGCTGTCTGTCGGCAGAGCAGGGTGGGCCGAAGAGCAGTCCAAAGAGTTCGCCAATATTCCAGACCAACGGACGATTTGGTCAACGGTCTTTGGCGTTGTGGGCTTGCTGGGTTGCGGCCAAAAAAGACGGCGAACCGGTTTTCATCCCGCCGATGACAAGAATGTGGTACGCCGCCTGCAGCAGCAGGAGCAGCAGCACCAGCAGCATCCATTCTGCCACGGGTCCATCCCAGCCTGCCGGGCCTGTGCCCGAGCTCTCCGACCGCTGTGGAAAATGTGTTCGACGAAAACAAACTTTTCGTTACGTTCGAAACGTAATCGACCGTTCGCGCATCGTAAAGACTCCTTCGGTGGGTAAAGGGCACAAACCATTGGTTTTTGAGGACACTGTTAAGGGTTTATGCTGCGAGCTCACATACCTAGAGGCTTGAAAAACTGGTTTGTGGTGGACAACAACAAAAAACCAAAATGCAATCTTTTCTCAAAAAAGAAAGTAGGAAGGAAGGGCTCGCTTGATTTTACTCTTTGACTGACAAAGGGATTGGCTAAGGAACTCCAAAGTGGGTCATGATGTTGTGGAATATCTGTTCTTCTCTTCCGTAAATTACATTTTCTCCAAAAATTTCCCTTCATTTTTAAATTTGTTGAAAACATCATAAACGGAATGAGTCCACGTGTCTTGTTACTTCGATTTTATACACTTCCCACATTTTCCCATGATCCAACACTCTTCAGGATGTCGACCTGAGCGCACAATGAATGCATCGAATTGTCTGGAAAGGCGGTTTTCCACTTGCCTCCCGGACGGGGCCACGTTGCACGAGGCAGTGAAGTGATGCAGCCGGAGGTTGAAGAACTTGTGTGGGCATTAGAATGCGACATTGCTAGTTGTTGTTCGAGAACGTTCCAGGCCTCTGAACCTCATGCAGCGTGCAGCGAACCTGTCGGCGTTCTATCAACATTCCCACTGGGAGTTTGTTTGTACATCACTTCACTCTTTCTCCGAGCAAATAAGGCACCTTATTTTTCCTTCCGCAGGTTTATGGTCCCGCGATGCGTGACTTGAAGCTGTCTCGCTCGTTCGCGTTTTAATTCAAAATGTGTGTGATTCCATGATTGCTCGGGCTGGTACTCTCTGGCAGGATCGTTAAGTTTATTTTGGATGGTGATCGCCAGGGAAAAGGGTAGTCCAGCCTTCCCTAGCCGGCCCGCCACAGTTCGGTGATTTTGTTTGCCATAGAAATTATCCACCATTGCGAGACAGAAGATCAAACAAGGAGCAGGAGTAGAGTAAACCTTCGTGAGGTCGTCCACCGCGGGCTCAAGCAACACCGCACGCACTTTTATTTTCGGCAATCGGTGCGAAGAAGCTCTCGTGGCTCACCCGCCGTTCGTGTGAAGAAAGGTCAACGTTACAAGCGTCCGGCCTCGCGGCATCGCTTAAGCAGGAAAAAAGATATTCAACATCTCTCACACATTTCCTCAGCGTCGTCTTACGCCGACAGATCGTCCGATGATCCTCCGACACCCCGAGCCGGTCAAGCGTAAACTTCTCTGCCCTGGTCGTAGATCAAACGCCGCAGGTCACTGTCGAGAGTGGGCCCGCACGTTGTTGGCACCGGTGATGAGTTGGAAAAGATTTATGTTTTAATTGCTTCGCATAAAAACCAAAAACACCTCTCCGCACGGGACGTGCGTCGGATCCTTTGACTTCGCGCTCTCTGCCAGTGGTGTGTCGAATAACGTGCGTATGTGCGTAGCGTAGTTCAAGAGGTTCGCTCCGGTTTAAGAGTTCAGTGAACGCTCTAGCAGAACCGCCGAAACATGTCGGCAGTCCTTCCAGCTGAGGGCTTCTCCGACGAAGACTCCGGTGCACAGAGAAGGCTCCTCGTCGTACCGGAGGCGCTTCACGCCGTAATTATCTCTGATGAGCAGGCCAAAATCCCAACCGGGAAGCGGGAGGCCCATAAGAATTTGCTACCGATGTGATTGGAAGACTAAAAGACACCGTAGAGTGGAGCTGAAAGTGGCGATGTGCCGTGGCTCAGCTTGTTTTTATTATATTCGCCGTGAGGAGCACGCATAACCTTAAGAAAACCTGTGCGGTATCATCATCTTCGTTGAACAAGGCTCTCGATCTTGTCCTGCGAAGGTGAGCTGTTGAGCGCGAAAGGGGCGGGTGGGAAGGAAGGAGATATGGTCCGCAACCATCCGTCCCCGATAGTGATCAGAAGACGGAAAACACTAATCTTCCCGCAGCACTGAGCCAAAGGGGTAAAGCTTTTTACATAATTCTCCCTCCAATCAGTCGGTTTGGGGCATGCGAGATTCTTAGATAATAGAGTCTTCTTCCGGCGTGAAATAGCGGAATAACTCGAGGATTCTTTTACGCTTCATTGTAAGCGCCTCCGCGGGGTGCGTATTTGAATATTCAACATTCGATGTACGCTTGTGCTCACGATAAAGCAGTACGGGAACTCTTGAACGTTGACGTAGGCATCCTGATTTACCTTTCTTCATAACACACTTCGTATGAAGATTTAAAAAAAATAAATAATAATTATAATAATATTGAGCTTAGCATGATTTCTGAAGATATTGCTTATGCCTGGAAGTTGTAAATTTGAAACGAAAACCTTGTATGGGTCGGAAAAATGTATTTCTAATATTCCCTTCATTTCAATTTCTCAAGCTTTTTTACCCTTCCAAAATCGGCAATCCTGGCGTTACGGTGTCTGGCACTCCTTCTTGGAATTTGCATACATCCAAGACACGATCAACTATCGTCTTGGGCGACTGAAACACCCACGACATCAACTCTTTCCCTTGTGTTCGGCTGTTCCTTTTTCATTCTTCATCGTTGTTTTCCCATTCTTTAGCATTTACTTTTCCAGCGTGCAGCTTATGCCATTTCTAATGCAAATCTCCTTAACTGCCACCGACTGTGCATTGTTCTTACTGTTCTATTCCTTTGTTTATCATTTCAGGTGAGGTTTCGCACAAACATTGATTTTCCTCTCAAGATCGATCACATGGTCCAGCCCCGACCATGCATCAACCATTTCCATTTGTTTCTGTCCATGTCCCGATGGTGATTGGTGGTCAACTCAATTGTTCCATTGTGCGAATGGGTGGGTAAGTGTCTTGTGTAATTTGTTTTGTTCCTACGAAGAATGCCAAGAATGGAGGCACATAATGCCCACATGAATACTGCGTGCTGCCGATGGGTATGAGTGCTGGTGCGCAAAACCTTTCATGATTCTGCAGTCGGTCATTAAATCCTCTTGTTTCGGTGCAGGATAATGCAACCGAGATTTTCCACCGAGATCGCCAAACCAATAACACACTTGACGATGGTCACCGAAACTTGAGTGCGAAATCTTCCGCAGGTTCATGGACTGTATTGTTCACGAGATCGATCAATCAACGCAGAAGGCGACAATTCCGAAGGTCTCGTAAAAAGTGTAAAAAACGAATTGCCCAAATTCACACCTTAAAAATGTCATTTATACTTCACGCACAAATATTCTTCAATTGTGCGAGCGAAGAAAGGGAGAAAGATTTAGCGTGCCGCTTCCTGCGTCGGGTCGCTTGACCTAGTTTGCCCACCTAGCAGGTCATGGGAGCTTGAATAAGAGGAATTTTTCTCCGGAAAAAAAATCATCTGATCGGAAATTATTAGTTCCTGTTTCGATCAGTCGAAACGTTTAAAACCCATATCCCACCCGTACAAGTGCCGCGCGGGAGAGGGCACAATTGCCAAACGAAGATGTAAGCCGATGTCTTCGAGGCTTTAATCCTCGAGAATTTCCAGTCTCTCCTACGAACCCAGCTGGTTAACTGGTTTCTTAGACTCCGATAGATCCCGCGATAGGGAACCTGCCCATCCTGCTCTACCTGTGACTTCAGCTCTTTTGCGGGTCCTTCGTTCGGTTCCTCCTCCATAGCGTACCTGTACGCTCTGTCCCTCGTCACTTTGCACAATAAGCGGATTAGGATAACCCACGTCGTGTCGGTTGGGATTCGGGGTACTTCCTGCTAGGAAAGCCCGAAGAGCTCTCGCGTAATGCCCTTATCCCGGTGGTACCATCGATGCCGATGAAGTATACAACGCACTTGCCACAGTCTCTTTGATGTCGTTCGGCGTGCTGTTCTCTGTGCAGTTCTTGTGGGGTGGATCGTCTCACTTTGCGTTTTTTGCACAAAGCACTGAAAAGAAGGTGGTGCACTGTTTTGACCGATACAATGGAAAACATTGTAACGTCGTTAGCCATCACGTCAGCCCGGGGACAGCCCATTCGCAAAGGGGTATGGCAAACGCTCTATCGTGGATACTGCAGATTGTGGTGTGTGCGGAGCGAAAAATCTTTGCCGAAGACTTGAAGATCTGGCAGAGATGGATCATCGGGGACATACCCTTGGGAATCGCTGGACCAACGATGGAATGTTTTCATGCTGTGGGCGTGTAGTGTAGTGGTTTGCGTGTTGTCTTAGATGGCAATAGAAAGGTTTATTGCACTGTAATAAATTTAAATATCGGTTGCAGAAATTCTGCATAAATGTTGCTACGGTTAAAATTATGCTACAGTGTCAAGCATATTCTCACGTAATCTTCATCCTTACTGTCAAAGGTTGGTGGATAAAACTTGATAGACAAGCAACTGCAGAAGCATCTTATCGTAATCGGTGTGTTTATGAGCCCATAATTTGATTTCCCTTTCCCATGATTGAAACATCCATTTTGTCAATCAATTGTTGCCATGGAGAACGGAGCACAGCCATCGTTTTCTGGCACGCAGCACGTACTGTGCGTGCCGCAACGTATCTCTACAATGTTTGAAAATGTGTTTCAAATTGGAAACCCAATCTAAAAAAAAAGGGAAAAGGAAAACCGATTAAATTTTTCACACCAAGTTCTGACAGTTTCATTCCCTTTTCGTCATTTTTTGTATCAACCAATATTTGTTAACACTTTACTTTTCCATTTTTTGAGGTCTCCAAGAAGGCTCCCTCTTCGTTTTCTCCTCGTTGTGTGTTACGCCAGAAAGAACGTTACATTTGTTTGGCTTTTTGTCGACTTTCCATTATGCTGCGTTCTCTATCGCTCTCCCTCTCTTTTCCCTTTACTCCTTTACAGCTTTGATTATCACTTGCCCTGCCAGTGCTTTAGCCTCAACAAACAACAACGTCCCTTCGAACGATGCGTGTCTGTATGTATCACTATCTCTATCCCGCGGTATTAATTCAACCGTGGCTCTGGGCAGCACAACAGGGAGAGTGTGAAGGAAAGCACTAGTACCCCCGTAAAGATTCACCCCGGCCCGGATGAAATGGATTTTCCGTTGGGCTTCGGCTTTAGTCCGCGTTGTGTACGCGCATCCTCGCGCGCCAAGCAAATGGGCCGTTAAGGTTATTCGTCTCGACGGAAAAATAGAATACCACGCTCACAGGGAGGGGGATGCCGTGCGTAGGATGCCCAAAATAAGTACGCATCCCATTCGGTTGAAGAAAAAAAAAATTAATCCGCTCACGCGTCGCTCAACATAATTACCGGGCGCTTGTTTGGTACCGCGCCCCCTCCACTCCTTCCAGAAAGCCGGCTAACTCGCGAGCACGATTCTTCGAACCTTTGGGAGATGCTACACTCGCGGCTGGTGGTACAGCCGGCTTGGAGTGATGCTGGAGACCAACGCACGATGCTACAATGGATGCTGTGCGTGGCTGAACGATCCAGCGGGAGGCGTTCGCCATGGGGAGATCAAGATTTTGAATATTCGAATTACCAACGGCACGCCAGAACGGCTTCGGACCCGGTGGGCAGACACTAGCGACGCCGACGCCCGAACGAAAGTAGGTTGTAACGAACTTTTCTCTCGTGCGTCTTTTCGCTTTCGCTCCCTCTTCTGTTCGCGGGGTGGAGTGGCTGCGCCGGCACGATTATGTTTGGCCCACGGATTCGACGTCCTCGTCCATGTCCAGCATCAGCGAACCAACGAGTGGGGTTATGCTCTTTCGAGGAGAACCAGTCTGGAGTTCAGTTTTTCGGTGAAGAAGTGCCATTATACCTTTTTTTAACATTGTCTTCCTGTCTCTTATGTTGCAAATGGCCCCGAAAGCATATCGCGATTTCGTACCGTTATTGGAGAAGGTGGAATATAAAAACGATCCAAAAGAACCATGCACTTAACTGGAGCCATGTTTGTCTGCTTGTGAAAGTCGTGTAGAATTCCACATTGAGCTCCGTAACGCTTTAAGGATCTACTGAATTGTGATAGCTATTCGGAATGTACCTTATCAACATGTAAAACAATCGTTAATCAACACCGGTACCTTAAAGGACACCCTTCGTCCGTGCACCAAACGGGACTCCGACAAAACAACCGATACGACCGTTACTTTCTCGACGCTGCTCGAAGGGAACCACTTTGTTGTCACTCCATTTCCATCTCAACGTCGCCGAGGGTGGAGGGTGGTCTGCCTGGGAAGGAGTTCGTTAACACACACGCGGTGCCATATGGTATGAATGGACCCTTATGATTTCGCTTAGAACATTATGCACGCTCGTACTTTCGGAGAGGGGCGATGGCCCAGTGAGGCGGCTTGCATGCACTCACAGCCATCTGATATAGATGTGTGTGTTTGGTGTATGTATATTGTACGTGGGTCGTGCGTGAGTTTGTGGTGGTTTATGTTTGCGTTGCGTAGTTATGCTATCGTTGCGCTTGTGTTGGGAGTGCGGTCCGCCTCAATTTGCTTTGTTTCTATAGACTTATGCTCCCGAAAGTCCGTATATGCTCCGTCTCCATCTCGCTGAGGGCATGCCTGCATGTATTTATGTTTTTGTTGTCGCGCCGCGAAAAACCGTTCCCCTGATAACGCGCCTGCGCGATATTAGCGCCCTCCAACGGTTTCATAGTCGATCCAAATGTTTTATCACAGCTATGGTGGCCTTTAGTTATACATATTCTGTTTGTATTTATTTACGCTGGGCCAACGAGCGGACGTTGGCGACTGTTTATATATTTTCCGAAAGCATAAGCCTCAGCCTGTTGTCACACTTGCCACCCTGCGATCCATCCCACACGTCACGTGGCTCCACGCTCACGCGCAGGCGGTCACAGTAATCCCTAGCAGTGTGTTGGATGCTGACTCTGTGGATCACTCTTAGCAGATGCCCACCAGCGTCGCCTTGAGCGGTCGTATCTGGCAGATATCAACGTTTCCGTTCCATGAACTGAACATAAATAAATGTGCCGTCACCACCCCTCTCTTTCCTTTTCCCTCTGCACAGATGTTTTTTTTTCCTCCGCGATATGGGGAAAACTTCTTTGTTCTTATAGCGGGGGGCGTCATACGGTTTCACTTACGGCTGTCGGTCACGGGCATAGTGTGCTGCAGCATGATGTTTGCTTTTGCAGCATGAAATGCAAAATGATCTCATCGGTCGTTCGTTCCTTTTTCCAACGGCGCTTGCCTTTCCTGCAGCGGCTAATTGGTTTTGCGCTGGAGCCTCATCTTGCTTTTTTAACAATTAATAAATTTGTATATTTGGTTTTTTTTTTCCAATGTTATACATGTATGTTCGTACTGCATTTGTGAATTTTGTGTGCAGAGTTTGTAGAAACATTTTTTTTAAATTTACGCCTTAAATCTTTAATAACTTGCATACACAATGATTTACATTTAAGCTTTTCAATAATGTCAAACGTAAATATAAACTATGTTTGGGCTTTTTTTTTAAATAATATTTAATGCAAGTATTGAAAAATTTAATATTTGTTCGAAAACAACGTGATCATCGTCTTAGTTATGTGGAAATCGTTACATAACTACATAACGGATAACGGTCGTTTTCATAAGGCATCGATTATTGAGCTGCACGTCGCATCATAGCTTTTCTTTGAAAAAATTCTTCGTTTTCAGAGTGCACCCTTCCCTGTTCATCCACCTTCTTTCACCAAGAATGGCAAAGAAAACAAATCCAAAGGGATGGTACTGCAAGCAGCCACAACGTCTTGTAGAGGCTCCTGGAGTGACAGCACAGCTACAACACCCAGTCAAATCCGCCAAAAGAGATTAGCATTAACCTCAGAGATGCGCAGGGAACCGCACTGGATGTCAATGCGGTGTATCAAGTGAAAACTATGGCCTTGCATACATAATCATGCACTAAACCTAACTTTCAAGCCGCTGTGGAGGAGTGGGTCTGACTGTCGCATCTAACTTCTTTATCGCCTTATTGTGACTGTCTTGGGTGTGTGCTGCGTTTTGGAGCATCGTTCGGTGCATATAAAATTGGCGATTTCTTTGACGGCGCGCTCGTTACTTCAGATTTTTTGTTTTGTTTTGTTTTTGTCGCTTATATTTATCGTTTTATTGTTTTTCATGCACCCAACCCATTCTTGTTTCGGTTTTGCAGACAAACATTTCGTGCATCGTTTGGAAGTAGCTGCCACCATAACGATGGTTCCCAGGAACCGAGCGGCTTCTTTTCCCTTTGTTTTTGCGGCAGCTTAGTTGATACTGCAGGAGAGCCCGATCAGCAAAGAATCGCTCGTCTTGGGTTTTGTTAAGAGATATTGGCACAGACCTTGAATACTATCGCAAGTGTGGGCTTTAGTTTTTGTCACCCAACAGCCACGAGTTCAATGCGCCCGTGTTCCGGGATGGCATTTAAAATGTTCAGTGCTGGTCCTCAAACTCTTCTCTGCTTTCATCTATTCTAAGCGTCACGGAATGAGCTAGTTCAAGCTGGAGAGAGACCTATTCATTCCTATCCTATTGATTGGTCCACCCGTGCTTTCTACCGAAGCTTACGCTCTCCTTGAGCGAGATATTTTTAACCCAGCTTACCTTAGCATTCTTAGCTGGAGACATTCGAAGGTGAATAGAGGTTCAGTCCTCCATGCATAGAGGTCCAGTCGGCTGGGTGTTGTCGATAGGCAAAAAGTTGTCGGGACAGACGCACACACCGACGAAAGACATGTTTGCCGATTTATTTTTCTCTCTTTATCGGTGCGCAGGTGAACGCATCGATTCCAAACGTTTATTTAGCGCTTCTTCTTTGCACTACATAAGTCGGCAACGCACGGCCAAAGCATCGCGACCGAATGGAGAAGATAAATATTTGGACAGGAAATGGCGATCGGTCGGCAAATTGCGAGGCGATTTTTATGGCTTGTTTCGACCAGACGCATAATTTTACTATTATAGTCCAGCCTCGGCCGTTCCCGGTTCTAAAAGCTGTGTGCGAAACGTTCAGATCCCGGAGGATGACCACGAGCGCGTCCACGGGAAGACATGCGTGCGGACCTTAATGCTTTCCGTTGCCAGAATGTTAGAGGCACGCACATTAGCTGCGGTAGAGGTTCCTACGGGAGGATTTGGTGAATGGTTATTCTAATGGCCTATAGTTGGGACTTTTTTGGGTGGAAGTTGTTAGCTCCTAGCAACATTTCGCGTGCTTGATGATAGCCTTGTTTGCAAATTTCTGCGCTAATCGTCCTCCATTCCCGAGGCTCTCCTGTTGTCGATTAATTAGGGATAACGCAGTCTTAAGGTGTTTGTTCCTTTTGTTAATTGCTTCATAAAATGTGTGTTTTATTATATGTCTTAACTTTCGCTGAATATATTGAGTTCTAAGTTGTGATTTTTTATTTCTATTTCATGTTATACATCAATGTGTCGAACTTTCTGTAGTGCAACACGTGGATTACTTCTCGTATTTGTTAGAATATTGTGGTCGGGATTTGTTTTTTACGTAGCTTCTCTCTTGTTCGTTAACTGGTCAATCAATTCGTTTCATCTCAGCGTATTGCTTATTTCGACAATGTTGCACCAAAGCCGAACGAACAGAACTAATGCGAAGGTAATAATTCGATTTGTTATCGAGAATTACGAAAAATCTAATATTCTTGGCGCTTCATAAAAAAGAAATGTACTTTTTTTCCCTTCTTGTCGTATCCGCAGGCGGTTTCAAGTGATCACGAATTTCAACCTTGTTCTGCGCCGCGTGGCTACGGTCTTTCCATCCATGGCGAACGTAAAATTGGGCGACTCACGTTTAGGAAAGCAAGAAAAAAAAAAACGATTGCCAGACACGCGAAGATTCCAGCATCCTCCCAGGAGGAGTATGAATGCAGGGTGTGGTCGCCCAATCGCGGATGTTTGCCTGCCATTGCGAATCGTTCAAATGTACCGACCGACACCGTGGGTCAGTTGATTGTGCTGTGGTGTAGTTATACTGGGTGTTTTTCCTTCTGCCCGCCTATGAATGCACGCCTTGCTTCTCCCCGAGAGATTATCCCGATGGCTATTGCCCACCCTTGCACCGCCCTTGCGCACTCATCAGCGCGAACGGATGAAGATTCCTTAAGTAATAAGATAATCGTCCGCGGCAGCACTAGTCGCGGCAGCAGCGGTGGCGTTAATCAATATGTTTTCGCCTTGGGTAATTTCTATAATTAAAGAGGTTGATCGCTCATCCGGTGATCGGCGGGACGACCACGATACAGCGTCGACCAAAAGGCTCGCGACGAGCTTGCGTGAGCAGAGTACGCATCTTCGAGACGCCAGTCGATGGCATCCTGTTGCGCCTTGTTTGAACTTTTGTTTTAGTTTGAAGTCCAGACGGAGCATTCGTGAGAATGTAAATGCATCATGCACCTTGTTCTCATGGAAGATCAGCTGAGATGGAGATCACGATCCAGACGACGTGTGATTCGCGGACGAACAGATGGTTTTGTGTGTTGTTCTTCACTCTGCATCGTGTCAGAAGTGATAACAGCAAACTCAACGTAGCCAGACTGACTTAGATTCTCGGTCTAATTCAATTTCCGATGTACCAATTTCGTATCGCGGTCGAAATGGAAAGTGAGAAGTCGGTGGCGGACCTCCTGGAAGTCCTGGCATTACGGATCTGGTTGCATCTTCCTACTGTGGAGCTTGTGTTGCTAAGAGCGATGATGCTGCTGCTCGAGATAATTCATTCAACTACGTTCTCTTTTTACACCTATTCACGTTCACGGATCTTGGTGAAGGCTTTGCGGTGATCTACGAGAATAAAAAAAAGAGGTTTCACTCCAAATTTCCTTGTTCCCACAGCCGAGGCGAACGATAATGAGTCTCCCCATTCAATGAGGCCTAGCGTCATTCATGGACAGCGGATGTACGTGAATATAGCAAAAAACTGGAGAAAATGTACAATTTCCCATGTGTTAACGCATCGAGATTCTACATCGATTTACGAGGCATCGGGGCAAGGAATGTGTGTGTTTAAACGGTTCAACATAAGCGATATCACGTCGGCGGCAACTGGAGTCTTGCCCATCCTGCCGAACAGGACGGATGGCAAGCTCATCACGGTGTCAGTCGCCGGTGATCTTCGCCAAGTACAGCACCACCATTCGACGCAACCGGTTCTCCGCACAAGAACTAACGAGTGCCGGTATGGACGCAGACATGCGCGACTCCAAGAACGATGGATTGCGACTGATGGTCAATCCTGACGTTGCCGTCTGCAGACAAAATACCGGAAAAGACAACACACAAACACACATGCTCACAACGCGTCGCTGAGTCGGACTCTGAACCGGACCGGCAAGGAATCGACAGCCGCATTGCTTTGCCGACTTTGTGTCGTTGTTCGCGGCCTCCTAGGAGAAGGAAAGGTTATTCCTTCTTCGCCGAATGTTTTAAAGACGACCGCCAGCCTCCCGAGCCACACCATTTGGAGCAGAACGGCATGGTTGCAGCAGGAGAGAAGGAGGAGTGAGGCAGCAGTTTACCTTAGAAAAGCAATAATTGAAGTTTAAATAATTGAGTAACAATATTTGAAGAGATTGGACGAAGAATAAATTACCGACCTGTGTCCGATGCCGGTCGGTCGGTAGACTTTGTTGGTACGAGTTGTTTCACTTGCCTAGTGTACGTGTTCGCGTTTTTCTTTTTCGTTCTAACGGACTAAGATGGCTGCTTCTAGTTACATTGAAAACCATTAACGAAAAACATGCGCTGCATACTGAGCGATATGCAAGGGAAAATAAACCACCTAACCCGCTAGCCATTGGCACGAGATGTTTTAGAAAAGGATCATTTCTGATTTTTAAAGTTGTCGTAAATCATCCGGTTTACGATCCTCGTTTGGCGGGTTTCCGGCGAATAAAATCACCTTTTTAGCGACTTTTGACGGTTGAGTGATCATAAAAGCAGGGTCTTAAGGTTCTATCAATATGCTTAGTTAAGGATGGAAGCGAAAGGTATGATAACACTTCGAATCGCAAAGATTCCATTGTAGCCTTTATTTATTGGATTTCGGAATGGAATTCTTCATCCCTTTAAACCGCGAAACTCAATTTATAATCCGTCGCCCACACTCATTTCGCAGCCGAATTTATCATTCGCAATCGCACGAGTCCTGCCCGATTGGTTTTCTTCGTTCGTGGTTATTTGTCTCATCCTTCTGCAAGATCTCTTTCTCGTTTTAATCCCATGCCTCCAGGAATCCTCTTGGGAAACGGGGCTGTTATTGGAGAAGAGTGTGTTTGCAGACGCGAAACTTCTCTCGGTGTGCTCCAGTGTTGGAGCAACGGAACCCGTGCGGCGAGAGGCCTAACCCGCCGTGCGCCTGGAGGCCGAAGAGAGTGTTATGTTGAGCGACTAATAATAGCCGCAGCATTAATAACAATAGTTACCCCCGGAGATAATAAATTGCTACGCTCGTCGCCGACCGTGGCGTCAACCGGTTTCGGGTTATTCGCTGCTCCTCAGGGCCGGCCCAAGCTGGAGCTTCCAGGAATCGTTCGTTTCAGGAGTTCTTCTTCTCGAGTTGGGTGTCTTAAGGCGCCCACCCGTGCAAAAAAGAAGCCTGCAACATAACCGTTGCGAATCTCGCTAGAAATTCGATCATCATCAATCTAGCGCAAAGTGTTAGTTCTGCACGCACGAGCCACCTATCGGTGGGGTAAAGGTAACCGACTGAAAGTAGGATTACAACATTCTGGCATTATTGTAGCATAAAGCTTCTCCCTCTCTCCATTTCCTACTCTTTCTACCGCGGTGATGGAGGAATCGCGTGGCCTCACTGGAAAAGTGTGACCTCGCAGAAAATGAACTGGCAAAATGGATGGACTGAGTCTCTCCCCACAGCTCTTTGGACTGTAGGGTGTTTTGCTTCCAGAGAAAAGTACCGCCTGGGTAGAATTACCATGTATTTTTTTGTAATGCTAAAAAAGATATTTTATTTTCTTCCCGCGCACCAAGACCGCCAAAGCAACCGGCGAATAATTACGATCGTGACTTGCGATGGCATAAACAGACTCCAGGGTTCACTTTTTTCAGCATAAGGACCCGCCGCCCTTGTGGTACATGCGAGCGCATTGTTTTACTGTACCGTGCACTGCAGCGCAACTTTGTTCGCGTGAAGGCGTTAAGTTTATAAATAAATTTCTTGCAAGCCAATACAACGCGCTGTGAATCATTCGCTTGGATGTTGGCATGCGACGTTATGCTAAAATATGTTTTTGTTACAACGCATGATTGCAAAAGCACAGTCTAGTGCCATTTGTTATTCGATTCGTCTGTACCACATCGGCCGCATTGGCCAAGGAAGAAATTTTTGTTTTAGATTGATACACATTTTTTGTGCAATCATACTCAATTGCTTACATCCTCCGATGTTTCTCTCTTGCTTCTCTTACTTCTGTTTGTTTAGTGCGTCGCATGGCAGGGCATCCTCGTGGCAGGTTTTTATTGCGTAAAATTAATCATTATATTTGTGAAGGAAGAAGACTCGATGGTGGCATCAATGTTGGTGGGTGAGATCGTACAGAGAAGCGTGGAATTGTGACGACGGGAGTCGTATATCAATCTTAATTTTAATGCTCCCCCATCCTGAACGCCCTGGGGGAGGTTGCGTCGGAGTCCCAACACAAAAAACTCCCGGGCAAGGAGTCAGCCTGGAAGCAAGAGTTGCGCTGGACTGATCACGGATTATGGTTGCAGTAAGTGCCGACCAAGGACCCTGATCTGTGGATCGTGGTTGTGTAGGAGTTTGTGTAAGGATTGAAGGAGCCTAAATTAAGTTATAAAAATTTTATGGTCCCTAAACCTCGATATATTGTCCATTTTATTGGTTCCGCATGATATGATTCTCTTTTTTTTTGTTTTTGTTTTTTTGTTGCTTTGTGTTGTAACTGTTTGCTTAAAATGGTAGCTTAAATTTTATGTTTTTGTGACTTATTATCACCGGCTGCTTCGTGTATACTTCCAACTTTGTATACTTGTGACATACACCTGTGGCAATTGTGATTGTGGCAAGATACATTTTTATTTCAAAGATCATTGCATTTCCCAATTTGATCCGCGTGCTGCAGAAATCGTTATGCAATCCAGTCTCACAGTGTCCGGGGCATTGCCGCTCCCGTTGCTGCCGTTGGTCCGCCGAGCCAGGTTCTCTTCTGGCCAGCACTCGCTGGAATGCGACCGTTACGCTGATTCTTGCATTTTACCCTTCGCTGTTCGGTCTCTTTTCGTCGTTCTGCCCCATTCGGTGACCACGCACTTCTCTTTCATTCTTGCTCCACCGGAGCCTGCTCATTCATTTCGCCGCTGAGGAGGATGCGTTTTTTTTTTCTTCTTTGGGGTTCTGCAATTCTCTGATTATTTTCCTCGACAGACGCTGATATGGACCGGCGGGAGATTTCATCCGCTCTTTCACCCGTTCGTTCCGCTGGAACGGTTCTTCGGTGGGGGGATCTGGTTTTTTGCTCCTTCTGCTCGTGTTTTGCGAATGTGCAGAAAACCCCACCGAAAAGGGCCGGAAAAAGCAGTTTGTGGAAAATAACGAATCATACGTAAATAGCGATTAAAGCTAATTGTGCGCTGTGCGCGGTTTTTAAAAAGTGAAATACGCCAGTAACTCTCGCCTGGGCCGTGACGGAGGGGGTAATGTATGCACGGCCGAGAGACGGAGCGCAACCAGAGTGGCTAGAGCGATTGAAGGAGTCGGAGCATACGCATGCTTAGAACTTAGGGTACGCGAACGTCTCCAAACGCCACTTGGCTCGCCTTTTGCACTCCGTTTATTCTGCTTTCCCTCTTTCCGGCCGATTCGGCCTCGAAAGGTTTTTTCGGTGGGGCTCATATCTCGGAATGTTCGTCCCGCAGGACGCCGGGAACGATCGGTGGTGGTCGAGGCGAACTCGGATGGGGGGCAATGATGAAGAGATGATAATCAGTTTTCACTAACATTCACGTTCCTCTCGAGGTCGGCGGAGATTCTGAACACCTTTATTTTGAAAGACTTCCATCCGCTCACGCTGGGCTCGGTTGTGGACACAGTGGACGTGCATCTGCTGCTGGTTGAAATTTTAAGTTACACATTCTGGCAAATTTGCATCATTGATAGAGAACACTGTGTTTCGCAACGGCAGAATCCGTAAATTGCAAAAAAAAAATCGTGTCAAATGTTTGTCCAATACGCCTCCTGCTTACATCTGTTCTGACGTGGACTTATTTTGACCACTTTCAACAGCTGATCGGTATCATAATTCATACCACCGTGCCGGCTCCACAGACTGTTTCGTTCGTTAATAATCACCTGAGCTTAGGATTCCGGCAACGTTCTCGTTGTCTGTTGTTGGATTCGTTTTCATTTTTTAAAGCTTGTTATTTTTTTCTCTCTCTCTTTTTGCGCATCGATCTGTTCGCCTTTTTTCTCCTTTTGGCCTTTTAATAATAAGAAATTTTTATATGAATGAAACAAGCCCGGTTGGTGGTGGTGGGATTCCTTAGGAAGTCGGGGAGGGCGGGGTGTGGTGCTGAATACCCTGTGCCGGAGACGTGGAACGGTTCAACTTGACGTCGCGCGTAAACGACTGGTCAGTGTTCGCCGTTGTTTTTTTTTTGCCTCTTTCTTTACTTTAGTTCTTTTGATTTGAATCTCGGATTATTTTTTGCTCTGCCTCTCCCGAAGAGCGATGTCTTGGACCACCGCGCATCGTCGATCCTTTGATGATTCTTATTTTTATCATCCCAACATTTTCTCCTTGGCATGTTCCCTCTCGCTCGCTCTCTATATATCCATCTGTTTCCACACTACTCACCCTCTCTCTCTATCTCCCTGGGTTTTTTTTTCAATTTTTTTATCCTTCTGTTCCTTTTTGGCTCGCGCTTCCAACACCTATATCTGCTCACTTCAAGACGTTGCCTCTAATCTTCCGCGCCTATTGACCCGTCGCGAACCGACTCTCTTTCGCTCCGAAGGACCCCTTTTGGGGGAAGAAGGCGAGTAACTCGTGGCGATAATCCATTCGTTATAATTCGTAGACTTTATGCTTACAATAAAGCGAAAACATATTGCCAAAACAAGATCTGTCCCGGGCTCGGCCTTAACCGGACGTGAGGCAAAGCTTAAGGCCGCACGTCTCTTGGTTCGACACTCTAAGCACCCTTTAGCACTTGATAGCTCCGAAGGAGAACTCTTGCTGCAAAACAAGCAAAAAACTGATTTATATTCCAACGCACTACCACCTCCGACGACCACCACCTTTTGCCGGGCCAACGATAGTGTCGATAATGTTGTTCGCTTAAGTGGAAACGGAAGAAACAAATTGAGAGTTACTGTCGGTGATGTTTGTTACTTTGTACATATCAATGAAGGTGATGAATTTGCAATCTTTGGCCATATCGATGGAAGCCAGCCGGTCTTTGTTAAGCGTTTTCTGAATGGGGCTCGGCTAGCCCCTCTTGAACCGTGTTATACACATAAAAACCCTACATTCGCATTCCTTGCGGCATTGTCTATTATCATGTAATAATTGAATTAAATTCTAGCTTTTCTAACGCCATCACGTCACCTTTTCGCCGGAATTCCTGGCTTGCTAAATAAAATTTGATGATCCCGCCCACATGGTGTTTTATGCTGTCAGATCATACCGAGTGATAAGCAAATGATCCTTGGATCGAAAGAAAACACCAGCCAAGAAAAATATGGAAGGAATAACACCATCAACGAACACGGACAAACCTTCTCTATTAGCCAATTTATTTTCCATCCATCCTCTCCGGAGCTTCACGGGCAGGCAGGCAGGCAGGCAGGCAGGCAGGCAGGCAAGCATATACTGGATTGCGGGCCGGGAACGCGCAGCCGAGTCGGATTTCATGGGAAAAAATGCCAAATTTCAGTTACCGGCGTGCGGAACCGGTTTCCCTTTGCGAAGTGACCACCAACGCCGCAAACTTCTTCGCTCTCAGCGCACGCTCTCGTTGATCCTCTCCGGGTCGTACTCCGGCCCAAGCCGGCAGGATGCGGCACGGCAGACAAAAACCACTTCCTTCTTAGCGCACAAAACAAAGGACATTACCAACAGAGAAGGACGGGACACGGCCCACGAGCACCGCCACCATCGGCATGGTGAGGAGGAATATTGGTGTTGGTTTTCGGGCCGTTAGTGCTTTGCGTTATCGAGAACAGGTTTTTTTCCCTCGGCCATGCTTTTCTCCTGATAATTGGGGAAAGTGTCGAGCTGACACTGAGCGAGGTTGAAGTGAAAGATCAATTATCACATTTCGTCGATTGGAAACTACTGAGAAGCGGAAAATGCAAACGTCCAGAGTCGTCGGCCCGAAGAAAATTACCTTGTTTCCTGTCTGGGCGATACAGTTTTTGTTTCCTCACTCCTCGCCTTCCGCTGCACTTTCTTCGCCAATTGTACGGACGAAAAAGAAGGCAAACTTTTTATCCCAATGGATCTCCACGTAGTGCAAAGTGGAAGTATTTACGGGGATATTGAGACATGTTCCGAATCGGTAGAGGCCTGGTGGTCTGGACACGCCGATGAAATAGATCTTTTGAGTTTTTTCTAGAAGTCTAGAAATTTGTCTTACACGGATGTGCGTCTTTAGTCTGGACCCACCTGAGAGCAATGTGCCCATACAAAATCATTTGTGTATGGTTCGTAAAGAGAGTCATCAAGCTTTATTTGAAGGACAGCTTCTCTTCTTTCACGTAAGATAAAGATCATTGAGACAAAATAAATTGGAAATGAATCAATGTTCTACTCAGTCCCTGTTAAACAATTGTTCGATTGGATGATTTGCATGAAACTCTTTGATTGCGCCGTGTGCGCGCATCGGTTTAATTTGACGACAATGGCACTCCGTCATGTTTGGATCTTCAATTACGTACGAATACTTGACGTGCACAATCGGAACCATTCAGGGCCATAATTTGAGCGGTCTTTTTACATCGCTCATGCGCATGTTGATATGCAAACGAGTCTTTCAGCTGCCATCGGGAGATGTTTATCTTGCATACTTAAAAATCATCAGTGCGTTCCCATCAGTCTGCCAAGCATGTCGATCAAGCAAGCGGAGGCTGTGATCCGGCCGTGGGCCTGGGAACAAATTGTGCCCCGGTTCGCGGCGATCACCGACGACCCTTCCGCAGTCCGGGGCAATGCAGTGCCTGTTTCCTTCCGTATCGGCCTGTTTTTGGTGTGAGCCGAATTTTTCTTTCCACATCCTTCCGGCCACGGCTTTGCTGCAGAACGAGACGGGCCTCTGGACGCAAGGATTTTTGCAGATACCCATGTTGTCGGCAAGAAGAAGAACCCGATCCAGAGGACGAACCTTCAGAGCGTCTAGTGCTCCGTCCGGGGATTCGGGTTTGATAATGAATTTGAAATATGGGCACCAGTGTCCGGACCGTGAAAAGGGGATTATGCCGTCCCCGAAATCGTCCCGAAATAGGTTGTGCAATTGTCAATTACCGGGTTTGCTTCGGGAGCTATGGAACACGGTTCGTCCTGTCCTGCAACCGGGCCAGCTTGGGATCCGGAATCAGATCCTGGGGGAAATGTAAAGGGAAGATGACGACAAGTACACTGGAACGCGGGACGAAGGTTCCTGATGGGCTTGGAGGTACCGTTCCCGCCATGCACAAGGGCACAAGAAATATTCCCATCGTACAGACACTCCTTTGGCCTGGATTTTTTTTTTTTTGCTGTCTGTGTTCCCCCTGTAAAAATTGTGCCCACAAACGAATGCCCACTTTTCTGCATGTTACATATCTCCGTTTTTTCACAAGTTAAATTCATGTATCCCTGCCCGATTTGGCCTTCCAGGTGATCGGCCACCGAAGAGACGTGAGGCGGCAACGGCAGGTAGAGCTCCGATTTTGGCGAAAACGCGTACTGTGATTAGGAGAAAAAGCGCTACCTCAGTATACGCCAAAGGCTCCTCAGCCAGATTTGATCGAGAGAAACAAAAAACCGGGCAAACCAAACCGAGTCCATCCCTGTGGCCTTGCAGTCTTATGGGCGCATCGCATGAGCCGCTTCTTTAGGCACTCTGGAACTTGATGATACTCCGAGGGCAGAAAAATAAAACCGGAGCCATCGTCCTGCTGAAACGGTAACAGTTTCCCGGTGGCAAAGGCAGTTCTTGGCTGCCGTTGGAAGACACGTAATCTGGCGGAACGGATTTAGGGTAATTTTGGGCAAAATATCAACGATACGATGGGCGCCCGTTTAATCGCTCTGCGTTCGTATTCGATTCAGCTCCTTCTGCTAAGTCGCATTCGCCTGTCTGCGCTTAGGAAGATAGATATCGTCCACGAGAATGGGCGATAATTTACCAGGTGTGAACATGGGTACGATTCGCACCTGACGTTACAGTTTCTGCAGCTCCAGTTGCAATTCTCGCCTAATGAACGTCGTACGCCCATTTTATGCTAGTTTGTGTCTCGCTTTGTAAACTGCTGCAGGTTTGTTGAGGCAAATGTTCTTCTTCACGCCCAGCAAACAATGGGAGCTAAATTGTTTTACGATAGCTGCCAGTTTTCCAATATTTAAATGTTTATTACTTTATGACACAAACAAACCACATGGTTTATGAATATATGCCTAACCATCGCTGCATGCTGTAATGCTCGTGAAGAGTTTAATCGTATGCGGATGCCTTTCCGTGCCTTTGTTGACATTGACCAATCGAGCGCCATCGATTGAATTTGGTAGTCTGATTAATTTATTTTTCTCGGTCAACGGGGTGGATACCCTGTCAGAGTCTTTTGAGAATGGTCGTTCACCTTTCACCGAGATATTAAGTCAGACTTGTGGCAAATTCCTGTATGTTTAAACAGCAATGCCCCCACACCTAGTATTCACCCTACACGGAGTCCGACGACATGCGATGTACACCTCTGTTTACTCGAGCTTGGTCGTGTAAGTCCTATTCCCTTGTGAATCCGCTTCCGTTTCCCGTCCGGCATACCTTCGTTTTGTGAACATGTCAAGACATTCTCAGGCGAACATATGACGTTGAAAGTTCGTTTTCTTCCCGCTTCTCTATCTTTGTTTGAATTGGGTCCTTCCGTGCCGTTCTTCACCAAAGCGTTACACAAAAATGCAAATCAGACGGTATCGGTATCCCGGCAAACTGTTCATATGCTTGGACCGTTGTGGCTGGGAAGTTTAGGAACAGTTTGGGAGTAAATTTGACTTTCATTAAAATAGTTCACCATGTCTGTTCGCCCATTCGTTACTGACTCACACTTTTTTTTATGTCGGTGTCGAGAATTGGAATGCCTTTCCATGTGTTCGGTATGGTTTCACGCTCCGCCTTTCACCCATCCTTTTTAAGGATCCCACCCTACGAACGGTACGGTGTGCCATATGACGGCCTGTGCCAACCAGTGCATGACGTACCCCAGTGAGGCATTATTTTTCCCAAGAAGGATGGGAAAATACTGCCCCGAAAAACTTCCTGCACGGAGAACAATCGGTAGGAGAAAACTCAACAGGAAGGGCTCGAATTTTCCAGCCACATTCCATATTCGCTTTTTTCGATTTCCGAAAATCAAACCAAAAATGGTGGAGTAATTATCATTATTTTAATGGCGCCAGCATTTTCCGCTGCAGTTCGATCGATCTTTGTGGATGGTGTTTTTTTTTTTGCGACTACTTCCTACGTTACGCTTTCAACGGTTCAGGTATTGTGGAATCCCAAAATTGTATCAGAACGAAGCGTGTGCAACAGGAAGGGTCCGATCGCTGTGAAGGAATTTTCCCACCCAAATCTGGCGATGGGAAGATCCAGTTTCCTTTCGTATCTTTCCGATAAATCAGAGCGACCGCAAACCGTATCCTGTATCATTCGGTACTTTCCTTTTCGTTTGGCGTTTGTAAGACTGTTGATCATAATTTTCCCATACAGATCGTTGCTGAATTCTTCGTGCAGCTATGACGCACTGTGATCTAAGGGTGTTCAAATAAGTCCAATAAGTTCATAAGTCCATTTTAAAATTTGCCGTAGATTGTCTGTTCCTGGCACCGTTCATAGTTTTCCAGCGGTTGGTACTGCACCCCGTGGGGAACTGATGAATAGGCGCGACATCCGACGATTTGCCACGGTGCCGATCGACTGTCGAGCGGGACTGATTTGCAGCGTCAGAAGACAATCTCCTGCTTACTCGCCGAAAAGGCCCACAAATAAATTAGCTCCAATGAAATTCAATTGAGTTGCTGCGCCATGATGGTGCCGTTGCGAATGTGCTCAAGTGATTCGCCGAAAACGCCGGAACATCTCGGCGATCCGTGAACCATCATTCGTGGCTCCATCAAAAAGCTAGGGGGCGATGGAGGCTTGGCTTCACAAGTAGATGCCGTTGAGTAGCCGTGTCGAAGTGTGCGTGAAATTGGAGGCAATTGAGTTGACTCCAATTGACATCTGGCCAGCGAAGATGCCTTGGCGGTTGGTCAGATGCTCTGGACATCCTGCTGCTTTGGGGTTCTACAATCCTACTCTGGACAGTTGCAGACAAGTCATGTGGACATGGTGTTAATCAGTGGGGAGCTTTGAACCAGAATTTTTGAAACATAGTTTAAAGCATACCAGCTGCTCTCTATTTCTTGCACAGCACTTCTTCCTGGGTACTCTCACCGGTAGTTGCAATAACAAGCCCTTCCTGGCGCCTTTAAACATCAAAATCTCGTTTCCGAAGCACGACGCAGGCGCTTCTTCTCTTGTGAGCCACCAATTAAAACCCTATTGTGGTCATCGCCCTGGATCGCTTGCAGATCTAGGAAAATTCACGCGCGCAGAACAAGCTGCAGGCACCATGGAAAGATGTTTTCCAGCACATCCAGCAACCCCTGCAGTCGACACCACCGGTCTTTTTCTTTCCCCGCTCTGCAAGCCATCAGCGAAACCCCGAGCAAGAGATTTAAACTGACCACCCGCCCAGTCGTCATCCGCATACGGCGATGTCATGCAGTTTGCCGGTCAGCGCTAGCCGGGTATCCTTCCAAGATGTTTGTTGCAGTCTTAGGGCAACTGCACATCGTCGGTTCTCCCTTCTCTTCTCCCATTCGCTCTGTTGATGCCCAGAATGCAGACGGAAATATAAAATAAAGGGGGAAAGTTCGGTGCCGTCTGGCGCTGGCCTTCGTGCCATCCTGGACTTAGCGCCAGACGGAGTGTCTCGCGCAGCTGGATCTTTAAGATTGCAGAAAAGGACATCGGAACTAGAGCCACCGGCAGGAGCCCGGAAGAAGGAGAGCAATGCAATTTTTCTTCCTTCGCCTGCTACGCTCTTTGCCAATCGTCGTCCTTCGCGCCGTCGGGATCTGGCTTCGCTCATTTCCTCCACATCCTTGTTCCGACTGTACGCTGCGGCGCCGATCCTTCGTGGTGGTGCGTGCGTACGTACGTATGGCAAAAATTTGTAATGTAGGTTAGGGTGCGAGAAGCTGTAGCGAATGCGCGCGTACTGCACTTTTCTCTCCTTTTTTTCTCCTCGCTCAGGTACGAGGGAAAGGTAAGGACACCTTCCCTTTTTTTGCTTGGTCTCGCGGGGAAAAGGCGGTGAATCCCTTATGGCACGTGCCCGTATATTCAAGGGATTTTCGGATGAGCACCCTGTGGGTCCTGCCGATTGCTTGCGGTGCGAAAGGGATGGCCCGAGTGCTCGCTCTTAGCGCGGATATTGTTATTACTATTATTTATACTTTTTTTTTTTGCTGCTGCTGCTTTGCGACTCTTGCAGATGTTTCCCCGGGGGCTGCTCCGGTTGATAACCGAGGGGTCGTCGCTGGTCCTTGCCCGGCTGCGTTGAGTAGCGCCCGCCGATGAATGTGTGGCCAGGGGGAGGCAAGAGAGCCGGGAACCGAAGTGGGCCGAAGGAAGTTTGATCGAAATGCGCGCGAGCCTTTCCCCCGTCAGCGCGCAGGGGTTGAAATGGAAACCGGATCCGCACTTCACGAGTGACGTGTGTATGTGTGTGTGCTTGTGTGAATGCGTGTGTTTGTATCCAGTTTGGAACTGCTCGATCCCGTTTCAGGACGATCCTGTGCTGTACCGCTTATGCTTCCACGTATTTTCATCACTGCAAGGACCTCGCGATTCGGTTCGGATCCGCTTTGCGCGCGGTCGCTTTTCCACACACGCAGTTTGGTTTTTACTTTGTCATCATTTTTCCACCGTCACCACCACCGACCTGTCGACCGCCTGGTGGTACACCGGCCGCGGTCGGGCGGGGTAGCCAGCATAATTTACTGAAGTTTTCCCTCGCAGTTTGATGATCGATATGATATGATGGTAGCCGGTGCGCGAAAAAAAGCAATCTGCAGCCAATGTTGGCAAGCGGTGGCGCCACAAGCTAACGGATAAAGCCCTTCCACTACACACACACAAACACACACACACTCACTCCGCTACTACGACCAAATCGCGCTGCGTCCATTTTGAGGGGGAGGGTTGGGATATGTTCCTCTTGCTAGGTCTTGTGGAAAACATTTCGATTCGATACCCTACGCAGTCTCATTAGGCGTAACAGGATTAGCAGAAACCGTTACAGGACAAAGGCTCTCGGTCGGTTTTTCGTGATGCGGGGTCAGTGGACTCTTGAAACTTGCAAGACTGCTTCAGGTAATGGTGTATCTGAATAACTGGCATAATAATTAATAATGTTCTCTTAACGAAAACATTTAATTTCGTAAAAGAATCATACATAGAACATGAATGCTACAATAGCAAATATTTTGAAGATGTCAAATATATGTTCATTAATTTACATAACTATAAAATTCTTTGGATTTTATGAATCAAATTGTATTTTTTGTGTCTCTGACTACAATGAATTTTTCACCATTCTGTAAAGGTTGGAAAAAATAAATTATCCATACCCTTCATGGTTCTTGAAACTATGCTGAAACGGATGGAATGATTGTTAATATCCTTTCCACTTTTTTGTTTGCAAATTGCAAATGCACTTTTTATGTTGCACTGATTTGATTTAATGAATTATGTTCTAGCTAGCACACCGCTTTTCAGTTCAGCCCTCACGATGCGAGGCAGCAACGAGTCCTATTCAACCCAACACTCGAAATCCTTCTTCTGACCCTTATTTGAATTATCCCTCCAGTATAGATCAACTTGTCCAGTTGACGGTGGTGCCTAGCTGGTCTGCCCGGACCACCAAATCAAACCCCCTAGTGGACCTGCGCACCCTCATTTGATCAAAGCGCGCGCATTGCACATGCATCGATCGACAAATCCTGGGCAAGTCACGGCAACCCTCGCCGCATTTCCGATTGTCTCTCGGCGGTGGCGGTGGAAAATTTGAACAGATGTGAAAAATCCCATCCCCGATTGCGCGCCTGCGCCGCTTCAATCGACTTTCGTGCGGGGTGAAATTTGTCGCGCGCGTGACTAGATCCGGCGTAGGGCGGTTGGAAAGTGCGCCTGGCCGGTGGCCCACTAAGCCCGCGCCGCTGTACCCATTCGGAGGGTGTCGGGTTTTGTTTTCCCTCCCCGTAACGCGCGCGCGCATGCTCTTATGTATCCCTCCCTGTCGGTAATACGAGGTCCGTCACCTGCTCGATTTCCCGTGAGGGCCTTGCTGGCGCTGTGAAAGATCCATCGCCAGCCGTAGGTTCCATATAGGAGGTAGAATATAGGTGCTAGAATCGTACATAGGATTGCGATGCCTTCGTAGTGGTTACAGATAGAAGAAGGCATGACAATCGCTGCTGCTGGCTGGCTTGGGGAGCTTGGCCAAAGACACCGTTCGAAGAAAAGAACAAACTGTGCAAAATATTCGCGCTTTCCTAGGCGTCGACGGTCATGAAGATGGTTGCTTGGCGTAACAAAAAAAAAAATCCGCGGGATAGAAACAGGAACACGAAAGTACAAACACACAAAAACACATTCATTGCGATTTGCATAATATTCGTTCGGTCTTTAGGCGCGAATTTTTTGGCGATACTCTGTCCTTGCCACCTTTGCCAAACCCTATGGACGAATGCAACCAGGTAGCCTGGCGTAATAGAAGGCCAAGAAGATCCGGAGGTTTTCGGCTGCTCGGTAAAATCCGGTCTTCGCCCGGTAGATCTTTTTACCGATTATTTTTTTTATTTTTTTTATAACGCTACTCAGCTGTGTAGAACAAACTAACTTGGGTCCCTGCATGCAACTTACACAGAAGAAATCGCCAAACTTAGGCCTGCGTGCGCACACGACCACATCGCAGCAATAACCTGCTCCTAGACGGTGACAGCGAGTGCTGCAGGGAATGTGGCGCGGTGGCCACGAAAATTTATTCCTACCGTCGTTCGTCTTGCGCATGCGAGATCAGCGGAACGACGGCAAACCTCCATGCGCGGAGTAGGAAGGAAAGGACCTTTCCTTTAGCATACCTTGTCTTCTTAGCTGCTCCATGGTTGCGGCTCCATACGCGAATCTGACAGTCCACTTGAGCCCTGCTGATACCCAGGAATGCGCTTCGGCGGATTCGCCTGTGCCGTCCCGGAACGTCGCACCGTGCCTCGACTCGCTGTTGGATCATGCGTATGCATGCATTGTATTTGAGCTATCTTCATGCGCGATCCGCCGGATTCGTCTCTGCTCCCTGTTCTTCGCGGCTCGCTATCCGTTTTATTTTTTGCTCCATTGAATAGATCCCCGGTGAAATCAAATTGTCATATTTTATCGTTCTGGAAATTTCAGTTCTACATAATCAACACGTGGTTGTGCAGAACAGATTCTCTGCAGAAGAGATTTGCTTATCTACGAGCATTGATGTAATGCAATATGGTTACAAGAAACTTTTATCTTTAGGATGCTTTTTACAAATACCCGAAAATCACTAGTTCTTTCGCAAAGTGTTTACCGGATGGGTTTTATTTTCAATAATGGATTAATAGTTTTAATTATGAAAGCATGTAGGATCAAACATTTATGATGATGCTGATTTGATGTTACAGCTTTATCGACAAAACTTTATTCTTGAAAAATAACATCTTTTCTGTGTAACGAATTAAGCCAGCCGTAAACTACCTTAATCGGGTAAACAGGACAAGATGTGTTTTTATTGCTCGAAAATTCGTTACAGTCTGATTTACCCCTGTTTAGCTAAATTATGTGGGAGGAATCGCTGCTGCATGCATTGTTTCGACTATTTCTGTCGAACGCACATACTCGCACGTACTTCGCAACGCCCGGGGAAATCCCAGATGATTTCCTTCGCGAGGCAGGTCCAACGGTTGTTAGTATTTCATTACGTAGGCATTCGCTCGATAGTTGTACCGTCCAAGAATACGCCTAATGTCTAAGATCTGCTCTGGGCTTGACTTTTTTTACAGGCATAAACATTGCCGCTGACGTTATGCTAGCCTCATCGTTTGCTGCCTCCGTACCCACCCCGTATGGCAATGTTTGTCATTGTCCATCCTGCTCATCTCGCTCATCTCGCCTTCGGTCCACTGCGTTGCTGTGGCGATGTGTACGTGAAAAGCCGCACTGGTCGACGAAATCGAGTAGGAGAACGTACACCACCGCAGGACCATCTTAAGGATTCCCCGTTCGGCTGTGTGCATGGTGGTAAGGGGGTTCCTATAGGAACTGGGACAGGCTGAGAATCTTACTGGGTCGCTCGAGAGGTATCGGAAAGCATGTCCGCCGCCCGTCCACCCGCAATGCCACGTTCCCGGCATCTCCCGTCCCGGGTGATCATCTTGCGATCCTTATACGTAGCTAGAATAAGAAACTTGCTTCCCTCCCTTACGGTCAGCTGAGAGCCGGGCCGGTGCGCGGTGACTAGGCAGAAGAAGGAATCTCTGTACGTATGGGTGTGTGTGTGTGTGATTTTTTTTTGTTACTCTTCTGTCCGTCTTGCTGTTTGATGACCGTCCGTTCACTCTGCTGTCCTCTAACCGGTTCAATCCTCTAGCCTTTGAACGGCTTCGAAGACAGGTTCTTCTTGTCCGGCCGTGGACACCGGCCGTCCAAGAAGAAGGAACATTATGTCCTTCCGTCTACCATCGGACGGCGGAATGCCGCGGTGGGAATAGGTTGGCCTTTTTTTTCTCTTACACTTATTCCTTGCTTTTTTGATGTTGAAATGCTGCCCCAATCGACGCGATCATTTGAAATTCTTAAAGCAAATAAACACGAGGAATGTGTGCGGAATACAAAACCGAACCCGAAGGAAAGAGTGGACAAATATTATGGTTTAAATAAGACTTTACCAAAAGAACAAAAAAACATATGGATGTGAACCTTCGATTCGTCGTGAGCCGTCTTGGACAACTTGTCATGAAGGAACAGTACTGTTAAGACGAAACAAGAATAAGCTGACTGCATTCTTCTGACCGGGAAAGAGTGTCTGTTGTGTAGAAGAACGTTTACGCAAGCAACTTATCGCATCCTGCCGTTGGTGAACTTGTGGAGCACCACTATCTAGCGGTCGAAAGCCGTTGGTCAACCGTCAGTTTTCTCCGTGTGCCCGATTAGCTCATAGAATAGGCACGTACACAACTACAATGTACCACAAATCATGCATGAAAAAAAAACCCCAAACAAACGGCACGGCAAAGAGGCGGGTCGTCTAATCAAAATTTCCGCCCTGGCCAGTGAGGGTTCTGCTCTGGCTATAGGTTCCGGACGGTCATTGACGGAACTCTGCCGCTCCTGCTGGCCCCAGCTTGGTCGGTTATCAATATTGTGCTCTGGTGGCTGCAGCTAAATTTGTTTTGATTGTCCCTAATTCCTAACGCAACCCAGGGGAAAGAAGGGGAAGAAGGCAATCCGGTAGTGATGCACAATGTTTTCTATTTAAAGCCTCTGGTAGCACACACTGCGCGGCTCCAGAATCTCGCGAAGGGGGATTCCAAGAAACTAGTCCATCGATCAGCCGTTTTTACAGCACAACACTCTAAGTTGGTTCACCGACAGCCAGACGAGCTGAGATTGGATCATACGACCCTACTCCAACAGCGTCAAGTGGATTTGGATTTGTTGGGACGTTTTTTCCAGTTGGATTGTATGCTCCGGGCAGTACGGATTGTCTTTTCGCTTGCCTGTCCCATCATGTAGAGAATACTGCACACGATATTCTGGCCTGGGTCCAGTCGATTGCAGCTTTGGAAGTATATGAGATTCCCGGACACAAACGGACGACAGAGCAGGGAAGATTGTTCTTGGTCCATCGGACCCTTTCTGTCAGAAAACGATTCGTTCGGCTTTTTTCCACTGCATTGCCGGTGCATCCTATCGTCTCATCTGCATTGCACATGAGTGTTGGATGCTGCGCTACTACGACTACTCCGGCGTAAGTGCATATACGGCTGGAGTACCCGCAATGCACGAAGCGGTAGTGCTCCGATTTGACTGTGTGTGCACGGAGCCACACGGAGCACCACCAGCGACGTGACGGGCTCTGTAGCGAACGCGAACGGTCTGGACACGGTTATCCTTTTCCCGAGGTTTTCGCACACCCGCAAAACCCGTCAACCTCCACCAGGGGTCGGCGTCTTTCACGCTCACTCGTACTGGCGCCTCGTGACTCACTCGCTCACCCGTTCAAAGTCGAAGCGGTGTGACTTCTCCGTCTCGCGATCGTTGTTTTTTTTTTTTTGTTGCTACCCATCAATTCTTCTTTTATCCGTCTCTCTCTGCCACCGTCTTATGCTGATCATCTCTCTGTCTGTCTGATCTTTTCCATTCTGTTCACTTCATTAATACCCTTCGCGAGTACGCGCGGTCTCTCTCCTTCATTCACTCTCCTGGGGTTGTTCCGCGCATACCAGTGTGCGTTCGACTACATAACTGCGCTCTCGATGGCAAGAACACGGTCCTGCCGGACGAGAACGCAAAGCACGATTGTGTTAGGGCGACCTTGTCTGTGTACGTGTGCGTTTGTGTGCGGTGTGAAAGAGAAAAGCCGACAGGGAAAGGCGAGCAGGCAGGCGAGAGGGCGCGGGTTATGCTGCTGCTGCCCCCCCTGGCGCAAGCAGCTCTCTGTCGTGTTTGTTTCCCTTGACGACCGGCAGGGAAAAAAGGACGCGAGTGCTGCGAGCGTGTGTAAGGCGGCAGAGCCTGCGAGTTGAGCCGCGCGCAGGGCTACCTCATCGGGATCGGGCGATACGGCCTGTCACTCGAGTTCAGCGCTTCAGAGCAGGCAGAAGCAGCTCCTTCTTCGGGACGGCAAATAGTACCGTAAGCAATAGAGTGAGCAAAGTTCTGCTATCCCACGAAGTGTGTCCGTTTGCTTTTCCATGATCTCTACTGCCCGATGCCAGATCAGCGTTATCATCAGAGCAGCAGGTGACAAGTGCCGCCGTGGCTGAACCTTGTGCTCGGATCAATCGATCGCACCGTGATCTCGTGATCTTCATCGCTTAGCAACGCATCAAAGAGACTATCCCGAAAGATGTTTCGGTAGCATTGGCTTAAAAAGAACTTTGTTGTGAACTTTGTGTTGTTTCCATGTCGGATCTGTGTTGTGCTCTTCATGTCTAAGGCCTGCATGTGTGATATCGGACGGTCGCAAAGTGGCAAAGAAAATGAATCCTAGCATCCTCCACTACAGCTAGCGATCAATGTGATCTTTTCCCTTCGGGAATAACAGTATCCGGCATCCAGTGGGACTCCGCGTGTTGTGAATTGTGTGTTGTGTAATCGTGTCCTTCGGCCTGCGGGATCGTTTAGACTTTTCCTGAAAGAAAAATATATATTGAAAAAGCCTGTCACCGGCAAAGGTTTATCCATCGTGTGCACGTCGAGAAAAGTTTGAGAGGAAAAGATCGCAACAAACCCCCGGCTGCACCATGTACCAAATCGAAGACAACGGTGTGTTCGACATTGTCGAGTATACCAGGTAAGCATCGGTACCACCCAACATCATCATGCCCGATCCATATGTCGGGAGCCTTTCATGTGCGACTCGTCTGGAGTTTTCTGTTTTTCGGGGGGAGTGCTCACAAGTCTGCGCGAATGCGGAATTCTCAGGAACCAGGATCTTAATATGGAAAAGGCGAGTCTCGGCAAGTCATCTCGCAGTTGTCGTTGCCTCCCGTTTCTGTTTTCCATCTGCCCTAGAAGGAGCGAGGGCGAGGGAGGTGTACCTATAGGGCATAATGCTGCACGTTTCCTGGTTTGAAAGTGCAGTTTTTTTGTTGAGACTGAGGCTGAGACCACGAACGACGACTGCCGCATGATGGAAAACACGGCACAGTTGCACGGCCGTCTCGCGTCTTCCCCTGAAAGAAAAAAAAAAAAAAAACATAAACGAAAGGGAATATACGGCCTTCTGTCAGCCCACATCATGCCTTGTAAAACTTTCCACATTTTTTGTTGCCCTTCTTTCTGTTTGAATAATTTCTTTCGACGCACCACAGCACAACAGCGTCTTTCATGTTACTTCCCTCCAACTTCACCCTGATCGGGGGGGGGAAAGCGACTCACTGTGGTCCTGTGGGAACACGGCAGAGGGAAAATGAACCCGGTGGCCCTGGATCCTGGGACCCCATTCTGCCTAGTTCGCACTCCGGTGCCAGCGCCGTCGTGTGCAGTCAAGAGTGGCGTGCAGAGTGGAACTTTTGAAGCGTGTTTCATTGATGGGGGGATGGCATGGAGGAGATGGGCGAGGAATTTCTACTTCCGCCCGTTCCGTTTCCATGCGTTTTTGTCCACGCGGTGTTGTACTTGGGCTTGCGCGCGCCCCACAAGAAGATACAGGACATCTTTCTTCCACGAGTCGACACAAAGATCCCCACGAAGAGGGTCGATTCCCTCTTTCATTTCCCGGTCATTATTGTGTCTCGACAAAAAAAAAAAAACAGACTTGTGTGGGGAAAATAATCAACAGGGAGGTCAGTGACGTGTGTGCTCGGGTCGCTCAGCTCCCGTGCCCTTATTGAAGAAGTGATAGTGGAATACTTGACTTGAAGACAAACCTGGAAACAGCGGTTGAGATATATTTCCTCAAAGCTGTGCAGCAAATGCTCCTCTATGATGGAATTTCCCGATCAAGAAAAAGAAGCAAAAACGCTAATTCACACCCACTTCAATCTCGCAACGAAAAGTACCGATTCATTTCATCGTTCTATGTGCCGTGAGAGACTTGCTCCCATGCCAGTGCGGCCCGAATGGCTTCAGCTGTTGTGGCCAGCCATTCTCGCCCAGACCTGGATTCGCTGGCGCACTACTGACCGTCTCTAGGCCCCGACCCACTTTGGCAGCGTTGTACCACACCAGCAGCGGCACGGCAAGAAGCACGGTGGATAGTAAAATCGCGAAAAACTCACTTTCAGTTTGGCGGGGCGCGCCCGGCGAGCGTATGGCACCGCCACGCGCCACTAAGCACCGGCACCGGTTTGGCTTTAATTCGAAAAATTCTCCTCTGGCTGGCCGGCCCGAGCCGAGACCACGCGCGAATATGAAGCACGTGAAAAGCGCGAATGTGTTCGCGTTAGGGCAGGCGTGTGGAGGTGGTGGGTGAAGTAGGAGAAACAACAGACACGGTTTGTTTACGGATGAGATTTGCCGGTGCAAATGGTCTCTCTTTTCTCCCAGGTCCCGGGTCCGTCCGTCCGTCTGTCTGTCTTTCTTTCTTTCTCCCGGTGGTTTGCTATTTCTTCTTTTGCGCAAGATTCGCGCGGATCGGTGCTCTGCTGGGCGTGGGGTAACCTGGCTTGCACGTCACGGGATGGTGGTTGGTTTGTTGTGGTTTCCCCCAAATTTGGCAATTTGACCGCCGCCTCCAGAGCGTAGCAGCGGCTCAATGGAGCCCCGCGACAGTACCACGCAAAAGAACGCACAAGATTGACCGAAACAACGAAATACAAGCATCACGAGAAAAAAAAAACAAATTATAAATAAACCTGCGACGAAACTCTCCCTCTCTCTCCCTCACTCTCTCCCTCGCTCTCTGGGCCGCGGATAGCCGTGCGCCCCGCGACCGCAAATAGCCCACACTTACGCCCGTCCTCCGCCGCGCTCGGCGCTGTGGTCTTGGGATAGGTCAGTGTTTTCTGCCTGCATTTGCGTTCTGCTCCGTGTGAGGACCGGACATTGTAACAGTGCGGCCGGCAGACGGAAAGAAGAGTGTAATTTTTTTTTTTTGTTCCGTCGTTTAGGTCAATCATCTTGGTTTGTAATTCCCCTTGGTTTTTTTTTTTTTTTTTTGCTCGCTAAGCTGCACTCGCGGCGAACTACATTTTTGTGTTCTTGCGGCCAGCTGTCGTACGGACCGCGTGTGTCGCCTGTGTACGTAGATCAACCCCACGGAACATTGCCGTCCCACCCGTGAAAGAGTCGTATTTTCCTCCTTCACGCAACCCGGACCAGTGGGCACAAAAGAGAAAACCGAGAACAGACTGCAGCGCTGTTGCACGGGAAGTCAAAGATCTGCCAGCCGATGATGCATGCAGCCCAACACGCTTTCTGCTTGGTACATATGTGTGGTGAGCAACAACGAGTCCCTTACATCCACGGCTACCAATGTATGTGTGCGATCCTCGCCCGCCAAAGCGCCACCAAGAAAGCCGGGCGTCGTCCGCAGGGATCTTGCATCTCGAGATCATCGTCGAGAGACCCTTTCGTTTCCACTCGTGTACGCACACACACACACACACGCTTGGTCGTCGTGTAGCGGAACACAGCTCCAGGGCTCGATCGGTCGACGACTGGTGCCTTCTTCCCGCCGAGCTCGGACTAAAACGAAGGGCCCCTTCTTCGTTGGAGGTTATACTTTTCCGCGGTGTTGACTTCATACAACCCTCCACGGGAAAATTGCCACACCACCAACACAGACAGCCTGCTCCTTCGCCTCCTCCAACGTCGCGGTTCAATGTTGTTTTTTTTTTTTATTTGAGGCCCTAGTTTAGCGCGCCCCGGCGGCGTGTACTATCAGTTCACACTCGATGCAGCCCTTAGCCGGTGCTTGTGTTGGTGCGGTCGTTCCCTGTCAGGGGGCGAATGTTGTGTGCGACAGCGAGAGGAGGTCCCCTTCGCCGGTTGTCTAGCTGAGCCTAGAGCGGCGCCAGATGTGACCTTCTCACGGAATGGGCCACTGCGCCAGGCGGTTCACTGTATGTTCGTATTATTTTTGCTATTATTGCTAGTGCTGTTTGCGCCCACGGCCCTGCCGCGATGTACGTGTGCGTGACGGGGTCCTTGCTCAGGATGCAAATACATGCACACGCACTTCGACGCAAGTTTGTTATTAGCGCGCCCGAGGTACATGCACTGAGGAAGGAGCCGCAGGGTAGTAATTAGCGATTCCGTGGATCCCGTGGCTGCTGGAGATGTTCTTCCCGGAGCTCCTTGAGCTGCATGCAAATGTGAACCGTACCTTACTGACGCATTACTTTTCTTGCCTCTTTTCTCCTTTAGCCGCTTCACGCTCAACTCGGCCAGCCAGTCGCCGGCAAGCAGACGGGCTGAGCAGCGGCAGCGCAGTATCCAGCGGCGCCAGCACACCATGCCCCAGCGAATGATCTACGACGAGAGCAAACTGCTCGAGCTCGGCTCGCCCGGCAAGGAGAATCTGCTGCCCTCCGAGGAGCTGTCCTTCTACGATAGCCACAGCCCGCAGAGCCACAGCCCGCGACCATGCAGCCCGTCCATGCTCTGCCCGGAGGATACGCTCGGTGGCAGCGAGCTGCTTCCCTCGGAGAACAACACCCCAAGCAAGCACATGATTATGCCGCTCGGAAGCAAAACTGGCGTGACGGTATCGGCCGCGAACGTCGGGATCAAGATGGCCAGCCTAGGCTACCGGCTCCGGCGGCCGCTCGACGATCACGACCCGAACTCGATGGATTCCGGGTACGGTGCAAGCGTTCTGAACGATGCACTACTCAACTCGCTGAACAACAGCTCTACGGTCGCGAGCGGTGGTGTCAGCACGGCCTCGGTTTCCGCGGCCTCGAAGCTGCACTCCATGTTCCACTTCCACTCGTCCGCCAGCTCGGCGTCCATCTCGCGGCACAGCTCTGCCAGCTCCCCGACCAGCTCGCGGCGACTCCTGCACAGCAGCCTCTCGTCCGGTTCGATGGAGTCGATGGACGATATGGAGCTGTTCGACATGGAGGCGATCGAGGAGCAGGACTCCCACCAGCTCTCGGGCTCTTTGTACCAGGCTCCGGTTCACCAGCAGCAGCAACTACACCAGCCAACGCTGCTTCCCAGCGGGCTGAACACGCTGATTTGTGGCACGATCAAGACGACGCATACGGCCACTACGCCCGAGCAGAAGCGCCCGTTCGTGCGCCGGTGCCTCAGCCTCAACGAGAACGCCACCAACCAGCTGCCCGCGAGCCCGCTAGCGTCCAACGTTGCCGGAGCCGCCCAGATGAAGACACCGGACCGTTGCAGCCGTCGCGCGATCGCGATGGACGATCAGGAGAACTGTACCCCGTTCTCATCCCGCTCGGCGATGGAAGTGACGCGCTGCTTCAAGCGGCCCGAACCTCCCGGCGTGAGTCCCGTGCAGAGCAAGCGCTACAAAACGACGCAATTTGATGCGCCGGCACTGGCGGCGGAAGCGATCCCGGTGCCCCCATCTGTGATCGACCTGGACAGTCCGGCCCGCACGACGGTGCTGGCGGCGGTGCCGAAGAAGCCCGTCTATCAGAAGTCCATCTCGATGAACGATGCGCAAATCATGACCGCCCTGTCGCGGTCCTCCTCCGAGCCGGATCTGATCGGTGACTTCAGCAAATCGTACGCCCTTCCGCTGATGAAGGGCCAACACCGGGATCTGAAGTCGATCTCCGGGGAGACGATGGCGCGACTACTGCATGGCGCCTTCGACGACAAAGTCGAGAGCTTCAAGATCATCGATTGCCGGTATCCGTACGAGTTCGAGGGTGGTCACATACGGGGCGCCAAGAATCTCTACACCCAAGAGCAGATCATCGAGGAGCTGATCAAGTCCAAGAGCGAACCGCCCCAGGTGGCTGACCAGGAAAATGCTTCGTTGCGCCGTCATATCATCGTGTTTCACTGCGAGTTCTCGTCCGAGCGTGGTCCAAAATTGTAAGTTTACCTTCGACCGAAAGTGAGCGAGCACGACAACTAACGCACGCTTTTCCATTCTTCTTTCCCTCCTTAGGTCACGCTTTCTACGCAATCACGATCGCATCCTCAACGAAAATAGCTACCCGGCGCTGTACTATCCCGAGATGTACCTGCTGCACGGTGGCTACAAAGAGTTCTTCAAGGCGCACGCGGATCTCTGCGATCCAATCGCCTACCGGCCAATGCTGGACCCCGAGTACGGTGACGCGTACCGCCACTTCCGGGCAAAGTCGCGCAGCTGGAACGGGGACGGCACGGGCACGGTCAAAGCTAGTGCCGCCGCCCCTTCGTCCTCGTTCACCACCGGCAATCGGCTCACCAAGTCCCGATCGCGCCTGATGCTTTAATGCTGCCGAAAGCGACGCAAGGTTGGCGTTGCTGCCTGCAATACGGGCTGCAAACCACTGAACTTCAACCTGCTGTCACCTATTATTCTAATTCCTTTCTCTACCCGCACGAACCTCATGTATATACGTTACGAAGTGTTTTTTTTTTGTTATCATATTTTTATACGCATATATATTATATTTCTGTTTTTCGTGAAACCAATTGCAAACTCTTGGATTCGTGCTGCAATTTTAGACAATTTCATTTGCAAAATAGATTTCTCTTTTCTTTCGGACAATTTACGAAGCGTTCTAACAATTTCCAAAAATTAGCAACAATTTTTGACCGACCGTTCACAAAGCTACACAAGTTTTGTCGTCAAATTTCTCTATTTTTACCTTTCGTTCTCCATAGTTTACGTTTCTTTTTTTTAAACTTTGTTTCTTTGTTATTCATTATTTTGTATCTGTGATTTAGAATTTCTTTATATTTTTGCGGATTTCTGTTTTTTTTAAATACAACAACAACAAAAATCAACCCAATTACACCACGTTGCTACAATTGCCACTGGCCGATAGAGTAGGTAGCCCGTAAGACAGCCAGGTGGACTAGGCGATAGGCAGTGTTGGTGGTTGGAGCAACGAAAGGATCATTTAATTTAAACGCAAAACAGCCCCTAGCTCGCGTCCGTCTTTCTTGCCGTGTTTGTTACGAGCGCATCATTTCACCATCGATGCATTGTGACAGGACCGAGCAGGAAACGGAAAGGTATTTTAGCAGGGCTTTGCCATTTTGCCGGATTATTTTTTGTTTGAGTTTGTAATGTGAATTGCAATAGGAAACTAGTTCGAGGGAGCGACGGACGTAATTGAAAAAAAAGAAACAAATGCGAAAATGAAATGACAAGTGCAAATTAGATAGAGTTTTTTTTTTTTCTTAAGTCATGCGATCGTTAGTGATAGGAAGTAAATTGATGTAGACAAATTTGCCACCTCGTTTACCGGGGAGGGCCGAATGGTGACTTTTTTAAAAGAAAAGTTACGCTCTGTCCAAGACAGGGGCGTATGATGGAAAGCCTATCCGTGTTCGGCATTGAGGACCCTTCTCGAAGACTATCGAGCACCACAACGACTTCCCACAATCCCAATATGAGCCAGTGGAGTTGCGGAGGAGATGGAAGGATTTTATATTTTCGAAATAGCATGAGACTGGTAAATTTTGGCGTTAAAATTAATTGGAGAAGTGAATTGTCTTCGCATCGCTGCTGATTCGTTTTAAGGAAGAGTGCAAATTTTTAGATGATAGACCTTCTTACCAAATTACAGAGAAGCGAAAACAATAGTATAAGCGAAACAGTGCGATGATGAATGATGTGGCAGTAAAAAGTGCAAGAAACAACGATAGCAAAATACCCTTATTAGAGTGTAAGGTAAAAGTAAGAAAAAAATATATAACAAACGGTAAAAAAATGAATTCGATTACATGTGCACACACCCACATACACACACTACAGAGAGAACAAAAAACTGAGCGAAATTATATCACGAGCAATACCGACGGACAGCTCCATGCAAGGGACAGTTGTCTTCCTATTGCTTGCTAGTATGGAATTGTTTATATGAGAGACTGATATTGCGTATCATTTGAATGTTCGTGTTCGGTTGTACATAGCAGCAGCTAGACTTAATTGACCGTCTTATGCCGACTGAAAGATACAATAGTTGAGATCTGCCAGTGGTACGAGCATGAAAATAATCTAATAAAATATTTATAACATTGAATGGTAATTCAGCTAAAGTATAATTGAAACGAAAAGAATGGTGCACTTTCAACTGATGACAGATTCCACGACATTAAAATGGTAATTATGAGATTCCAGTGCAGCATGCGGCATGTAGCGTGGGACAATCGACCACTTCAAGTGGGTATATTGTCGCTAAAGCCCTTAGCATTTTGCTCTAAGTTAAAAAATTGAAAGTATTTTATTTTTTTTAATGTTGGTAGCATGGATTATCTTCCAAAAATTTTGCAGGTGCATCACCAGTAGAACATAAACGAATTGGTAAGTGGAACAATATTAGAAGTAGAATGCAAAACCATCTTTTATGCCAGTTCAATCGTCACCATGTCAATCTTCAATTTAAAAATAACTCAATTTAAACTCACAAATCCCAAATAGCAACAGGTGTTAACTTTATGTATATGAGCCATATTTGAATTAAATGAAATTGAAAATAGATCGAACACGTGATTGTTGGTCCTCTGGCACTTCCCTCGATCTTTAAAAATCTGTATTACTGTTTTACCGCGGCAATTTGGAGAGTAAATTGAACTGTGGTAATCTTTGACAAGTAAATCAGTGTGGAGAGTTGTGAAATATTTCATGGAACTAACTCTAGTTCCTAGGATCTGATGGTTGCTGAGGAAAACACATAAAAGCCTAATAAAATTGTACTTTACCACGTTAGTGCAGGTAGGGAAATGTTTTGCTGTGCTACATGCTACCTCGCTGCTTGTTATGGATTGCAAACATATAGTTGTAGAAAAGTATAATTTCTCAGCACCGGGTAAATCGTTCCAAAACCCGGAACTACACGGACGAAGTGGGTGCAGCACGGAGGTGGCGACGCTACATTTGGCGGCATTTCGGCTCGCTGCCATTCTCAAGTGCGTGCTTGTCTTGTGCGTATCGACTTTTCTTGTGCTGAGCCAGGAACATTTTACCATCATGTCGGACAACACGTGTTTTAAGCTCCTAATCGCTGATGCATCATGGGACATTAGGGAACACCTACAGTCGTATGGATCGTTATTCCAAGTTTTTATTCCACGGGACTCCCCCAACGTTGTGTACGCGAAGTATAAACATGTAAAGTAAGTATTTTGCTGGACGTCCATGATCAGTGTGGCAGCATTGCGGCGATTCATGTTTTTTTTCCCCTGAAATTTTGCAGTTCTGCTAACAATGCCAAAAGGGCTTTGGTGGGTGACGAGCGTGTGATCTCGGTAGAACCGATGGAGATGTGGCCTTTCGAAAAAAAACAGGTATGTCTGGAAAGGGAGAATGGAACAAATCGAGCTCAACAACGTAATAAAATTTGTTTTTTTTTCCTAGAAATCGAAATCCAGTGTAAACACCTCTAGTGATAGTGGGGAATGCTCGGATGGCAATTTGCCTCTTCGGAAACCATTGGAGTGCCACAAATGTTGCGGCTACGCCGAGTTAATGTGCTCGATGTGTGCCGCTTGGTACTGCAGCGAGCAGTGTCAACTGTTGGACTGGCATGTCCACCGAAAGAACTGTATACCGTAAGTACTATAACCCTTGTGATTGCTCTAAACTCCTAGCGAGCAACTTTACCGGTTACCATGTTCATGGTTTTACTTCTCGTTTTCCATCAGACGCCTTGTTCGTGGATTCCCAGTGTTGACTTCATTGCAAAATCTGGCAATCACTAATACGCAGCAACTGCAGGCCCAACAGCAGAAGGCGAAGCAGACACAGCAGACCCAGCAGCAGCCACTGGCTCAACAGACGCAGCAGAAGGACCAGCAGCAGGTGCAGCAGACTAAGCAGCAGCAGCAGCAGCAGCAGCAGCAGGAGAGGGCTCAGCATCAGCAGCAGCAGCAGCAGCACCTTATGAATGAGCAATTGCGAAAAGAGAAGGAAAGTGGCCTCAATTTGGACAAGCGTTTTGCACCGATAGGTGCAAACCAAACGGAGCAAGCCAAACGCCAACCGGACCGCCCTATGGAGCAACCGCGTGCAAACGGCGTTCAGCAGCAAGCAAAGGACGATCTCAGCAAGAAGAAGCCCAACACATCGGAAAACCCTGACAAAGCAAATAATCATCACATCCCAGCCAACAAACTTGACGCGAATGTAGTAAAGCCTGCACCGCAAGAGATGGAAAAACGGGCGTCAGCAGAAATGAGCCAGCTTAAGGGACAACAGAACAAGCCGGCTGCACAATCGGTATTGCCGAACAAATCGGATGATCCAGCGTTGAAGAAGCAGCCGTCACAGGCGGCGGTAGCGTCGAACGTAGCGCTGAACGGACCGAAGAGGGCCACCCAGGGTCTCGACAAAAGTGAGCAGCCCGGCGGCCCAACGAGCCCGCCAAAAGTGGCCGACGATCCTCCGAAAGCGGCTCAGGGGCCCTCCTTTCTGCAAAAGAGAATGCAAGCCTTGGCCACGGCCAAGCGCACCATAGCGTACAATGCCTTCCCGGCGGTCGGCAGCACGGTGGCCATTTCGGTCGTATCGGAAAAAACGTTGCACATTCACGAGACAAGTGACGATGTGGTGAACGATCCGTTCATGAGTTTCATCAAACGATGCATCCTGCACGCGAGCGAGATCAAGCAGCAGCTCCAGCATCCGCCGGCCGTGGGTGAAATCGTGTTCGCACCGTTCGACGACAACTACTACCGCGCCATCGTGAAGAAGTGTGAGGGGGACAGCGCCGTCGTGATGTTTCCCGACTTTGGCAACTCGCAGCCAATCCACTGGAAGCTGCTGAAGGAAATTCGGGACGCAAACGTAAAGTACGGCACCTGCATGACGCACGCCGTGTCGCTTTTCGCTGAGGGGCCCTTTTCACCGGCCGTTCAGAACTTCCTCTCTGACCTGATCGAGGAGCAACCGTTCGAGGTTACGCGCGTGGAGGCCAATGCCACAGCGGGCGTTCGAAAGGTGGAGCTGCGCCATCTACGGTCGAAGTATATTTTAAGCGCCAAAATCCGTGAGCTGACAGCAAACGATCCCGCTGCCCGGGCGAAGCAGACAGAAGCGGCCGAACAAAAAAGGATCAAGCTGGTTGCTACCGATCCGGCGACGTATAAGCCCGTGTACAGCACGGAGGTATGTACGAACTCGATCCGTAACGCACCACAATTTCGATTGTTTCCAAAATGCTCTTCCTCATTTTAGTTCAAAGACAGCTGCATCCCAAATGACGGTTTCAAGGAGGAAGAACTCATCATCGTAGAAGCGTCCCAGTTCCCCAACAACCAGGCCGTGTCGGTTATATTGGCCTTGAAGCAGCGACCGTTCGCTATGGTACTGAAGGAGTGCGAGGAGTACGGCCGGCTGGATTCGAACGAGTACCGGGGGGAGCCTGAACCGAACTATGCCTGTTTGGTGCGGTACGACAATACCTGGAGCCGCGCGATGAAAGTTGAAAACGCCGACCAGTACTACCTGTTGGACTTTGGCATCATCCGCGGGCTGGACACAATTGACGCCGTCCGCCGGTTCCCGCCGGCCCTCAGCCGCGAGTTGTTCTGTGTGGAGTACATGGTGGACAGTAAGTAGTGCTTTTACGGTGTGGATTCGTGAATGTAGCCAAACCTGCTCACATGGTTTTTTTTTGTGCTTGTCTTTCCTTGCAATTTTAGATCCGGAAATGCTCACGAAGCTGTTGAAGGAAAGCGATTATTCTACCGATACTCTTCGCGGTCGGTTTGTGAAGGCCAAACTGTGCGTGGACCGAGAAACTGAACTGTTTCATATGAAAATCGTATCAATCAGCGTATGATGCGTTTTATGTTGACTTGTTGTTTTTTTTTTTTTATAAACCACAGACATTGATTTTTTCATGAACATGATAGTTCAAAGAACCTCTCATCAGATTTACATCAACCAATTTTTTCAACCAAAAACTTTACTTTCATTTAATATTTTCCTCTTCTTCCAATCGTTATACTCACTTGAATCAATTCAACCTAGGTTAGCGACATGAATTTTAAATGGCATTGGATAACAATTCCAAATTCCACATGATGAAAGTATTATCCGCCGGGCGAAACCGACGGTGCTTCTCACCCGCACTGAGGCAGAGTGTGAACTCGTATAGCTGTGCGCTATCCTCTCTAATCCCGGTGACGTGCACACGGCCAAATTGTATGCCGACAATAGCGTCGATTATTGGTCCGCGGTTAACGCGGTTGTTGACACAGCCGGTCGGCAGTTTGAAGAAAACAGAAGAAAAAAGAAAAACCTTATTCTAGGAGGGAAACACGAAGCGTTTCTTGAATGTACTCAATTTATTTCATGATAATAAAAGTGTCATGCACTACTATTAGAAAAGCGTTGGGATTTAGGTATTGTGGATAAAGTTCGGTGCGCGAGCGGTGCGTTAGTAATCGGTCCAAAAGACAGTACCGTGAGATCAAGGTTCTGGCCAGCCAAATCTATCGCGGTGCATACCACGGCAATGGGGTACGTGTGCTCGAGGGGAGTACTTCTGCTGTTGCTTGCGGCGTTGGTGCCACTCCCGGCAGCCGTTGAAGCTATCGTTCGCAGTGAATCGGACGGAGGGAGGCCACCGTCGGCACTGTTTCCGTTTGCCGTTTCGCTGCAGCTGATCGATCGCGCCTGGGAACATTTCTGTGGCGGGACGCATTTGGGCGACGGCTGGATCCTGACGGCGGCACATTGCGTCGTTCCGTTGTAAGTAAAGTGCGTTCGATTGGGAAGACTTAAAATCATGGGTGGGTAAAAACGCTTATGTTCGTCAAAAAAACGAGACACGTTACGTTAGTTTTTACCAAAATCGGAGCACAACACTTTAATCCCTTTGATTTTGTTACAGAGAAATATTTCCTTTATAAAACTTTGTGACTAACAGTGGTTGTAAAAGTGTCAATAACAAACGAATTTCATCGGAACATTGTGAACAATAACGTTGCAATCTCGCTGGTTCGTACCACCTTGACAGTTTATTATGCCCCAAATTGCTTAAAATAATATATCTTCTTTAAGGAATATCTTTATGGTAAAAATGTTACTTAATATAGTATCTGTGTTGAGCCCGTTGACCCGCTGTGACCTTTGTTTCTTTGTCGATTTTTTCGTTGCATATTAAATGGAACCGTTCTGAGCACAGCAACCACACACAAATTGTGGCGCAGATCGGGGGACAGAATTTAAAGAATGGCACCGTCGAACGTTATCCCATCGTGGAGATGCAGATACTGCGCACCTACAACCCGTAAGCCATCTCCCTGTTCCGTAAGCCATGTTCTGTTTTTTGTTGTGAGACCCTAAAGGCACCTTATTCAACCTTCCCCCAAAAAGCGTCACCATGGTCGGTGATATTGCGCTACTCCGGGCGGCACTGGCCATTCGTCCTCGACGCCGTGAAACGAAAGCTTTACGGTTACCGGCGCGTGCGGAAGGGACGGTGGTCAACGGAGAGCTGTGCTACATTTTTGGCTACGGGTCGGAATCGTACGACGGGCCGGTTAGCGAGACGCTGCGCTATGGCACCGTGCTGGCGTTCGAGCTCGACAGTTGCATTGGAATGATGGGCGCGGTCGTCGCACCGCCACCGGACTCGGGAATGTTCTGCGCCATCGGGCAGGCCGACGCGTGCAAGGTGAGTTCGTGACACGAAGGCGTGCTCAATGGCGGTTGGTGGCGTGTGCCACATTTTCGTTTTAAATAATTAAAATTAAAAAAACAATGTATATTTTTAGGGCGATTCGGGTGGCGGTTACGTGTGTCGGAAGCCGTCCTCCAGCCAGTTCGTTCTGCGCGGTATTATATCCTACGGCGTCGGGTGCGGTGCAGCCGGAACACCCGGGGTCTACACTGACGTCGCTTATTATCTACATCATTATCCTATGAATTCCATAAAGTCTTATTAGAAAGCAAAAAAAAAAATAGCGCAAAAGCATCGTTTATCTTAAACAACATTGTCCGATCCTACTCTCTATCTATCCTACAACTAAACGAAAGCCTTGCCGGCTAGTGGCTAGTGTTTGCCGTTTGCTTCCGCGTCCTCCGAGGCCACCGGGTGGGCCGCTTCGTCCGCGTCGGCGCCCTGCTGCTCCTGCTGCGCATGATCCTTCAAGGCGGTGTCGCGCGTTTCCGGATGGAGCAGCGTAAGGGCACCGGCCAGCAGCACCGCGCAACCGCAGATCGTGGTCGGAATCCACCAGGCGAACCGACCGAGCAGATCCGTGATGTACGGTGCCGCGATCGAGCCGACGTGCGCCATCGTCGAGCAAATGCCGAGGGCCGTATTGCGAATCTCGGTCGGGAACAGCTCGGCTGTGTGCAGCGTGACGATGGCGTACACGGCCGTAATGCCGACGCGACCCAGCATGGCCAGCGTCACCAGGGCGGTCGTGTTGGTCTCCGGGATGGCCAGCACGACCAGCAGGCAGATGCCAGCGTACAGAAAGAAGCAGAAGGACGAGCTGCGCCGCCCGAAGTACGCCAGCACGATCATCGAGAGGATGTACGCGACGATGTCCACCGAGCCGGTCGTGGCGACGTACACGTACCGGTTGGCCGCAAAGTTGTCTGCGTTGAGCGCTATATAAAAAAAAAAAAAAAAAAAAAAAAAAAAAAAAAAAAAAAAACATAATATAGCAGAGAAAGTAACTATCTCTTTCAATTGCATTGCCTCTAAGGACGGTAAAGGGACCCCATACCTGTAACGTAGTAGCACAGCGATGTGATGCACCAGGTGAAGTGGCATATCAGCGCCCGCCGGCAGAGGACAGGCGTGCCGTACAGTTTCGTGAACTCGCTGAACGATTGCTTCAGCTTCGTACCGAACGGGACCGCCGTGGGTTGAGATTCGGCGTCGGCTTCGAGGTTTTTCTCCGCCACCGCCGCACTGTCCACCAGTTCCTTCGGGGCGCTCCGTCCGAACACCATCCGGTACGCCTTCCGTTCCCGGCCTTTGCTCAGTAACCAGCGGGGAGATTCCACCAGGAAGCTGCATCAGAAAACAAATTCAACGGTTAAAATGCGATAATTGTAATCGATTTAAAAAAGGTGATTCATTTTAACTGAGCAACCTGCGCGATTTCTAATAAGCGTTTAGTTTTCGATCAAGTAGCGAAGTTGCCTCTGCCTTTCTTCCAACCGTTATTGGTTTATACGGATATCTTGTTTTCACAGGTGTCGTTGCTATAGCGAATGGATATGGTGCTTCCAAAATGTATACTCTAATAACGTTCAAGTTCCCAATTAGCTTACAGCCAGTACTTACTAAAGGTGTATCACGAGCAGAAACGAGGGCACGGTAAGCGCAAGAGACAGATCCCGCCAGGGATGTATGAGATAGGCGGCCAGCGCGAGAAACAGCATACCCAGCGGATAGGAGAAGTTGAAGGCGATGCTCATCCACGATCGGTGCCGTTTGCCGATGTTCTCCGTGACTGCAAAGGAAGTAATGAATAAGCCCGGGCCATCCGAGTTAAGGAGAAGGGATTGGTGTGGAATCTTACGTAACGCAAATGCCGGATAGAACACCCCTGAGGCGGATGCACCGAGTCCGATGCGGCCCAGCAACAGCAGCACGTAGACCGGCGAGAACGTCGTCAGCAAGCCGGCGACGATGTACAGTGTGGCCGCGATCGAGAAGCTCGTCTTGCGGCCGTACTTGTCCGAGATGACGCCGAAGCTCGACGCACCGACAAACTTGCCGATGGACAGCGCGACCTGCACCGTCGACCGGAGGGCGGTCCGTTCGCACAGCAGATCCCATTCGGGCACGATCGAGACCCCTTCCGGCTGGTCGTAGTGCATGAGCCACCCGTTGCCGCTCGCCGTTGACAGGCAGTCCAGCTCGGCCGGCCGCGGATGCGATTGGGTGTAGCTGAGCGCGTCCCGGTAGTTGAGATTGCTCAGCTGGTTATAGTTCCAGGCGAGTATCGTGCAGGTCCCGTTCCGGGCACTACCACTGCGGAGAAAGGACGGAAATGGATGAACGTGAGGCCACCGTTTGCGCACCAAGTACCCGGAATGGCTTACGGTTTGCGGTGGTCTTACGTTGGTGCTGTGATGTTGCGTACTTCCTCGTGGCTCCAGCCGGCTGCCAGGAGCGACGGGACCATGCAGTAGTAATTGCTTGGCTGCTGCCCGAGGAACACGTACGAAGACACGTGGAAGCCATTGAGGATGTTTGGCGTGAGGCAGAGGATGAACAAGACCCTGACATAAGAGAAGTTGCATGAGTTGAGGTAGAGCTATATAATGAAATTCGTTCATTTTTAGGTCAGCGATTTAAAACTTACTGGACCGGACATTATTCTAATTATTGTCTCAAACAAAATGCTTTTTCTTAAGCAGGTTGTTATTGTAAAAATTGTTTGTTTTAATTTGTAAAAACTTTGAGTTTTTAAATATTTGAGCGAACTTTAAAACCTCGGCGTTTTGCCAATTGAGAATTCTTCCACATTTTTCGACAGTCAGAAAAAATGTTTGCAGTTTCACAGTTAAATAATTAAGATTTATCTCTTTCATACTGTGCGAAAGATAAGAGACACGGTATTCAAATTTGAAAATGATAGAATAATCTTTGTCTTATCATTTCAGTTATCAACCTTCAGCGATTAGATGTGCATTATCGAGGTTTGTGACGTTATCTTAATTCTTTTTTTTTTCGTTTGGGTTAATTAATTACGGCATTAATTTGCTATCTGAATGTGAGAATTGTGAGGCAGTGAATCGAAAGTTTGCAAGTTGCAACCACACATACACCCGGTTCCGAGTTGACCTGTTGAGCAGGTTTTAATTCATTTTGGTTTTGTTTTTAATGTTCTCTTTGGAGTTTGGAGTTGAGTTTAATTTATTCTGCTCAGTATTCGGCCCTCCGGGTGTCTGGATGCGGCGTCCGGTGGTTGTGGTTGAATCGCCTCCTTTGCAATGACTGCGCTGCGGTCAGGCGTTTGCTGTCGATAAAACTGAACAGCCTTCGCACAATCCACTCATGGTTGACCGCGCACGTGCCCTTGGCGAACAGATGGCGCTCCATAACGGTGGCGCGTGGCTATTCGTATCAAGTTTTTGTTTATGTTATCCATGGGCTGACCAAGTCGAAGCGTGATGTATAGGATGCAAATAGTAGAGGCGAAAAATGTCATCGTTGACCGTCAGGCAACGGCAGAGGCTTCGTATTACCGGATATGATCGCGCCAAATTCTGCCGACTCACGGAGCGCAACTCTCGGGTCGCTCCACTATCGCCCGGACGATGCAACCGATTGACTGGTCAATGTTCGTCTCCGGTGGCGATAAGACTAGACAGCAGCCCAACCAATGCCGACCATCTCAGAAGGTGGCCGTATGAGCCACCACTCCAGCTATCATCGCAAAATCCTGGCCACTGTCAATCATTCGCTTTTACGGCGCTCCCTAGCTTCCCCGGGGCCATCGTTTTATTTCCTCTCCGATAAGGCCCGACCATAAAAGGTCTCGGGGTTCTTTTGTCACGGCAAGAAGACGGCTGATGGGTGGTTGGGGCAGCAAAGGGGCAGATTTGCACCGTATCGCCAGTCGGTGGCAAAGGTAATCGAGACGGGTTCACAGATCCAATCGCTATTCTCGGTGAAACAACCGGGACACGCTCCACATACCCTACGCGTAAACGTGGCTTTAAGAACCCCACGGACTAACCGATAAGACGTAGTGATGAGCTTGTCCGTTCGATCACCTCCTCCTCACAGCGGCGTAGTACGGACGCGCGGGCCAGGAAGTAAACCGAGCGATAGTGGGGAACACACGAAGGCAAAGGTCAGTTGTTAAACTTGCTTGCATTGACTATTTACGTGCCGCTCCTCTGTCTCTCTTTCTCGGTGCTATTTTCACGATTTCTGGCCCGCCAAACGTAAGCGGCCGTCCTAGAATCACTTGCCGGGCAACCGGCTATTCCAACGGCGGCACGATTTATTCCATTAGCGAGTCCATTTCTGGCGCCAGCGGTTTTACATTACCGGCCAGGGCCGTGCCGGACGTTGAGGAATCCGTTGCGTTTGAACAGCGTTTGGCCTCCCCGTCCTTATTATGTGGAATATCCCGCCGGTTCGCTTATCAGCACACATTACTTGACGTGCATTCAATGGCAATTTTTGGAAGAAGTCCTTCTTATCAGCAATGTCACTAAAATGTTCTGCATGGTAAAAAATCTGTTAAAAATAATGACATATTACCAAAGCACTTTACATTCCTTCATATTCATTTTAATTCAATTTAATTCAACGTGAGTTGAGCTACATTTTTAAACTTTTATTTCAATTTATGCAAACGGTCAATGTTCTGTACATTGGATGGTTTATAATAAAAGCAACATTTAAAAAAAAAGTTTGCTAAAAATATGAATATTTTCAAACTGCTATTCTACAAGTGCGATCAATTTGTCTCAACTTGGGTTGCCATGACCACTTTCAATCCTGCTGCGATTTAAGCGTGCGTTTCGTGCCTGTTGAAAGTGAAACATGTACCGGCCTACTTTAATCGGAATCTTTCCATCAAGATCAGCCACTATCACTTTCTACCTAATCGCAAGTCCACTTTATCGCAAGTATTGCCAACTGCCTCACGTCAACAAATGCCGACTGAACTCGGTTGATCTCATCCGTAGCGAAGGGAAGACATGGGCGAAGACGATAAAATAGAAAGTCAATGGTCAGAACCATTCTCTCCCTAGCGTCGCTACGCGGTGCCCAACTTTCACATTTCTCAAACTATCCCCGTCGAATGGGGTGTGTGTTGGTGTGGTGCACGTGTTTCCCGCTAGAACGTGTTCGCCGCTAAATATCCGGGGTGCTGCGTTTTATCGGAACGTCATCTTTTCGGGGACCTTGCACGCCACGCTGCGCCACCGGTAGGTTGACCCTGGGTTGTGTGCGTGCTATTTGCATTTACCCTTGCTCACGTTGTGGGTGGAAAATGGTGGTTTAAAATCGACCTTCCCTCTACGACGAGGAGGCGCTTTCCACTGCGGGGGAATACACACAGTAATTACACGCTCGTTTCAAAGTCTCACAACCAGCCATACCAGCCGAAGCCATATGTGTTCGTTATCTTTGCACGGGATTTATTTTTATCCTTCCTCATGAGCGACGGCTGTTTTTTGCAACCGCCAAAGAACCGGATAGGAATGGCACGATTTTTATGTTATCTCCCTTTTCTCCTCTCCTCGGGATAGATGGGTCAATGTTTCGTCAGAAAAAAAAACACGAACACGTTGCTGGCGGGTGTGGCCACGGTTCTGTTTATTTCTAGTTTTAAATTTAGCGTCCCACCCCGATGTGGGGCAAGAACGCGCGCGTGGATACTAGACACACTGTTTCCCACACACTTACCATAGCCACAGTCCCCGGTCGCCCTTCTTCTCCAGCCCGTCCAGGATGGTTTGCTTCAGGTCACCAGCGGACTGCACGGTCAGCTTGGCCGTTCCGTTCTTCAGCTGGCAGGTGGAGTCGTCCTGCAGCGCTTGCTGGGTTTGCAGTTGCTTGCCACCATCCGCTTTGCGTGGTTCCTCACCGACATCGCTCTCGTGATCCTGTTCCTGTGCCATGGCAACCGCGGACGCTGACTTTGTTTCACGTTTTCGTTTCACAACACACCGGCACCAACGATTGCGAAAATCCGTAAATTTAAACTACGCTTAAAATCCCCGTGCTCCGGCCAGCGTTGCAAACCCAGCTGTTGTTCCCAGTGCGCACCGAAGGCGCGCCCGTAAACGCCGTTTAAATCCCTTCAAGTTCCCTGTATGCTACCGTTCACTTCACACAGCGCAACCAGCGACTTGATTCCACGACCAACGTTCGTCAACTACTGAGCGCTAGCGCTCTCGCTGCCGTGCTGTGCCGAATGCGCCGTGCGCGCCTTTCCACTCTCGCGATTAGAGGTCAAAACTGCGTCGCGCTGAGCGACAACTGACCGCGATGCGAGAGGCAATATTGCTCCCGCGTGTGTTGCTTGCCCGCGTGCCAGAAGAAGAACCGCGTAAAGAGGGCGGAAATGGTACACCCCTATCGGGGCCCGACGGGGGCTGCCGTATGCATGCCGTAAAATAAACGAGCTGCATAAGATACGCACGTAGACCTTCTTCTCGTGATGAATTTCTGCGGGCATAAAGTTGCTACCCGCGTACAACTTTGAAATGGAGTGCTTCCGGGCTGGTACGGACGCAATTTAAAAGCCCCAGTCCCTTTTGTGCATCAATCAGTCCCGGGAGTAGATTTGAATTGCTGCCTCTTGAAGACCCGAAATTGTCATTGATTGTACCTTTGTGGTTTCATTCAATCCGGTCTCTGGGTTTCCCCGTCAGTCCCCCCGGTTGGTTAGGTTGGCCAAAGCGAAGAAATAAATCTTCGAATTGGATGTACGGTGTCGTGGTCGGTATTACGTCGATTGCAGCAAAAGTCGTTTGGTTGCAAATGCAAAAGCTGAACCTAAAACCGAAACGTGACATCGAAATACAAATACGCAGCCCCATATACCAGAGATCAGTGAGCATATAATTTTATTTTACGCCTTTCTCTTCGGCAACCGGTTGGCAAACAATTCCCTTTCCGTTTGGTCTTCATTTTCGCTGTCATCGTCCTCGTAAAGGATTCGCTTCAGGTTGATCGTACGTTCGCGTATGGGAGTTTTCATCACAAACGTTCCTTTCTTTTGTGGCTCTGCCTTGGGCGTCACGTTAGAAGGCTGCAATGGTTTCTGCGCCACTGGTTCTTCCCTTGCCCTCGGCTCCAATGTGACCGGTAAAGTTGCTGGTGCGGACGTTGTCGGAATATCGACGGCAGTTTCTTTCGACAGGTGTTCGTCTTGTGCTTGGCTTGCTTTCGTGGAACCGCCGGTCACTTCCGTGGGTGACGATGTTGGCGAGCCTTCTAAGTCCTTCTCATTCACAAACGAAGCTTCGAGCCGATCCAATTCGGCAAAGTCGAACACATCCCCGTCGTCCTCGTCGTAGAAGGAATCGATCGTTTTTGGCATAGCATCTTTCGGTGGACTCACAGTCCGGTTGGCCAGTTCCTTCGGGGTGTTCATCGGGGGTTGGGAAGATGGGGCGCTGCTGCCAGCGGCACCACCGCTCGTACCGGGTGCCTGCGGGAGGAAGTTTAGCGTTTGCTGGATGCAGATCAAAAACTGTCGTCCAAATTTGTGCAGCTTGGCATCGGAAAACCCGTCCAGCTGGGCCTCCTTCATCTCCGCCAGATTCAGCGGCTTTCGGGTGGCCATTTGATGGAGGGCCGCATTCGAGGCAATCATGTACGGCATACACTCGAATGTCGTCGCCAGTTCGGAGCGTTTTTTCACCAGGCACTTGACAAGTTCTTGCGTAAGATCCTGCAGTCCTGCTCCCTTCGGACGGGGCGCCAACTGGCCACGCATGCCAGATGGTTCGCTGGTGTCGTACAGCGTGGGCGGTTTGATGACCTTTAGCAGTTTGAACATTTCGGCGGTGGGTTTCAGCATAAGTTGACGGTCTGCCGCGCCGGAATTGAACCATCGACGTCCGGTCGGGGTGATCTGGACCTTGAAAAGTTTTGCAAATTTGTTCATCGTGTTCGGTATTGGCACCTTGCACAGGTAACCTTCCCGCTCGAGCAGAGCGCCCAGACATTTCCACCACTCTTCGTCCTTCGCCGTGCCCTTCCCGTAAAGCGGATTGCGGCAGTGGTAGTCGTACAGTTTCTTGATTTTTGATCCCCGCAGCAACTTGATCGGCATGTTGAGCCCCATTGCGCCGCCAAACACGTCTATCGCCTTCATCAGCAGTTCCGTGTCCGTCGCAAAGTCGTACCGACCCTCGGTGTCGATGCCCTCGTAGCGCTCGCGGTCCTTCGCGACGCCGCCCCGCGTGCAGTTATCACAACATTTACTTCGCATCGCAACCTTTTCCTCCTGTTTGCCCATCTGCGCCAGCGTGCCCTCGAAGTACCGCAGTATGAACTGCCGCCGGCAGTCCCGGGTGTCGAGGTATTCGTTCATCGTGCGCGACAGCTGCTCCAGGTTGTGCACGACCGTGCCTTCGTTCTTGGAGCGGAGGAACTCGTGCAGTTGGAAGTCGGCCCGGGTCCAGAACATGATGCACCGCGACGGCTGTCCGTCTCGACCGGCACGGCCCGCCTCCTGGTAGTAGCTTTCCAGGTCCTTCGACGCACCGTAGTGCACGACCAGCCGCACGTCCGGCTTGTCGATGCCCATCCCGAACGCGATCGTGGCCACGATGATCTGCACGCGGTCGCTCACGAACTGCTCGTGCACCGCTTTGCGCTGCTTGATCGACAGGCCGGCGTGGTACGCATCGCAGACGAACCCCTTGCTTCGCAGCTGTTCCACAATTTCCTCCGTTTGCTTGCGGGTGATGCAGTATATGATGACGCTGCCCGGCCGGTTGCCGGCCAGCAGCGGTCTCAGGTCTTCCAGTGGCCCTTGCTGCCCCTTGGGGCGGACGATAAACTCCAAGTTGGGTCGATCGAAGCCGGTGCAGAGCACTTGCGGGTTCACCAGCTGCAAACTCCGCACAATGTCGTCCCGGACCTGCGGTGTGGCCGTGGCAGTCACGGCCAGTATTGGCACGTTCGGGCAGAGCTCCCGGACGATCCCCAGGCCGCGATACGCCGGGCGGAAATCGTGACCCCATTTGCTCAAGCAGTGCGCTTCGTCGATGGCAATCAGGGTAAGCTGGTCCCGCACGGACGTCAGCAGTTCGTGGCCACAGTCGCCGGTTATGTATTCGGGCGTGAGATATACCACGCGAAACTTGCCCGCCCGAATGTCCGGCAGTTGGTTGGTGCGCTGGGCGGATCCGAGCAGGCAGGCTGGAATGTTACACACATTTAGGGACAGCACTTGGTCTTCCATCAAACTGATCAGTGGGGACACGACGAACGTGAGACGCTCCAGGAAAACGGACGGGTACTGGTAGGTTAACGATTTTCCGTAGCCCGTTGCCATGATGACGCAGTTGTCCCGCCGGTCTGCGATGATCGAGCGGATGATGCGCCATTGCATCGGCCGAAAGGACGAGTGGCCGAACTGGGTGGACAGGACTTCCAAGTGTTCCGGTCCGGGATCGTCGGACATTTTGCGGTAATGAACACTTCTGCCGAATTTCACTGTTGTAGTCCCCGCCTGTGATTGTTTAGATCGTCTGGTAAGATCCGCGGGTTAATTACTGTCAAATCGAACTGTCAGTGAGAATAAACGTAAACAAGGGCCAGTGCTGTCAGTGCGTAACAACAAATACAGCCTGTTATTTTTCTGCTGACGCAAATTTAATAAATGCGCAAAAAGGTGCAACATGAGATTTTTTAAGGTTAAAAAAGAAGGAAAAGAAGAAGCAGCTCCATTAAAAGGCATATGCCATATACAGGCTTTATTAAAATATGTTAAGGCTTTGCACCCAAACGGCTTTATTGCTTCATGTTCGTGTACACAAACTGTTTTAAAACTCCTTATCGGTTATTCACTTTACCTGTGCCGGAGCAGCATTATCACAAAAACGTTGCGTTAGATTCCCCTCGTTATGGTATTGGAAAGGTTTTGGACGATGTATGTTTATCGGAAGAAACGTTGCAACATAAATTTGCATCCACTTATCGCACATTGATTGTATGTTCTACGGCAGTCTGCCAATCTCTCTCTGTCTTCTTCAATTTTCCCTCGTTTGCAATCGACATTGTTTTTAAAATTCGTTTCTCTTGCGCAACAGTTTGCGATGGCGTACTGCACTCTGGGAGCTTAGTTTGCAGTGGTGTCCACTTCAGGGGTGACTGTAAAGCGAGTTGGCACCCGGCGCGCGTTTGTGTTGCTAACGGCCGTCTCCTTATCATCGGGATCAGCGGCCATGTACTCGTCCACCGTTACGTAGTGGGGTCCCCCGTAAAAGTCAAGTACGGCAATCTGCACGATGTTAAGCTTGCACAGGAAAAAGTTGTGCCCGTCGGCTGATGGGAGGAGATAAAATTATACAAACGGGGATTAGCCGACAGGTTGATAACATTCGACGCCAGGTAGAACACTTACTTTCGATCCACTTTTTCGCGGCCGGATGACGGCTGAACATGGCCGACGAGCCAAAGTCGTACTCCTCCGGTGATTCGGTGGCGTTGATCTTTACCAGAGTCCCAGAGATCATTATGCGAGCACACGTGGGCTCCATGGGATCGACGCCCTTCTTGGTGCAGTACAAATCCTGGTCCAACGAAAGCATGACCGTCAGGCGGTTATCCTTCGCCAGATCCTGCGCCGTGTAGTCGAGCATGGTGAGGTAAAAGTACAGCACTCCGGTCGATTTTGCTCCACGGGCACTGTCCGCCACCGAAATGATGTTGACCATCGGAAAACCTTTCACGGCAGCCACCGTGGACAGTGAACCCATCGAAACCCATTCTGATGCGGGAAGAAGGTGGGAAAAAATGAGTTGAACACCACACCAAGCTTACGGGACAGCAGTCGGCACTTACCGGCCTTGTGCACAAGGTAGCGGGCCATCTTGGCGTATTCCGTGTGATTTGGTGGCGTGTCGTTGCTATCGACGAATACCTCCATGATATACCCGCGGGAGAGTTGATTCCAACAAACAAGCGTTGTCAGCAATGAGGCCGCGAGCAGAAGGTAAATTACAACCCATCGTCTCGAGCTATCGGTAGGTGGTCTCGTTTCTGGTTCACTAAACTTTTTGTACGAAACCGTCGGAATCGTCATTTTGCTTCCGTTGTGCAGGAACTAAAACGTAGATATGAAAAACGAACGCAAATGATTATACACTTTTCGCAAAAACGCCCCTTGCCGAGCTCTGGACAATGGTTGTACGGCTCTTTGTTTCGAAATGTCAACACATGACTCAAGCGCATATATCCGAGTGATAAAACTGCACAGCAAGATCTTGCATTCGCCTCCACCGCTGATCACCATAGCATGATCGCAGGTCAAAACTTGTTTTCCTTCGACGCGTCATTTAATTGATAACGACTAAGGGCGATAGAAAATGTGTGCTGAAATACTTACAGTATGTACTTTATTTAAAAGTAGCGACGGGAACGAGAGTTGACGATGAAATGATGCGTTTGTCGATCGCTGCAGCTGATTTTGAGCAAAATCTTTCTGCGAATGAATGTTTTGGAATGACAACAACATCAAGCGAGGAAGTGAGTAAACAATTGTACTTCTTTCTCTTTCACTCCCACGGGCCAGTAGAGCCAACCAACAGAATGTTGTCTTTGCTTCCTGCTCTCACAATACCGCTCCTACAAACCACTGCGTTGATTCTTTCCCGTGCTGCCAGAATATAATTTTTTGTTTCCACCTGAAAAAACGGCATAAATCGACATGATAATCTTCCTTTAGAATGTTAATTGATACAAGGTTTACACGAGCAGCTTTTTTGTAGCAACACGAGCTAACTATGTATAGAGAAGGAATGTAATTCAATCGTGAATTGATGGTAATGCCTAAGCCCAGCTGGCAGCACTGAACCGTAAATGCCACAGTTGAGCAGGAGCGCTCTGGTGTTGGGTTTCTGAAGTAAATTTAAATATAAACATGTTTCTATTTCACTTTTTATGAACTCCAACGTTTGAAGATATGTAAAAAAGAGATGTAAGAAGAGAAAAGAAAGAGGTAAAAAGATTAAAGGAAATTGGAATGGAAATGTAAATGATGACATTAGACAACGTGAAATATGTATTAATTCAAAATTGTACAAAGGTACATTTCTGAAGACATCATTTAGGATAGTAATTAAATGTTAATTTTACGCTGCACTTGTCGGGAGGAGCAAAATGAACCGTTTTTTTTAATTAACTTTTCCAGAAAGGGAATTCCTTGAAAACGTTCGTCAATAATGAGAAATCGGAAATGTATTTGAACGGATGCGGACATTGTACTGTTGCAAGTGCACCATCCATCGCTCGTTTGATCAGCAGCTCGCCGTTCACCGACGTTACCGGTAACGAGGCCGGATATCCGCCTAGGTTACGTTACATTCTTTTCCGTGCGGCAGCCCTCCGCTTGTGTGCGATGTAAGAATGTCCCTTTAGCAATGTCCATTTTGTTTACTTTCGCTTCCCCTGATCTCCCCCGGACCCTAGTCCGGTGGCCGATAATCGAGCGATCGTGCCGTACTGTGGAGCAAAAAAGGGGAAAATCCACTAGCTCCGGGTGGGCGAGTGCCCACGTGCCCGTAGTTTGAGATACCGGTACAGTACATACTGTAATCCACCCCATCCGGAATAATCATCCCTATTCGGGTAAGGTGCCGCCCGGCATGATAGCTCGCTGATGATGGTCGCAATTCGCAACCGAACGCTGCTGACTCAGACGGCGAATAGGATTTCAATTTTCAATTTGTTTGAGTGCGCTGCAGTTCCGTGTAGTTATGCGGCAAGCATGTGGACCGGCCAGCCCCGGGACGCCTCGAACGTGGTACGGTCCGTGAGCAAAGTTTGGCCATAATTGGGAAATAAAACTTTAGTTTTCCAATCGATTGAAACGGCAAAATGGTCAACGGAAGCACCGCGTGCACCGGCCCGGACAATGGCGAGCAGACGCGGCAATATGGGACAGTTTTTGCGCTTTAAATTGTTGAATTGCAATTTGTTGTGTTACTGCCAGGTCCAGCGGTCGATTCAATTTGCTACGAAATGACCAGTTTTCATATTCACACACTCATTCTCAATACTGGTCTTGTAGATTACGATTCCGTACTTGCGATTGTTTCATTTCTATTGTCCGTCACTCAGGATTAATAGATTTTAACAATAAAAGCTACAAACAAGTTTTCTACTAATTTATTAAACTAAGTTCTTTTGCTTTAAATAAGAAAATTGCCGTGGATAGTACAAGCTCAATTTATCTGAGTCAGAATTGTTTTTTTGTGTTTTCATGACCTTTAACATTACTTTATAGAAGAATACGAAAACATTTTGAACATTTTTCCAGTAGATCGATTTCCCGATAGTGTTTTTCCAACATTGATTGAACTGATCCCATAGATGTTACCCACGAAAACATAGCTGTATGGCCTTGAGCCGAGGCCACACTAGAACAGCCCGTGGGGTCGGTGCATTCAGCTTCCAGGATATGGGATTAAGAAAAAGATCCCGAAAAAAATTGCCATCCCAACAGTGGAGCCAGCAGCGCAAGAAACAGCCTCCCGTGCCTGCAGCACACGGCCCATAAATTCTGCCACATCCAATGGCCAGCGAGAAGAGCACCACACCATTTGCCGTACCCGAAAGCACCGGAAGTGCAGGCAGCGAAGCGAACGGGCGCCCCCATTGTGCAGCGAAAGATGGAGTGAAGGTAATTATGCATAAATTTTTAGCATATTTCATCGTCACCCAGCCCCGGGCGCACCCGTTGTGTCCCGTGTTTTCGTTGGCGACGAGGATAACATGCGAGGCTCGCTGGCGTCGATCGAAAAGCATACCCCAATTTTGGGAAGCCACACGGCGCATCTACGGCGCTAGGAAGTGGTCTGGCTGTTGCTTGGCCCTGGTTTTTCCCCGGCACCGGGACGAGCAACGGGTTGCAATTTTGTCGCTCCTTTTGTTGCGTGTGGCGTCCGCGATGGGCTACCGTTTGTCCCCGGTGTCCCGGGATTAAAAGGTCTCGCCGGTGCTGCTGGTGGTACGCTGGCATCCGTGAAAATGCCAGTCGCTGGATCTTTCGGATCGCTCCATCCTTTGCTCCATCCTTTGCAGGACTAAAGGGTGGCAAGCGCAGGAAAGGGGTGCGTGTGGACCGATCTGGCGGCGGAAAAGATGAATGGGTTAATTGCAACAATTATGTTGCCCCCCGGCGACTACGGACGATGCGTGACTCAAGTACCGCGCTGTAGAGCTAGCAAAAAACGCGGCCTTCCAGAAAAAGGGGGGCGCGGATTGGTTTACGGGGAATTGATATTGAATTAATGATTTATGAAGAGGCGCACTGTGGGTTGCGCTCTGCTTAAAATTATATTCGAGCCCAAAAATACGATCGGAAAAGTTATTACAAAAAAAACAATCCTTTCGAAAAATCCGGTTGGATTGCTCCAACCACAGACGCCAATTTTTCTGGGATTACGCCTTGGTTCTGTTTGCGAAATTCATCCACTCGCTATTCGGAAAACGACGTGTTCAACGATTGTCGTTGTTCCGTTTGAATGGGTAGATTTAAGCATCAAGTGATCCCCTGCTCTCCACGACAAGCCGATGTCACTGGATGTCAAATGTGTACGCTTCAATCGGTTTGATTCGGCAATGATTCCGAGAACATGTTTTGAAGCCATACTGCACCGTGTACCGTTCATCCGGCATCCGGCTCGCGGGAGGGGGAAAAAAGAATACGATGGCGAGGGAAAATCCCAGGAAACACCTCGCCGGTTATGTGCGTGCCATAATTACGATTCGCCCGACGAACGTGCCCCGGATATCGGTGGCCGATTCGAGCGTGTACGGCCGTTGCGTTTACACTTTAATTAAAATCATGTTTAAAGACCGTTTGACGCAACGTGCGCGCTCCACGTTTCGGTCGCGATTAATTGATTGGGTGGTAAATTCTATCAAGATACATTTAATGAAGCGCCTACGAGCCACATGATTGCATACACACAACCCCCCCGCGGATGCCCGGGTGCATTTAAGCGGTTTTGATTGTGACACAGTCGAAAAGGAGCACATGGTTGCCGGAATTAACAAAAAACATTAATTATATCCATAATGCATATTTGAGGAAGTTGCAAATTAAGTTGAGCATGAACAAGGAACTGGAACAAAAAGTATTTTTCGGTGGAAAATTTTAATAACTGTTTCTGATATGAAAATGGTTCTGAGTAGCAGGCGCTCGAAAGCCATCGCACATGCCGTTGTTTGATAATCGCCTTCGGATCGCGGCAGATTGTAATTCGTTTTATGTTCAACCAGTTCCCTTCACAGGGTTACTATTATTAATTGAAACAAACCAGACCGCAGTCGCATATTATCACGGATTATCACACATTCCACGGTGTTTCAACTGGAAGGCATTCGGCCAATTATTACCTAAACGAAAGCTCCGTAGCCCATTGGAATGTGTTTCCGTCCGCTGATTCCAGTTTCTTTCCTGTTGATCAACAAGTACAGGTTTTTTTCTCTCTCATTGTTTAACCCTGAGTTCGTTCGTTTTACATTATGATTAATAACTGAATAAAAAGGAAATTACAAAACTACCCTGCAGAAGGAGTAGGAGGGTGCAAACATTTCGCAGACCACGCGGAAGCTGTTTTTTACACCGTGAAACATTGAAAAGCGTCCTTCATCCTCCTGTAGGCCAGCAGGTTTTAAATTCAATGAAAAATGCATAAATTTTGTAGCAAACTTACCCGCTGCACTTGCTTTCTTCTTGCGGTGCAACCCAAACGATGGCGTCGTTGCCCAACTTCGCTCAACTTCGTCCTCACGCTCTCTTGCCCTGGTCGTGCCCTGTAAAACTGTAGCGAGCAAGTCCTTGGCGTGGTAATAAATAAATTACCTTTGGAGCGGGAATCTGCGAAGTGTGATTCATCGCCAAGGTCCGCCACCGAAGCTGCGCCTGCCGCGGTAAGCTAGGGTGGGTGGGAAAAGTTATGGAACTTAAATGAGTCCAGCCTGCAAGGAAGGGCTGTTCTCGGAGGAAGGCGTGGACAATATGAACTACCACACGCCTTTCACCGATTGAAGGCGCATTATGCAGAGTTAATGTTGGCCATTAATACGAAATTAATTGCCACCATTTTGCACGATGGTCGGGCGATGGTTTTAGTGCCACGACGTCGTCATCGTGGATGTCAGTGCTTAACGGCTGGCTCGGAGTGAATGTTGGCAATATTTGCTCGCTACTTAGTGGTCTCCGTTGTGGTGGTGCGAGGGTAGGTGGTTTAACTTCGGGCAACGTTTAAGTATGACTGTCGCTGCGGGTTCGCGATGCTGGCTTCTGGTTCTGCCGACGGACTTCGTTACTATTGCACTCGCCACGAATGCACTTTGATCGATCCTGGCCGGATTCGGGCCAGCATCAAAAGGAATCCGTCAACCGCAAAGCCAAAGCTAAATCAACCGTGTCGACCGTTCGTCCGTCAACGAACGATCTCGCGCCGGAAGGGCGAGGACTCCTCGACAGACGCCGCTTTGATGGTCCATTTTGGCGGCAATCGGATTTGCCCTTGCTGAAGTATGCAATGACTGCCTGCTGCTATATGCAACGGTGTTCGCTGACGGTGTCCATGGCACGATTCAGGACTGGCATATATGCACTGGCATTTGGCCGAAATCGCTGTGCAAACTTGAACAGTGAACGTGAGAAAAAACGGACAAATACTGTTCTAGGGCTCACAAGGAGATGCATTTTTAATAGTTTAAAATTTTAATATCTACGAAATTTTTTACCTTCAAGTGACAGTATATGACTTTAATGGAGTGTCTTTGCAGAACAATTTTGTTTGTCATGTTTGTGACAGTTACATGAGCATAAAAGTCAATTTAGCAAACTTCCTTCCCAATTCAGCTTCACTCGCGCTAGGTGCAGCCACAGCGGGAACGCGTTTAAAATTATCTTTGCAAAAAGTTTCTCTTACAAAAGGAAGGAAGTTGCCACTTTTAGTCCCGCCAACAAGCACTGTATGCACTGGTGTGTGAGTACTCTTCCACCACTTGCAACGCTGCAACCGAGCGCACATTTTGTTCCGGCCGGGAAATGTGCGCCGGTTGCGTGTGGCGCGTGTGTGCCGGCTGTTGACATGGATTTGACAAAGTTTTGCATATTTTACGATACCGGTGCGGTTGCCAACTGTAACACTCCGACGACTTTCAACTGTGGCAGCAACTGTTCCGACCGCCGACACGTTAGAAATAGTCCTGGCGTTTTTTTTTGTAATTCTAGTTCTCCACCATTTTGACAATTGCGAGCTTCTGTCAGTCGTTGGTTTCAATGTTTCATCATCGTCGCAGCCAAAAATCGGGTGGGCGAAAAATGAATCAACACGAATAAGCTGTTCGTCCATAAGCACTCCGACAAAAATGGAACAGTGAGTGCGATGTGCGTCCGGGGTAGATTGAACGAGCGAATGGAGTCCCTCTGTCGAGCGTTCGCAGAGATCGAGAAGAGCTGGAGCCGCATGATTGGAGAGACCCTGGACCCTGATCAAAAAGGGTTTTTTTTTGGGGGTGTTTGGAGTTCTGCCACGGACAGATGTTAACCCGCTGCCGGAAGTGTTGCTCGAAACGTAATAATTCCGAAGTGCAGCAGAGGAACTCGGTACCGTTGCTGGTTGGACGGCTGGACTACAGTAACGCCGCTCGTGTGGTCCATATAATCACATGCCGGCTCAAGACACGTTTCCGATAAGCGTTTTCTTTGGCACCACGGGTAGATACATTCTTACAGGGTAGGGTTTTGCCTTTCCGATGCAATGGCTATTCAATGAAGCAAATATTTTGCTTCCATTGGTCTGAATGCAACAAATTGGATTGGGATACGGTGGTTGAACTGGACGATCGAGTGCTCGATGGAAATTCTCGCTTGAATACACTCAACACGAACGGCTGCAAAATGTGTACCAAAATGGATTATTATGTTTATGATTTACTTACCCAAAACTTGCTCCTCGTTTAGTGTTGCTTTCATATGCAAAACTGCCAAACAATTTCCAAAGAATGAAAAGATTCTCAATTTACATAGACTTACGGTTGAACAGTTTTGGTTTTACAAAACTTCGCTTGATGAGTTGAAAGGAACGGTTTGCTAGAATGTCATTTCATCAAACATTTTCCTCCCTAACCGAACCGAGCTGCGCTTGTCTACTCTGACAAACGAGTCTTTTTATCAGTTCGGAGGTTCAAAACGAAAAAAAAAAAACGTATCAGCTTGTAATACCGTGTGGTTAGCTTCATACGAACTCCAGACTGTCACACTAATTCTTCACATTGCGCCAAAGTTTTCTTTTTGCGTCCCAATGCTACCTTTCCAAAGCCATTCTTTTATTGCGAAACTTTTCCAATTAAAGTGCTTTGATTTTGCTAGCTGGATTTTTTCGATTTATTTTTCGAACATTTCTCCCTCTTCCGGGAAAAGGGTTAAGGCATGAGGGGGGTGGGCAGGATGTCAGTGCTGCGCCGGCAAAAAAAGAGGTCAGTTAGCAAGGGATTTGTTTTCATGACAAACGAAGCTCCCGGTTGGAAGAAACGACCTGATCGGGGATAGTAGTGGTGGAGCTAGTTTTCTCTTGGTTTTCACTCGGCGTCGACAACTGGTGGATGGTGCATACATCTTCCGAGGCGTTATCTGCAGCTGCACATCGGCAGATGGACAAATATTAAAATTTAAAGAGAAAGGAACTGCTTCAGCAAACATGAATTGGTATCAATTCGTTTGCGATGGTTCATAATTGTGATTGATTTAGAATAACAGAGTTACATTTGAGAATGTTTCCTTGCAGACCATTTTGTGTATTAAATTCATCCTCGATTGTGATGCGATAGTCATAAAGAACACCTAACAAGAATTGTTTCAATTTGAATCAATGGTATCAACCGTATGACATAATTTGACTTTGTCCACTCGGAGCGACTATCGAGCGCAAGGAGCTAACTTTCGAGGAACATCAATTCTACGGTAAACCAACCAACAGCACGTTTCTGAAACAGGATATCGCGGGTCGTGCGCTTATTTCCAATGCTAGGAGGAATACGAGTGAGCCTTTTGCACGGTGGCCAGAGCGTAATCAAAGCGCAAACAATAGACCATACATACGGCAGTGGCTTGTGGCAAAAGAAGGATAAACCATGGCCCGACGGAAAAATACCGGGGCCAAGCGACAAGGAAGTAATGAAAACGGTTGGAAATGGAAGGAGCTTGACGCGGAGTCAAACAAACGATTGCACCGATTTTGTGGTACGAATCTGTTCAAATTTGCATTCAAACTCGCAGCGGATCGACGTCGGGGGACAAAGGTAGGTGAGCTGTTTATCTAACCGGGCGTCCAGAACTCTGCCGTTCCAGGTGCCAACCGTCCAACGTCGAGGCGGAGGGCGCCTCACCGGGGAACGGCCTGCAACCCAACCCCGGTGCCGGTGTCTCAAGTTCAGTGTGGACACACGTGGAACAACAGTCTCGAGAACGAATGTACGGCAGAGATTTACCTACGTTGAGGCTGCTCGACGTTTCGCCCGCCAGCCTCGGTTCCCGTGCATATTTTGCGTTTTTTTTTTTTGTTCGTTGAACTTTCCTCAACACATGCATCACACGGCCGAGGAGACGCGCGGTATTCGGGTGCAAAGGCGTCGTCTTTCGCCCCACGGGCTGCCGGGAAAATCGGTATCGAACCTTGTTTGCCGTTGGGGAAAACGACAACATGCTGTAGACATTGTGTTCGTTTGCGCTACACAGTGTGGCAAACTATTTTTTCGGCAGTTATGTTGTTCTTTTTCTTCCAGTTTTTTCTCGCCATTATTGACATCGTTTCCTGGCCCTGGGGCGGCTTGAGGTTAACACGCGTTGCCGCCAATTGCATATGTTGCACGTAGGGAAAGTGTTTGAATTCAGGAAAGTCTTTGATTTTGATTTAATGGCTGTAGGCTTAGCAACGGTTTAAATGAGTAATCCAATTTTTGAAAGCAATAAAATATTTATTTTTATTCATTTTGCAAGAAACAAAAAAAAAATGCATAAAGTTGAATTATCCTAGTTCAAGAATGGGTTTGCCACGAACATTTGAGGAAATTTTTCAGTGATTAAACCAAATTGAAATTCGTGATTGGAAGTTTTTGGATTCGTTACAATCCACCCATCAACAGAACAGATGAGCCCATCACTACGTAGAAAAGAAGTTCGGGTGTACAGAATCATGCGAAGGACGTTGAACACACGAAGGCTGAATCGGGTGTCGATGATGATACTCGTCATTTTCAACGCAACACAATTTCCCCTCGTCGCATGACTCTATTGCTGTTGCAGGATAACGAGCATCCGGTTGTTTTGCTTGGGGATGGCCGTTAATGGTAGGACATGTTGCACTTCCGAAGGGATACCCCCGATGGAGGAGAAGTACTGGAAGGCTAGAGTTCTAGACCGCGCCACGGTTAACCTTTTTTCTCGTGTCTTACGTATGGCGGCTGATTTGGTTGATGAACATAGAAATGAATCCGCGAGTCCTTTTTCGGAATTCCTAGGATGAACCATACGAGACGATCGATGAATTTTAATACATTTGACTAGACGAATTATGCGAATGATATTAAAATTCAAGCGTTGATAATTTCGATCATTTGTTAAAAAAATTATTGGAAACAGGGCTTGCGTTTAGTGAGCCGTTTTTTCGGATTTCAATCTTCATAATGATGTGCCAGTTTGTATTTTAACAGGGGAAGCTTAGGGGAATTGCTTCATCAGGATTGCGGAAGGTTGCAGATGTTAGCAGGATGTTTGTCGTAGGAGGACGGTTCTAGGTTTAAAATCAAACGGTTTAAAGATTGCAAATATTTATTTCCTAGAGGCACGGTGCTGTACCACGCATGATGGTTTAATAGTACTGTCCATAAAAATATTATAATTTATTATGGATGTGCTATGCCATTTTATGGAGTGACCTCTTCAAAGCTTGAACAATGTTTTGAATATTTGGAAAGCTTTTGAAACAGATTTGTCTGTTTCGTTCGCTTTCTTATGGAATATCGGTGTAGTTCGATTCATTGTACTGCGCATGTCTGAAGAATATTACGTTTTAGGCTGCAATGATATTTCCGATATAAAAAGAATTCACTTTACCATAATTTTCGCTACACGTTGTCTGACGGTCAGTTGTATGCAAAAAAAAGATTGTCTGATATCTTGTAGAAACCAAATGGTTTCCGATTTTGTTTGCTAGACGAAAGGCATACCCTTATGCAAGCAGATGAATTTAGATAAATTTGATGCTTATGAAGTACAGTAATGAAAACACATTCATTTTAATTGTATGATCTTGAACATAAAGCTTCAGTTGTTGTGTATTGTAACATTAACGCATTTGAATTTGAATTTGTTCATAACATCATTTTAGAGTGCTAAGTGTTTAGAATGATACTTCATTGGATATTCATTTTGTATTACGTAAAGCTCAATGTTTTACCAGTTCGCATTCGACCAGGAGCAGCTTCGTAATTGTTCCACCAGGGTTGCGAAGCCTTGCGGATAGAACCCTTTCACAATGCTTCTAGTGCCACCTCCGTAAGTTAGTTTGACATCAAATGAAAGTTTTTAAAACTGGTTATGTTGATATGGTTTAAAACTGGTTATGTAGCTTGATTTTATGTGCTTTGCTATTTTATGGAACAACCCCTTCAAAGCTAAGGAGCTGAGCTTTTCTCCAACTGGACTAAAAAGGTTTAGCTTTTTATTGACCTGCTATGAAGGGGGAAAACATAAACCATATGAGTGATAAATATAAAACAAAGTTTAAGTATGCTTCTCCGCATTATTACGTTAGAAATAAATTATATTGAGTCGTTCTTGCGTTAAGCTTTCAAGAGAAAATACGCTATAAAATTGTACTTTGCACGCCTCAAACCCCAGTGAATATGAAGCTTACAATAGACGTTTTAGTACAGTAAAAAAACTGATATCCCTTTTGACGCAGGCAGCTGCTAGCCTTTGAGGTTATTTTCAATTTAATGAAACAATAAATTAATTATGAATTATGAATGTCCACATACTTTCTGCCAGTTACCTGAGCATGAAGGCTTTCCAATTGTTCCAGCTTTACAATCGTTAGCGAAGTGTATAACACTTTAACCAATTTTAGCACTTCATGTTTTTTTTTCGAAATCGTTCGGTTGTGATATAAGATGAAAAAAAAAATCGAGAAAAACACAGTATTAAAAAAAACACCATTAGTTAGACTTTTTATTGACTCATCATTACATCGGGCTATATTGCACTCGCCTTGCGCACGTCAAACTGCTCCTCCGTGTTGACCCGAAACGAGCACTTGTCTCTGCCCTTAGCGTTTGTTTAGGCATGGATTGTAGCTACCGATTCCTACCACACTAACGCAGTCCACTGGTCGTCCGTTGTCGGGCCTTAGCCTAAAACCTATGCTATGTACACTGTTGGAAATCGTCTTCGTTTTAGTCCTCGTTTGCTCCTTTGGCTCCGGCTCGCTAACACTCGAGTATATGGTTCATCTGTACACATTCAAAACGGATGCTAATGGATAATTTCAATTCGATAACTGTTTCATTAGGTCTAGCCACGTTTGGGAGCGCCACTTTACCGGCGCCCCGCCCCACCTACCGCCCCTTGCCAGCCATCTTGGTCTAGTTGCAGTAACAATTAGCCTGGTTTGCTTACGGAACCTTCACGGCGCTCTAACTCTTTTTTTTTACTATTTACATTCGAAAACAAGGGAAGCTTGGGTTTTGCTTTGTTCATTCGGCTTAGAGGGAGACTTCCCGTGGTGAACAATTTACACTAGACGGATATGTACAAATTAGCTACGGACACAGGTATTGGGTACGCCATCGACCGCTCGGCGGACACGCAAGCAACGATCATCGGCGTCGGCATTAGCATAAGCTACAGCACACGGTACATTGCATCGGGCAACGGCTCCCTAGCAACAAACGTCCGACAGCTTAAATCGCCCTTAAACACTTCGACCGTTTGTTGGCCGGCGCCAGTTCGTTCTTCGATTCGATTAAAAAGGTTTAAAGACAGATCAAACCACAACGGATATCGTCACATCGAGAAATAACATTTCGGGACATTGGAAAAGTGCCAAACTCAATCCGGCAGGTTAATCGGAAGGACAATGATACGTTTATCAGGCGAGAGAAAGTGAAAGGCAGGAGGTGGAATGGAAGGTGAAAGAGAAGGAAATAGGGTACAGGCGTGGAGGAAAACGCGTGAAAGATATGGTCTGTTCTTTTTTTTTAAATAGATTTTGATATTTCGGTTGGATATGCTAGTGGGGTTGTTTTTTACGAGCTACCGACGGTATTCTCAAGACTAAATGAAGTTATGAAAGCGGCGTTAAAAACTATCAATACTCGAAAACTAACGTATTCAGTCATCGTTTAAAAAATTCAAAAAGGTTTTTGTACACAACAAAATCGACACGCAATCGAACTGTAGGTCGTAGGGGGTAGTGCAAAGCCTATCCTATGTATATGCTCTGATGTTTTCAACTAAGCTGAAGAACACTAGCAAGGCTTAGTGTACGGATTATTCCCCAATAATGCAATGTAACTAAGAACTGCAAACGAATGCAAGAAATGGCTCATTCTTTTTTCTTTCGAATATAACCAACAGCATCGACAGATACGGAAAATGCATTCTCGTTGATCGGGAAACAAAAACTTAGTAAAATAACTGAGGCCACATTAACCTAATTACCGAACGAATATTGCTTAGTAACGCATCCTGCACATTAAATATACAGTTTTCCTCTGCTATGTATTCACTTTTCTTCGTTTAGCCCCACCGGGATGGGTGTGTAGTAGTTTTGTTTTGTCTCGTTTGCTTTAATGGAAGACTGTCTCATTATGCTTCGTAAACATTCGCTGCCACATTCGGCTTCTCCACGTGCTGCGTGCGTGAAATGGATCGCGTTCGATCGGTCAGCCCTCGGTCGGTTAAAACCGCGCGAAATGACGCGCACGGAAAACGATAGGTTTTTTTTTTATGGTTAGTTGCGATATGCTGGGTTAGTGGAAGGATATGCTTGTTCGTTGTGGAAGGAAGGTGAAGATCTGTAGCCGATTTCGTACCCCATCGGCCAGTGTGGGAAGATATGTTTCCTGGTAGGACACGTGTGAGCCGAGCTCTAGGCGAGGTTTCAGTCGTACAACACAGGCTGCGGTCGGGAAATCGTTTCGGCGGGTAACGAGCAACTGCCGCGGAGAAAAACGGGGGGAACAGGAGGACCGGGGGCGCGCTCTAGCGCTCCTTCTACACGCAACTCTCCGGCCCGGGCAGCGTATCGGTGATGATGTGCTGACGGTTCCGGTTCTTCGTCAGCGTCGCGCCAACAACGTTGGACGAGCCGGACGAGGGCGACGGTGCGCTGCCAAAGTCGAGCAGGTCCGTCACGAACTCCGAGCCCGAGTACCGGTACTCGGGATTGCCGGCGGTTCCGGCGGTGCCGCGACCCACCGTGCCGCTCGTCGCCGTTCCCGTGCTCGGCGTGCCGCTGCTGCTGGCGCTGGTCAGGCAGGATTGCTTCAGGTTGCCACTGCTGCTGCTGTGGCTCGGCGCGTTGCGGTAGTCGAGCGGATTGCCGCCCGCCAGCTCGACGCCCGGCTGCTGGTACTCGCCCGGCAACCGGTAGCCCGCCGTTCCGTCGCCGAGCGGCGAGCTTTTGTAGGCGTACGGATCGACGGAGAGCGGCGGCGGGTTGTGATTGTACTGCAGTGCGGGCTGGTAGTTCGTGTACGGCTTCTCGTACTCCAGCAGCTCCGCCGAGTACTTGCTGGTGCCGATGGGCTGCTGGTGCTGCTGCTGCTGCTGCTGTTGCTGCTGCAGCAGGCTGTAGCTGTTGGCGGTGTCGGCAGTGCGCTTGAGGGTGCTCTGCCGGCTGGAAGGCGTCGATTTCTGCTGCGGCTGGTCGTAGCCCTGGGTGGCGTAGATCGCGCCGCCCGGCTTACCGCCTCCGCCGCCCATGTCCTTGATCGACTGCACGCTGGCCGAGCCCGTCTTCTGGGCGCTCAGGATGTCCGGCTGCTTCTCGACGCCCTGCTTGAGCGTGTAGGCGACGACGTACTTCTGCTGGCCCATGCCCATCTCCAGCGGCGTCGTGACGGTGATGTCCATGCCTGCAACGAAAGAGCAGCACCAAACGGGGGGTCAGCACGGACGCCGCTTTGCCAGCCGCGACCTCCGGTTGCATCTTACCGATGTGCTTCTCCTTGCCGTCACACAGGCCCGTTCCGTGACCGTCCCGCTTCCGGCGGATGGCCAGCACGACGACGAGCAGAACCGCGATGCCGATGGTAAACAGCGCTCCCGTCAGCAGTGCCGCCAGCGGTAGGATCGCAAAGCCATCGGTGTCATCTGGAAGAGGAGAAAAAAAAGACATCACCAAACAGAGGCATAAGATTGGAGGACTTGGTTTGTTTCAAATACGGAGAAGGTGCTAAGAACTGTAACAAATTTGCCACCGACCGTCATGTGATTTTGGGAAATTTAATTACAGTTCAAACGCAGAATTGCAATGGTAACCTTTTTCATGATATACTTAGCTTTCGTTTCCTTCGGGCAGGAACATATTTCAGTATGAACAATCAATAAGCATAACTATTGCATGAATTTTATAGAATAATATGCCAATTGAATCTCCAATTCTTTTAGAGGTGTTTATGTGTTCGAAAGAGTTCAACAATCAAATGTTAATATTGCTTAACATTACTAAATCATAACTAAATTCTGTTGTACGTCAATTTATTACTTCAACAATGCATTACCGTAGCTGATATTCATTTTATGAGCTTAATTCCTGACGAGAACTCATCTTAATAACGACGAAAAGAAATAAAAAGGACCGATGATGGCAGTGAAAAAAGATAAAATCATGGATCCACGACGAGATGGCAAAGACAATGCTTTAATCGTCAAATTTATCAGAATTCTTTGTTACCCACTGGCAAAAGTACAGCAGAGAAACGCATGTAAAATAATTTATTACTCAATAAATGTTTCTGGTTTACTTTTGATGTCAACTATAAATTTAATTTATATACTTTTTAATCTTTTCACTTCGATGATGGTTTACTCGGTGGACGAATAAAAGGTTATTTTCTTCTTCTTCTCCTCCTGAGCAGCAACGAATGGCCGTTTAGAGATGAAAAATAGTTTGAAATCAATCTTCCACCGCCCACAGCCCCACCGAAGACCGAATCAGTGCGCAAGTTATGCTGTACGAATCACGGAAATGGCAAATGCTGATCTCAAGCCGGGCGTACGTTCCATCCTCGGAAGGAGCAGACGAAACCGAAACTAGGAATGAATGAATTGAAATGAATAAAACATGTCACACGGCTGCACTCCGGTGGCTGCACGGCAACGGCATCACTTCATCTATTTATTATTATTGTGCACATGCATTAGCCGGGTGTAGTGAGAACGTTTCCATTATGCACTCCACACCCCGCTGAGAGGGGAAGGGGAACAGATTTTGTGGCACTCGGCAGTCCGCCACCAGGCGCCTCCATTGTGTCTTCACTGCACTCCGAGCAAAGGATGCGAAGCACAGGCAGCACCGAAGAAAACAATCGTTTGTCGCAAAGCAGCCGTTAAATCCCGACCCGTTTACTCTTTTCCATTTCCATTGTCCCAGCGGGGAAGAAGTGAGTGAAACTCGTGTGTGTGTGTGTGTGTGAGTGTGTGAAAACTGCGGTAAAGTGCACTCGTTCACTGACTACCCGGGCTCCTGTTTCAGTGTTTTCCATCCGCATGTGCCGAGGTTTTGGAGGGCGTTCAAGCATATGATAAATTCTTCATCGAGCGGCGCCTTGTGGCATTTTCCTTGGCCCTTGAGCCGGCGGGTGAGTTTTGCCAGATTTCCTTTCGACTCGCGTTTTGATGGCCGAGGGACCGGCGTCGGGTCTTTGCTCACGCCAGTGTAAATCCGTTCCGGAGTACAAAGGGGCACAAACAAACTAATAACTTAGCACTTCCACCCTAGCGGATGCTTGGGATGCGTTTTTTTGCAGAGACGCGTTGTTTTCTTTTTCTTCTTCCTTTTGTCAAAGCTCCACAGCCAAAAGGTTCACACTAACGAACGATGTTGACGATTCGTTTATAAGGTTTGCTTTCGTTGGGTTTTTAGGTTTTTGCGCCAGGGCATATGCATGTTGTTTGCTCTTCCCAACTTCTGCCCGAAAACGAGCGTTCGGTTCGGGCAAACTTCTTTGTCTTAAAGGGGGCACACACGCGAAAAAAACAGGAAAGCTCTTCACAATTTAAGTTTTTGTGTGAAATCCGTGCGGTTCCGGTTGAATATGCTGCAAATGACGACTGAAAACCGAAAAAGGTTCGAGTGTATGTGTGTTCGTGTGTTCCGTGGGTCGTAGGGCATCCATTCTTTGGCGGATTTGCTCGATGCGGGCTCTTTGAGACATCCGCTTCTTCTTCGTCTTCCTTGCACTCGGCAGCAGCAGTTCCACATAATCCACCCAGAAGCGGAAGGAAATGCATGAACACCGGTTAACAGTTGCTATGTCAGCGTCAGAGGTTGGATGGTGGAGGAGCCGGAGGGCCGGAGAAGGGTAGGTAGGAAAATGCAGCCACTTCAAACCGGTGCGGAACCGATCGCACCGAAAGCACTCTGGCAAATGAAACAAAAACATCCACCACCACCGCCAAGTGCATGCCTTCGCTTGCCGTAACGATTCGCGCAGAAGAAGAAGGGGGAAGAATATCCCCTCTTGTGTGTGTGTGTGCCCGCTCGTTTGTTTGTGTGCATGCGGGTGATCCGGTGAAAGGTAAAAGCTCCTAACGAAAGTAGAAAGCTTCCAGCTCAATGGTGTCATTTGTCTGAGACGGCTTTCCTCCACGTCGGCCCCGCTAAGCAGTTCGCCCCGGAAATGAGACCCAAGTCCGAGCAGCGGGGGTGGCGCGTGGAGCCGGACGGAAATGGTTTGAATTTTATTGCCCACTAGCGCCCGCATAGAACCGGCCGGCTCTTCGTGGTTCATTTTTACGAGCAGCAAGCAGAAGGAAATACCCAAGGCAACGGGAAGTGCCCGTGGAAAGCGGTGGTGTCGCTAGCGGGCCAGAGAAAAAAGGGTGGTAGAAAGAAAGCTAGGCGGAAAAACAAACGGAGGATGAAGTGGATGAAGTTTGCCGCAAACAGGCGGGCCGGACTGGAGAGCGGCGGTATTCGGAGAATATGGACACAGCAGGAGAAAGATGGACACAGTTTGGCCCACAACCCCTGGGAAAGGGCACAGAAGCGCTGCGGCAGCCAGATTTAAGCTTGATGAGTTTATCCTGCAAACGATGGCTTCAAGGAACACTTTCTCCGCGTCGCCAAGGACCCTCCCCCCCACTCCCCGGCAGGCGCCGACGAAGCTGAGCTGCCGCTTAGTAAACTATTTCCAAAGTGTAATACGCTCTCCACCGGAGCAGTGCTCCGAGGTCGGTGCATTCCGACATAAACTTCGACGGTGCATCGACGGTTTTTCCGCTCGTCGGTGGGGGGGTTTTTTTTTTCTTCTGCTGACAAATCCGTTTCCCGTTCGGTCCCTTCGTCACCTCAGGCAGCCCGTTTTTTTTGTTGTTTCCGACCGTTTCCGACAGCGAAAGGATAAACCCGCATTGTATTTGTCAACGGTTTTATCCGCTTTGCCCGTTTCCCGTTTCTCGGTTTGTGGTTTTGGCTCATTTTTTGTGTATGTTTCTATTTTAGGACTTTGTGTGTGTATGTGTGTGTGTTTTTTTTTTTGCACGGTAGCTGCAAGTCACGATCGGTTAAAAGAACACCGAAACCGAGGCCATCTCCGGGTGCACCAATACGTACCGTCTGCTTCAGACTCATGATTTTGAGTTGCATAAACCGTATTTTCAGTAATGCCAATCTCTATTTCAAGCATGGATTATTCTCAAGAGTAGCCTCTTTGCTATGAAATAGCTTTCCTAATAGTGGATACTCTTACTACGGGCTGGATGTTACCGTCAGAACAAAACGTTGCCCAGGTTGAAGGTTAGTGAGTTCTAGAAATACTTCCGAGGAACAGTTACGTGTCAGTTAAGAGTTTTGGATGGTGCGTGGGGAAATCGCGTAAACTTGCCGTGTTTTTAAATGCTTTTCAATCGGGTATAGTACCATGTTTGAAAAGTGTTGGCATAAAAAAAGATATGGTCGAGGTTTTTGTTTGTAAACTAAAAGCATTCGCTATTGTAATGATCCTTGACAACATTGTAATACCTTTCAACCGGTTGTACTTCTATGCAATGCACACGCAAACGATCACCACCTTAGGACAGGGTAAAACAATACGTTTTCAACTCACCGTTCACCGTCGGTTTAGTGCAACACATTTTATGCTCATTATCGTGGCCCCCGGAAGGAAACCCATATTCCGAGCTTCCGATAAATATGCAGCGGTTGTTCGATTTTATTTCGTACACATTTCGCTGGGCAAGCGGCACAATGAACATAAAGAGACCGAGAGTTTCGAGATAGAAACAGCACACTTGAAATCATTCGCCGGGTTTTGAAACTTTCAATGAGCTCGAGCGAAAGCGTTCCCATGAATAGCCCTCCTTATTATGGCGGGACGAGAAACGAATAAAAAAAGAACCGTTGAAGTTCACAGAACCGGGTGTTTGTGAAATGAAACAAAAAATAAGATAAAAGGAAAACAAGAAACAAACAACAAAAAATCACTAAAACATTCTTTGCATACGAGCACATTCTATTTTGTTCGTCGTTAGAAAAAAAAAACAAGGAAAGAAACGAAACGAGCAAAAAATAAAACACATTCAGCAGAATGGATAATGACGTTGGATATGCTGCTTTTATGCTCCCGTGGACACATGCGTTCAAGGATATCGCAACAGAGCGTTGGGGCATACATACCTATAGGACATTCGCACGATGTTTTGTGTGTCAGCAAGAACCCCCCCCCCCTCGAGCTGAAGTTCGTTCACCACTTGACACCCTACGCAAACCAACCGATCCCACCGGCACCCTTCCCCCAGCATGGTTGGTGAAAGAAAAAAGAGGGAAACTCTCCGCTCTTCCACGGCGATATGTGTACAACGGAACGCATCTCGCAGCAACAAAGGGCCCTGGATGGTTGGGGCATTGTTTGCAGCATCAACAGGAGCGGGGAGGCCGGGAGGCGAAGAAACATCGAAAATAAAAGCGAAAAATCGCACTCAAGAAAAGCGACCAACGACCAACAACGGCGAAGGCCAGCTTGCAAGCACTCGGTCGCTTCAACGACCCTCGCCGTGGCGGAGTTTGGTTGGGTGGGGGGTTTTTTTTTTATTATTCATCCCCTCACTTTTTACGACAACCCCTCAGCAACCGGTGGGGGAAGGGGGTTAGGGGGAGAGGACGGGTTGACCCGGTACCGGTACGGGGTTTCCATTTGACCAGTTTCCCAGCGGATCGGGACCGTTCCCGGCCGGGGCGCGATCGACTATCGGTTGCGTATTCGATTGTGCTGACCGAAGCACATTTGCATATATGCAAAGTGTCGTTTTGCAGTACATGTGTTAAGAGTTTTTTCTCTCACTCTCTCGCCCTCCGTCAAGCTTCCATCTGCACGCGTTAGCCTATTTTTATTCGTCGTATTTGGCGAGATCTTCCAAACCCGGCGGGGTGGGTTTCCCCGTGCTGCAACCCTTGTCCCGAGGCGAAACAATTTTCCAGGCAGCGAAAAGTTCAACCCGTCGCAGGGATCGAGGGCCTGCAGGGCGAGGGGGGGTGGGGCGCGTTTCTACAGTAAAGGAACGTCAGCGAAAGGATATCGTTCTTTCTTGTGCACCGAATATGTGTTTTTATATACGTGCTTTTTTTTCCCCTCCATTCACTTCTTTCTGTGTTATTCCTCCACCGTTCTCTTATCAGCCGGTTTGCGCGTGTGTCTGTTTCCTTAGTTTCCACTTGTCCCACCTTTGGGAGCTCCCGGAGCTCTCGGGCGGCTCGTACAAGCGCTTTCCTCCCCCCGGCGTACGGAAGCCGGTCCGTTTCGAGAGGGTAAACACCGAAAAGTTGGTTCAATCGATCGGAGGGAATTGGAGCATTTTTCCGATCGCTTGGTTTCGCTAAATAAACGATAAACGATTTCCGACTAGCCAACCATCGGAGGGTGAGTGAAGGAAAGTGCAAAATTTTCATCCACACTCACACCCGTTCACCCTACACTCGACCGCTCGACGTGCGATGTACGTTGGTCTTTTGGGGGTAGGATTCTTAACCTAGTCTCAAACTTCCGTCGATCAATCCACTTGAGCGTAAGAGGTGGGGCACTGTCAAGAAAGGAAGAAGGTTCGGGAAGAAGGTGAAAGAGGACACTATAGGAATTGTGGTGAGCGAAGTGCTTTTCTTGGTTTATTAAAATAAATATGAGCAAAACCAATGGAACCCAATCGGTGTGGTCGATGTGAGTTTCTTTTTTCTCTCTCCAAAAGTATATTGGCTTCATTTCGCCGCTGGAAGATCTAATCTAGCTGAATTGCTGAATAAATTTAAGAAATTTCGTTATTTCAATGTGCCAAGAAAGCTTCTCGCCGACCACGTTGGGCATGAAATATGTTTGACGGAAAAGTCCCTGACCTAGTCACGACCTAGCCATTCTACGGCATCACTTCACACCGTTGGCAAACGTTTCCTTTTTCCGAACCTCCATCATCATTCAATCAGCTCTCCCTTGGGGCACACAGGGACAAAAGGAGCAACACACGGTTTCCTCCGAGGGGCAGATGCGGCGAATGGAGTCCATGATTGATAGCGAAGACTTCATCAATCGAGAGGGAAACCACAGTACCGGCCGCTAACGCTAACGATAACGGGCGAAAGTTTCCACGACACAATTATGAGAGTGGGAAGGGGGCGCAGGGGGGGAAGATGGTAGGAAAACTAGTTGTGCAGTTAGACGGAGAAAGAAAAGGTATTTGTAGCGGAAAGGCAAGGCAAAGGAAGTAAGCCGACGTTCGATCTGAAGGAGAGTTAAGCGCAAGAAGCACCACTTCCCCGGAAGGCTCGTGAGAGCGGCTTTAGTAGCTTCTTCCGAGAGATGCAAGTGGCTGGAAGTGTCTTTTGCGGGGGATGGGTAAGCTGGTTCCATCAACGGGCAGTCGAAACAGGCATCATCGTCGATTGAGAGTAACGAGGAAAAACCAGACACTAAATTATCATAAAAAATCTCACCCCATCCATCCGTCACGATCCGTTTTGGGTGGAGGACGGAGCTAAGAGTAAAACAAACCCATAGCCCACTGGCGCTTCTCCAACCCCACAACCCCCTCCCCCCTCATTCAACAGTACGCAACATCCTGACGGACTATCGTCGGCCATTAACATCCCCCAAATTCGGGTTTGTAAAAGGCCAGCGGCTTTGGTACGATTTTTCACACACAGGTCCTAGCCACAAGTTCATTGTTGTCCGTATTGCGGAAGTGTGTGTATATGTGCGCGTGTGAGTGTGCTTGTGGGTAGTAAATCGATCGCCATTAAAATTGATGATGATTATTTATCGTGTATGAAGAAAATCCATTTATTATAATGATACGGAAAATAAGGAGAGGCCTGCGCCCCAAAGCGCCCTGGGCGGAGATCGGGGATCTTTGTGCATCGTTTGCTGATGCGAGAGAGAACAGAGAGATGGAGAGAGAGGCAGAGAGAGCGAGAGAGGGCGAGAAAAAGAAACCGTTTACGGTGATGCTCGCGCTTCCAAACGAGGAGGAAAAACGTTTCGTCATTTATCACAATTTTGCCACGGATTTTCTCGCCCATGGCCGCAAAACGTTGCCCCCCCCCCCCCCCCCGTTTCGCAAGGGCGCGCTTCCATTGTCCCCGTTTCGGCTCGGCCCATTCGGTGATGAAAGGTGATGAAAGCGTACCGATGAAAGTTGATGCTGAAAACGAAGGGTGGGTGGAGGCTGGATGCAAACCCCGGCCAACGTCCACCGGAACACGTTTGCCGGGCGATAAAGCGAGAACAAAGCCTCGCCGAATGCTCGAGTGAAGTGGCAGGCGATGTGTGTGCGAAGTGCGTCAAGATCGCGCCCTGTGCCCTGGTGTTTTCCCCTCCGGCATCCCTTACCCGGGGCGAGGCTTTTCCCACCACGAGCGAATCACGCACCCACCGGCGCGATGATGGGCTTCCGGTCTTGTTTACGATTGGAAGTGAAAATAAACAGCCGAACGGTGAATGAACCGTGGTTCCGTTCCGTTTGCGTTTGCCGATACGCACCGACGGATTTACTGCGCTCGTTCCGTCGGCTCGTTCGCCGTTCGCTTCCGTGGCAAGCGGCACGCAGGGACGACACGCGAACGTCGGAATTGCGTTTGCCTCCGGGCGGGGCCGAGGGAGAGGGCGAAAGTGTTTGTGTAACATTTCTTGCGGTGGGCTCTCGAAACGGGCGAGACGGCGGGAAGAATGCCGACACTGGGGGGAGTGTTAAAGCAAACCGCTTCAAAATGACAAACTCCAATGTGTTACGACGATTGGGGGCCGTGTGCCGATCGGAACGATCGGATCTGTCGGTGGGAAATGAAAGAAAGAAGAAAGAAAACCGGCTGAAGGAACGATGAGAGCGTAGGGTGGCTGGTGGGTGGAAAATTTATTTCCGTTTTGCCGCATTCAATTACCGAAGCGATACGTTAGAGAATTTTTTTTTTCTAACTCTCTCCCTCTTCATCTTCACCGCATCGCCCGGCATTCGCTCCTTTAGCGAATATTCCTAAGCGCGATACGCGACCCACGTTGGCTTCAATCACTCCCAGGCCCTCGTTATTTCGCCTTCTTCCGCACATCCCGCAATTATCCCGCCCCGACCCTATTCCCTTCTTCCATCAGCGACGCATTGGAGGGCCAACCCACAGCCACATGAATAAGTAATGAACCGCGCGGGGATTGGGAAACGGATAAAGTTTTTATCCCAGTCGGCCAAAAGATCACCCGGGGACGGGCCGCTGCCGTCGGTGGATCGATCCCCCCCTTTCATCCACACCGTCATGTGGCCCCACGCAGTCCTTCCATTCCGCAAAAGAGACGGAATGCGAGGGTACCGAGTGCGGCGCCATCATCGAGGGATGGCAGCCTGCGTGGAGTGCCACTCGAGTGCCTCGGGTCTGGCTATGCGCGTGGGTGCGGCGGTCTATAAAATGTGAAACTTTTTAATTGCAATATGGGGACCCATTGCGAGATTGGCGGAAACCAATTCCAATTGCAATAAAACTTTAGCTGGCCCGCTTTGCGTGGCCCTTTTTGCGGCTGCCGGAAGAAGATTCCGTAGGCGAGCGGGCGATCCGCTGGGAGGTGCAGAAGGGGGGCGGGACGTTGGATCCGGACGTGCATAAAAATTAACGCACCGATGGGTGACAACTTTGTTCGAGGCCTAATTTTCGGAGCGCGCACCTAACACGCGTGTGTGTCTGTGTGCAGTGCACATCAATACACGTACACCGGAAGCACAGGGGCACGCTATCCTTATCGATTAGCTCGCAGCCAGCGGATATTGTCACGTATCTGGGAGAGATTAGAGCCGGAGCAGCACTAGCTCGACGAGAGCTCGTGGCTCAAGATGAAAGATAAACTCTTGTCGGGTTTGTCGAGAAACAAACAAAGCTTGTCAACTTTTGAAGCAGTCATGTTGGGAATTTTCCTGGTACCAGGAGTGAGAGAAAAGGAGACGCGTATGTTGAGGATTATGTTTTATTGTTGCTCCTTTCTTCTCGGAAAAGGTCAAGTAGGTTGTTGTAGGCCAACCTTGTCTGTAGCGTGTCTGCTGTTCGACAGATTTTCCAAAATGGTTCATTCTCAGGAAAAGGTCAGCACTTTCTTGGAATCTGCTTGCAATGTGAAACGATCCACTGAGTTTGTTCCGACATTAAAAATGTATCACAGCACATAATAGCGCGTACTTTCGTCGGCGGTTTTTCCCAAAGGTTTTAAAATGTATTGCTCCAAAACAAAAACAAAAAAGCTCATGCCGGGTGGATAAATGGAGCGAATATTTGTTTAGCCAGCCTCATCCCTTTTCCACGATACGGTATCGAAACAAATAGCAATAAATAGATGTAAGCATTTTATTGCAATCTCGTAAAGCTCTCCGCGAGAGTGCATCTTCGAAATTGGCTTCCAATGCTGAGAAACGCTGTTTCGGCGATTGCGGGTATGAAAAACAACCCATGCCAGCGGTTGCCATAGGAACAATTTGTTTGTGCCCAGCATCCCTGGGTATCTGCACTCGCAGTTTGATTTGGCCCCGAAGCTGTGGCCCTATTTTTCAATATCTCCCAAGATGGATAGACTGCGCGAGCCACCATTAGCCGAAGTGCTGATCCGGCAGTGAGTGGCATCGGATATAAATAACTTACCATTACTGGACCGGTAATCACCTTTCACGCCTTTCCGCCTTTCCGACCGGCGTTATGGCCGAGCGCCGCATTTTCCTCGGTTTGATTCACTTTCTCATCTTGCCCCAGAAGAGTATTTGAAGATTCATTTCTACCGATTAAATAAATCACCTCGTTATAGTAGTGCTCACTAGAGTGAAGCGTCTCACGTGCTCTATTCAGTGCGCTTTCTTTCCGATCATCAAGAATGGTTCTCAAGGCCTGCTATAATATTCCATATCATCACACCACAAACCTTCGCCTTACGTTGACCGGCTACGTTGATCGAAAGCCTCCGAAAGGATCTCTTGTGCAGTGGAAAGGGAAAAAGTGGTGTGTACGTGTGAGGAAAAGAAGACGAGAGAGAACGGAAAAACACAGTCGGCAATGGTGCTTGAGAATCGCGGAACGCATTTCCTTTCGCGCTACCATTTATCTTATTGCAAACATACTTCATGAAAAATGCTAACCCGAGCCTCGGGAAAACTTCTCTCCAGGAAGGGCAAGAAGGGGGTCCCGGCATAGCCGTTGTTGCAATTTCTGCATCACCCTGCGTAAGCCGTATGCATCGAAAGGCTGCAAATGTTTGTGGTGAATCCATCGTTTCCGAGTTCACACTTTAACGCCCGGAATTCCACACCAAGAAGGAACAAAAATGGCTCATCGTTGTGCACACAGCAATCGAGCGAGCGTATGGTGAGTTTAACCGAAGCTGTATCTTCTTTCCATCTTTTCCACTGGTATTTTCCCTCGCGCCCTGTGGCTTTTCACCAACCAAACGGGGGAGTTTTCATTTTTATTTTTCGGTTTAGGCCGTATTTTTTCGCCAGCAGGCAAGGGCGCTAGCCGCTGGTGGTCGGTAATTTAAAGCGTTGCGTTTGTGAGAATCCGGGCGGACGTTCGCTTGAATCCAACCATTTAAAGCGCCCGGCTTAAATGCTCCCTTGGCTTCGGTGGCGTCTTCCTGCACGATTGAACGATCTCCGGGCTATCGGGGCTATCGGGGCGATTGATTGATTATTCATGAATAGGTGATGAACGAACTAACCAGATGTTGTTGAGCCGAGCTTTACGCTATGAGAAGCCTGCCGAAGCGTTCAAATTCCGATGGCGGAGAAGCGTGGATACCGAGAAAAAAGATACCCCCCTCAACGAAAAGGAGACGAGAGAATTCTGTGAGGGAGGGGGGAGGGGGGATTAGAAAAGGGAAAACGGAGCTTGGCATTCGATAGCTTTCCCACTAAACTAACTTGACATCAGCTTGCGTGTTAGTATTAGTTGGTTCCCATCGCTCGTTATCGGCGGTTCTCTTAATTCTCCCGGATAACGGTGACGTTCAACACGACGGTTGCGCTTGTGTTGGCCGCCTGAAAGCCGCTGTCTATTTTCCAGGCAAGCACGGCAGCAGGACAAGCAGGGAAAGCAAAGAAAGAAAAAACAAACTCTCTCCACAGACCGCAACTGCCGGGATGATCTGGTTCGCTTGAGCAACGGGAAACTTTTCATCTTTGACCATCGCCAGCGGGTTTCTGCCACATCCGGACACTCTTCGGGCCGGTGACGTTGCCTTCGGTGCCCACTTGTGCTTGTGCCCGAGACCATTAGGCAAAAATTGAACGGTCTGTTTATTCCGTCCGAATTTAGGCGACTGGCTGCTGCTGCTCCTGCTGTTGCTGCTCCTGCTGCTGACAAAGTGCGCACCGGAGAAGTTTGTGTGCACCACACGGCCCCGTACGCCTCTCCGTCACCCATCGTTTGTCCGATCGATTTGATGAGCGGCCGGGGCCATAATAAACACGCGTCGAAAAGGGAGCCGCCGAGTGCGGGAAACGCTGACCCGACGCTGCTGCCTACAGCGACTGGGCGCCTCCATCACGTGTCCGTGATGGAGCCCCGTCGTCTGCGACGACACTGGGTGGAGGGGAGCGTGTGCTTGAGCGTGCTCGGGCTGATGGGCACATCATCGGAAAATTTGTTTACATCGTTAGGAAAAGTGAGTGATAACTTTTCTCACCATCATCTCGATCCCCGCCATGGTGGACTCGTGGCGTGGGTGCAGAATAGAGGAAATAAAACACGTTGCAATGACCAAAGTTGGGCGCAAAATTACGAAAACATTCTATTTGATGTGCCCGCTGACTAGAAAAGAACGTCCCGGGTTTGGTGCGCGAGACGGTGGTCGGTCGGTCGGTGATTGGAAGTAGAAGAAGTTTCCCGTCTGCGCCAGGGAAAGACAACGGAATGAAATGTGTAATAGGGGGAAAAGAAAACGAGCGGTCAAAGTGGAGAAAAAAAAAACTTTCCTACCATTCCTATCTGCTAGCTTGTTGCTGTTTGCTGTTGCATAAACTCCGCACGCTTCAGGAGGAGGGGGAGACTTGCTAGGGAAAACAACAAAAGCCGGAGAGTAAAAAAAAAAAAAAACTGCAAACAAGTTTGTTTTGTCGAACAAACAAAATTGTGACGATAAATGAATTGTGGGAGTGCTGCGTAAACTTTCCTACGGTTTGATTTCTGCCCCAAGTGTGGCTTAATGAGATGGCGTTGTAAATTCCACTCCATGGTGTTTGTTTCGAGTTTTTGACAACTCTTCGAAAATGTTGTTATACTTTAGACACTGCCTGTCGTTTGGCATTAAGGCATTGACAAAAAAAGGGAAAGTTCGTCAAGTTGTGGATGCGTTAAGGGTGCGAAATCATCCTTCACTAGGAAAGGTCCAAAGGTGTCCAAGCACCGGCAAGAGTGCAGACACAGTGGAAATGGAAACGGGAGCTTCTTAACTGCAAATGGGGCGACGCTCGATGCCGGCGTATAAGCAACACACGCTCGTCACCTTCCCGTCCGCGATCAAACTGTCAACCTTGGCTCCTTCCAGATGTTCACCCCCAACCGGGCAGCACGGAAACAATGGACGACCGGCATTGAAATAAAACTAAATGATGGTAATTTTTGAACTTTCACACCATCGTTTCTTCTCGCCCATCACATGTGTCAGTGTTGCTGTCCCATTAATGCGTCCATCGGGTGTCTGCCCCGAGGGGCCAAAGTAACGTTGGCCTGTTTCTTGCACCGGTTCCGGGGTGTAGCGTTTCGTCGTGCGAAACCGTTCGCTAGCTCGTAGCGTGGCGGAAACGCTGCCACGGGAGATAAAGTCCTGGATCCGGCAGTCGTTACGTGGCAATAATCGGAAGAATGCAGCAAAAACGTGCGCCGGAAAGTGTCGGATGAAAACGATGCGAAAAGGTCGTTGCTGCAACGAGGGGAGAGGAACTGCAAAAAGCACCATACACCAGGGCGTCCATCGTGCCCTGCCTTTGCTTCGCACACCTAACCATCTCACCCCTCCTGGTGGCTGGTTTATCTTTGCGACTGTTTATTAAATTTACGGAAAATTAGTTTTAATGTGAAAAGATTACCCTCCCAGCCCGGAATCTGGTGTCTGTTTTCCTTTACTGTGGCAACCCTCGGGGGGTTCCTTTGGCGCTGCCGGACTTGGGGCTGCGTTCGCTTGAGCCCCCGATGCGCTTGATGTAAAATGAAGTTCAGTTTAGAATTCTTTTCCACCCCGGGGAAGGAGAACGCATAACAACAAAAAACCAAAAAAAAAAAGCCAAAAGTAAGAAGATGCTCCCAGAAGCAGTATGATAAGGAAAATAGCTTTGTCTTGATGCCTTGCAGTAATCCAATAACTTCCAGCAGAGCAGCAAATCGACAGAAAAAGAGCCACCGAAAGGGGCGGTGGTGGGGTGGATAGGAAAGAAATATATAACCGTTCCCAGGTTGCGAACGAAGGTAGGTTCGTTTATTTTTATGTTTGATTTTTTGAAAACCCCCACTCGAACTGTCCACCCCAACGGAGCGTTGGAGTACGGGTTGTTGGCAAAACTTTGCGCATTTCCTTGTACGCTACCGAAGCCCGCTGCCCTGGCTTCCCCCCTCCGCTTGACCGATTGGCACCGTTACGGCTGTGGCGCCCTTTGAGGGAGGAAAAAAACTACAACAGGGAACACAATCAAGATACTGAAAATTGCGGACAACTTACCGGTCCTTTTTTCAGCTTCATTAATTGCTATATCCTCCAGGATCGTCGGCTCGGAACGACCTTTCTGATTCACGCTGTACGCTATCAGGTGCAGAGTGGGTGTGTAGGATTCGCTGGGGATTAGTTCTGCGAAAGAAAAAGGAGAAAGAGATGAATAGGCCGACAGTCGGACGGAGAGAGTGTTGGCAACAACAAAAAAGGAAGATACAAGAACTTGCACCGCACAAAAGGGATTCGGTTGGAAAGCTTTACAAATTTCACAGTATCACTCGAGACATCTCTGGGGTCGGGAATGTCGGGCCGCAAAATTACACAGCAAAAGGTGCTCATTAAAAGATGAAGCATTGCTTCCGAAGTGGCTCACGTGGATGTCGGCAAATGAATGCACGGTGATACCTCTGCAAGAGCTGCGTCCTATTTGTTTGGTTTTTGTCTTTCATCCAACGATGTTTGTGGAATAGAAAACGTTGGCAAGTCTAACCGTTCCACGAAAAAGGTAGTCAGAGTAAAGTAGAGACGTTTTACAAATTCTTGTAGTTAGCATCTTTAGCTAGAATTGGAAGTTAGTCAATTGGAAAAGAAGTTGCCTATCATTGGTGTAGTATTCTCAGAATTTCTCGTCTCTTTTTTAATTCGGCGAAAAACTAAATGCTTTCTTCGTCGTCACCCGCCCAAAAAACTCCAGCAGGGCACGTGTACTTGCTCGTACCGTGTGCTCTAATCGAGCGCCTAATTCGACCGTTGCGTCAGGTATTAAAACATTAAATAATTAGCTGTCGCGCACTCACCGGTCAGGTCGATGCGAAAGAGCGGCACGTCGTTAAGGGCACTTGTGATATTTAGGCGCAATTTGCGCGTCCGGGAGTCGTAGGCTTCGAGAAAAAAGTGCTGCGGCAGACCACCGTCGTACCCGGCGACGCACTCCAGCTCCATCATGGTGGGGCCTCCGTCTGCGGCGGCGTTAGCGGCGTTCCCCGGGGCGGAAGGGCCACCGTCGACGTACTGCTGGTGCTGCTGTTGATGATGGTGGTGTTGGTGCTGACCGCCCGTGCCGGAAAAGGACCCCGAGGTGTAGGGCGAGGACGCCGATTGGTACCGTATCGCTTTCGATCTTAATTGCGATGCATTCGGCGGCGGTGGTGGTGCACTGGCCGCCGCGGTGTGATAATTATTTCCACCACGGCCACGGAGGAGGCCCTGCTCCGTCCGGTCGTGCTGATTGCTGCTGATGATGCTGCTGCTGCTGCTGCTGCTGCTGCCGTTGCCAGTGCCGAGACTGCCCGGTAGACTATCGTTGCTGAAAGTTTCATCATCATCAAATGGTGTTCTATTTATTTCATTTTGTAGATTTTCATTAAAACGATTTTTTTTTTACTTTCGCTACCTTCCCCCTCTACTTCTTCGCTTCTTTCTGTCCCCATCTCTATGAGCCCATAATACTAACCGTTGGCCATCGCCGGCAGCGTACCGTCGGAGTCGATTGCCATGTTGCTGCTGTTCGGCTGCATCGTCCCCGGTGGCGGACGAAGCTAGTACGGCCGCGGAACCGCCTTCACCGAGCAGAACGGCCGTCGCAGTGTTAAGCAAATTCGTCCTACTGTTCCTTTCCTCGCTGCTGCTGCTGCTGCTGCTTCTGCTGCTGCTGGCGAAAGTCCTCCCACTCGCTCGGCGACGTTGTTGCTCCGGAACGAGCGGTGGGACCGAGCCTTTCGACCCGTCACGCCCCGTCAGCTCCTCGTCCGCCGTCAGCCGGGCTACGTCGGCGTCGCGGCCCGGCGGCAAACCGCCAGCGGTGCGGTTCGACGACCGCCGGACGCCGCCCGCTCGTGACGATGGATTTTTCTGATTAAATTTTGTTACATTCCGCCGGCCGACGGGCACGTTCCGATCTTTAACGAATTGTGGCCCAATGTAATTAGTGTCCCGGTGATAGTGCTGACCGGGCCGGGCTCCATCGCTGGCGCTGGCACCGTAGTACGAGTAGGTGGAGCCGGCTGACGCAGCAGTAGACGCGTTGTGGCCGTGTGGGCCGTGATTTCCCGGCGGCAGGAGCGTCGAGTACGGGCGCAGCGTGCAGTTGCGCAGAGGGGACGGTTTGGCTGGGTTGGAAAGCAGCAATTGAAGCAAGCACAGAAATGTAAGACATTTTTTACGTGTTTTCATGTCGCTCCTCCCTCCCTAGCTCCCCCTCCCTCCACTCCATTTTACATCTTCAAGGGACCGGAAGGCATCTGACGTCTGCATCCAGCGCTATTGACATTCGATGCTGGTACGAACGAAATGCTCCAACCGCAGATCTTCGCCCAATCTCATTAGACAACCGAGTGTCTCGATTCGGTGTTTTCTTTTCCTTTTTGTCCAACGGTTTGTTCGGACTTCGGCAAATTCCTACGGTGAAGTCTGCTCTGTCAATCAACAGTATCTTGTTATACTAATGAAGAAACGTGACGGGGACATTTCCGGCGATTGGATTAGTAAGCGCGGTGCCTACCAAGGACCATAAATCATTGCGATAGAAAAATTGTATTTGCCAAGCAAAGTAACTTGCCAACACAGAGTCTTTTTAAAACTTTTAGCTCGCAAAGTTGTAGTTGTAGCTCAAGGTAGGAAAAAGAAGGTTATCAAGCAACAGGGATTCGAAACAAAGTTAGCTTGTCCGGGGTTCCATAAAGGAAGTCGCAAAAAGATACATTTTTTATCAACACATTCACGAAACACCGCAACATCGTGGAAACACACAAATTGAGCACACCAAATCTTACCTGCTGGAACTACTTGGAACAGACACGGCTCCTTCTGCTTCCCAATCGAGTTCTTCGCCCAACAGGCCAGCGTGCCGTACTCACGTTCGCTTTTCGGCGTGTACAGCAGCTCGTAGATGGTTTCTGGAAGTGAGAGAGCGAATGGAGTAGCTAAATAAAGGCGGGATTGTGTCTCAATAAGCCACCATCGCCGAGATATTCAATCAGCGATCAGTGTGGCTGCTATCGTTCCTGCGGCACCACAGGAAACCGTCACTGGAGCGCGTTAATCCAGCAACAGCACGGATCATCCCAGCGACCCGATGGTCGGGTTTGGGAAATGGCGCTTGGTACATCTTTGACGTGACTTACCGGAATTGTCCTCGTCGGCATCGTACCGCGACTGGGTGATACCCTCCGTCGAGTGGAACTCCTGCAGCAGGTTGAACTGACCGCTGGCCACCTCGAACCGCTCGCCACTGTTGGAAAAGTTCCAATCAAAGGACACGTCCAGCGGATCGGCCGCTACGTGACACGGCACCGGCACGGTTTCGTCCAGCGATGCACCGACGATCATGATACTGTTTGATATGCAAACCGGTGCAACTGTGGAGCGTAAGGGAGCAAGACACAAGTTATAAAAAAAGAGGACAATGAAACTAAATGAATGGAAGGCGAACAACATCCAACCGTGGGCACAATGGAATCCGCCCCTCCGACCGCAAGGCAATGTGCAACGTGCAGCGAGTGCCCAAAAACCAACGATTTAATTTATTCATTTTTATTCATACACTCCCTGCCACGGGAAAGGAGCGGTGCGACGGAGCCGGTCCTAAGAAGGCATAGTGCGAACGCCATGGGGAAAGGACCAGGAACGAACGACCAACTTAGGAACGGATTTCGAGGGCTTGCGAAAGGATAACAACGGACTAGTAACGGGGTTTTTGCGTAAAGAACAGCAGTAAGAGTCCCCCTTGACTCGCCTGCAGGGTGAAACGCGCGACGCAACACGACGCAGTGTGTTAAAGTGAATTTTACGATTATGAATAACACTCTGGAGACAAGGTGGTGGTGGTCCAATCTGGATGGCGGCGCAGTGAGCTGTCCGCCGGGGGACTGGGATCTTCGTTTTGCGGTGTGCCGAGTGTTCCCAGGACAACAAAGCTCTTCATGCGAAAAGGCTGTTGCTTGCAAGAGACGTTATACCACCGATTTTAGTTTCATTCGCTGTAAAAGGGAAACCCTTCGGTGAAAGAATGCGTTGTCACAGAATTCAAGTAAAAAAATGTATTTAAAAAAAAACAAAGTAGAAAGCAGCAGTACACAAAAAAAATCAAATATCCTTAAAAGGACGTCATGTAATGTTGCGGTGTAGGCTCCGGCGGAAAACTTTACTTTAACCGACTGGGAGGGACAAAAACCAGCTCACAGCTGCAGACTTCACTGACAGTTGTTCCTGGTGGTGCCTGCTTACATCCTACCCTGACACCCCTCGCCACCCGTTCGCTTTAAACTTCTTCACCAAAACCGGGCGGAATGACAATGGGCAATGATGTTGTTTTCGGTAAAGGGCTCAAAATTAAAATTTTGCAGCAGTACCCCCCCTGGCAAGTTCCGCAACAGTCCACACCAGTCCCCCCCACCCCACTGTTTCCAGGGCCAGGGTCTGGTGCTTCTGGGAAGAAGCTAAAAGCCCCAAAACAGGGACTACGGCGGAAGTGCGCTCGGAACAGAATGTTTTACAATTAAAAGTGAAATTCGCGTCGTGGTTGATATTTATGGTGTTCGTGTACGACGGTTTTTGGGTGTAGCTTTGCGAATGGCCGACGGACCGTGGTGCCACAGCTGCTAATGGGTTAGCAGGAGCGGACCGTGTTTCGGGAATGTTCCTTGCCAACTCAACCCACGCGGGCGGCATGGTGCGGTTTTTCGTCGGTGGTGGTTTAATTTTCTCCAAAGGAACTGGCACCGGCCGTTGGCTGCAGGATCGTCCGAGGCTGCAGCTTGAGCCAGTGGTATACAAACACACACATACATATATACGCTTACTTCCGTTGGCGGTGTGAGCGGATGTGGTGCAACGTTCAAATGGTTTCTGTTCCGTTGCGCTCTCGTGAGTTCGCGCTGTTTCGACACTGTTCGGCGATTGCATGCGACGCCGTTCAAACTGAGCATTATGTGAATCAAAGTAATGCCATTACAACGTATCAAGACCGACGGGTGTGAATTGTCTTAATAACTTGATAAGCAAATGAGAGGAATTAGGGTGCCCTTGGTTGGCCGTGTAGTGTCTGGTTAATCATTATTATTTTATTCGCCACGCAGATGGGACGCCATTGTATGCTGTGACAAACGACATTCGGAACATTGTCACGCAAGTGCCAGTAAGCGCGTTTGCTAGCCGGTCGGGTCGGGCTGGAAGTGATGGAATGCTAAGAGCTGAGCCATCCCACGGGACACGCTTGTTTCCTTAATCTGCCCCAAGATATGATACTCCGAAGCAGCGCAGGGTGGGCACGGTTCCTCACTCCATGCGGAATTTCACCCGGCAACGCTCGATTGGCCCGTAAGGAGAATATATCATCTCCAATTTCGGGCTCGGCAGCTAAAGTTGGTCCGGTTGGTACTCCCGTGCAGAGCGCAACCATGGCCCAGCTAATTACTCTCGCCGGAGTTGATGCAGCTCTAACTTTGTGTAGTTCAAGAAGAGCGCACTCGTCTATGTGTTCGTGTGTCTGTGTGTGTGTGTCCGTGTGGTTTCTAAAAACGGTAGGAACTTACGGTTTACTTCAATTCTTGAACAACTGCCGCAACAACACCCGCTATCCAGGGGAGTTGGAGTTTCGAAAAAGCCGCACAGTGGGGAATAGCAGGACTTTAACAAATGTACAAACTTTGCTACCGTCTGCGACGGTTTGAGCTAGCTACTTCGGGATGCGAACATGTGCAACCTGCAGAGAGTTAGCACAGCAAGCCCCGGCTGCTGTTTGGCTTTTGGGAAGATGGCGAGGGTTTATGTGCGTGGGGCGTTCGTAGCATGGCGACTCCGGTGTCATCATCACGGCAACAGCTGGCAACTTTTGCGGCAACGGGATGGGATGGGGTTAGCTCAAAGGGCACGGAACCTTTCCTTTTTCTTGTTTTTAATATAGTTATGATTGGTCGCACACCGGGGAGTGTGTTTTCTGTCGTTATCCGTAACCCGGTGCGATTAGAAGTTGTTTACCGAGGCATGACAAACGGGAAACTGTTATGCTGTTCAAGTAACGTTCATGAAGTAACCGTTACTGGTTCAAGGAGTATTTGCTATGTTTCTAGGCATTTGGTGACGGTATGCAATTTATAAACCTAGCTTTTTGTATGAGGTTTGGGGCATGGGACAGGTTTACTCGATTGGTTTCGTGGGAAATAACGTATGGTTTAGAAATCCAATTTCCTCCCTTTTCCTTACAAGAGAAATAAGATCCTAAATTTATTCTTGTTAGCAGCGTTTTGAAGTGTCTTGTTGAACTAGGAAAAGCAATTTTCTTAAAGATGGATAGTTTAAGTGGAATTTCTTCGTGAAAATGTGTAAAACTCACTGCATATTGACATCATGCGACTATGCATTCGGAATCCACCGACAGAAAAACAACCAACAAATAATTCGTCAGTTATAATCCCCTTCGAAATTAAAATCTTCATGCATCGAGCATGTCGAAGTAATTCTAAAAACTGCTTTGCGACATTGTATCCAGGGGAAACAAAGCTCCTTTGTGGATTCCAAGCTGCCATGTCTGTTATTATCCCTATTACTGAGGGCAAAGGTTTGCCGTAACCCATAGCAGACCGGGCCGAAGGTAGCGGCGGCGTTGCAAATGAAAGCGAGCGGGTGGCATTAATTATTATTTCGTTATTAAGTTTTATAGCATGCTCTTTTCGCTCGCCGGCAAACACGATACGGTTCGGTGGTGGCCTGGTGAGCATTGTCAGCTCATTAGTAGAAATGTTTTAGCTAAGGCCCCATCACGACCGGGCGGAACGATGGCGTTCAGTGTCGAACGAACCATTGGCTGCATTTATCTTTATAGCAACTATAGTCACCATGGAGAAATCAAAGTACGCTACGCCAGCACAAACCGTCGCATGCGAATTTGTCAACTGTCTTTATCTGGAGACGTTAGGCGTTACTATGGGTTGATTACGCTAGTTTTATGCCTTTTTGGACAACTTTCACAATCGCTGTAAAAAGGGCATTTATGCATAATTAAATTCTGAATGAAAAATGAGGTGAATGAATAAACTTGAGCAGGGGAGGAAAGGTAGTCGATGACTTTTGACAAATACGCCGGCTACCTACGCCACTCACGATAGGAGCTGCTGCATGGGAACACATTTTAATTTGCTTCGTCCGGAGCGCACTACCGAAGACAACTACTGCCTTTGATGTTCGGGCCGTACCCAATTGAGTCGCTTTTATTCCCATTTCCCGGAATTGTGACAGTTTTTCACATCAATTTATGACTATGGACGAACTTTTCGAGAGAGCGTACCAAAAGCACTGCAAGTCCCTCTCGAAGTGGCTTCCACGGCCCATCGGATGACTTTGATCTGCCGTTTGATGTGCCGGCCGGAGACAGTGCCGGCTCTTTTAATTAGTATATTAAAGCCCCAGCCACCACCGGCACATCCGAGGCCGAGGGAAACTTTGTACCGACACCGACTCCTAGCATGTTCGTCCGTGTCTCGTTTGCGGAACACATTTGATGGCTTTTGAATGGTTCCCTTTTCCGGGCGCCCGCCTTGGGGTGGGAAACTTGCAAAAGTTTACCTCACCCGATCGGATCAAAACAGCAAGCCATCGGACGTCTACGATCGCCCGGGAGACGCCGGGATGTCTATTCATTCTGCGTGCCGGTTTTCTTTAGAAACCGTAGCGGTGAGGCGCCGAACGGCGTGCAGAACGAATCCTTTCACAATAATGACGGGCTTCAAAAGTGATTGGGCAAGTATGTGTTTGTGTGTGTGTGTGTCCGGATGTGGCGATGTGTCTAGAGTCATTTGGTTGGGATCTTTTTTTGAGAGACTTTTGAAGAAAAGCCGTTGCTGGAAATTTCTCCATGCCGATGTGACGATCGAGTGGTAGAAGATTGCAATCTGCTGAATGGGAAAATGGTTCACACCGGTATCGTGAACTATCCCCCCCCCCCCCCCCCCCCCAAGCTTCTTCCGGCTCACGGTTCATCTGCTGCGGAGCACAAAAACCGACCCAATGGGAAGCTGACGTTTTCCCTTATCGTTTCCCGGCATCGTCACCCCTCTCCCCTGCCACTCCCACCGTCTTCCACGAACGGTGCGTGCTGCAAGGCGTGTGTCTCTCATTACGGGCGTGTAATGATTATGGCAATTGCCACACTGACTGATACGGCACGCGCCGACCGTTGACGTGGGCCCGGGCGGTTTCACATTTTCACTGGGATGAACTTGCGGCGGATTTTATATCCGACATGAGAGGCATCGCTGCATTCTTCTACTGGCATTCTTCTCCGTTGGAGCGGAAGTGATCCTTGTCGAATGGCTGGTGCGGGTGGATTAAGCTTCATATTTTCTTCGCTTCTGAATGATACTTACAGTGGATTTTGAGGGCGACCGGTTCGCTCTGGGTCTCCCCACGGTCGTTAGCGGCGGCGCAGGCATAGCTTCCGGAGTCGAATCGCCCGACGTGCTGCAGCACCAGGGACCGGGTCGAGATGATGACTCCCGATGTAACGTTCTGCGTCACCGGCTGGCCCTGAGCGTTGTCAATACGGGAGCAGCCGCCGGAAGATGTTCAGGATGGCAGAAGAGTTTGATTCACGAAAATAATGGCGTATTCAACAACGACAAGTTTGTACCGCCAGAGTCATCACGTTCCGCGTGGATGGTTATTAGTTAGCACAATGTATGATTTTTTGGTTGAATCGGAGTTCATGAAATGAAACATAAGAGAAGATAAATTAGAAGAAAAGTATGTTAAAGAGGGTTCAGAACAAATGCAGATCGTTGACATTTGGATCGTTCAGAAATTTCAATTTTTATTAAAATTCTAAATACTGCTCATTGAAGATGAGTTGTTAAATCTTATTCAACAAAACCGTAGGAACATTACTACAATGTGTCTTGTGGCTGTCAAATTGTAAAGTTATTAAACAAGAATTCTTTTTCCTTGCCATGATTAGAGCCCTGTTTTAATCAAAATAATTCTCTGAACCACAGCATTCTGGCAGCGGGAAAATATTTCTACCCCTTCCGATAAACGTTTGCTCATCACTATGATCATCATAATCATTGCTCGGCGAATCGTAATCGTTCAATGTTGAATCGCTAGCAGGGAGTCAACAGACCAAATGAATGGAACAATTCAACCTCAGGCCGGCCAGGATCCGGATCCGGAAGTCCGTCGGGTCTCAACGGCAACAGCAGCAGCAATAATAATCACGCGCTTCCGGCTGACGTGGGCCGACGGACGCTTCGGGTCGAGAAAATTTACGTGCCGCCTTTCGGCTCCTAGCGTTTGGCTCGAAAAGACTCCCCTCCGGCACGTAAGACACACAGAAAAAGAGAGACAAGGAGCGACAGAGAGAGAGAGTGTGGAAAGGGGCACATTTATTTGCATATTTTAATGAATGAATGATGATTTTAATTTGTGAAATTGTGCTTTTGGTCGGCTTTACACGAGCCAACAACATCAAACGAAAGTGTGCGGGGATTAGACGAATATTAGCGTTGGCCAAGAGGAAACCGGAGGGAATGAGAGTGAAGAGGGAAGGGCAGAAGCGTGGGTCGGAGTGAACCGAGGGACGATGGGATTTGTGGTTTCCGATTTGATCAGGGCTAGGAAAGCGTCCGGCTGTGGTCGGCGAAGTGGAAGGGCTCGACGGTACGGAAGGAGCAGTCAAGTCATTTGTGGGATAGAGTGCCGGGCACCACTCGTAGCTACGCTCCAGGAGAAGGTGGCTTCTTCAGGGGAGAAAGACCAGATTACGGCAATTGTTTGAGATATTTTATTTACGGTTTGCTTGTTCGATGGCTCGGATCCAGCTCTCGGCACGCAGCGCAGTTATTACGATCGGTCCCGGTGCGGCTGGAACCATCTGGCTGCTGCCGCAACGACCAGCCGTGTTTTAGTAGCCCCGAAACAGCGCCACACCTACATCCATCTCCACCGGTTCCTTCTTTTCCCCCGGGTTGCGAAAGCGATAAGCCCGTCGATATTGGTTCTTAATGTCGAGCGGAATCCTCCTTAATAAAATTGGTTTCACCACGGCAAAGCCGTGAGTGTTTAGGATGCAAATTAAAACCGAATGTCTGCTCAAGTGCTGCTGTGCGGAGCGAAAGTTTACCAGCTTGGAAGTGCGCTCGGTTAAGGAATAACTTTAATTAGATTTTCAATATAATTATCCAGCTTTGGAGCTTCGTTTCGGAAACTTCTTTTCGGCCGCCCCGAGAAATGTGGCGTTAGGTTACAGAGAACGCGAACAGCAGGATTGCGATCATGTTTCTATATGGCGAGGTGCCTGGATAAAGAGTCGAGACGAGGGGTGGTCTGAAAGCGAGAATATTTTCGGTGGGGAAAGTAAACTCGTATTTATTGGATTTTTAATTGGAAATCCTTTGCGTTGGCGCTGAAACGGTGTTTTAGGTTATCGAAATGAGACTTTTGCGCTTCAGATTTGTCCTGGCGTTTTATTTTATTTGTTTCCATACAAAACAATTAAGATGCGTTCGATGAAAGGCAAGTGTTGCCAAAGGAGAATCCGTTTCGACCCCGCAACGGTAAGCTGATTCTCGGAAGCCATCAAAAGCAAAACCGTAATCGGTTTCCGTTTTTTCGCTTGTTGAGACTCGTTTAAGGAAATTTCATTGAGTTTTCCCATCTCGTCCCGAGTGCGGGCCATTATACACCTGGTCATTTCCAGCGCCCAGCCGAGTGCGCAAACAAAGCAATCTTTATCAACGGAATAAATCTTTAAGAGATTTTCATCTCACGGCGAGCACTTCCTTCCGTCCGTCCTGCCAGCGTCGCCGTGCTTTGATTATGCCCGACGCTGTCTTTGAAAGGAAAACCACCGGATTCATGACTCCGTGCAACAGTGGCAGAAGCGGATGCGAAAATCTCCACCGTGGCCGCGTGATGGAGTCCCTCGCCTCGCGCCTCTCGCCCTACCGGAAAGCCGGAACGCTTGTTTGCTACTGTAGCCAGAGGGAAATAGGGGAAATTTCAAGAGGTAACTACGAGTTGCAGCGTTGATAAGGAGGGGAAAGCAGGAGGGGGGAGGTGCTTTCTGTGGGATGAGAACAGCGGGCCGCAGCGTGGCTTACGGCGCCGCTTCCGGTTTCTGTCGGAGAGCCGGGCCGGAAGAGGAAACATATTAAAATCCCATTAAATTCACATCGAGAAAATATGATGCCATTATGTTTCGCGGAGCAATTTATCTCTCTTAAGCTGATTTCATTCAATTTCAATTTGATCCTCAAGCACGATGACGGTGGCGCCGCCCGTTAGGCCAGAGGACACCGTTGCCGATGGCTGAAGCAGAGCCGGGCTGTGACGGGTTTGGGCTTTGGGTTGTGACTCCAGCGGTCGCGTTCGCCGAACGTGACGCGCCGTGAACGTCAACAGCCAAAAAACGGGATGTGCCTGGCTAAGGGTGGGTTTCGGCTAACGGAAAGGAGACAACGAAACCAACGAAGAAAAGGGGCATTTTGTCGCTCCTTCTCTTTTTTTTTCTTCTTGTATAACAGCCTCGCGCAAGCTGGAAAGCGTTTCCTTTCTTCCTAATCTTAACTGAGTTATATAAATGGAAATTCTTAACCATTTTTCGTTAAGCGACGCAGCCACCGACAAACGGCAGCCGGAACGTGGGACCCACGCAACCCATCATCAATCCGGCGGACGGTGGAACGGGAGCAACGGAAGCGGAAGCGCGTGGACAAAGAGACGGGGTTGGCAGAAAATTAAATGAATTATCTATCCTATCCAGCCACGTTCGAACGCGGGCGCGACGGTTCAAGCTCTCGCACTTGCCAGGCGAATCCTGGTCGCACCGGCAGACGTCCGGTGCGGGCGCACAAGGGCGACCGAACGCTAATACCCGACCCAGTTAATCTGTGTGTCAACGTTGGCGCCCCGTCAGCGTCCGATACTTACATCGTGTGACCATGTAATGCGATGCTCCCTCGGATTTGCCTTAATGTGACACTCGAAGTAGACGTCGTCACCCTCCTTGATGTCGGCGGGATTAAGCGTTGATCCCAGCGACAGCGTCACTTGCGGTGGATCTGCTCGTGGAGTTTGCAAACCAAGTGGTGGTCCGAAAGAGGAAAAAAAGAGAAAGTAGCACGAAACGTTGGATTAGCCACAGTGTGCAGGACGCCGAACATACGGTGGCGCCCTCTGGGAACTTTGCCTTGGGCGCACTTCGGAGAATGGGATTGTTTTTTTTTGTTCATCCCTTTGCGTGACCCAAAAGCGACCAGCGTGGGACGCTTTTGTACGCCATTTTCGCTGCTTTCCGGCCACTGAATGGATGATTTGATTCATCGCAAACACACACACACACACACACACACTGCAGCTGACCTTTGACCGTGGGTGGATCAAACCAGCCGCTGGGGCTAAGATCTTTCGTTACGCCCACGGCAGTAGGGCACGCTGCTTGTTTGGGTCTGCGTCATTTTTCCTACTTACACAGGACGTTCATGATGACCGAATCTTCGAGGGCGGAGTTCTGTAGGCGCGGGTTGGAGCCCTCGCACTTGAGAATGGTACCGTCGTCGTCGGGATGCGGCCGAAAGCTCAGCACGGACGATACCATCGAGCTGTTGTTTATGGTTTTTATCTGTGGAGTATAATAAATTACAGGTGAAGTAACTTGAAATCATTCGACTGTGGTTGGAGGTGAAAGATATGAGGAGATGGATTTTTCTGTTGTATTCCTGTAGGCCTGCGGGGAATTTTCTTGAATTTTCTAACGAACATAACCTTAAAGACACTTTAGCAAAACAAAATCGATCATCTATAGTTCCTTCAAATTAAAGTGTATGTAATAACATTCACGGCAACATAACACATGTCTATTTTTACATGATACTTTGTCATCTGCACAGCGCTACAAATTTGAAAGGCTTTTTGATAATGGTGATCGTCTAACCTTCCCCTTTGTGTAGAGTCGATTGTTTTGCATCCACTTGATATCCGTCTCCGGCACCGAACCCTCCACGTTGCACGCCAGTACGTACTCCTGCTCCGCTATCAGTTGTTTCGGCTTCGATGAAAGTGCGGTGGAGAGTGGTTTCACTGTAACAAACAAACGTTGCTCGTTTTAGCTTTTAAGCCTCTGGGGTGATGGATGCCCAGAAAAAAAACAAGGTAGCATCCACTGGGCCCACACACTTACACAGCATGTCCACCCGAATGGTGCGCTCGGCCGGCGGGACCAGCTTGGTGTTGGAGGCCTGACATTTGTACGTATTGTTGAGCGCCGACCGTGTCATCTTCGATATCTCCAGCCGGTTGACGGTGACGTGCCGTCCCATCGATACGCCACCGCCCGTTTGCATTATCTCGTCCCCGTTCAGCCAGGTGACGGTTGGTTCTGGTCGTCCTGAAATGGGTAAAGGTGAAGTGAATGAGACTATTGTGTACACACATCAATATTTACACAGAGTTAAACAGTTGGTTTCGAAGTACACAGTTACAGAACCACAGGGGGATTCCGAATCTAACAGCATTTCATTATTGCATGAAGGTGATAGGTATCCATTGGTTTACCTTTTTGGATTAGAAATTGTTAGCGTTAGCTATCCTTTAAATCAAAATAGTTCAAGAAAAACTATAGTCAATTGAATTTATTTTTGACATCTATTTATCAAACCTTAATGTTCTGCTTTTGGAGGATTGTGATGCGTGCCAGATAATCTTTCCCACCCGTTAGCTAAGGTTGGATGGGTTCCAAAGGGCGGCATTTGTAAATTAATATAATCACTCAAATTGTATTCACCGATGCTGGCAAAGTCATGCAAAAGGTTTGTATATTCATCACCGCCTATCGCCGGGAACTACGTCAAATGACAATTGACGGTTCAACGGTGCGTTTGCGCTGGCCGGCGTGGAAAATTGCATCAGCCTGCATGTTACATTATTTATGAGTCGTGGGAAATAATTTATAGCGTCACATTATTGCACGCGATGCTCAATTTCGGAGAATTTTCCCTCGGATTGCATGGCAGCTAGTGACGGTCGAACTTCGGGAGCGATTTGATTGCGTTCTGGTCCGAGCTTGACACGGAAGAAGATTCGGATGCATTTGGAACCGAAAACTGAATTTTACCAATTCTAGACCTTCACTTGTAGGAATGTAATTTTTGGAGTCGTCTATGTTGATAAACAACGTTGAAGGAGTTGAAAACAATGAATCTGTTTTCGCACACCAAACATGGCCATGGAAAGCTTAGAGACGGTTTAAAATCGTCGTGTCGAATTATTAACTTTCCAGTCTTCAAATAAATCATGAAAAATGCTCAAAATTTCATTCAATAATGCCCTCAACTTAGCTGAGGATGGCTGTCATAAAAATAAGGTTATTTTCGGTTCATTGTGTACAGAACTGGAATTTTATTAAAAAATATATAAAGCATACTGCTGTTTTTTTTATTTTATTTTTATGAATAGAATGAAACCGCCTTTCTACCGATCGTCAGATGAGCACCCATTTTGACGAAGTTTACACAATGCTTTTACGACGGCCTTATTACAACCAAGACAAAAATAAATTACACCCAATGTCACTACGATGGCCACCGTAGCGAATGGCACCGAAAATGGGGAAACTTTATCCATCGTCGGTTCAAGCGATCTGCACATTTACACAGTGTGCAAAAAAAAAAAGGGAAAAAATAAACGAAAAGGAACGAGAGCAATAAAAATTTGTAGCCAATAGCTCGCAACACTCGTGCCAATATGTAGCCCGGCAAATGTGGAAAGTTTCACCGGACACATAATGCCTGTCATTAGAATTAATTTGCTGACCATTCGCTCGGGCCATGGGGCCCACCCGAAAGCTGCCCATGTAAATTTACATAGACTCGAAGCTTCCGGATGATCTATGGCGGGTTTTTACGGACGAGATGATGCGACGCCGAGGGGCGGCATCGGGATCGACCGCCTGAGACAATACGCCGGATACGACAACGGAACAAAAAAAAGGCTGTATCAAAGCATTACGACGTATTAGTACCGGTAATTACGATAATTTATTTCAGCATTTCTGGCCACTTGCACTCCCATCTTTCCCATCGGGCAGAAGGTCCTTGCGCCTTTCGTAGGTCGTTCATCGTTTCGCGAGTAAACGTATGCACCATTTATATTTTCGGCCGTTCGGTGCGGATGCTCGCAGTTGGAACGTCTTCCGCGTTGGAGTGGAGAACGCTGTTTCGGAAAACGCAACGGTGGGTAATTGGAGAGGCCATAAAATTTCATTAAAATTATGACGCTACCTTGTGTTGTTGCTCCACTGTTCTCCCAAGTGCTCAAGGACGAACCTGGTTGGAGTTACGCACGGTTCGCAAGCGGTAGACACAACATCGCGTGTCAAGGGCAAAAGGTGTGGACAGTGGTAGTCGTAGGCAGTCGTTTCGCTTATTGCAAAAAATAGGAATCTACTAGCATACTTAAAGCCATGATTTTCAAAACAGTGTATGGCGTAGCTAGGTGTCTACTTCAAAATTCATGTTATTTCCGTCCCATGCATTGGATGGTTAATTAGTATTCTTCTATGCACAATTATGGAAACTTTATTGCAGCTAGTTAACTGTAAGCACATCATTCCGGTTGCATAACATACCATAACGAGCGGCGAATGATTTGAGCTCTACGAGTGCGTCAGGATGAAATTGTTAAGCACCATGGAACGGTCCCCATGTAGTTCGTTCGCAGGTGGCAGTGTCTGAGCATACTTGAAACACGGGCCGACGCATCACATTACTAGAAATTCATATGTATTTCAGCCGGGTTGTCGGAAGCAGAGAATGTACTTTGCCGGCGCGAGCAAAGGGTCCTGGCGTGGAGCAAAAGTAGTCCGATGCACCGTCGACGGAAAAACCCACACGCCCACACGCAAAACTCACCCACTTGGCGCACAAGAAAGTCATACACAGGTTTCGTAAGCTCCGGCGTCCGGGCGTGCCATGACCTGACAGCCCATTTTCGTTCCCCCCAGGTGCGCCTGCACCCCGGGGCTGCCAGAGTGCAGCCGTGTACCAGAAGGACGAAAAATCAGATACGTGTTTTAAATTTACATGACTGTTGCCGCGGTACAGCATTATACGCCCGTGCAAGTCGAGCCGAACCTTGCGAACAAGCGTGCGAGCGTGGGCAGCGGGTGGAAAATTCTCCCTCGTGTATAGCACGTCAAGGGGAGCCCTCTGTACGCCTTCGTCGTGCTCCAATCTGCTTACCCCTCGGCCGGTAGGTAGTAACACGGCCTGTGCACCACACGATAAGGTGCACACTTCTTTTCGTTTCTACTGCTCCTGTCACCCACTCCACCCACTCCCCACCATTTTTTTTTCTCTGCGATATTTTTATGCTGCACTCAGGCCGCGTTTGATGCTCTTCCCCAACGGGGGTTATTTTTGTGCTAGCAACGGAAGCGAGGGCACGAAGGAAGGTGAGGATCGCCACGGTCAGCTAGTAACCATGCGCAAATGGGGGTTGGAACGCGCAGTGAAGGCAGCGAAAATAAATCAGGTTTTATTACGAAACACGAATATGGCGGCAGGCAATTAAACCCTATCCCCGACTGGACCTTCCTGGCCCGTGGTGTGTAGCCCTCGGGGAACGTCACCAGCGCTCCTGTCAACCTGCCAAGGGAAACTGCAGCGTACAGGGGGACAACATAACGCTTCGACCACGCAGGTGGACCGTTGAGGTGGACGGCTACTACCGGAAAAACGGTTGCGGTCAGCGTTGAAACTGGTGGACGCTCGTTTGGTGGAAGGGTTCGGCAGAAATTAGAAAGCCAACCAAGGGGCGAAGACGTGAGACTGTATTTACATACATTAATACAAATTATACAATTAAAGGACAACATAATTAAATTTTCACCCTAATGGCTGTGTGCGATATCGTCGCCATCGCTAATGTGTCATATGGTCCGTGGTGGAAACCATCGCGGAAAAAGGTTTTTTTCCACCAAAAGGAAAGGGTTGGGAGCGTCCCATGTGGCAGCAGTGGTTTTATTTGGAGTTAGATGTGTTGTTGGCACACTTTACTAGGAGTTGCGAATCGACGTTATTCACGCGGATTGACGCACTTTTTTAATCGATTTTATCGTTTCTGCGTAAACGCTTCAGTTGTGTAGAATGAATGCTTTAACACCACATCAATCGAAAGGAAATGTTTGTTACAGTTTATGTAATAGGAGCCATAATAATGAGGGCATGAATTTTATTAGATAATATTTTATTTTAGAGGAAAAAGGAAAATGATTTAGATGATTGATATATGTTCCATTAGTTTTGCGTTGGTGGATAAGGTATTGAAATCCAATGAAATAGTAACGTTTCGACACAATAAAAATGTTAAAACACAAATTATACACCAAGAAACCCTAAAATTCCAATGTGTTCAAGCAAATTGTGGCAGTAAAGGAAAATTCAATTCAGTGCGACAAATATGCCATTGTTGTAGGAAAGGCTTAACACACGAGTTTCTTTAACCGTTCCTTCCTTCCAAAGTGTTTCAAATTTATGTTCATCGCGAAACGCCTTTTCTTTGCAACCCGCCCCTAGATCGGACTACAAAAGCCACAAGTGAAATCTCTGTCATTGTTTTTCGCGGAAAATTCTGCTCCTCGGTCGCTGTCACGACCGCGCTGGCTCGCGAGGGGATTGCGCAGGCCGGGGGCAAAAATTAACATTAAATTTCTGCCGCTTTGCCGACGGTCTCATAAAGATAAAGCATGCCTCTTTGACGCCAGTTCTGCCTTGGCGCTCCGCTCTGCCCCTGTTCATCACGCCGCCCTGTTCCGGTGGGGGCTATCAAGTCTTTCAATATCCCAGCCAGCCAAGATGCACACACACCGTCCGTAGCTGCCGCATTCCCGCGGCCTACCCCCCCTCCCCGCCGAGGGTTGGCAAATAACGATGATGACGAAGATGAAAGAGGTCGTTTCTGGTAAAACTTGACTTCATAAAGTTCGTTATGAAAATCGAGCTGTTGTTTACTTTATCATCTTTCTTGCCGTCCAATTCTGGCCCATTTCCGACAAGCGGGAACACACACACACACACACACAGGCACACAGAGCGACGCATATCACTGCCGCACCAGCTCAAGGAAGCGCAAGGCGATGGGGGAAGGAGTGCGCTGCGGTTATGTTCATGCCGAGCTTTCCGCGAGGAAGCCGGCAACAAAAATGAGCCAACTTGACGTCAAGACGTTTTGGGAGTTGCACGGTGAGGTTCCTTGATTTGTTGAATTTGCTCGTCACCATCCTGTCTTCCTCCTTCATATTCTACTCGGTTTTCGGTGTTGGTCTTCCTGGTTTCCCCTCCGCAGGACTTTATTATGCGCCAAAATTTGCAACTTCAGGGGGAATGATGAGGTTGAGGTTGGCACGAGGTGCCGAAAACGGGGAGTCACAATTTCCCGCTGATCGCTGTTTATCTTTGATATCTCCGCCAGTCGCTCGGATGAGGGCAAAGGGTTTGAGTTCCCTCATGCGGATAGTAGGAGCGCTTCTAACTAGTGTGCCAATTATTATAGTCTTATGCTCACATCGGCGATGAAGGTTCAGCCCAAAGCCGACTGCATCGAGTGCGACGAAGTTCATGTAGAGAACAAGCGCTTTTTCACCTCCAATGTTGGGCGCCTTGCGGTCTGGTGCAAGAATTCCGTGTATATTTTTTAGTTTATTTTCTGATAGATTGTGATATAGTATCTTTTTTTTGTTCATTTTAAACAAATCAAGGCAAACAAGTACAGTTTTGATCTAAAATCAATCGAAATTGTGTAACCATCTAATGCCGGCAACTAAGTCAATGAAACCATATGTTTCCTCGTAAGCTATCCGCAATTCATTTGTCGTTTTTTTGATGAGGAGTAACACGATAGTCGATCATTTAAGAGATCGCTAGCCGATCATTAGGGTTTCAATGGCAGCAGGAAGTGATAGCCAACTTCACAGAGACGCTCGTTAAAACAGCTAGCTATAAAATCATCAAGTACGAAACCGATTGGCAGAGAAGGCAGAGCGCTGCCGGTTGAGGCTGGTTCAACCGTTCAACGAAGGAAATCTTGAGTATCATGCCGTCATCAGTGCGGCAAAGCTTAGGAAAAGTATCCCGCTTGACAGTGCTACTGTTAGCCGGGCTCTGGTGCGGTGAGATCGATGTTTTGCTCGTCAACGCTCAGAAACCGATTCCGCGGCGCGATCAGAACTATCCACCTCCAGCCATCATCGCTACGCTCGCCCCGCTGCGCGACGAGTGTGTTGCGGAGACGGGCGTACTGCGGACGGCGATCAAGCGATTCAGTGACGAGGACATCTTCGAGGACGATCGCAACCTGATGTGCTACATGAGCTGCATGTTTCGGAAATCCAACGTCACCGACGCCAACGGGGAACTGCACCTCGGAAGGTTGATGGAGCTAGTGCCGGTAGAGTTCGAGGACGTTTTGCTCCGTATGGGCATCCGATGTACCAAGCCGAAGGGTAAAGATCTCTGCGAGAGGGCATTCTGGTTTCACAAGTGCTGGAAAACTGCCGACCCTGTGGTGTGTAGCTGACTTGGCGGAGGACGTTTGCAAACTCGGCCGAAGAGCGCGCGAATGCATGAGTTATTTTATTTCCGCAATACTCTTATTTCAGCATTACTACCTTGCCTGAGTTGGCGGTGGCTGTGGCAGAGCATTTGCTGCTGTTGATTCTGCTCTCGAAAGTTGGCCGTTCATCATCGTGACTGGGGCTGCCATCGCTTATCAATCAAATCGTCCCTCCAGCGTCGTTCCGCCGACAAACCGGCCGAGCTCGTGCAGACCACGAGCGGACTAATTTCTAAGATAAACGATATCCAAATAAACCGGTGCCCTTTTCAACCTCCAGACTAGCGCTAAACAGCGATTGTTTCGACCCGGGTGGCGTGCGCTAGGGTGTATTCTCTCATTTTTGATGAATGTGTACACAAAAAACGCAACGTTGTCTATTTTCAGAATCAATAGCTGGAGCCGGTGCTACATTTATTTCTCTTTCAGTTTCGAACAACACGCAGAACGCTCCTTTGCGGCTAGACACAAAGAAATCCATTTGCTTCGCAGGCTGAAGGGAAAATCAAATAGAAACGGAAGGTGCATGGCTCAATACTTTCCCGCCCGATGCCCGGTGCAGTTCGGGTTCGCGTGCTACGGTGTACGCCTCATCACCTCGCTCGGCCACAGTTGACGACCTTCTTCGGTAAACTTTCCCTCGTTGCCTTTCAATTTATCGAAACGGCAGCAGCAAGGTGAGGTTCATCAACCATTCCATCGGTCCATCGGACCTTTCCGCCACAACTTACGGTTAATGGAAGGACAAACTTTACACGGCACCCTGGCCAGGTGCGCCGCGCCTCGGAGTGCAAGGGTGCCGTTTCCACAACGCGCTCCAGTCATGGGAATGAAATGCTGTCAGCGTCATACACTGGGTTTCAAATCGTTTGAAGGTGCTTGAAAGAATGGCGAAAAAGCTGAAATGGTAAATTGAAAATTCTCACTTGAAAGCACACGAGTTGTTGTGATATCGTTCCAGTTTTCCCTTCAACAATTAGCCTCTTGGTAATGGAAATGTGCGGTTCGTGTAGGTTTAACGGCAATGATGTTACAAAATTTTGTTAGGTTAACCCCATTTGGGGAGTCTCTGGGAGGAATCCTTATTGATTATGAAACAGATGGAAAACTACACTGCACATTATTTGAATGAAGCATGCCAGCTTAATGTTAACAAAAAGCAAAAACTTCAGGCAAGCGGCAGTATGTGCAAACAAACCAATTCTATCAAAAGGATTGCGTACTTTTGAACACTCAAACAAAACAAATTTCATACGCTTAGAAACGACCAAATGCCAGACGCTAACAACAAATGACGTAGCGTTGTTTCCACTCACTAGTACGAATGCATTCTCGAGTGGTTCGCACGGAAGGCGTATTTAAATTAATGGAGGCCCATTCCACTCAAGGCGTTCCATTATGATTTCGCAAAACGTCCTGCTGCAATGCATACGAATCTAACGTACGGAACTAGATTAAATGCGAGTGTGCGAGGGTTTATTTGAACAAAGTGCAGTCGTCGAGTTTACGTACGACTTCCAGGAAAAAAAAAAATGAAGAAATTAAAGCTCGTGCAGACGTTTGTTGACGTAGGCATCGGGACGGAAACATTTGTTTTAGAGAGTTCTGATGAGCCTGCAGGTTGCATAAAAAGGTAGGTGACGTAAGTGGAACAATTATGATGGTAGGGGGAATAGAAAATTATAGGGTTATATGGGATTAAAAAAAATTATAGGGTTTCCTGTAAACTTGTGCATAGTTCATGTTAAACAAGCCTGGTTACTTTGGTTGATGTGCCTTCAATCCGAAACATGTGTATGAGTGTAAATGTCGAAAGGAATTTAAGACTCAAGTCAACGAATGAATGTTGAAAGTTTAACATATTATATTTTACTAACAGTTTTTATTCATATTTGTTTTGCTTTAGGTACTTTTACAAATAGATTCAGGTTCATATAGGGCCTTTAAAGCTTGGAAATAAGATATGGACCCTCGACGCCATAAACAGTACTTAAAATAAGTAATAGTGCTGTAAGTTTGGAAAATGGAAAGAATAAGAACTCGTGACCTGGCATTCGGAACGTTACAACTTACTTCGGGAACTATTTCCTTCCAGCACTTGTGGTGTGCGTAGGCTCGTTCGCACGGGTCTTCACCGCCAATATTCGGCTGACACCTGGCGATTGCCTTGAGTGCGATCGAGTTGTACTGTTTCGGGATCGCGTGGTACACGTCGATCACGTCCACATCTCCGTTTGGTTTGGTAGTGTTGTACGCGCGGAACATGCAGTACATGTAGCACTGCAACTCCCGATCTGCCAGTACCGGTTCCGGTTGGTTGAATGCGGTGATCTGATCATCTCTCGCTCCGGTTTCCAGCATGCAGGCCAACCGAAACGCAAGCATTTGCTGTACCAACTCTTCGGGAGGAATGCCGGGGCTAGCTTGCACCGTTGCCAGTATTGAAAGCTGCAAAATTAGGTAACCGAATGCCACGAACATCTTCACTCGCTACAAACGACTAACTGCAGCAGTGAGAGTACGGCAACGTAGCGCAACCCATGCGGAGTAACGAACGGTCGATTGCGACGAAGATGTTTAATCACCACTCTGTGACGTTAATTGTCAGTGCACGCGGTCATCGAATTAGTTCCGGCCTGAACAATTAATTGCAACAAACAGCGGTACCAGTTGATAATTTCATGATTCATGATAGCTAAGCGAAGTGAGCCGTCACGCCATCACGACCGAAAGTTTGTAATTATTTCCGGGCTCCTTTGATGCAGACGTCAGTGGCGGCAAATTAGACGCCGCACTGAATGCCTCCGGGAAACCATGACAAAACTAATTATCTCCATCGCAGCGTGATTCGGCAGGGCGGGCCTGCCTACGGATAAACTATCTCACTTTCCCTTGGAATCTCGCAAAAATAGCTAGCCCCAGGGCGTACTGCAAAAGTGAAATTAGAATGTCACCTCATTTGGCCATTCCAAAATGCTCCATTATGAGCAGCTCAATTTGGCGCCGTCCATCTGTTGGTAGCAATATGGGAAATAATTGGACGATCGGCTGGTACTTTCTCAGGCTCCCAGGATCAACTTTCTATAATTTTGCCGAACATTTTCCTTCCGTCCACACTCTGTCCACCCTCTCGCATGCGCACACAGAACACGCACCGCTAACTGGCCGGTCAACATGGGCAGTAAATCATTGTGAACTCAATTTCAGAAAACCTCTTTCCCAATTAATTGCATACCCGGTACTGGCGAAAAGTTCCAGCTCGGGGAAAAGGATTACTACTACTGGCACTCATCCGGTGCGCCAGCCTTTCGCACGAGAGGCAGACGTGAGGAACAGGGCAGTGCGGAAAGAATGCAACCTCAATTTATGGCACAACCCTTTTTCGCAATGGCCCTCCAGCTTGGTGGCATCGCGTTCGATCGGGTTTCACTATCTCTGCGCGGCCGCCTCGATCGGTGTCGCATAAGTGCAAGTCGTAAAGTTTGGCCAACTCTTCCGCCGTCGAGTTATCGGCCGGTTGTGACGCAACCCTAGCAACCTTCCTCGCAAACGGTCACACCGGTACGGCGGAAAAGGATCGCCCACGAACGCTCTCGCCGACGATGAATCAGGGAAAACGGACAAGTCCGTTGAAAAGTGGGCCGAGCCGCAGCAAGTTGGTCCTCGGCGCGGAGAACCCATTATCCGGCCATCACCAGCACCAGGACCGTCACCATTCGCCTCACCGTCTGGCATCGAAGGGATATCGAATATTCATTTAGCCATCTTCATCGAGCTTTTGAGCAAGTGGCAGCGCTTTTCGGTGGAATCCGGTTCGTAATATTGGACGGTAATCTCGGACACCGGTTTCCCTAACGGAGAGCCTACGATAGAGCTATCATTGCGGTAATGACCCGCCGGACCGGGGCCAGCATCCTTATGCTTTTGGTATTCGTGGTTTGGCTGCCGACTGGCCTGCAGTGTCTGAGTTCACAGTGAGCCGGCTTCGAAGTAGATGGGTGGACATTGATTCAGCCCGTAACCATTTACATTCATGCAAATGCTTTGTGTTAACCCTAGCCTGTTTTCATCAAAAATATGGCGTTGATAGTTCTTTTTATAAGAAAGAAACCAACTTTTGAACGATTTGTTATTTTCGTTACATTTCCTTTTAGAAACATTGTAAAACAACCCTTTTGAGATTATTTTCAATTGATTTGAATGTAGTTGATCCATCTTTTCCTGATTATAATTAAAAAATCTGCAGTTTCGATGGCATTGATAGAAGTCGATCATTCGCATTATAATAACTTCCTTACTACCCCTGTCCCGCTGTGCACGGGGAAGAAAACCATAGAAGCCGGAGCATAATGGACGCACCGAAATGAACATTTACGCATTTCCATCGGTGATTAAAATTGAAAGTGTAGTCGTTGGTGAGCCTGGTCATTCGTTCCGCTGGGATCGATCTCCCAGAGGGCGTACCGGGTGCCTTTCCAGAAGTAGTCCGGTCTCGATCGTTGCGGTTTCAGCTAGCTTTTCATCGGAAATCAATCAATTACGGGGTGCGCATGTACGGAATGGATCGAAGCGGTACGTCCGGGTCTATCCGGCCACCAAAAACACCGGACCTGACCTGTGCGAGTGTGCAAAGCCAGCCGACGGATGTGTTTGGACTTACCTCCACGGACTTCGCAGGTGAGCACCAGATTGTCGTCCTCCTGCAGTGGGCCGATGGCACCGGTCACGTCCAGCCCGGAAGCGTCGTACACCAGGATCTGGTGCGGGGGTACTGCAAGGGAAAACAGGGCGAGAAAGCAGAAAGAGAGCAGATAGACTAGCGGAATTATTGGACGTCTTCGATGGGGGCGCACGGACGGCTGTGCTTGCCAATCAATCAACCGGACGCGCATTCTAACTATTTTTAAATTGCATCAGTAATGAGTCTTTGCGAAGCGGGATCTAATAGAAATTGATTGCACCCATCGAAACCGAGGCGGTGCAAAAGTGTCTTGAACAGGGTGGAACATTTATTAGCTTTTTTTCCAAGTATTACCAAAACTTAAATTTGTGCACGCAATAACTTACAGTAGATATGAGGATTATATTGAAGGTGTTTACTAGCAGGCTGGTTAGACCCCTACCGAAATTTGACTTTTTGACTTGTGGAAAATGTGATTCAAAGTAAACGAGCATTGTTTAAATGAATGAAATAACATTGTTTTAAACTCAACATTTTATTAAAATTCGAACTCCCCCAAGATCATGTCGACCTCTTTATCACGTCTTCTCCTGGCCCGCCCGAACTTAACAGCAGTGAATGTAAATATTCATTTCCTGTTTACACTGCATTATCGTCTAGCAGGAAAAGTGGTGGAAGCTCGCCAACCGCCGCCGGATGCGCCGGTTCGGACTGTAGGTGGGCGTGACGGGAAATGGAACGTTAAAGTGTCGTGTAGGAAATTGTTTGAATTCCATTACAGGAAGCGAAGGAAAGTTTGAGTAAGTGTAGCGAACGAGGACCTCCCGACCCGCGGGACAAGTTGTTTGCTGGGAGAAGGTGCAGGTACTACGCGTTCAGTTAATCGATTCCATCGGATCAACAAATACAACTTTTCTCCTGGCGGTCTCTTTGTGCGGTTTGGAAAGTTTTTGTTTCGTTTGTTTTTAGTATGAAACAAGAACGAAAACAAACCAAAAATTTACCAGGTGACCCTGTCAACTTTTATAAGCCGAGCAGGAAATAAATGGCGTGACCAACGCCCAACACTGCATGGCAAAACGTGCCGCACTCCGGATAGGGAGTTTATCGTAGCGAATTTTCTTTCACAAAGTTTGTACTGGATGTTTTCCACGTTTTTAGTGTTTGCTGCAGATCTGCGCACTGGCACTTGTACGATTGTTTATAAATTGTAAAACTTTAGTGAAAACAGCAAAAATGGTGTATTTCCGAAAAGTTGCCGCTGTTGGTGTCTTTTGCTTCACCTGCATAGCTAATAAAAGCATTTGACAAATTGTGCACTTTTCCACCCACCCAAGCGCGTCCGCCGGTGTGGGGACAATTTTCTCAATTGGAAAAGTTTTATACCCAATCTTTTGACCAAAGGCGAGTGTCTGCTTTGGGGTGCCGTCCTTGGGCGTGCTCGAAACGAAACAGGGACCAAAAAGAGCTACAAGTGGCTTACTGCAGTGCTATTTTGTGGCTGCAATATTGCCGTGTTGTTTTTGAGGACAGTGGTTGTGTGTATTGCAAAACAAAAGGGAACTGAGATGTGCTAAAGAATCGTAAATTTCCTGCTTTGAAGGTAACAAAAATAGAAGCCTGCGCTAGAAGCCACCAAGTCCTCCTGGTCAGTCCTGGCACTGAACGTCGAATTTACATCTTTATAGCTTTTTAACAGTTTAAAAGTTTGAACCTAATTGCCAACGATGACCATTTGCTAAGCGTCAGCAGTTCCGATGCCGACACAGGCAACGATGGGGTTTCAAGCCGACCGTTCTTTGAGGATTTGTTTTTATTGTAACTGTAAAATTGAGCTCCGAGCGGAGGACAAACTTACCTGTTACGGTTAGGTTGATGCGATGATTTCTTGTGGGTGAGTTCTGGAAATCCACCCGGCAGCGGTACACCTGGGATGAGGGGGAAGAAAGAACAACTTCAACCTTTAGGAAAACGGATCGCAAAAAATAAAAAAACCACTGCCCAACGGACCCTTCCGCACTCCCGAGAGGATTACAGGGGGGCTTTGTTTGATTAGGATTACAGTCGAGGGGTCGACATGGCCATAACAAATTCTTACCCCTTCGTCGTCAAGCTGAATGTTGTCCACGCTGAGGGCGGCCGGCTTAGAAATCGTCACAAAGTACGCCCGCGGTCCGAAGGCGCTCGTTTCCGACCAGTAGAGCGCTTTGGAGAATTGTCTCCCCCGAACGTCGTAGCTGCGTGGCAGGGGTGAGGCGAGCGGAAGGAAGAAGAGAGAAAAAAAGGAAAATTTCAAAAAGTTGTTAATTAAATTTTTTTATGAAATCTTATTTTGTCCTTGAAGGCACAGAAAGCTTCCTAAGCTCTCTGTGCGACACTGCGTTGTTGTTCTCGCTCCCGGAATCGGAAAAACTCGGCAACGGCTACACACGGAGAGAGCTTTACTTAAGCCTTAAAGTTTCGTTACAAGGGTCTCGTAACCCACAACGGGACAACCAATAAGCAAACACACGCACACACACATACACACACACACGCCCAAGCAGCACCGGCTGACTTCAGTTATGGAAAACAGGTACGACCCCGAGGAAAACTGTCCGGTGGGGGAAAGATAATGTTGAAAAAGTTTTAATTATCATCGGTTCGAAGTTCGGCTTTTCCCTGTTTTGTCAGCCGGCTTCATAATTAGCTCACGACGCGTTTCGCGTGCGGATTTTCGTGTCCGCCCTTCTTTATCATTTTCTTCGGCTCCGAAACGGCGCCTGGAAACACGCATCGAAGACAAGCGCGGTGGCGCTGGGCGTGGATCGCGCGTGGAAGACAAACCCGCCAGGGGAGCGACGAGGTGAAACCGCATTAATGTCACCTCGCTGGGGAGACCGCCCGATGATCCGGCCGAACGGTTGGCCGATCCTGTTTACGGACGTGAAGGTTGGCAACGGAAGACAAACACCTTTTGCCATTTGTCGCCAGATTGTTTATGCTTCGGAGCGGATTACCGGTGGCTTTCCCAAACACTCGACCGTCTCCGACCGATGGACGGTTTTCACCGAAGGTGAGAGGAGGCGTTGAGAACGGATGGGGGTTTTTTGTTTCCTGCTGACCCAGCCGATTCTGGGAGCCGGCAACGTGTAGCAACCAGAAAACAACGCTACCCGCTCGGGGAAGAAACCCCGGACGGCAAAGCACAAACAAAACCTGCATAACGTCCTTTCACGTTCGCTGTTTCCATAATTCGGCACATCTTTTGGTGTCCACCTTTTGCCGGGTCATCTCCTTGCCGGCCGGAAAACGGAGCGAAGGATGACAAGGATATTAAAATAAATTTCACGACACCTTTTTCCCTCTTTTGTCTTTTCGTCGGTGAATTTTGCAATCAGAGCTGGTTTTATGTGGCTCCTTTTCCTGCCTCCGGTTTTCGGACCATCCGTCGGGCCAGGTGTTCAGGCGCACCCAAGACGAACCGGAAAGGTGATGTAAGTGATGTGCAGGACGAAAAGGAATACTGTTTCGCCACATTCCCTTGTTCTGTTCGTTCGCGTTAGGGTGTTCGGTGGAAGTTGAAGGTCTTGTACATTGTAACACATGAGAGACCCTTGCCGATGCCGCATAAATCTGTCGGACGGTACGATGTTGGCCGTGATCGCGATACGCGACGGGTAGGAAATAGTTACACATTTGTTTTGGGGATTGGCATTGGGGTGTTTTCATGTTGATTTTTGGGAAGTAACCATGTTATCGATACACATATTGAAATAACTTGAAATCTGCATTTTATTACACTGACTTGCGATTTATAAGACATTTGGAACGTAATGCGTTTTATAAAATAATCACTGAACGTATTTTAAATACCTAAGCTTCATTAACAATAAATGGTTCAAAGTGCTTACTTTATTCGATTCCCCTTGAAATGAGCATCAATTATCCATAGTTTTCTTAAAGTAAAAAACAGCCGTAAGGCTCTCAAGAAGTCTCTTTCTTCGATGCCAATACAGTGCGTTTTGCTACGCGTCTGTCAATAAGGACTCAAATCGGACCTGTTCATTATTAACTACCCGCCTTTGTAGGGCCTTGTTTGTTGGTCGCATGGTTCAAAAGAAGCAACTTCTTTACCAACGTAACAGCGGCAGTCAAGTGAAAACTAGAAGGACTAAAAAGCGGGGAAAAGAAAAAGTGTAGAGGAGGGAGAATCTGAGGAGGAGAAAGAACAGCGAAGTGAAATCAGCAGGCGCAAAACGTTTCCAGGAAGAAAAAAAAAAACCCATCCAATTTCCGCCCGTTCCATTTTCCATCAAACGCTTTTTCCCAGCCCGAGCGTGCTGGGCATCTCGGGGCGCACATAAAAATCCAACCAAGATTGCTGACTGCGCCTGCACTTGACTCGGGTGAACGGAGCAAACGAACAAACGAACAAAAAAAAAGGAAAAGAAAAGCAAACGGAGAGAGAAATCCAAAACATCCTTGAGAAAAGGCACAGCGCTAAGACATGGTCGAAAAAGTGCGGACTGGTGCTGATGACGTGAAGAAACATTTCTCCGAGCTCGGGGGAGAGGGAACGGATATAGGCATGTCTATGAAAAAGCGCCAAACCGTTTGGAAGCGCTTCTGTTACCTTTTCCCTCGAAACCGAAGGCTTGGGTGTGCTCGTCTCGAGGGATGGTGAACCATCTTTAAGGCGGTCCGTTTGAATGATGAAAACGACGAACGTATTCTGTGGGGACAAGCTCGAGGGCGCGCCAAAGTGGATCCCCGGGGGGCGGGAGAAACGCACCGAAAAATTGAAAGGAAGAAATTGAATGAAACTTTAATGAAAAGCCAAGCAGCACACCTGAAACACAGCGCCGCTAACTTTCGGCCACGTGGGTTTTTCGCCCACTCGGATGATTTTGGGTCATTGTTATCACAAATTAAGGAAATTAAAAGGGCGAGCGGCGGGGAAACATCGACACACCGGGCTCGAGGAAATTCGATAATGGTGAACCTCCGGATGAAGCGAGGGGTTGGGTGGAAACATTTCACCTATCTTAGCCCAGGGAACGGCAGAGAGGAAAAAAAAACTACCCCGGCTAAGGGATTGCCTTTATGCTATGATTGAGTAAAAATCAGCGTAATTTGAAAGACGTTCGGTTCGGTCGGCTGTTTTTAAGCCGGGCATTTTCGGACGTGCACCTTTTTTCCGCTTATTTCGCACCTTGCCCCGAGGTGGGCACCTGCCGTGCGTGAAGGCGAGCAAGCGTGTGTGTGCTTTGGCTCTTGGTTTTCCCGTTCCGACCAGCGATGGATAGGAGGCCCATTGCTTACGAAACCCTACATGATAGGGCTTTTATCAGCGCTGGAGAAATTTATCGCACTTGAGAGTTGTTATCCTCGACGGCTCGAGACGTGCACGAATCACCGGGGTTTTTTGCACGGGAAAGGTGCGCATGTATGCATGCACGGCCGAACTTTCCCCCCCTTCGCATCGACGATCTCAGCTCAGCCACTTGCCGCCGGGGGTATTTAAGAGGGATCCGACAGGAAGGCACGAGTAAGGAAAGCAAAAGGAAAACAACTTTACATCCCTTGGAAAGTCCAATTTCCGCCCCTTTTTTTCTGGCTGCGGGCCGAAACCGTTTGTAGTCTCTCTTTTCTGTCCATTTTTACCTCACGTTTTCCGTTCTTCTTTTTTTTTACTTTCGTTCAACTTCGTCCCACAACCACTTTCGAAGCGTTCCTGCTTTTAAGGTTGTTTGGTCCAGCATTGACTGGCAATTTGATCTTCTCAATCGGGTAGCAAACATGGGATTAGGGATAAATGTTCCTATTTATATTCCAAATTGACAATATAATATCAATAATCCTTTCGGTCCGCCTCCGTTGACGCCTGGACGGGGAGCGAATAAAGGCGGCCTGGAATTGACTGTGGTATGGCCCACAAAGCGTTACGGTCACAGTAAAAATCACATTCTGAATCAAATTTATCCTTTGTGTTTCTATAGAAACTTGGTGCTGTATGTGTTTTCTTCATATACATTCGATTTTTTAAAGATCGTGCTCTACCGAGTTTAATAATCAACCAATCCGGGTATGAATTTGAACCATTACGAAAAGTTTAGCAAACTCCTTCACGAAACGGTAAAAGATTAGCTGCATAAGATTCGTTGGTTGGGGAAAACTTTCATCGCATCCTTCAGATTTGTTCGAACCGCAAAAGTTCATCCCGCACACGGCATCGGGCGAATGATAAAGTTTTCGATGGCCCCAAAGTCCACTTCCCCGGATGAAATACGATCAAACACTGCAAAGTCTGAGAAAGTAAGCGGCAAGCGGCATAATTTTGGAAACATGTTAACCATTTCATTTCATAATACACAACCTTCGATCCTTTTCCCACACCCGCACATACCACACATTCATCACCCGTCCTTCATGCCTTCGAGTCCTCGTTAGACCCCCGTGGCAAAGGGGGTGGTTGGTGGAAAACTGCTGAAGGAAATAAACCATCGGCAGACGACGTAATTCTTCGCCGGCAGCATTTCGTGATTCGGATCCCAGCCGGCATTTTCGATTTCCTTTCCCCAGCCCCGTGCGGCGATACGTATCATCGAGACGGAAACCAACGGAAATGCTTCACTCCATGGCCGCCGGGGCGATTCAAGTGTCATCGGGTGAAAAAGGGAAGGATGGAAACCCCCCCCCCCACCCCCCTCCTGCCATCCCTTTACCGTGATCATTTGGGGTACGACGAGAGAGAAAACTGGGGTTGACCGAGCAACAAGGAATCGCTCCTGAAAAACATTCGGTGAACGATGAGCCACGATTTTTTTTTTCCTCTCCACGCTACACGTTGAGCAGCTTTCCGAGTTGGCCTTGGGGGGGAAGTTTGTCAATAGACATAAATTTCCGGAAATTCTTAACATCGGGCTCACCGGGGTCCCGTGATGCTGACGGTTGAGCTGCGGGCTTTGCGCCACTCACACCTTTTCGCACCGGCCCTGCACTATCTCGGCTACGGCTAGACTTAGGGCGGGGAGAGTGTGGAAAATGTCGCCCATGGCACTGGTTTTTTCTTGGGACTCAGCGGAAAACGGTTTCCAGTGAGACACATGGCAACGGTGCCGGGATGCGGGAGAGTTATCGATTTTAAACCGTTCCATCTTCTCCTGCATATTCGGGTGAATGTCAACCGTACCGTGCGCCATGTGGACAAAGTGGGGTAGGGTTTCAACACCTCCAAGAAAAATTCACTTTTTGCAAATCATTCAATCTTTCCGTTTGGCAACCGTTTGCTTGAATCTTCCCGTTTTTGCCAGCTTTAAAAGATTTAAATTCTTACTCGGAATGGAAACACTGTTTGGGACTTGATTCCTTGAATTTCCGAATGCTACGTCAAACTCGTGCGTGAAAAACAAGTTCCTTTACACTTACCTACAGATAGATCAATACATTCTAGCTATCCTTTATGTTTAACATGTATCTTCAATGACACGTTGAAGATATCATTTCGAGCTTGGTCCAAAATTAGACAAAATTATAATGCGACAAAGCAGTACACAACCATATAGAAATAGGTTTGCCTTCCGGGGCTTGTGGCAAAAGTAATCGAAATTCGGGAGAACTCCACTAAGCCACAGGAACCGTCCAGTAGAAATTCATCAACAGGCAAGTTTGACACGCCAGTCCGTCGCCGGATAGCCCTCGAGGCGTGGATTAATTGGTCAGTGCGTGATTTCAGCTGTGGTTTGGCTTGGAATTAGTCACCGAGCCCGATTCCAGGCGATGGATTTGCCTGTTCCCCGTGTGAAAAACGTCAACCGAAGGGAGTGAACTGGCGTGCCCTAGCACAACCTGAAATAAATCTCATTCCGTGATGGGATCATGAATATGAAGTTTGCCATAGACTTGTGGCCAACTCATAAACCACCCGGGACGGCCGGCTGATGCTATATCCGTGCGACAGGCAGGTTGTTTGATTGACGCAAGGATTAGCGTCGCTGGCAGTGTGCTAGGTGCGATTTTCGCTAGCCCTTCCGCCCGATGGTATCAGCGACATCGCTACAGAAGGGTTTTCTCTAGTACAATAGGCAGATTGCGGATTTGCACCATCTGTGCGGCTCGGATTGTGCAAATAATTATTTTCCCCGGGTGCAACGGTTGCATCGGATGCTTTGCCGGTGGAGCGTGTCATTTTAGAGGGATACGTCAAAACACTTTTCCGAACGGTAAAGCACACGCATAGGATTGGGAAGGCTTTCGGTTGTTGCTGCCAGTTGGAAATTATCGTTTCACTTATTATAAAGCTGCTTCATTGGGATCACATCACCATTCGAGGATATGAGCAGATTATGACTTGTTATTGTGGACAAACTTTTCTGAAAACCTTAAGATTCCTTTATTTAAGGAAAAAAAAAACTGTGAACATAAAGTATATCAATGCACTGTTGTTCGTCCTAAAGAAGTAGCAGCAACACTGACCTAATTTACCAATCAACCTGATTATTATAATTTATCAACCTGAACTAATTTACCTGTAGAGAGGTTTGCCGGCGCTTTCCCGAAACCACAGGACCATGTACACCCGATCGTTGAGCTCTTCCGGTTCGATATCGCACGGCAGCGTCGCTGTTCGTCCGAGTACGGCTTCGACGGTGACGGTGGACACTGAGAAAAAAAAATAAAACAAGTTAAAACGAGATTAATTTTTCCTGCAGTGCAAGAACATGCGAAGCAAAGCATGTCCCCTGTGTCTGTGTTTGAGAATCAATACGTAGTTGACCTTTGAACCCCTCCGGTCGTTAGGAAACTGCTAAGGGATTCGGAAAACAGCTAGCATTCCGTTGCCACTTTTTCATTCCGATCGTCCTCTCCTAACCGATTCCATATAAATCCTTGCGGTCCGAAAACCCTGCATTTGTGTCCTAGCATGCCCCAGCTCCAGCTTCTTCCTCACCGGACTGCCAAGGCTCCGGTATTTTTATTTTCCAACCAAAACTGCCATTTGGGACCGAATTCTTGGTCATTTCCCGTCCGTGTTTCCCGGAAGGACGGCACGCTATCAACTTCCCGTCTTGCAGAAGGATGGCCAGACAGACTATAGCTGGATCAATGCGTCTTACGATTGACTAAACCGTGGAACTTTGTATTTCATCCGTTTCTTCTGCATGGAAATGTTCACGAACTCGCAATAACTGCGGCCACACCCGATTCACCCACGTTGTTTTGTCTCTAATCCCGTGCCTGTTTCGCTCTTTGACAAAAACATGTATTTTTTCCCCTACGCTATCCCCCGACTCCAGCCAGATAAACGATGGTGGACTGATTTTTTGGCAAACAGCCGCATCGTTCCGTTGCCCGGGGTGACCCAAGCCAAGAGTTTTCTCAAGCATCCCCTAAATCTCCTCCATCCGTCGCTACTCCAACCCCCTTTTCGCAACAATACTTCTACCCGACGGAAGCACGAGCTGCGAGAATCTGAATGGTGAAAATGGATTATGATCTTCCACGTTTTTTTTTTTTTTATTACGCTCCATCCAATAATGATAATAATAACAATAATAATAGTCGTAAAAGTAATAGTGACTCAGCAGTGGCAACCCGACAGTCATTTCTGCACGTTCTTCGATTTTTGGTCGCAACAAAAAAAAGACGTCCGAAAAAGGTCCAAAACCGAATGCGACCGTCCCGGCGAGTGCGCTCTCGGGAGCGGATACGGAAAAACACCGAACTGCGGTCGAATGTCGTCCGAATTTTCGATGACTCGGCATCTCGTTTGGATGGTTGAATGGTGCTATTGTAAACGTTGCTGGGCTGCACAACGGTGGCAAGTCCAAGGAAAGGTCTGGTCTAGGAAATGTAGAGAAACCAGCTGAACGAAAACGTGTCGCTACAGTAGTGTTAGGTTACATGATGAAAGTACATTCTCCTATCCTACGATTTTCCTTGGGTTTTGAGATAGTTTGATAAAATTTAATGATGCATTTTACACAGCGATGAAGCTACCTAAGTTGATTTTTTTTATTGAAGTTGTTTTTCAATTACGGTTACACTGTTTTAAAGTGGCGCATATTTGGCTGGATGTAGATTTGCCAATTCGTGTTTGGACATGACGCTTGACTACATCCTGTCGATTCTGTTGAGTTTAGTTTTGAAAACTGCTCTCATTGGAATAGTGGAAAAAAATCGCACAAATTAACTTTACTCTTCTTCAGAAACATCCTGATATTGATTGGTAGATAAAGCAAATTGATGCTCCTTTATCGATGCTGTAACCGGAAATAACTCCTGTGCAATTAGTAAGGGTACTCTGACCCCTTTGCAAAGTCGCCCAGTGTCAGACAGATGGATGAAAAAAATAACACGCAGCCCAACTACAAACCACTCTAGGATAATACAAATTAACATTTCACTTTCGGCAATCCCACAGGCAGTACACAATCCATTTCACGTCCAATCAAACAGCGGCTCGGAAGTTATTTGCCCCAAAGGCAGTGCTTTTCGGTGTCTGCTCTGTTGCTGCCAACCCTTCGGGGCCCTTCCACTCGACCAGTAAATTCCACCTTCATCCTCACTCTCTCCAGCCCCTCTCACTAGCCGGTTACAGTGAGAACAAATAGTTTCTAATTAATTAAAACCGCTTAGCATCAAAACCCCCTTATCCGGATCCGCATGAAACGAGCCCCGACAGCCAACCTCTACTTCATCAAGCAGGGCTGGAAAGGCCTTGGACGACCTATTCTGTTAGTGTATTTTTTTGTTTTGTTGTTGTACTTTTTTGGGCCATGGTGAGAAGGTTCTACGGGAACGGTACGGACCATCAAGGCACTAGTATCCGGTTTTACGATCGCTGGAATATAAATCATTCACATTTCGACGCCGGAGCGGTTGGGGACCATTTACCGCTTCCCAACCGGTTGATGCCTGTGCGACGGGGTTGAAAAGCGAGGGTGCCGGAGAAGGCTCCTCTCGTAAAACACCACATAAATAATCCGCCGACATTCCCCGTCGGGACGAAGTCAACAATCGCTTCCCCAATCGCGCCGCCAATTTGTTGCGTGCTTTTTGATGCGCTCAATCGAGGGATGTGTTCGCTTCATGCATCACTTGCGACACGCACACGAGCTCAACAGCCGGGCGATGCGTTAGAAAATGTAATCGTTTAGTTAGGCAAGAGCATTGGCAACTACCAATGCGTTGTTCGCTTTAATTTTTATCGTTGCATTGGTTAATCGAACAGTCAATGCTTGTTTCACTGTTGGTGCAACAAAAACCATTCCTGTAGTTTACTTTTATGACTTTCTGTATCCATCGTCAGTAGATCTTCTTGCTTGAGGTTGCCTGCAGCATATGCTTTTACAGGAAATATCTTTTGTAACGTGTTTTCAATGCTACTTCCCCATTGAAACTGTGTTTATTTGCTTAAGCCTCTATGTTTATTTTAGACCAAATGAAGCCTGTTTTCTTTTAACTGCATAATCCGTCTTTTTTCATTTGGTTTCGTCTTAATTCGTTGAAGGGAAAACTTACCAAATTCCCTCGTGAATAAAAAAGAAGTAATAAATAAATGATAATTTTAACGTGAATACTGCAGGACATACGTTAAGCAATTGATTTTTCCTGAGTTGGATATTGCTCTCCAAAAAATATGCCATTTGTACGCATTTGTTGATCCAATTGTGCAACATGAAATAGTTTTCGCTCAATGCAACTAACCGGTACACAATCTTCTACCGGCTCCGATCATACACCCCCTCATCTTCACCGTCCAGCGAGTGTTGGTTTATGATTGAACGTCAAACTCATCATTCCAAAATTGATAGTTCATCAAAAAAAGGTTTGCATCGCAGCCTGCGTCCAGCCCACCCGGTCGGCCATCGGTTTTCTGCCGAACTTTCCACTTCATCCGGCTGATTTGAGCATACTGCAGGAAGGAATGTTTTCCCTGAGTGTTGCCGGGGAAGCCCACCTCTCCGAAGACTTCCGCAGAGTTTTCCACCGCGCCCGTTTCGTAGCCATTGGTGGCCAGCCGTTACCAGGCGAACCCGGGACCATTTCTCGCCTGCTCCTTGATGGAATGAGAGAGTGAAGGGGAGTTTGGGGGTTTGGTTGGCCTCGTCCCTTCGTTTCGTTCAAATTGATGACCGTGATCGTTCTATCAGAAATTGATTCATGTGTGGAAATTGGATTTTCGCAGTAGATTGAACACATAACAACCATCACTCACACAACAAAACAGCGAGCACACTCGACCGGCTTCGACGGGGGGTTGGGTAGGCGAGCTCCGGGAGTCCGTGGCCGATAAGCGACCATCGTACCGGAATCGTTCGCCACGTTGCCCCGTTTCTGGCGATGGTCCGATGGATGAAGTCGGGCCAGCAAACGGCAAAATGTTAACAAGTCCAAACTCGTCCCGTCCCCCGCTTAACCCGGTCTCCGCTCTTGCCGCTTGGCAGCCAGGACAGAGCACAGGACACACCGCCACGCTGGCCATCATCGAGGCGGTTTACGATTTCCAGGTCATCCCTAGATTTATTGTGCAGATTTTTGGTATTAACGAACTTAGATTCGCAAAATCCAATATCTGTTCACCGTTCGTTAGCCCTCGACCGGTCGAGGTTTTCCTACGCTTCCACTACGTTCCGGTGCTTGAGGAGGGAGGTTTTTTTTTTTATTTGCCCGCCTGCAGCTGTACAGTGCCTGGGCGAACCCGCTGGCTGGCAAGTACATTTTGCGCGTGTGTTTTTTCGCTAACGAGGCTGCACGAGGATACCATTAGTTGGTAGGCAGTACAGTCAATATTGGGTTTATATTTTACATTCGATGAAGAAATTATGTTCATCCGCAGCCCGGCGAGAAGAGTTGAAAAATATGGATCGTTTGCGTGAGGAGATTAACTCTCTCGTTCCGTTGAAATGAATCGCACACTTACTGCGTTCACCAGCAGCGCCTTTTCATGGATATCATGATTTACGTTATGCAAACAGGCTTATACCTTAGAAAAGGATATGAAATTGAAGCCTCCCGTCCACAAACAGCGCTAGCATAGGAAAGTGTGCTACAAAAATAGGTCCAGGTAATTTATTTTCCGTTTCCGGTGGTATTTTAGTATCGACTTCATCCCTACCTGGCCCAACTTGCCGGTGTCGGTTATTTTTGACGGCGTCGCATGTCAGCGAGTAATTAGACCACAAAGCTTCAATTAACCAGTCACACGAAAATCAATTTTCGATATGATTCATAGTAATAGATTCAGTGCGAGCTGCCAGTAAAATCAATGTTTTCTTCGCCCAGTGGATGCCAAAGAATAATTATAAGGGGCGTAGTTGACGACAACGCAACACGATTCCCTCGCGTTTGTTATAGCTTAACAATAGTAAGCTGAAATGGGAAAACACTTCCAAAACCAATGCACAATGGGACTGTTTTGAAGAAAAATAGCTCGTATCATTGCGAGCGAGTTACCAAAGAAAACGCGCGGTGCACTCTTTGCGTAACTACACTATCGATTTTTTCTTCTATCGCACCAACCTTGTTTTACAAACCCTCCCGGTAAATGGTTTCGCCTTCGCTATAGTGGCGGCTAATTTCCGGAGCATTTTTCCCGACTTCAGCCCGACCAGCGTCGTGGTGCTGCGTTTTCCTAGCCCGAGAAGAAAGCTCCCGAGTCCGTGCTTACACGCTGGGGCAGGAGCATGGCAAGAAACAACCGTCCTTCAAAAGACTGCAGCCTTTCATCCTATTCATATTTATTTTCATTTTATTTAAATTTCCTTCCTCCCGGTGGGCGTTTCCTGCTGCAGCTCGTGCCTTCTGCCGCCCCGCGTCACGACCGCATTTTTCTTGGGCTTGTACCGATGGAGCAAAAAAAAAGAAAAAGAAGAAATACCTTTCGAAAAAGCCGGCGGTGTCCCAGCGTTCCGTGCCGTCACGGTATGGCGTTTCTGGTTTCGCCTTGCCTTTTGCCGTTTTCCCGCAGCACGGCTCCGGCTCGTTCCGCTCGCAATGTTTTACATAAATCTCAACTTCGCCCGCTCAAATGACTGAAAAACCGCAGCAAACGCCCCACATGGCAGGTGCTGCCAGGACAGCGTTTATTGTGCTTTACAAGCCTAAACCGCTAGCATCATTTTCCTTCTCGGCGTTTTCCGGCTGCCCGGAACCGGGGCCGGCACCTTACACACATCGACCATCGTTTCCTAGGGCCTCGTATGGGGCGGAAGCTCGTCTCGGCAGCGAAACCAGCCGAGCCATCTAGCGAACACACGGGCGGAAGACGCCACCACGCGACATAGTCACAGTCAAACCGCAGCGCCGCGTGTAGCGGAAAGCCATCCTTTTAATGAAGCAAAGGGAAAAATTAAGAACGCAAATATAACCCGGCGGCCGGCAGGAAGACGCTGTTTAACATATTTCCTCATTTTGGGCTCATTTGTTACACTGGTTCCCGGGAGGGCTACTAAGTGGCCGAGTAGAGAAATCTACGGCAACATACGGACGAAAAACCCGTCTTTCTTTAAGTCACCCAATTTTTTTTTATAGTGGAAATATTCCTCTAGTAAAAACACACATTTAAATTAATAAGGGAAGTATTAACCAATGTCTCGTTCCTTGGTTGATGTTGAAATATATTCTTGAAGCACAATCTTTTGAACAAAGTGATCTTAACAAAACTAAGTAGAAGTAATCGATGCTAACTACTTCTTTATTGCGTTAACTGAATGCCTGAAATAGATGCTGAGTAAATCGAGCGAACGGAAGGGAAAGAAATTATACCAATTAGTTAAACGAACAGCTAATGCCAGCTGCAGACAGGGGAAGAAAAGCATACTACACCATACCATTATCGGCCTTTCGGGCGCTCCTTACGGTGAAGCAAAAACTTACTTTCATCGACCAAAAAAAAAAGAAAAATAGAAGGATAATTAATTACACGCGACGAGATAAAATTGGAAACCTCCCACGCGCTGCCGGGGGAAAAATCAGACATAATGTTGCTAATAGAGTGAACTCGTGAACGGTAGAGCCGGCCGGATGGAGCGCTGTTGAGGCATTTTTAAGTTCATTATGAAGAATGCATAAGCGCCCAGCGCTGGCAGAGCTTTTCGGTTCGGTTTCTCGAACCAACACCGGCCGACATTTTACGTCCACTCAGAAAAATCATGTCCCGGGTAGCAGTAGGATGCTGGCCGAGGACAAGGGCTATGAATAGACCGAAAGGATTGACACAGTTTGAATTTCAATTGGAAAAATGTAACCCACGTCACGTTTGCCCGCAAACACGACCCCGGGAAAAACAAACCAATCGCTTCTAACCGCCCTGCCTCCCGGGCTCTTGTTTTTTTTTTTGTCCACTCCGTCAAGACCGTAGCCGATTATGTTCCTCTTTGCGGTACCAGTTTCCCAAAGCCATCCGGACGGACCGGAATAGCCGGTCGTTTTCTCGGGCGGATTTCGATTTTGCGAATGTGAATCGAATGCTTTCCAATTTGGTTTCTGCTCCCCCGAACGGTTAACGGTTGTGTCGTGGTTGGACCGGCGTGCCAGGGAATTCGGCTCACACGTGGCTGCCGATTCCCGGTGGAGCTGGTCGACCCGTGGTCCATTTTCGGGAACATATATGTGTGGGTGTGTGTTTCATCTCCTGCCGCCTCCACGCCCCATTGCCAGATCTTAATCAATACCGGGGACCTGCTGCTGGTGGTCACGATCGTCGTCTAGCCGCGGCTAGACGACGGTCACATCCTTCGTGGCTCTAGACAACAATATCCTCTCGTTTGGGCTTTATGGATTATTTTTATTCCCCTTATTATGATCAACAAAATTTTTTATTGCCTATATGTGATCTGCCCGGTCCGTGCGCGATAAACCCCGAACGGGGGACGGACAGAAAGGCAGCCAGTTAAAGTTGCGCTTTTCCCGAGATCCATCTTGATGGTCTTGGGGTTGCTTTAAGTATTGCCAAGAAATTGCCAAAGAATTTGGTTGGCATATGAGGTTAGCGTTAGGATGAAAATTCAACCTCGACCAGTACGACATTTTTGCAATATTGAAGATGGATAGAAAGCATGATTCCTGTGTATGTTGACTGAAGCTAGTTCTTTCTTTTTTTTAATGCTAGTCCCATTTTATATGTTTTCATTGATTTGAAAATTTAGTGAATACTTCATTTGAGTTTTGGATGAAAGGCGTTATTTTCAGTTCAAGAAATCTTTTGAACATCCATAGCTATATCCGTGTGCCGACATGTCCACGCACTGATCCACTGTGATTCGTCCCGTGTGTGAAACGCGCCCTTGTAGACCAAGCGTCAACGGACGCCTCGTCTCTAGGGGAGTTTGTCATGCTGTTACTCGAATTCCTCAATTCCCTCCTGAGAGCAACCACGTTTACGCTCCCGGTGACAATGATTAATATTCAGTAAGCGTCCGTCTGCCCGAATGCGAATGCTAGACCATCGGCCTGTACAACGAAAATTGGTAGCATTAGGTGAGTGTGGATCAGATTTGATGGGCACGCCATGTACGGTTTTAATGGTACGCGTGTAAAACAGCAATATCTCAATCTCGTGCGAGTGCTTCCGAAATGGACATTCCGTGGCCGGGCCGTAGCAAACCAAGCGCGTCCAAGAGACAGCAGACCTGACAGTGATCAATGTGTAGTGGACGGCAAGGCAGCGCACCCATCGTTCGCCATTCGAGTTTCTCAATCACTTCGGTAAATATTTGGCCAAGAAAACTTTCCTCTTTCGACGACGGCTGCGCGCCTCGCACAAATTGCTAGATCACCGTTGAATAATTGGTGTAATTGAATAAGTTTTTAAATAAATAAACAATTTGGCTCCCCCCTTGTATCCGTTGGGTGCGTTCGCTTCCTTCGTTTCAGCCGCGGAGCGGGTGTAAGATGAACTCCACTTAGCGCCAGTCACTTTACACTCATCGGTTACTTTGGCACCAGCTGCTCCCCGGTTCGTCCGCGGGCCGCGGATCCCGAAGGCTGGGGCGCAACTTTCCCTGAAATAATATTATTTAATTTAATTAAGTTTACAATTATTGTTCCTTCGCTGCTTCGGTACCGGTAAAACCGCAGCCGCGCACGAATGCGACGGAGAACGTTAAGATGGCGCACTCGAACGTAGGAATTCCTCGTCGCTTGGATGGCGCTTTTCGATCACGTGTCGGTAAAAGCAATTTGCTGGGACGAGTGCGCGCGGTTTTTGGCGAAAGTTTCGTCTTCTCGCGCAAGAAGACAAGGCGCCTGTAACGGACGCTTTGATGAAGGGGCGGGTACCGTTTGCGCGAATATCGAGGACACGAGCAGACACGATCGTACGAAGGGCAGGTGGCGTGAAGGTAAAGATAACAACCTTTCCGAAGGCATCCCTTCCACCAAAGGTATATCCATCGACCATCGCGAAAAAGCCGCGGGATAGGTGTGTACGTACGTTCGATCGGGTGGCGCCAAAGTTTTATGTTATTCCACCGCAACGCCCGTGCCGTGCCCGACACGGCAAGCTGTTTGCCATCGCCGCTCGAGCATAGGTGAGAATGTATTTAAACTTTCCCATCATTAAATTGTCATTTTTATCTCGGGAACGTTAATACAATTTGAAGCGAATTTATTCTCGCTCCCCCTCCCCTTTTGCTCGGCCGGCGAAGTGTGTGAAGCAACTGGCGCTTCGTTGGCAAATATTGCGAAATTGTGCTGCCGTGTGCTTTTATGCTCGTGAAACTTTTCCACGGTAAGACACTCGCGGCACACTTGAGTTTGGGATTAAATTGGAGGAATGTTGGTTGATTGGATAGAACCGGCATTTGCTAGGTTGGTGTGCAGTCTATAAAGAACCTGTAAGTGTTTGAGTGTGCTTGAAGTACGAAAACCGACACTATCCTTAGTTTCTTTATTTGACGATGAGGACATCAAACGTACTTGACACATACTAATAAAGAGATTAAAAGTTGTGGTTGCACTTCACTTTAAAATGGAACGGTTCTTAGAAACTGAATTGGTTTCGTTTAAATCGCGAGCCAAACATAATTACTCTTCTTTGAGTGTAATGGTAGCCACACACGGAAACTTCAAAGCAAAAAAATAAAATTAAAAAACAATGTTTCTTAACCTCATGTAGATTGAATGTTAGGGAATTCAGTTTGTTTTTCCAGTCATTGTAAGCTAAATGGATTTTGTTAGCTTTTTTGACTTTCCTGTCACAAATCCCTGTCCACTCACCTCGCGCCCCTCGAACGACGGTGGGAGGGGGAGAGTCGAAAAAAGGTCAACGAGGTGCTTGTGCAACACGAAGCCCCGTAACGCCACGTCGACGGTGTCTGTCAACGCTGCCATTCGGCCGCTGCTGCTAACTGCTTTTCGCTGCCAAACACATTTCCGGCTGACGTGTCTGGCTGAATTTTACATTCCCACTAACAATCTATTAACTCCGGACGCCCCCGGGGACGCGCCATAATCCGGGCCCCGTTTAGAGCTCCGCCTGACAATCGTCAGTTAACATGCAAACAAATCGCGACCGAAAAACCGTGCCGTACAACAAACGGACTAACAAACTCGATCAACACACTTGCCTTTCGAGCGGCACTCGTGATACTTTTGACGGGAGGGGGGAAGGAAAAAAAACAGCAACCAGAAAGTCAGCAAAGACTAAAGTCCCGGGACCGGAAACAGCAACCGAAATGTGAATCCACCACCGAATGCCTCGTCGAACCGGCCTCGATGGGCTCTGCAAAATTCATCCAACAACATTCGGCCCTCGTCAGCGCGTTGCAATGCGCCCACACTGGCGCCCACGTACTAGTAAATTCTTCCCAAGGTTTCCGGTGCGGGGCCCGGTGTCTGTAGGCCCGTGAAAACGAGTCCTTGTTGGACGCAGGCGGCGCTGGTGCATTCGGAAATCGGAGCTCGACAGCCCGTCAGGATGGTTTTGTTTATTTGCTATCGGGTTTGTGCGGGAGCGCCAATATTTACCAGCCGGAAGCCAACCATTTATGGAGCACCGTGCCAACAGCCAGCACATACGCCAGCCATAACCCGCTGAGGCCGTCTGTTTCCCGGGTTCGGGTTTCTGCGGAAGTTTGATGTAGCTAGCCCGGGGGAGGACTGACTTCGAAAAACGAAGGTATCGATTTATTAAAATTTCCCTCGCACTCGAGTGGTGGGTCGTGTTTGGCGGAGGATTGCTCCGTTTGCCTTTCGTCATTTACCTAATCCTCGGATTCCGCTCTCTTCACTCTCCCCCCGCCCAGTGACGTCTTTTCCAGTGCGATCAATCCGCCCGCGATAGGGAATGGTGTCGCGGTAACACCTACTCCACGATTGAATCGAATCGTTTCTCGGCTTCCCTGGCCGTCGGCCTCCAGCTTTTCCCCTGCCGCCGTCGTCTGCGGGGTTAAAGATTTAAGTAGGTAAGGAAAATTGATTCCAGCTCCCACAAATTTGTCCCGCTGCCGATGGGCGTCGCTCGAGCGTTCGCAACGCATGCCGCAAATCCTTCCGTCGCCTGTGCCGTGGCAATCCGGCTCCCATAAAGTATTAATGAGCGCGTAGAGCGAAGTCTCACGATAAATTCCATGATAAATGACACCATTTACCATAAATTATGGGCATTTCGTACTGTTCATAATTCTCGAATCTCTCTCGCTGCTACGTTCCCTCGCCTGCGACGACCAGATCCTTAAAGACGGGCACGCGGGCGGGTTCGTGGGCGAGAGCCGTTGGTATGGAGAAGCCCCATCCACTCCTCCAGTGTTTTTTTAGAGCCTTTCCGTGGGCCCGTTAGGATACTGCACTCACCCCTCGGTGCGGGAGAAAGAACAGCCGAGCCATGATGTGCTACCGGTAAATATGGAAAATAATAACGTGCCTTGAACTGTACCTCAAGGTTCCGGGGGTGCTACCGGGCGTGCACTTGGCAAGATCGGAAGTATAAAACAAACGCATGGCAGACAGCATGTCTCCCCTCCAAGGAACAATGGGAGTTGAAAGTTTCGAAAGGCATACGGGAACTTTTAGAAACGATTAGAAACATCTAGCAGATTGCTTTCGTGAAACGTTGGGGGCATAAATAAGGAGCCGTAATGATGGCTGCTCACCGCCAGGCAAACTGTCGTTTTTCCGTTCCAATTGTGCAGGTGATTGTGGATTATGAATTATCGCTTGCCTTCGCACGCCATCGAAGCAGATGGTGCGGGCAGCACGAGCTCCGTGTTGAGCCATGCAATGGGGTAATGAAAACTGCCGCCTGTGAAGGTGGAAATTTTGCGGACAGAATGAAAAACATTTCCGTTTGCTCTCCTGCCGACGTCGGTGAACATTGGTGAAGTCCAGCGGCCTGTGGCTCCAGGAGCGTGTAGCGGGTCAGCAGGTGAGCAATTGTTTCCCACCGTGGGTTGGAAAATAAATCCTTCCAAAACATCGGAAATGGCAGCAGCAGCAAGACCCTAGTTTGGCCCGGGGTAAACCCACTAATAACAGTTATTTTTCTCCGCCACCATTGAGGTTGTGCTCTTTGGTTTTCCCATTTCTTTCCCTTTTTGCTTCCAGTGTTTTTGCTCCTGTGGTCAGGCAAATGGTGTACGATAAACGACCCAAACCGTTGCTCCATTCGCTTGATGCTCTTATCCTGATGTTTCCCGAAAAAAAAAACAAACCAATTCCTCGGAAAAAGGCGAGCAAAGCACACCCACACACATAGGCGGGACATGGAACTAAAATGTATTTGAGCAAAATGATACACAATGAGCACACGAATCGGTCTGTCTTTTGGGTAACCTAGTCTAATATCCATCGAAAACCCTCACCCCAACCAATCGATTTGTGCCAAAACCACGGAATATCCTTACGGGAGCCACGGCTAAAATGGTCTCCACCCGCGGCCAGCGCTCCCGCGTTAGCTTTTGAAGGATTTAGTTTTATTGAATTTTATCACGCAGACTCGTTTAACGAAAACACGTTTTTGTAGTTGCGGGGCTTTTTTTCGTCCTCCATCACCCTCGGTTCCTTTCTGTCTGTATTGAACTACCACTCACGCTTAATCCTAGTTCGATCGACCCGTTGGAAACATTCAATAGCTCGTCCAGCTCGCTTTGAGAATTGAGTATTTTGGCAGCTCATCTTTCTTCATTTTTTTTTTGTAAAATCAGGAAAATGGTAAACGAATGAGAAATGCCAAACGTGAGCGCTTCGTGTGATAGGATCGAAGTTTACCTCAAGCATTGTGTGAAAATAAATTACTAAAAATGTAAGGCACCTAAAATATTGTCTGCATCATCGCCAATGAAATCGTCTTCATTCCTGCATTTTGAAACTTTCGAAGCAATTCTCCAAAGAAAGTTCAATAGTTTTTCTAGTTTTAAATTTGGTTTTATGAATTTTCATAAAAATACTTTTATATTAATTAATTTTCTCAAAGCGATTGGAAATATGGACGCTTTGTTGATGTTGTGCACACGAAGATTCACCTCGGAGCACTCCTCGAGACAGGCGTATTGAACACCGACTTGAGGGCAATGTTGGAGAATTCCAAGAGTAGTCAACTATTTGGGTTTTCATCAACTACTGATTTATTGGTTCAATTTTCGATTCTTATATAGTAATTCTGATTGACAAATTTTCCTTAGTCGACATAATTGCTTACATGTATGTGGCCGTGTTGGTCACCGCTGTCGGCGACTTTTTACCAGCATGTGCATATTTCCTACATTTGTATGCGCCGTTGTCGGCGTGCCAAGCATTGCTTGGTTCTGCTGCGTACATGCATTTTGCTTACTAGCGCTTATTTTGGATAGATTTTTATTTGCCTACATTTCCGTCAGCGACATCCCCGCCCCCGTAATTCCTCGCAGAGGGGTTACAATTCGTGTTCTTCAGTGGGCCTAAAGGGTGGTGGGTCTAAAGTATGGCTCACTCTTTCTTTCATCCTGATAGCTACATATGCCGCTATAATTGCGACACAAATTGTGCCAATTATGCATGTTATAATTATCTTAAGCGTTACATTATCTCCTTTTTCCACTTCTTTTCTCTCTTCTTTTGCTTTGTCGGATAGATCTTCACGTGATGGTTTGAAATACGTTCTGAACGTTTCAAACTTTCCCTTGAATGTTGGGAGTATTTCAAGTGTTCTTTTTTGAATTTTGCAGTCCTGGGACAGATTTATCTCAACAACGAAATCTACTTTCTGCGCTTCCGTGACCGGGTCGAATTGATATTTTTTGCTTCTTGTTTTTACTGTTGGCTGTAAGATCAGCGTCCCTGCTTTGGATTGCCTTTATATCAAGGCTTCGCTTCTTCCCCCAACGCGGATTGTGCAAATTTTCGGTATTATGTTTCACTGCGTGATCGACGGTTTTGGTATAGTTAGTTCCTTTGAAGCTTATATGTTTTTCTGCTGGCCGAAAGCTCTTATCGCCCCGAACCTCTAGTACCGCTAGTTTCACGGTGGGCTTGGTAATCTCACTCTTTCCTACTTTAATGCGCGCTGAGCGCGTTTGTCCATCTTTTCCCTTGAATACCTCGCAAATTATGTCTTTGATCCACCTTCCCTTTCGTTGCTCGTCTGGGAAGGTAACAACGTCACCTATGGACAATGGCTTGGCGGGGTCTCTCCACTTTTCCCGTTTGGAGAGTTTCGGAAGATACTCTGTTATCCACCGTTTCCAATATTCCTGCACAATTGCTTGCGCCTTTTTCCAGTCAGATATGGTTGCTTCAGCTTTCGTGATGTCTGAAATGTTTGGTTCAGCTTCCCCTGAACAGCCTAACAAGAAATGAGCAGGTGTTAAAGGCTCGTCATCTTCTCTATTCAATGGGATATGTGTTAGTGGCCTGTTATTAGTCAGAAATTCTATCTCTGTCAAGACGGCTCTAAGCACGTCCTCCCTATAACTGTCGGCGATCGGAAGAAGACTTTTTATTTCGGCTACCATTCTTTCCCACGAGCCACCAAAGTGGGGTGCGCCTGGAGGATTGAATATCCAATTGATGCTCTCGGAGGCGCATCTTTCTTGAAGTCGTCGAATTTCATTATCAGCACCTACGAAATTGGTGCCGTTATCGCTATATAGCGAGGACACTTTTCCTCTTCTATGCTGCATATTTTTAAGGCAGCGTATGAATGCGTCGGAACTAAGATCAGACGCAATTTCGATGTGGATGGCTCTGGTCGTAAGACACGTAAATACCACGCCCCACCTTTTCTCTGATCGTCTTCCAATTGTCACTAATAAAGGACCAAAATAATCAACTCCTGTATGAGTGAATGGTTTCTGATACACAGCGGTTCTACACTCTGGCAAGTCTGCCATCATTGGTGGTGTCGGTTTAGCTCTTTTTATTTTACAAAACTGGCATTTCATAACGACATGTTTCAAAGCTGCTCGTATATCGATTATCCAGTATTTTTGACGTAGAGCTGCTAATACAGATTCTGTCTTTTGATGGATATATCTTTGATGGTATCTGGCCAAAATTAAGTTAGTTACGTGGTGCCCTTTAGGGAGGATGATGGGAATTTTTGTATCGTACCTCAAGAAGGCTACGTTTTCTAATCTACCCTTTGATCTCATTATTCCTTCGTCTCCCAGTATTGGGCAAAGACCGCGAATCGAGCTATTGTTGCTAATCGGGGTTTGTAATGAAAGCTGTGTCATTTCCGTGGTATAATGTTCCCACTGGGTTTTCTTCAGAAGAAGAACTTCTGCATTGTTTAGGTCATCGGTAGTGATCGTTGCACTAAAGTTCGATCCTGTTGCTTTCGCTCTTAGCCATTCAATGTATTTCATACCTATTGCTAATGCTCGTTTGAGCTTGTTCCAGTCGGAGCACCAGTCAACGTTAATGACGCTCCAGTCTTTTCTTTCTAGCGTCTTTACTGTGTGCACTGGTCTTATTTCCTCAAATTTTACTTCATTTTTTGCCATTCTTTGTGACGCTCTTTCGAGCTGTTTTGGCACTTTATTGGGAGCGGGTTTAACCTCAAACTCCTCGGTCGAAAAGTAACCGCACATAACTTGCTTCCTTGCTTTTTCTTCTTCTTCCTTTTTTTCCATGATTGTAAATAAGTTACAGTCATCCCTTTTTGCGTCACTTCCTCCAAATATTACCCACCCAAGTCGGGTTTCTTGAGCAATCGGCTCATATTCTTCACCCTCGCGGAAGTCAAATCCATGCGCAAGGTGAGAATGCGGCAATCCAAGTAAAACTGTTGGGATTGCATTTTTATATCCCGCAAAGTTCAGCCCGCGTAAGTGCTTGTACTTCTTTTTAAGTTCCTTACTGTCAACTGTTTGCAGCGGAAGATCAAGTTCCTTCACGCTTCGTAGACCCTTTACGTCGAAAACGCGTTTATTTGTGCCCTCGAGCTTCAGGTGAATCGTTTGGCTATTTGATTCTTCCTGAACGTTTCCGTTAGTCCACGACAAAGTTAGTGGTTTTTTTGGCCCGGTTATATTCAATTTTTTTCTTACGCTATCTAAAATCAGACTGGTAGAAGAACCGGGATCAATGAAGGCGTATGTGTGCTCTGTTTTACCGTTGCCTCGTAGGCTTACAGGGATAATTTGATAGAACAGCTGATGCCTGCCGTGGTGGTGATTCACTCTGCGCGGAGCATCTCGCGCTTGCCACTCGGCGGTTTCATTCCTGTGCAGGGCGGTGTTATGTTTTTTCCCACACCCGTATACCCTGCATTGTGGGGGTAGCCGACAATTTTGTGCGTTATGATTTTTAAGTGCACAGCAATTAATACAAATGTTGTTTTGTGACAGTGTGCGCAATTTCTCACCGACTGTCTTGCCATTTAAATATTTGCAATGCAGCGTGTCATGGGGAAGACCGCATAGCATGCATTTTTTTCCTCGTTGGTTGATTCTGCCCTGTGCGTGATGCGGATTCACGTGATGGGTACTACTTTTGAACCCTCCTTCGTTCGCTACCAATAGCGTTGCTAAATCTTCTGTTGGTTTTAACCACTCCGCAAATTTTATAAGTGTCTTTGGTTTTGCCTCTTCCAGAAGGGAATCGGATAACCATTTGTTCCTCAAATCGACCGGCAGCCTAGCAACAAGATCTTTCAAGAGTCTCTGATCGTTGAGATACTCTCCCTGATTTAGCATCGTCATGTTATCTATCAGATCGTGGAGGGCATTTGAAAATCTAATAAATGATGCCGGGTTATCTAGGGACGGATTTTTCACGGCCAGTAGTTCGTTTAACAACGAAGTATAAATGTTGTCCGTGTTTCCGTATAATCTTTCAAGGCGTTCAATAATTTTCCCTACATTATCTGGGTTTAGCATCAGTCCGCTGACTGAGCGTAGCGCATCCCCCTTTAAGTATTTTTGCAGCCTGTTCAAGTTCTCCAAATCCGAAAAGTTACCTTCGCGTGTGGTTTTCTCGTAAATGCTTTTAAATCGAGGCCACATGTTGTAATTACCGTTAAACTCTGGAAGCTCGGAAAGGGTCGTTTTGTCGTTCTTTAGCGACCATGAATCTATCATTTGTTTAATACTCTCCGTTAAAAGCTTTACGTCCTCGGTTGCAGATGGCATTTGACAATATCTCTCCGATTCATTTAGAAGGCTCATATTGGCCTTTTCTTGTTGTCTCTTAATTTCGTCTTGGAGCTTCCCTAGCTCTTCTTCTATTTTAAGTTTCTGCTCCCTTTCTTTTTTCTCTTTTTCTGACCTATCTTGAAGCAACTTCTGCGTTTGCTGAAGCGCTTCCCTGCTTTCATTTTTCTCAGTTTCTATCAATTTACACTTAGGGCAAACATAGTTCTTAGGAATTACTCTCAAGCTTAGGCACGCTTGATGGAGAAATCTATCGCATTCTATGCAGTGAACCATTTTCCCTGTGCTATCAGCCTGCGTGCATATCTTACAATTCCCGTTGGGATTGTGCTTAAAAACGAACTCCATATTACTTACGATTCGTTACACTGCTAGAAATGGTGACCTTGCCTTGATGACGTCACTCGCTGCTCTTCGTTGACCACCGCCGGGAACTGGCGTCTCGCGCCGGCCCTTGAGCTGATGGGGTTCGACCGTCCGTCGATTCCGATGCCGTCAGCTTGCGCGCTCTCTTCCTCGCTGCTGACGCTGCTACCTGCTTCCTCACTCGCTGTCCTGGAGTTGCTGGGCACGCACCTCGTCGCACACACTGCTGGTAAACTTGCTGATCTGGCACTGATTTCAGGCTACTCGTTGGCTTCACTGTTAATGTTTCGGCGGAATGTTTTTTACACGTTTTGCGTTATGTCGCCGTGTATTTTTGTCAGACGCCGTTTCTGACCACTGTTTTTTACCGTTCGCGCTCACTTTGTCGCACTAAAATTCCGTCTCTTTTACGCACTTCTAACTGATGCACTTGTGGAGCGTTGCACTATATTTTGGCTGGTGCGCGGAGTTACCACCTACCACCTGCTTCGGCTGTCGCGATCGTCCGTCGATCCGAAAGGGTCAGGCTGGGGTGATCGTCCGCGGCTTCCAAACTTCCGTTCTGCTTGCCTTGCAGAGTTGATCAGGCCGAGCTTGCGCGCTCCGACCTTGCCTTCCTCGCCTTCCACCGCCGGGAGCTGGCGTCTTGCGCCGGCCCTTGAGCTGGTGTGCGTCTATCTCCAATATCACGCCGGGAGCTTGCGCGCTCCGGCTCTGCTTTCCTCGCTTCTCACCGCCGGGAGCTGACGTCTTGCGCCAACCCTTGAGCTGGTGTGCGTTGGGCGTTTCCGATATCGGCTGGGCAACCGTCCGTTACCTGCGACCGTCCGTCGCTCCTCAACCGTTGTTCGATGGAACGCTGGGCTGGTGGTGCACACGAGGGTTAACCTCGGAGCGGTTAGCCGTGTTGTGAACACACGAAGATTTACCTCGGAGTTCTTGCGTTCTTTCTCGATGCGGCTTGTGGTGCACACGAGGATTCACCTCGGAGCGGTACTTGCCGTGTTGCAAACACACGAGGATTCACCTCGGAGTTCTGGTGCGACGCACACGAAGATTAACCTCGGAGCGGGGCGCAATGTGTAGGAATTCTCCGTTGTGAGGGGTTAAGTCCTCTCTGGAGCCACCATTTGTTGTGCACACGAAGATTCACCTCGGAGCACTCCTCGAGACAGGCGTATTGAACACCGACTTGAGGGCAATGTTGGAGAATTCCAAGAGTAGTCAACTATTTGGGTTTTCATCAACTACTGATTTATTGGTTCAATTTTCGATTCTTATATAGTAATTCTGATTGACAAATTTTCCTTAGTCGACATAATTGCTTACATGTATGTGGCCGTGTTGGTCACCGCTGTCGGCGACTTTTTACCAGCATGTGCATATTTCCTACATTTGTATGCGCCGTTGTCGGCGTGCCAAGCATTGCTTGGTTCTGCTGCGTACATGCATTTTGCTTACTAGCGCTTATTTTGGATAGATTTTTATTTGCCTACATTTCCGTCAGCGACAGTTGAAATAAACGCTTTCTGATTCTAATCAGCAACGAGTGTTTTTGTTCGTAAGACGTTCAGCTTTCCTGTCATTTCCCTTCACCACCGTCCCTCTATTTCATGTCATTTGTCCGCGCGTAATGAAGTTTCCAAAACAAACGCAGAAACGCTTCACCACCTACCTCGCTACATAATTGGACCATGTGATCGTTTCGGAAACACTTCTACTTCTTTCGTCCTGCGACTCGTCCTATTAGTGTAAACGTCCCTGCGTGGAAGGTAAGCCTTGCCTTGACGACCGGAGTATGGTGCTGATTAAACTTTAATGCAATAATTAAGTTCTATCAACTCCGATTCACTTAGCCGATGACGATGTCGTTTCCTCGGACGCACGGACGCCGTCAGCTACGATATCTATTAAATTTTCAATATCATTCCAAATCCAGCCAACGACCTGCTTTCTCTTCAGCTGCTCCGTCTCCGGCTGGGCGAACATTGCAGGCAATCCAATTGGACATTCATACCCATCGTCCGTCGGTGTTCAGACATTGTTGTCGTTTCGTTGAAACGCTCAATCCTTAAAGCCCTTCACCGTTCCGTACTGGCATGAATCCTTCCAGGAAAAAGAAATCGCCAGGTACGGTCAAGAAATGTTTATTTTTATGTGTCTGTTCTTGCCAGTCCTTCTGCAACGCTAGGATTGTTGAGGCATATGAACAGACACGTCTCTAGCACTTTCATTTATTGAGAGTCTATGTAGCCTAGCAATTAGACTTTAGTAAGGACATTCCACGCCTATGGCGAAAGGTTTTAGCCCTGTTTTCCTCGCAAAGAACGGCCGAATGTTTCCATTCCGAACCATCAGAGCATAACTGTCCCTTGAAAGAGAAATAAAGCAAGACTCACGCAATAATGCCTGAAAGGTACCCGTGTCTTGCCATACTTCCAGCACAATTCAATATGGCACCTGGTTCATTGTCATTTTCTCCACCATAGCTGAGCCTTTGGAGACTTTACTGCGTCACCGTAGCCGCAGCATAAATGAAGCACCATATGCGACGAAGCTGGTTCCAACCGAAAACGAGACTTATAAAAAGTGCTGTAGCATAGCGTAGAGAGTTTGCCAATATTAAACTCCAGCGTTTGAACACTGTTGTGTAATCGTACATAAGATTTCGAAAAAGTGACATTAATTGGTAGTACCTACGCAGGTGGCAGTAAATGATTAGAAAGTAAATGAAGATGCTCGGAGGATAATTGATACACATTTTTGGCAATAATTGGATGACTTATTTTCATCCATAATATTCGCTTCGTTAATCTAGGATTTTAAAACTATTGCCATCGTAAAAACAATCAACAGTTGCTCTACAACGAACATCGAATATTGTTTGTGCTTTTAAGTCAAAAAACCACTTTGAAACGATAAGGATATGCAAACGCCAACTGAATAAGCATTCATAAAATTGTTTACTATTCAAAATAATTGAAGAAGAACAAAGTATAAAAACTAACGAGCTGCTTCGTTGATCATTTGCCCACCAGGCAAATCGTCTTCGACTCGCATGGTGCCTACTCACCGAAGCTGCTCCGTTAGCTGACTATGGACCGGGCGCTGGCACAAAGAAAAATCCAATTGAGTCCACTGCGTTCAAACCCACAAACTGCAGCTTAAATGCAGTGAAACCAACGAAGGCATGTGGAATAAATTGCTAGCAGGAAAAATAAAAATAGAATGATAAATAAATGAGAAAAAAATTCCTGTTCCCAGAGTAAAAAATTGGTTCAAAACTACAAACAGCATGCAAAAAATAATTATAATGGATGCAGATGAGCAGAACTGCATGTAGAAGTTTCGGCGTCCATGAATGCGGGACTTTGCAGCGGGACCGATAAAAAATATGCAGCACATTGGGAAAATAACCAAAACAGAAAAATAACAACAAAAAAGCAATGTATAAAGAAATGGTCAAATAGGATCAGGATAAAATATAGTAAGCGCTGCATCTTTTTGCCGACGAAAAAGTGGAGCTGCCGGCCCGTACCTCCACTGGCGAACGTGGGGGACAAAAGGGGACGCTGCGAACGCGGTGAGCTTTATGCAGAATTCAGAGAATACACATACATATTCATGGGACCAGCGGCCAACGGTTGGGCAGTTCATTGGTTCCCGCTGCTTTCGGTAGCGGGACCGGCTCCATTGAATTTTCGGTCAGTAGTTCTGCAATGAAAGTGCCGCATGTTCCTCGATCTCGCTGGACGTGATGCATGTTTTTGTGCCGGCCCGGGAATACTCCAACAACACGCTGAACAATAGAGCGGAAGTGTGGTGGTAAAATTAGCTAACCGCAGGCACAAGTTGCAATAGTTTTCTTCGAGTTGCGGAACCGGAACCACCTGCGTGGCGATGCGCTGCGATGGACGGAGTGGTGGAAGGATCGTGTTGCATTATTTTGATGTTTCGTACGACAATGCAGCGTGGTAAGGCTTTGTGGTGCATCAAATCATTTCCCGTGGAAAAGCATATAGTTGATTCGTATCAAGCGCAGGTGTAAGCACCGAAACCACTCAATTGAGAGTGCTCGAGCTAGCCAATTACTTATCATCCCTTCCTCCGTTGAGACATTGTTCCAGGGCATTGTTGCGATATTTTGTGGAGCGTAGAGGTTTCGCTTATTGGTTGGAGCCTGGTTTACTTTATATAGAACTAAGGGTCAAAGATAAATACGCATTGGAACCACAGGAACCAACATTCGCTATAATACTCCAAACTCCAAATACCACAAAAAGTGAAAGGCTTTCTCACAAAATTGCAAATTGTTGTTGCACCATCATTATGATTTAATAGTGCGCCGGTAACTTGGAGGTAGAATCAGATAATAAATATTGATCACTAAATTACCCTCGATAAACGACGATATCAAACTCTACCAACGATAGCATTCCGGTTTTCCAATCAATTTACAAAATTAACATGCTCGAATCATTGTAGTCGAGTAAAAATGCTGAAAAAAATCCGTCGCCACTCCTTACTGTCGCTTTTCGTTGTGATATTCGTAACGATGGTCTTTATCTTTAGTTTGGCATTGGAACAAGTGAGAAAATAACTTCAAGCAGGAAAAGAAACAAAAAGAGATGAAATGCAAAACTTCAGTTGTTTCTTGCTCATTTTTTTCTTCTTCGATCTGTATGCCGGATTTCCAAACGTGATCTGCATAACGAATAGCCATCGATCGTCCTCGCTTTGGCTTTGGCAACCATAGCCGTGGCATTCGGCGTCACCGGAACCGTTCTCGCTATCGTTATCGTCCTTGCTATCGCCATTGTAGTCGTCAGGAGCTCGTTCCCGACGGTGTGTTGAAACACGAGCGAAGTCACGAGATTTGCAGCAAGATACGGACGGGAAAGCATCATGCGCTAACTTCCAACGGAGTCGGTTCGGGTCACGGCTCGTTTTCGTGATTGATTTCGATAGATTTAGGTGTCAAAATGTTGATACATACTTATCGCTTCTGTCGAATCTCATTTTCGAGCAAGGCGGGAGCAACGCTTACGTTAAAGTCCTTTTTCCACTCGTTTTCGTCGCTTCAACGAAGCGAGTAGCTCAGTCTGGCGGAAAACAATGAGTAATTCGTTTGAGGCAAACATTTTTTTATGTTCACTAATCGTTTAGACTACCGTTGGTAATTTGATTCTGGTTGTATGTTGTAAAATGTTTGTCCATGTAAAACACAACACAAACGAGTTTTTCAATATACCAGGCGTCTCCATTCTGTCCAACATATTGTCCGTAACCAACCAGGCGTCCCCTTTAAGTAATATTTGCATATTAAATGTGTTTCTTTATTTTTCTAGTCATGAGTTTATTCAAATCAAAATTACATTTCACCGGCTTTAATTATTTTTATCCTCTTGTAACCTTTTTAGAGCTACACATTTGTTTGGAAAACCACGGAGCTCCAATAAGCTTCCTCTTTTTATCCCAACTTTTCAACAATTCCGATCCACATTTTAGAAGGATTTTGAACATAATTGAGTTTTGGGAAAGATTAAAAATTTTAATCGACCAAAGTATTTGTGCTTTGCTAAGAAAGCATGTAGTATCTTAAGATATTAAATGTATATCATCAAACGGGAAGGGGCGTTGGAAAAAAGGAAATTTAATATTGTATATCCCACAGTGATAAAATAATAAAATAATGAAATTCCTTGTCAACATTCAAAACCTTGCAGGAGTTCTTGGAAGGTAGGTCAGTCGTCATATTGTATATGATGATTCCTGTACGGTTCCAAGTACAATAAACAGTTGCAAAGCAAATTTTGCTGGTGGTCGATAATTTACAAGTATACCATGTGATTGTTTCCATTGGTTTGTTGCTGTTGATTACAAATTGAGCCAAGATTAACAAAGCTAGTGCTTTGGAAACAGCATCTAAAATTTGTCAGGAAAAGGAATGCTGACTTCTCTATTGTGAGCAATCCTTGAGCAGATTGCCCGGCCACACCGCAAGAGTTCACGACGAGTGCGGGTTGTTTTGAAGGGCGCTAGAATGCTCGCCGTAGAGCGCACGTCCGTGCTCGAGTGCGAGTGTGAAGCAATTTACTCCACAAACGCGGAGCCAATAGTAGTCAACAAGATGATTATGGCCCAACGCGAGCAAGTCTGTCTGCGATCAGGCATTTTCTACCATTTCCACTGTTTTCTCAACGAGTACGTCTATTACATAGACGACAGTAACGACGATGATGGCGACGACGCCGTTTCCCCGCGCCACAGTGCGTCCATAACAACGTGATTTACTTTCTCGCCACGATACTGCTGGCAATAAAACTTCTCCTCTCTGGTGGCCGCCAGTTACCCCATGAACATTAGAAGATAGTACTAGCAACGGCACGGAATGATTATGTATGAATGGAAACATTTCGCTGGTGTACGAACTCTGGTGGCAGGAACTGCACTGATTCGTTACGTTAGCTATTATTACTGTGCCGTTACTAATGAATATGACCTTGAGAGTTTGTCACATTTCGCAAGAAAGAAAGTAACGAATGATATGATATGTACGTTTCCAATGTCCAACACCTGACAATAACAATAGTAAGAGTGTCTTTAAAGAATGTGTGGATTAACAATATTGAATTAATTAACGAGGCAGGTCAGTTTGATGCAAGATTTAATAAGTGGATCGTGCCAGGGAATTATGCTTAGGTGCTGGATAATTTTTCCTAGCTTCCTAGAACCTGTTTCGTTTTTCGAGAAGAGTTCTTTTGTTTTTGCTACCCATCTAGAGTGCAGGTGATTCTGCACATTAGAACCTGTTCTTTTACAGACCCGAGACCGTTCGCACAACAGGATCTGAAACCATCAGCAAGAAGTGCTGTGAAACCTCATTCGGGCCAGTGAGGAAACGCCCCAGGTGTTCCGAGCGCCAGAACCCTCCCAACAGTGGCATTGGCGTGCTGGCCGCAAGCTTTAACGATGGCGTGTATGTTGGTTATTGGATCGCAACGCATCTACGACTCCAGTGTACCTTACGGCTTGGAGAGTACAATGCCATCGTCGAGGACAGGTTTCGCATAGTTACGTGTTGGTGTTTTCGATGCCGCAGAGACTGTCGCCCGGGAACTGTTCTATCCTACACAAGTGGTTTTGGGTAAGGTCTCCTTTTCTGGCATGTTTGCAGCATATGATTCGGGCAACGCTACGTGAAGTTTGATCGGCCATGAGAACCATGTCGAAGAAAGGTCAGTATTTTTCCCAGAAAGAGTCTTCTTTCAAGGATAAAAAAAAATTTGAACGCAAAGGTCAGTACATTAGCACGAGAATGGCGTTAAGGACCTGAGAGACTTTGTGCTGATGGTAAAGCGGAGACCCTGTCGATAGCGAGATAAGAATGACGATAATAATGATAACACATTTCCACCCTTTGACGGAACAGGCGTCGTTATCATCAAAACAAGACTCGCAACCCTACGCCACTATGCGCTCAGGGTCACCCTATCACGAAGAAATGGGTAAATTTCCCCCGAGAGTGATGGATAGTACGGAAGATGAATGGGCTTCCGTGTTGGCGTCGTTGTTCCGCCCGAGCCATTGTACTGAGGTTGTTGCCTCCGGCTTTCGGATTCCAGTCGGTGGCACACTCAGGTTAGACACAGTCGATGCTGGGGATATAATTTTTCTTATGCTTTTTTGCGCCTCATGTTCATGGTCTTAATGCGCCGCTTTCCATTTATTTAAGCATTTTTTACACAAGTATTGCGAATGATATGTTTGCTGCACTTTGAAATGAAGCTTCTTAACGTGTTTCGTTTAATGGACTATTTTTCTTACGCTTGGTATGTTATAGAATTACAATTGCAATACGGGATTTTTACAATAGAAAACACACAATTTCGTTAGCAGAAACTATGATTTAAAATAATCAAGGCAATAAAAAGAAATAATATTCCATCTTGTTTTCCAAAATCCACCTGCCAGCTGGAACATCTTGGAATGCAGTTTCTGTACTTGAACATCCGCCGAGTACCCGAAATGTCATTCTGTTGGCATTTGAGCCGTATCCAGCTGTTCGTCAGTTTTATCCGCATAAAAGGAAGTTGGCCGCAAGGGCCACGTACTGATTCCGAGCAGTTGCTGATTGCTTAAGACCATCTGCAGAGCGCACGTGCAGCCGCGGCTTGCATCGGAAAACTGTAGATCCCCGGAAGTCTTGGTGTGTGCTCAAGATCACGTGTGGAATGTTTCAATTTGGGCAGATGTGGAAACAAAAGAGTTCCCCTGCCTGCCGCTTCTCCCGGTGGGTTGTAGAAAGCGCTTTCCGTTTTTGCGCTTCGTTCGTGTTGGGAATCCACACGACCGGAAGGACTTGTACACATTCCACATTCAGCTGTCGGTTTTCGTAGCAACTGAAATATCATGCGACTGAGAGACAAGCGCCCCACGGATTAGAGCACTGGACGGGAAAAGACACTGCGCTTCTCGGTTGGGCCAGGCTGGCTCCTTTAGAAATAACCGCGAGACGAAAGCAGTTGTCTGCCGGGAGAGATTTGAGCTCATGAATGTCAATAGAAAATCAGCAAACGGATTTTTTTCAGAACTCCTTTAGCAGTTTTATGTTTCAGTCTGGAATAGAGAGTGTCTTTAATCAGCCAGGGAGTGTAGAATACAGCAGAAGGATGAACTGTTCTACATTTAGGGAACAGGAAATAAGGAAATGTATCATAGTTTATGCATCTTATGCATAGGGGCTTTATGGTGAAGGAATTAATTTTGTTATGAATCACAAAGAGTTGGCTTTTCAAATAAATTAAGAGTTTTCGGTACTTTAGTGTTTAGAACGTTCACTAAACATTAATAAAAATGATCGCTCGTGCTACACATTTTAAACTCATCAGATTATATTGTGGAAGTATAAATGAACTTTTTTAAAGATATTTCCTCTGCACACTCAGCTTATCATCAAATAAAACGTTCTTGGTTTCGTGAGTTTAAAAAATACTCACCAATAGGGGGCTCATGACACGCGAATGATTATGATGCTGTGCAATGCAAGCGTGACAAGCGGGTGAATTTAATTTAAAACTTCTATAAATTATGCCTCTTTTTATGGCACATTTTTAATCTGCATATCTCGCCGGTAGCTTGCCGTTGGTGCTTGCCTTTGCACCCCATGCGTTTACAAACATCGTGGCCTCCACACGGCTGGGTGCGTTCACGAGAAAAACCGCACGCAAGCTTCAGCCCTCCCCGGGGGGGTTGGAGCACACATAAAGGGAAAACTTGACTACCCACCATTACAAATCAGTACGGCTGGTCGGCGTGAAATTTTAACCCCCACCCAAAGCCCCCATCCGCGCCTGTGCCATTTCCTCTCGTGGTGTCGATAATATTTTCCAATCTCCGCTCCGCAGGTCAGCACGAGTTTTAATTAATTTACATCCTACCGGGGCGTATGAAGTAATGTGGTTTTCGGTCTCTGCACTCCTGCCTCCAGCAGCAATCAGCACCGGTGTTCGTTGGTATCATCTTGTCCGTCACCTGGTGCACTCGTTATGAAGCCTCAGCAAGAATCGTTCGCTCTGGTTTGCATGTAGGTCTTTTGATCAATATAAAGAGAATGGTTCGATAAGCAAATCTTTTCCACGCCACGCTACAAACGAGTAAGCTTCAAGCCACGGGCCCAAACAGGCCAACAAAAATCTGCTTAGTCGCCCATTACTGGTGGATGGAATTGCGAATGCATAAAACAAAGGCTCAACTTTGTCCCTCAGATAAATTTCCCGCTCCGTACCATGGCTCGGAGGATGCGAAGAATTTTGCACCACCATCACCACCATTTGTGACGCACACACACACACATTTTTCATTACAAACCTTCCATTATCTCACCTCGTTTCGTGGGCAGCTCTCCTGGCGCAAGCAAATGCCGTGCCGGGTTCAACCCACAAGGGAACGACGGTGAGGCGCGTATGCAAGAAATAACCTATATACATTTTTTATTCAACTTTATTTATTGAGTCATGAAGGGAACGCGTTCCCAGCGTTGGCATTCGGGTGTGTTTTTGAGTGTGTGCCTGAGTTTCCGTCATGTTTTCATGGCCTTTCGGTAGCTAAGGTGACACCGCATTCGAAATTGAGCAGTATTTTCGGGCATGCTTTTTTCCATCCAAAACTGTAGCTCCAGGACTCCATTTGAGTGCATCTAGGTCTCGGTTCAGTTTTTAAGGAACTATTGGCAACGGCAGGCATTTAGAACAATCTAAAAACCGACCCGAATGCTTCAGTTTGCAGCACGCACCAAAAGCTTGTGTTGGTTTGTTCGCATTCGGTTGTGGTAAAAACTCTGCTCCAATTGCACGGTTTCGTGCATTGCTGGCTTTGAAAATCAAATCGAGAAAGTACATTTGATGTGGTAAAAGTTGAACCACGTTGCTGTGGTTGAAAACCGTTACACTGAAAGTACGCTAAATAAGTTACAGAGATGATTGCTTTGAAAGCAACCGACAGTTATGGTTGGAAGTGTGGTCTAATATAACTGAAGCTGCGCATAAAAAATGTCCTCAATCGAGGACTGTTGGAAATAATAGTTATTTATTTTTATTATGCAACTGGCTTCAACTGTTCTATCAGTTTTAAAATATCCAACTTTCAACGATAAAGTAACCATGTATAACAAAGGAAACCGAAACGTGTAATGTGAAGAACGTGGAGTGGAAGTGTAAGTGTTTAATAAGTCCATTGAACTGCTGAAGAAAGGGAAAAAAGAAAGACATTGACTGGGTCTGTCCGAGACTTGCAAAGCCATAGTAGCGAGCTGCCAAGGTAGGACTGAGGTTTTAAAACAAGTTTACAAGCCAGTGCAATCGCCCGGGGGTCACCGTGTAGAAAACTCTTGGCGACTGCTCTCGCACCAACCGGCAACCAACGTGCCACAGAGAATGAATGTGACACAAGAAAATTGGATTTGTCCCGCGCGGCCGCCCGACTGGCCGCCCCTTTCGTCGCAGTCCGAGCTCCATCCGTTCCTACACGAACATTTGCTTATGGTTTATGTGTCGGGGAGGGGGTTGTGTAACGGCGAATCTCCCAGCCAACCTGAAGCCCGGTGCCCGGTCTCCTTCGGACGACACACACACACACACGCACACCGTTGGGCGAACCACTAAGAAGGTGCACAGAAGGGGCGGAAGCACAACGGTGCCACCGCACTGCAGAACATGTCATATATGCATCAGACATCACCCCGGACGCCGAAACACCACAGCACGGCCACGGAACAAACGACATGCATCAGCGTTATTAATGGGCGACATTTCAATTTCAAACTGTCCCGCTGGATTCCATCGGTTAAGTGATTAGCCATGGCAACAGCTTCTACCCGGGGCTCGGGATGTTTATTCAGATCGATACTTTTGCCGCCCGAACGGGGATGCGGCCGGCCGGATGCTGCGAGGCTGAGGGTAGAACTAACACGGTTCCGGCAGACCAATATCCGTGTAGTTTGGCGATCGTTTAGGGATTTATACGTGTTAGCGCACGAACCTCGTTTGTCAATGGTGCACACTGCACTTCGAATGGGGTCACTTTCAGGTAGCTGCAATTGGCAATGGTCAAGCCAAGGTTTAAGGTCAGTTTGTTTCAGCTGATTCAAGCTCTATTCGCTGTATCCTGCTTGCCGATAGTTTTCCGATTTTCCTAACATTGCAGGTTAATTTTGCGTCGGATGTTTCGAATCCCCCACGAACAACCACACCACACCACTGAACAGTACTTGGAGCGTGATGGTCCACAAGTAACGCTTTCATAAAACACTAAACATTAATCTGTCACGAGTGCCGTTTCGCCTCGGCACACCGTTGCTCGGCAACGGTTGGCACGTCTGAGCGTGAGCACTTTGTTGTGATTGTTGATCATGAATCTGCGTTATTAAACGGTAATCTATGCTTGATGAAATCCCCTCCATATCATTGCGCTTCCGTTCGCTTTATCATGTCGCTTAGCGCCACCGCGAACCTGGGCTGTTTATAATTCATGCTCATTTGGGAGCGTGCGGTGTTCTTTTCATCCCCAAATTCCGAGTACGCCACTGTGGCGCTACTCGTGTCTCGAGGACGCCGCTGCCTGCCGGGCACGGAATAACCATTTTGCTCCTCGAGGAGAAAGCGCCCGGCTGGAGGAGCCGTCAGGAGCTTTCCCGCCGGAGGTACGCCGTTGAGAGGTGGAAAGAATAAGCGAAACCTTCCGTTCGGTGCTGCTTTCTCTCGCCGAACGCAGAACGGCGTACTTTTGTGCCGAGCAAGCTGGTGCTATTATCGGATAAATATTTATTCATTTATTTATATTTTCATTTGTTCACCAGTCGTACCGGTCCAGCAGCGCGTCCTTCGTCGTCGAACGGCGAGGATTCGCCTCGACCAGCCGCACTCCGTACAATCCACTTTATTTGGAAAATCATATTTTATTTATTTATTTATTTATTTATTTATTTATTTATTTTTTTCCACTTTTCCATAACTTGACGGAGGACGATGCTTGCAGAAAGACCGCGGTCGCCATCGACTGTCGTCGACTTTGGCGATGCACGGTATGATTGTGTGTTTTACTGATTGTTTTCCCTACGCACAGCAGTGCGCGCTCTGCTTTGGCTGGGTATGAGAGGCGGGTGGGTCCGAGAAGAAAATGATCCCCCGTTAAAGCTGATTGCTAGCGATGCTTTTTTGTTGCCGACGAGTCGCTGAGGGGGGAAAAAACGAGAAATCCCCGCTGCTGGGGTATTCAAGTCAAGGCCGCCAAATAAACTGGGGAACGGGAAATATGCAAAAAGAGCATTCCATTTTCAGCATCGATAGCAATGGCTGAGTGGCCACTTTTCCAATCCTCATTTTGCTTCCCTGCGATAAGCAGCGTCTATTTATCTATATAAGCGGGAGGCGTGTTTGGACATGTTTAACATTCGTTTGGATTTTGGCATTTATTTACCTTTATTTATTACTTCAAGCGCTGTTTGCCACAGGAATTGGATAAGTGATTGAATTAATAATTCTTTGAATTAAAAAATCCAACTCAGCTACACTCAGAATGTTCACAGATAGAAACAAGAGTTTATGTTGCCTTTTCTGTTGAACGGTGTACGTTAAACTCCACAATTAAACCTGAACTCTTAACACTTATGTGGTTTGAACGCTTTGCGCTAGGGATTGCTATAAGCTTCCTGTTGAGCGTTGTTTTATTGCCAACTTCCCGTAAGGTGCCGGTGAGGCGAGCAAATCCGATAGTTTTCCACTCTAGCCGAGCTGAAACCCGTTCCCGTGCGCCTTTTCCTACCGCCTTCCACCGGCGCTGCCACCCACACCGAATCGAGCCGCGTGAAGGTGCTCGTGGGCGTTGCACACATCGTACATCATTGGATTTATGCTTATTTATTATTCCATTTCACGTATCTGAAAGCGGTAATCGCTCCAGTCTGCATATTGATGTACCTTTATGCAGCTCGATGGTGTTCCGTCCGAAAGGAAAATCGGTTTTTCTCGCTTGACCGTACCGTTTGCCCTTCCGTTTTTCCGGTACGGTGGTCACCGATCGTTCCGCTGCCCCACCATCGTTCCCGCCACCTTCTCGGCGTACGACGCGCGACGGTGCACTTTAGACGTCGGATCAGCCGCCGCAGCCTTGGGAAAGGGGTGGTAGAATTTCGGAGAATATTTGAAAAATCACCACCGAGCACCGAACCGGAAGTCGGCCCGACCGTGTGCTCCATCGGTGCACGCGAGCGAAGGTTAGTGAAAGAGGACGACCGACGGTGGCGCACGTTCCGGATGATTTAGTCCATTTTTTTTTTTTGGAGGGTCGCACACTGCACCATGCACTTACTATCTCGGGTCCCATTGCGGTTCGAAGGAAGGACGGGGGGAAACATACAATTGTACTTGCGTTCGCCATCGTCGCTACCTCCGAAGGTAGTACAGCTTGTCGAGCCCTAGGACTGCACCGAGCATACAGTGCCACTGCAATCGTTCGCGCGTCGTTTGGCCAATGGTCACCGGGAGTTAAATTTGCAACGCTCTAAATCTCCCGCCCGGCTCCGGTTCCGGAACTGGGACGGTCTCCAGTTTGCGCCAGCATCCGGCAGATCCTTCGTGTCGCGCGGATCATCACGTACCAGGGATATGGTTACCTAACGATCCGGTTCACTGCCGGCGAGTCTCTCTCTCTCTCTTCCTTTTCCTCTGTATCACTCTTTTGCTCGGGTGGAACGAAAAATCCACCGAATCCCGCACTGTGCGCAGCAGTCAAGATAGAGAGTGCATCCGGCAGGTAGACCGTGCTGGATTTGTGCACACAAAATGCACACCGGGAAAAAAGGGAGCCGACTTAGCTGGCAAGCAGATGTTTGACAACATAATGGGGTTGGTCAAATGGATTCCTGCTTGCCCCAGCTCATCCATTACGTCAAATAATTCAAATCTATTCATATTTCAGATGGCAGTGTTTTTTTTTTTCTTTTAGAAAGCATGCAACGCTCTACAGCAACGTTGCAAATGTTTGATTACCTCAATGTATAAACGTCTAGATTGTCTTTTTCTCCTTTCAAAGACGACGTCGAGTTGCTACACGCTCGAGTGGACCATTTTGTCTTCACTACCGACATTGGCGCTGGGAAGGGGTTTAATAAACGTTTAGTGTAGTTTTCAAGGCATGTCGTTGTGGCCTCGGTTGTGCACCATACAGGACACACTTCACGTTGGCCGATGGAAGCCCTACTCGTGTGGACCACAGTTCGTTCCCCGAAGAACTAAACGGTTCTTTTTTTTTTTTTTTATGTGAGACTTCCAATCGAAACGAGAAGCTCCGTAGCCCGCAGACTGTAAGAGTGATATCGTTCTCGATCGGACTCTCGTGCCGTCCGATGCCAATAGCAAGCATAATTTATGTAAATAAACTTGAAACCGATTCTTTTGATTCCTCACCGTGTCCCGAACCTTCCAACGAGCCACTCGGTTGCTGCCTGTCTGAACAGTGGTACTATCAAAGAATCAGCTGTTGAGCTCGGTGTCCAGGCTGGCAGGGGATGCAAATTCCTATCAAAGACATCCTTTTTCACCAGTCCGTACCTAAACTGCGCCGGTCGGCAGTCGTCGTCTACGCGCTGTAGTGTGGTGTGTACCGGAGAAAATGTACCGTCTTATCTGTGATCTCGTCTCGTTTGCCTTGGCGTTCCATTTGTAAAGCTGCACGTATTGGATACGCATTTCGGAAGGGATAAGGAGGCCCGAGTCACGCACACACTATGTGCTACGGTGAGCAGAGAATATCGTCGTCGGATTTTGGGAATAGGCCCCGGGACTAGGGAGCTACGAATTAAGCCACTAGGCTGCTGGTTGCCCGATGCAATTAAAGTCGGAATTTAGGTACGATCTATCCGAAAAGAGACCCACCACGGTCGGTCGGTCGTTCCCGGATCGAACCATCATATCCGTAAAGCCGTTGCGGGACTGCCGGGCCTGGGAAGGATTGTAAGTGGTAAGCTAATTTGCATGCTCAAACGAAATCTGATTAAAATGGGGCCGAAACGCTTCGGGCGGCCTAGTAGAAAGGCTAGTTGAAAAGGGCTCCCTGGCTGAGCGGACGGCATGAAATTGCGCAACGGAAGATGTACACAATATCTTTAAATACATCGCACCTCCCCATCGTGCGGCAAATGGGAATGCATGGCACTATATGGATTTTGTTCGCTTTGAAAATCACACATGTGGCTTGCTTATTAAGTAGCCTTTGTTTGAATTGAATTTCGGACGGGATTATGCATTCAAATCATGCTTGGCTGTTTGGGCAAATTCAATTAGTATCGATCGTGCGGATGAAAACGGTGGCCATCGCGGAGGGGAGGAGTGCAAAGCTGTGCGTTCCTGGGCATGTTTGTGTAGCTCGCACAAAGTTTAACGAAACGGATTTCCATATCCACCACCTTCGGTTCAGTAAAGGGATCCCAACCGTTTAATAATAACTTCTGGACGTTCTCTCCCTACCGTTCCCCCCCAAATCGGCCCACAGAATTCAGGTAAAATTCAGCGCAAAATGACACTTTTCCCACTGAAGCCGTGTAATCCACTTGGAGCGAAAAGTTCCTACACGCAGCTATGAGTAAGACAATTGGACCCGAACTGTCAACTGGCAGAAAGCAGAAATAAAACAAAAAAACACGTCAAACGACAAGACGAGCTGTTGCTTTTCTTTTCTAGCAGCTCTGGCAGGCCTCCAAGTGGCTGCGAGAGTTTCATCGTCACAAAAAAGCAGGCAAACCCAGCAGAAGAAATAAAACCCTTAGCAGAGGAAAAAGGTGCGCCAGAAAAACTTTCACTCATAAAATATCTTCATAAAACAAACCATTTAAGCTCTTCATTTATCACTCGACTGTCCCGCGGCGAAGAGGACCTCTTCGGGGTGTTTGTTTTTTCCAGATTTTTTTTTTCTTCTCGTCGCTGCACAATTGTTGGACTGTATTTTTTTTTCTTTTTGCACCTCGCCACCCAATTGCTGCTGCCTTTTCTTCTCCGCACGACCAAGGCGACCATCTTCGTGCCGTTTGTGTCGTAAAACTGGAGCGTAAGGTAAGGAAAATCACATCCACCTTGAGTCCAACCTTCATGGCCCCCGTTAACCCTCGCTGGGGTACCATCGCACCCTCTCAGATTCCTATCCCGCAGCTCAACGGCCGGAACTTTCCTCGCGCGCAACTTTGCCACCCTTCGAGCGTGTCCAACGGAAAAATACGACGCAGGCAAATGGTCACGCTGAACGCGGGCAGAAACGAGGGCAAAATCGGCAAAGTAAAACTCAAATAAATGCTCATCTTGTCCGGCGACTTGTGCCTGCTCTCCCTTTATTTGCCCGCTGGTTTCGGTCCTTGAAGTTTGTTTACCGTTTGTGTCGGTCTGTGTTTGTGTGTTCTTTTTACGATCTTTTCCCGGTGCATTCTGCGCGGTATGCCCCTTAGGCTTTCTCGTGCAAAAGCTGAGCAATACCGGTTTTCTTTGTTCGTCTTTTGTCCGCCGCAGTGTATGCAAGCACCCAAGAAACCGCACCGAGGGTAATCGTGAAGTGCTGCCAAAGGTTTGCGGTGGCCGGTAGCTTCGGCAGGATTCAAGATTTAAGGCAATTGCTGCAATTTTACGGCTCACTTCGGCAAACTACCTAGGCAAAGTGCAAATACCAGACGTTCGCTCAACCCAGCGGCAAAGACGCTGCGCCGGAGGTGAACAGGACCAACCGAACGGGCTACTCTGTGGAGTATTGATGCACGAGGATACTTTACCTTGCAGCAGGACTTTTCCGGCACGCTACCGCACGGGCCAACAAACTCACGGAAACACATCTTCGAGCAACCAGCACAGTTTATGCAAACAGTCTTTAAACAAGCAGATGGAACCGAGCACATCTCGAAGCGACCGGGCATGCCAAACAGTCAAGTAACCGTCCGAGCCAGCTCCCGCAAGGATTTGTGCCTCGAGTGGCCCGGGAAGCAACGGACACCGGACCGGAGTTTGGAAACTAAATTCCAGCTCAAACAATACCCACTCGTCTTTAAGTATTTTCCCACGGCAAACTGTGGAAGCTCGTGTGGGACAACCTCTTTGCCAGCTTCGCCTCAGTTCACTTGTGCATTCCACTGCTTCGGCCCTCTTGAGCATCGCCAAGCTCTCCAAAAGCTCTCCCGCCTCCCGGTACATTGCAGATATTGTTGCGATGCTGCACTTTTCCAACGACCTTTTCCCCCCTCCCCGTCTAGCGTGCCCCGGTAGTTTCTCCGGTCCGTACATCGTTGCGAAGTTATGTGTTGCAACGATCACCCCGAGGCGTTGCCGGTACGGTCGTGCTCCGGCTGAACGAAAGTGAATTGTTTTGGCAGATGGTGCGCCTTGCTTTATAAAATTTTACGGTAATAGCCATGGCCCGCTGTACACCCCGGGCCGGAAGGCCACACTAAGCATGCTCGATGTCAAAATAACGCTGCGACAAGCGAGCTTTGTGTTTTTGACGATTAAATTCCGGGCACTTAACGAATGGAACCTTCTTCTGCGCTGCCTGCTGTTTGCCACCCTCGGACGAGCGCTAATGAATGCTGTCACTTTTGGAGGGGGTGATCATGAAGATTTTAATAATTCACGGTGACTGTTTTTTTTTTTTTTTTGTAGCGTCGGATGTAGGCTTGCAACGGCGTGTTTTAGGAAATAAGCTTCCTTATCGTTGTGCTTTTATAATATAATAAAACAAGTCATTCACAAATCGATGTTGCTTCGAAAAGAGCCTCTGAAGGCAGAGAAATTAAACATTTAAATCAACTCATTTCAAAAGCAGAACCTTACGCTTCAACCATTCACACAAATCTTGCAGCTCGCCCTTCTGTCCTTCATGGTCCGAATCTGGAGCGAATGGGTTCCAATTAAAGACAGTAATTTGGGAACGAATGGCAAACAATTTTTCAACAAACGACAAAAGCAGGATACGAAAAAATAAACGTAGGAGTGTCTCGTTGTAACTTGAGGCCCTGTTGGGTCTGTTGAAAATGACAACCAAATATTGCTTTTAACTTCCAGTTTGCGGAAAGAAAAATATTTATTCTTATTTGCGTCAATAGAGGAGCCGTTTGAAGACGACTGGAAGATTCTTGGTAGTGAAGTGCTGTTTCATTTTGATGTGCGAAAAACTGTTTCTGGACAAGGTCATGAACCTGCTGAATCCCAGTACGGCACCGATGCCCGACGAAGCAATATGGTGCACGTTTCGTTGGAACCAAGCGCACAGGCAAATCAATACCGCACCGGTCTGATACCGAGCTACGGTCTGCAGATAATGGTTGGTATGTCCCAAGGACCTGCAAATTCCACACCGTGACGTGTGAAACTCCAGCGTTCGGAGCAACATTTGCATGGTTCCCCCCTAACCACCACAAAAAATGGATCGGGCGTGCTAACATGGACGGGAAAAGCCATGGCTACGGGTGACACCCGCATTCTGGCTGGCATCGTCTCGTGCCGAGCGGAAATTGATTTCGAAGCTTCAAGTGATGGCACTGGATCAATTGGCAGCAACCGGTGAACTCTGGCAGAAGTGAGAGTGTTTTCGGGGCCTGGCGCACCAATAAGCAGCTCCGGGTTAGCGTTGCTTGCCTCGGGCAAAGCATGGTCCTTCTGCTAACCATCCAGCACAATCTACACCTGTGGTGGCAAAAAGAAAACAAATAGAGCGCAAATTGGGGTAGAGGGGGTCCGTGCCTGTAGGTGTGTGAGTCCACGCGAGTGTGTAGTTTTGTGTAAATATTTGGAAGAGCGTCCAACCCCGCCTTCCTCGAAGGAAAATAAAGACGAAGAAAAAAACAAAAGCTCAACAATACTTTTGTCGATCTGAAGCGGGAGCGAACGCGATAAAACACCGAAGGCTCACAATTGCGCCGTCGGGCTCGAAATCCCCGGAAGTATCCTTGCATCTAACAGGATTGAGCGTTAGGAATCTAGAGCTTTGGCAAGTTTGATTGGTATTTCAATAAGTGGAAGCCGTCTTTTTAAGGTGAATTGAACGTTGATACCTTTCAGTAAGTGGCTCGAAGCGAAGGAGGACCGAAAGGGAACCGAAGATAGAACAACTGCTTCAATGGAAGCAGGACATCAGTTGGAAGAAAATTGGGCTCCCCGGTAGGATGGGAGTAATTTAGAAGTAAAAAAAAAACTGTATAGACCCGTGGAACCAGCTGTTTCCATTTTCAATCGGCCACTTTGCCCGCAGGGTTTCCTGGCGGGCAAAAGTTTCCCCCTTCTCCCACGTGGCCGCCCTTCACGGGAAGGAAATTTCCAATTTGTAGCTTTCCTGGGGATAGTTTCCGGGAAGAAAATTAATGCGGTTTGTGGAGTGAACGGTCTGGGAGTTGGGCCGTTCTTTCCTGCAAGCCACACGATGCTGCTTGCTTTTGGCTGGCGGTAGAAACATTCTTTCCTTTCATAGCCTCCCATTCGCACCAGGTGCGCCTAGCGCGTGTGCGCGTATCCAATCAAAGCGTGTCACGCTCTTGACTTTTTAGCCTTCGCCTCGAGTGGTCGCGGTACGGACGAGTTTCCACTTTTGCGAAAGTACTTTCGCACACAAGGCCGCAGACTTCGCCGATCGCTTGGAGCGCCCCGCTAAGTAACGCAGGAAATTGTAATGCAGAGGAGCCGAAGTGGAAATGAAATTTCCATCGTTCCTTATACGATTCACTCGCCACACTCCACCCAGCAGGCGCTACTGAGTAGCACAGGAAGTGCGAAGAAACGAAAGAGACTAAAAAAAAACAACAAACTCCAAAGCAAGCCCACTCTTTCCCAACACACCAATCAAACACTTGAGCAGAGAGGAAAAGGACGCGAAAAAGCACATGCTTGCCTTTCATCTTCAACGCCGCCACTCCCGGGCGGCAGCGACACCACGTTTGATGACAAATGGAATGTAAACTCCGCAAAGATGAATTTGAGGGTGACGAAAGTTCGTACGCCGCACGGAACGTGGCAAACGCTCGCTCGAGCAGCCCTCGAAGTGCCCCAATTGAATCACACTAACGAACAAATCAATCAATGTCGCCCGGTTTGGATACTCCACGGCCGATGCACACGAGCACACGTACATAACGAGCAGGTTTTTCGTCGGTTACGTGTCCTCTGTGGGCGTGAAGGTCTGTAAGCTTTGCAGGATGAGCAAGGATGGATGGTTCAAAGCATCCGGACAGCTTTCATCGGACACAGTATAACATGCATTAAACACATAACGGGGAGTAAAGCAATTTTTGAAGCAAACGTGCTCAAACAGGTGCCGCACACTTTTCTGTTAAGGAAGCATCTTTACCCTGCTGAATAAATTGCCATGTTACCGTAACGATGCAAACTTCCTCAACCGATTCTTAAACTACAGATCCAAACCCCCACAATGTCTGTGCCGAGTTCTACAACAAAAACAACAGTTTGTGATCCTCCCACTGCCACCGGTAAAAGGTTGTTCCGATCCAATGAATACTAACTAATGAGTTACCCGAAGCAGACTCACATTAGTTTGATTCCGCCGATTCGGAATCCTCCTCCGAAATCCAGCGCGAGGGGTAGCAAATTGATTCGGGACGCCCATCCGGGGGTGTAAAACTGCTGGAGAAGGAGACTGACACGCACACACCGATATAAGTAGATGCATAAATAAGCACCGATTCCCACACGCGCGGGGCCCACCATCATCTACGTCTGCCCGGGGGCTACTAGAGTCCGGCGTCGCTATATGCTCTGAGCCGGTGGATAAACACCCGATCCGTGTATTAATTATGCAAACAACCGAATGAATAATGGCTCAACTAAAAGGTTTTACGTGCCGGCGACGGCTGAAATCAGCTGAAATGCAACCCCGGTCCAGGTGATGCTGGTGTGTGGGAGAGTTCCAATCGAATCGTATCGACGGCTACGCATCCTTTTAGGGGAATCTTGTTCCTTCGGCATCGTTCATTCGATGAGTTTCCCCAGGTCTGGCGGAAACGGGGTGGTTCCCACGTCTCACGTACCACATCCGGGAAGGAGGAAAACGGTCCCACCCGGTCCGATGAGTGGCAACATTATTCGTCAGCATTATTTTGCGTACTTGGAAGCGCTTATGACATGCCTCATAAGAGTACGTCACGTTTGCTGATTGGTCCCGGTTCGCTCCTTCTCCGTTTTTTGTTTTTTTTTTTTGTTTTGCCAGTCTATGGGACTCAGGATTCATTCCCCACCAGCTCCGCCATCTTTGTACAAGGCGGACCGTTGCGGTGCGTAGTTATCGTCGTCGTCATCGGTTTATGTATGCTACGGGTGATGCTGGCTGTCCGGCATTAAAAATGCCGAGAGATAAATTGCGGGTCACAGCACGATAAAGTGAAGCAAATGCCGGGGCACATAAAAGCTGCAGTCAGGCCTGGTTCCGAGTTCCGCCGCAGCCGTTCCTCCTTCGCTTGCCGATGCTCTTGCTGTTAATCGGGATTGGACAAAGATTTTTCCTCCGTCATCAGTTCCTGTCACCATCGGCCATCGGGTTCGAGGATGAGAAAAAGGAGGAAGTATAAAAAAACCTTATTCCGGCCATCAGCCCAACTCCGTCTCGCAAGCACTCGAACCCGGCCCGGTCGCTTCAGCCGGCCTCTGATGCTCCGCTTTCCTGCGCGCCAGCCTGCGTTCGGTAAACTCTCCGGCTCGGACAAATATCACGGCCATAAAATGCAGTCTGGAAAATTTGCTGATGGCTGATGTTGTCGTATTGCTGCAGCCTAGCAAGTAGTAGTGCGGTAGGGAAGCACGGATAAAACTCCCCGTCCCGAAGTGAAAGGTTAAAACGAACGGCAAATATTAAATCAAATTGTTCGCTCCGATGAAGCAGAATTTTCGGGCCTCGCAAGGGCTTTCGGCTAGAGCGACTGGACGAATCCTGATTTTACCGGCGGGCAGCGGCTGGGAGCGCCGGCAACGAGGACCTCGTCGTGACGTCAGCGCGCGCAGAAACAGATGTTTGCCCCGGGGCCTCTGATATACTGCAGTGCATCGGATCAGGTAAGATATATGGCTATTTGTTCATGATTTGTTGGTTTGAACGCTTCACCGCTTCGCCGAAGCCCGTGCGCGCAAGAGTGTGCAGTGTCCGAGTGGTGTATTTGTCGACAGGGACCAACCACTACCACTGGTTGATGGGGGGAAACGGGGGGGCGGTGAGGTGCGGTTGCGATTTATTAGAAACATCGAACCGGTGCCAGAATTTCCCGGCCGTGCTTAGATGTCGCAAACAAAAAAGGAACATGCAAATATAAATATGTATGCGAATTGTTTGGGCGCACGAATATCGGAACTCGAGTTAGGCAGCTGATTGAGAGATTGGCCTTTAAAGTGGCCACGGCCGGGCGACGCGAAGTGCAGCTGACCGGCATCGGTTCGGTCGGGGCCCGGTGGCCTGGTAGCGCAAAATCGGCCCCTGCACGTTGATTTTCACACGCGAATTAATCAAACATGTCAGCGGCAAGCCCGAGACCTGGAGGTGCGCCGTCTGACTGATCCGGACTACGTTCGCTCTTGCAAATCCCGGACGTGATTTGAATCAGTACCGTACGGCATTTCCATGCCGATAACTCAATTAGTGCATCCACTGCAGTGTGCAGTTTTCGCACACAGTGCCGGTCTGGAGGTAGGAATTATGGATCAAGCAAGAGAGTTTCGCTGCTTTTTGGAGGCTTCCAAAACATGCTGATTGAGCTCGGTATCCTTTATACTTCGGTGGGAACTCATAAATTTCCGTTATGGTTTTTTTTTTTTTTAACGGAACCACTACAATGTATGGATAGTTTTTTTGCCCATCCCACACATTGTCAGCCTAAAATTCTCAAATGAACGAACCATTGTATCTTAGCCTTTATTCAGTTGAATGGTGACATGGAATGAAATCAGAGTTTAAATAACAAAGAATCGCTGATATCTTTCGCTGAAGAAAGAAACCTCCTCGGGCATTGTTTGAGATCTTGTTTGAGCGTGAATCGACTTAAGTCTTTAAGTCTCGCAAACAATTTTAAATACCGACTGCAAACGCCTGAACGAAGAAAAACGGGGAGAAAGCTCCCGCTCAACCCAAGTTCAAACGCATTGTTGGCGCGTTTTGCTGTAGCTAGGAATTTCGGCACAATGCCTCTTTGACACGATTCCCCTTTTGTGCGGGGGTTTCCCACCGGCTAATTATCCGCGTTTCATCGCTACCCGGCGCTGGCTAATTTGCTTCGGAAGGCGAAACCTTAATCTTCCCATTGCCACCCCGAAGACAACAAAGCGCCACGCCACGGTCGCACTTTTAATCCTTTCTCTGTTTTCGTTTTCCGCTCTCCCCCATTGCAAATTTCGGGGTGAAAACTCGTTAATCCTGCCCCGCCTTTCACTCCAAATGAAAGTTACCTTCAGGCCCGCGCGCGTTCAACCCTCCCACTCACCTGGATCGTCGTCGTCCTCCGCCCAGTCGATTTGGGCCCGGGCGAGATTAACCAGCAGCAGGGCTAGCAACACGCCACCCACGGTCGCTGGCTTCATGGCGTGTGGCGTACGTAGCCGGGGCCGGGCCCGGGGTGAACCTTTGCCGAAGATTTTCACGCCGATGTTCTCACTCACTTGCAGGGCTGCCCCCCCTTTTTTTTCTCTGTATCGCACCCCCGCCGATCGTATTTAAAACGCACACCGAATCAACCAAGATAATCACGTTTGAACATCATTTCCCTATCGTAAGCCTCGCTCGGGAATCACAAACCAACACGCACCAACACACGCACCCTCGTTGGGCGATGGAACATGGACAGATTTTCACACTTTTCACCGCACACACGTGTTGCTACGGGGTTTTTCTTCGGTAAGCTATCCGCACGACCCTGTTGCTGGAATTATTGCCACACTGGAAGCCACCATTTGATTCACTTGTTCGCCCAAAAAGGGATTAGGTTGTTTTTGATGCTGTCACTTCACTCACATCGTTGCACATTGGTTAAAACTTCCTTGGATCAAAATAAATGTGACCTATAGAGAACAGTGTTGGATGTGAAATTTATATTTGCTTTCAGATAAATTCATGCTCGATGAATTTTAGTTATTTAACGCAGCGAGAAAAGATAATAGTGGTAAAAGGTGATTCGATGATTAAAAACCAATCTAGTAAAGCATATGAGAATAAAGAGAAACAAGATTAATGATACACGTTTAGTTCAATTCTAGATCTCGAATTTTTAATTGAAACGGTGCAAATACGCGTGAACTTGCATGACATAAGAAACTTCACTGTATGTGTCGCAGCATTTTCCTACTACGTAAACGGATGCACCGTGCATGCAATGGCTGGTATGTGTGTTACTTGTTATTCTCCCAAAGCACCGATATCGAGTTTCTTACGCAAGCGGTCCGATGAACATGAAACACAGGCAGCCGGCTCACGTAATCTGTCAGCAACCAGGCGAGGATACGTTCGTGGAGCTATTTCTCCCGGCACCGAACAAATACCACGCCGTGGAGAGTGCCCTAACCCTTTCCTCACGATGGACTCGTCGCAGCGCTCTTGGGCGGCGGCGGAATTGATACTCAGTTTGACGGCTGGGCGAAGCAGAGTGGATTAAGCATTTCCTAATCACATCATGTGACTTCGGGCAGCAGTCCGGCGAACGGGCTCGAGCTGGCCGGATTTTCCCCGATGTTCGGCGTTCCCATTGGTGTGCTGTATGCTCAGCCTGCCGTAAAGACTCCGGTGTCGACGGACAAGGCACCTCGTGTTGAAAGCCTTTCCAGTTCCTTCGACCGGAAGTGTGATGCTGCCGGTGCTTCGATCCACTGGCCATGATGTAAATCCCCTCCCCCGTCCGGTCGACGGGGCTTTTCCAGGTTATTGTTTCGCCAGCACATGTGCGAGTGAATCCTGTGCGAAGGCAAGTTTAGTCTTGTGTATTGTGTTTGTGCTCCGATTAGTTCCGAGGATTACGGACCGGACTCATTCTTCACCGGGAGAGCTTTTTAATTCATCCTCTTCGATAAGCCCTTTCAACCGGAACTGGCTGCAGTGCGCGTCCGGATCATGATATGTTGAGCTAAAAATAGAGAGCATGTGGAATTTCATGTAAGAACCAGCATTAGAATGAATCTATTCACTTTTGGTGAACATTGCGTGAAAACAGTAACGAATAGGGATATACAGGAACGATGTGACTAAGCGAACTAAGAAAAGAAAAAGGAAATTCAATTTGATTTAATTTTAGCATAAAAGACGTCCATCATATCACTCGTCAAAGAGACGTTGATGATATTTAAATAATTTCCCAACAAAATCTTCGTTTCGAAGAAAGAAAGAATTTGTTGTTTTCAAGAGCTCATCAACTCCTCAGCTTGACGCACAGTCATCAGCGCAAGAAGATGAACATTGTTTTCCTCTGGTGCGAAATTCTTCAACCCACTAGGAAACATTTCAAGAATGCTTAATTGGGTTTATGAGTTTATCCGTTGGGTTATTCGTGGTGAGTTTCGCTGTCGATGGAAAACTCAAAGCCACAAAAAAACTCCTAGCTTTCCTATCATTTTCATTTTTCATGGAAAGAGCGAGCCCCTTGCAAGAAACTTTCCAAAAACGCAAACGCTTCCTCAAACAGTACGAAAAATTAAGCACCGACGAAATCAACACGGGCAGCGTTTTTTTAAGGCTATATCGAAACAAACGATGAACAAATCGTTTCACCTAACAAATGCCAAAAAACAAAAAATCACAATACGCTTGAACAAATAGCAGCAAAACAGAATGAAATTCGATCCGCGAACTCTCGGGGGAGCAATTTCATTCGAATCGTTAGTTTTCAGAGGTTGGAGTGGGGCTGAAGTTTCATTGTCAGGCTAAGACTGTCAGGATATCTTGGATCCTTTTTTTCATTTTTCTTGCGAAGTGAACAAGCTTAGAATGTCTTCATCTTTATAGTCTTTATAACGATTGAAGGACGATTGTGTTAATCTGCTGAAAATATATTTTAATAAACATAAATATTTGATCTTATTTTCCGGACAGTTGGACTGAAAACGGATGTATCGCACAGCCGGGAATGTTTCAATTTTCCTACATTAATTATCTGACCATAAGGCAGCATAACAGATTACCGATGTAGGAAAACAGGCCTTTTAAAAGTAATTAGTACATCGCCGTCTCGTGTGCCTTCGAGTTTCACCGAGATTCTACGGAAAAACGGATGTTGAAACACCGCTTACCTTCATGATAGTTTTATGGTATGATGATGTTACATATTGAAAGATTTCCCGCCGGTTTTTGCCCCAGGATCTTGTAGCGCCTTTTTCCTAGCCAACCGAACCAACGGGATCCACCCTGGTGTCGGCCCACATCCTGGGCCACAAGTTTTCCGGCCGTTTTGCCCGCAGTTTGAAACATCGGACGCCGAGGATGAGCTCGGAAAGAAAAGCAGCTCAGCAAAATAGACTGACCGGACTCGGGCCGAGGCAAAGTTCAAATGGAGCAACCAACCGGGCCAGCCATCATCGCCGGCAAGTGAATGAGGTTGAAGCTATTTCCACTTTTCTTTATCGCTTCTCCGAACCAGTTCCTCTGGGGGTTTCCGTACCGTCGAATCCAGCGGTAATGCTACCCGGATCTGGTCTTTAGTGTGACTCGTCCGGATGAAAGGTTTGCTCTGTTTTGCGCTATCTACAAGTTTTCCCATTAAACGTGCCATGTTGCAGTTGTTTCTCTTGCGCTCCTGTGCGCGCTCCTGTCCATCGTTTTACGTCGCTCTATTTCTTGCTATTGAGTCGCCCGGCGATAAGACGACCCTACGGTTGCTTGCTGCCCTGCCGTTCTTGCCCCCACCGCAATAACTACAGACAACATCTTGGAATGCACCAAAAGAACGAAGCAGCAGGTGAAATGTTTATCTGCAACGGGGTGCTGAGTCCAAATTACACACATATACACACAACCACACACACACACACACGCGTGCGCATAGTTTGGCCTTGGTGTGAATAAGGGACTTTACGAACATCGTCTTATCCTCTCAGCCGGGAAGTGTGTAAGGAAACGGTGGGTGAATTGCGTGAGCCCATAAAACGGAACGACTGCGTACGCGACATGTAGCCGTAATATTAATAAACAACAGGAATCATAAGCATTCGCCCTCGAGGAATGCTATAAGCTGGCGCCAACTGAAACATGGGCACGCCTCGTGCATACGAATTCCCCACCGGGTGCTTCGGGAAAGTGGACGAATACCGACAGCAGTTTGAAGGGTAATTACAGCTCGAAAAATGAAGGAAATACAAACAACAAAACCCACTATACGGGCACCATGCTCACCTACGTATCTATGAACGATGCTATCTTACGGCTCCGTAAATTTAACACAAGCTGCTTTACTTCTTCATTTTATGAACAAGCTTTAGCATGAAATATTCATTGGGAAGGTAGAGTTTGTATTTTCCAAAGGAAAAAAAAAAACAGTTTTTCCAACAGTTTTTCCAACAAATCTGAAATCCTTGGCCAATTGGCTGTTCGCATCTACTTTGTGATTGATTTATGAGCTCCAACCTGTCGGAAGATAAAGTTTTTGAGCTACAAAGAATTCGATCGAGCCAGAAAAAGTAATGGAGCTTTCCAAGATTTACCATAATAACCATAATTGGATATCAGATTCCCGGATGCAAGAGAAGAAAATAAAAAGCAACAGTTTACCGCCTTGTTTTAATCCATCAGCCATTCGAGGGCTAGGGTGAGGTATTCGTTACGCTGCTCCTGACGGTTCCAGGAATTCTGTACCCAATGAAATGAACTTTCCTGTCTCAAATGATAAGCGTATTTGATAGCAACAGCATTTCATCACCGAGTCTGGAACCGAACTGGAAGTAAAAAGATGGACAGTCGCTCATTAGGAGCCTTAAGTTGTTTTAGTATCGTTTGCGCCAACACGCGCATTCAATTATTTGCACAGCAGAGTCCAAGACCCAACGTGGGCTACAAAGTGTCCTATTTCGTCCACCGGTACCGCTTTGATCATTTGTATTCACTCGACCCAAAGTCAATCCGGTTTAAAGTTAAGAAGTTAACAAAGTCTCTGGAAAACAAAATAATGTATTTGAGAAAAAAAAAACAACAACACACAGCTCGTCCCTCACAGAACGGCTGCAAAACTAAATTGATCGGAGTTGCTCAGCAGGTCGGCGAGGAAGTGAAAAGTGAAAAACTCCTGCAAGCGTGTAATCGAGGTGGACTGAAACTCAAACTCCGGTTTTTTCCGCTTCCTCGGGCGCACGGCGCAACTGTGTAAGAGCAACCGTATCGAGTTTAAAAGCACTCGAGCATTTAAATTTTCCAGAAATTAATTGAGCATTGCCGAGTAATCCTTTTTTGCTCATTAATAATTTTCCTAAGGGGGGGAGACGTGGGGCCCTGCCACGCACTCTTTTCACCTCTTTGCCTTCCTCCCCGTCTGGTGCGGAGCGATTTTTGGCCAGTTTACGCTTTAATTTAGAATCTTTCAGCTTGCTCGGATTTAAGTCCATTAACAAGTGAACAAAAAAAAAAAAAAAACTCTCATCAAACGCACTCAAAAATGTGGACCACTTTGACGTTCCACGGTAAAAGCTCTTTTTCTATTCACTTCCCCCAGGAGAGAACCTCCGTGGGTGGAGCATCCTTTCCTCGCCCTTGCCCATTTTTGATAAAACAATCAGGAACACCAGTTTGATTCTTTAGGGTATCTACCGAAGGGTGACTCACAATATGCTGGTAAAGCGAAAACGAGACAGTAGGGGAAGGGATGAAATGGAAGAGGGTTGAAAAGCCTCTTAAGAATGTTTCCATTACTCTTCTGCTGCTAGTTGCGGCCAGCGTCCTGCTTGGCCTTCGACCATCGACCTGTTCATTAATTCATTACGAATACCCTTGATAATGGTCTCGATCGTTTACTTATGCTCGCTCGGTTCAATCGCCTTCGGGCCGGCGGGGAGAGGGATCCGAAAACCCCCAGGCGGTCAATGGACGCTGGCATTTAGATGTGATGGTACTTGAGAACTTAACTCATCACCAGTAACCGAGGAAAAAACGACGGTTTCCCTTGGTCGACAAAGGCTGCCCGTGAAAGTACGGATTCATTTAGGCAAAATTCGTTTCTGCCAGTGACAGGTTTCCCCTTTTTTTGGGAGTGTGCTTCTGATTTTGTCCTTCAAGCTTCGCTGCTTCCTGGTTCGGAACCGAATTTGCAGCTTTCGTCAAGAAAAAATTAAGATCACCAACAAATTAAACAGACGCAAGCGATCGTCCATTGTTAGTAATGGGGGAAAAACTTATCGAAAAGCGGAGTACGACGCGAACGCTGCCGGAGAATTATAGTGCAATTAGAGGAGCTGGAAAACTGGGACGCAACGCTTGACGCACGGCCCGATCGGTGAGCGATCGGTTGAAACTTTTCCATTATTTTCCATTTAAGTCAATAATCCTTCGATTACCCTCGTCGCCCTCCCGGCTGCTCGCCGAATGCCGTTGCCGGTGTTATCGGAACAGAAGTTCAAACTGCCGGATGAGCGCTTTAAAACAAGACTCGGAAGCGGTCGATTATGTTTTTCCTCTTAGTTTTCCACAACCCGGCCCGTCCCGTCCGCCGTCACCAAGTTGCGCTTTTGAGAAAAGTTTAAACCGAACGTCCTTGCCCGACCGACACGAACCGTTTCCCAATCCGGTTGTGCATGTTCGATAGATGAAAGTGCCTTGCTCGTTCGGTTCGATCGCAACGTCATTATCGAAGGCGGCAGCAAATGTGGGGAGGGAAAATTATAGTCATTTCTTCGACAGATGGGATGGAAAGTTACCCACGTGGAAAGAGGCTCCTCGTTTTGTTTCATATAATCTTATTTATAAGATTAGCCCAATGCACTGTTCGCTTTTATTGATACCTATATTAGTTCTATTTGTATCATGGTTTGATTGGTGTTGAAAATTTGATTTTCTTCACTAACTTTTATCTGTGGTGTGTTCATTTTAATACTACATGGGCCATTTGTTAACCTTAAACCATGCAAATCAGTACCTAAAAATGTTTTTACTCCTTTAGATCTTTAACAAATATTTCCGCATTTAATAGTTTCCAACCATCTAGATAAATCTAGAAGTGAGGATGAAATTTTCATATGTTCAAAGTAGGCTTCATCAAATGTCTTATATCTTCTGCAGTCCTAAATTTTTCGCATTATGCTAGACCCAGTCATGTTCTTGTGCACCCTCGAATCGTCGACTTCGCGTCGACGTGTGGCCAAGAAAGTTCTTCCCTCAACGGAGTGGCGGTTGCCGTAAAAGGCGGAAGTTCCTCTCAGGCGCACAAAGAAAAACATGGAGCAAAGAAAATCCATCGGCAGAGCGGCACACGAAAAAAGGCGAATAGAAGAAAAACCGGCAGAGCGGAGTAGTTGAAATTGAAATGTGCACGGTGAGAAGTATTTTCCTGCCGCATTTGGTCGCCGTCGCCTCGAGTCGTTTGTGCGCCCCGTCGTCGCACCGACAGCGTACGGCTGCAGCCAAACCCAGAGGAGTGTTCCTCAGTGACCTTCCTGCCGGCGTCGTACGGTCTACGGCGAGCCACAGGCGCCCGTGCCGAGTTGATTCAATAATATCGAGTCGAGAGGAAGCAGGTCACCTTCGCACACGTCCGGGAATCCAGGACGATAAGGAGCCCACTCGGGCCCATGGATGGCTCCGGGTTTCGGATGAAGCTTACGTCACGCCCCGGGGCAGAAGCGTCCTGGCAAGGTTCGCCTTTCCGAACTTCACACTTGCCGCTCGCCTCGCTCCCGGCTCCTCGCCCCTCGTCCGTCAATCCTATCGACCAGAAACGCGGCCAGAATTTACAATCAGCCCTACCCCAGCCCGGTTTCACCTGGTCCCCTCGTCTCGGCCGCACCATTGGCCGCGTGCTTCGTTTTTGCTTACTTTCTTTCTTCCACCCTGTGCAGCTGGCAAATGGAAGCAGATGCCGGTGCGGGTACTAGCTCCAGACGCGCCATTTGCTAGGGGCGCGATTTTCACATCGATTTTTTTTTGTCCACCCTCCGAGCTTTCCACCCTCTACGGCGCAGCACACCAATGCGCTCGGGGAGGGGCACGCTGCCGAACGTCCTTCGCACAATCTGACGTAGATGGTTGCCGGATCCTCCGCGACTCTTGAGCCCTCTTGAGGGAATGGTGACAACAATGTGTTAAGCAGGCGCCAACACGCCATTGAATTCACCGGCCCGGGCCACGGCATACCGGCACTCCGGTGGGAAAACGATCGGCCGGGGCGGCGAGGTGAAAAGTGAAAAATCGTATCAGTAACAAGTGTGTAAGTTTGCATAAATGAGACACTTGAATTTGGTGTAAATTTCGCATTCGAATCAGATTTCCGTCCGTTCGGCGTTCGCGTTCGGTCGGGTGATTGCCGAAATCGTTAGGCGGAAAGCGAAACAACACAAGGCACACAAGGGGTGTGACGGGAGAACGGTGCCGGAAGCGGATGGGAAAACTGAAAATAACATGAGCGGCGGAAGTTTGCCGGCTGTGATGCACGGAACCGAATATACAGATCTGAGGGAATACGCGATGGGTGGCCTTTCGAGAGGAGGCCGGTATCCGCGCGGCATACGATTCCACGCTCTGCGATGTTTAGTTATATTCTGCCTCATTTCCCTCGCTCCAACGCAAGCCGGTGGAAGATTCGGCGGTTTCAACGAGATGGATAAAATAAAATTTAATGTCACGTATTTTCCGTTAGGTGCAAAGTATTACCCGGCATGCGAAAGCTGTGGTGGAATCATAATTTTAAATCAATGTAAAACAGATTTTATTTTCCTCTTCATTATGCACCGGTTCAAGCATAAAACTCATTTGAGCGGAGTGCCATCAAACGTTATGGTTGAACATTATTTCTATTGCAAGCATGGTTCAATAGCCGGACCAATTATTTCGTTATATTTCGATACGCTCACATTTTTACAAACCTGTGGTGGGATCTCAACCATTGTTCGCTTCCCTGAGTATCATTTTGCTAACAAAAGCAACCATTGCGTAACCTGATCGTGTATCGAAAAAAAACTATTTGAAAAGCATCGCTCATAACGATTTTTATGTTTTTTTATTAAAAACATGCTGCCCCCGCTACGAACTGGGAATTAATTTCACAGAATATTAAAAAAAAAACAAGAGAGATTAACAACGAACTCATATTGTAGAACATACTATTAGTTAACTTATTAAAACATATTCATTTGAAAACATCAGTGTGTAATTACCATGAAAAGGGCAGAGGCTTGTGACGCGTTTGTAACGAATGCTCTCTAACCTTTGGCAACATCTTTCAACTGGATAGACGTATTGAAAGCGCAGGTATAAATCATCCCTTTCGCACTGTCACAAAATGATTAGCCTCTGTCATTTGCCTCCTGACGAGCGTTAGAAACCAAGCGTTACAATCACAGGGCTCCATACACAATCATGCGGTCGAACGTATGTGCTTGTAAATTATTTATTCGACCCGTTTCCCCACAACCAACCAGCCCGTTGTGTGTTGAAAACCTTGGAGGTAACCTAAAGGTAACCGACACGCGGGCAGATAATCCGAGCAGGGGATCGAGTGAACTTTTCAACCACCAGGCGCCTCCATCGTTGAAAGCTTGGATTAAATGCGCAGGAGGGGGGATCGGCAGTTGGAGATTGTTTATACTGACATTCTTTGGTACACGATAAAGGACTTGGATAGTTGAAGGGAAAGAAGTGGGTACATTTGTATCACATTTTCCGGAAAAACCACGACGTGATACGTACGAGGGATAGCGATCAGGTGATTAAACCAAAACAAGCCGACCGTGGGTCGCCCGTGGTTGTTGCGGGGAAGCTTGTGCTTCGTTGTGAGGTGAAAGGACTTGTATATTCTCCATCGTAGCTTGTCTGGCAACAACGTACAACCCGTTTTGACCCTTTTTGTTCAGTAAATTAACTCAGGAATTCCGCTGTCACCGTCAATTGCATGTTAGAGAACACGCTTAAAATAGTCGGTGGGTAAGCTGGGAAACACATTACGCCCATGATTGTTCTCCTATCATTACTTTCCCTAGCTTTCGTGTGGCTAAAGATCGGTCATTCCGGGTACATCCCGAGCTGTGTATAAGTAGAAACCAGGAAAGAAGTACTCTAACCATGAAAGACACTGCCAGGATGCCGATGGAGAACTTTCCTTCTAGCCCGTCCCTTTGACCCGCTCGCTACTGTGGCAACATCTCCAGTCCATTCGTTGAAGCATCGACTTTTGCGGCAACTTTTTCGTAACGAGTGATCCTTCGGACAGTTTTGTCTCCAGGACCGGTCCTTACAGTGGCACCGATATCGCCAGGCGTCCTCGTAGTAACAATCGCAAAAAGCGATCTTAATGATACTCTCAAACAATGGAGTGACCTTACGTTTGCTTTGCGCCGGCATGTCGTTGCGAAACTGAAGAGAGAATGAAAATTGGAATTATAATTGCCGCGGAGAAAATGGACATCACCACCGATGATAAGCACGGGCGAAGTCTTTAATGGGACTGTGAACAATCGCGATATGGATCGTTTGTTTAATTTTTATGATCGAATAACACTGGCACATATTTTTTATCGTCACATTAACTGACTGAATTGTGAAAAACAGTACAACAGCAGAAGATTGCATCTTAATTATCTCACTGCGTCAATTTTTTAACCGTTCAAATTTACCCATAGTTGGAGCAATGCTACTTGCGCTAATAACTATTCGACGCTAGGATAAGCGCCGCTTTATGCGAAGGTCTTATGCCAACTGTTACCTGGCCAGGATCAACTGGCGGTGTGATTTCGTGCACACTTCGCCAATCAGTCCTATCGGTAATATATCTCAATTGCGACGCGCCGGGGGAAGAAAACCCGACTATAATGGTCCGTTTGAATTATAGCCTCCGGCCAAATATGCGTCTCGCCACATGCGACTGCATGGTTCACGCTCCCGCACCGCTGGCCGCAATTGCAATTCGAAACGGGCCCGAGGTATCTTTCTTCACCGGTAGCAGCAGTCAGTAATGAAGTGCGGCCCCACTAATGAACCGTCCCCGAATCCGTAATTACTCCAGACCGCTCCGTACGTTGCTCCGTGTCGGCGTCCCACAGCTCCCAGCGTGTCTTCCGGTAGCCGTGAAACGCAGGCCCCGTATCGACACCACATTTGTTGACGGCGTCCATATCGGCAGGTTTATGAAAATAGTACACGTTTGCAGACTAACGGTAATTCGTCGTATCTGCACGAATCGGCACCGTTAGCGTACGCTAATCGCACGACACGCCGACCAATTGCGCTAGGAGGGTCGAACAGAAGGAACCAAAGAAAAGCAAAAAAATATATAAAGCAAAAAGAAAAACAAGTCTCAAGCATCATTATGAGAACCGTCGGCTCCCACCGGCTTCCACCCATCGGCGTCCCGCTCGCTTTTGCCTGGCGGAAAACGAATGTCGGCCAGAAACCGTTGAAAGGACCGGAAAAGCGCGTTAATTAAAAACAACATCAAAGCGTGCCATGGTTTCAATGAGTGGTTCCATAGTCACCTTTTTTTTATGCTGTCGTCTCGACTCGTTTTGTTCAGCCACTACTGCTATTTACCCACTCATTCTCTCGTTCTCTCGTGCTTTCCTTTCTCTCCGTTTTCACACTTTCCTTCTTTGTTGCTCTCCCTCTCTCACACGCTCCATCCGTCGCTACTGGCCCTTTATGGTTTTCTTCCCTTTTTTTCTGCATTTTGTTTCCCGCCACTTTTCTGCGCCGCTGTCTGCCTCTCGTGTTTTTGGGTTGGTTCGCCCGGTCGACCAGCTCCGTCGTTGGTTAAAAAAGACGCCTTTCATTCGTTTGGTTCGCGCGTCCGGCATTTCCTTGCATATCTTGATTTTTGGCATTCGGTTTTTGGTTCCCCTGCCATTCGCGTTCGCCGGCGCTGTTACCTTTTTCCCGGTTTAGGTCAGTTCTTTCAGCTGGGGGCTGTGTACATATTTTCCGGGTGGCAGCAAGCAGAAATTGATTTTTACCGAAAAAAAAAAACACCCAACACGAGGCACAACAACTAAACCAAAAAATTAAGCAAACCGTGCGCGGCGGGCAACGAAAAAAAACCGTTGAGGGGCTTTTGTGGGTTTCCGCTGGCCGATGGTAGAAAATGCCGCATTTTATGTGCGTTCGTGCCAGTTGAGAATGGTCAGTGGAGGTCACTGAACAAGTGGATAATTTAGCCAACATTTTCGTACCCGGACCTTTCGTACCGGCCCACGGATCCGGCGCAGGACGTTTCCATCCAAATGGACTGAAAATTCACCTGTTCCTCGGCCAGCTCCGGAAAATACAATTAAAGCCTACAGTTGACGAGGACCAGTGCCCAGTGATTTGGAGCATTGCCGGGGTTTTCGTTGCGTCGTGACGCTCGGAAGTTTCTCGGAATTTTCATTGGGGGTTTCAAGCCACGCTGGCAGCTTTTTCGACTTCCCACTCGTGTTTTTTTATCGTTTATTTGCAGTGTGCTGGTCATTTTCTGATATTCATGCCATTCGAGTACACAATGAAGACGTTGACGACATTATGGTAGGTAAAGAAAATTCAACAAATTTCTTCGGGTTCTGCTGGTTGAATTATTCTCAATGGTTTTCCAAAGAGTACGAACGATGTAATTTTGACCTCAAGATCCTTTGCGCAATTGACTTATTGATTGGTCAATCAACTCTAGCACATATACCATGATGGCTTCTAATTGAATTCGTTTTCCCATTTACAAGTTTTATTGCGAGATTAAACAACGCGAAAGACAGCAATCCCATTTCACTCTCCATGATGCAAATCAATTGATGTTCCACTATTCAAAGGCTAGGAATCTGCTTAAAAGATTTTAATTTAAGCTTCTTTCAAGGCAGCAGAGTAAACGAAAGAAGCAAAACTGATACTTCGTTTTAATAAACATCCACAGTAGCAACGGGAACAATCGCAACCAACTTACGGTTGTGGCTCAGACTTGCCTTTGTAAAGAGTGATGCCCCGTAGAGGTGCGCTTTGATCGATTTTTGCCCGTGCTCCTTCGCTGGTGTTGGTTTCAGGTTCTTGAACCAGGTTTTCAATTTTCCTGTGAACCATCGGGAAACTAACGAGGAACCCGTACCCCGCACGCGTGCTGAAACCAGGGAAGCATCGAAGCTTTTCCTGCTTTGGTTACACGCTTTTTATTTACACCGTTTTTCCGCGTGTACCGTTGGTGCGTGGTTCTTTTTTTCCCCTCCATTGCATGTTTTTCACACTGAAGCTAGTGCATTACAGACGGCGACGCTGATAGGTTCGGGTGAAGAATGGAGGAACAAAACGAAGACAATATCCAACAGAACGGAACGGAAATCCAAGCAACCGTTATGCTAAAAGGTTTCACTCACATAAACGGCTTGACGTGGACGGGCATGACCTTAGCGCACGATGTAGCGATCGAACCTTTATTTCAGACTTTGCGTGAAGCTGCTGCTACTGCTGGTTCTGCTGCTGTTGCAATATTTCATCCATTTCTATCCGTCGCTACCGTTGGTTGGCTCGTTTTAACCTGTCGTCTGCCACTACGGGAGGTTGCGGGTGGAAAAGTTGTCAAAAGCATCACGGCACATTCTTAATCCTTTTATGTCACGAGCGTTCGCGAGCACACCGACACCGTACAGCACCGACACCGTTCGGTACCAGATACTCAACGACAAGTGGTTCTGGCTGAGGAAGGGTTTTTTCGTGCGTATTTCCCCTTTGGTGAATCGAGGGAAAAACCCACCGACACTCAAGACATGAGCAAATCGTATCGCATATCGTGAATTTGGAAGACTCCTGCTGGCAGAATTAACGTTTTAGTAGCCAATCGACCAGTCGAAGAAGTTAAGGCATCACCAAGTCGACGGTTGCTCGGTGCAACCGGAAACTACGGCAAATCGTTAGAATTGAAGCGACCACATCCGCCTCGCCGATCTGACATTCAAATCACGCAGCAGGCACACGTACACCCAAACACACGCACACGTACACAATTAAACAACCATGCATTCTCGCACCGTTCGTTTACACATGCACAAATTGCCTTGCCTTAATCCGTGACTGCGCTAATTGAGCTTTGTTTGGTGGTGTTTTGCCGCGTCGAAGCTTGGGGATGACTAATTTTCAAGCGCACTTCCTTGCACCCAAGGGCACATTCCTATTTCCCCTTACAACTTTACCGCACTCACCTGCTCGCTTCCACCAACAACACCCTTTTGCACTTGCTCCCGATTGCTGGCCGATCACAGGCGGCTCTCTTGGCCACCTGCACCCTCAAACCCCTTTGGACAGTGGAGTCCCTCTGCCAAGCTTGGGTAGGGAAACCCCATTGCGTTGGAAAATCCATTCAGCTAAAAGTTTGGTCAGCTCTGTTTGAAGATTTTTTGTTCTCCACTTTTTCACGACACTTACACTGAAACATTCGCACCGAGTTTCCCGCACGAATGGCCCCGCAAAGGAACGCAACTTTATTTTCCACTCACTCAAGTCGGTCGGCGGATTTGGGTGCGAATTTTTCCACCGCCAGCGCTATATTCCTCTCCGACTTGCCACGCGTAACGCGCAGTGAAAATTTCGCCCTGGTTCGAACGCGAAACGGCTCCGCTGCGGTCTACGGTTTGGACAAAACTGGAGCACCGTTGCCGCACGCAAGGACGACCGGAAAAACACGAGCGCCAGAAAGACACGGCCGGTCACGAAGCTAGCGAATGTCGACCGCCGAACGGTGGCAGTCGACATTCGACCAGTGGAGGTTTCCCGAGTCGGTTTTCCGAGGCAAGCAGTCGCAGTCCACCTGTCAAACTTCGGCCGCGTGCAGCACGAGTGGAAGAATCGCGAAAATTTGCCACACCGAGCAAAGGACGATTACGACAACGACGAGTTCGCGATGGGAGCAAATTTGGGAGCGCGAGATTGGGAGAGAAAATTCTGGAAACGGTGAGAGGTGCACTGTCTCGTGAGAGAAGAGCATGGGCCACGCAGGTTTCTCCCTGTGAGAGACCTGTTTCCGGAAGTGCTGGAGAGAACTGGCGTATCGATAATGTGAAAGATAACGAGCTATTAGAGAGCCCAATGCAACACCTGTAACATCTCTGACGCTCTCGCGTTCGTGCGGTGGGGAATTTGGCTAGAAGACCCGGCTGAGCAACCGGAACATCATCAGCAAGTATTTGTTGCGTGCCACTGTATGGATGTTTCTTTTTGTTTATATTTATTTTAAACACAACCAACACCCTTTAACCACATACAGGGTTACATAAAATTGCATCGAGAATGGTTTTGAACCAACCCCTCGATGAACGATATATTTGACTCTACGAAGTTGTGAGTTGTGAAACAGTTTTGCGCCATTTTTGTAAAGCCTGCATGGGACGAGAACGCATCGATTTGACTATGCAAAGAACTTCCGTGCGTCCGAGTAAGGGTAATTAAACTGTCATACCCATACAAAGCTACAGTACTTCACTCAAAATCGGTAGAAACGCGCTCGGTCGTTGCTCTTCCGGGTCCCTAGCCATAGCTCCCTATGAAATGAAACCGTTGCTTTACGGAAAAATTGAACTGGTAGCCTACTGCTTTGAGCTTGGCTTCCATACTTTTTTTTTTCAAACTCCAACTTCGTCCATGTCACCGAACATCAAAGAGCTGCACAACGGCAACCGCGTGAGCCAGATTGGCTTGACCATGGGCTACTGAGGCGCAGTGTAACGGGGCTGCATGATGGCTGGTATCAATTTGAAAACAAAATCCAATATACTCGTCCTCGATATTTCCGGTACTGAGTTGATATTTGCAGTGACATACTGGTTGTTCAAATCACCATTTTTTGGCATTGAGCAACAACAAGTGCAATCTCATCGCCGCGAATAGTTTGATTGAAGTGAAAATGAAAATTTGGAGAAACGCTACCGCGCGGAGTTGTAATGGTTGGAGCCTCCTGCCGTCCTCGGCCAGAGGTGTGTTTCAATAGTGGTAAATAACAGAAATTTAACAAAAAGTCATGGCAGTACAAAACCTTCTACTCATGCTCATCCTGGTACCAGTCGAGACAACTTGATTCCGGTAGCAAATACAAGCCAGCCGTCCAAGTTGAAACACTTCACACGATCCCGCGGGAGTACTGCTGCGCATAAATACTCGATACCGGGGGAGTTTATTTATGAAGCGTGTATTAATATTCAGCAGGAGGAACCGACTTCCGATGCTTTGGGGCGGGCGAGACTTGCGTGGTGGTGCGGTTCACACAAGGTGAAAAAAAACAACGATCTTGGCGTAACTAACCCGCTCCTGGTCGTACCCACTGCAGCCCGGGGGGATGAAATGTGGCAGGCTCCGGCAAAAATTCGTACTATCGTGTCGTAATGCACAACACCACATGGTTCTCGGCCTCGGCATCAGCACCCGGTTGGATGCTGTATGGAAAGGGATGACTCTCGCGGACGGAGAGGATGCGCGGGCGAAAGCCATTCCGAGCCCTGCTGCCCAGGATGGCGAGATGGTGTTTCCTGTCTGCTACACGGAGAAACCCATATATCTACTTACACGGTTCACGGATCACAGCCAAAGACAGTTTCAAGCACCTTTTCAAAGGTCGACAGTCCTCCTCCGGTGTCACACATGGAGCGATGTGCTGGACGTCTTCCGCATTTCTCACACTCAAGCACACACCAGCTTACCCAGGCTCGCACACATGCACGCACACTGGAACATGATGAAGGAGGGTGTTCCGGTGGGCGGCGGTCTTCAACATATGTGCACACGAAATGTCCCACCTCCGGCCGAGCGTTCGCTTTCGGGAAACGCTACGGTCGCTACGTGCCGGGACCGTTCGCCAGCGCTGCAAACGAAATGAAGTGAGTGATAATTTACAAGATCTATTTAAGACGTCGTCTTATCTAATTACTATATAAATAAGGCCGGGAATAAATTTCACCCCGGTCCCGTCAGCTACAGTCACCGGTTTTCCGTGGCCGTTGCTGGTATTACTCGGCTGTAGGAGATTTTTGGCGTCCCGTTGGCCTGCGGGGAGCAGTTGGGTGACAGTTTGTGATGTTGTGCGAGCAAGAAACACGTTATGCGTGTCACCATTGTGTGAAGACTACGTGAGAAAGTTCGCTTGACGTGGCGTGTCTTTTGAGCCCTGATTGCTCAGTTAAGGTGTTTATGTCTTGCGGTTTTAAATGTAAGAATGAATAAAAACGTTGAAATAGGTTTAGTGGATTTTTGTAAAGTGTCCTGCATGTCATCGCACGCCGTTTCACTTCTTGGGAATGCTTTTGGGGTCGAAGTTTAAAAAGATTTTCGACTGCTGTACGATCTATTCGATCTAAGGCAATTTCAACAGACCATCAAAACATGTAAAATGTCTTGAAACCCAGTAAAATGTGGTTGAAGATTTAGCCGGATTAACTCTGAACAGCATTGTTCCATTCCATCTGAAAACGTGGGATCACGTAGAAAAGAATTTAAATTGGAAGTGTTTCAACAGCTTAAGATTAAACGATAGGTTTTTATTTTCACCCGCATTTCATTTTTTCTTCTTTCACTTCACTTTCCACCACTTGTTAGACAATAAGCATCCGTGCATGACCCTTTACCTTCGTCTGTTTCTTTTCCTTTCCCCGCAGCATTTCTTTTGATTCCGACACCCCGACCGAACGCCACTTCACACCGCAAGGACGGCTGGGTGACCGCAAAAAGGCAATCGTAACTCGACTCGGCATAATAATTCAGCCGGAAATTAATTCCTTACAAGAAAAACCCGGAACCCCCTCGAAAGCGCCACTCGAAATCACGTCCACCGTCCACATGGCTGCCGTAAATATTTCTTCGCCGGACCCGTCGACCGCCGACTCCGATTCCACACCGCGGACGACGGTGGCCCTTTTCCTCCAGCTCTTTGTTACTTTATCCTCTCGCAGATCTGCCCATGCTGCACGCCTTCACCGTCCTAATCACGTTCCGATGAGACCAGATGAAGGAATAAATGTTTCTCCGTTTCCAGGGTGCGTTCGTTTTACTTTATTCGTCCCGGCTTCGTTTGTGTGGAAACTGTGTCAGAAGCTGTGACACGGTCCTTGTCGGTTGGCATCGGGATAACAAATGGCTCCCGATAAACCTTCCTTTCGTTTGTTGAATGAAAAAAAAAGAAGCCCGAAACACGAAAACAACCTGCCACCAGCACAAGGAGAAAAAACGAGAAGTATCCTAGGCATCGAGAAAAAAAGCCTTTATCCCTCACGTTTGCCACACGCACCCTGCAATCTACGAGAGTGCAAAACAATACAAAACGCCTTCAGCACCCCTGGTAACTGGTGGCGGAATCGTGGTGGTGGTGGTGGTGTAATTTTTCCTGATTATTTTATATCCCTTAATGTCCTGCCACTGTCGGCGAGGCGGAGGAATATGGAAGAGGCACCTCTGTGCACATTCCAGGGACTCAGGGGGGCAAACTTTTCCCTTCACATCGCACAACATTTGCCCGGCTGTTGTTCCGGCCTGCGACCCGGTTGCTCGGTTGCTTGATGACCCACCCACTCTGGGCCTCCCGCCATTGCATTCCTCCTGCCGCCTCCGCGCGCTTTGTACGCAACGGATGTTTCAAGGATCCAAAGAAAAATAAAGCGTGAACGAAACAAAATCCGCTTCAAGCGAGGACCAGAACGGAAACGAATTTATTTTGATTATCTAGCTGTCCGCTAGCGGTGTGGTGGAAGAAGTGGAAGTGGAGCGCGGGGCGAAGGATCGGTAGGTGACTGGAAGACAAGCCTCTGCCAAGCGGCGGTGACGCTGGATTTCCGGGTCTGGCAGTGCCGCAGTCTAAGGGGCTTAGCGCGCGAGACCACTAAAGCCGTCTTCCCATTTCGGGAGCCCAGTTTTGAAGCGAGCACTCCAACCGCCGGTTCCCGGGCTCGAAACGTTAAATCTTCCTCGGCAGCGACATAAATGTGTCGGCTTTTATGAGCTGCGGAAGGGATGGATGGCCCTGCACGTACCTAATCTGATGAGTGCGAATTCGATGCCGGAATTTGGCGAGGGTGATTTGTTTGGACTTACGCGTGAGGAGGGTAGTTTATTTTCCGACGCATTTTTCATGGCAAACATGTGCCCGTCGTGTTGACATCTGGGTGAGTTCTTGTCCGCCCCCACGCCCTAAGGCTTGTTCAGAGCTGGTCGTTTGCGAGACTCAAGAAAAGGCAAGACAAGAAAAGTCACTAGGTAAGTGTTCATATGGTAAGGTTAAGTTCATATGGTAAGTGGAAAACGAAAGTAAGTATCATTCCTGACATTCATGGAATAATAAATTTATTATTTTAAAATCATGTTGCATTAACCTAAAGCAAGTGTTTTATCGAACATTTCCCCACTCTATGTTCTTTTGGAAGTCCATCCGAAAACCCCCGTTTTAATTACTGCTAAGTTGTTCCCAGTTGGGCTGAATTCAAGCCCCTGTACTAAAAAAGAAAAATGTCTCAAAAAAATCTGCGATATTGGTGTCTTTCTTAAAAGAAACTGATGCTTGGATGAAATCCCTTTGGAAAGCAATCAATATTGTTCCTCTGTAAACGTTTCATCGAAGAACCTAATGGGACGCCATATCAACCGTGGCGAGTCCGTGCTTTGGTGCATGGTTGAGCGAACCCTAGGTTCACGTTTTTGTCCTTCCCTCCAACCCACCGATCCCCGTAACGCGGGGCACCTTTTCTCCATCAGCAGCATCGCACCGTTGCGTCACCGTCATCGATGCAAAATAAGTCATTCCGCTGGAAGGAAGGGATAAGTTCAGATGCATTAAAAATCCATTAGAATCGAAACACCGTGGGTCGGCCATCATGCGGCGCCGGTGGGAGATGAAAGGGTGGAAAAAATTTGAATTATGAAACCCGTCCCCGGCGACAAGCCCGGTGGGTGGTGTTTGAGGAGCACCCGGAGGAGGAGCAGGAGGAGAGAGAAACGTTTGAAAAGGAAATGAAAATGGTGCAATAGGAACGACGCGGAAAAGGCCTACCGGAGACGCTCTTTTATTGCACAAAATTTGCGAACATACTCTTTCCCGTGCCGGAAGTACGTTTGTGCACACGAGCAGGAACCTTCACTGCCCTTGCCTACTGCCTTCAGCCCTGCGGCCGGTTGCTTGTTGAAGGGGAGCGGGCGATATTAAATGGAAGTTGCGCCTTGTGCTCCGCATGAGCGAACCCCCGAACCGGGCAGTGTCTATGTCAGTGGAAATAATCATCCGGATGCGCGCACAAGCCGACAAGATGTTCCACTCAGACTGATTGTTTTTCCTTTACATTAACCCCATTGTCACCGGGTTGACGCGCATATGCGACCCGCACGAGAGTCAGCCCTTTCGAACATCACAGCGTTGGTTTTCTTCGTTTTGCCGACGCCATACGACTACCCGAGTACCACGGCAAATGAACCAGTCGACCTGATCCAGCGCTGCCTGTTTGTCTGCCAGTGCGCGCAATTAAAGAAGCATAATTAAAAATTAATTTTAGATTTTCCACATTAATTTCTCTCCAATAAATTCTGCCCGCCGCCCTCGGGAGAAAGTGAAATCGGGCCATTTTTAGTTGGAGCGGGTCCTCGGCCCCCCCGAGGAGTACGCCGCAACTTCGCAGTGTGGCTGGGGTTGAATCGCAAATTTTATTGCCCACAAACGCAGACGATCCCACATGCAGTGAGATCGTACGGTCGGGAAATTAATTACATCTTGCGTGACAGTCTCCTCGCGTTTCCGTCGCGCCTCGTGGTGCGCTCACCAACAAAAAAAAAAGATGAATTCGTTGGTAACTGCCGTCAACATTCGCTTCTCGCTCGGGAGCTTTTCAATTAGGAAAATCTAGAAAATTGGTCCCATCCGCAGGTCGCATCAGGAAATGCGCCGTGAAGCGCAGGGGATGCGGGGTAGCGGGAGGAATAATGATCTTGCGAGTTTTCGCGGACGTAGAACAATTTTTCACTTTCACACTTCTGACGAAACCACTCGTCTGTCGGGGGAGTTGCTTGTTGAAGCGGTTGCTCGCGCTGTCACGTTGCTCTGTTCCGACGTAACGCTGCTCCTTTCTTTTCGACGTGTTTGAGTGACACAGACACGCGTAGAGTTTTGCTGGGCGAAACTCAAACCGCTGTCGTTATGGTTGAAGAGAAAAAATTAAAAGAGATCTCAAGCGTGCCAATAACGTGGCAAGGAGTCTTCTCGATGAATTAAAATAATTTATTTTATAAGATGGAAAACAAATTTGAAACGAAAAAGAAGTAAACAATTCTCTTAAAATTAATCATACAGCTGTTAAGAAGCAGAAACTGGCCTAATCCATCAGCTTTGAACGACATAAGAGTCCATACTTAGAAAAGATATAACTTGGATAATTGGAAATCCAAGGGTTGAAGCAAAGAACTGAGGGATGTTTTCTAAATCAGACCAACACCACATCATTCAGGTTAAAGGGTTTGCCAAGTTTTGTACCAAAGAGTTATGAGTTGCAGACAACATTTGATATTGGTCACCATTCATTCCAACCCTCGGCAGTTCCAAAAAGAGAGCCACCTTTGCCTTGAAATAAATGGATACTCCACTCTGTGTTAGAAGTGCGGTGGATTTTTTTAAAAATATTTAATATTTCATGATCAAAACACTCTTCCCCACATTACGTATGTCCTTCGTGCATTGGTTTCCTTCCAGAGCGAAGATAGTGCAAGTGAGTGGCAAGGTAAGACATTAAATTGATCGCACACATCCGGCAGTAATGGGACGCCACCTTCAATCTGTTGTTTATCGCTTACAAAACGCCTTTCTCTTTCAATAACCCGAATCTGCACTCCCAGCATCCAGCGTCCTAATGGAGGTCCCTTCTGCTCCTTGCTCTGAACGTGCGCTACCTCTTCCATCGGTCTAATGAAGAAAGTATGGCAGCGTACGACCAAGTGCCAGTGCAGTGTTAGTGCTCGAACGTGATGTAGGTTGTTGATAACAGTGTCACGTAATGGGCCCTCCGCCGCTCGAGCACGGTCGATGGATTGGCGCTGACGGTCGTGTACCACGTTCCACGGTGAAATGTCCAACTGTCACTGCTTCACCTCGACTCAAAAGCACCTTCTTGAAAGCCAACCAGGGCCTTTCCCATGGTGATGCGTCTGTTGAATGTGGGTTTTGCTGGACGGAATGGTTCGGGACAACCGAGCAACCCGTTCTGTTTACATCGTGGCAAGCGCGTGGAACAATTGGTGATGATTTTTTGCCCTATCTATCTCACTTACCTAGCTTACAGCAGCAATCAGGCCATTCAGGGACATATGTTAAACGGCGGACCTTCATTTTCGCTCTCGGAAGCGCAGTAATCCCGACAAGCGGCTCGCTTACTGCTACTTAGCTAACAAGTCATTCGATTGCTTCCCATTGTTAGCTGGAAAGACGGGTCACCGATGGGACGATCACGAACGCTCAAATCGATATTTACTTTAGTCCGTACGAACCGCGTGGCATTGTAGCGCAAATTTCTTGTAGCACATCTTCCTGGGTCCTTCCTGGCGTGAGATATCCAGGCAAGCGGACGGGAATTCGCCGTCGGTAAACAAACATTTTGCCAACTTAAGCTAACAGACGCACCCATGAGTCAACGGGAAAAATTCCTCCTCAACAAACACCAAAATCAAAGTAATGGTGGGAAACTCGTTCGCTCCGTTTCGCTGGTGGAGGCGCCCGGTGGCTCGTGAGACGTCCGAAGCGTAAGGTTGGTAATGGTGCGGGTTGGGGTGTGGTTGTACTTAAGGAAGCAGACATTTTGAGAGACCGCAGGTAACTTGGAACTCAAAACGGTGCCTTATAGAACCAGATATTAATCTTGTAACGCTGAATGTTTGGTTTTCAACATGAAAGAATGTTGATTTATTGCAATAAATATTGCGAGCAAACGCTAAAAAGTTCATGAGTTATTTTAGAAGTGTTGTTAGTATTATAAAACCCCTTTTATATTGACATGAATAAAATATCCACCCTAGCTGGAAGCAAAGACTCGGCTCCTGACACATGACGATATATTATTCCATATACCCTTTTCATACTTTAGAAAATAACTTTCCACTTACTATTTGGCTTCTAAAGGGGTTTCTTGTGTTTTAGTCGTACACTTTCAAGCAATGTTGGACGCAGATCTGACGAGGGTATTCAAGTGACACTTAATTAGTCTAGATCAAAAACTCCCTAGAGCCCATTTATAACTAGCCCAGACAATGGCGGTAGCCATAGTTGCTGTTTATCATTTGCCAGTATTTATGCCTGGCGTGGCTACACCGGATGGCAAAAAATGCCCTGAGGCAGAATGTAGAAACATGTTATCAGTGGTTGACCGGATGTTAATAAGCGAAAATAAAACAACGCTGCCACACCGTTGGTTTCACGTTTTCCGGACACAAGCGGTTTTTGATGGGTTTACCGGCAAGATTTACGGCAACAAGTTATGCAGCACATAATATCATCGGTAGAGACGGGCTATCTCGTTAAGTTTCAGTTGTGTTAGTCCATTATACCTCACCCGACAAGAGCGACGAGTAAAAAGGTTGTAGAAGTGGAATGACTTGATTTAATACCTGATTCTGGAGATTTAATTACACCCTCCACTTTGTTGCAGTTCTTTCTGGTTGGCTTACCTCTGGTTGAATTATTCGAAGCGCTTAAACGCAAGACATTCACCAGAAACTGCAAGCGAACTAAGGATTGTTACGAAATTTGATCACTGCTCCCATTGCTTTTGTGGGCAAAAAGTTTTCAAAGACTCATCTCATGTGATACCTCATACCCCGGCGTGCCTTCTGCCGGCAAGCTGAGGCGGGATCCCAAACCAACACTATTATCCTGGCACCAGCATCTCGCACCGCCTTATCGCTTCCTGTCCGGGCAAATGATCCGTATAAATCTCTCTGGCTTATATCAAATTTCACATTAAATCAAAGCACTAACCATGAGCCTCACCACCTCGTTGCCCAATGCTTCGCTGCATTAGCAGGCATCACCGGGCCGGGATGCTGTGTTCTCCTTTCTCGAGGTGCAGATAAGGGACGCAATGCATGCGAAGCGACACTGCTTTACCCGAGACCAGATGTTGCCCGTTGGCAAGACAATTTCCCCCCCACCCCCCTCGATCACCGACGGATTGAGGACAGAAATCAACAATAATGTTTATAAACTTCGTTCCAACTGAGACAAATAACTCACGACATGCTTAGTCGTCTTTGGACAATTTCCTCGCCTCATGGCTGCAGCCGCCGTGTCGAGGATCATGCCCAAAGCCCTCGCTGGCCTGCTCTCGGCAGTGTCGTCCCACTCAAAAACCGCAAGAAAATCCGTACGAGTCCGTTTCATTCCGTTCCAACCGAACCCAACCTTTGATGGGCGGAAGAAATGCACTTTCTCTCAAGCGGGAAGAAGTTGCAAAACTTTAGCTCGAAACGTTTCTTCACCAACACCGGCGCTGGCGGTCGTCGAGCGGAAGGGAGAGGGAAAACTTTTTCCCTTCGTTCGGCAATGGGTTGGTGCGTTCTCGGAACCCGCTTCAATCACCGACCACAATGAGAAAAAAAGCAACTAAGAGCGAACGAAGCGAACGTACAGATGGGCAAGAACTCCGACTCCAACTGCCGCAAAAACGGGGACGACATTTGTGGCGCGAGGAAGTGACAAAGGCGAGGTAAAACTTAACTGGAACATTTCTGTATAAATTTTACAAAATGATGGTACCCATTTAGACACATAAGTGGATTAGGCAACACTTGTACCGCTTCTCCCGGTGACGGGCCGCAGGATCGCGGGAAGTCTTGGAATCGGGATCCGGCACACCACACAGAAAGCGCCTTACGTTGTGTGAAAGATTGCTGCATCCTTTACCTACTCACAGCCGGTTTCAAGGAGTTGCAAGGAGGGCTGTTTTGTAAACCCTAGGGGATGGGTGGCCAGCAAGGAAGTGAAGCAGATAGTCAGGGAATCTCGAGCGTCAAAAGATACCCTCCTTAATACGAGCGTACAGCCCCATCACGTGGGGCAACATAATTACATAACATCAAATTAAAGCAAATTTGTACTGAAAAGTCTTCTTTCGCCTTTCAGCATGAGCAACATCTAAGCGTGGTGCGCAACGAGTTGAATTTAACGATGCGTACGCCTGGAAGATTGCTCGAGTACGCTTGGTGCGAGTTTTACATTAGCCATTTGGCTCTGGAGTAATTTTTCACCACGCCTTAATATTGACTTGAGTCTGAGCATTAGCACGCCGCCTAACGTAATCGAATGGTTTGTAGACTAGTAAATAGAATTTATGATAAGAAATCTTAGTCAAACAATGCAAGTGACAGATTTTCTGTGTCAAGAAAGTGAAAATCTTGTTATAAGTTTTTCTATAGAATAAAAGTTTGCAATTGCATTGATGAAGTAAATGCAATGGACTTACATAGATGAGACGAGGTGTAGTATTGAAATAGAATAAAAATTTTCTTTGGTTGTAACTCAAATACGATAAAAAAAGAGAAAATGGTATCAAGCTGATCCAATATCTCATTACATCTGTTACTTTCGCATCACTTCGGATGTGAAAATGAGTAGTGGTTTCCCGAAAGCTGTTGATACCTAAAATAGATGATTTTATTTCTAGAGTATAAAAAAGTAGTTTAAATTGGCTTTCTCATTTGTACCCTGTTTTCAATTCATGATCGTCTTCCTGTAGGGTTTTAGGATGTTTGTGTCAGCATTGGTACACATTTGCACCATACCGGTTTGAGCCAACAAGTGCGTTCCACTAGCAGAAAACTCCCTTTCACCTGGCCTCAACATCCACATGTTTGCCAGTCGTAGACGACAATGATGCAGCCGTCGAGAAGCGTTTGATGTCGAGATGCGGCATCGGAGTAATTTTGCCCGTATCTTTAACCCGTTTGTATTGATCACCCGAGACCCGGCTGTTGTATGCCTTCTTTCGAGGCAGACGCCTTCATGCAATGGAATCTTTGTTGTGGTAACGTACGATAGCACTGGACCGCGCTTCCAACTATGCTGCTACAAAACCCCCGGCTCTCTGGCACCATTTATGAACGAGGACCAGCTTACACGTTATCAGTTAATTAATCTTCGTCTATTGGCTCGTTGCTGGACCGTTCGAGTGGTTCGGTTTGGATGCGAGCGGATACGCGGGAATGCAATTTGCAGGACACGGCGTCACTGGCTCGAGTACGTGTATCCTGAGCCAGATAACGATGGCGCTACCATTGCCGTCCCATGATCCTGAATTCCCTGATTTGTTTGAAATTTGTAAAACAAGTTTGACGTTCGGTCCGACCGCTGATCGATCGAACCGAGAACCGAGTGCGTCTGGTGGAAATCGATATCTTTCATTACCATTGTTGTGGTAGGTTCTCGGTTGATTTGCTTACTATGAAGATGATAAACAGCTGCTGGATGGATATGCACAACTAGTGATTGTCTAGTCAAATCCGTCTGAGTTGAGTCAAGAGCTAGTGTTTGCAGAAAACATTGCTTTGCAACATGAAGTAATTCAAAGATATTCTTGTACTATAAAAGGAACACAGCTTCAATTCTGCTTTAAAACAAACATTTTTGTGCAAATACACATAGACACATTTGTGCAAATACAGAAGGAATACGAAGTCAAACAAGCGGGTTTAATTTTACTTTATAGGTTGGTTTGGTTTCAGCATAAATTATGGTTTTTTTATTCTAATACATTTAAGTAATTGTACAACTGAGGAAAGTCTGTTCATGTTAAGAATTGGATATTCATAGTTTCATTGGTGTACTTACAATTTACGAACTCTAATTAATTTACTTATAACAAATTCGTGGCACAGAAACTCTGAGAAAAAAATCGCTAGCGTCACGCTCATCGCAACATTCCATTAATCTACGTTTCCTGTGTCGGTGTCACGTTAAGCGCGCATGACTCTGGCAGAATTTGCGCTAATCGTGTGCCTGATTAGAAACTTTTCCCCTTTTTTCCCACCATCAGCGTTCCAGAGCACCAAAGCGTGCCTGCCGGTGACAATCGGGGTTTAATTTTGTTTTTATTTAATCCCCCCGTTGTTTTATTTTTTTGTTTTTGCTCTCGGACTGCGCTCTCCGTGGTATTAAATATTTGTTGCATGGTTTGTTGACTTGGAATTTGGCCTCTGAGTGATAAATTTAATCTTTCACATTATCCACCCGCCCCCCCACTGCCAGCCTATAACCGCACACGCACACGTACCAACCCAACCACCCACGCTGGATCATCGAGGTAAAGCAATGCCGCTCAGCACAAGATTTTAAAAGCATGTGTCGCGAGCTCGCTAAATGAAAACATTTGACAAATTTCATTACCCAAAATCAGTCCCCGGATGGTTTTATTTCCACAAGCCGAAGCCGTGAGCGGGAGGATGAGGATATGGGGGATCGCGAGGTCAGAGGAGGTGACTTTTGCGCGGTCGTTGTTGAAAATGGAACCACCCGTTACTGGAACCTGCAGCCTCCGGAGAGCGTGATAAGTAACGGCGTAAAGTAAAACCCAGCGTTGAGACGTTACGGCAGTTGACGATTTTATGGCCTTTTTTTGTTGGCTTTCGCACAACTCGTTGCCAGAATTTTACACACACAAAAAGCAGTTAAAAAACGGGACGTGAGTACATGGTGGCAACATTTCTCTAATTTTCCTCAACCACCATTCCAATTGCAAGACTCCGTCACTTGTGCTTTCCTTCCTCGCGATAACCTTCAAATCAGGGTTGATATTTAACTGATTGCTTCCATCCTTCCGTTCGCATCGGGAAGCCACTTTGCAGGATATTTTGCTCCACCTTACAGAGTCCTTCCATAAAGATTCATCGTCGCTTCTCTCGCCCCTTCCCGTCTGCGTAGTGCCTCCCATTCCCTTCCGGCTGTTTACCGCGGTGTCGGCATGGAACTCTTCGAACCGAAACATCTCTGCTCCATCCCGAGGTATTCAACGGTTCAACGCTTTCCATCGCCTGCCCTACTCCACACCTACGCCTCCCCATTTCCATTGGCGCGCTCACGTGGAAAATGTTTCCAAAAAAAAAGGAGCAATAAAATCAGTTCATCACCGGCAAGCGCCCATCAACCGTTTGGTTTGGATCGGTTTGGTTCACGGTTTGGGGAATTGGGGTTGGGAATTTTCATGCCAAACAAATCCCGACCGGAGCGATATAACGTTAAAGCATGCTGATTTTCACCCACCCACCTTCGCTGCTTGTGTCTTCGCGATCCACGGCTCGGAACGCCTGCCAAAGAATGCTCCTTTTCTCGGTAAGCTCCACCGACCGACGAAACGCACCCACCGAACGATCCTTCCCTTCTTCCGTAAGGCTCGGGAAGCTGCTCCTTCCGTCCGCCAGCCGCTTCAACCAACCCGACGGAAGTCACTCCGCACCGTAGCGATAGCGAGTCTGTTCAGGATAATGTGCGCCAGCATCCTCCGCTCGCTGCTTCGTAAATGAATCAACGCTGAAAAGACATTAAAATCTTTTTATTAAATTTGTCATTCAAAATTTTCTCAACTCGGAAATGGTGCGCCTGCATCACCCCGGGGGATAAATCGCACTGCCTGCGGCGGGTTGATTCCCTTTTTTTTATTTAATGTGCCTGGCGGTGTGTGTCACACGCCCTTCCCGCGTCAGGGTATCGTCAACACGTCCGCGGGTGGATCGTGAAGCTCTGGAGAATTGCGGAAGGGGCAGGGATGCAAGACGACGCCGGATTTGTGCGAGGTATAACGCACAACATTCGCATCCTTTCCCGAGGAATGGCATCCATCCTTAGCGCAGTGCTCTGGTGAGAAAGGGAGTGCTAGAGAATCGCAACGGTAAGGCGAGAAAGTAAGGGAAGAGATGGATACCGTGCCACAAAACCAAGGGTGACGTGGAGGCGCTTGGCTGGCGGCGAGCTGGAACTGCTGTAGGAAGTGTAGAATTGAATTAAATTTTTTAATGCATTTTCGCTCTAAATTGGATTAAAACATTTTCGTCACAAGCTTCCCGCTGGTAGCCGATTTACGATGGATACTGGATTTACGGTACATTATTCAACTGGGTTGGCGCTTTGGGGAAGGTGCTGCCGGTAATGCTGGTGGAAGGAGGAATTGAGAATCGTTTTTGCATGCAAACGCCACGCTCTGACATTTCCCTTAGGAACCGAGTGACAGAAGCCACAGATTGAGTTCAGATGCGTGACCATTATTTTCATGGGAAATTTACACAACTTAGTTAGACTTTTATGGGCAGCAGCGATATTATATTTTCTGAACAATAAACATTACTGTTATGTTCAATTCTGTCGCTCCAGGCCTGCGAAAAGCGACGGTTCGGTCACTCCGCTTTCAATTTGGACATTTAAAAAGCAAATATTTGCGTACGCTTCGTTCTAAGGAATTCTAAATTGAAATTGTTTTATTTATGCTATACCTACAAAACCTTTCAAGGTCCATTCAATGGGTTATGTTTACACGAGGCAACCCTCGATCCAGATCTCACCATCGATCGTTTACGAAGATGGTACCAGGAGAAGAAAAGAGGTTTAGAAATCAACGGCCGGTTTTCATTTTACCTTACCAGTACGCTACGAGCAAATGGAAGGCAGAAAATAAGAGAATACGTTGGAAAAATCCCATCCCCCTTGTATCCAACATCGCAGTTTGTTTTATATTTATTAACTCAACCATTTTTTTTTTTTATCATCCTCATTCCCTTTCAATCTAAAACATCCAACCCCGTCTTCTCCTACGACCGTTTTCAGCCACTCTCAAGTGACCTCTTCATTTTCCTTTGCCAGCGGTGGAGCGAGTTGGCGTGCAGAGTTTTCCGCATCCGCCGGACAGGTTGAGCTGGGGAGCAGATGGAAAATATTGTAGGTCTGCTTTCCAGGAGCGACACTCGATGCCATCGTCGTCGTTACTTATTCCGATATCCTGGCGGTGCACCGGAACGCGCCGCAGCTCGGAGGCAGTATGTTAGTTCGCATCATACTACTTTTTTCCGGTAGAAAACCGAGACACTTTGGTCGTCGCTAATGGGAAAACTGGCCTGCGAAAGGGAAACAGATTTCATGCACGAGAGGCCTCATAAATCAGACCATGGGAAGAGATAAAAAGACGTCGCGTCGCGTTTGGGCCTACGTACCTTTGCCGTTGGAAGAGGGTGACGGGGGGAGAAAAAAAAAGGTGGCCCTAGCAGAAGACGGCACATAAAATAAGTGCTTCCAATCCATTTCTCCATCGGCCCGGCCCGGGTCACGGGCCAGGAAGCTTTTCTCTTCGAACAACAATCAGTAGAAGAGAGACACACAGGCAAAGAAATTCCGGTCCCATCGATAAGCTATCTGTGCGCTTTCGGTTGCCTCTTTGCCTCTCGGTGGAAGTATAAATTTTGCACCGAACTTTTAATTAACTTTAAAGTCGACCCTGGGGAGCCAACCGTCCGCCATTGTCGCCGTGGTGCGCGTCCGGGGAAAAAGGTGAAATTCATTTTTAATGCAATCTGCTGTCATAAATCTAAGGGATTAATATCTGGCTCGGGGTGAATATAATGGCGCCCCAACTAGCACTAATCACGCGGGTGGCCTCGTTTACTCGGTAGTAAGTAGCGAAAATTAGCACATAAATTATTGATCCTTTTCTCAGCGGAACGCTTTCGGGTGGAGCAAAGCAGAGCGGTCGCCTTGGCCGTGGCGTCGGAAGAGGCGAACCGTGCCTCTCTTGGGGGGGCCTGATTTAATCAACGGTCTCACAGGCAAGATTCCTCGCCGTGGTGGAAGGGCGTAGAGCAACGTAAACTGTAGAAGGCATTCAGAGATGAATCAACATTGGACACTTGAGTAAGCTTCTTTGTTTCGCCGTAGCAAGTTTTCACCGTGACGCATGAGCTGAGGGAATGAATATTATGTAGCGCGGAATTTTCACTTTCTTTTCACTAAGGATTATTAATTTTGCTTCATTATTACTGGTCCAGGCAAGCGTGCAAAGAAATGACCCACACGCCTAAAAGTAGGCAAAAGGATAGACACGACCCAACTTGAGCATCGTTGTTAAGTCTATTGTTGTCTCTGAATTAACGTTTTCACGGTATTTTTGCATCACGCAAATCTTTGTTTGTGAGCCATTTTTGTAAGGACATTAGTTCATCTTTCGTTTTTCATAACTTCAACGAAATTTTAAACACAATAGTTGCAACTCTTTCTTATGGGCCCATTAAAAACATCTCCAGGTAAATGTAAACATTCGTTATCACAACTGCGGTCGGTTTCACTCTAGGTATTGTTTTGGTCCCTTCCGATCACATGCCGATGGTTGCCCTTCTCCTGTCGGTTCGGTGTAATATTATCAAAAGATTGTTCACCCCCGCCGCCGCCGAAAGCCACCCAAATGGCCCTCGCCGGAATGCAAAATTATTCCCAGATTGCATCCAATTATTCGCTCGTCGTCACCAACGGTACCTGCCACGTACCACGAAACATCGCGCAACTTTCGACTTCTTTGTCATCGCGCAAAGTGTGGACTGGGTGTTGTTGCTGGCGGCCGTTGGGGAAGAATAATTCCCTTTCGCCATGGTGCCATGGTGTGCTGGTTCTCTTCACTCCTTTTCCCGCCTGACGACAGTGGCGTCGTGTGCGACTGGATAGTCGCCGGAGTGGCTCAGCCAGAGCGCCACCGGCACCTTTGCCAGCGTCGATCACATTGTCCCGGCGAAGCTGTGAAGTGCACGAAGAAAATATGATTATTGTTTACAAGCTTCGGATAAACTTTCACGTATTTACAGGTGTTTCGGCTGCCGGTTCCGTTGGCAACCCCCGCGCTCGCTGCCTCTTCATGCTGCAAACACACACACACCGGTAAAAACACCATCGGATCTTTGTTTCTGCCAACAACACCGAAAAACAACAAACAGCGCGCCTGGCGGCGACGAAACCAGTTACTTGGGTTGGGACGGAAGGAGAGGGTCTTTCTTATCCTTCGGCACAACACCAGGCTACGAATCGAGCCCAGCGCACCGGGTAAAGGTGGACGAAAGGATGAATGAATGGAAACGATTCCACGCTAACGATGGGCAAAAACTTTTCCCAGCTTGCGCTCGTTTTGCATCGCCCGGAAAACCTGCCACGCTGCGGGTACGGGTTGAAGATGATCTCCAGAAACGGCGATAAGAGCCGCTAGCGGCAGGACGGGCAGCAGGAGGCGCCAGCGAGATGATTTTGTTTACCCGACACTTAGCACTTGACTTAAATATCCTGGATTTTGCCAGCGAACCCGCTTTGCGGAGCGCCATGCAGCCGGAAAGTAGTGATCTGACCTCCCCGGTTCCCTTGGCGTTCGTGCGTTGCCGGGACGGGGACAAAGGGACGAGCCAATAAGCAAGTTTCTTGAACCGACTTTTATTCATGACTTTGGACCACTCGGAATGACCCTCGGATAGTGCTCGAGAGTTATTCCGGGCTAAACTAAGCATGACCGGTGTAATGGGCGGATCCGTCGCTAACGACGCCGGGAATGCCCGATGCGGCAGCGTTGGCAAGTTTGGTTGAAGTAGTTATCGAGGACGTTTAAATGCGGTGTTATGGTGACTTGGCTCTTTGCCGTTTGCCTTTTGTGTGTGTGTGTTGTATGTACTTTGCTATGCAGATGAGTGTCATGTTCTTTTTTAACAAGTTTGCGTTGATTTCGGTTCGATGCAGTGCACTGTTCGTCGAATTTTAGAAGGTAAAGTTGAGGACAAAGTTTTCCTGTAATGCTTACATTTTCGAACGATGTCAGTCGATGGTTTAACTAAAGCTTAACCCTTCTGCTTACATGCTACGAATGATTTGGTTTTAAATGCTGGCTATCTTCTGATAAAATATGTAACTGAAATAAAATAATCACGAAAGACAACAAATTGACTCAAAACAATCCTCCGAAATTACTGACAGAAACGACAAAAAAAAAAAAAACACAGAAGCATCTCAGGATTTCAAAAGGCCTGGTTTTGCAACCTCGGTGAAATTATAGCTCAACAACACACAGCCGTAGAGGATAAAGGCGCTCGGCCTAAAAGCACTGGCAAACGAGGGCACAATGGTTGAAAAGAAAATTAAAATACGGTCCACGGCGAACCCGAGCATGATTGTCATGTCGCAAGAAGCTTCCATTACGAGATCCGGTTGGCGTTCGGCAGCACGAAAAACTCTTTGATCCTTCACACGACACACATGGCGTCACATAACATCAACGTAATGATACGAAAACAAGCCAAGATTTCTTTTTGTTTCCCGTTCCATCTCGCGGAACGCCTCTGCCAAGGACCGTCCTCCGCGATTCCCAGTGGAGTGTATCGAATGAAAGTTTGTTTGTTTGTCCCACGAGCGGTTTGATGGAAGCGTAGCTTAACCGTCCCAAACTTGGTGGCAATTTGCCATCAAGAAAAAAAAAAGAACAGCAAAAACCCCGTACGAAACATCAGTAAGGGCCAGGGAACACAAAGCAGAACGAGCCATAAAATAAAACCCCTCGTACGCAGTCGTATTGCACGCTCCTATGCAGTCTCGGCTCGGCTTCGATCTACATTCAATTTGATGCCGGTCCGAAAGTTCCGGTTTCGGTGTGGCAAAAGTGCAATCCTCCACCAAATGTCAGAACAGTGGCGCGCAGCGGACGGTTGGGGAAACCCTGGGAAATGGGAAATTATTTCTGCATCTTCAGGCCGAATCGGTGCAACCTGAAGAGCCGCCACGGTTGGCGCAAACCGTGCGGACCGTCGATGAGGCGGTTCGGAGGCCAATCCGAAAAGTCAGCGGAAGCCGCACGATAGACCGCAACGATTGAAAGCCCCGGAAAGGGGGAACCGGCTGGACGGGACTCCGCCCGTGGGGGCGGTCGGGCAAACCCTTCCGGAACCCGGAAGGGCATATATGCAATTTTCACTGCATCTCGTTCGATTCTCGGCGCTCGTCCGTGTTGTGCCCATTGTCGCCCTCTCCCATCCCCCGCCACCGGACCGACCGACACCGACTGAGTCGCGCCGGGCAGGATCTCGGCTTCCCTTTCGGCAGGGAAAAGCCGAAACCAGCAAACGTGCGCTGAACGGCGAGCAAAATCCACCAGTCAGAACCGTCACTGGCAGAGCTGCTCTGACCTGCGGCACCACACGCCGGGGTCGGGGTTTTGTTTCTTCGCTTTTGATTTTAAGCCTGGTTAGACACATTACCCTACACTGTGTGCAATCAAACCGAAGGACCTGCCACCGGTACCCCCGCTGCGTTGCTCCCCGCGGATGTTGCGGAAAACCTTCCATCCGGTCCGGGGATTGAATTTTTCCACCCGAAAATTGATAGTTCTGACTGAAATTGGAGCAAGGAAAAAGCGTGGAGCAAAAACTGGATGGAAGACATGAGAAAGGATCGGAAAGGAGTCGCAGTAAGGCGAAACCCATGGACCGGGTCGGGTGAAATGGAGGCGATCGAAATGGCAGCATTTTTCTACGTAACCGACGTTATGCAAGACACCCTCCTCTCTCTCTCTCTTGCTCGTCATTGCTGTTATGGCGGTTGCAAACATCCCCCAAAGGAAGCGGATCCTAGGGTGAAAATGGCCAAAAATGCACAGACCTCATACTCGAGAACTCAGGGACACATACACACACCCACACACACACATACACGGAGCTTCGCGCGAAGATAGGTTGAAGAAGGAAGTACAATAACAGTGGCTGTAGCGCTGCAGCGGGTTAAGGATCATCATCATCATCATCATCATCTTGCGATTCTGTTTCCTTTCCGTTTCACTGTCGATGGTTCGGTTCTATTTTTATTCTATTTTTTCATCAATTCGTATGAGATTGGCTCCTACACGAGTAGCTTCCATCTTTTGCTATGGAGTAGGTTTTGTGCAGTAGCGATTGGGGCATTGTGGTGCAATTGACTAGTTCTTATCCAAATTTCATACTTAAGTAATCTTGTGAAGAAAGAATTGTTAAGTTGAAGTACCGAAATATGCAAAATTTAAAAAAAACCCTTTTTCATCAACCTAAAAAGTAAATATAGTTTTAATTCAATCACTTATGTCCGATCACTTCAATGAAAATTTATTTACATAGCACTGATTATATCACTTAATTTTATTTCCCTTTTTAAAACTTTATTTGAACACAAGTTACTTTAATCTCGATGGGTTATAAATGAGTCCGTTCGTATCCATCGTTCAGTACTGTACCGATGCTCTTAGTGTGCTTCAAGGTCCGTCACTATTTATTATCATCATCGTCATCATCACGCTGAACGTCGTCATTTTTTGTCGTCATCGTCCTCATCACTGCAAGCCGCAAACGGAAGGATGCATGCCAGGCACGTTTTATTAGCTTTTTATCCTTCCACCGTGCCCTGCAGCGAAGCGTGCGTGGATATCGGATTCGATGCTTGGATGTGTACGCTCCAAGGCAGCTACGGTGACGAGCGGGATGAATTTAAAAGTTAAACCATATTTTTACTATCCTCAGCAGCGCATGCCATTTGCCCGATCCGCCTCCGAGCGTGAAGTCGCTAGGTTGAGTGCTGTTTACTGTGAGATTCGCCTAACGTATGGCTTTCTTGCGTTTCCTCCCTGCAAGAGCTGGTTTTTTTTAAACCACTATTTCGTCTCCGCTAATTATAACGAAGTTGCTGTGAACGAGTTGGTGAAAGAACCACTACAAAAAATCCATCTGCGCAGAAGGGGGCGACTTTTTTTTTCTACGCTTCTAACAATATTTCTTTAACTGCAATCAAAATTCACTTTACGAGCTAAATGGAAGGAAAACATCGTTCCAGATGACTTTCTCCCACACAGAAAAGACTCCACAGGGAATAGGGAAAAATCAGCTGCCTCGTAGGTGAACGTTTTGTAACGTGTTGCTTGATGCATCCCTTGGAAAAGCGCAGCAGTGAAAATATAATTTAATTAATGAAAACATGTTGGCCAAAGAAAGCTAGGCTGCAAGAGAATTTGATGATAGGTTTTTTTCCTTAATTTGAAATTGTCTGTATTATTGCATCGTAAATCTGATGAATACATATTGAAACTGTTATAAACCTTGCGTCCATTCCGCTAATCGAGCGTATGCTTTGAATCGTGTCTTAATATAATTAGCTTCTCATAAACGGAAATGTCAAGATCTGCTGGAAACCGTAAAACTCAAATTGGTTGTTGATAGAATATAGAGTGGTTTTTTAAACCTGAAGAGCGTTAGTACGACCACAGGATCATACCAGAAGTGACAGGTCCGGAACCGAGGAGAAAGAATCGATTATGATGCACAAATTGAATCCTGTGATTATCTCGTGCACAATGCCGGGACTCGGATGATAGCCACTATGTGCCATCGGGCGCAAGATGGGACCGGTTGAAAAAGTTGCCATACACAGAACTGCTTCTCTCCTCAGCTCAGCTTCTCCGTCTCTCGCCTCCTATCTAGAATGCATCGTTAAAGGAAAGGTTCATCACGAAATCGAGCGGGAAGCGGTGGTCTCCTTCACGAAGGGCCATCCCAGCAGGTGAAGAGGAATCTTACGGGGCCGGCATGTAATGCCATTGTGCGCTGGGAGATGGGAAATCTGGTAAAACAACGCATTAAAGATAAGCGGAAGCTCCGGTGGGACGGGGGGACGGTCTACTTCGCCAACTCTTCCTCCACCGTGTCCCTCCGTCGAGGTCACCCTTCGACACCGAGCTGGAAATAATGGACCCCCAAGTTAATGAAAGTGCTGTCGAATAGAGGAGCTAATCAAGAAATAATTGTCCTATCTGGCACCAAACTCCCGCCTCCCCTTTCTTCCAGCCACCGTCCTTTGGCGACGTCTTGAGACAGGACGTCTGCGCTCTAATGCTTCCACATGTTCCGCTGGTGCTGCCGGTGTCGTTGTTTGATCAGCAGGTCATTAGCTTCTTCGGCGAGGCTAATAAAAAGCAAACAAGCGATACGGCGCACACGCGCTGGGGTGGCCAAGTGTGCGATAATGATGCGCTTCGGTTAAGATTTATGATAACATCCTCGCACGCAAGGGCCCGGTCTGCTGCTCGGTCAATGTTTGCGTTGTGTCCGTGTGCGAGTGTTCGCGCGAGCTGGTGCGTGTCGGTACTGCCACGCAAATGTGGGTGTTCCGTTCGCGCGAGCTTTCCATGTACCGGACGTCCCGGCAGGTGACACCGCAGATCGCAGGCAAGATGATAGCATCCTGTCCGCCGAGAGATAAATCACTAATCCATGCAGGGTGCAGCGAGGGCGGGACACGAGGCAAGCTCTTTGCTCGCGGAAGGAAATGAATTATCCTGCAACGTACAAGGACACGTTGGACGCATTCAGTCGGACCAACCTTCCAGTCTTAATTAGGTACGGCACGCTTGCAATGCTTTATGTGGAACCCTACAGTTAAGGGCGACTCATACTAGATGTCGGTGGTCTCGGTGTAAAACGTTGCATACTATTTTACATAACATATGTTTGCCTTGCAGCTTACTTCAACGTTTTTTTCATAACCTAGAAAAATAAGATAAAAATAACCTTCAAGCTAAAGCTGTTTATCGGCTTCAAGGAATCGCATTAAAGCTCGTTATTTATTGAAAATGATGCCATTAGCTAAAGCACCATCAGTACAAGTAATAGTAACAAAAAAATACTTCAACCAGGTCAAATTGATCAATTAAGTTATCGGCACAATGCAATGAACAAAAACGAGTGAAAAAAAACAGGTAGTTCATTTCATATCATTTATTCATCAATATTTACTTTTCCACTGACAGGAGTTGATAAATGATCGCACAGTGGGAAACTGAAACATTTCCATCTCTGCCCACAAAATGGGTTCTTTATTTAGTACACTAGATGCGTTAAGTGTTTTTTTTTTTATCTGCTCAGTGAACCTTCAAATATATTTATAATTTTCCTAAGAAAAGTTTTTCCTTCACAACTTCAGTGCGTCAAGAAGCGTCAACTTACCGATAAGCAATCACAATTTTTAATAAGTAAGGTTACTTTTCTTCACAAATATTTTTGCTCATACTTTTTTTTCAGTGTGCATTTTAATTGCAAACAGTTCCACTAGCGTTTATGGTGGGAAATGTTGGAGTTCAACGAAATGGTTTGAATATACACACGGAACCCTTAGATAGGGCAACACTTAAATAAAAAACTTAATTTATTATTAATTGCGGAGAAGGTTGCGCAAAATTCTCAACGGTCTTAAAACGGCAATCAGTTTGGAATCAGGCGCGGCGGAGTTCAGTTTCATTTCCGGACATGGAAGCGTCGGTCAAGTTCGATCAGTATTCGGCGTACCTCCGCACACTCTGTCGCGTGATAGGGTTCGATGTGCTGAGTGCCACGTGGAAGATGAACTATAAGTCGTATTTTAGTCTCTTCCTGTGCGCACAGTACCTATGGTGGATGATACATTCCACCATTGCAACCGAGGGCATTAACGAGATGCTAAAGTCGCTCTCGTTCGTCGGCTTCTACTTCCAGAATACCGTCAAGCTTTACTACACGCTGAGCAAAACCAAGACGTACCAGGCGATCTACAACAAGCTCAAGCTGGTCATCTACGACGGGCACATGGGCGGAACGGGCGATCAAAAAGCCGTCATCCTGCGCATGATCACGCTGATCCACAACCTGGTGAAAGCAACGTCCGTGCTCTACTACAGCGCCATCATGTTGTTCTCCTTGTACCCGGCGTACATGTACTTCTGGATGGACGAGAAGGTGACGATTTTCCCCCTGCACATTCCATTCATCAGCATCTACTCGCTGTACGGGTATGCCTTCACCAACATGATACACATTGTGGTGGCCTTCTACGGGCTGACCGGTGCGATCACGTCCGACACCGCGTTCATGATGTTCGTGCTGCACATGGTGACGTACGTCGATCTGTTTCGCATTGAGTGCGAGCGGTTCGAGCGCGATCTAATGGCCAGCGAGCTGCGCGAGGAATGGCGTTCGGACGCGTACAAGGCGTTCTGCCAGCGCAGGATGCAGACTGTCTACAGCTACCATCAGGATATCATCGCCTACATGGACTCGTTGAAGCTGTGCTACAAAGAGATTTGCCTGGTGCAGGTAGCAACCAGCAGCTTCTCGATCATGTTGAGCCTTTTCCTGGCCCTAACGGTAAGCTTGTTCACATTTAAACATTGATCGCACATCAAGTGCATGATGAAAAGATGGTCTCTTTCTCCCATCCAAACGAAGGGGAAGCTTATACAAATTTACCCTTGCTCGCTTTCTCGAACAGACCGACTGGTACGCAACTTACAGCTTTACGCTTATTTCCGTGTTTCAACTCTTTATATTCTCCGTCCTCGGCAACGTGGTGCAAGTTATGGTAAGAATTGATTTGCCCCCGGAAAACAGTTGCACGGTGTCTTACGAAGCCCTGTCTCGACAGAACGACCGCATGAATGGCGTCATACTGGACCTGCCCTGGTACATGCTCCCGGACGGGGAGCAGAAGTGGTTCCGGTTCATGCTGAGCCGCAGTCAGATCCCAGCCGACATAGAGATCCGCGGCTTCGGTCCGCTCAACATGAGAACCTTCACCGCCATCATGCAGAAGATCTACTCGTGCTTCATGATGATGCTCAACTTTCTGGGGGAGGAGAACTGAGCACACGAGCGACTCGCAATCGCCTATCGCCGCGCGTCACCACCAATCAAGACGTTCGAGGTCCGCGCCGTAGAAACGCACTCAGGGCGCACGTCACCCTTCACTCAGGCATGTGTGGCTTCTGCACTTCATTTAGCTCCATTTAGGAGCCACGAAAGATTAAATTAATCGGTGACATAATGGAGTTGCCGCACCGGAACGAAAGTAGTAGCGATGGCTGTGTCGGCTCGCGTTTCGCCCGGTCGTTTAATCACCCAAATGTGGCAGGGGGGAGTGGATTGGTAGTGGGTGGTGGAAGAGTTTGGAAGATGGAAGTTCGTAAACATTGAAATAAATCCGGCAGCATCCGCCCAACGGCTCGCTATTAGCCTGCTAAACAGCGTCAACGATTGGGGCGACAGGGTAAGAAAGTTCGGCGAAAATCACATCGCGCACATACACAAACACAAGCAACATGCACAAACACACACTCACACCCAAACGAAACAGCTCTTGAGCAAAGCTCTTAAGCTGCACTTCGGTTCTCTTGTCGCTGATTTCCATCTTGCTTCCGGTGGCGTCCCTGCCGGCATTCGCCCCAAAAAGGCAGCGCAGCGAACGGCTCCGAAATGCACAACCCGAAAAGGAGCGGACGAATGGAGCGGCTCCATTCTGCCGGCTCAGCCCCGTTTCCGGTCGGTGCCGGGGTAATGCCATCAGGCGTGCAGGCAGGCGGGCTCGGTGAGTGATGGTTCTGCCGCGACATGGAGAGAGCGTTTGGCGAAAATCAAATTACAGGAAAATAATCACATTTATATTGTTAATGGACTGGGCATTAAATATGGAAACGGAATAAGCTAATCCATTTACTAAGCCAAACAAGACTGGCTGACTGGCTGGCTTGCGGGTTTGGTGTCACTGCAGCCACCGCCGGCGAAGGGAACGAGCGTGGCAAAGAAAAGCAAACGTGGACGCGCGCTCCACGCCGGAAGTGAGTGTTAAGATAAGAGTGTGCAAAGAAAATGGTGCTGCCAGGTTTCTTCGGGGCCAGAGTTGACCAGCAACTCGGGGCGGGGGAAAAAGGGCACATCACCAAGTTCCTTAAATGGATGACGAACCGTTGACCAACCGGAGCGGCATCCGGAGATGCTCGTCTAACCGGGTTGTTTGGCTTCCTCTCTTCTTCGTTCCATCTTGCTCATTTTCTCCTTTACCTTCCTGTAACATTTGACCCCGCTTGGCGTGGCCAACCTTCGCACCCCCGCCCACACAGACTTCCCGGCCATTCCCAAGGATCACATCTATCAGTGGAATCGCTGCGGATGGTTTCCTCCGTTCTCTCCCTCGCTCACCCAGCTCGTTCGTCGCCGGTGGCTTACACAAAAGTAGGTAAATCTCTTCAACCCCGGGGGTTTTTTGGCCGCGGATCGGTGGCAGCTAACGAGGAACGACGGGGCAGCTAACAGCTCCGGATAGCAACGGAAGCGGAAACTGAATTATCGGAAAGTGTGCCAAGGGATGAATAATTTAATTCCTGCCTCCAGACTGCTGACTGCCCTCGTGTGCTGGCAGGTCTACTGCAAAAGCCCGGCTTGCGATGGCATTTCCGAAGGTGCCGAGCGGCACCGACGCGCCTCGGCATGACGGACTGCTCTACTGCCAATGATGCTGGCGTTCCGCCGGAGATCAGTGAGAATTAGGGCATTCTTCTTTTCTTTCGGGGGGCTTCAAACGATGTGCTCGATGTTTCAAATTGATTAGATTGTGATGGGCTGCACTCACGCTCGCAGAGGTGGATTGGTTGTGTGTATTTTGCGTTTACATGTGAGCATTTCTTGACTTCAGCTTGGTAAATTTCTATCTAAAAACCTTTGTTCCGCGCATTTTTACGGTGTAGGCAGAGGTGCATGGATTTTTCTTTTATAAGAAGAGCTGCCGAAATCATGAAAAATTAACATTGAACAATTGTTATCACATGTTTCTGCACGTAGTGCAACGGGTTTTAAGAAAAAAAATCGAATGTGTTGCAATGTTTTGTTGTTCAACCATGAGATGGGATTTCGTTTGCTTGAAAAATCACTCGCAACAATATCAGATGAAAACCATCTGTGCACCTAAAACGGAAGCTAACGTAATGAAAAGAAGTACCCTTATGCTTCCCGACAGTAAGCGATCACGTGAACGATGTTTCAGACCCGTAATTTCGGTTTTGTTTGCCACAGCCAATTCCAAACCAAACTGTAAACGGGGTAGCAAGTAACAGTTTCGGCGTGAGCTACGAAAACATTCCGCAATTGTTCTTCGATTTGCTCGGTGTACGTAGAAGTACGCGAATCCTTTAGCCACCCCGCTTCCCTCGAAATCTGCTTCGCTGTCAGCTTTGCGCTGTGAATTTATGTTTTTATAATGAACCCCCGGGGCGGACGGGAGTGGCGGAAAACGCTTGGCACCAGTGTTGCGCCTCGGCTTGCGTGCCTTTTCCCGGTCACGATTTGATATTTTCACTGCCACCTCAAAAAATAGACAATCGGTAGCGTTTTTAATGTGCTGCCAGCACATCGCAGCAGCCGGAAATCCACCGAAAATCCATCCCTCCACCCTCGCCATCCTTCCAGCTCCCGCCGGGCCTCCCGAAACGCCCAGACGCTTCCGCACACGATAAGCCTCCGTGCTTTATTTGCTCCCGGGCCCCGTTCGGTTCTTTCCGGTTTGCGATTTGGCCGTTTGGCCGTTTGGCTTACCGCGCTACCGATACATAAACCTATGTGAGGTGCTTTTTATTTTTCTCCCCTCTATTTTTGCTCCCCTCCTGCCAACTCTAGCGTGGCCCACCGCGAAACCGTGACCCGGCGTTCGCATTGTGGCGCTTTTTGAGTACGCGCGCTTTTCGCCTTGCTGCATCGCAATGGCCGCTTTGTCGGTGGAATACAATGGCGCGATCCGGAGCACCAAAGCGTTGCGCTGAGCGATCCCGCGATCCCGGCAGGATACTGGCGCCGGTGGTACGCAAGCGGAAGTGGCATCGCACCCGCGGCCCAAGCCGGAAGTTTGGGCAAGAAATAAAACTTAATACACGGGAACGAACGAACGAACGGAGCGGGCGGGCTCGACTGTGTGCCCACGGCTGGTGGCTCCACCGGGAAACCAGGAGGATCGGTGAAAGTGAAGGAATAATAAAATAAAATAGAGCGCACCAACGGATCGAACCGGGCGGAAAGTAAGTGGCCGAAGCAAAGACACAACCCTTGCCCGAAAAAAATAAATTCGGCGGGGGAAGAAAAATTTACTAAAAGTGAGTAAAACTAAATAACAAACTGGCAGAAACAAAACGGAGCGGAGCCTTCTTTTTTTTGCACGATTCTCATCCACGCGACGTTCGCGCTTAGCTCGGCTATTGTATCCAGAAGTTTCGCAAAGGGTTTGCCTTTCCTTTTTTTTCTTCTTTTGTGCTGTCCGCTCTTTCGCATCCGTTTGCGCAACAAAAGGGGAAGCAAACGGTTGGTGGAAAGGGCGTTTGCCTTTCCCGGAAAAGCACCGGGCTTACGTGCCATCTCCCGTCGGGCCATCGGTTTGACCCCGCCAAGGAAAGGACATCGCTAACGGAAACTACTAAACAAATACCTTAGTGACGCTGGTAGCTAGTTTCGCGTCCGAGCCGGGGAAAGGGTTCGCAGGAAAGGCCGACAAGGCTGACTAAAAAACCCAAAAGGATATAAAACGAATATATGGCCGTGTTGGGCGCGAGGGGGCCAACGTTGCAGGGAGGGCATCGGTGGGTAAAACCTTCCGAAAGAATTATATTTCTGGAGAGTTTACCGAGGGGGGTTTCCCTCCCCCACCTCCCCCTTCACTTTTGTACTCCATGCAGGAAGGAAAGTTGCAGCGTTCTGCTTAAAGGAGGGGAAAAAAGTTCTCCCAGCAAGGAAGTGGATGTTTGATGTGCGGAAGGTTGTAGTTTTATGGGAGGGTTCGCCAGGGCGGGTGAGCTCTAAGGATATGAGGCGTCAAGATTTGCCCGCGGAAAGGGTGGGTGGCAGGCAACGGTGTGGCGACGCGTTTCTTCATTTTGCAATGGTGAAAGCCGTTCGACTGACTGCTGAAATCGCCATTTTATTTTACGTTTTTTTTTTTCTTCTATGGTTGAGTGTCGTGCGAGCTTCAAAAGGGGAATCGGGGAGGATGTCAGAGATCAGGGTTTTTGGAGAAAAAAAATTTCCCAAGGCTAGCCCGGGTGAAACTTTTCTCTCCATCGTAATGGAATCACGTTTTAAATTTAAAGCGAAGAATTTATTTCTCGTTTTATATCTCGGCTCGGGTGGCGCAACGAAACGAACGAGACGGAAAACTAAAAACACGGAAATTCCCGCTAACCAGAGCCGGGGTGCCGTGTTCTCGCTGCCAGTATGACAGGTCAAGTTTATCACTGTACAGCTTCTGGGCGCATTTTCGCGTTAGTCCTGGTTCCGCGTATGGCGGAAGAATTTGGCCCCGGCCCTGGTGAACGGTTGCCAGTAAATCTGCTCCTCGTGGTGGCGTTTGGGACAAGGGAAATTATCCTACGTTATGGTGGACTGGCTGGGAGACTGCCGAACGATGCTGCCTCTATCGGATGGGATCGGAGAACACAAACCTATGCGATAGATACGGTTATTCATGAGCATTGAAACGCTATTCGCTGACTTGAAACATAACATTGAGGGTACGTTATTGCTAAGAGCAGCTAAGAAAGGTTGGGGAAAATATCGATCACAACGGAAACCTGCATTCTTAAACAGACCAATTTCTTCGCTTTGATTCGTTCGATTGCAGTGAAATAGAATTTTTGACACAAATCACATAAATTTACCCTACGTAAGCAACGGAGACACGTCTATTAAAACGTTTGATTTGATTGTGTAATGAAAGATGCTTATATAAAGCAATTCAATCCCCATCTGCCATTCCCCAAACCGATGCACTGTTTAATGAAGTAACCTCTCCAGCATAAACAATCAACAAGTTTCTTCCCACCCGCGCTAACCGCGAAGAAACCGGACGAGTTTCTTTTTTCCGATGCTACGAAAACAACTCTATCAATCATTACTTCTTTCGGTACGGCTTCACACCTGTTGTCCTCCAGCAGCCACCGCACCCGCGTCCTTCTTCCCTGTCCGCTGCTGGAGTGTTACGTAGTACCGAGGTGCGCTGCCACGGAAAGAAAATTCCGCCACGCAAAACTTTGCGAATAATCATTTTCCCCTAAAAAGTTGCACTCCAACTCAATCGACACTCATCTTAATTACTTTCGTTCTTTTCGACGCGGCGCTTCCCCCGGCCGTGGAAAGCACTCTGTCTCGGTTCGACAGTTCTATCGGCTGGCCAAGGACCAGCGGAAGAGGGCCAAGGGTGGCGAAAACGTGCGAACGCCACCCAGGACTGGCTGGGCCAACGTGCCGAAAAGCAATCAAGGACACACCAAGAAAAAAAAACATCTTACGTACCCAGAAAACAAGCATCAATAAATAATCATCTAAAGTGATAAAAAATGTAATTAACAGCAACTAATTTACTTTCCCCCCTTTTTACGTCAGCCTTCGCCGGTGGCAAGGTTTTCCCGATTGCGCTCCAAAGACCGCGTGGGAAGAATAGTGGAGACGCTCGGGAAGAAGGTTGGAGGGGGGAAGCGAGTGCGATCACGGGATGATGGTGTGAACTTCTTCATCTGTGGCGATGGCTGTGACCGATTTTTCCCTTTTGCGCCACCGGACAAGGTCAGAGCGCTGCCGTGAAGCGAAGCGCTCACGGCGACCCCGGCGTACCCGGACGGAAGTGGTCGGGAAAATTAATAAAGCAAACCTATCGGCCCTCTTCCGCCCGCCCGTACTCGTACGGCGTGCCTCTCGGGACGCTTGTGGAAATAGTCCGCTGCGAGACTTTGGGCAAGCGAGCGGTAGACTTTGGACAACATTCTCTGGATTGGCGTGAAACGGTCAGGTCGGAGGAACAAAAAAGTGAACTTGAACCTCGCCTCGCCGGTAGCATCGAGCTGGATGATAAGAATGTTACTGGACCTTCAACTATTGCCGGCCTGGAAAAACCGTTCCGTTTCCGAAAAAGGACCAAATTTTGTGATTTTGCAAACACAATTAACACCAGGGTGGACGGTGTTCGACTGGCCATTCCTGTACTTTTGATGCAGATTCTTTTTCTTCTGTTGCAATGAACGACAATGAAGGTGAACAAAAGTAAAACGCAATCGTTTCCAGTTCCGCTCCGTCACCCAGCAAAGAGCGTTCTTGTCGGTGACGACGCCGACGTCGACGGCAATTGTACTTCACGTACGAGCAGGTTTTGCCGATGCAATCGTTCGTGAGAAATCAACCAAACGAACAGTGCAAATATTTGCTAGTAATTTCGATCAAAAGTAAATTTGCTTCCGTCCTTTTGCGCGCAAGAAAACGGAGCGCGAAACACGATTGACTCCGTCGCTAGGACACCGTTCGCAGGGAACCGCTCTTCTCAACCCCCGTACGGTTTGGTGTCGGTTTGGAGCACCTGCTCAGCGCCGGAATGGAAAATGTTCCGACACACTACCAGGGAAATGGAAATTTTCCTGGCACGCAGGGCGGCTCCAGCGGGGGTTCCGATTGGGGTTTTTTTTTTATTTTGAAACGGGGAAAATTTCTCACTCCCGCACAAGCTGGCGCGTGGTTTTGCGGGTACGTCGGTGATTCATAGCGCCATCGGGGGCCCGCTCCAGGTGTTTCCTTGCATGCGCCAATGCTTAACTGTATTTATTTGAACGGATTTAATTTTTTCCCTTTCATCACCCTTGCCCCCCCCCCCCCCCCTGCTGCCCGTCCGCTGCGGGCAAATGTTCGGCAGCGGAGAGACAACGTGGCGTGTATGGGAAGGATTGTGGGCCTGGCAGGAGGTCGCACCCGACGGGAGGGGTTGAGTGATAAATTTCGTGGCGAAGGCGTACGCTAGAGCCGTTTAATTGGCCCATTGGGGCCGCACCGGAGCCTCGCCGGGTGGCTGGCAAAGGGAGGCGTGCGGGAAAAAGGCGTCCATTGCAGCGCAGGAATTTGATTAGAGCACCGGCTCCGGATTTGTAAAGCGAGCGCTTGCCGGCTGGATGTGAAAGGTTAAATTGATTGACGCAAATTGATTCTCCGTAGCACTGAGGCGCATTAATCGATAGCGCATTTGCCGTGTGCGGATTCGCAGTACATTCGTCCCACTTTGGAGAGTGACAGTTTGTGGGAACCGGCGGATCGGGACCGACGCCTGATTAACGCCGGCTGCGGTTCTTGACTACATCGCTCCCGTGCCAGGGTTACCCAACATGGAGGGGGTGCCAGTCTAAACGGATGTGTTTAGTCTCAGCGTGGCTGCAGACGGTAAATAAAAGAGGACTTTTCGAACTCGTCGTGCCATTGCGAATAAGAGGGCAACATTTATTTGTTTTCGGGTTTCGTTAGAATATTCAAACGTGATGATGAATCTATTTTCGAGCAATCAACCTGATCCTATGGTCTACGAGGGATGTTTTGCGCCTAAAGGTAGACTTTCTGCACAGCATGCGTTCGCATCAAGTATGTACGGTAGAGTACACAGATCCGGGTCAGATACGAACTGTAATGCCGTTGTTTTCCGAAGCCGGCTTTCTTTATACGATGATTTGCTAGATCGTTGCATGGACCCCGCATAGTGTTCCGAGTTTCCTATCTGCCATACAAGGAGCATCAAACATTCAGGAATGATTTTTAACATCCATAATTTAATCACGGCAGGTCCATGATGTGCTCTCACCTGCCTGTCCGCTCGTCAACCGTATCTACCGACCTAACCCTGCACAAACGACCGACCTTTGCTTGCATATCCTTTAGCTGCAGGGAATGCCACGTATCATCCGCCCGCTGGCAAGGCAGAGTGTCCGGAGTATGCGCTTCGCAAGCCCGCTCGCCTGGTAACACGATAGTACGAACTTGAATTCAATTTCATTACATAACCTCAATCAAACGTCAATTTCCAAGCAACTGGTCGGGAGCCTCCACTTCTCAAGCGACGCATTAGGGGCCCCGGGGAGAGAGTGCAGGAACACCCGGCGTTTCCCGTGACTTAGGTGTGTTTTGAATCGCAAAATGCGATATTTGCCAGGAAAATTAGATTTCTTCATTTTACTATCAATCAAAAGGATGAACGGTGGGTTGGATGGGGCTGCGGGACGGTTGGGAGCGGTCGGCTGATGCCAGTGCCGTATCAAAGACGTGCACCACAATTCAACCATATCGGAAACATGCCTACCTACACCCACGTCCCCGCACGGTCTCCTCCGTCTTGGTCCACACGAAGGGTTCCGGAGTAGGAGCGATTGTGGTATTTCACTATCTCGAAGTATGTAGTGCCTGGCAGCGTGTCTGCTTCCGATGGCATTGAAGACCACCGTCACACACGACGACGGCAAGGTTCAGGCTGGAGGACGGACGTCACGTCGCTCCATGCTTATCAGGGGAATAATCCTTTTGAAAAATCCTTTTGAAGTCGGTGTTTATAAGTTTTATGCTTTCGTGTAACAACAGCTCACACCGGTGTTGGGAGCTATGTTGCACACACATCACAAACACGGGCGCGCGTTCACCTACACGTACGGCAGCGATGGTGATGGAAGCAGAGATCAAAGTCGCTCCTCGCTGTAACCCGGGTGCCATCTTTGCCATCGCCGAAAAGCCATTGTAGTTGAGCCGGTGCCGTTGTTTACTGTCACCGTCACGCAGACAGTGGGCGTCTATTGTAACGACATCCATATTTTCACAACCATTCCAGAAACGGTACACCTCCCCGTGGGGGCCTGCCAGCTGCCGGGGACAACCCGAGGACAGGGAAGGCACGCCACCAGCAGCAGCCGGCAGGTTGCGGCGGGAATCACAAAATCACTTTGATTATGTTTACCGGCATTGCCGTCGTATCCGGCGCACGTACATCGCTCCGAAACTTATCAAATTCCAATATTTGAACGATGTCAAAGAAATTGCACCCAACATTCGACGATTCCTCCATATTCGGCTTCGCAGATGAATAAAAAAAATATATAGAAAAAAACACCCAGAGCTTCAAACACGAGCTGGATTACGCAAAAGCAATCATCCTTCGAAGCGCCATTAACGACAATCGAGCCACACAACGTACGACACCAAGATCAAATGTAGCGTTATCGAGAAACACTGGGAAGCCATTGAAGACCCACAACACACACACACACAAAATAAAAAAAGAAATGCTAAACCCAACGGCGGACGAACACGCGCATTAGTGATGCTGAAGCAACGGTTTCGGTAACAGTACAATTTGTATTCTATAAATATTCAAAACTGACCAAAAACAACGTCTCGCAACACGACTCCGCGGTATACGCATAAGAAATCGAGTTGCAGATGCGATAATCTTCAATGTCAACGAGGGTGTTCGGTTCGTCATATCTCGCCTTTTGTCCGGCTCGCGACAACCACCGTGAATGACATTAAACACACACACACACATCAAAAGAGAATGGTTTGGCAGTTTTTTAAACGGGTTGCAACCGCTATCCTAGCGCCTCTGTGAGCAATATGGTATTTAAAAATATCGAAATGGCACAATCGAATTATTTTTAACCACTGCACCAAGTGGAGCATCTTGCACCTGATGTCCTTCAGGAACTGAAAGAGAAAAGGTGAATACAAACCAGTTAATATTTGCAATACACGAGCAAACAAATGATGTTGTAAGATTCCTTCGTTATGCATAATGTTACCGCAAGGAAAATTCATCCCAAAAACTGACCTGCACGTCATCAGCAGTTCCATTGAGAAGACCATGGAACTCGCGGATGCCAGTTCGGGTTTTCTGGCAATTCCGCTAGGTGGGAGAGATCGTTAACCTTCGCCTTTCCGATTTCCCTTTGCTGCCATCGGATTAAGAGCTGCCAAATACTTAACAGAATCGATTGTGGAGCCTGCAAAACCCATCGATGAAGCGAAACACCTGGGGCCAATGGAACAACCCATGCAGCAACAACCGAACGCGGGGTCTTCCGATCGCTCTTCGGCCATTCGGTAGCCCGCACTTTAAACTGGCGTGCCTATCTTATCGCGAACCCAATTAGTCGCGCTCGGGTCCGAGCGGGGTATCAACAGTCACCGTATATTTCCCACATCATTTGGGACACGGATCCGTAACCACGGTGCTGTCGGGCTCGGAGGGATCGGCAAAGGGGTTGACCTTGGTTGTGTTTAAATTTTCCTTCCTCTCCCCGTTTGTGCTCCGGTGGGCCTCGCTGAGGGCATCGAAGCGGAACATCGATTGATGGTTTTAACGCGCTGCTTCGTCACCTTTTTTTCTTTTTATCCACCAGCCGTCGCACGTGCCTCGGTGTTGATCTTCGGGATTTCGAGATTTAAAACACTATCGGCCCGGTGCGATGTCGATTTGTTCAATGAAAAAAATGAGGTGTGCGAGTGTTTTTGGAAGGAGTACCATAAACCATGCGACGGGGAGAGTGCGGACAGTTGCAACAGGTTGAAGTAAATGGTACTCTTCGTACTACCAACCTTGAAACTACAATGTTCAAGACTTGTGTCCATGCTTGGCTTTTTAGAACCTACCTGGTAACAAATCGGAAGCCTTGTTTATTGTACGCCACGACATTTGGAACATCTCCTTATATCCCTGATGCATTCTACTTTTTGCCAAACAAGTTTGATGATTAAGGAAAAATGAAAACTTTTCCTCACGATTGTTTTGCCATGAGGTATCTAGAGCATTTCGAAAGGAAGTTACCAAAAAAAAACCTAATAGCTGCCTACCAATGCGAACATTGCGATTGCCCCCTGCGAACCCTCACAAGGTGAGGGGTTAAGTGCAGCTCAACACCATTAATTTGATCGAGCAATCGCGATTGATTTTTGCGACACAGTCCCTCCAGTTTTGGAGCCCAGCGTACATTGCTTTCCATTTGTACAAGATCTGCCCGACGCTTGGGTTGCCTTCTTGGTGGAGGTTGTTTTGTTAGAAGCCTTTTTTTTTGTCTTATCTTCTGCAAAACACCCGAATCACAACAGTGTAACGAAACTGGGGCAAACACGGTGCACACCCTTTGGGACCCCGGTTGGCGAACTGTCCGAAAAATTTCACCACCCTGTTCTTGGGAGGCTGCAGTGTTCAAATTTTCCATCGATTTACGTTGGACCTACCCTCCACATCTGGCTACTACCATTGGCTATGATGCTGTTTTTTTTTTCTTTCTTCTTCTACCTCGAGATCCTGTTCGTGAGTCATAGCGGCACGGAGCACTTGGGGCGTTTAACCTCGAACGGCGCAACATGCTACAAGTGGAAGAAGAAGAAAATAAGCGATCGTGTTTCGTCATTCGAACGGCAACGACGGTGAGTCACGCGGAGCGTTGTCTAGAACCGAAGCTTCGAACTGTGGCTGGGTCTCCCTTCCCCGCAGGAAGCCACGCCAATCCAGCGAACGAATTAGAAAGGGGTTTGAATGGGTGAGCCACGGGTTTCCCGCTGCCATTCGCCGCCGGCAACTTGCGAGCAGTTCCTATCAGTCAGCCGCTTCCAGCCGTCTTTCGGAAGCCATCGAAGTCTTGGACAAAACATGCAACCTGTACGCGTCCCCAGGTCAACCACAGACCACGAGGTCGAACCGGAAAGCGTAACCTTCGCACGAAAGTACACCCGGCGTCGTAGCCTCGTAGCAAGAGTAGCGTTGAATATTTCCAGGGCCACGGGCCGCCTCGGTCGTACTGCTTCGCAGCGACCGGCTTCTCGGTGATCCAGTTTGATCTCGGCTCCATTAATTGTCCGCAGGTTAGGTCGACCCCAGGCCGAGGCCAGGAAGTGACTCTTTAGCCGGGAAGTGAACCCCGAGCCGGCCAAGGAAAACGAGCGTCCCCCCAAAGGCGGCTCCGAGTATGTCGCAAATCCGCATCGTCGCACCTTCTTCCACCGCAAACCTGTACGTCACTGATTCGCGCGAGTACGGGTTTTGCGGGTTCCCTCCACTTGCAGTCCGCGGTGCTCGAGTAGGAAGACCTCGAGAAAATCAAGCATATTTCAGCGGAACATATCAGCCGGGAGAGGGAGAAGGAAAGAGCCAAGACTTAACGGCGAACAGTGAAGCACAACAGGTGATGCTTGGCAGAACGATCCATTTCAGGAAGTCGATGAATGAATGCGACCCCCACCCCGGCAACAACGGGAGTCGGTGGAAGTCCTCAGGTGCGGTGCTGTCAGACTGGGAGTGGTATTCTTCTAAGCAAAGAATATTAATGCCGCACAGAGGGAGGTTACCAAGGGCTCGTGTTGTTGGAAGAATGATCAATGCCGGTGGAAATGGTGGTTCTTATTTTTGATATCAAATAGAAGTTATCGGAACAATTGTACGAAAAATTGCCGTTTCGAGTGAAAAGTTCACGATAAAACTTTTGTTTGCGCGTATGTTAATCCCATTTACAAACGAATTACTTTAGAAAATGGGAAACAAGTGTAGACTGTGAAAGGCCTTATTAGTACTGTCCCAACCCCCTGCTAGTAGCACGTGCATTTGAGCGGCTTCAAAGGTTTCGGTAAAGTTATGTAAACGGTCGTTATGGAAAACAATTTCAATACGTCTCGATCAACAATTTTCAGCCCACCAAGCCCGGGTCTGCTCGGTACCTGCCACAAAAGCGTGGTGAACGCGGTTCAAAAATAAATAGACGAGGGCACTGGGTGGGTGGTGCGGGGCCGCGGGGAAGATTTGTGCCGTATCGTGGCTGCACAAGCGACTCCACGTGCTCGCTGCTGGAAATTTATTATTCGCCCACAATATTTCAATTACTCGCTGGTGCCGCCGAATATTGAAATTCCCGGTGCATTCTCGCGATGTGCAGCGTGGTTTGGGGAGGGAAAGAAAAAATAAATGAAAAACACAAAGTTTTCCCCCCCGTCAGCCCTCGGAATTGTGTGCCGAAATTGCGCATGGCGTGCGGTGTTGCGCCGTGAAGCTCGTCAGCGGTAAGAAGAGCGCTCCACCATAATCCGCCGTGGCGCGGAGGTAGAATTGGCAAACGAGCCTAGGGTGTGTTCATGCCACCAACACAATCATCCATCAACTCCACTGCCTGCCGCTCGACAACAACAAGCGTTTGCGGTTGTGATGAATTCGCTTTTATTTTCGATGTAAGAAAAATATGCTGCCAAACCGGTTCCATCGGAGCCCCGACGGTCGCCACGACAATGCGCCCATCATCATACCTTTTTTTATTTTCTTCGCAAAAGTTGCGGGGGCGCAGCCAGACATTTGACTCTTCTCGAAACCTCGTCGAGGCGGTTGCACTTTCGCCTGAATCTCTATTCAAGTGTACACTATGGGTATCGTGTTGCTTCGTACGCTGATGGCCTCCTGCGAGCCCCAGCAGAGAGATGGCGGCGAAGCGAGTGCCATTTCTTCGCACGATGCGGCGAAAGAATCCGCCACCGGCGACGCGACTGCAAGTCATAATAAAAAAAAACTCTCGTCTGCCGCGGGAAAGTAATCGATGCACCACGCGATGCGCCTCCGAAGCGCCATCATCGATAAGAAGCTCACGCTCAGAACCGAGCGGGGATGGAAAGTGTTATGTGAATATATCTATGGCCAGTGTTTCGCTGGTGCGACGCGCTGAGTGAAACGGCAAACAGCAACATCTTGCCGCCGCAAGCCAACGCATGGTGCAAGTTGCGACTGGAAATGGTGCCATGCCAACCGTCACCGGGCAGCAACCGACAGGTCTGGGGGCGAGTATCGATGGGGGTCCATGTTGGTACGCTTCTTATCGACTTTATCGTGTGATGTGTGTAAGACCACGGCGCATCACTTGCAAGCGAGATGCTCGCAAAAAGTAAATAAGCGGTACAATGTAGCAGCCTCACAGTCAAAGCACGTTCGAGGTGATTATGGTCAGAAACTGTTTATGGTACGAAGAATTTATGAATAAGGACACATTTTTAATAAAAGAAAATCTAGCTGGTACGAATTATTTCCTGTTTGGTTTGGAGTTCAAATTTAGAAAGAGGAAAATTCAATTTTTTTTTACAAAATTGCAACGATTGGGCGTCGCTCTTCGTCCACCCACCTTTCAAAATATTGGTGTGTTCTTGATTTGTCTTACTGACACTGCCTAAGAGCATCAATTCAATTCGAGAGAATTTTAGGATTTTAAGCTAATTTTTTTTCCAATAATGTCCGTGCAAAAAAACTCGCCTCACTGTTGATAACGCTTATAAATTTATTATCTGTTTTAATCTTAGTCAATTTAATTTAATTTAATTTTAATTTATATTAATTGCACGGCCAGGCCGTATTAGATTTAAATTTAGTTACTTTATGTATTAATCTTCGTTAATATGTGTATTTTTTGACTGCAAAACAGCGCACCGTGCGGCGGTGAGAGTAACTAGGAAAACAGTAATCCCGGATGATGAGATCAAATGTCAAACTGTCATTGCCTGCCGATCGTTTAGTTTGAAAAGGTTAGTGCCGGCTGAATTACTACGATCGCTCACTCGGCGGGCTCCAGCTCGTCCCTCCGCAGCGCAGATTGTTTGCTTGAGATGGAAAATGAAATGCCAGCAGCGACGATTGATCGCCCCTCTCGGAGAAAGAATCTTCTTCGTCACCCTTTGCGAGATGACGTTTAGCAGCGTGGCGGAGAGAGGGGGGGAATCGGGTGATTGTGCGTGAAAATGGCCGCCGAAAGGGGTTGTTGCATAAATGGACATTGTACTAGGGCTTGCATAATGCCTTGCCGACTGTTTGTCTTTTTGGGTTCCAACTCACATCCAGCGCGCCTCCGCCGGATGACATTCGATTGATGCGATCTGCGCCACGCGCGACATTGCCGGCATGCCAACTAGGCGAATGACAAATCCGTGCCGGGAGGACCTCCACAGGCCATGTGTGTGTGTTTTTTTAAAGCCACCACGAGTTTAATAAAAACGAAAAGCAACAGCATGCAACCGAGCGGTAATGATGCTGGCGCACTTTTGTTGCTTTCCCCCCCCCCCCCCCCCCCATTTTATATTTCGAACCTTCAACCCGAACGAACTAATAGAAGGCTCGGTGGTTGCTAAATGCAACCGTACGCAAAAACGCACCCGCGTGCATACGCAATTTTTCACCGCTGATGAGCGAGCGTAAAATAAATTCCCGAAACCCGGCTTCTGGCTCCCCCCCCCGGCGGCCGAAAGTGAAACGAAAAAGTATAAGCGGAGCCGCCGCCACCGGTAATGACCGAGGGCAGACGAGGCAATGATCGGAATCGTGCGTGATGGATATCGGTTTCGCGTGAAAAATTCACAATCGGAAGCAATTCATCACATAACGGGGCGAAACGAGCACGAAATGGGCGAACGCGTTCCAATTCGCGCGGGAGGACTCTTCAACTTCAATCGGTGCGCTTTTCTTCTTCAAAACCTTTCCCCACGCTCTCTCCCACACACACACACACACACACACTCATTTCATATCCCTTTCTCCCTCGGTGGCCTCCTGCATCAGAGTGTGAGTCGAGCATGGCGAGACAAGCGTTCAACCGCCGGAAGCTTGAAACGATCTTTCTTTCTTCGTGTTTCTTTCTCCTAGCTGGTCGTGGCTGCCCTCTCGCCGCGGTTGTGGTGAATTATGTGAGCGAGCTGCAGAATTTCAACCATGAAATGATTTCAATTTTCTTGCACATTGAATACCAATTCGTCGCCTGACCCCCCCCCCCCCCCCCCCTGGTGACGACGGACACACACCCGTAATGCCGCTCGCTTCACCCTTCCCTTCCGAACGGCAACATAAGATGTTGGAGCGGAGTTATGCTCGCGAATCAGTATTCAATTGTGCAAAGACATTATCGTTATTGATAATGCTCAACTTCGTGCGCTATGTAGATGCGATCGAAAAGTGAATCGGGGAAAAAAAACACATAATTTTTCAATGATTTGAGCTGCTCGTTCGGATTCTTGTTTGATGATGTTCAAATGATGACTTTTGAGAAGAAATTGGAAACACTTGAGATGCAATTATAAACGAAGAAGAAATTGGAAAATTTGACTTGCAATTATCAACGTAGACATACAATAGATAAAAACAATGAAAAGATTGAATATTCCAAACTTTTGACCGAAATCGTTAGTTACATATTGACCGATTTCTGTTCAAGCTTTCTTGCCTACACTTGCCAAATCATGCTTTCCCACCACATTGTGTTCGTGTGTGTGTTTGCTCACGTGTTAGCTCATGTGAAAATCCAAGAAAAGCGCATCTCTAACTAGCGGACACACGTAATCAATGGCCAGGCACGAAACCAAACTGTCCAACTCTTCATGTTTGCTCTTAAGGGCAAAAAGAGAAAAACACAAACACTACTGCTACTGTACTTTGCACGGCGTACAGCGGTCAAAGTACGGCCCCTCCTCCACACCTCAACCTCAACATTAAACGTCGGAACCACTAATCGGCATCGCATCGGGCCCGGCTTTCGGACTGATCTAAACCGCAGAATTATCGATGAATGATGCCAACCCGAACGTGGCGAATTGGTGGAGCTGCTCGGGTAAAATCGTTAAATTACAGGTCAAGGAATGTGATCCCTAATTATGGTTTCCCGACCATTGTGGTCGCCTTATTGAGTGCACAAACACATGCGCGGGTGACCCCGAGCTGGTATCCATTTGAATTCGAACAAGAACTTCGGAAAGTAAACGGAAAAGTAGTGCCATTTGAGGTTCGACTGACCGACTGGCGCTTCAGTGGGTGAATGTACAGTCTGTGTTTTTCTTTGTAATCTTTTTTTGTGTGCCTATAAATCACAAGTTTGGAGCTGAAGCTGCATAGGTGCATTAATTAGCCGGTAATTACATACGCAAGCGGCCAAATTTTGTAGTCAATGTTTTATGCCATTCGTAGCCCGCTTCCAACGTCAGTCGCGTTCATCACTCATCGATCAGGGCAGGCTCGGGAAGGGGCGCAAAGGGGAGGGATGGTGGAAGCTAGAGGTCTAAAGTCAACCTGCCCTTGGACAGGTGCGTGGGTCGGCTGTCGTTTTAGGAACGCGGTGCAATGGCGCGAGTGAACTTGTCGGCGGAAAAGGTCGACGTGAGGTTGCTGCAATTCGGCAGCTTCGATACATCTAGCGATTCAAGGGGGGTGGGGGGGGGGGGGGGGGGGGTTGTGGGCATGCCGGTCTGGAGGCGACGAAGAACAAGAGTAGTATTATGCTGCGATTGCATTATCATTGCAGTTCATGCGGCCCACCCGGTGTTTGCATAAACATTTGCACGCAGCCGTATCGTTGTATCATTTGATAGCGTTTGACTTCATTTGTGTTCGGCGCCGGGCGGGAAAGTGGCGTGTCACGAGACGGTGGAAAGCTTATTGGAACGTGCAGGTTACGGCGGCTCGAGGGAGAGGAGCGCTCCGCCGAGTGCGGTACGAAACAGCGAAAACAACGGAATAATTTAATTGAATCCGAAATTGGGCAGTCAAGCGAGTGAGTGGACAATTACACGGCGACCGGTTGAACGATGTTGATGAGCATGGTGTTGGCTCCTGGTGGGGTGGACGGTGGGTGCGTAGGTTTCAGACGAGCCCAACTGCCACGAACAACTCCCCGATGGGGGAGGTTACGAATGCTAAAGGATGGGAAAAATTGTGCATCGATATAGTGTCCGCCGCACGAGCGTTAATAATGCAAAGCACGTCGAGTGTTTAGTGGCGAACGGAGCTGTGTATTATTTACACGACGCACGGAAACCATGTTGTAGTATTTTCTCAACGGCATACAATGAATGCGTGCTCGTGGAAAATCGATACTGCGGGATAACTGATTCATTTAGTAAGCTTGAAGATACCCAGTTGATCCATACATCAATTACATTGTTCTGATCAGATGGAAGTTAAAATCTCACCATTTGGATTGAATGATTTCCAAACGACAGTTGCACTTGAAACCACATCAATAGTCAATTGGCGGATGAGGAATCCTCAACAACTGGCAACAATGTAAACCTCGAGAGAACACGTCCTGAACCCTAAGAATTGATGAGGCTTCGTTTGCACGGTTTCATTCCATGCTCGTCTCAAAAGCTCCACATTGTCTCGATGGCTCGAAAAAGGGCTCCCCCAGGCCTTCGATACGCCTCCACGGGGAAGATGGTGTACGTTCGGAATGAAAACATTACTTTTAATTGCACGCCCAGCGTATCGCACACCGTTCGGCGGGTACGTTCTGAGAATTCGACCGGTGCAATTTTCTCCATCCTGTACCGTCTCGAGACATCCGGCCGGCGGAGTTCAACGCCGCTCGCGCACCGGCCCGCCATTCCGAGTACCGTACGCCCCTCGGGGTCGACCGTCGAAAATCAGCGCACGCAACCCGCGGTCTCCGGCGCATGTCCACGGCGTATCACGTCACCCGGTGCTTAATATTCCTGCTCCGTCACGCCTCGCCCCCCTCCCCCGGGTTCCGTCAGATCGCCCTCGTCCTCGAAACGGTGTGCCACTTACGCTCGGCTTATCCTTTCCCGCGGAAACGGAACGCCAGCTAGTTACGAGCGATTATTAGATAAATTGCTTCCCCATTTCACCCGCGAGTCACAATCACCGGCATCGCGCAGATTGGCGCCGCAGTCGGTGTGCTGCGACAACCATCACACATGCACACACACACACACACCCGCAGTCACGCGCACGTACAATTGAACGCGACCCGACCGACTTGCCGTAGAAGGGCTAGCGAAAATCCAATTACGCGCTTCCACTGTGTCAGCTAACTGTTCGCCCGCGTTCCGTTTAAGGGAACTGTTCCGGGAACACTGGCCTCCTTTGCACCGGCATGGGGATGGGAGGCGAGGGTCCACCGGCTTACCTACAGGCATCGGTCCCACTTGCTGCCCACCGATGGGCGATATGCATGCATGAGGTGCAGGTTAACAGTGTTCCAGAACGAGCAGAACTTCCTTCCTTTCGTTGCTTTCGTTGGACGGGGAGGGCGTGAGAAGAGAGGGTTGTCGGCACCCGGGGGACGTAACTGGCCCGGATTAATATGAATTCTTCTGCATTCTTTCCTTCCGATCGGAGATCATGGCAACGAGTATACCGTTTGGCACGGAAGAAGTAAGAGGAACAAAAAATAAAACATGTTTGTAGGTTCCACCGAAGAAGCCAGAAGAGTGACACCGCAAAAGGTGATGCGGCAGCGGTGGCTCCCAGGAACTTATCATGCACAGATGCAACAAGTTGTGCCCGACCCGGGGGCAATTTCACCATCTGTCTCGAGAAGATGCTCCACACAGTTCCACACATGAGTTCCGGGCGAGTTGGCGAGACACATTTTGGGCCCTTCCAGGAGCTCGGTCGCTCGCCCCATGTAGACGTAAGCCTATTATTGCGAGGTGGTGGAGCAAAACATCTTAGATCGGGCACCGGCAGGACCGATGACGGAATTCGTTTCGGCCGTTCCGGTGTGGAACGTCGATTCGCATCTGGCCCAGCCTAAACGTCTTCCAACTGAGAAGACTGAGATCCCCCGGCCGCAACACTAAGCCTTGTGTCTTGGCCGGTGGTTTGGATGCGGGATGCCGACCTACCTCCCGCGCAACACCTACAACTCCACCAAAAGGAACGGGAAAGAGAGCACGGGCGGAGTGGCGTGCTGACCGCGGAGTCTGCACCAAGGGTGTGAAATGAAATGTAAATTTATTCTTCCCACCGTCGGGCCATCGGGCCGCATCGTCCCAGACTTGTGTATCATCGTGTTTTGGGGCAGCGCTTGGGGTTGCTTCGGTCTGCTTGCTGGTGGTCTTCCAAAGAGGATCGCATCCTCCACCAAGAACAAGAGTCTGTGCGCACTCTGATTTCAAACCTCAAACCATCGCACACGACTCGCTTGACTCTGAGACGAGCATTAAGAAGGTGGTGATGTGCATACTTTTTCTTGCCTTGCATTTTACTGCGTACGGCTTTCATCTTCCGTTGCCGGATGGGTCTTAAAGCGCTTTCGACCTTGATGCGCACACGATACGGCTGTCGGGGTTGCGGCATGCACTTTGGGGCTCTGTCGCTCGAGTCGCTCGAGTCGAGTGTGAACCCTCGAGGTAACGGGCGCGTGCTATTCGCTGGTGTGTCAGCACATTCCTGCGCAACCCGCGCCAGGAGTGGTTTCGGGTGAATGCTAAACTTCTGCGGAATGAGAAAGATCCCCTGGAGGCACTCCTTTGCACTGGGGCGGCGGCAAGGAAACGAAGCGTTACGAATCGCATTCAATTGTGGCTAGAGGACTGACTGAAGAACGGGGACGAAAAGAAGAGGGCAAAGTTCCCTTTTGCTAAATCTGACATGCCGTAGCAGATCATACATCACCATTCTGTGTGATTGTTTTTTTTTTTTTTAACTCCACAACACAGCTCGCACGTTCATTAAGACACAGGAAGGTTTCTTAAAATATATAAAATCCTTATGATTAAGATATTTTTCTACAACTTTTAAACCCCACAAAATTTACATAGCATTTCGCTTTTCGCTATGGATAAGATCTTTAAAAATGCCACTACCGCGAAAAATAGGTAGACGTTCGAATATGATGAATTGATTGGAATAACCAAAGGGATGAAAGGATTCAGTAAACGCCTATATCATGACAGCAATGTAAACGGTGTGTGTCTCAAATGTTAAGCAAAGTTTGTTTCACAAATGCGAATTCATTCATGTCTTATTTCAAAGAAATTTAATCATATATGTTGCCATTTTGCTTTTCCCATTAACAGGAACCTCTATAACCACTTTCATTATGAAAATTACATTTTAGTGTGTGCAGTTTATTCTAAAAGAAAACATTAATTCTCCACCTCAAACATGTTTCATTTGTGTATTCAGTTGCTTCCATGGTTGCACATAAATTCACGCTACGATGGCGTTCAAGTGCAACCTTTTTCCCCCTACACTTTCGTTAATAATGGCCTCACCTAGTGAGTTCATACTTCAACGGAGTGAACAAAAAAACAAAACAACAAATCAACAATAAACATGAACATTCCGTGCGCTTCGGGGCAGCTAGAATCAAATCGATTGATTTCCGATGATCCGTGTGCACACGTGGCGTGCCTGCGGTGAACCGCCCGAAGTGGCTATTAATGGCAACGATGTGATATTATTAATTTGTCTAGGGCTATTGAAATATTTTCCAGCTCATTTACATTAAAATTGAAATGAATTATAACGAGCGTCGGTTGATCGGCGCGGCACACGGGCGTTCTGGGGCGGGCGTGTCCGTGTGCGACGTGCATTCCTTTTCCTCACCCTCACACGCACAAACACAGAGCCAAGTGGTAGCAAACATGGCAATCGAATCGGCTGCAACAACCAACTGCACATTGTCCAATGCGCTGGTGCATCGGGCGAAGGCAGCAGGCAGAAACATCAATCCTGCTGCCGCAATTTTGCCTCCGTTTGACCCAATTTTTTCGCTTGTACGTTCCGTGCCCCAAAACCCCTCCTTCCCTCCCGCAACGAACCACGGCTTCTGTTGTAGATGATGATGGTTCATTTCCTAAATGCATGTTGCAGAACGGTGCATTTCCCAGCGGACGGAACGATGGGAAACGTATGGATTGCAGCCGACGGTCGCCAGCAGCGATGCATAATAATCGTATTGGTGCAACGGCGTTGTTTAGCATGTGTTTTGACCTTTTTTATTTTTTTTTGGTCTTTTGGTTTTGTTATTGGCACCACGGACCATCGATCACATCGCATCGGGCGTATGTTTGAGCTACTTGTTAATCGATTCGCACCGAGCCGTGCCGTTGAAGCTTACCGACGAAAAAAGGCGCGAAAAAAAAGGCGCGAAAAAAAAAGCTCATCGCTTTCGATCTTTCACCGAAACGTAACACACATCGCGCTGCCGTAATGCGCAGCATTGCCTACTTCGACCGTATACGTTGTGCAAACGGCGCCAAAAGCTCCCCCGTAGCCACCCTGGGAAATTAACGAAACAGAAAAAAAAGAAAAGAAAAAGCAAGAGGATAAATAAACCACACCAAAACTGTGCCACACCCGGCATGTAAAGTGCATCGAATGCAATTGGTTAATTAGTTGTATGCGCACCGTTTCGGCGCTTGTTTGCATTCGTGGTTTAGTGAGTGCAAGCGTTTGGACGAGCCGGTTTTCGCCGCTTCTCGCTTGCTACCTTCCCATTTTTTGGGCCACCTGAAGTTTCGAAGTTTGCATATTCACGTTGAATTTCTTGACGCCTGATTCCTCCCTCGCCGACCCCCTTCCCAGTGCATCTCATAACGCCTTTCCACCGATATGCTCATTAGTTGCGCACGGGAATTGCCTCAAGCAGCCAAACCGCCATAGAGGCCATTTCTGGAAACCAATTTTACGATCTATTTGCACCCTTCTTTATCAGCCTTTCTCCCTGCGGTCATCCGTGCAGCGGCAGTCCCATACTGAAACATCGCCCCAGGTCGGCTTTGGCGTGGTTCAACGAAATTTTTCCCCGTAATCATCATGATGTGTTCGCTTCGCTGCCGTTTGCATGTTTTTCGTTTTAAATTCATCAACAACCAACGGATGCGGATAAGCCGCGTCTACGATGCGTATGTGGAGCGAATGAAAAGCGCGGTTCTTCGGTGGCGATCCTTTTTTTCCGGTAACTGCCGGTATTGTTGTAACGCTTTTATTTACATTTAATTACAATGATCGGTCAATAATCGAACGCCCGGTGGAAGCGATTTCCATCCAAACCCACCGCCGCGCGGTGTGGGAGTTTGCGAAAAATGTTCTGTCCCCCCCGTGAGTTGAAGGATAATGTTAAAGGTTCGGCCCGCCTCGAACCCCACCCTGCAATCAGATTCATTCGATTCATTCATCGGCTAATCTAAATGCCACTCTTTAATGTGTTTGCTTCTCGGCCCAAACCCCGGCCAATCGGAAGCCGGCCCGGAAAAGGGAATGCGCCGACGCCCAGAGGACGCATTCCGGAGTGCACAGGAGTCGGCTCCCCTAGGGCTGCAATCAACCGTTAATACGGCGACCAAAGCTGCCGCCCGGCCGAATTATTGCCCCACCAGGACCCGAGCCAAACCGAAACCGATGACCGATGATCGTGTCCCGCGCGCCAAAGGTGAACAATAATGGGATAATTTCCGGACCCTTTGGTAACTCCCAAATGAACCGCAAAACGCCAACACACACACAAAAAAACACACACGAAGCAAAAACCAATCGGTTTTTGTTCGTTGATGAATGATTGATTGGATTCATCGTTTTGCTCCATTTCCTTCCCGGGCGTGGGCACTCCCATTTCAGCCCCCCCCCCCCCCCCCCCCCATCGCTTCTCCGTGTTTCCGGTTCCTCGTACACCCGGCCCAAGAACACACGTTAGCTTTCCGACTGATCCGGTAATCGGAGTGATGTCCAATTCGCCGTCCGCTGCTCTCTTTGGTCACATGAAAAATGACACATGGAGCTTCATTTCCTCGACGGTTCAATCCATGCTAATTTTTTTCTTTCTTCGCCTTTTCCGTGTGTCCTTTTACCTCGCTCCAGCAGTGAGTGCGCACTGACTTCGAACACGACGATACGTCACGTCGTCGATTCCATTCCGGTCAGTTGGCCCGCCCTGTTTCCTGCGGGACAATGCTAATCAAGGTGGCTTCCGTTACGACTGACCGTTGTTACGGCTCGGGGATGGATTGCTTGTACCTAGCGCGCAGGGGGAGGGTGAAGAAAAAACCCTTGACGGGAAAACCCCAAACCGGTGCTATTCAAGTCCGAGCCGGATGATGGATTCCTGGTCCGCTTGAATAGAGCTACGGGGGAAGGTTACACGAACACACACACACAGATACTTCCGCTGGGAATTGGTACGAATGTTTCTTTCATCGGGATGGCTGTGATTTTTTCGCCTTTCTTTGCGTGGGTGTCGCTGATCCTGTCCGACGACCGTCGCCACGTGATGGATTTACCCTTCTTAGGGGGAAAATTCTTGATCGCCAGGCGGACAGACGTTGGAGCGGTATGGAGCGGTATCTGATTGATCTGTCGGTCCGGGAAATTCGGTTGTTTCGTGTCGTCAACCGCAGGGACAAACGATTCCCCGAGCCAGACCGTACTGTTGCCGGACGAAAGGTATTGTTCGATGGTAATTGCTTCTTGTGGTGTAATCAAACATGTGTTTGGGCGAATACTAAGTGGTTGTACTCGGACTCGTTTCAACGGGAAAGTACAATCACAACTAGTAGCGGAGATGCTAAATATTCCAGCACAAAAATTTATGTTTTATCAGCTTAAGCAAAACTGCCACCATCTTATTTTCCAGCAGAAAGGCCAACATGAACCTTTGGTGTGTCAATTAGTTCCTTTTTGTCTGCGTCAATTTCAATTTCCCAGACATTGGTCGAGTAACGGATGTCCCTATTCCAAATGCATATGGACATCGGATGAATTATTTACTATCCTCTAGCAGAACGAGATTCGCTCATCACGTAACAGTTACCAGTATTAACCTAATCTGATAACCTTTAATGGAAACATCCTTTTGAATGAGTGAAAACAAATCCGTTCATGTGAGATCCATTTCTTGTGCATCGTGAAACAATCGTACCGGTGAAACTTTTGCCATTTGCATTCCCGACGCTAATCGTGCACATGGCGCGAAATGTATATCTCCCAACTGCTCCGCGGAGCAAATCAAGTGCATAGCTGTTGCACCGCGAAAACTATTTCTCCCCCCGCTGGGAATGCGCCACCCCGGTACCGGTTGGAAATATTGATGGAAAAAGTTTTTCCGGGATAGCGATGGAAAACAAATCGCCCTGGAACCGCCGCGGTCGGATGCAGTTCGATCAGTGTCGGATCGTGACAGATGAACCAGCGAACAAGCAACAAATAGAAAACAGATACAACTTCTTGCAGCGGCAGGTTTAGGCAACTTCCTGTGGGACCTTTGGGGGGAAAACGAGGTAAAGCTGTGCGATGAGGGAGGTAGGGAGCGCTTTCGAAAGGGAAAAAAACCCGGGAGGATGAAGAAAAAAGTAATCTGCGTTTCCCTGCAATCGTTAGCTCCACTTATCTGTTTTCAGAGGGAGAAGAACAAGCAACCGATGGAGAGAACGAAGGGCAGGTAGTGCAAGGGCGAGGGATCGGCGAAAAGTATTGACAATCCTTTCGGTGTCACTCCTGTTCCGTCCCTTCACGAGACCGTGCACATGTTGCAACCGTTCCCGGAGCATTGACAGTTTCTGGGATAAAATGGGTTCGCTCTATTTTAACTTTTGCCCCAAATTCATCCCGTGTCGTCCCTTCCACGCCAACTTCACGCACCCTCGGTGCAGCACCGGTATTCGCCATCTTCACGCGAAGAAGGACAGCAGACACTAAACCTCGCCAAAAGGGGGCGCCGGAAGAGTGGCCGTGGGGGGCAGATTTTCTGCTCGGAAGTCTATGTGACGGATACTACGTCCGGAATGTTCCCGCCAGTCGGTTCCCTGGCATCCACTCCGTTTTACCGCGAAAGGACCTTCCGCAGATGTTCCTCCACCATCGTTCGAGGTTTCGAATTCATCTTGGTATCTTTCGTTTTATTTATTGTTTGCCCACTCAAACACTCCGTCTTGGTGCGGAGCCAGCGTGAATCAGCAGCGCCATCGGAAATGCTTCTCCAGTGTGCAGTTGCATACAGCAGGGAGATGTGTGTGTGTGTGTGTGTTTTTCTTCCCAGCATAGCCACTCGGTGGCGATAGGAAAGATTTTCAGCTTATTTCAGTTGAGTTGGAATCGCACTCACCAGCCACCGTTGTAAGGATGCCTTTCTCGCCCCGATTTATGTCCGACTTCGCACCAGACGCCATCGGTGACGTGCGGAAAGTGCCGACTGCTCGAACTCGATGTAAAATTCTTCGAAATACCTCCCCGGAAGGAAGGTGCATGTGGCAGCCGCTCGTCGGCAGGTGAATATTCTCCCGGTAATGCCGTCTAGCAGCTTAGCTTTAGCTACTTGGTGAAAAGTAGTCCACCGGTACCGGAGCAAGAAGCTCATTGCCGTCGTTCCCTGCACCTTTGCAATCCTACAGGCAGCCGTTTGGAAAACCTGACGACTCCGGTAAAAGCTTGTGGAGAACATTTTGATTGGCGAGGCACTTGCTGTTCTTTCGATTTCTCCCGGTTCGGTTCTGATTGGGCACCGGAAAGAAGCATCTTGTGACAGCAATTAGTGCAGCAATCAAACATTTATCCGTGTATACATTTCCGTCCTCTCGCATGCGTTTCTTTCGTCAATTTTTGTTGTGGCTTACAGCCCCTCCCAAATTCGAAGGTATTCCAGAGGTTTTGTGTGTCATGTACCATATTCGTTAATCCCACCCCTGCACGTTTACCTTAAGCTGTCATCACGTTACGCAACGGAGAGTTACTTTCCAGATGTCATCACCGCCATCTTCGCTCACACCCAACAGTGAAAGCTTCTTCGTCACCCTTCCCCTCCCAGCTACTCGACCGTCACCATCGAGTTTTGTCAACATCAAACATTACACCATTACAATAGTGGCCGGGCGGTAGCAGTTTGGCTTTCAGCTTATCACATCTCCCGATGAACCGATCCCGTCGGCCCTCCCCGTTTCTAGGTCAGGCGTTATGCGACGAAGTAAACATGTACACTGTACAAGCTGTGTTAAATAACAGTGAACAGTCACTCCGAAGCAGAGGAAGAGTGGAATGGGAGAAGATGAGGGGATGTTTCTAATCTCAAGTATTTTTTCGCGTTAATCGACAACAAAGCGCCTACAATGTCGGAGGATCATTGCAGGCAAAAAATTAACTGCCAGCACGCCGGAAAAAAAGGAGGAAAAAGCAGTTTACCATACACACAAAGTGCGTGTATAGGAGTACTGGTCATACCCCCCAAAGACGCCAAATATCCGATCGAATCTCCCTCCCGAAAATCGATAATTGGAAAATCGGCTCTTCCCCCTGGGCTGGCGTCGATGCCGTTAATGATGATGAATACTGTTAATGCTTGTTTGCAGTGGGCTCGCACAAAGGGCCAACTTTATAATAGGTCTTTCGCGGGTTCGTACGTCCCCTGGACCCTGGTGCACGGGACACGCGACTCAGGCTCAGGCCGCTTGGTTCCCCGGGGTTTGGCCTCTAACAATCGACGGGATGCTCGGCCGACCGCGGCCATTCGGGTGTCGAAAATTTATCATATCAATAATCGTTATGGGCATTGTTTACATTTTTCCTCCATGGCACTCCTCACCGTCCATCTCGAACCTATGACCATAATGGGTTGGAGGGGTGCACAGCTATCCATCGCATTTTCCTCGCGCAACCCCCATTCCCATCCGTGCTTCCATTTTCCCGTCGGCACGTTTTAGGGGGGCCTGTTTTTCGAGCGCTGTGAAAAAAGGCACCACCTCAGACTCGAGCTGACCATCCGTTTATGCTCAGCCAGACCATGCCGTCGACGTCCGGCGCGATGGGGCGATGTAAAATTTATTCATTTAATTTTTACGATTATAACACCCGGCGAGCCGTGGGTTGAATAATGAAAAATGCCCTCCGTTGGCGGTGTCCGTTTCACGGAGTTTTTTTTTTTTTGCTTTCTTCCCGAACTTCCAGCCCCAGACGGGAGGGCAGCGTGATGGACAGTGGGGAGGGGGGGGGGGGGGGGGGGGGTTCGAGATTTGTCGATTGAATCGTGTCCAGTGCCGCACGATGGCGCATGGCGAGCGGCTGTTCATTGGATTTCGTTTGACACTTCTGTTATGTAATTTGTAATGGCAATCCATTTATCAATTGACGCGAGTCCCTTCGGCCGGGCGGGAGAAGACAACCAGGAAGAGATCGAATGAAGAGCTTTCATAACGGATGAATTTCTGACGGAATCGGATAGGTTTATTGGCTGCGAATGTATATTGTGACGCATGTATTTAATTTAACATTACAGCGACGTAGAGATTTCCAAGAATTATTCCAACATGTGAAACATTAACCAATGAATTTGTTGCTTGCTAACAGCTGCTTTCTAAGGAAACAATCTAATGAGTGACATCATTGCAATAAACTAATTCGCGGTTTACGATATTTGGTGTCACATCTTCAGCGTGCTTTGGTATGATTTAACACACCTTGAAACATCTTCTGTTTCTGTTTCGCCGCGCAAAAGACTATCACCGCCTACGGTCTCTATCCATTAGCGCCGCCGATCGACATGCCGGGCAAGAAATGCTAATTCCTCACCATTCGTTCGAACCAGCTGCGATCCACAGTCGGCGGCATTCCGTTTGGTTTCGTTCGGCGGCGGTCGCTCCGAAATCATGTTCCATAAGCCGACCGGCTCGTCTTCTGTACGATCCAACGCAGCCCGGTGGCTGGCCCTATCGCGGGGCACGTTGGCAGACGATTAAGATCACGATTTGCGGCTGGGCCCGGTTCAGTTGACAGTGGTTGGAGCCACGGGAGTCTCACTGTTGCCGGTGGAGGCGAGACTTTGTGACATCTTCAAGGTGAGTCTCTATTCTAAATGTGGCGCGAGATCCGGGACAAGAATTTTGCAATCTCCCCACTCCCTCCTCACTCTGATCGCGACTCAGATGGCTGAGCTTACGATGAATTATGGATCAGACAACAGTTAATTTTTCTTCTACCTATTCAGGCATAAAAAAAATATCTTTATTTGCTAAACTTAAACTAGGCAATCTATTCCCTTTGAATGCTAAACTAAGACTAACTTTTTGTGTGCCCTGCAATGCCTAACTGCCTGAGCTGGGTCACGTTGGTTCTCCACGTGCAGCGGTGTCTCGTTCGGAGGCCGTCTGCGCATGGCTGGTGTCCTGTTCAGAAGTCGTCTGCGCATGGCTGGTGTCGCGTTCAGGTGGCGGCGTGCTAACTCCTCTCCTCTTAGTTACTTTGTCCGCAAAGTCTTCTGGATGGTTTGGAAGGTGGCGGGGGTGCTTATGAAGACTGCTGACGGTGGTTGGCGGGTGTCTGTTGATCCGGTTGCAGGTGGGACCTGAATCTTGAAGCTTGCTTGTCGATTTCTGGAAATACAGAAAAATGCAACTACTGCCATGCATATGATGATCGTCAATGCGCTAGTTGAACCGAAAAGATTAAGTTTCCATGAGAATGAATTGCTTTCCAATTTGATGTCTTGTAATGTTTTTCGCTGTGCTAAGGTGAGGTTGCTGACGTATTCAATTGATGGTATATCTCTGATGGATGTTTCTTTGATGGACAAGCCGGTGGTAGATCGATAAGCCAATGAATTGATCGTTACTTCTGTGTTGGAAAATAGTTCACCGTTAATAAGTACATTACAATCCTGGAACTGTATGACGTATGATCCATTGATGAACTGATTCAAATGATTGCAGTCTGATGTTATTTTTGCGGTTGCATCATTAATGAAGATGTTCGTATCGCCTATACGTTTGATGATACCGTTTGCATAAACTTTCTCATAGGGACACTCGGAATCATTTTCCTGAACAAGATCATTTATACATTCCGTCGGCTGTTGTAGGAATGTGGTTTCGCACGAATAGAAACTTGCTTTTTGTTCGCATGGTTGTTTGGTTTCTAACACATGTGTTTCGTTTCGTAGGACATGATTTTCTTTTAGTATTATCCTTTTTCCGTTATTTATTACTGAATCGACGTATTCGTACTCGTATGTTTGTGTGGAGTACCTGGGAAACTTAAGGATATAAACTACATGTGTCTTGTTGATTGCCATCTGTGCTGATGCGTGTAAGAGTAGTTCTTCTGCCGTTGCATAATGCATGCCATTGTACGCTAGAAATGCATCTATTTTATCAAAATCTTCCATAGAAAGTAACTTGCTGCTGGGTATACCGTGCTTGGCTGTCAACATAGCTTCTTCTATTGTTTCTATTAGATCTTGTAGAGTGTTTATGTGTGAAATTTTTATCAATTGGGCGATTTCTGTTTGATGTATTCTATAACTCTTTTCTTGCTCCTTCATTGCGTTGTTTACTACGTGGATTATGGCTTGTAAGCGGCTATTCATTCCATCATTAAACATTACTTGTTTGTTGTTTTGATGTATCAATTCGTTCATTGTACTGTTGATAATTCTCAAGTCGTCTGCGTCTGGGCTGCCAGCGATCCATTTCCATACTTGACCAACCGTATCCCATCTTTTCTGTCTCTTTATAGTTTTCCTAATCTTGGCTAACGTTTCTTTTAATTTGGTGACCTTCATTTCTATTAACTTGCTGAGAGATTGGTTATCTAAATCGTTTTTATTAATGGTGCTTACGTTATTAACAAAGTCATATAGTTCTTCTAAATTAATCGGATGTACCGTTCTAACGTATCCTATTCTTATCTTAGCTTTTCCCAATGGAATGATTACAAGAGAATTATTCGTTACATCATGTATCTTAATTTTACTTGATTCTATCGATGAGATAGCGATAAGGAACAAACTGAAATGATAAGAATGATTATAATTAATTAGTAGGATTTCTTAAATTTACCTTATGTATCTTTCTGTTATGTGTATCGATGATATACGTAGGATGATTTTCTTTAACCTTTACCATGTTGAAACGACTATCGCGTTTATTGTTCGTTTTCCTCTTTTCGTACGCGTATTGGTTTGGTTCGTAATCTTTATATTTCTTATCTTTCATCTTTTCATTTCTTTCTTCGAATAGTTTTATGATTTTCTTATCAATTTTTTCTCTTAATAGTGCTCTGTCTCTAAAGGACATTTCTTCCGACTGTTCTCCAATGTATACGTTCTTGGGCGTCTCTTTAGTAAACGAGTGAATTGTATTGTTATATTTGTATACAGCTTGTTGCACTAAATTTTTATCTGTAATGTCTGGATTTAATGCCTTAATGCATCTACCTATCTCACGAATTGTTGAGTGACATCTTTCAATTTGACCATTTGTCTCCGATCGATTGACTGGAGTTTTGAAAATAGTTATACCTAGGTTTTTAATCATTTGCTCTATGACATTTGAAACAAATGTGCATTCATTATCGATTACAATTTGCTTGGGCAAATTCCAATCATATAAGAGTTCTTGCATTACTTCTTTTATATCCGCAATAGATTTTGATTTGATGAATCTTACCTTAAGAAATTTGGAAAATTTATCTACTGATGAAAGGTACAGTAAATTTGAGTTGTACGCAAATATGTCAATGTGAACGATTTCACCTGAATATCTGGGAATTGGAGTTTTTATATGTATAAACTCTTGAGGTTTCCTGTCATACTTTTCTGTTTTGCAAATCTCACAATTTTTAACAAATGATTCTATTATCTTCCTCATTGTTGGAAAATAAAACTTTTTAATGCATTGTAATGAGTTTTCCTTTGAATTTCTATGAGCAAAGTTATGAATGTTTTTGACTTCATCTAGTTGTCTTTCTTCATTAGTTAAATCTTCAACTTGTATTTGAGAAAATCTACATCGCATTGTTTTCGGATGGAACATATTTTTATATACGTCTTGTATATGACCCATGGTTACTTCGTCAGTTAGTATACCGTTAATAATGTTAGGGTTGAGGAATCTTTTTAGTTTGTTAGTTAAATATTGGTTAGTAAATTCTGATTCATAGAAAATATGCCTTTTAAATTTTGGAAACGGCGTGACCATTTCATATGATGAATTGTTAGATATTTTAAAAATTAGTTGGTTACGAAAAGCATTGATGGGGGCTTCAGTTGACAGTATATATGCACTGCTATCATCATCAGCGGAATGTTGTGTTGGTGTTAGAGAGTTAATTTGGATTCTCGATAGCGCATCCGCTACAACGTTAGCTTTGCCAGGCTTGTAGCGTAGCTCGTAGTTATGTTCTTCTATGAACGCTTTCCATCGTTTTAGTTTCGCGTTGTTATTTTTTGGCGACATTGCATATGTTAAAGGTTGGTGATCTGTTAGTATTGTTATTTTTGCACCGTAAATGTAATTACGTAAGGAATGTAAAGCCCATACTATAGCAAGCATTTCTTTTTCATTTGTAGCATAGTTTTCTTCTGTTTTCGATAGTGTTCTGGATATGAACGTAATTGGTTTCTCAATACCATTGAGTTTTTGTGACAAAACAGCTCCGATGGCTTTGTCGGACGCGTCTGTGGTCAAAATAAAATCATGATTAAAATCGGGGTATGCCAGAACGTCTTCGGATGATAAAATTTCTTTGAGAGTTTTAAATGCGCGTATGGCATCTTCATCAAATTTTATCGGAAAATTTTTTGATTGATTTTTCGTGATTTTGCAGTGGCCTTGGCCATCCTCTCCTCTTAAGAGTTTTGTTAGAGGTTTTGCCAGAGCGGCATAATTTTTAACAAATCTTCTGTAATAGCCAGAGAGTCCTAAGAATGCTCTGAGCTCTCGTATAGTTTTAGGTTCAGGATATTTTTGAATGCTTTCGATTTTTTTCTCATTTGGTTTCAAGCCTTGTTCTGAGACGATGAATCCTAAGAATTCAACCTCTGTTTTTAAAAATTCTGATTTGTCTGGCTGTATTCTAAAATTGGCTTCACGTAATGTGCTCAACACAATTTCCAAGTTCTTTAAATGTTCGTCGAATGTTTTACCAAAGACTATTATGTCGTCAATGTAAACATGACAAATTTTTCCAATGTGTTCCCTAAGAACATCATCCATGACCCTCTGAAAGATAGAAGGTGCATTTTTTAGACCGAAAGGTAGTCGTAAAAATTCATATTTCCCGTTGTTTATTGAGAAAGCGGTTTTCTCAATATCTTTTTCTGCTAAACGGATTTGATGGAAACCTGATGCTAGATCAAGTGTGGTATAGTATTTATTGTTTCCTAAATTGGAAAGAACTGTTGATGTGTCTGGGATGGGGTATCTATCGCTTTTAGTTTTGAGATTCAATTTTCTATAATCGATCACAAGTCGATATTTTTTTTCGTTGGATGCATCAGCCTTTTTGGGTACAATCCAAACTGGTGAATTATATGGTGAACTGGATGGTGTAATAATACCGTTGTTCAATAATTTTTTTATCTGTGTCTCAACTTCTTGCTTCAGAGACAAGGGATATGGGTATGATTTACAGTAAACTGGTTCGTTGTCATCGGTTGATATAGTTGCTTCAACTTTCGTTGTAAATGGTAGTTTCTCGTCGGGTGGCTGAAATAAATCTTGAAATTTGTTAAGGAATGAATGTAATTTTTCCTTTTCATGGCATTTAAGATGTTGATCTCTTATTTCGATCCTATTGATTTCCTGTAATGGGTAGAGTAAGAGTGGTATTATATTATCTTTTATAATGAGATAGTCTCTTTTGGCATCTATGAATGCTCCCATTTCTTTGATGGTGTCGTAGCCGACAAGTGCATCGAATGTTTTCAGTCCCTGTAGATGATAAAATTTAACGTTTACATCTGAAAAAGGGGCAAATATTTTAGCTTGTGAATATTTTGTGACAAGTAAGTCTCCTCCTACTGATGATACAAGAAAAGGTTTTGCTACGTCATGCGAAATTTTTGCATGTTTTGGATTAATGAAATTTTTATTGGATCCTGTGTCGATCAAAATTTTTATTTGTTGTCCAGCTTTGCCATTATATATGAAATATGGCAAAGCCGATTTCATTCTAAAAAATTCAACTCTGCTTCACAGGAAGCTTCATTAAATTTTTCTTGCTTTTCTATATTCCTCATATATCGTTCGTAAGACGATTGGCTATCACTTTCGTCTTCGTATGGGTTTCTTTCTTCCGCGAAGGTTTCTAAGTTAAACGCTCTTTGCCTTTTCAACGGTCGAACATTAGATGAGTTCGGTCTGTTGGCATAGTTGACCTGGTGCGATCTTATTGATCGATCTACCTCCATAGGCTCCGGTCTATTTTGACGGAAATTTGGTTGATTAAAACCTGTGCGTTGGAAGAATGGTCTCGTTTGATTTGGTTGATTCCAAGTTGGACGCTGCGTGAAATTTCTCGCATGGTTCTGAACTGGTTGGTTGGATACAAAATGTGGTCTCATATTATTTGGTGTCATTGGTCTGTAATGATTTTGGAACATTCTCGGTGGTGGATGAGGTATTGGCAATGGTATGAGGTTCCTGGGGGCTGACGGGGGTATGTTAACGTGTTTTGGTCTTGTTAACATCTTACGACATTCCAAGTTCTGGAATGAAATGCAATAACTGTACGCTGCGGCTAATGACGTTGGTTCATAATTTCGTATGAACTTGTAAACATCTCCGTCGAGACCTCTAATAAAAGCGTCTATTGCTTTCTTGTTATAAGTTTCTATCATGGCCTTTGAAGCTTCGGGATGAGTGAATCTCTCATCGGTCTTTATTTGGTTCGCGATCAAAGAGAGAAGTCTATTCACTTCGTCATAATAAACTTCTAGCGATCGACCCTTCTGGTAAACACTCATCAATTGGAAATCGAGCGTTTCCAAATCGCGTTTTTCACCATAATACGTGATAAGAGTTCTCCTTATCATATGCCAATTAATCCCTACGTTTGAGGCAACTAACGCGTCGTTAGCCTCACCTCTGATTTTCCTTCTGATGAATTTGCACACCATATGAAACTTATTTTGTTGCTCTTCATTATGGTTGGACGTAGTTTGGTACAACCTTATTAATCCGTCTACGTCGTTGATCCAGCTGTTCAGCTCGCTTGGATCGCCAGAGAAAACTGGTAGGTCTTTCACTACTCCGGGAATCTTCTCAAAAGATTCCGGATTCACTGGGCTACCGTCACTTTTGGTAAAAAAGAGTGGTGGATCTTCATAATCATTTGTCACGATGGTTTCGCTTAGACGCGATTCTAAGGCTGCTATTCTGCTATTTAACGCCTCCATTTCGCAATATGACACTTCTTCGTGGTTGGCTTTGATTGTGACCGAAAATTGTCGTAACGACTCTACTAATTCCTCCAGTTTGATTAATTACTTAATTGTTTCACAAATAGCACAACACAAATGTAATCTCTACTAATCAGTACGTGTTAACTGATTTTCACAAAATTCACTCACTTCTTTTTTAAATATGAATATGTATTCTTGTATGGTTCTTTACTTACATGAAAATTTCCATTATTTTACTTCCTCTTACGGGGTTGGTTTTTCACCTCCTCTAACGGGGCTGATTTTCTTCACCTCCTCTGACGGGGCTGGTTTCTTCACCTCCTCTGACGGGGCTGATTTTCTTCACCTCCTCTAACGGGGCTGATTTTCTTCACCTCTTCTGACAGGGCTGGTTGGAATCCTTTGGTGATGTCTTCCTTCTCGGTGCGGCGGCAGAATCCTTTTCCTCCGGTAGACTGTTGTTAGCAACTATCGGTTACTTGGGTACCTTATCGCACGGCTGCCTATTGTTCGATAAAACTTTGCACTATACACTTGTGACTATGGCGCTCACGCTGTCACTAAACTGCACGGCACTTTTGTTTTTTCTCCTTTAGGCGATCGGGATAAACTGTCCAAATGTCTATGTTGGCGTGACTCTGGCTCTAACGCTGTCACTGCACTACACAAACACTTAGGTTTTTTTCACCAAAGGTCCCTATTCGGGCGCCAGTTAATTTTTCTTCTACCTATTCAGGCATAAAAAAAATATCTTTATTTGCTAAACTTAAACTAGGCAATCTATTCCCTTTGAATGCTAAACTAAGACTAACTTTTTGTGTGCCCTGCAATGCCTAACTGCCTGAGCTGGGTCACGTTGGTTCTCCACGTGCAGCGGTGTCTCGTTCGGAGGCCGTCTGCGCATGGCTGGTGTCCTGTTCAGAAGTCGTCTGCGCATGGCTGGTGTCGCGTTCAGGTGGCGGCGTGCTAACTCAACTTTTCCAGGTTGGGCGCATCTTGCATGATTGTGTGGCAATATGTGTGGAAAGTGTGTTGGTTCTTTTCAAGTCCACATTCAGCACCAACTGGGCTGCAATGCTACAACCGGCAATAATTCTCGTCAATCGAAAGAGCTAACGCACCTAGGAAGAAGTATACTTGTTCGAATATTAGTTTAAATACTGTTCCTTATAAATTCGGCAGATCAATATCAAATTATCACAGAATTCATGTCATTGAATTTGCCATCCCTAGATTCTAAGCCATTTTCTACCCAAAATTTAACAGATGTAAGCCAAAGCTGGAGCTCTTTGCTGGTCAAAAATGGAGAATTGATTATCTCGAAACTCCTGTTGACCAAACAAGGAGAATTTATTGCAATGCGCCAGCAGACTCGAGCTGCCTTCCAGCTAATGCCACTCGACCGAAGTAATATTACAAGGAGTCTCAAGCCTCAAGAGCCAAAATGAAATCCGATACCAAGAGCGTAGCGTGTGCTGCACGTTCCAACACCGACCACTCCTATGGTGCACTAGATCAATCACAATTCAATTGCACACAGAAGCTGCTCATTTCTACCTATTCTTTCGATGGCCAATGAGAATTTTATTGAAGTTTGTGGTGAAGCTAATGGAATACACTATCAGTCAGTGCTGGCGGCGGCTACGGCAGCGGCGGGCAGCATCGAACCGAAACCTGGCCAAACATCAGACCGAACCGGATGCCCTGGCAGTTGTTGTGCAATTTCAAACCACCCGCACGAAGCCAGCAAATTCCTGTTGCCTTCGGTTCGGCCAGTCCTGCCAGAGGCACATGGCCCCCGGGCATCTTACAACATTCCCCGATATCTCCCTCCAGCGCTCGACTTGTGGCACCCCAGATATTCGTACAATGGCTGCCGACCGGTGGCACAGTGAGAATATGGTCATGAATGTGAATATGTTGTGTACATGATTCAATTTGCTGGGCTCCTTTCCGGCGGCTGCTTACTTTACAAGAATCCATAATGAAGTGTAAGGAAGCGGTCGCATAGAGATGGTGTCGAAGGGTGGAAAGAGGTAGCACGAGGGGTGGGTGGGGAGTGATCCGAACCACAGAGCACCGGACCCGAAGCTCCGAGCGGACATCCGGATGAAAATTGAGGGACCATCATTTATTTACACCTCATCGTATGTGCACGAATTCCGTTGCTCCGAATGAGCCGAACACTACTTGACGCCACTGGGCCAGCAAAGGAAGAGGGCCACGGTCGGAGGGAAAGGGAACAAGCGCACGCCAGCGTCTACGTCGATTTGCCCCGGATGTTGTTCCTGCCATCCGGGTAGCATCATTTGGGGGCCATAGATAAGAAAAAAGAGTGCAGAGTTCTAGACGGCACCTCTCGATAATCCGAAAGCTAACATAAACTCAGAGGATAAGGGGTGAATGGAAATTTCACCTCCTGGCACAGGGCAAATTGATTTAATGTTTGGAAAGTGTGATGATGAGAAATCAGGCGTCGAAAGGGTGCCAAAGGCAAATGAATGTAAAGAATAGTGTTTTAAGTTTAGGGTTCTGTCCCTTCGTGGCGTTTATTGGCTAAAGTTCGAAATACGTAATTCACAAAGCACTCCTATGCACGTCTTTCCCTGATGGCCGTTCAAACTCAACTCCCCGACTGCCCAGCTTCGTTCCACTCACTGCGGTCACTCCCATCTCTCCGTCGCAGGTGGGTGGTCGTCGCGTCCTACCCCTCGAGGGGTATACCACTATCCTCACACGGCCTCTCCTGACACACTTCCGGCCCGGAAGTGTTTCTGTAGCAGCTCGGTCATCCTAAGGCACCCTATTGAAGGTACCGTACGGCTTCATGTGCGACGCTGCAGTGGTTGTTCGGTAGGGTCCTTCTCCTTGGACCTTTGTCACATCGTACCGGTCGTTTTCTCTGGCCTTGGTGACACGGTAAGGTCCCAAGAACTCCGTGGCATACTTCCTTCCTGAGCCAAATTGTGTCCGCTTAATCACCACCAGGTCGCCTTCCCGATAGATAGTAGCGGGCCGCGCTCGTAGGTTATACGATCTTCGTTGTTCTTCTTGCGCCCTCTCGATGGAAACTCTGGCGCGAGCTCGAATCTGGTCTCGTTGGTCTTGGTGTTGAGCCACTCGGATTTCCTCCATTAATTCTCCCAATCGAAGGTCACCTTCATGCCTCATCGGTACCCCAAACAAAGCCTCGAATGGCGAAACGCCGATGCTCTGGTGTGGACTGGAGTTAATCCACCGCTGGATGTTGGCAACGTGCTTGTACCATTTTGACGGGTCGTCGACGCACATCTTCCGCAGCATACCGATGATGACTTGATTCACTCTTTCAACCTGTCCGTTCCCGCGTGGAACTCCCGTTGTAACTTCTACATGCTCGATGTTGTTATCCTCACAGTACTGTTTAAAACCGTGCGACGTAAACGCCGTTCCTTTATCGCTCACGACGCGTCTTGGATCGCCAAACAGCTCACTTTGCATGGTTAGTCTGTTGATAACCTCGAGCGAGTTTGTCGTCTTCGTAGGATAAATCCAGGTGTACTTGCTAAAAGCGTCCACTACCACAAACAAGTACCTGTACATCTTCTCTGTGACATCCATAGGACCCAAGTGGTCCACGTGGTATGTGTCTAGTGGGACGTCACCTTTCGTTATCGGGTTTAGTAGTCCGTCAGTTTTTCCCCTTTTGCGCTCAGCTAGGATACACTTGACGCAACACTCGACCGTCTGTTTTATTTTTTCCCCAACGTTTGGAATATAAAACTCTCTCTGTATAACGTCCTCTAGCTTGCGGGCTCCAAAATGACCCTTCTCGTGTGCTCTACGGATCAATTCGCTTTGCATCCCAGACGGTACGACTATCACTTCTCTACCTTTGACCACTTTCATTAGCAAGCCGTCGCTGATGCAATAGTCTTCGAATGATTGAGATTTTAATAATTCCATGATAGCTTTCACTCGTTCATCCCTCCTTTGTAAATTACGGATAGCCTCTATCATCGGATCGCCTGTCACTATCATAACTGGTGCTCGGCTCAGTGCGTCAGCATGTTTCATCGAAGAACCCGATCTATGAACTACTTCGTATTCATACTCCTCCAGCATCAAAGCCCATCTCGCGATTCTGGCTGACAATTCCTTCGATTTAAGAGTCTGTTTAAATGCCGCGCAGTCCGTTATGATCTTGAATTTGATTCCAAAAAGATACACACGAAACTTCTCGACAGCGCGAATCACGGCTAAAACCTCCAGATGATATGCGCTATAGTTCCTTTCAGCACCTGACGTCTGTTGGCTCATGTAAGCTACTGGATGAAACTTCTCGTCATCGCTCTTCTGCATCAACACTGCGCCGTAGCCGTGTTTGGATGCGTCCGTGTGAAGTTCGGTCGCAGCTCTTTCGTCATAAATCCTTAACACAGGTTCCGTCACCAACAAACGTTTTAACTCCTCGAAACTGGACCGTTGGGCTTCACCGAACTCAAACTTCACTTCGTTCCGCAGCAGGTTCGTTAACGGTTTGGAAATGATCGCATAGCCGGCGATAAATTTCCGAAAGTAACCTGTCAGGCCCAAGAACCGTTGCAACTGTTTTACGTTCTTTGGCTCTGGGAATTGCCGTACCGATTGCAATTTGTTCGGTGATATGCGATAACTGCCGCCGCTTATCACGTACCCAAGGTACTCTACTTCTCTCTTCAGAAACTGCGATTTCTTCCAGTGAAACTGCACTCCGTTCTCGCTTGCGACTTTCAGTAATTCTCTAAGCGTTTGCAAGTTCGTTTCCTCGTCCAAAGAAGGTATAATCACGTCGTCCACGTATACTAAGATACGTCCGTTCTTTATTAGTTCGCGGAACACATCCGCCACAAACCGACTGAAGCTCGCTGGACTGTTGGCTAATCCAAACGGGGTTCGTAAGAACTCATACTGGCCACTGTGGGTAACAAACCCAGTGTACCGCTGGCTCGACTTTTCCACCGGAACATGAAAAAAAGAGTTTTTCAAGTCGAGTGTTGTAAACACTCTGGCCGACTTCAACCGGTCTATTTGATCCTCAATACTCCTCATCGGAAAACAATCCTTAATCAGCTTCCTATTAAGTTCACGATAGTCGACGCATACGCGGAGCGAACCATCCTTTTTCCTGGCCAATGCAACAGGGCTTGCAAAGTCGCTGTCGCTCTCTTTTATTATGCCCGCGGCCAACCACTCATCGATTGTCTTTTCCAGGACTTTCTTTTCGCCAGGCGCAAATCGCCTTGGTGAAGTACGCACTGGTGTCTCGTCGTGCAAAATGATCTTTGTCTCGACGCGGCTCTTCGCGTGTTCTGCCGGTTTGTAACTCGAAATGAGGGTCTTTATTCTGTCCACGAATTGTGGGGGGACATCAAGAACATCCGTTTCGCATACGATCGAAAACACCTCTTCGCTTGTGCCACACGGGTCGTCTTGAGCATCCACCGTCGTAATTCTTTTCTTAATTTCGACGCCTCTGGTCGTGATTTCTACCTCCACGAACTCCAGTGCGCTCATACCAAGAATGGCGTCGTAGTTCATGGAACCTCGGGGCGCAACGTAAAAAGTCATCGGTGGTACGATGTCAGTTTCCACGCACACTTCTATCTCAACCGTACCCATTGCCGGTGTGTTAGCCGCGCCGAATCCACTAAAGCTCATGAGCGTGGGTCGTAGTGGAGGCTCTCCCATTTTCCGATACGCGCTCTCGCAAAGCAGGTTGTGACGACTTCCGGTGTCGAACAGGGTTTTTAGCGGGACATCTCGGTACCGTATCTCGCATACTGGCATACCTTCGGAAATCGTGTTCACCTCCGTTTTCACCACTACTTGGTCGCAGTCTCGCGCTCGATGCCCCTGCTTCCCACAGGTGAAGCATTTTGGGCCTTGCGACTTGGTCTCACACTCCTTCGCATAGTGCCCCTTACGGCCGCAATTGTAGCATCGTACACGATCACTGATGGTGGTAGTGGTGGGACCTGGCGCACTTAGACTGGGGTTTTTCTGGGCGTACCGAAGATCGCCTCTCTTGTTCTGATCACCCATTTGAGCCTTCATACGCTCATACTGCTTTGCTCTCTCTTTGAGTTCACTAATCGTTGTCGCTCCGTACAAACACACTTTATTCGTCGGGACATCATTAACTCCGCTAGCCACGTACTCGCATACTGCTTCATCCTCTACATGCGCTCTCTTCGCAAGGTTCTGCATGTGGTAGATATACTGCAGTATTGTCTCATCTGCCTTTTTTCTCCTCTCCCTCAATCGCCGGTGGATTTCCGCACTAGAAACTCTTTCGCCGAACTCCTCTGCTAGCGCGGCTTTGAGTATCGCCCAGCGGTTCAATCCACTTGTACTTTGTACAAAGAGCTTGGCGGTGCCCTCCAGCAACCGTCGACCATACACAAATTTGTGGGCATCGCTCCACCCAAAACTTTCGCTGGTCGTCTCAAACTCTTCGATCCACTCGTGGATGTCACGTCCAGCACGATCACCTGAGAACTTCTCCAGCGAGTCACCAATGTCAGCAAATGTAAACCTCGCTTCCGGAACAGCGCGTTGTTCATCGCCCTCCATGTTGGATCCTTCGTTCCGTCTCGGCGTTGAAAACACTATTCCCTCGCTCGTCGGGTTTATCACCGTAACGTTCAGGTCACTCGGCTCCTCAATACTCGTCGTACTTGAATCTAGTAACCGCTTGATTAGACTTTCCTTCCTTCCACTCGTTGGAAGCTTCTTCTGTTCACAAAATTCTCGGAGTTGCGGGTTGGTGAGGTTTTTCAGCGTTTCTCGTGTGAACATGTCTCAACCAAGGCTCGACGTGAAGTGGAGACTCTTCTCCAATCTCTTGGTGTGTGTGTTGACCGGGTGTGGAGACTTCCTCTATCTCCCGCGCACTCAGCTACACCGATCCCAGCACAATTAGGAAACTCTTTTCCAACCTCTTGGTGTGAGTTGACCGGGTGTGGAGACTTCCTCTATCTCCCGCGCACTCAGCTGCACCGATCCCAGCACACTTCGGAGACTCTTCTCCTCTCGAGGTCTGTGGTGTGTAGGCTTTTCTCCTGCCTATCACACAAACACACACGCACGCTTATTGTCTCTCGCACTACTCTCGATCCATTCAAGCGTTTTCCGGGAACGTCAACGGCTCACCAAGTGACGCCACCGAATCACGCACTACTTTCGCCTCAAAAGCGCACGTAAACGAGGGACATCCCGGACGAGCCCCCATGTAAAGAATAGTGTTTTAAGTTTAGGGTTCTGTCCCTTCGTGGCGTTTATTGGCTAAAGTTCGAAATACGTAATTCACAAAGCACTCCTATGCACGTCTTTCCCTGATGGCCGTTCAAACTCAACTCCCCGACTGCCCAGCTTCGTTCCACTCACTGCGGTCACTCCCATCTCTCCGTCGCAGGTGGGTGGTCGTCGCGTCCTACCCCTCGAGGGGTATACCACTATCCTCACATGAATATGATTTGATCCTGTACCAACGGTCAACCGGATTAGTTCATTGTATCCCTTTTGAGGTTTATTGTTAGCAGAGAGCCTTTTTCATTCAAACTTAATTCGCAATGATAAATATTTTAAAAGATTTTTGAATTACCATTTCCTTCCCTCAAAATGCATATTTCCCTGTGCGTACCATTCGTTTTATTTTATTACATCTACACATAAAGACATGGCCAAATATTTCCTTCTTACGACCGTGGTTCGCCATCTTTCCTGTAGCGTTATTGCTTTTGGTTCCATTACGATGCAGCAGGTCGTTACGGTTCATTCAGTAGTCCGCACACTCCATTGGCTGTAGGCATAAGCGCGACTAGAAGGGACATCCAAATCCCTTCCGCCATCAACGGTGCGGGCAACAAATCTCCGCATGCGGAAATTGCCCGCCGCCTTGTTTTTTCGTCTAATAACGCCACCGTGACTCGGCGGTGTGTGGGCCGTGCAAGGGATGTTCGGGACGATAAAGCGAATGATATGTAGCGGCCCACGACCAAAAGCATAAGGTGGACGGCAAGAAACGCGGGCACTCGCCGACGTACCACTCGCTCGCCCTTTCCTGATTACGAATGCCGGAGCCGGAGCGCGGGCCACGCCATTCCAATGCTCTACACCTGTCTGTCACATGTGTGTTTAACCTCTAACAAATTGTTTTCCGCAATCGCACGGGAGGCCCAGTTATGTATGTTGTCACTTTTTATTTTCCGTTTTTCTAAAACGTATTTACGATTCGCTGGTTTTATAAACGTGCGGCCGAAGAAGGGGCGGGCCAGTGACCGAGCACAACATGGCGAAGGCGAACTCCATTTCGTCCCTTTTGATGTATGACGCTCGTATGTTCGGGATCGGGAGCAAGAACAGGCCCGAACGTTTTTGTAAAAAGTGATATTGGTGGTTCGCAGAAATTCACTTTATTGATGTGCACATAGAGGAAAGACGGACGACATTGTTTCTCGTGTTTCCATCTGTAAGACTACCTATTTTAATTCGATGAACCTTTCCCGCAAACAATGAATTTATTTCACAACTGGATGGTTTTAAACTGTACAACATTCGGTGATCTTGTAACCGGAACACAGATCGGTGATTGTTTGTGACCTAAACACCGCTGGACGATACGGCCCATTTGTTTTTGAGCCCTCGAAAAGTAAACGCAAACTCGATAGCATCTATCTTGAATAGAGCGTCAACACATTCAGGGTTATTCGGAGCCTTTCAAATTTGACCGTACAGTTTTATTCGGATTGGTGAACATCGTTATCATTACAGTAAATTATGTTTGGTGACCCAGAACAAGACGGATGGAATTGATTGTCGGTTATGAAGAGAAATACAAAAAACAGTCTGTTTCCGGATGGAATAGAATAAAAATTTATGAAATACCTAATGAATTCCTTTTTTACTCTACTAAATTTGATTAATGCATTGAATTGAAAATGAGAAGTTATACACGAGAAGGCATAGGGATTTGATTGAAAATCTTGAAGGAACTAAAGCATTCTCCTTATCAGTAAGCTCTTCGGTATGGTAATCACAAAGATTCATCGTTCACATAATTGATTTATGATGAACTAATTCGATACAAAGCATTTTCCCATTCTGTACACGACGATACATGTAACGCCATCTGTCTGCTTGCCTGCTGCACTTTTCTCACGTTAAAGAGTAATTTGATGAAAAGATTCTTCCATTCTCTACCCATGAAAGCAAGAGACAAACAACGGCCGTGTGCCAAGCAGGGAGACAAAGAAAGTTGCTAGATTGGACTGCGGTTTCTGTAATATTCATACCGTGAGCTCCGTGTCGGTCCGTATCCGTCTGACCTCGATGTCAAAGTTAGCAGACGGCGTTCAGGTTCTCCGCCACGTAATGACATTCCACCAGCTGCATGTCTCGTCACCCGAACAACAATCTGTGGCCCGGTTGTAGCACCTTCGCAACCAACATCACAAGCACCGTGCACCAAGCGCTCGCATATCTGGGATGGTTATAAATTAATTTATTCAAGTGACCATCCATCCCGGTAATTCTGACTCCAGCTTCCCCTGCGTGATTCCCGAACCCGCCAGACAGTGTGCTCAGAGTGCTTGGCAAGCGTCATCACGAGATGTACGAGTGCCAGGTCTTCGGTTCCCTCACGACCCATGCCGGCCGCTCTCACCCGTGGAGCAACCGGCTCAGGAATGCCCCGAGCGAAGAACCGACCCGGAATACCGCCGAAGGACTTCCAATGACCCTGCTACGCCGATGTCGCATGTCGGAAGGCGCAGAGCGGCGCAAATTATGCCGCATATAAGGTCACGGCGGTGCTATGCGTCGCGCTGTGAGGAAATTGAAGAAAAAAAAAACGACTCAACAAAAACTGGTATCTCCTGCACGGTGGACCTGTGAGTTGGTGTGAATTGCTTCGCCCTGTTCACCTGCTTGGAGTTCGGAGCAGGAAGGCACAGTATGGTTGTTTGTCGTCGCCGCGGCTACGGCGGACAATGCTAACCGATATCGGCATCGATCGATCGCGGGACGCCGAGCCACGCTACCAGGCTTGATCTAATATCGCCTGTCGATCCTATCGCCGACTGCACCCTTATGACCCGGCGCCGGCACAATGTGCATTCTTTGCTTTGCACGGGTCAGGGAAATGTATGGGATGGGGGGGTCATTCCGGTATTTCCAGTTTGCGGCCACTTTGGTGTGTCTTCTGTTGTTTCCTGCTCCTGCGTCATGTCGCCCGAGCGTGGCCCTCGGGTTCTAGCCTGGGCCAGTGTTGCGCGCGGGTGTCCGGCACGGCGATACGGAAATCACTTATGCTAATAAGTTTTAATGGTTTCGTTTCGCGGCGAACGTCGACCGTGCGTGGCGTGTTTTCGTTGCGTACCTACGGTCCGCCGAAATCCGCTAACAGCCGCCGGCGTAGACGTACGCAGTTCGCACACATTTGTGCCAGGGTGGGGGGGGGGGGGGGGTGGATGGACCGGTCCCGTCGATGGCCACTATCGGGGGGGCCATCTGCGGGCAAATTAGGTGCACTACAGTGAGGCGAGGGACGACTCTTATCCGGCAGTTATCCGGCGAGCAGTGGGCTTCATCTCGTGCATGTTGCCACCGGCAATGGTGATGTACCGGGGGAAGGCCACAACGGACCACACACACTCACAAAAACCAGACACCACCACAGCTCCGGGATCCAATTCCGAATGGTGGATCCACCCGTGGCTGGCTCTTATGGATCAAATTTCATCACTCACGAAACAAGCGTCCGTCCGAGGGACACGGGGAGGCCAGAACAACACTGGCGGAAAAATAAAACACGAAACAACCATAAACGAAACCGGGGCGGGATTGTTCTCGAGGTGCAATTTGTTCACCTCCCCCCTCGGGGTCTTCACCCTCACCCGACACGCCACAATGACAAACGGGTAGTACGAGCCGGACGGGCCAGAGCCCCGGTACCAGATTACCATTCGACACATTCGGGTCCCGGCCTCGGCAGTAACTAGGAGGATGATTGATGAGTGCTACGACCGAAATCCCGGGTCTGGTTGTTTTTCTTTTTCGGCTTTGCGTTTCTCCTGTCGGGATTCTGTTTTGTTTGTGTGTCGTCGTCGGCCCCGACCGGCGAGCGCATATCTCTGGCGCGGTAGATCTTCCGAATGCCGTTGGTAAACCGCTGCAAACGCCTCCGGGCGTCTATACGACTGGCCTCCGCTCTACGGAGGCTCTATAGCTCGGCCGACACAGAGCGCACGGAACTATGGAGCCGTTGAACACTTTCCTCGTTATTTGGCACACCGAATAAACTCTGGCGACTCGGCCAGATGCAACATGCCGCTCGGTCCCAGGCTCCAACTCCACGGAATACCATGTCCACCAGCCGGCGTCCCGTCCCGTCCCGTCGACACCCGCCCCGCGGGCTGGTTGTTGTTTGGTTCCACTCACGTGTGAGCGTGCATACCTACTGCTCCAGATTGATGGTGATGAAGACATCCGACCGGCGAAATCGCTTTGCCCTACTGAGTCCTTCCTGTCGTCGGCCAGCCCGCTCGCTGTTCCACCCCTCTGAGCAGCCTGGAGCTTAAGCGGGTGCTTTAGCCGAGCGTGAAATTATTGACCACCAGTCGCCCGGTCGTCCGGTGACGTAGTCGATGTCGTGCGGGCCTATAACCGGACCACGCTGGAAGGGACCGGGCCGGCGAACCGGACACTCTGGCGACTCTGGCGTTGTTTCGCGCGCGACCGGTTCTTCGCCCGACAGCCGAGTTGACCGAGATTGCGACCGTGCGTCTGTAATGTCGTAATGTCTTCCGCGAGCCGCCAAGTGGGGCAAAAATAATAACCCCTATCAGCGGGGGTCGGCTGGTGACGCGGCAGGCGACAAGGAACTGGCTGGTTGGCTGCTACACCAAAGCGCCTCACTGTCGAGGGAAGCAGGAACCCGTCGCGCCAGCAGCTATTCGCAGCCACCCCTGTCGGAACTGACCTTGCCTGGGGCGACGTTTGGAGCCACTCTCGGCGGCAGGCGATGCTCTCGATTTCAAATTACGAACCCTCGATTTCAAGATTACTCCGCTCTGGCGCACTTGGGACGGTCGCTTTTTGCCGTTGCCTCTTCTCCGTCCGTCCGCTTCTTTCGCCCTTTCTCCCTGCCCGGCTGCGACTCCTCACGGTCGAACGCTCCCAGAAGGTTGGCTTGGCGGCGTTGCTGCCACACTGTGTGTCAACCAACCCTTGACGAACCATCGCCACCATTGCAATCCGGTTGGAGTGTACGGTGGAACGAAACCGGGAGAAAGAGGACACGGCATGACCCGCAGGGATTAAGTTACACCGGATCGAGTTTCTACGCTTCTCTTCCCAATCATAGCCTATACTCTCTCTCTCCTTTTTTCGCTCCTCTGCATTTTCCTCTTGGCCTTCGCTTGAAGGGCCTTGTCATCACACACTCGGCGAGTTGTTCCTGTCCGCAGCAACGCGCTTGAAACAAATGATGGAAATAATTGAACTGAATTGGTGTGTCAGTTTGGACTTTTGTCATAAACATCCATCCACTCGTCCACTACAAGCAGTCAGAGTGAGTAGACAACCTTTTTTTTCAAATACTTTCACATTTCATCTCACCTACTCTCGAATATCTTACGGAATGCCAGTTTTGTTTTACGATTACCCTTACAGTTCCTGCCGTTGAAATCCATCCATATTTCTGTGCGGTAAAGTACCTCCATCGGCTCTGCGGTCGTCGTTGTAAAGCAGCGTCCGTGTTTTTATTTGGAATGCGAAGTGCAATTATTGCATAAGCAAGGGAGCAAAAGCCCGCTGATGGTTTACGTGGTCCGCAGCCAAACCAATAAAAGAGAAGCCGTTTATCTGGCAGAGAAATAAAATTTACATTTCTTCCCTTGCTGTTTTGCGCCTAGTGCTGCTGGTGGCGCTGTTTCGAATCAATTTAGCGTTTGCTGTTCGGTTAAAAAACCCACACGAACGCCACGAAAATGAGCTGAAGAAACAAGGAAGCACGGCGGAATCGAAGGTTTCTGGTTAATGGGAACCTTCCGCAAGGAGTACCACGGAACGGTAAGGTGCCGTTGCTTTTTTTTCTTTAGGTCTACGCTGTTTCCCTGGCGTGACTCAAGCCGTACGGCCGTGCAGGCTAATAGGTATTAGTTTGTAATCAATTAACAGTGCACATATCTACCTGCATGGAATCTGGTGTCGGATTTAGCCACAATCCCGTAAGCCCACTTTGGCCGACCATTTTTCCGCTTTTTTTGTTTGCCTTTCTCCCGCCCGTAGTTCTGCTGGCACCTTGGCTCGAGGAACTACTACTCGCCAACGAAGCTAATCGACGTTTGGTGTGGCGGTGACACTGGGCGGTGGTGCCGGGTAACTAAACAAAATCGTCACTCGAGCTAGCCCAGCCACACAATCACACACCCTTACCAAAACACCTCCCCCCCCAATCCGCCTCCATCAAACAGGCAACCACGTGCATGCACAAGTAGCGTGATAAATAATCAACAGGACTTTTACGCCTGCCTCGGTACCGCGCCCGGCAGACGGCGGAGAATGGGTCGTTTCACGTTGTGTTGGGCGCGAACCGCGTGAACGTATGGTGGACGTGTGCTGGCGATTCGAAAACCTCATACGGTACAACCCGCGCCCTGGAGTACAATGGCACCAACGTCACCACCCCAAGCAGCACCGCCAGACGAGACAAGAAGGGCTCCAATGAGGAAATTGTTACGACAAACGAGTTAGTTGATCGGGGAGGGGCGAACGGTCGCCGGCCAGCTAATCGACAGGGCTAACGGGGCGAACGTTAATGTGCACGAAAGGGAGAGGGGGGCAATGGGAGGGTGGAAAGTGACCAGGGTTCTAAATCTCTTCATTATTTCGATTTGTCACGGATTAGCCCACATGCTTACCTTCGGGGAACGATTTCATGCTGGACGCACATTAAATGCACAGATCCTTAAATGTGAAACAATAGGTCTATGTAATTAATTATGCTACAACGGATTATTGAAATGACGATTTTTTTCGTTAGTAAAATTCGTTTGACATAAGCCACAATTTAATAAGTAAAAAACCACCCAATCCATTGCCAAGTAACGTGTTTCATAGCCAAACCTCATTGAGGGCATGTTTCGGCAATGGCATGAACATGATTGACACCGACTGCAAGTGACGCAAAACTACAGCAATATTGTATTTGAACGGGCCGGTAGACATCCACAACCGTTACGTCGCGCGAGCGTTCTCCTTTCGCCGAAACATGCGCTGCACTTTTACGCCTTACGACGTGTGCTTCGCCCGCGAACAGCTCCGGCGCGTTCGTTCTGCGGGCGGATTCGCCTCAGTAGCCATCGATTCCAAATTCTTTCCCAATGATGCACAATCGATGGCGGATCGATGACGAGAGGCCACGCTCGCCGTAACGTGTGTGTTTCGAGCATTCACATCGAGCTGCCCGTCCGCTAGCTTTCTTGGAAGCGCTGGAGCATATACATCAGTACGCATAGGCCGTCTGGGAAAACCGACAAGAAAAAAAAGGCCCACTCCTACACCCTTGCGTGTTCAGCGTTACGCACATTCTATTCTTAAACTTCGGCGCGTTTCTTGTGTTTTTTATTGGCCCCCGGATTTATGGCCGACATCCGTACCCGATAACCGGGCGTTAAATTGATGTTTCAATCCACGATGTCGGTTCTTCGGGACGGTTCTTCGGGCCCCTCGCGGCGAGAATGCCCGCTCGTCCGCATGCCGAGAAATGCCGCCGATGCAAATTCCTGCGTTCGTTCACCTTTTGCCTGCACCGGCCGAGGAGCATCGCGGCCCGGGTGGAATACTAATTGCGCGATTTGGAAGATTGTACAAACTCCCTGGAACGGCTTGGCTGACACGGATTCGACGGTTGTATAATGGACGCAGTGCCGTCGGCAGTTGCACTGTTAAACTGGTGATCTAGTGCGTTGAACATGAGCGCGGAGTCGACTCCGTTTTGGCCATTTAACGGAACCACATCCTGTCACGCGGTAGGGTTCGGGAAGGTTCGTCTCTTTCGGTTGCGCACAAGTTACCGGGTTATTCGTTTCTGTTCGTACTTCAGGGGCCTTTTTACGGATCCTTTTCTTAAATGTTGAATATTGGAGGCTAACGTGCAGGCTAGTTGTTAATTCAAAAATCATGAAATGTTGTTAAAATGCTTACTTTTGTAGTTTCCAAACAAATGATCGTATAATACTATAACGATCGTTTATTCGATGATCCAGTGGAAAAGATTAGCAAGAGTGATGATGATCATCATTAGTTGTTTCAAAAACGAGTAGCTTACGCAGTGTAAACTTTGTTTACATGTAAACTTGTACAAAACAGGAGAGCAACCGACAGGCGATAGGAGTCGGACTTAGATTGCGGAGTTAGCGAGAACGATTGTTCCAACGGGATGAGCGGCAGGAAGAGATAAAGGAAGGCGCCGCGGACAGAAAGGATTATTCAGTTGGAAAAAGCGTTCTTTTGCATTTTTAATTTGGAACCTTCGTGATAAAATAAAGAAAGTTGCAAGTAATTGCACCAAACCAACGCAACATTTTCCAACACGCAGTAATGAATGCTTGTTTCAAAACGATTGAACTATATTAAACAGTAGTCAATTCGCTAAGAAGACGATTGAGTTATAATGGAGTAACATGAACCACTGTCAAATATTCTGTTAAATGAACTGATCTGTTCAAACAGACGTCAACGTTCGCAAATCAATCGCAGTGGAAACATAAAGACCCATTCTTTCGTCAAACAAATGCCCGCTAGACGATTGTCTCTATGCTAATAACGTAATTTACCACGCTGGACATGTCATCGATCGACCCTAGCGCATTGTGCTTCAATTTCCGAGCCATTGCCCTACTTCCAAGCGATCTGGTTTTGGCACCGGTGCCGTTTTTCCTCCGGTCCCGAAGTCATTTCCTTTCGCGCGACATTTCTCGGCCAGAAGTTAAGTCACACGCGCCGCGCCTCGCACGGTACTGGATGCTGCGAGAAAACGTGGTCCTAGCGCGCGCTTTCCCCTCTGGGAGCGGGTGACGACGACGGAGGTGAACACAACAAACAAATTCGTGTAACGACGTAATACCGCCCTGAAACTGGCCGCCCGCAATTACTTCAATGTCGTTCAAGACCGAACCGCGGGCGAAAGAAAGACATCTGGAAAAGGAAAGAAAAGAAAAAAGTAAGAAGTGGGAGTCCATGGGAAGGTTTTCTTTCACCAGGAGACAACGAAAAAAGAAAAAAACAAACCGCTTACCCGTTTCTGGTTACAATTTTCGGGCCTGCGACTTCCTTCATGCGGGTTTTGTGGGGCGCATAAGTCGGGCTCGGGCGTTATTATTTCCCCCGATGGTGATCGTTGCCGTCGGAGAGTGCGGAAACTGGTTTTACTGGCCCCCTTTTCTTTCTTTACTTTAGTTTTCAGCCATGTCACCACCCTTTTCGGGGCATTTTGATTTTGTTTCACGTCTTTTTTTTTTTAATTCGTTTTTTTTTCGGGTTGCGCCTTGGCGTGCGTTTGGGGCGTAAGCACCTTGAAACTGATTATCTAACCGTCGCCGCCGTCGCCATCTTGCCAACACGTCCTCCAACTCCGCGGTTCCCAACGAACGGTCCACACGCCGATGATGGCGCAGTCCGTCATCTGATCGATCGAAAGTGAAATTTTTCGTGCTCTCCCGTTGCGGAACCAGCTTACCCCCTTACGCGGCCCGCACCATACCGTCCCCGTCGCCATCAACCAAGGCTTCCCATTATGCTGCATTATGTCAAACAATGTGAACGAACTTCCCGCTCGTCGCTTGGAGCACGGTGACTTCAACGCAGTCATCGGTCCGTGATGTTGCCGGTAGTGGTCCACCGGTTTGCGGTCGTTTCAAGCCCCTACCCGACGCCCACATGCATGGTTTGCCCAGTGGCATTGCATCCCCCTTCGCCCGCGGCCAGGTTTCCACCCATCGCTCCTTCAACCTTGCAGACACCGAAAGGTTGCGGTTTTATCGCCTCCGTTTTCCGCCCAGCGCGAGAGATTTTGCATAGATTTGATAATTGCGGTTACGGTTCGGCCGGACGCTGAACTTCCTGGCTCCCGGCCAAGGGTGCTAACTCATGCTCGTGCAGCTCCACTTGCATGGCTGATTAGGCCTACTTCCCTCTCGGTGTTGGGCCTTGACTGGCGCGGAAACAAGACGGGGGCACGCGAGCCTAGAAAGAAAGGTACCGTCCCTTTCACCTGCTCCGAAATGTGCATGCGCGATCTTGAACCAAACCCTGCAGGACGATCGTCCGGGCTAGTAGCAGCGGTCACGCCAACTGTGCTACGATAACAGTTACAAGAAGCTTGCTCGATGATCAACCGGGTCTAAAGCAGGCCAATTGGTGGGGCGTTTCCTTGCGGACCCGGCTCTGGCAGAAAATGCCACAATTTCGGAGCGGTTCCTTTTCGCTGCTGAAGTCATGCAGTGCTTTCGAATGTCCTGATTACATCATCATCCCGCATCGGGAGTAATCTCAAGTACGAACTCATAAAACTGGTATAATGCTATGAGCAATAACATAATTGTTCTTCTTTTCACTGAAAAAAATACAGCTCTAGATTTACACAGCCGCGGTAGATTTTTGATATCTTGCTTTTATAGAACTTGCTTTTTCTAGCATTAATGAGTTTAAGGCAGTTGTTTTAAATACAGGAGTTTTATTTTCTGGAAGACAGTATGAAATGCTATATGTTTTTTCATAGAGCAAAATACATTGACGAAAACTTTTATTTTTTTATGTCGTCAATTCCTTTTTGTCAATTTGATATTCTTGAACTCCAACAACAATGGGTTAATCATATCCTTCAAACGGTTCCATTTTTTTGGTGTGAATCAAGCATCACAATATCTTCACCTTGTAAGCCTAGACGCCTCTAAATACATTGCGATGTCAACGATCGTATCCCCGTTCCGATTTGGCACCCGATCACGCTATTGTTTCATAATTTCACACCTTGAATGCCGTGTGGCACCTCGAAGACAAACCCTGAGCGAACCTCCCCACTGGGCTGGGCCAGCGCCAGCGAAAGGAAGAGAAGGTCGCTCAAAGGAAATGCGGTTGCAGCCGTGCTACAGGGGGGAGGAGAAAGAAGTATCAAGATCACCGCACCGATCGAACTCGAAACCGACAGCGCAGAGAGTTCAGCGGAGCGGCCAACGAACTTCCAAACGGTCGCGCAGTAAAACGACCGCTTGTGGGGAGGTGCGAGGGAATTGGAAGCGGCGGCGAATGGCATTTTTCCTTCCCAATTCCTAATTATGTTCCTCGTTCACGGATGGGAGCAGCATCAATGAGCCAGCGATGAGGCGATGCACTTGGAGCGCTGCACGGAGAGGGGGGGAGGAAGCGAGATGGGAAATCGCACCGCCAGAGTCTGTAGGTCGCCTTGTCGGTGGTGTTCGTAAGCGCCGGCCGATCCTCGCGATCCTCGAATGAATGTCGTCGTTAGTCACACGGCCGCGGTCGGTAGGAACGACTTGCCGCGGGATAATTGGAGTTGGTGCTGCCGTGGCGAGGGGATGAATGCATCCAGAGGGGACGAATGCAGAGTTAGAGAGAGAGAGAGAGAGAGAGAGTGAGCGAAGGAGACAGTGAGACGGATTGCAGGACGAAGTGGTAGGTCTGTTGGCGTCAGTGACAACAACAACCGTTTGTTGGCTTTCTACCAACAACGCTCTGGTGGAGTTGCGGTGGTAGGGGAACCGTTCGAGGCGTTAGAGAGAAAGGAATAACAAAATGCTGGAGCACACAGGCAAACGGAGACCGAGTGGCAGGCGGCCCCACTGCAAGCAAGCTGCAGGAAAATGCGCGCGCGACACACGGTGGCGATAGAAAAACATTGCGGTCGCGCTTTTACGGTACTAACGCAAGAGCCACGAAACGCGCAGCGCCTGCGCTCGCTCTCCTTCTGTCGAACTTCGTGTCGGGCTAGGCAAACGGTAGGGAGATTGGGGAAGGAGAGATGGAGGCGCCCCGGCCAAGATGGAGTCGGCGCGCACACGACGGCGCTGGTGTTGGTGCACGGGCGCGACGCGCACGATCGCGAACCGCTGGGCCGACGATCGCCAGAGCGAGACCTGCCGAGACGGTGGTTTGGGAAAGACGAAGACGCCAAAGAAGAACCTGAAAACGGTCGCCTCCACCTACCTGGGTATAAAAACCGATTGTAAAATTGCCTTTTAATACAGTTTCGTTGGAAGTTTCGCTGCGTACGGCTGGTGGAACCCGCTTAGGACAGGACGTTCGCTACACGTTGTTCGACGTTTTTTAAGGTTTTTGGTTTTCGGTGCAGTAGCGATCGAGGAGAGACAGTGCAAGCGAGGACGTTCAGAAAAGTGCCAAGTGTTCAGCACGTACGATACAGTGCGCCCAAAGTGCCAAATCAAAACCCAGGTGTAGCGGAACCTGAACTTCCCTACCGCGAAGGACTTGCACAGTTCCACAGTGTTGAATTACGCGGCGAACAGACAGATTGTCAGAATGAAGTATAGCATAGTGTTCGTGGTTGCACTCTTCGGAGCCGGTACGTACCCAAAATCTAGAAAAACACAAAAATCGAATCTCGATCATTCATTTGCAACGGCCAACAAGGATTCAAAGCAAAAGATAATTCGTTAGCGAAGGAAAAAGGAAAAGTTGACCTTCGTTTCCTGAGGAGATTGAAAAGAAGAGATTGGTTGGATTGGTTATAGAGTAGCGAGTGACAGTCGTTGTGCATCATATCGATGGATCCATCTTTGACTTCCTCTACATCACGGCTTGAGCTAGCATCTCGAAAAGATCGAAATGTTGTTCCAATGCTCGGTACAAATGCGCATTAAGCGCATTTAATTCGACATTCCATTTCAGTTTACGCAAACTCGCCCTCGGCAAGAATGGATCGCGCTGGGGTGGAGATTTTTGCTTTCGCTTCCAACCAGCGCTTCTTGGGCGCGCTGGAGCGAGCCAGCAAGAGGAAATCCGTGACGGAGTGGGTCGAACGGGTCCACCAACGCGCTCGAGCACTCTCACTTTCGTCGCTGCGGCGCTGGAACTGGTGGATCGCGAGATGAACGGCTTTGGCTGCGAAGTAGGCTGCTACATATGCTTCCCCTCTAATGAATGCTGAGGCAAGATCGCATGCGAGATCGTGTGTGGACGTTCTTGGAGGTGTACACACACAGACAGAGGCTTGCATGGAGCAGGCTGTAGCAGCAACGTGCCCGTTTCGATCTCCGGAATGATTTCGCTTTCGTTTCGAACTGGTTTTTGCCAACCGCAGAGCAGTTGGGACACCGAAACTGGTGTGTCGTTCTGCGCGTCGTTCCATCTCACGAAGGTGCCATACGAGGTGGTTGAGTTGATGGCGGGAACGGAGGGGGATGGAGATCACGAGACGTAACCGTGTGGCACGTGTGTATGTGTATGTGTGCTTGCGTTTAGCATTCGCCTCTTCTCGAAAAATATGAGTCGAGGTCAGCCAGTTCGCAGCGTGCAAGCGGCAAAAGGGAGGAGGACTAAAGGCACCCGTACGGTGGAGCCTTCTACCAAGAGAGGGTTGCTGCCTTACATCCCGACGAACGCTGGTTGGGACGGCACATCCACGGGAGGGACCGAGGGTTGCGGTGCTGGAGATTGGAAATTTATTCAAAGCGAGATATCGTGCTCGAGTTTGTGCCCGATTTCAGCCCGGCGTACGCTGGGCGTTGGCTGGTTCGGTCAACCGCACACACCAGCCAAGTCCCTGAGTCCTGACGACTGCGTCTCAGATTTCTCGAACTTTCCGTTCGCTCTTTTTCCCCTCCTGCACCTTTTCAAGCCCCAGCGATGGCGGAGATAATCTGACACCCCATCCGAGTGCGTTCGGAATGCGATCCGCGTGTTGGATCGCAGCTTGCGCCTACGACTGGGTGGGTGTCTTTTATTATCGCCCTATAGCTGAACCGGCTGTCCTTGAAGGTGTGATACTCCGCCGGGTCGGGGAAAGGCCACCATCATCGATCGCCTGCCCTGCACACCGTTGCCCCGGAATGTGGCGGCATTCCGCCCGAGAGTTGGCCGTTAATTACATTTTCCGATTTCAAGTAACAACAATTTGGTAGCATGCCATCGCTCACGGATTGTGCACCGAGACCGAGTCCGGGGTCTGTCATTAGCCGGTTGAAGTGCAGAGATTAGTCCATTGCATCCCGCTGTGAGAATGACAGCGCCAAGGCTTTCAAACGATTCTGCACTTAGTAATTCCCGATGCCGGTGTGCATCGCAAGGTTCGCCGGTTGCGCCGGAAGGATTATTGATTTGCACTTCCCTGGAATGCTGCGGTCAAAGTGGGGAAAGCGACGGTGGAGTTGGGGAGGTCGGATCAATCACCTGCCATGATCCAGACCGTGAGATGCGTTCAATTACGCTAATTACACTTCTCCGAACCACGGATGGAGCTCGCCGATTGATCCGACAAACGGAACTTATTGCCCGGAGAGTTTCACCGCTTAGGATTACGGGTTGAAGCGAGGAGATGTGGGACGATGTCTTCGCTTTCGGAAAGCTTATCCTTGAAGGCACGGGGAGCATCATCCGCTTGCCATCTTCGGCGATGGAGGATTTCCACGCCGCGGCGCATGATCTGGGGGAGATCGACGGGACGGAAGAATACTTAATTGAATTACTCTTGCAAACACCTCGAAGCACGGCGACGGGAACTCCGTGGACGACGTCGGCTCTCGCCTGTCGGTGAGCTAATTAATCATTGTGCGGTGCAACAATCGATGGCTGTTGGCACGTACTAGACGGTGGTTAAAGAAGACGTTCCTCGCACCACCACAGGAAGGGTGCCACGATTTTCCCTCACTGCATGTGCCTGCCGAACGCAGCACGCATACATGATGCCGATGGCTTGCGCTTTCCGGGCACGATTCCTGCCGTCACAAGTTACAGCGAATCAAAATTTCTCGACGTTTCTTCGCCGAAACCCACCCTCCAAAGGCGGCCCCGTTTCCTCGTCTCGATTTCGGAACGTTTTCTTCTTTGACTTGCGTTTGTTTGGGGCAACAGAGAACAGAGTGGTTAAATTAAATCAGCCCGAATAATGAGATTATCGGGACTAATTCGAAGTCAAAATCTCCTCCAAAGGCTGCGAGCTGGAGGCACATTGATGCGTTTCAATGGTAAGAGGAGCATCGATGAGGAGAAAGGAGATGGTTTTTATGGTATCTTCCTTTGGTCTTTGGTCGTGCTCCTGCCGGCGATGGATGTGTGCTTGTTGAGTGGCATTGTTTTGAACCTCACCCCACAGCTGCTGCCCTACACTGTTAGATAATCGCTCAATTAGTATTCCACCGGTGCGCCTTCCCGTGCACTTCGACGATATTAAAATCGTGCGAAGAGACGGCCCATGGTGCTGTGCGTTTTTCCAGGCTCGTGACGAACCGTGGTCACCGGACTGAAGCGAAGGAGGGCGTGTTTTACGACGCACGAATGCTCGGACCGGCGGTGACGGTGGACGTAAGGTTTGGAAGTCTACGCACGTACCGCACGGTGACGCGTATCCGTCACAAGTCGACATCGTCCGGCGGATTGGTGTGACAGTGTTGAGGCCCAACTATAAAAACGCAACAAATTGTGACAAGAACGCACATAAATAAACACACACATACTCACATCAGAGGATGGGCGGAATAAAGTAGATGGCCGGAGTGATGCCGGCGGAGTTCATTGACAGCCCATCACAACCCGACAGCTATCGGCGATCTGTGCGCGTCGGGTTCATTTCCTCCGCTGACAAAAGCGTGACTAAATTAGTTAATTTTAACGACCCACAATCTTTTTACAGTTCCGTTCCCTCATCATGGCATCCACGTGTGCCATAAATTGTTCTGTAGGGAGGTTAACTGGTGACAGAATAATCACCCGGTGGGAGTTGAGGGTGTCACAGTGAACGTCACGTTGAGGTTTCATCATTGGAGCCTGACTGTCTTCGGCAATGCTGCCTACCCTAGTACCCTGAGGTGTTTCCGTTCGCTAACACTCGCCCGTACCCTCACCATCGGCGTTGGCATTGAACTGCTAAGGCGACACTGTTTCGATGTAAGTGCCACACTTAGGGTGCCTTTCGAAACCGAACCGAGAAACAATACGGATCGGAGTCGATCGCAAAGACAAACGGCGTGACCTTCTGGGCCCCATGCGAAGGGCTATTATCCTTTTACCACTTTCCATAGTGCTCCAGTTTGTTTTTTTGCTCCCCCTAATCGGTCTTCGCTCCCTTCGCAGACGTAGCTTCACAGACAATCGCATCGCGTGAAAGGATGTACCGGAGCAGTCGCGTCGTTCGTCGTGTCCGTGAAAGTGGAACAATCGTTCGATCGAAGGCAACCATCAATTGCACCCATCGCCATGTTGCCTGCCGGCAGCGATCTTGGGCGACATTCCCAAGCAATCGATCCTCGCTCATCGGTTGTACAATTCTTGCCTTTCGATTGACTCCGCTCCAGCATTACTCCTTTCGCGTGCGCTAATGACCCGTGCCGCATCCGGAGGCAAACGGGGAGCAAAACGGAAAACAACGTACAAACCATTACGCGGGCACATAAACGCTCGAGGACACCCCGGGCGGACGGTTTAGCGCGCGCCTTGCGACAACACGAGTGGTGCGAATCTAGAGCAACGCCACAAGATTGTTGCGCGAAGCCAAACAGGTTGACCTTCATTGGCTCGTGACGGATCTTCGATTTAGAAAGTAATGGCATCGGTGCGCCGCAGTTGGTAGGCCCCTCTTACAATCGAGGTCTACCGTTACTCGCACCGGGATGCATTCGTCCGATTCGTGTGTTAGTAACGGAAGCGCGCTAATTGTGCAAGTGCGTACGGGGCTGGGTGAAATGGCGACGCCATAACTGGCGCGCTCGGCAATGGCGTTTCACGATAATCGCTGAACTTGGCCCAGAAAATGGCGGCGCTCCTCACGGTTTGCACCCGGGGTGGGCCGATCCGATGCGACACCGAATAGCTTCTGTTAGGTCCCCGGGTGGCGTTTACGATGATCGGCCTTATTTTTTATTGGCGTGTCGCGGCCCACGAACATATTCAAATTCCAAACTGTGTGTTGTGCTTCCCCTGGCGGCTTTCATAATACCCACGGAGCACACGGCGTAATATTTGTTCGCCCTGGGTGATCCGCGGCGACTCGTCCCAGAGGCTCGTGAGACCGCCATCATCCGAGGCAAAGATCGCGCTAACTCACGCCCCGCAGATGCGGCCGGAGGGTTCCGGGAGTATGAGGCGGAGTGTTGGATCGAGCGTTGTGACATAATCGTGATTGTGTCACCGTTCGCGCCGGCGCACACAGGGAGGAGTATGCATGCAGGCTGTGGACTACCGTTATCGAATCTCCTGGGACTGGTTTTTGGATGCTGCCGGTGGCCCGAGCCCGGTTCGACTCCTCCGCTGTGTATGGGAGTAGCGGGAGTTGCGCAATCGGATTTCGATCTTCGATAATCGCCGCACCACCTTCAGCTCCTGCTGCTCCACCCTTTTGTGTTGTTTGCCCCTTTTTTCCCCTTCAAACGATCCCAGCGCCAAATGGCGTTCGTTCGAATTTCGCAATTCATTAACAACGTTCCGTCGACGCCGAGGACCCGGGTCAGCATTCCTGGGACTCCACGAAAGGCTACAGGGGCTGGACGTGTGGGCGCAAATGGCCGGGGAACTGAAGTGGCAGCAAAAAAAAAAAAACGGACAAGAGGTATGCGGAAGGCATTGCGAGATCCTCCACTTTTTGCCACTCCTTCACATCGGCCACCGTGGTTTCTCTTGATTTCTTTTCTCGATGCAGCTTCCTAGGAGCCTAGGCTGTTGTTCTTGTGGTTTGCATAGCGCGCTACTTTCACTTTTCATTTCTCGCTCGTTGTTGCATGCTTGTCGGAGCGGGAACGCGAGGCACTAAGGTAGGCACGGAATGGAGTTCACCTTTACAGATTCCGGAACCGTGGGGAGCAACCGCAACAACCGGGTCGATCAGTCGAGCGCCGTTCGTTTCGGTCGACCCAAAAGGTGAACCAGTTCACTGTTCGGACGATTCCGTGTGTGTGTGTGTGTGTGTGTTAATGGTGGCCTCGAGTGGCCTCTTGCACTGAACTGGATGCATTTCAATAGCCATCCGGTGCTCCGTTTGCTCGCGACCGGTGCCGTCGACGATTGATTTTCTCTTGAAGTTGCACTGGTAATCCGTTCGCATATGTCACGGCGGTGGATTTATTGATAGTTCTATCACGAGTAGCATGTTACATTCGAATGATCCTTTGTAGGGAAGCATAACCCTTGCGGCCTTCCATGGCGGTTGCAGTGACAGTGATGAAGCTCCGAAGAAAACAAGAGCAACGTAGGCCATATAACAGCTCACAGCCAACGGACGGCTCTGGTTCCTCAATGGTAACAACTCCGCTACAAACTCCGCGCGAATGGGGCTCGAACGGGGTGGCTAGCTGCGGCTTTCGCTGTTCGTGGTGCATGTTTGCTTATTTATGTGTTAATTAAATTCTATTATCCATTAACGCGTGCACATTCCACCCGGCCCCAGATGCGGCAGCATTGCACAACGCCGGGAGTGTGTAGCCGGCGGGCCAGGGCTGCTAAGCCGACAAAACGCACACTTGGGCTTTGTTGGACACTTCATTTCACCTTAGCCGGCAATCCGGAGTCGTGGGTGTCTATGTGCATTCGCAAATCGTATAGTGGCGATTGAAATGTCACGCAATAAATTTCTGCACCCTCCCTCCTGCTCCAAGGGATGCGGTGAATCTCTCGCGCTTAGGATCGGCAAGGAGGAACCGATGCGGCGGGCTGAGCAATATAATCAAATCCCGTGGGCAACTCCTGGGTCGAGTGCACTGTCGCTGTTCAGTTCAAAAGTCAAACGCTGCCTATAGGCTGTGAGGGTCCATCAGTCACGGAGCAAAGATGGCGAAGGTTTTAGGGTGGGATGACCTCACCCGGACATAATTAACGTATCCGGCAAAACGCGGGTCAAAGGGGGATAAGCCAGCAATGAGTCGATGAGTTCATTTTACTGAACTGGCCCCGCTAAGGTGCAAATGTTGAAACAATTTAGAAACGGTGTCAATCACAGATCTGGACTCCTTGATAACGAAGGGAAAAGAATCTGGAGAAAAAGGAATGTAAAACATATCCGTCGTTTGGATGATAAAATCCAATTTATGCTGAATGGAACGTTTTACCGTGATGTTGTAAATGCATGTCATGCTGTTTGCACTAGACGTGATTCCATCCCATCTCCCCCACCAATCACGCTGCCTTCGAGAACGCCTCCGGCAAGTCGATTTAAAACTCTTGCTGCACGGTACGGTGAGTTTCCGAATGCTGCAACGCACCTTAAGGCTTTTGCTCGTTGCCAATGCAAACAATCGTTTAAAATCGAATCTACTTTCATCAACAACATCTTCGGGTGCTTTCTGGAGCGTCCTCGTTTGGGTGCGTGCGGGGCAAAGTGTTTTCCCGCTTTGGTTTTGGGGCGTTCTTCACGTTCGGTCCATTCGATCAGTTGCCAAAGATAGCACACGTTTGGCACGATACATTTGATGTTGCACATTTTTTCCATTCGCAACCTCCGGTTTGCCTTCGCCGCTAGCAGAAAGGTGCTTGGAGGTGGTTCGTTATGGAATGGCTGTTGAAAACAGGAACGAATCATAAACGTCAGAAACGTTTTGAATATTTGTTCAAAAACTTCCCAAACGCTTTTGGTTCAAGTCTCACATTGCCCCCCTACAAAAGACCTCCAGTGAACCAATCTTAATCATGTTTAGTTGTTTTTTCCACGCTCGATTTTCTTTCGTTCTGGGCGTTTTGCGACATAACAGCCAAGGGAAAACTCTAGACATCGTACCGTACCTGTTGGATGGTTCACTATTGACAGGTTTTCCCTTCATCGTTGCCGTACGCCCGAGCACAGTTTCCCGCAAACCCACGCACGCGTACGCTACAATAGCTACCGTGAATGCCTGCGGCTTTGCGTACCGTGATAACATTCCGGATAACAATGTGGATAATCAGCGAGCTTTATCGTGCCCTCGACAGGCGTGATCGTAGATCAGAGAGTTGTATTTTTGGCAACGCGGAGCAGGGGGAGGGGGAGTTAAAGCAAACAGCACTAAAGACAGGATTGGGGTATCCGTTCGACGCCCGGGAGAGAAAAGTGGATCCCAAAAGCAACGCTGTTAGCAGCATGTTTTCCGCGAAGGCGGACAGCATCCATGAAACGGCAAACGGCTTCCCTCCCCCCGGTGCACACCTCCTTTGTGCCAGCTTAATTGCGTCTTCTCGCACGGGAAGGAAAAGGGTTTTACCGAGAGATCTAATCTCGCAGGATTTGTTTACCGAGCCTCGGGTTTTCCCGCGCCCGATTTGGGGCGCCCTTTTCGCCATGCCATTACGGGAAACGATCCCGGAAGGCGCGCAACGGGCAAATCCACACAAGAAACCTCATTACGCCGTATCGCCGTGACTTATGTTTAGTGTTTGGAGCGTTTCGCGTGGATTAAAAAGACTCACACACAAAACACCCGCACCAGGCGAATGTCACGAGCGATAACCGAAAAGTCATTGTCGGCGAAGGCACGCTATCCGGATCGTTCGACCTGTTTGAATGAAATGCCATTTTGATAAGTAGAATAGGGTTGACGGAAAAACATTTAGGATGTGAAGTGGTTCTTTTTTTTTAAAGATACGTTCTGCTTGCCTCCAAAAGTCAATGCCATGCCAGGTTGAGGCCAGGCGAACGGTCCTTGCGAAAGCTGATGTCTTTTGCGCCAATTTGTGAGAAGGTTTAACGAAAAAGTGTAATGCAACACTTATCCGGCCTCTCGAGGTCAACTGCCTTGTGCCAAGTGAAATGAGGCAGTAAAAAAAAAAAGGGAAATAACGAGACTTTACAACGGCCGGATAAAATGAGCAATTATAATAAAGCGTTCACGGTCAACAAGAGATCACACAGCATTTCCATGGGGTGACGGGATGGGGGGCGAACGCCACGACGCAGATGTTCTTCACCTTCACCTCTCGAGCTCGGGAAAGTGTGGACCTCAAAGAGGGGGAGGTGGTGTTCCAGTCGGCCGTTTAGCGAGTCAAGCAGCGAAACACTTTGTCGGTATTAAACTATTTTCCCTTTCGAATCTGTTTTCTTTTCCATCCTCTTCGTTTCTTTGCTGCTTTGAGCACTTTTGCTTTCGTTTCGTGACGCCGTCAAGAGGGCCTCAAGTTCGTTCAATGACTCTCGTTCGGTGTCCAGCTTGACACCAGGGCACCTAATCGTCCACGTTCCACCAACCTTGCCACGAATCGCACCGCCCATCGTGAAGGGTGTCCAATTAATCTGATCGAAAACCGGCTAGAGTGTTCGTCCGGCGCGTTTCAACTTCCCATTTCCATTGGCCACCATCCGATGGGACCGGATGGATCAGTAAAGTAGATGCACGCGATGTAACACCGGTGCTCGCTATTATTTCACCGGCCTCTTTTCTCCTCCCCGAGTAGGGGGTGTGGGCAATTTCCCCACCGATCATCGCGAGATGCTGTACGCTGGTTCGATGAACCTTGATGCTCGAGCGAAAACGAACGCGTCCGGTGAAGGTGGATGGGAGGCTGTAAAGAAAACAGCCACCAGCGGGTGGGCGAAAGAGGAGAATGAAATTGCACGTGAAATGTGATGGTGAAATGGTGCAAAACGAAGAAAGTGTATGCTCCGGTTTCTATTTTTTTATTGGCCGGTTTTTTGTTTGTTTGTTTATGCTCCTTCCAATTGGTCACTTGAAGAAGCTTTTACTTTCTTCGGCAAGCGGCACCGCGGAAGCGAAATCTAAAAGTGAAACAAATGGGTAAGCTTGAACAGCGAACGTAAGCAAAACAGACGCATCGATGGACGACAGCGAAAGCGATCGTATGCACATGGGTTTGGATTGCTCAACGGTGAGATCAAGATGACTTCTTCGATCTTGCCTAACTTCACGCGGTCGGTGTGATGCGTACCGGCGTAGGTTCTTCTGCTCGGTCGTACTCAACCATCGAGTCCAAATGCAATCGCACGCTCATTTGCAGCTCAGCTAATTAACCCGTCCAACCGTTGGGCAATGGAGCGAGGTTGAAATGGAAAACAAATGCTCACCTCGCCTTAAAACGCACCGCTTCGCATCTCTGCCATCCAGAGGTGGAATCCGTCGACCCTCCGACACACGCTCGTTTGCCGCAAAAACGGACGGCTTAATCACAGCCGTCTATCTGTTCATCGTGTCCACCGCGAAGCCCTTTCTGGGAGCGTAAGTCGGACGCCACACATGGCGTCCCACTGACTGCGGGAAGAAAAGAAAAAAAGCAGAACCATGTTACGCATCGTGCGCCTCCAATCGCGGCCTCGTTTGCGGCGTGTGACCAAACTCACGTAAACAGGGCGAAGAAACGGTGAAAGATAGGTAAACCAGCGCACACTGAGCCCGATTATTCAACACACGGCCGCGGCCACTTTTAATGAGCGATTTTATATGTTGCATTATGTTTCTGTGCGTGCCGCTTTCGCCTGCCACCGAAAATGGGCGGAGAGCGGCTCATAATTCGGTCCGGCCGATGCTGGAGGCGAGAAGGAATTTACGGCTCCCGAAATTGTCACACACGTGCCAAGGCCGTAGGCTTGTGTCGGGCCTTAAAACAAATTACGTTACGCTCGAGTTAATGTGTTGACTTTCTTCGCTCGCCGGCAGGATTTTGTAACATTCCCTTCCGTTCATTTCATAATTGGTTTGTTCAAAAACGGTCCAGCGGTCCTATCGTGCGACTTTGTTTTAGCAACTTGACACATTGCCAGTTGTCCCATGCAAGACTGGCCAGATATCTGTCCGGAGTCTGAATCCTGTTACCGAACGGTTTTACGTAAGCGCGGTTCGCGTTGGTCTGCAAGCGGGAGATGACAAATTATCGGCCCGACACACCACCAAAGTGCGTACGATGGGCGGTTCCGACCATCCACGACACACACACACACACACACGTCGACAAGCCCTTCGCTGGCCAGCCATACAGACACCGCAACTCCAAGCTCCAACAAACGTGCCGCACCGTTGCATAAATTAAAGATCATTTGCGGAGATAAAAATAATGGCAATTACGGTGTAATTATTATCAGTGGCGAAATTTACGATGACCAAACGCTGATGGGCTGGGAAAATTTATTGATTCGAAGAACGGGATGCCCCGTCCGGCCGCGTGCGCCGCTTCCGGTTGGGGTTCTGTCATCGGGTGTCCACCGGTCCAAAGGACCCGACCCGGCATGCAGGTGTTCTGTCGCGGGTGTTCCCGCAAGGTGGCTTTGCGGTTATGCTAGAGGATCCCACCGGCTGACCGGATTTTCTCGGGTGCGGAAACTGATTACGAAATCGCTAGATTCATGATTGAATTGAAACGCAGTGATTCCGTAAAACCCCCGTGTGCGCATAACTTCGTTATCAGGGGGCGATGCCCAGTGCACAGCTCACCCCCGAACGGCTTCCAGAATGCGCCGGCATGACTAATGGGATGAGCCTTTCCGCCGGGTTGGACGGGCGAGCCCGTTAAAATTGCCGTCCTAAAACCCGGCAAACCCCGCAACTTTTAATCTGTCTCCCACGCGCGGAACCGTGCTTCCGAGATGAGTTCATTAATCATGCGACAGCGGAACGGACACTAGTGGATTGAGGAGCAAATTGAGAGAAAAAAGGGAAACAGTGAGGGAGAGAGTGGTGGCAGCAGGGAAAAAAAATAGATGAACCTTTTTCACTCAATGATATTGCAAAGCAACCGCCAGGAGCGAAGGAAGTTGGTAGTGCAAACAAGAGAAATGGAAAATCATAGATCTCTTTTCCTAGTGGCCAGTTTGAGGGCCCAGCCCAGTTCTTTACGGAAAGGTGCGACGGCTCAATGAAAATTAGAATGAAAAGCAAAACAAGTGCAACATCCCACAAGGAGGACGCTCGCAAAACCAAAGGCAAAAACGATCTGCAAAGTGATAGGGAAAAAAGTAGGATTCGAGCCTCAGAAAAGGTAAACCGAACGAAACATTCCCACACAAACACACACACACACAAAAGCCGTCCAAATCCGACAGGTCACAAATCATTCACCTGATCACGGCACCGTACCTTTTTGCGGGTTGATGCGACGATGACGCTGCGCCGGCAACAATCCATCATCTCCGGACACTCCGGGTTCGGCCCGGTAAGACACTTGCCTTGAAAAATGACACCAATCATCGTGGCTTGTTCGTCATCCGAGCACCCGGGGGTGGGGAAGGCTTGTTGGGCCCGTTTTCCCATTGTGGCGGATAGTTTGCGCGCCGAGGGTGAGTTGCACCTGCCCAAGATCTGAAGAAAGAAAGATAAGGCTAGAAAAATGCGCTCCATTCGCGGGGGGGCGGTTATTTTTGCGGATCGTTTTCGCTTCGGGCCGCCTTCCGACAATCACTTCAGCGAACCTAATGAGCAGGAAATAGAAAGAAACTCCTTTTTTTGTTGGCCTGTTTTGATTATACTACCTCCCGTTTACTCAAAGGCTCCAAGACTCACGTTTTCATCTTCTTCACAGCCGTGGCCCAGGAAAGCTTCAAATGCCCGGATGACTTCGGCTTCTACCCGCACCAAAGCTCCTGCGACAAGTACTGGAAGTGCGACAACAACGTGGCCGAGCTGAAGACTTGCGGTAACGGGCTGGCGTTCGACGCGTCCGACTCCAAATACCTCACGGAGAATTGCGACTACCTGCACAACGTGGACTGCGGTGACCGCACTCAGCTAGGTAATTATTGTTGCATAAAACTTCCCTTCCCCCCAACCCCCCGTTCCCACGGTCGACCGCCGCCATCGAAGCCCCCGAAGCTGCCCCGTCGATGGTAGGCTTTTATTTGCTTAGGCATCCGGATTGGCTTTCACGTTCGCGTTGCGGCGGATGCTGAGCTTCGTGGCTGTGCCGCTAATTATATACGCTCCAAACCCATCTGCACCCACGCGGGAAAGGTCCTCCCCCCCAACCCCCCCACCCAGCTTTCTGCTCACTGCCCCAGCGAACACCCGCCGAAACACCGAATCAAACAGAGCGACCGGCGGTACCGTGTTGACACGTGCGCACAATTTAAACCGCACCATTTAAGCCACCGTCGTGTACGAGCGGGCAGGCACACGCCAGCTCGGCTTTAGGCGGAGGCGAATGAAGCGTCTAAATGGCATCAGCTCCTCCTCGCTCGCCTCGGAAAACCCACTCGCCCCGACCGGTGGGAAAAGCATCCACTTCAATTCGCTTTCCCCTCGCGACTTTAAAGTAATTCCCTTCGCGTAGGAGTCAAAACGCACACTCCTCGATGTATCACGATTTTCCATCCCAAGCACCGCACTGTGGGACTTTCCATTGTGCTCCGCTGGTGTTGCAACTTTAATGCCACAATCCTCTGTTCTGTAACCATTTTCTTTACATGATGTTTTTTTCTGATAGGAAACACACATGTTTCTTTTTTTAATTAAACAGTGTTCGCGAAATTATTTTAAAACTTGCCCATTCGTAGTCAGCAGGCTTTTTCCTCTTAATTTTCGGTCAAGGCGGTAAAAGGCAGCAACCCCTAACCAATATTTAAACCAACGGCCCACAGTGCTCGATTCTCACGGACGAAGGCAATCACCAACACACTTACGCGGAAGCTGCTAATCTATTTGCCAGTTTGCCTGCTCATGTTTTGGCCACGGATGAATAAAATACATTAAATTGTGTTATGGATCTTTTTTTGTTGTTGCTTCATTCCAACGCCAAACGCGAGTGCTAAAGAGTTCCATGATTAGCGCTAACGTTGGCGAGGAAAATGCGTTGGCGATAATTAATTAAACATCTTTAAATTCGACCTCTACAAGCTGCTTTTCTTGGAATGAATTAAACAATCACCACAAATGGCAATTGGAAGATGACTCTATCATCACATGTTCAGAGAAACGGCTCAACGCTAACTCGGCCGCATTCTACGCATGGTATGAGCAGAAATTCCCTCTTCTTTCCCATTGAAGTGCGAGAGTGTTCATGACCTCTATGCTGATAACATAATTGCTTACACTTGGCCGAACACATTGCCATGGTATTTCGGCCCCGCAGCTGATCGGAGGGCAGGCCACAAATCAGAGTGTGCAGCTGGCAGCTAACATTAATGCATTCACACGTGATTGATTGCGGTGCGGAGGTTCGCGATGCGTTTCGACTTCGCTGCACACCGCAAGCACCTTATCGCTCGTCATCGATGATTTCTGACACATATGGACCACTCCTTCCTTCCGGCACCTTTCCCTACGCCCGCTTGCGTTCCGTTGGTTTGACCTTTGCCCATGCCGTTGTCTTCTGTTTCGTTCGCAGAACCTCCAATCTCCACCTCCCACTGCGAGCGTCTGTACGGTATCTTCGCGGATGCGGCCAAGTGCGACGTCTTCTGGAACTGCTGGAACGGTGAGGCCTCGCGCTACCAGTGCTCCCCCGGACTGGCCTACGACCGCGAAGCCCGCGTCTGCATGTGGGCAGACCAGGTGCCGGAGTGCAAGAATGAAGGTGAGTCTCTCTCTCTCTCTCTCATCCGGCCGGAAATCCGTTGCCCAGCCTGGCACTAACCTTGCAATCTCCTCCCTCCATCGCGCCCGCAGAAGTGGCAAATGGATTCGCCTGCCCCGCCGCCGGCGAAATCGCCAATGCCGGATCCTTCTCGCGACATGCCCACCCGGAGGACTGCCGCAAGTACTACATCTGCCTGGAGGGAGTGGCCCGCGAGTACGGCTGCCCGATCGGAACCGTCTTCAAGATCGGTGATGCCGACGGTACCGGCAACTGCGAAGACCCCGAGGACGTTCCCGGATGGTAAGCAATCGAATCGATTTTTTTCTAACGGAACTATAGCTTACTGCCTACGCTCTTTTTCCGTGGGTTTGGCTAACGTCCTTTTCTGGTTTGATACGTTTGACATTGTGTGTGCATCCATGGTTCAGGTTGTGTGTGCGTGATTCTTTGTGTGTGCGAGATATTCTTTCATCCCTAGCGGTTTCATTTTGCTAATTGAAAAACCTTTAACTTTAACTTGGTAAAAAAAAAGTAATTCAATTATAATCAGATTATCTGAATTCGGCTTGTTGCCGCATGAGGCAGCATCAATCCTTTTCACCAAAATTTCTTCGTTACGAAACATTTGGGAAAACCCGGAAGGCTTGAATGACTAACTGACATCGAAAATCATCTTGCAACCGAACCCCTAGCCTTCACCCTTTCCCCTTGCTAGAGTAGAATTCCTCCGCTTCTCTGCCCCTTTCACGCCACACTCGTGTAGAGTGAATAATTTTTAATTCCGTTTGCTATTTCGTTCTCTGTGATCGCTAACCATCATCTAATCTCCCACCCTTCCAACCAACAGCGAAGATTACTACGGTGATTTGGACTTGAAAAGCATCCGCAAGAGCGAACTCCTTGCCGGTCTAGCCCTCCAGTCCGGTGGTGCGCCCGCCTCCACCAAAGCTAACGTTAAGTCCAACCGTCCCCCTCCCAAGGAGAGCAACTAAGCGGGAGCCGCGACACTGTGTGGGAGGAGGGTAGCGCAGGGGTAGAAGCCTGTGAACGACAGGACAAGAGTGGATGACTTTAGGGATACAGTGGTAGGGACACAGAACTGAGGAAGTGAATGTCAAGAAGCATACAACACATCAACGAAAAAACATTCGAAGAAAACACAAACAGACTTAGGAGGAAACCAGGGACGTCGGCAGGACGGATGAAGGACAGGAAAGTCCTAGCGGAAGGCAAGTGAGAGAAGAAGGAGCAATGGATACTTTTAAATCAGCTACATTACAGCCACCTTGAAGTAGAACCTAGACCATACTATAATCGGGAAACAGGAACTGGGCCGGAGGAACTCCTTCCTTCACACATGCCTGGTCGCGAATCCACCCATATCCCTATCTATGCCTTCGGCCCACCCCCTCCGGGTTGTTCGCACTCAACCCGAACCCGCTATCTCCTCCGTTCGTCGAGCCGATGGACGCCAGCATGGACAGCAATGGGAACTATAATCTTCATATTCCTAAGCACGCACGAATCACGAACGCTTTCTAGGAGTGTGAGAGAGACCCTTCGCAAAGCGGCAGGGCGGGGTACGTTATTGGATTTTCCAAGCATCCCTAGTATCCCCAGAGCCAATTTCTTAAGCTATCAAAGCTAGAACGGTGCCTGTGGGGTGTACTCACTCCAGGAACGACGAGATCAGTAGCCATCCTAAGCAAGGGTAGAGCAGCGAGCAGAGTGAGGTGGAAATAAAAATCGAAAGATAATCACTCGCAAAATTATAAGGAGGACGTAACGTACACCCGGCAGAAGGAGGGCATTGGTTGGCTCCTTTCAAAAGTCCCTTTTTCCAGAGTAAAACATTCCACTCGAATTCCACCCTGGACAGAATAGTTTTGCACACTCACCTTTCACAGCTTCACTCAAATATTTCTTTGAGTTTTGTTTGTGTTTTTCCTCGTGTCGTGTGTGCATTTTTTATTGTGAGGAAGCTTTGCCAGCGTAAATACTTTGCCAGTGTGAAGAGCGTGCGTCCTTCTTTACATCCTACGTGTTTTATTTCTCACGGCTTTCTTCTTTGGCAGCCTTATTATTTTCCCATTGCTGTATTGATCCGACTTCAAGACTCATCTTAATTTATTTGCCACAATTTGCTATACCTTTGCGCTCAGAGTTTATCCCACCAGAAAACAAAAAAAAAACGGAATGGAAGTGAGAAAAACGCTGAAATTTCCTGGCAGAATTTTCCACCAAGCTCGCTCCAATGTTTTGCACCCTGGCAAGCTGGAGGGAGCTGACCATTCCGCTATTATTTTCTTCATCCAAAGGCTCGCTCATGAACTCCGCTTCTTCCTGATAATTCCGAAAGCCACGGTTGCTTTGCAATGAAGTGGCAGGCCCAAACAAAAGAAAGTATCGTAAAGTCCTCGGATCGCTGATTCGAAAGCTCGCGTAGTAGATACTCTAGTAAGCTGTTTTGTTGTAATCTTATATCCTGACGCAAGTAGTCTGACTATGGTAGGCGTAACGAAAAACAAACAAGCTGGAAAACTGCCAGAAACTCTAAACAGAAAACTGAAATATTAATAAAAAAATTCTTAAAACTTACTCAACTCCACCATCTTTACTACACCCCTTTGAACCCCAGAACACCTCCCCCCAACCCCCCCACCAAACTTTAATTCATTATTCTACCCTCTCTACGCGTCCAATGGTGGTTGATGTCGGTTTTTGTCTTCGTGTGTTTTTCTCCTGCGTTGTTTCGTTTCTCTATTCTATTGGTTCTTTCCGTTCCCACTTTTAATTGAAGTGTTTCCTCACTTAAACTATCGATACTAACGGGTAAGACTTATTTCACTATATGACTCTTTAGAAAGTGTGGTTTGTGGGTGTGTGTGTGTGTCTGTACTTTTCCTAACTTAGCCCTCACTGATCTCTGACCATCATTTAACGAACTATGATGACATTTGATGGTACTCTGTCTTTTTGGTTGGTTCACACATTCACTTTTTCTCGCACGGTTTTCTTTTAACATTACACGTACGTGGAATTCTATCTGCGTGATAAAACCATTCATCCGAAATGTATCTCAATGTATCTGGAGTCTCGGTTGGGCGTCCATTCAGGGACTCTCAGGAAATGTGTTCAAGGTGTTCGTTAGAGATTGTTCTACCACCGTTTACTCACCCCAGTTTTCCATTCCCTATTTTCACAGCGAGGACTACTACGGTGATCAGGACATCAAGGCCCTCCAGAAGAAAGGCTATTAACGTTAGTCATTAGTGTAGGCACAATCGAGTGTAAGTTATTGCCGTGAGACAAGGATTCTTTTAATAAAAATAACAATAAACCAACTGTAGAACTTCGTGTATTCGATTTTGGTAACATTTTTTTTTTACGCTTCCAAATGTAAATGTAGCCAGCGTACCATAAGGACCGTCAGTGTTGCGCTCAAATCTCCGAGCATCCGTGACAAAAGTTGCGCTTTCAATGTCAAAAGTTTTATTGAAAATGTGTAAATGGGGATGAAGTGCGTTCCATTTTGCCTTTTCGCCCCCATGCAATGGAAAAACAAATTTCATCTTCCAGGAAATTCTTCCTCCGCCATGTCGAAAATTGAACAAAGACGTTCTGCTCGTCCTAACCCCGCGGTGTCCTCGAGCTGACAGGTGTGTCTTCGCTTCCTGACAAGCGACAGCTTCGAGAATCTCACTCGTCAAAACAATGCGCAGCCAGCTGTCGAACGCCTGCTGCCAATTGGAAAGCCTACCTGCCGTGGTGGAGAAAAACTTGGCCCCCCTAACGGGAAACGGTACGACGGAAGCACACCACGGAAACGACCGGTGGTGAAAAATTCAAATCAAGATACCATTCGTTCGACGAGTTCCCCCATAGGCTAAGGAGAGCGTTATGTTCTTTTCTTTTTTATTTCATTTTTATCACCACGGAAAACGTTCGAGTGAGTTTTATTTCCCGCGCTTGAAGCAGGGAACGCACGAACAGTGTGTTGAAAAAAAGAAGCGAATGCCCGGCACGCACGCGGGAACGGTAAGTTCCATCCGTCAAAGTCAAAGTGGCGTTCACCGTGGGTGGAGGTGGACCACGACGAAAAATCTTTTTATTAAATTTCATAAATCCCACGGTGAAGCGGAATACCTGTTGGTTCATTCTGACCGCACCCCATAGATAGGAACAACAGGCGGCTCCACTACTTGTGGCATATTTTTAACGACTTCTTTCAGCACGTGTGCGTGTTTCAGGCGGCCAACCGTCAGTCGGCATGGGGGGAAACCACATTCCTCAAGGCGTTCGCCGTGTGGCAATCGTGTCCGTGGTGGCCAATCGGTAACCGGAGTGTTGCCAGATGGCAGATAAGCGCCGGTTGGTATTACGAACGAGGTAACGACGGCTCAGGAATGGGAATAATTTGTCCCCGATGACCGATCGCACGGGTGGACGAGCACGGGCTTTCAGGTGCCCATTTTTCCCGCGTTTTCCGATTGCTCAAATGCGATAGTCGATTGTCGGTCGTCACTGCTGGCCACCGAGTCGGACGAGTCGCTGCAGGGCGCTTGCTTATCATACATCGTAATTGAAATCGTCGCTTTCTTAAACGTTTTATTACAGCTGTGTGCATTGGATTCCGGCGCCTTATCTCATTATTCATGAAAGGGGACACCTCGCTCGCCTTCAGAGCCCCCGAATGTGTGTTGCTTTTGGGGGATTACGAAAGTAAAATGACGTGAGCTTTTGGAAGCTAGAATCTTTTTATGGGAAAAACGATTTTTTTTTCTTCAAACGCTTGATGTTGTGTTGATTATACGGTTGTGCATCCAGCGACCGATGACGTTAATGAAAACTGATGCCAAATGAACGATATACACAGCATTAATTGAATATAAATCAAACACTCTCATTTCGTATCAAACGTTAACGATCCAATTTTATTTTACGTCCTCGAAAGACCCATTAAAGTACGAAATTGACTCCAAATATTGCCGTCAAGAAACCCTAACTTTGAGAACTTTGCAAAGGGGGTAACTGCGCTAGGGGCTGCCTAAGAAATCTTGACAAATCCATCGACAAACCACAACGATTCATTTAATAAATGTGATCTCATTTCAACAATCGTTCACTCGTAATGGTCCTTTGTTGAGCGTCTCACGGAGTGGAGCAAAAAAACCGAAGGCTCCTAAAAAGGGTTGCCAAAAGGAACGAGGGGTGACCAGAAGGACCAACCGAGTACCGGCGGGAGGCAACTGTCCAAACAAATGCTCCACAATGCGCCACTAAACGACGCTGGCTGCCTGGCGCCTATGTTTGCCACAGATTTTCTCCACTGTTTCGTCACTTTTCCGGCACGGCACTCCCTCCCTCGCGCCGCGAGCCCGGAACACAAAACCCGTAAAATCGTCGATTAGGGTGCACACTTACTGGCTTACTGGTTCCGGCCATCCTTTGCCTTCGGATCCCCTTGAAAAAACGGGGATCCCCCCCGTGCCCCAAACGGACAGCATCCTTCTGCCCGGCTTAACTGTTGATGGGTTTCCATTTCACTGTTTCAAACCCACCGCGGGGCCATTTCCCCTCCCCGGTTGGGAGGGCTATAAAAATCAGTCTCCCATAATGACCGGGAAATAAACAAAATGTTTCCAGAAGCCTCCAGACACCGCTCGAGAAGAGTGATGTCTTTTTGGGGGTGAGATGGTGGTGGTGGTGGTCGAATATAAATTCGAGCAAGTCGACGAATCGCCAGCGTCAATCCGGAACAACGCCTCCTTGAGCTCCACTCGAGTTGGTTCGTCCAGTGGAGTGGAGGCGAAAGAGCATTCCGAGCAAACGTGACGTTAGTCAATTAAATCCGCTTGTTCGACCGGCCACTCGATTCGAATGGGCCCACTCCGGTTCGGCCCTTTTTTTTGCGTTTTATTCGTCCGTGAAAACCTGCCTGCAGCATCCAGTGGAAAATGTTCATTCGACTCCGAGACCTCTCGAAATGAAGACCAAAGGGAAGAAAAGCCCAACCAACAAAAAAAAAAACGCTCCTCAATCTCCCGGACTTGGAATCTTTTTTCTGTGCGTTGCAAAGCCATCCGGTGGGGCGCTGGCTGGTGATAAACGGACCGAATTGAGGCATAATCATCGTTAATAAACCCCAGCAAATTGTCCGCCTTTTATTTTATATTTCAGTTTCGGATTTCATTTCGACTCGGTGGGTGGAAGATGTCGAGGCGCGCCGGGGACACACGAGGCTACAGGCGGTCCTAGTTAGCTAAGCACCGTATCGTGCCAGGACCAAGCCGTCCGACGAGCTCGGACGAGCTGCTGGCTTGTTCGAAGTTTGTGGGTTTTGCGGTCTGCTCATCAATCGGTGGGTTTGGCAGGAAGCGTGCGGTGCGTGGGGGAAATTGGCCGCAGCACAGGCAGAAAAATTCATCGAATGAGTGGATCCTCGCCTCGGGTCACCGTTTTCGGATGAATCCTCCCCAGCGAGTGGAGGTGCAGGAAGCGAGGAAAAACCGTATTGTCAGTGAATAAAACGGAATGGTCAAAATCTGAAAATGGTAAACACCGTTCGACAGCGGATTGTGGCGTGGTGTTTCGGTGCTGCAGCGACCGGATGTTGCGGTGGTTTCCTGGGAAGCCCATTCCGAGAGCCTGGTGCTCTTCTCCGGCAGGCGCAAAGCCTCAAGCCGTCCGAACAGAAACGATGACGGTGGAGACGGAGACGGGCCTAATGGAAAGCGGGCGTCGGATCTTGTCGAATGCTGTGCGGTCTCGAACACGCTCTTCCGGTTTGGTGAAGTATTAAGATTATAATCACTTATAAATATCGACCGTAAAACATAAACGCACACCGAAAACACGAGGCACGATTATCGTTAGACCTAAAACGAGCGTAGGAAAGGCGGAAACCGAATGAAACGGGTAAGACAGAGGAGTGGACAAAATGAGCCCGTATCCAAATCACTTATAGTCCTGATTTTTATTCCAAATTCTTCCCCTCCTCGTGTTGCGAGATGGTGGACCGATGGAGGGAAGAAAATGGTTTTTTTTTTTTTGTTCACCGGCCATTGAAGCTCACTGATAGGATTAGGAATGTTTTCGTGATGGCTTTAAATGTTTGCGAGCTGCATCGCCAGCCGCGATCGGCACGCACTGATTATTATTAGCCGCAACAGGCCGCGCTTTATTGGCGTGTCCTTTTTTGGGGGGTTTTTTTGTTCTCCATTCTCTTCTACTACCATGCGATTCAACACTCGTGGCGGGAATTCGGGACGATATCTAGGAGCACTAATCCAATCGCAGTGAAACATTCGTTTCGCGTCCTCGATTGGCTGTCCCTCAGCGATGACCACCGGCAGCAATAATACAAACAGACTGGGAGCGAGGAAAAGGAGCGTGCTGGGTCGGAAAGCCGGAACGAAGGAAACTCTTCCCAACCAGCTGGCGGCATCCTTTGCTATCGCCGCACAAACGCCTGTAAAAGCGGGCAATAAAACCGAAATGGGTAATGAAAAACAAAATACCAACGCTATTATCCCCGAGCGAAACGATCGCTTCGGTCCCAAGTCATTATTGGTGGGGGAAGGAAAAAAAAAAGAAAAAGGAAAAGTTATTTATTTGTTCATGATTCATCCATTTGTGAAAGCTAGGCTAAGCACTCCGCGGGGAGCTCAACGCTTAGCGACGGTTTAGAAAACAGCTTCAGTAATGGAGAGCGTTATCAGTGAAAGGCACACGAGTCTTTCACGAGTATCATATAATGCATACGAATGCTTGAGATGCACTTAAAGATACTTATAAATCTTCAACCAAGTCAATTTACTTTTAGAAAGTTTTAATAAACAATTGCGAACATTTATAAATCTTTCCTACACAAGTAGCTTCTCTCAATAAACACAGGTAAGAAATATGTAATTCAATTGCTTAACTCCTCCTCGTAAACAATACGTTTTCTAACAATATAAGTCTATTCTAACAATATTATATTCTAACAATTTAATTTACAAATAAGTCCTGAAACACCAAGTTTGATAGTCGGTAAAAGTGATGGTGAATTTACATGAGTAATAATTGGTAACCCTACGAAACACAACATTACTAAATACTCCCACACACACACACACCTTTCATAACGCATGCAAATAAACTCAACTTTGCGCTTTCAGTCGATCGTTGGCAGCAGTTGCCGTTCGCAGGACATGAGCGATTTTGACATTGCCATATTTTGCATACCGTTTGTCATTCAATTAATTATCACACTAATTGACGGCCTCTCGGGCAAAACAGGCGAGCGAAAACAATAGCAGGTCGCCCCGATGCAATGGGCCACTTTTTATTCCACTGTTTTTTTTTTTCCTATCACCCCTGACAACACATTTTCCGCATCGTTTCCTGCGCTGGATAGTGTCAAAACGTAATGCAATTAATTTGTCACATTCCTATCAAAGGGCACGGTGTGGATTATTGGAAAACAAGCGCCAAACGCAATCGTCGACACGTTCATGTCAGGACTGTGTGTGAATGTGTATGACAGCGTTACGATACAGCAACACTGGAAAGGAAAGGGATATCATGCTTCGTAACTTGCATCAATCGGTTCGGCACTGAAGGAAAGGGGAAAGAGAAGGGAAAGTCAACGAAAATTGTCACGTTAATTGAAACACACATTTTGAAAGCGCATCAAATCGTTTTATGAAAAGATCAAACTAACATGTCAAAGCATTAGATTTGTCTGCCTTTATTCAATAATCTTGCATCTGGTAAAAAAATAATTAAGAAACCATTTTCGAATAACCAACACACTTCTTATTAACGTGAAAAATCTGTAGATAAAAATTTATTGCACTTTTCATTTGAAATCGATCCACGTAAGATCACTCTCTCATCCATCAAAAGAAAATGGATTTAGTACTGTTTATACCTTTAGATTAATTTCAAGAGATCGTTAATTCATGAATGCGAACGTTTTACTTTAAGAGATTATTCATTCTTCTCTCGGTGTTGTTTATATCTTGAATGATGTATTTTGGTAGCCAAGTTTAATAACCCTTCTTTTTTCAAATAATTATTCTAAATGCAGTTAGTATTTTGTTTTCTAACGCCATTCTATTCTTTACATTAAACAAAATAACTTTTTTCTAATTCACCCTTCATGTGCATATTTATGAGGAAGGATGAATTTCGTGCAACCTCCTGAAGAATTTCTACAAAGTGTTTGTAACGCATGATGCTCACACGACTCTCCATATCGTTCCGGAGTGCTAGGTAAAACCAATCTTCATATTTTTGACAGAAGAAAGAACGAGTCAATGGCGGCGCGTTATAGAATCCACATGTCGAAGGTAAGGGAAGGAAAACCTTCTGTGGTGATATTGATGCCATTTACCCGTGCCATCTTATGTAACCACAAACGAAATCGGGATCCTGTTTCGCAATGCGCTCCCGGGTCCCTCCGCCCTCCCGCAGCTAACCCGCTCGTTGCTCCTACAAACACCACTTTGTCGTCTAATTTTTCATCCGTTGCACGATTGTTTATTGTTTCTGGTGGTGTGTGCTATTTTACCAAACATGCTCCGGAAATGTGTTTCAAATTGAGTTTAAAATTACGTTCTCCATCTCCGGGGTGGCCTGCAGGGGCGATGGTGGGCAGAGAGGCTCCGGCAAAGAAAGCATATCAGCAGGAAGGCTCCGTTGTAGGTTGGCCACAAGGTACAAATGGTTGCCCCCCAAAGGAAGGGAAAGTGCGCCAGCGCCGGATGAGCGTAAAAAAGGTAAAACTTCCTCGTTCCAGTGTGCATGCGGCAGGCTCGGCGGGCGCACACAACGACACGATGCATGTGTGCGAAAAGTAAAATTTATGACTTTTCATAAACTGTGCCACCGGTTGAATTTTTCTTCCCAACAGCAGAGCACTGCAGAGGCAGCGGCTGGAGAGGGAGCGACGGGAGAAGGGACTGAAGAAGCCGTTCCAGGAAGTGGAGGAAGTTGATGATGCGGCCGATCTGGCCGCAGTCAAACGCTGCCAAAGGACGAACGGGGAAGGTGGATTCGTGTCGAATTCGACAACCACGACGACCGCGACGGGGAATGTACGAAGGAACGATCCTTACCTCAGGAAAACGAGCCGGCTATTAGTGTTGGGCATCGTTTCGGCAGGCGGCAGAGGTCAGAGCAGAGGGGGATGTGCGGTGAAGATTTTAGGTCGTTTCGGCAAATTTTGAAGAGAGCCCAACTTGGATCGTTTGTGTGCAACGCGCTCCACTGGAGACGGTGGAAAACTGGGAACCCTCGTCCACCGTCTCCGACCCTTCCCATGGGCCTTCCTGGCTCTCGCACGCACAAACTGCTGCACCCCAACCCCGGAAGGAAGTGCAGTGAAGAAGTTTACTTTTGAGGGAAAACATATTTTGCGCTTTTGCCAAGTTGCACTCGGAGGTGAATTGCTGAAGTGACTTTATGTTGACTCTTCTGCTGCGAGAGTTTTTCGCTAGCCGGTGTCTTTCGGCCACCATTTGCCTTTCTTTCACTCCTGGTATGCAGTTAAGGGTAAGCACTCAAAGTTTCATGTTGAGGAAAATACTTTTTCCCCTTTATTCGTGCACTTACGAACGCTTTGGCAAACGTTCATATGCTAGTATTAATTGAGGTTTTTGTTAAATCTTTTGCCACAGACTGTTATTGAAGTCTTTCAATGATCTATCGGAGGGTTTGCAAAGAGTAAAAATTTAAATGAACGTAACAAGAAGTAAACAAATGATTGTTAACACAGCTCTCCATGACCAATTCCTGGAGCGTAGAGTTCTTATAGGACATGGACATGGACATATGGCCTATAGCAGCCGGTCCTAATATTAAAGAGGGCTATATCATCGGGTTAGCTAGCGAAGGCCCAGGAAGCTGGATTCGTTAGTTGGACCGAAGTAAATCCTCGTAAAGGAAGAAGAAGAGTTCTTATAGCATATTATCAACTTCTTTTTTTTTTTGGTGAAAGTCACGAGTTCTTCTCACGAGGTGACACAAAAGAGAGCATCAATCAAAGTGAAGCATAATAATTTAAATGGTCACCTTTCGCAAGATTCGCCTTGTAATGGAATGCGTTACGGTTACCCTGTTAATGCAGCAGTACGATATTCGCCAAAGCACAAACCCTGTTTTATCTTCAAGCGTTGGCAGGGAATAGAACGGCTGCGGCAAACGATGCTCACATTATTGAGTAACTAATGTGTTGCTTGAAATCCCACGCTTATCACGTCACTGCAAACGCACCTCAAAATTCAAGGCACAAGAAAAATGGCCAAGAATTTTCATTTTTTTTTTATTTAAATCGTGAGAAAAACTACGTCGGGGTTGACTGGAGCAACGTCGGAGCAGCGGGAGAGTCAGAAAAGAGTGAATGATAAGAATAAATTATCCTACGGTGCGATGAATCAAGTTTGCAGGGAGTAGACATTTCCTTCACAATGGGTTCGCTCGCGTGACGGTGACGGTGGGTTGAAAGGGCGAGGGGTGGAAGGTGGAAGAGAAGCTAGATAAGGGGTTCGGTTGACCACAACTAGCACCATCATCCAATGAAGGGCCGCGACCCAGCCCCCGCCGCACGATGGACGACGCTGGTGACAACGCGAGGACGCAGTGGAAAGAATGGCTTCAATAAATCATAAGCGCTACGCTGAAAGGGAGGCGTCCTTTTTCCCAACCAAACGGCGCGGGTGGACGGAGGTCGTGAGGTGCGAGCAGGAAGTGCGAGCGAACATAATGGCATGAGAACTGTAATCTTTTCACCTCAGCGCATCGCAACGCTAGACCTTCGCCATGCTAGGGACGTCTTCCCTGTCGCCTTCGTCGTCATCCTTTCGAAATTGGTCATTATTCTCGCAGCGTAGAAAGGAAAGGTCTGCATGAAGCAAAATAAACCAGCCAGTGGAGAAATGTGGGAATGGAAACTCCCAGACTCTGCGAGGGCAGGACGCCCGACAAGTAATCTTTAAGAGAAATAAACGACTAAACAGGGGGCAGCAGCAACATGAATCCAGGAACGACCCCCAAACAAAATGTTCTCAGCCGACGAGAAGCTGCCTAGGCATCGCTTCGCTTTCAGTTTTATTTTCCCCGTTCATCGTTCGGGGGTTGAAAGTCACCGACAATCTTGTCCACCGAAGGGCTACTGATATCTTTACGAACTGTTTCCAGCAACAGAAAGGTCAGAAAGCACGACAAACTCCGTGGTAAATTTGATAAGCAGCAGAAATGACGTTTCCTTTTTTTTTCTCCCATCGTCCCACCATCACGAGGAAACCTCGCTCAGTCGCTGCCCGGCATTTTCTTTCGCCTAGTACACACACCCGATGGACGAGCGTTACTGCCACGGGTGATGAGTGATGGCGCTGATGAGGACCCCGTTGTAAGGAGAAAACCCCCAAGCAGCCGTCGTTTGGAGGAGCTTCTTCTTCATTCGCCCTGCCTGGGAAAAAGGATAGTGCCCGGAGCTTGGTACGGCCCAAGCCCAGTCCCCGGTCCGAGTTTTTAAAAAGGGACACGAGCCTTTTCTCGGTAGGCTACTGTCCGGTGAGCGCAAGCCGATGCTTCCACTTTCAGCCCTTCCTCGGGGGGGTCGTGCCCTTTCGCTCGTCCGCTGAGACGTTCCTAAAAATACTCGAAGAAAAAAAAAGGGGAAACCCGTTGTTAAAAGTGTCATCTTTTCCGGGTATACCATTTCCTTACAGTTTTTTTTTTATTCCATCCGTGGTGGAAGGATACGATGGAAAATTAAATTTATGAGCTAAATTTCTCTTCCACCCACTGTCAGCACGGGGCACGGCAAGGGTGGCCCCCTCCAGCCGCTCATCTGTGCTTCTTCACCCTCTCGCTTCCTTCAATCGCGCTATTAGTAGTGCTATTATAGTGTGTTTAACAAAACGCCATGACAGGCCGCTGCCGCCGCCGCCGCCGCCGGTCGGTCAGTTCTTGTCCATTTGATGCTAAAAGGGCGCATCATTCATATGCCGTTGCAGAAGGCATAGACGCAACGGGAGGTAGGGAAGCCTTCCTTACCTCACGCACACCGGCTCCCTCGCCAAACGCTCCAGGAACGGTAACTTTATCCTTTTGGTCCCCGCGTTCCTTGCTTACGCCAAACAAGCAAAAAAGAAAGGTGTCTTGGCAGTTTCGGCCGGACACATTGCTGTGCGACGGCTGACGGTCTGTTTTGTCGTCCACCAGGGCACAAACGAAGAGCGTAGATGGAAGGACCGTAAATCCTTGGCGAGTTTGACTTTATTGAATACATCTCTCAAATCGGTTTCTTTTGTCAATGTTTCCCAACCGGTGAATCCGTTGGGTTAGCATCATCGGTGAAGGCAGAGGGTCAGGTGTTGCCCCCGCGCTTGTGTGGGTGTGCGAGTGTGGAGAAGGTTCCATCACCTCCCTTACCGGAGGGGGGAACCATTGTTGGACAGGTTTGCCGGGTGTTCCGGTGATTTATAGTCCTCTTGCCGAAGAGGGATTACTTTTCGGGCGCGCCGGTCGCGAGTTGGTCGGAGAAAACTCAGCGCTTGGACGAAGTAAAAAATAACACCTTACAAAAGAAAAAGGGGCAGCAGGAAAGAAAAAAAATAAAGGTGTCACTCTGGTGACATTCTTGGGCCGATTTTGAGGATTTGTGAGCAAGTTGAAAAATTGATTCCTATCTTTTTTTTTGTCCCCCAACAATCCCTACGGTTGTTCCGCTATCGCTACAAAAAAAAAAAAACATGAACTTCTTAAGCTTCCTTCTGCCGGATTTTTTTTCTTCTTCCCTGTAAAAAGCCGCTTGCTTCACTATTCAATTTCCCCACCGGCCGTGACAATGACGGAACAGGGTGATTGAACCACGAAGCGCGTACGACCATCAATTGTCAGCAGCCGGAAGGTAAAAGACTTTAACAAAATGGAGCCCGAGACATGGGCAATCGACGATTCATTAGCTCGCTATTGTGGACGCACGTTTGTCAATGATTGGAGACGCCTGTGGGACATAGGGAGGAACAGTCATAAGCTTAGTTTATGAAGCGAAACGAAAACAAAATGTTGTGTGATTTCTGCTCTTCATAAACAATTTGAAACAAACTTTTAAGGACGTAACATTTCACTAAGCTCAAACAAATGATTTTTTTTCCCTCCCAGCTCGAACAGATGGTCGACAAAGGAGAAATGCAATGAATGGATCCTAAAATTCATTTAACTTGCACATGCTAGTCTCGAACGGTCTGCCCCAGATAAAGCGCTGAAACTGAGGCGAAATTTACTTTCCCCTCATGCCCTTTACTTATCGCACGTTGACTGTTACGTAAATATTCAATCGGCACCAGAGGACACACTTTTCGCACCGTCACCCGCAGGGTGGTTCCGGTTCGGAGCTTCCTTTTTCGCAGCAAATGACGTATCCATATATCCGTTCGCATGCAGCTGTCTGGAATGCACGGTTGTAACGAAGTTTTTGCTAACGATGCTCATTACTTGGCACTGCTGATCAGTTCCGATCATCCGACGCGCGGGAAACTGATATCTGGCGAACCAAACTGTTGGTGTCAGGTTCCACCTACGGTACTATGATATCGGCTCTTTGTGGGGCTTTGAGTGGAGCGCAAATAAAAAAAATGTTCCAACACTGGAATCGAATAGGAAGCTAAAGTTCCATTTGCAACAGCGCGTATTTTCCTCGCGGGCTAACCAGCTTTTTCCAATTTCAAACAGAACCCTATCGCATGTCCATCGAAGCGTATTCAGTACAGTGGAGATGTTTAATGAATATAGCAACATTGAAGGTTTTTACATTCATGTGAAATTAAACAATAGTAATGACGCAACTCAGAAATCAATATCAAGCAGTTTCGTTATCATTGAAGATTCTGTACTACATATTTACTATTTCAAAAAATATATGGAGTCGCGAATATTACGAATATCGAAAAAGCTGACATTTTATTCTTCCACTAAGCTTGTCCTCTGATATCAACTTAGATCAACTCGGTAAAATGAAAATATTGCTTTAATAAATGTGTTGTTTACTACCGCAAAGAAATCTATTCGCAAATGAGTTGTTCTGTGTTGATAAAAATTCAAAATATTATTTAAACTGTTTAACTACGTGAAAAAAAAACCGAAGAATTGTGTGTTTGTGAGTAAAGCGATGTTGCAGTAACGCAAAACGGCCCACTTCCCCCACCGTTTCGGACCTTTTCTTATCCATGCTGTTGAAGAAACTACCGTCGACTAAGATTCGATGAATTCGCGTGCCGGTGATACTCTATTCCTCCAAACACTTTGCGGAGGAGAATTAATTGCCCGTTTCGAGGGTTAATTGTTTGCCCCTGCGAGGCACAGGCGCATAATTATTTCTCTCCATGAACTTAATTACATCCAACCCCCGCCGCACCGCACCGTCGTCTCCGATTTTCTCACTTCAATCGACACGAACAGCGCATCGCATCGATTAGGGATTGACGGAAGGGCCGAGGAAAATCCGACCAACGGACCAGGGCCATCGGTACCGTACCTTTTTCCGCCGTATCATCATCGTTCGTTTTGGTGGAGCCCGACTCTCCACTCGGCCCGACCCTTGGGTGACGCAGCCGATTTCCCAAGAAGCGTTCTTCTGCAGGGCGAAAAGTTTTGTTCTCACCAGCTCACCATCGCCAGCCGGGCTGCCTAATGAACCATTAAGTTTATTTTTCTTCGATGTGATGTTTAGCAGTGTTCAAACATTTTCCCTTCCCTCGGCAAACGCCAGCGGCAGCCGCGGTTAGGTTGTCCCCAGGTTTTTTCCGGCAAGCGCAAGGAAAAGTTTGGCACCCTAATGGGGATAATGGAAAACATGTTGCTCATGATTGATTTGTCAACACCGAGATTGATTGAGCGATAGTTGCGTCTGCGTCGTTCGGGTTCTTTTCCGAGCATGCCGCATTCGGTTGGGAGCGCACATTGTTTTCCTTGAGGTGTTTGTTTTTCCCTTCTTTCCGGAACTGATCCGGCGGAAGCTTGTTCTCAATTTTTTTTTTAATCGAGCATTTGCTTTTTCGCAGACCCACCAGAATTAATTAACGATTCGTCGTGGGCCAGTCATTGTCGCCTACCGTTTAATTATCGGTCAACAGAAACGGGAAGATAATTGGCATAGGGATTGCATCGTTGTGGGTCGCGGGGTGACGTCGATGTGTGTGGATAGTTCTTGGAACGAGTTCTCGGAGACGCCATCGGGACGTGGCAAGCTATAAAAATGAACTGAAATGTCAGATGCAGAGTCAGTCGTCGCCCTCATTCCTCGACTGTAACCTGTTGTAGGCTTTTTGAAAACGGAAAAAAAAATGTTATTGCTTAGCTACATTTGTGCCGCCATCGGGTTTTTCTCTATGGTAATCGCCGACACTACGCCTCGCCGTGATGCAGAATATCCTCCGCCGGAGCTGCTCGAAGCCTTGAAGCCACTGCACGATGTTTGCGTGGGAAAGACCGGAGTAACCAATGGTGAGTTATACTTCTACTGCCTTAGTTGTGACATCGAAAAGTGTTGGTAGTTCTTACCACTGCCTTAAATGGGGCGAAAGTTTCTTTCCTTTTATTGTTACCTTCTGATAACAAACTTATTAAGAATGTTTACGTTTCCAACAGTCAGTTAGAGTTACTTTTTAAAATTTCGCTCTTCTTTCTGAAAATTAAATTTAAGATGCCAGTAAAAAAAAAAGGTTTTTTGCCGTGGAAAAGCCTCCTAATCCCTGACACACTGTTCCACTTTCACAGAGGCGATCAAAAAGTTCAGCGATGAGGAGATCCACGAAGACGAGAAGCTCAAGTGCTACATGAACTGTCTGTTCCACGAGGCGAAGGTGGTCGACGACAACGGGGACGTGCACCTGGAGAAGCTGCACGCCTCGCTCCCGGACTCGATGCACGACATCGCGATGCACATGGGCAAGCGCTGCCTCTATCCGGAGGGCGAGAATCTCTGCGACAAGGCGTTCTGGCTGCACAAGTGCTGGAAGCAGTCCGACCCGAAGGTAACTGGAGAACTGTGAACCGATTCTCCGAGAGTTTCGCGCCGGCCGGTAGTTGATCGACCCCGCGCGATTCGCAATAATTTCTTTACGGCGGCAAGTTTTTAATTGAAAAAGTTTAACTTTTAATTGCTTCCGGCAACCGTGCCACCGAAACGATCCGATACTGGCGGGGGAAATATGACCCGCCGACTCGACGAAGATTCACCGCGGTTCGCCAGCGCTCGCTCCGGGGATGGATTCGGAATTAAAATTCATTCATTCGACTTTTCCCTTTTCTTGACCCACTTTTCTGTCCTTTCTTTCGCAGCACTATTTCCTAGTATAGGCGGCTCCGTTTTGTTGCCGGAAGAAAGCGAGGTGCGAGTGTGCGATGCATTTCTTCATGATCGGCTGACCGGATGACCGGAGACGACGACCGCCGGGTCTCGGTCAACTGTAAGCCGCTCCACCAAAACGCCACGGTCATCAGGCATCAACGCGCGCGCCCTTCGGAATAGTAATTAACCTGTTTCTTTTTGTTTCTCCCTCGACTACCGCACCGCACGTAGTAATTTGCAAATAAAAAAAATCCCTCCTCAAAAAAAAAAGACACATACCTAACCTCAACTTTTGAACTTCCACAAACCCATTCGACGTCTGCAGCTGCCGCCACTTTCGTCGGGGTTGCTTCGAGAGTTGTGGCACGAAAAAAAAACTCTCCCCTACGGTATTGGAATGGTGGAAATTCAAAAATTTCTTCCCAAACTTTTTCCTTCATTCCGTCTCCAGTCCCACCCTAGTGACGCCTTTCCACTGTAACTTAATGGCTTCGAATCTGCGCCACCCGGGCTGTGGTGAGCAATAAAAGATCAGCTGAAAAGCCAAAAACTGCAAAATAAAATGAATTCAAGAAACTAAAGTAACCAAAAAAAAAAAACTACACTGCATGGAATTCCATCCAACCCTAGCGAGCTTCGCCCATTGACGAACAACGGAAGAGAAACTATAATCAGACCGTATTTTCTTTTAATTACATTCGCAAAAACTTTCAACAAGTCCTCGGCTGACTTTGCCCTCGGTCGAGAGTTTCGGAGTGTGGCTTCTCGTTCTCCAAACCTTTCCCCCTCCCTTTTCCTGCTCGCTTGAAGTTTTGTAATTGCCGCTGGAAAACGGCATGGAAAGTAAGGCTTAGAAAGTATGCCGTATAAATGCGGAATGGGGAACTATCTGCACGAACTGCATCGTTCTGGATCTCTTTAAGGTGTAATTATAGATGGATCTGGGTAGGAATGGATTTTTGCGAGGCGGAAACCCCCGAACCGTAACACCAGTATCATGCAGAAATGAAAGAATACTCCTCGAAAAGATTTACTGACACGTTATTGTTTTCCACCTGGAGGATCCGAGGATACAAAAAAAACGCCCGGTTTTGTTCACACAAATAACAGTTTCCAACTCAATTTTCTCCCCTGCCAAGCACAGGAACGGTGGTGTAAAAACCGGGCTCGTTCGCTGCAAATGGACAATTTAGCCATCGTCCACGGTGACAGCGGGTGAAGTTGTTTCGTTGCAAATTTTACACCAAGTGTTGTGATGCATCGAGCTAACTGGCGAGAAAAAAAAAACGGAAGCCCTTGACAGGTTGTCTCCGCACTAGTAGCAGAGGAAAATGGAAAATTAACGGGCAAACGATGCGAACAGCATTGGGTGGGGAGGAGGGCGGACGCATTCCCTCCAGAGACAAACGAAAGGAAATGCAAAACAGTTTTCGCGATGTCAGTCACAAATCTGCCCGGTAGGCAATTAACTGTTTCTACTGCTGCTGGTTCGGTTCCGGCACCGGCGACGGCTCCAGGTAGGATGCTGTCGCTGCCTCTGCTGTCTGGCTAATGCTTTTAGCGAGCAATTAAAATCGCTAATTAAGTGACAGTTCATTTTAAAATGTGTAAGAAGCTTTTCTTTCCTCCAGACGCGCTCCATTCGTCCGGTATTGTTGCCCTGGAGGATTCTGCACTCGGGGACGTACAAAGAAAAGAAACACTTTTGATTCGGAAATAAGTGAGTTTTTTTTTGAGTTTCCATAGCATGTTTAGGATTTGCTTCATTAGGCATAATTGATTTACAGGAAAATACAAAAAGTTTGGAAAGTTAAGCGATAAGGACAAACGGAGCTGCTGCTGCGCAAAAATAAGCGATGAACATATTCAAATTGTGTTTTTTTTTTCAAACAAATGCAAAACCTCATTTTCTCAAAAGCACCCTGGCATTCCAGACAAAGTTCGAACAAATGGGCTGATCGGATTTCAATCCGACATTTGGCATTGCCTTCCAGTTCGCTTCGCAACCCTTAAGCGACCATCCGGCGCATCCGGCGACGAATAACCATTACAGAAATTATTGTTCAAGATGAAATAAACATAAAATCAAACGGGACCGTCTGCTGCAACACTGCATTAGACGCCAGGGGAGTCGGGGAGGGTGAGATAAAACCAGCGCTCAAATATGCCTTGAGACATTTTCCACCCATAAGCGAGGCCTAGCGTTGCTTTTCCTGCAGCTTCCTAGGCGAACACATGTCCGTGTCTCTTAGCCATCGAAAGTAAAGCCAGGCATCATCGTCAGCATTGACATTATCATTCGTATCATTTCACATTCGTATCCTTCTTACACGACCTTTTCTTCGCTTCATTTCGTTCTCTCGTTCAAGATTTGTTGCATTTTCAATCGTTTCCTCGAACTCTTTGTCACTCTCTGGTCTTCTCTTTCTCGCTCTTTCTCGCTCTAGTTTTTCCCTTTTTTCACCATCCATTACCTACATCCCTTCATGCATTTCATTTCAGTCGCCTATTGCTAGCCCGAAACGGGGCGAACATCTCGATATTGCACATCAAAATTCAATTTCTTTAAAAGCTCGTACTCTTTGTTTCGCTTTGATTCCTTATCGTCTCGTTGCCACCCGGTTCTTGGTAAAATACAGCCAGCACCACTCTGTGCAGTGCAGGAAAAAGTTAATCTTAATGGGGAAATAGCATTTTCCGTGAATAAGGAGCACAATACAATAGCACGCTGGTACTGGGGACAAAAAGCACTGACGAACGCGTCGTACCATGCTTTTGCGCAGTTTAATGGATTTCGCCCGAGGAAAACAAGGTTAACTGAGGCGAAAAGATGCAACCGGAAAAATGTATTTATTTATTTTATTGTTTTTGCAAAAAATAAAGCTCTGCAAACGGTTTTTCGAATTCGCAACATGCGGGGTTTTTGTATACGCAGTAACGCGTCGTAATTAAATATTTTAAAAACATTTCAAAGGAAATTTAACAGGATTTAAATGCTATATACTTCTTTTTTAACTTTTCCGAAGAAAATCAATACTGTCAGAAAATCAAAATCAACCATTTTATTGGAAATTGTTTGACTCCTCTAGACGACGGCAAAATTCACCAACCACCAATGCTAAACTCGGTAAGAAATGGCATTGCGGACAGCGCACTCTACCGATTTTATACCGACCTACCATTCTCGTTGCCTCGCATTCGTCGAGCCCGAGCGATTGACTTGTTTCTGTTTGGCCAACGGGAGGAAAGCCAGGCCAACGAGGTTCACGCTACCTTTCCGCAGGAAGTGCTTGTTTTGCATTAAAATCACAAAAGTTTCGACCTACAACGCATCCGGTAACCGGTTTCCCGTCCAAACGCTCCCGATGCTCCCAAGCTGCTGGATCGGATAAATTTCCAGAGTGCAATTTGCCAGAAGATAACTAGCCCGAGGGCCGACTCCGGCTAGCTGGCCATCCCCGATGGGCGAATGCGAGCGCTCGGCAAGGTATAGGCAAAGTTTCATCAATTTTCCACCTTTATTGAACCTCTAACTATCGGACGATAAATTACGCTACAGAAATCCTGGACCTCCTGCGGTTGAATACCGTCGTCGCTGACGCGGCGAGCGTCCACGTCCAGGAAGACGGGAGCTAACCACTTGCACTGCCAGCGAGGTAGAGGCCTGCCCGGGGAGAAATTCCATCGTGGGCACGGGCAAGGCAAGGGGCGCATTCTGTGGCCTTCCGGGCAGCGCTGCGAAACTTTGGGCGAAGAATTTTAATAAAAACATTCAATTACCAGCTTCTAGCGACCGAACTTTTGAGTGGCCCGGAATGCCCGGAAAGTGGTTTGGAAAGCAGAGAAAAAAAGTCGCCCCGTCTCGCCCCGCCGGAAGGGGATTTTCTTCCCCTTCCCAGGTTCGCGCTAAATTGCATTGACGAAGTCTATCACCCGTTGCCGCCCGAGCATTGGGCATGGTTCCGTTTTTCCAACCAATTTTCCCCCCGTTGGAGATGGAACGGCGCTCGGTCAGTTCGGTCCCGGGCCGTGAAATAATTGATAGAATGTAACTGAACGCGTGAACATAGTTCTCTACTTTGGGCCGCCCGTTCGAGGCTCGCTCAGGCGTGCGGCCGATGCGGATGTTTGGGTTGGCGCATTTGAATCCGCACTGCGAAGGCGTGACCAACTTCGCTGAGCAACTTTCGAGGTTTGTATTAATTGAATTAAATGGATTCCGTTTGTTGGCGGAGCACATTGTTTGTATTTCGGTTTTTCGGACGTACTTTTTCTCCATCAGTTCAAATTCCGCCGCCCCGCAAAGCCGGAAACGGACGGTGAAAAGTTACAACATCACCGAAAAGCATTTCCCCGTGGCGGTCCGAGTGCCGCCAATGTTGCATGAACGTGGACGTGAACGAAAAGTTGCTAAAGAATTAAACGTTCGTTGTGCACTCAAATCACGCCCAGTAAAACATTCGGTACATTAGCAATTGATTGTGAATTGTTTGAAAATTAAATCTGAGCAAAGCTGTCGCGCTGTCATTAGAGCATGTTACTGTCGGGAGAATGATGACATGAATATCTTGTCACCTTCCGCTGTGACCGTAGCAGCATTAACAGCACTCGCTCCCGTGGTGGCGGGACACTTAAAGATTAATACCAAAGATTCCTAAGCAATGCGCCCTGCCATTTCAAACATACAAATTTTCGAGCAGTAAAACCATGCTCTTGTGTGATAATTCTTTACCAATCTCACTTATTAAAAAATGAATTGACTGCTTTATTCCAACACCAACAAAATGCGATTTTACTACAAACACTTACATTAGCAGCTCGCGATATAAGCTTATCACAGTGACAGGGAAACCGGTTGGCTACGGCATGGCTGCTGGAAAATTCCGTTCTGCCACAGGTTTTTCCGGTTTTAATTTCGTTCTTTGTAAACCGCTATTTGCTGGTTTATTGAGGCTCATTTTTTCTCCCTGAATGTCTGCTTTTCCCACACAATACACACACGCACATCGAAACAGAAACCCGTATTCCTCCGTTGCATAGGTGAAGGTTGATAAAAGGACATACCATAACAAAGAAATTTTTTTTAACGAAAGAAAACAAACAAAAAAAAGTCACCGGATGGAACCGGAGCACGCCAGATCGGGCTGGACCTCTGCGGGCCCGGAACGCTTTTTAATGTTGCCCTGGCGCACCGCTTTATGCTTTTCATCTTGCGCATCCATCCTTGCTCCTTTTCTTAGCACATTTTCCAATCTGGGGGGTGGGTCATAGCCCACCAACAGGATTTTCACCTTGCGTCGGGTGCTTTATTTTTCATCCATATGAAACGCGAAGCATTTTTTGTATTTTCCCTCCAGGAGCAGAAATTTACGATATTCATTGCACTTCCGGGGCGGGTTGCGATGAAAATGTGATTTTTTGTAGTTGTTGTTGTTTGTTGTTGTAGCTACCTTTCACGCTTCTCCGGTTCTGCATCTTTTTCTCAAACACCCCGTGCCGTACGTAGCCGGTTCGGGTTTGTTTGTTCTGCATTCCCCCTCCCGATGGCTCCGAGGCGAGAAAGATTGAACATCATCACGTTCATTTTACGCTGGCAGCGAAAGCAGAAGGATGCAGAAGGTGGCAAATGAAAGGATAACAAAAACTCCGTTCACTTACAGGTACGGGAGATGAAAGGCAAGAAAGTTTGGCTCGTGGCAACTGGAGCGCTCTCGCTCGCGACTCCGACGGAGCAAACAGTTTGCCAAAGGGATCACCGACAGCGCAGCGGAAGACCAAAATAGGGAAAAGTATGGAAAAACGGTATAAATGGTGATGGATTTCAGGCTGCCAGGCGTAGCATAAAAGACGTCACTGTTTATGACATTTTTTCGCATTTTAATTTTTGCGAACCGCTTTGTGCTGCTGAACTGTTTACACATTTGTTAACAGTTTGGTTTTTGTTTTGTTTTTTTTTTTCTACTCGCCGGTTTGTTTTTGCAAAACCATTTTCTGGAGATTTTTTAACATGCCCATGCATCCTTCGAGAAGACGGTGGAAGCATTTACGGCGAGCAATCCTATCCGTTCTCGGTTCATCCCGAAAACATATACTTGGAAATCTTTTGAACTGCCTGCCACTTCTCAGCCGGTTGGATGAAATTGCCTTCTTCATCGTAAGGCACTTGCAATTAAGTGAGCATGCACAACACACGTGCATAACGGCTTGTTTCTTCCAATTTGACTGATAGGCAGACATAAAATAAATCTTTCAATTTGAGCTGTCTTTATGAAATTTAAGTAAATTAAAAAAATAAAACAAATAAAACTAGTTTTTTGTAGCCAGGTATCCTGGCGCTCCCAGACCCCCGGTCTTACAGGTCCGTGAGTTCTGAAGTATGAATAAAAAAATTAATTGAAAAAATTGAATTCCTATTTTTTTCAACTTAAAAAGGCGTTTGTTTTGCGTTTTTGTGTCCTTTTGATCCAGTTTGGGATTTTTGTTTCCACTTCTTGGAGCGTCGCAGCAACCAACGTTGGGTCATCTCCTACCACATGGCTATGGCATACGGGTTGATCGCAGCATACTTTTCTCATCTGGAATATATAGGAATAGCATATAGGAAGTGTTGTAGTAGGCTACACTCCAAGCAACATATAACATCCAATATTATAAAAGTTGGCGCTGAAATAGGGTTTAGTCATTCGAAGTTCAGAAATCATCGAGGAAGTTTAGTGGTGTTAACAGAGAAACCCCCCAAACATCTCAGTAAGCATAATATAACTTAGTAGTCGTAAATGAGGAAAAATAATTTGACTCAATATCGGAAGCATGAACATCAGTGAAGGGCAGCAAGTGGATCAGCTAATATGTGGAAGTAGGCTTGGCGCGTTCGTCTGCAGCAGGACTCTGTTGGTTAGAAGAATAGAATCTGCAAGAATATAAACGCAGCATAATGTTAAGGCACTCTGAAGGAAACGTTGATGCGACGGAGGTACATACCGTGTACGAACACTGTCAGCAGGCGAAAGTGGCCGTCAGCAGGGCAGCAAGTGGATCAGCTAATGTATGGACATAGTTTTGGCGCGTTCGATGGCAGCAGGACTCTGTTGGTTAAAAGAATAGAATCTGCAAGAATATTAACGCAGCATAATGTTAAGGCACTCTGAGCGCATCGTTGATGCCACGGAGGTACATACCTGTACCTAGTACAGGACGGAGGTTTCCTTCCTGTGGCCTCGGTCGTTTCCTGGCGTTTCCGAGCTCGCCGTGTCCGCTCTACCGCCAAGCGCACTGACCGTTGGTCCTCAGTCTCTGCTGTCGTAAGATCGGCGTGAGCCTGCCGCCTGCGTTGCCGTTTCCGTTCTCCATGATCGACGTCGGACATCGTGGGCACTTTTTTCGCACAAAAATTACAATTCCCGAATGTCGCATGCGAATGGATTAGCATATTAGAAATAGAAAAAAGTACTTACCTTCCTGGAACGAATTTACTTTAAAAAAATAACACTTTTGTGGTGTATACTTACATTGTCGAACTAAATTTGTACTGTTGCTCACAATCACGATGAGTAAAACGAATATATGTCAGTTAAATAGACACTAAAACACTCAGCATTTAGCTTACCTTCAAAAACTTCTCCAGGCACTGGTTCACTGATAAAAATTATATGGACTTATCTCACGTGGTTAAGCACACGAACTAAACCGACGTTGTGTCTAAGCAGGCGTGCGAACTAAAAGTACCTAACCAGATACCAACCATCGTTGGATGCACTGTATAAAGAATACCAATACCAACGTTGTAAACGGCGGTGTGGTAAGATCATTATCTGTTATCAAAAAGTTTATCGGTCGATGGTCGACGGTCGACGGTCGACGGTCGATGGTCGACGGTCGATGGTCGACGGTCGACGGTCGACGGTCGATGGTCGATGGTCGACGGTCGATGGTCGACGGTCGATGGTCGACGGTCGATGGTCGACGGTCGATGGTCGACGGTCGACGGTCGACGGTCGATGGTCGACGGTCGACGGTCGATGGTCGACGGTCGACGGTCGACGGTCGATGGTCGACGGTCGACGGTCGATGGTCGACGGTCGATGGTCGACGGTCGATGGTCGACGGTCGACGGTCGACGGTCGATGGTCGATGGTCGACGGTCGACGGTCGATGGTCGATGGTCGACGGTCGATGGTCGACGGTCGATGGTCGACGGTCGACGGTCGATGGTCGATGGTCGACGGTCGATGGTCGACGGTCGATGGTCGACGGTCGACGGTCGACGGTCGATGGTCGACGGTCGATGGTCGACGGTCGACGGTCGATGGTCGACGGTCGACGGTCAATGGTCGATGGTCGACGGTCGACGGTCGATGGTCGATGGTCGACGGTCGACGGTCGACGGTCGATGGTCGATGGTCGACGGTCGACGGTCGACGGTCGATGGTCGATGGTCGACGGTCGACGGTCGATGGTCGATGGTCGACGGTCGATGGTCGATGGTCGATGGTCGACGGTCGACGGTCGATGGTCGACGGTCGACGGTCGACGGTCGATGGTCGATGGTCGACGGTCGATGGTCGACGGTCGACGGTCGACGGTCGACGGTCGACGGTCGACGGTCGATGGTCGACGGTCGATGGTCGATGGTCGATGGTCGACGGTCGACGGTCGACGGTCGACGGTCGACGGTCGACGGTCGATGGTCGACGGTCGACGGTCGACGGTCGACGGTCGATGGTCGACGGTCGATGGTCGACGGTCGATGGTCGATGGTCGACGGTCGATGGTCGACGGTCGACGGTCGATGGTCGACGGTCGACGGTCGATGGTCGACGGTCGATGGTCGACGGTCGATGGTCGACGGTCGATGGTCGACGGTCGACGGTCGACGGTCGATGGTCGACGGTCGACGGTCGACGGTCGATGGTCGATGGTCGATGGTCGATGGTCGACGATATATGGTCGACGGTATATGGGCGATGGTCGATGGTCGAACCAAACTCCATATGGTTGAGTCGAATGTAAACATTGGCATTGTTTGATCTAAGCGCAGTTAATATAGTAGATAGAGTAGATGAAAGTAAAGTATGATTATATATTTTTATTGTGTAGCAAAGCATGCATCATCATTTAAAAAACCAAGGTGGAACACGAAAAGGACACACGAAAGATATAATGGGTCAGGTTTTATAAACTGTCAAACGTGTGCATCACACTTAAAAGCTTAAACCATTCTATCGAATTTTAAATTCACTTTAATCATTGTGTGATGCCGGCATAAGCTATATTCCATATGTTTTCCTGGTGTAGCCTTTTTTTCCCAACTTCCTTGATTGAGGCTATTCGGCAGCTTGAAACCAGGAGCTTTTCTTACATTCTGTTCCTTGGGTCGACACGAATTGATTCTAAACAACGAATTCAATTATCGAACCTGTCTTTTGCCATACCCTGCGTCAGATGGAAACGCCACCAGTGACGATGGAGTCCAAACTCAATTAACCCCCTTTTTCATTTCATAATTTGAATATCAAATCAAACTCCAGATGGTTGAGTCGAACCGGTCCGCCCGGAGCTTCGAAGATGGTACGCCGTCGCGGGTGCTCTAGATTCCTCATGGAGGCGAATGGCGGGCGCAACATCTTCAGGCAAGTGACAAAAAGTGGTACGACAGCAAACTGATACACGCACACTAATATGCACGCCGATTCGTTCTGCCAGGCATCCAGCGTCCCTGCGAGATTCGAATGAATATTTGACAACACGCACTCCGGCAGAATGAATCCATTCACGGCAGTGTCGCCTCGCAAAACCACCTGCGACCCACGTTCGATAATCTCCCGTACATTGGGTCCAGGGGATCGGTGGGGTGAGACTTGGTGCTGTAGAACGGAGGGTTCCGTTCCAGTTCTCAGGATACCGCTGGGAAATCCTCATCAATGCCCGGGTTTGGCATTTTCGTCAAACAGTCGAGCAGTGTGTGACACCTGATGTCAGAATTTTGCTCGTCCTTAACCTATCTCCTACCCTACCCCGTGCACCCTCTTCCACCATGCTTACATCCTAACGTGTCTCTTGGCGCCCTCGAGAGACGTGGCTAGAAAAATGGTAGTTCATGATTGATTTCTCGACTCGGTCAGTTTTTGTGGCCCCCTTTTGGGGCCCGTCGGCGCCGATCAACCCCTCAACATTGGGGCTTTTTTTGGCGTGGGCTTTTTCTTTTTTTTTCAACCCCTAATTCTGAACACTCGTCACCCTCGGGCTCCATCGAAAGGGCCGCAGTGATTCTTGAGGACAAGCACAAGGATTATGTCGGTGGAGGAAGAACTCCACCGGGACTGCGCTCCCTGAAACTCAAAAGGTCGGGAGAAGCGAGAAAGGACCTAAAGGGGGGGGGGGGGGGGGGGAGGTCTGCAGCCAGCAGATAATGATGACATCGGGGGATCGGTCACCGATAGCCACCGGCGTCCGAGTCGTAGCGGTATCGGAAAAGCCGTTGCCGGCCATCGCCGGGGGAAAGCAAGAAAAACGATATCAATTTCATCCAATCAGAAACTGATCGGTTGAATATTGCCAAAATCGCTCCCGTGAGGCGTCGGCAGCGGGTGGTTGAGAGGGACGGGAATGGGGAAGGGGGCTGGTCAATCCGGCCCACCAGTTGGGCATAAATTATCAATATGAGAAAAAATGGTCAAATGGGCAACCGGACGAATGGATTACGGATAAGACGCTCGTTCGCTGGCCGGCTTTCCGTTTCCTAGCTCAGGGGAGCAGGCGTAGGCGGCAAGGTGAGGGAGTAAACCCCTTTATAAATGGCTTATCTAAGGGGTAATGGGTTTTTTTCGGGGCGCTTTTTATCAAGGAGAAGATTGAAGATCATTATTTCCTATCAGCGATAAATAATCAAAACCCATCGTAACCTTTCGTTCGTGGCATATTTTAAGCAGCTTGCCCAACTCGGTTTTGGGGTATAAGAGCGCCTCTATGGTGGGTTGGAAAGCCATCGATTGCTGGAGCCCATGATAACATAAACAGTGTGTGTGGCTATTAACTAATACCCTGCATGATATGCTCGTAAACGTGCCTCACGTGGTCAATCAGGCATATGACTTCAAATCCTATTTTTATAGAGAGAATTTTTTAATAAAGCTGCACTATGGAAAATGGATTATAAGGTATGCCGTTACACATGGAAGGAATGGGTGCAATTTAGATAATCTTTCCTTAAAGAACAATCAGTAGGAATAATTCAATCAATCTCTTTCAGGTCCTAGAATCATACTGCATGTAGTTTTCAGCTTGTTATTCTTTATCTTGTTATCGGTGGTTCACAATAATCGTCACACATTAATCCAATTTGCATATTAAGCATCTCGGGTTAAGTATTCAAACTTCTGGTTCATCACAAACGTTTTATGCTACTTACCGATGCATGAACCCGATGGCATAAGCGATTAATGTAACTGTTCTGAGTTGCACATCGCTTCTAGGATAGGAGCACGACCAACGCTATCATAAATGCGATAGTTAACTCACAAATTCAATAAACCGTGAAACTCTATCCCAACAACATTATGTAACCAAACTCTGTAAGCCAAGCCTCGTCTCAACCCGTGCATTAATTCAGCGTGCGCTAATTGGCTTTCGTCGTAGCAACGGTGCAGGTTGCTGGATCCGGATTGGCCTCCACTTGCATCGTCGACTATCAGCCCCCCCCCCCCCCCCCCCCCCCCTATCCTGGATCGTCACGCAGTTGAGGGAGGATTCGAGGCATGATAAATATCCGATAAACCACTACTGCTACTACCACCACTGCAAGCATCGTTGTCTAGCACGCCCTGCCCCTCGCACGCAAATTCCATTTTAATGATGAGCCCGAAGTTGCAACGATCGTAGCAGCAACGAGTGCGCCAGAACCCCCGACTCCTTCCCTTCTGCGAATGAGATCCCGATTCGGCAAGGCTCTACGGTCGGCTTGGTGCTGCATTTTTGCCCGACAGATAATAATGCACTTTCCAGACGGGCGGCACGGTATTGCAAATTATGAATGGGATCAGAGCCGGCTGGCCCCGACCGGCGGACGCACACATCGCTGCACTTGGGGGGGAGGGGGGGGGGGGGGCTTGTGGATCGTCGCTTGGGCGTTTGGGAATATTTCATGAGGCATTAAGCCAGCACCGGTCGACAGTGGATCGCGAGGCGGACGCAGTCTTCTGGGCCTCGAACCGGGGAGGGCCCAAACCGGGAGCGGAGATTTAAAATGCTCATTAAATGATAAATCTCTGGCTAATTCAGTTAATGGGTGTTAAATCAGCTTATTGCCCCGGCGCTTGGGTCAAACTCGAGGCACACTCTTAGCCCTTGGAGTCCTTTTTCCACCCGGCATAAAGCACCCTCTCGCATATTGAGTCACCTTCGCGCGCCAACTCACGCTCGCACGCCAGGAGCCAGGAAGTGAAATTTATGCATATTTGACAACCGTTTCGCGGGATGCAATGAATGAGGGATGCCTGCACTCGTCCGGCCGCGCAGTTGACAACTCATTTGTCCCGACCGATTGGCCAAACAGTATGCAAACAAATTAACCGATGACTGATGGCGGGCCGGTGATCCATCCGGCAGCATTCCTTGTGCGCTCTCGGGTGCTTCCGGCACCCTCCATTTGGGCGCACAATTGAGCGACACGAATATCCGTTATTTACCGTTAATTACTGGTCCGGGGGGTGCGGGTGCGAAACGAGGCCTACAATTACTGTAAACGCGCCCCGTGGACGCCCGTGGACGCGACCGCCTTCCGGATGCGGTTTATATGCTAATTACTTTTCCGCCGGTTCCGCCCACGTTCCGGGCGCGACCAGAAGTTAATTTGAGCGACTATTGTGTCGCGTACGAACGTCAAGTTGAAAAATGAAACAACAGAGAGGTACACATAATTGAAGTGCCTGCTCTGGTGACGAATGCAGGTTAAACACGATCTCATCGAACCTTCTTGTGCAGCATCACGAACGTGTTCACAAGGACTTGTTCCTGGTTCTAAAATCACTCCCAGTCTAAGCTTTTCGAAAACGTAGCCAAATGTGGTGTAAGAAAGGCAAGAAAGAACTTGTTGTTTGCTCAACAAACAAAAATCCTCTTTTAGTGATCTCAAAACGATTACTTGCTCTGAGTTAGAAAAAAAAAACTGCACAAAGAAAGTGGTTTTTTCTTGGTAATGATGGAATAATTTTATCAGCCTCATTAGTGACTTCCTTTGTGATGCGTTACTCACACGTTGGCGGCGCTCGTAAGCCTGGTAAAGTTTGAGCTTATCTTTCACCGAAAGTTTTTCAACAAAACCTTTCGAACGCCCCCGACACACCCGACACATGACCCTACCACCCAACCGACCCGGACGAATTTCACGGCGTTTGCTTTTTCCGCAAGCCCTCGCACACAATGGATCACAGTAATTGCCATTTCAATTAAGTTTTCCTGCTTAATCAGCAACGCCACCGCCGAAAGGCCCGACTCGAATGATAAGACGACTTCTTCTTTTTTTTTCTTGTCGTTTGATCCGCATCCGGATTCCTCTTTCCGCCCGTCGACCCCACCGACGGGATGGAGATGTCTTTTCGTTACGCCATCCTATCACTTTCTCCAAATTGGATTCGTGCCACTCATATCGAGCAGGCCGATGTCGTGTGGAAAACTCCGCCCGCCGGTTGGTCGCCGCCGGTGGCTTAACTAACTTTTCCCCTTCCCGTGCCGCCCGCCGGACTAACTGCTGCCCCGTTGGTTCGGGAATGGTTTTCCTCAATTTATTCCACCATTCGAACCGAGATGATAATGACTCTTTCCTGTCGACGATCGCACTATCCGCTCGGTGTTAGTTTTTCCTTTTCTTGCTACCATCGGTCCTTCTCTGATAGTATGTGTACTTTTTCGCTTTACGCCCTTCTACGACGATGAATTTGTTCGTTCCACTGTTTTCCTCTCGATCTCTGCGGTTGCCATTTTTCTTAGGCTGTAAAAACCGTCCCAGCCTCTTCCACGAAGGCAACAAAAAAAAAATGAGAGGGGGGGAATAAAGCACTTGCAGCACAAAATCGTCGAACCAACGCCTCACTGGATCAGACGCCCTCTCTCACCCGAACCTTCCAACCTTAAGGACACATACATTTCCCGAACGAAAGGTGTAAAGTTCGAGTCAACGTCAACCGAAGCGGGCGTGAGACGTGGAACCGTAATCATTAGGATTTCTGTTGGTGCTGTAGTTTTCATTTGTGTTCACTTATCGATCATTTGCTGCCCTGAACTTTTGCCACCTTGAAAGTCGGGGGTCGAAACTTGCCGAGTGGTAGTAGGTGACAGAAGTTTGTTGGAAATGTTCGATCTTCTCGGGCTGATTACGTCGACACCGGGCGCCCTCGGGCACGAGCCGTGCGAGAAGCTTTTCCTCCAATCCGGAAGTAAGACATGCGATTGACAACAAACGATTGCTACTCGACGACCGCGGGCTCAATCGCCCCGGAAAGCGATGGGTTTAAGGGCTGCAAGTGACGACGGTCGGTGGACGGACGCTGCACGGATGGGATGGCTAGCTGTCGACAGCTGGAAATAGTTTCATACTACACAACAAATGGCCGTTTTTCGCCACCGTCCTTGCTGGGAAAAAAGCCGCCATCGTCGAAGGGCGAGTGAAGCGTTTGCTGAGCTGTTAACTTGCTGGAGTTTTTTTTTTTCATTTCCTTTGTGCCAGAAGGGAATTCGAACCTGGAAGTGAATCGGCGAATCATGTTTTCGACACATCTCCCCCTCCTTTTTTGGTCTCTCTACAAGTACACTCCAACGAAATTCGGTCTAGTTGGTTCCGTGAGCTCGCTGGACGGACGGGTCTAGTTTGATAGTTTTTCACCAGCTCATTAAGCCTTTCGAAGGCTTCATTAGTTGAGAAACGGAATGAGCTGGCAAAATAAATTTGTTCTGAACATCTGAAACCCTTCTAGGAAGAAAATTAGCAACGGGTTTTTCTTCTTCACCCTTGAGCATTCAACGTTACAGTTGTGAAAACATGAAAATTCAATAGAAACATGCTGTTTAAATTTATTTACTTTTACTGTTTTAGTATCGAATGGATTCACATATTTAAAACCTTATATGTTTAATTTTATCTCTTTCCACAACCAATTTCGCAACCATCTTGCTCATGCTTCTCCTCCAAAGGATAATCGACGCACACATTTAAGAACAATCAAACGTTACATTGCCATCCATTTTGGACGTTGCTTTGCGACAACGACAGTCTCGATGGATGCAAAACACATCGTTTCCCTTGTTGCATTAAATAACCATAATGAAGTCATGACCGAGTTTTCCAACTGAACCAAGGTTTCCGAGCCGCGAAAGGGAACAATGCAAAGCTGGGGAAATGGCACGAAATGTCGCCACATGTTCTATTCATTAGCCAGAATAAATTGTACATCCCTCTTGACGCTAAGCATATGCTCATGTTTGCTACACCTCTCGAGCCGCGCGCTCTAAACGAAGGAAAAGCAGACAAACACAACACACCGAAATGAAGGCTCTCTAGAATTTTGTGAAACAAGTTTAATAATTGCTGCGATCCCCTATTCGGTTTCGCTTGGCGCACGGAAAACCGGCCGGGGGAAACAGATGTTTTGCACATCTGATTTGCTCCCTTTTCCCAGCCCCCTCAGCGATGCAAAAAAAAAAGGAAAACAACCCCAGCCTTCAAACTTTCTTCCAAGCTCGCCTCCCGTCTCCGGCGGTATCATTCTGCCAAATAAAGTTCGCCCGCCCGTTCCGCCCCATTTTTTGATGGCCGGGTGATGATGGCGATGAAAATAATGGCGAAGATGATCAGTGCAGTGTCGTCGCAGTCATTTCGTGACGGTCGTGATGGCTCCATGAGCAAACTCCGGGCGGTTCTGGAAGGCAGGAGCCGAAGCACTGGAAAGCGTTGCAACGCGCACGATGGCTTATTAAAAACCGTACACACGTCAAGTCATCCCCTAACCCCCCTCCCGTCAGGGCACCTCCGCTCCCCAAAGCGTCACCAAAGCGCTGACAGCTTCTCCAACGCAGCATTTGCCTGTTTCCCAGTTTTCCGGCCGGTAAAGTTCGTCCGTAAGAAGAAGTTTTCATTGCGCGTTCGCCGGAAATAAATTAACACGGAAATTCAGGCAAACAATTAGCCAAAGCTGGGCATAAACGATACAATTTATGGCAGCTACAAAGAACCGGCTCGATGGTACCGGGGCGTCATGGGATACCCGATTTAATGGATTTGTCCCCGACTGTTGCCTTCTTCATCCTACACATTCGTGAACCTGTCAGCGATCATTGCTTGAGCTAATTTCTAATTTTTTTTTTTCAGTGGCAATAATTTTTAAACGTTTGAATATTTTGCAAATTCCTTCTGTTCCCGTTACTGTGACATAATAATGTTTAGGTTATTTTCGGTTGTTCTTTGTTTTTCTTTGCTTGTTCTTTGCTGTCATTTTAGCGAACAGCAAATGAAACACTCATTATGTACGGTGAAATGTGTGTTGTAGTTCAATTTCACAAGTTTATAACATTTGACGAATAATTTTACTTTGATTCTCCATTTGCATGTCTTTTGTATGCTGTTTTGCTGAACATTCTCAACAGTTCTTCATTGTTAAAACATCGTAACAGATTTTTTGTTACTGTGATGATTGTTCGTACCATTTAGCAGTGCGCTTGTAAACCCCGAGGCGGCTCCATTACCAACCATTCCAATTGGGCATTCATGGTACCTTTGGCCTCACGCGTGTCACCTCCACCGGCTCATCTCCACCGGCTGCTTCATTTGACAATGGTACCACTACGTTGCCATTCGGACGGCGGCGAAAATGCCACGTGCTCCAGTTCTGTCCTAAAAGTGCATGTGCAGCCGTGCGCCACGGAAACGACGCTAGTGGCTGGGATACTTTTGTTTGCGTACCTTTCGCAGAAGCTGCGATGGGATGGAAAACCGCAGGACCGAAACCGCACTTTAGGACCGCATGATAAAGCAGCCAGTCGCTTGCGCGGAAGCGGAAGCTGTGCAAGTGCAAAAAAATTAAATCCAGTGATTCAGTTGCTGAATAATTCATAACCGCGCTAAACCGTGAAATTTGAATGCCTTTTTAATATGATTTTTTTTTTGTTCGCTCCACATGTATGCCAAGGAGTGTTTTTGTGTGCTTGCGTTTCTGTAACACGCAATTATTTTATTTTTCCGCTTTTTTTTTTTGCCTGCACTCATCAGGCGCGCACGGCTCTTATCGTGACTTTGTGGCCACCATCGGCGCGAAAGAATGGAGATGCATGTGGCGGTTTTCGATGCTATCACCGCCCTGTTGCTTTTTCCGCCCAGGCACGGATTTCCACCGGCGTTGTCGTGCTAGTCCACACACACCTCGTTATCTCGACGCGGCAAGCCGACAGCGCGGCGAAACAATGTACGGGCGAGCTTTCCGACTTCACTCAACGCATTCCTTCCCACACACACACACGCCGGCTACATTGTGCTGCCTCCTTCCCTTTGGCCGGATATGCAGAAGTCTATTGTCCCTCGCTTTGCCATGGGTACGGCTTCCCACCTGCTGCCAGCGGAAATGGTGGCCCGCCTGCGTCGAGCTTATTTAAATCCATAAATCAGCTTTTTTTCCCTTTTTGTTTACGCCATACATCGGCACAGCGCTGGATCGCGCGGGCGGATCTGGGCAGGCTGGGGGAGGCGGGTGGGTATTTGGATTCAAAAACATGTTTGTCCTTATTTTCCAAACGTGTCGGCTTTTGGAGGGCACCTGAATGTCAGCTGCCCGGGGACCAAAGCTCAAAGGCACAGTGCTTCACGAGGAGCAGGAGGATTTTGGTAAGGAATTCGTAAGAAATAGCTTTGGTGATGGGTTGGCCACCTCGCCAAAACCGGCTCGTAGTGCAAGCCAGGCGCCAGGCGCTCCAAAGTGGAGCACAACACTGCAGGTGGAAACGAAACGATCAACTCTGCTGTGAGCGCTTTCCGGCGAGCAAAGCGCTTTTTGATTAGATCCGAGCGAAACATTTTGATTACATTCTGCTTTTCCGACCTTCCGAGATCGGGGCACCGTCCGGGGTTGGATCCGCATTGTCGCAACAGTCACACTAAAACGGCACATGCCATCATAATTGCACATTCTGCGGCAAATGTTTGGAGATAATTTGGATTGTAGATTGTTCGGAGCGCAGGAGGTGGCGGCATTATGTCCACACGGGGCTTCGGCGGATATGAACGTGGAAGATTTGCAAACGTTCGCCATCGTTCGAAACAGAAGAAATATGAAAACTTCCAATTAAATTTGGCAAGAGCTTAACAGGAAGCAATACGACAAAATTTACTTCGAAACATTTTCTACATTTTCACTATTATCCATGAACAGTACGAAACGATTTCCTTTTTTTTAAATAATCTGCCACAAAAAAAAAACCAGTCCAGTACTGTGGAAGCCGGAGAGGAAAATTTAACGTAAAATGCAATCTAAAAAGTGCATACGCGTTTGATGTCTATTAATTACAACGTGCGTTTTTCTTTTATCCACTTTCCATTTGCCTCTATTGCGTCAGTGACAACCCAAAACGCTGCTGACGAACCGGTGCCGAAGTCAATGGAGCAATAGATAGTAAAAGGCTATGAATAAAAATAAATAATTGCCGCATCGGAACAGGCACATAGATTATACGAGAGACAGGCCAGCCCGCTTGGGCGAGTCGATTTTTCAATCGGGTATTTTTTCGTTTGATTCCCTCCTTAATCAAAGCCGTTCGGTCTCGGTCTTCTGTTCACGTTCTCCATTCCACTCGCACTTTCCTACTTGGAGCCAAATTGCTACGTGCGGAGTGGGTCGTATTGTTTCGCCGGTACACGCGAAGGCGGACTGGGACGAAACAGTCCACCATAAACCAGCGGGCTTATGACTTTATCGAGCATACGACATGCATAACTTTTTTTGTTTTGTGTTGCTCATTTTTTTTCTTCCTGTATCGTTCGGCTGCCCCGGAACTGGAATACCGATACCGGGCGGCAGAACGCGGAAAATACACACCGACAAACTGCGGCAGTTTCAAACGAGCAAATGCCACCACATCCCCCCCCCCCCCCCCCCTCCCTCGGGCACCCTGGCCGGCATCGAAAGTGAATGTAAAAATATTCGACGCGATAGCGGTTCGGGCAAGCTCTCGATCAGCAGACGGCCATGCGTGCAAACAAATGGGTCCATCAAATAAATTTCAGATTTATTGCAGTAAATCAGGACCATAACTCATCGCGGACGTGAAGTGTACTAAACTCTAACATTTATTTATTCACTGCCTTCACTCGATGTTGCTGCCGCTTCCTCACTCTCTCGACCGACCGTTTTCTTTCCTTCCCATTCTCGGGTTTTGGGTCCAGTGCTATAGGGCCACCATTTTGATAATCTGCAGATCGTTTTAACATTCAAACATTTATTCATTACAGCACATGAAATACTTTAATTTTATCCACTAGCTAGTTTTTGACATGCCAATTAAAGTCTATTTTGAAATTCTTTTACGCTTTATTAAAATTATGCCTACAATGTTATCAAGTATTCATTTAAAGTTTAACCATTGATATTGTATTTTATTTTATTTTTTTATTTGGTAAAAATTCATTTTGTCGTCTGTCTCAACCGTTACAGTTGCGATGCAAAACTAATGAAGGAAATTTGCGAACGCTTAGAATTGCTAAGATGGACTTATTAAAATATTTATTCAGGTTCAGGTTGACCCATTCTCGCGTAGCCATGACGAAACACTGAACGTTTGATTTTCTTTTTCTAAACCGAACCTAATCTGGTTAATTTCCCACCAACAGTTTCTGTGACATATAATTTCTTCCACATTTCCATGATTTTTGTTTTTAATAATCTGATTGGTCGTTACGACATCCAGTTGACGTTAACACGGTTGATATGTTGGCTAGATACGAAAGGATCTCGCTTTCCGCCCACGAGCTTGCTAAAAATAATCACGCTTATCTGGAATTTGTGCAACGCATAATGCAGATCACCGGTAAGCTTCATCACGCCGCACGTCAGCAGGGCGACGGTGCTTCCCGGCGCTTTTAATACATTTTCCACATCACTGATAGGGGTTTCGGTTGGCGCGAGACCCGGTGCAGCGCTCGTCCCGATTGCACAAACAGTAATTCCGGTGCGGGAACAAAGCGCACCTTCCGGGTGGCTCCGGGTGGCTCCGGGTGGCTCCGGGTGGCTCCGGGTGGCTCCGGGTGGCTCCGGACGAGATGGAACGGGCGATAAGCGCTCACGTCGCAATGGACCACATACCACATATTGACACAGTCGTCGCCAGGGCCGGCACGGATGCGGTTTTCCAAGCCAGAGCAAGCGGAGCGGCAGGGGCACGACAGGCGAAATAAGCTGCCGACGCTTTCAGCATCAGCCGAACCGACCGAACGCCAGTTTTCCCCCTCGGGGGGGGCACTAGGCGTCGTGTTTCCCGTAATGAGACGACGATAAGACGATGTGTACAAACAGCGCGGTTTGCTCGCTGGGAGAGTGGAAATTAGCCGGAAACGGAGCGGCACAAGGATGCTGAAAAGGAGTCACCAACCTGGACCAGACGGGTTTTCCTGCGTGATCCATTGCGGTCCACGTGTTCACATGTGTACTCCCCGACGCTCGGCCGGTCCTTTGTAACGATGCTCGCCAAAGCACTCGATGAAAGTGATGCAACATTTACCTTTTAATTCAAGCATAATGGCCCGACCGGTACGTGCACAATGTGATGTGCGCTCTCGATGGAAAGGTGGACGCTTTTCGTTTCATTTTTAATACCGCTTTTGAGCCGGTTTGTGAAGCGCGGGCCAAATAGAGGCATAAAAATGGCTCATGTTATCAAACATAATTCCGTATGTTTTGAACTGGCAGCTGTTGATTTTACGTTTCCATTCCTTTTCATCGCTGTTGTTCATTTATTGTTTTTTCCGCAGACGCGCATTCAAGTTCTTTTCAATAAAAACAAAGCGAACCAACGTGCTACAGCTCTCAGTCAACAGACATTTCAATTAATATTGATAAAAAGGCACCTGGATTGCATCTTTCGACAGACCGAGTGCTCTTATGCGAAGTCGAAGTTTGAGAGCATTTGCAGAAGGACGCCAAGCATGAGAAGCTTCTGAAACCGTTTACTCCAAAAGTGGGACACCATCGTTTACCTTAAACCAGGTGAAATTTGGCTACCATTAAGCCTCTCTCGACAAGAGATTAAGTAAATGCGAGCTGCTGCGAAACTAACTGCAGCTTGCGATTCTAATTCCACGATCGGCCTAATGGAAGTTGGATTCTCCCTCTGCCCGGGGAACGCGGCTATAAAATGGGCCGAGCATGCCTACACCCAACGTCCTCCTTTTTAACAATGCCTGGTGCTTGGACGAGGCGAGCAGCATCTCACTAAATCATTGCCCGGTGCGTTAACCAACGTCAAGCGGAGTCCGGAACCGGATCCCAGCTGCCAACCGGCAAGCAAAACGACACCCCAGCGAATGCACACGGGCGTGCCCCGTTTCCCATGTTTACACTTAATCCCGACCGGGCAGGATGGCCACTTGCCTTGTCCCATGCACGGTGGTTTGCGAAGGACACAGCGCGTCCGTTATCGGTACCAGGAAAAAGTCACTCAGGAGAAAAAAGGGCAAAACCAATGAAAGGACAACCTGGACTTCGCGCAACACGATGCTTCCGTTGCAGCGGAACGGGGCAGGAATCGGAAGTGCGGAGAGTTTTCCGTGGGAATCCTGTCGGTGGAACGATGATGCTAAATATAATCCGTCATCTGAATGCTCCGGTGCTGCATGCTCGGCCGGCATTACACCATCGTGCCACCTGCAACAACCTGAACCGTGCGTGGGGAGGAGAGATGGGGAGAAAAGAAAAACTCATGCTCACATTGCAACCTGACGCGTCTCCAAGGCAGCATTGCTCTGCCTTCCGGGGATTTTCGAGCGTTGGCGTGGATAAAACGAAACTCCATTTACGTCCATCGTATGTCAACTCATCATTTCCTACTTAATTTTAATAACAAAGAAAAATATGATTCCGTCGATGCATCGTTGCCAAGCAAACGCATTTCTTTTGGTACGCTTTCAAACGGTTGCACGTGCAATCGTTTTTACACAAAACAGGGTATGCAAGGAGAAACCGTTTAGGGAAACGGGAGCAAGGATTCAACTAATCTCTGCAACAAAAAACACCCGCGATGGCACAAATGCATATTTTTCTAAAATAGACAAGCTTAGCATTAATTTATCTAAAATAGACAAGACAGTGAATCCCACTGTGGTCAAATATAGATCACATCTATAAATGGGCTGCATGGAAATGTAAAGGCGTACGATGAAAAATAACTTACTCAAAGCCAGTAAATATCAGACCGAGCAGATAAACCTTTTCTTAGACAGCTGATACCAACGACTAAAATAAAATATTGTACAGTTCTCGAAAGGCTTACTTGACGGCTCCATTATTAATTTGTAGAGGTAGGTTAAATAAAACATACCTTTTGTATTCAAGAACGAAAGAGAATGATCCACCACCATTATCCATTAACAAGGTTTGAAACGCCTCCAACTAAATTTTAAGGAATACAAACAAAAATAGTTTGGAAATGGACACGAAAACAAAACAAAAATCTCAAATGGCATGTTAGTGTCATCCTACATACGATTATGAACACAAATTTAATGAACTTTGTGTCAAATCATGTCATGTTTACAGCAAAAACATTTGATAAACAATAAATTCAATTTCAATGACTGGATATGAATAAGATATGAACGTGTGCAGGAAAACAATCTCTGGCGCAAACTATTGAAAATCACTCTAAATTTATTCAAATTTGATCACATTTTAAAATTCCATTAAAAAATCAATTCATTGCAGGTTCATCACCCTGCTTACAACCGACCAGGGGTTAACCAGGCCATCACGGGCCAGCCTGATAATTGAGGCACATGTTTACATCGACAAGCCTCCATTCCATTCTGCCAGCGTGGAATGAGTGGAAACTCCCCCTCTGAAAACCAGCCATACTCCCTAAATGCTCCGGACGGTTCTTGCATGCACGACATGGATATAACGAGCCGCGTCAGCGAGGGCATCATCAACGGCAGCGATTCGCCGGCATATTGAAAGCTTTCCATCAATTTTCCACCATTACGAGCCTCACTGGTTCCTGTCACGAAATATCGAAATTACTTTCCCCCACGCTCCGTTTCACGCTCGCGTGGCATCGCGATCGATGCTGCACATTTTCCCGGCTCCGGGAAATTCTCGCCCGCCTACTGTGATTGCTGCCTATGCCGAACCGAGGACCTGTTAGGGAATGCTAAACGAGCAGTGTTGGGAGAAGAAAACTCTACGAGGAAAACAACTGAAACACGTAACACGATGTTGCTGCTCCCGATGCGACAATAGATTGTGTGTGCATCTTTCTTTCAACCTTTTCGATTCATTCGGGGGAACGTTTTATTACACGGTTATTTTTTCGAGCGTTCAAGAGGCAGATTAGTTTTAGAGCTGTTTGGACCTTTTTCACACCCACAAACAAAGTGTTCTTTCCGTTCTTCACTTTAATTGTTTGTGATTAATATGCACTACGGCACAAAATGTTGATGAATTAGAAAAAACACACTCTTGGTTGTTTTGTTTTTGAGAATCTCACATTTTTTGTCACAAATTAAATTAAGCGATTTATTTATGAAGTGTTTCACGTAGACACGGATTTTGACGGAAAAGACGAGTAGAGCAGGAGATGAAAGGTCCATTTAATATTCGTCAACTTTGGATGCATCTGCACCAAGAACCATGCGCCTCCATTGAACCTCTTTATGAGATTCTTTTTAATGAAGAATACTTCACTTAACTCCAAGCCATTCCACCGACAGCGCATGGTAATTGACGGCTTCATTCGTCATCTTCCAGCTTGGTGAGCCTTCCTTTTCGTTCGCGCAAAATCTTGCAATTCATCTCGCCACATGCAACACGAGGCGCACTGTACCTTCTGTCAGTTTCCCACCGATTCCAAGTACGGGCATAACTTGCATCCACGACACGCTTTTCTAGTTTTCCCTTGCCCGCCCGCACTACCATGGCAGAATCCTGGGATAAGATTCCAACTATTGCTGGAAGGAGCTCGCATTGACGATGACGTTTCCGAATGCCGACGATGAAGGAGCTGATGGCGATGATGATGGTGACGAGCCCGAGCAGAGGTTCCCACATGCTCAACCCAATATGATAAGATTCGGACGGCAAACGCTGCGGAGCATCCTAGAGGGCGCTGTCATCGCTCGTTCGGTCGCAGATGCACAATGAAGCTGACGTCACCGTTGATGCCATTGTCACTGGCAGTTTTTCGCATTGCATGAATTATAGACGCCATGCACCACGTGTCCACCCGTTCCCAAGCAGGCGCAATTGCCCATTGTTGTACGGCACTGGGTTGCGGGAGCTCACCCGAGATCGTCGCTTCCGTGGCGAGGATGTCGCCTGCCAGGAAAACCCTGACGCATCCGCTCTCCCATCCTCTCCCGCTGCTCGACGTCCTGAAGGATTGTTTATTCGCTCGACAAAAGAAAACGGCAGTCCGCCATTGTGAGCAGGTGTAGGGATGTGGGCGTCCAGGCCGGTTATTCATCTCGCTCGCACGGCAGCCGCCATCTCATCCGTGGTACTGATTAAATAGTGCACATGTGAAAAATCGCTACAAAGCACTCCGTTCACCTCTCGAGCCGAACGTGTACCGGTTTTCCCGTGTGCGCCTTCACACGGTGCGGTGTCAGGCCAGGCGGCGCGTGCGAGCCGCACTACTTAGGACATAATGTTGGGTTTTGTGATAAGCACCAGAAGCGAGCAAATTTCCTGTCATCTTGCGTTTGTTGCCAGCGCCGCCCGGGGAATGCTCGTAATGATTTATCTTTTCCATCCGCTGCGTTTCTAGTGCCCTCTCCGGCCTTTTTTGTAGAACAGCAGCGTCTCTTTATTGTCCCATCCTTAGCGAGACGACACTGTTGTGTTGATGCAAGTGTTTCGCACAAATACGAAACATCCTTCAGCTTACTCTTCCACTTTAATACTATTAACTCCGTACATCAAAGAAACGTTCCGTTCAGCTTAAACTAACTCGAGCGTACTCGTTTCACATTTTATGCAGGCATCAAAGACAGTTTGGCTAGGATTATCGTATTACTTTTTTTTCCTTTGCAAAATGTACAGCTTAACTGTTATAATGTGGTTCATCTAGCATATTTCATTGTCTCCGTCGTTTCAAGTTTTAATTAATTTGAAGTATTTTTTTCTACCAGTTAACTCTTTTTTACAGGATGCATGTGGATTTCATGTCTTAAAGCTACCCATTTGCTGTAGCAAATTCCGTCCATTGATGTAACGCAACTCCTCCTGGTTTAGCAGATATTGTGTCTTTGTAAAAAAATGTTTTTTATAAAGCTTGACAGTAATCTCGTTTGTGGAAAACTAATTAACTGCACGAGCCAAGTGTGTTTTCGAATTGAAGAAACAGATTTATATGCAATACGAACAAAAGACGAATCTGATTTATTTGATTATTTAAAAAGAAAACCCTAGAGCCTAACATGTGCTTCCATCGCGGGCTTGTCGCACAATATAAATTCGTTCTAATCAGCGATTGAAGCGTTTGTCGAGGCAATCAGTAATGCGTGCGATAACGATCGAGTGACGTTGATAAATAAAGTCATTAATTTCCACTTAGTATTGATTTATAATTACAATATCAACCGCGCTATCTCCGAACATTATCAGTCGCCTTCGTTCGGCGCTGTTAATTTGTTAAATCAGAAAACGACCATCAATCGCCTTCGCGGGAGCTTTGAGGCGGGGGTTCCTGGTAGGCAATGAGTGTTGTGCGTGTGTGTGTGAAGGGGTGTGGTACAACGAATTAATTTGGCGCACCCCACTCGCCGACATCGGCCTTATTTGGAGTCCATGGCGCTTCTTTGCGGGCATCGAGGCAATTCCCTACGGTCGCCTGCCCGTACTCATTTCTCATGCTCGACATCTTATGGACAACATAAATCACATCATGCAGCGCTGACAGCGCATCTTTCCCATGCCCCCTCCCCCCCCCCCCCCCCCCCTCCCCGGCATGGCTAGAGATTGGGCGCAAAACAAAGGTCTCACGAAGCGCCCACTTTTACATCATTAAAACAGTCAGTTGTCTAAGAGTTGGCACCGGCTCTTAGACGTGGTGCAACGGCAAAATGGCGGAGCGGGGGTCACACCAAAAAAAAAGGGAAAAAGGTCCACCCTTGTTTGGCGCTTACTGTATGAAGATTTTCGTTCAGCATCCATCGGATCAAACGCATGCGAAAGAAAGCCAAGTAACAAGACTGATTTGATCAGCTCTGCTCATACGTGACACACTCGACACCGGTGAAACAACGCCCCAACTGAGCTGACCGATGGCTCGAGGCACGACAGTCTCAAGCAGTGGCTCGACTACCCGCCCGACAATCCGGTGGCTAATGACTGGAAGAGAGAAGATAACTTCGCTACGGCGCACAGAAGTCATTTGTTGATTGCATTTCGAGGGTTCCGTTCCGCCGCCCAGCCCAGAACCGATCGGAAGCCATCCATCTGCGGCAACGAATCGCTCCCCCGTCTCCCATCCGTGTCACTGCCCATGTCCTTCGTTCCAGTACAAGCTGGCTTCCCTTCGCTCGCAACTAGCGAGCAGCTAAACGGAACTTATCTTTTACACTTTCCCTCCACCAGCGCCGGAAAACGTCGCCCATACGCTCCGCTCCAATAAGGACCACCGTTTTGGGAAGGGAGGAAATTAAACCGGTCATGCTTCGGTAGTTTAGATAACGATAATAGCTGGTGACTAAAATCTTTCTTCATCTATCCTTTCCGGCGCTCGGGGAAGGGATGCGCGGAACGAGCGGTAGTGATGTGGCGGGGAAAGTGGAGATTCAGTCAAGGGTGATTAGTAGCGAACCGACCAAGATGCTGCTTCTCGAGATCGCCTTGGACGGTGTTTGTTCCGCCCGGAGAATAAATCCCCGAGGAAACGAGCCCCGGCTGCCTGGAGCTGGTTACGTCCATACTCGAGTAAGACGTTTTGGGTTGACGATGCGACACCGGCACCATCGCTCTATCCTACTTTTCGGGTGGGGGAGGGTTGGAAGGTGCCATGTAATGAGATTTGTAGTTGGCTCCCTTATCCGATGCATTCGGAAAAGTTTCGCCAGCATCCGGTAAACTTATGGCTCCAGTCAAAATTAGTTTATCTATCAATTTGGGAGTCGGTGTGGAAGAAGCTGTGCCTCTGAAAACTATCCTTTTTATGCGTCCTATCTGTTCATGTATCCTATTACTACAATTATTCACAAGCCGTACCACTTAATCCATTTGAAGAAAAAAAAAACACTTAATGCGCATTTAGGCACACAATTTCAAAATGAAAATAGAGTCACACATTTTCCCTGCTCTTCCCTTGCGTTTCGATAGCAGCCAAATTCTCTAAAATCCTATGTTTATAAACTCTTTAAGAGCTTTTCTTTCCCCGGGACCTCGAATCGCCTCGATTTTTTTTTTTTTTTTTTTTTTGTAGTCTAAAACCAATTTCTCTTTGCCGAATATCAAGAGGCTGTTTAATCAAGCCCCCGCTCAGTATCCTCAACGCAATGGCTTTATTAGCAGGCTGGCTGCGTCGAGGAAAAGAAAATGAAAACTCTTATCAGTACATGAAAGCAATTCATCGCTCGGTTGATGCCGAACCTTTCTCTCCGTGAGGTGAACTAAACAATGCAGGCAGGAAACGGTCCATATTTTCTCATTCAATTTCTTATTCCTTTTTTGGCACTTAATTCGGAGAAAATTAACTTTGTTTTTCTCCTTTGCGCACTTTGTTTCAACTGTTTTCGTATGGTTCTTTTCTTTTTTTTTTTTGGTTTGTTGCTCTTTCGCTTCCCTCATCTGTTTTGCGGCGCCGGGAACCATTCGAATCGCAGCGCGCGAAGGCGCCAAATTAGGAAGAGGAGATTTTAATGAGGCTGAAAATTAAGAAACGAGATCAGACAATTTTCAGCAATATCAACATACCACCGCGTCGCACGCATGCTTCCTGTCCTGCGCTTTGCTGCCGCGGTGGACAACTTGAAGCATCCGGTGGCTTGAAATTGCTTCGTTAGTTGGCCGTATTTTCTGCGTTTTTATTCCGACCCATCGTGCCCACGTTATTCATTAACTTCTGCCGCCGGTGGAGTCAGTTGGCCGATTGTCAACCGGCAGCAGGCACTTTTGGCGGGACAAAAACAAAAAAAGAAGCACCGCATACAATTTCCGCACAAGTTTCAGACACGGCGGCGTACTTTGAAGCTGACCGAAGCGGCGGGGAAAAAAAATGGCCAAAGCACCGGAACATCGCCGCGTGCATTAAAATGAAGTAATTTATTGCGGAACGTGGAATAAATGTAATTTTTTTAATTAAGACTTTTATGACTCGACAAAGCACTGACTATCCAACCGAGTGTCCCGAGGACACGGAATGCACCTTTGCCAGGCCGAAGGGAAAGGTGGGTGGGAAAGGAAACGCATTGGAGATACCACCGGAACCCCGGGGATACTCAAAATGCGCTTTTTCCCATGCCGACGAACGTGAAACAACCTACAGCAGCTCGGGATGGGACCGCGGATGTCGCAGGTCCTATTATAAAGGCACCGACCAGGCTTGCCAGCGCTATTTCATGTTCCTTAGATCGGCCGGAAGTTCGGCCAGACCGGAGGAGACGACTCTCGTGAAATGAAAAATAAAACACGCTAGCCAACGGGGTCCGACGGAAGGGTTGCAAGATGGCTGCTAGGTGAGTGGAAATGCCACAACTGCAACTAACATCTTGCGCCAGCAGAGCCCTAAGAGCTTTCACGCGTACCAGGTTGAGTAAGAATTATTAAAAAGTGTTTCATTGTAGTGCCGTCCTGGCATGAAGCAGCACTATCTCATTCGTGCCCACTTGTCCTCCAGCCCCATGGTGTTGCTCTTGCTGGGAAGGTTTGATAGGGGGGAAAAAGCGATCCCCAACCACCTAGACAACGAAGTGCCGAGCGTGTTCGCGGTTTCTCACCAAAAACCGTGCCCTTGTTGAGTTCCTTCCTTCTACGGGCTTTTTGTGTGTGTGTATGGTGTTCAAGCAAGAATGCATTTCAGCACCACCATCCTGTTCGTTCAAGCTTCCCGCCAATCCCTTCCGACTCATCGCCACTCGCCAGCAGAGTCCTCCTTCCCACAAAGCAACAAAGTAAGAAAGGAGCTGCAAAGAAGTGCCTGGCGCTGCGGCAAAAGAAGGGCAAGGAAGCAAACCAGCACTACATTTTTTTTTTTTGAACATAGCAGAAGACGTTATGAACCCTCCCCCGGTTCGCCCCGTGAGGTGTTAAATTGTGAATGCTTTTAAGAACTCGTGAGGTATGTAGTGTTGGCAGAGATCGACCGTACCGCCGCTCGGACGCATTTTTCCATGGATGAAGAATGGAGAAGTTAATTCAGTTGCATTGTTTTACGCTTCTTTTTCCTCGCTACAATGTTACTGACATATTTTCAGTTTTTGCAATCTGAACCACCTTATTTAAATGATGAATATTAAATTATTGATATTGAATTATTGATGATATTGAGTTGGCTACGTTTCAAAACGTTTTCTACCGCGTACCAAAGTAAAACAAAATGGCAGAAGTCTTCAAAATACGGCCGTAACGTGAATTCGACCTATATTTCTCACCAATTTTGTTGCCCTTCTAAACCTCACGTTGCCCTTTTCTCAATATAATGCCCGCTGTTAACTATCAACCATCGTGGATCTACCAGAGTTGTAATGATTTCGTTCCATACCGCGGAAGGAGGCCTGTTGTTCGCAACCATTTTCAGGAAAAGCAGATATTTTTTCCCAAATAACGTCTTTAATGTGTCGAACGAAAGGGTAGTTTAACCCTCAAGACATCAGTTTGCTTGGGTTCATTCAGTGCAACTCATTACACTGTAAGAATCACCTTCATCTTACCGTAGCAAACCGTTTCATTTACGATTTCTGTCTTCAGTTTCATACACAGTTTCTGTTGCCTAACATAGACTTGGAACATCGTTCCTGCTTCGAACACTATCACTACGACATCTAACACTTTGCGTTGTTATGGCGCTTGTCATTCCGGACACTTCTGAGGAATCGTTCAATCCACATTCCTCGCATGCACCCTACATGTCAACACGTACATTCCACACTACGATCGTAAAGAGCTGAAATTTATGGACCTAGATCATGATTACTGCTTTTGTTAAGCCTCCAAACAATCGAGGCTCTGCATCAACGTTTCTCGGATAGGTCACGGAGCCGTAAGTGCCTCGAATATCTTCCAGTTCTTGCGACAAACTTAATGTTTCGGTCGAGCGCAACTTTCCACAACATGTCAACAGACTTTTATTTATTGCGAAGGTCACAATCGGTTCGAATAAATATTTACACATAATACGGTGCGATTGGTGCGTCCGCGTGCTTCGGGGTGGTACAGGAACGTGGGCCGTCGGCCTTTATCTGGCAAGATTTTTGAACGATTTCCTTTACGACCTCCCCACTCAAAGGAACGTTGTCCTTCGTCAGCGTAGTTTACGTCGTTTCGGGTGCGCGACCTCACTGTGTCAAACGTTTCCCTTAACCTGGCGATGGTTTTTGCACGATCGTGAAATTGGGTTTGCCTTTTTTCCTGGCGTCTCAAAATTCCATCCTGCTCTCTGAACAAAACAGCAAACCAACGAAAAAAAAACCAACAAACAAAAATGCCAATTTTCCGGTAAGACCGCTTTAACGGCTACGAAGCGCTCCTCCGTCGGATTCCGAAATAACGGCTAAGCTCGGCCATGTGCAACAAATCCACAGCTGCGCTTGACCGGATTTCGATCGGATTCGGCGTATAATCTGCAATTTATGGCTAACTTGGCCTAGCCGGTGGCCTGCAATGGTTGCGAAAGCAGCCCACGAACGCGCATTCCCCGGCATTCCGGGCCGTGGGGCCACGAAACACGCGAGCAATGGCCATTTTAAAGATCTCGCCATCTCCGAACAACTACGGTTTTCTGACAACAGAAGTGGAGTGCACGGAACAGGTGGAGGAGGTTGGTCAAGCGAACATTATTAATCACCCGAAGTCCGTGCCGGCCAAATGAAAGCGTAGCGCCATCCGACGACAGGAGAAGTAAACTAGCGATATTTGTCCGTGGAAAAGCAAATCGCCTGCAGAGCCAAGAGCTAAAGGACCAAACAACCGATATTCATGTTCGAAGGGCGAGATTGAGAAATAGAACGAACAAATTTATGCGATAACGAATCTAGAGATTAAACAGCAGCATCATTTGACAGGATAGAAATAAGTTGGACCATATTGCAAGAATGCTCCTGTCGATCAACTTTTGCCTACGGTTCGGAACCGACCATGTTTCGGGGAAGACTAAACCGATCCGGGTAATGAAACGGAACAGGTGGAAAAACGCTCGACATCAGTTCTGCGACGCTGGGAGGAGTTTCCCGCCTCCCCACGCAGCTGCGCGTCCTTTATTGGATTCGTGCCGAAAAGCGGACGGAAGAAGCGCTCGCATTGCAAGGCACTCCCTGTGCGACATCATCATTCGTAGCGAAACATTTTCAAGTGGATGGGACGCGCTCACCCAGCCGCGTTCACCAACTCCATTTCGGAAGGCTCTGCAAGTTCTTTGCGGTCGCCGTTTTTTTGGTCCTTTTCCTTGTCTCCCTCTTTGTTCGTATGAGTGAGGCTGCAGCCGGCTCCTACCGCACACGCCAGCGCTCGAAAAGAGTTAGTTGAAATGACTATTTATGGCACACTCGAGCCAAATCTAATGCCATTTATCTGCACGCTCCACCAAGCAATATGTCAAAAATCATGAACCCAGCGCGGCCCCACGGAGCAGGGCGGAACGTAACGACTCCTGTTCCGGTGCTGCAACCGAAAACTTGCCAAGTGATGAAAGATGATAATCATCATTTTTCTGCGCGCCTTCCTTCCGCGGTTCGCCTCGGCCGCGCCCCAGTCCGTCGTTTTTGTCGTCTTTTCCGGGCTGACATACGGGCCATAAAATATGATCCGTTTGTTTTGCGAACACTGTCTGTGTGTGCGAGGGTATGTGCAATTTTGGGTATATTTCTTCACGCCGCCCATCGTGTTGAACACACAACGGTTCCTTTCGGGCTTTCCACTGGAGGGTAAGGGAGTCTGAAAGGCCTCCCGGGGAACACGCAAAGCCCGCGCCATACAGAATCGCCCCCGCAAAGCCGCTCCTTCCGTTCGCGTCACGGGGTCCGAAAGTGATGAAGTGTTCTCGGTAGGAAAACTTTCTTCTCGCCATCCATTTCGGCGGAAGTTTATCGCTCTGAAGGCACTCATCATCCACTTGGGAATGGTTTGGCGCGTTCGGTGCGTACCGGCGGAAGATTCGACCGTTTCGCATGCAATAATGTGCGGAAAAGCCCGCTCAAGCGAATGTGTTCGCCATTGGCAGCCGGCTGGCGGGTTTTGTGGAAACGGCTGGATGAATTAGCCATTAAAATGATGATATTGTTTCATAATCGAAGCAAATACATTAGAAGAATATAAAGCGCCCGAACACAATTACCGCTAATCACTTCGATTTTTCAAGGTGTTCCTTAGGTCCGATTGTTTTTCGTACCAGTTTTCCAGTGAACCTTTTTTCGTCCTCCATTACGCCAGCAAGTTGCACACAAAGCAGATGCATAAATCCAAGAATAAAGTCTTTATTGTACGGGAATTACAGAGAAGACAAAGACCTGGCAGTTGTTTTGCTAAATTTCTTTCATAGAACCCCTTTATTCGGCACAGCTACACACACTTCACCCAAGCAAAGTGGAATGGAAACGCCCATCAACCTACTTTTCCTTAAGCCTTCGTCACATCGAAGAAAAGTATTTCCTCTCATCCATATGCATTTATAGATTAAATTTGATTTTTAAAGATATTTGTGATTTTCCTTTGGTTGGGCGTTTCTACGCTGGACATAAGGAGCCTTAAGAGAAGAAATAAAATCCCTCCGAGCGGTTTAGACTCATTAAAGTAATTTTAACTTCAGAGCAGGACACACATCCTAAGAACGTCGTTCAAATGATTACAGAAGCCAATCATTCAAATATCGCCTTCATCACCAAAAAAACTCCATTCTCCCTTGCAAAACCTAGGAAAGCTGGGATACATTAAAAAGGAAAAAAAGGCTCATGCTCCCGGACAAAACTGTTAATTTTATCGAAATCCACCGCACGATTAACACAGCATCCAGATGAAAGCGACCATTCTCGCCGGCTTAGTTACAGGGTAGGTTTTCCGCTTCATCCCGAATTCTATATTCCAGTTCTCCATTCCCTGCCAATGGTCAAAATGGCGCCATCGCACACAGACACACACACCTCGGCAGCACACACGCCGAAGCAAGCGTGATAAAACCTCCAGCAATCCGCACCGCCTGCCATTCTTCAGCTTGTGCGAATGGCCCGGTTTCCGGTTAAGGAAGTTTTCCCAACGATTTCCCAGCACGGAAAGCGCATCGATGTGAGTGTAAGTGCACCCATTCGAGGCGAGCCGGTCCGAGTGCATCGGCGATGATAAGCGCTTCGGAAACGCCGACGTTCACGGCATTTGCGCTTGCTGCAAATCGAACACGCCGAGCGGGAGATTATGTTTCACGAGCGATTCCAGCAAATCGCACCCGTGATCAAAGCCAAACGAGGGAAAAGGCTACCACAAACAGGCGAACCTCGGCAAACGCGTGGTGCGTTTCGGTAATGTTGGCTTCTCTCGAAACCAGCTGCCACTGCCGGTGAAGAGTAAATATAAGGGGACGGCACTAAAAAGTGCCACCCCTCCATCCCGTTGTCCCGTTCGCTGTCTTATCGCACCGTGGCCAGAACGCGGATCCGGAGGTTAAGCTTTAAATTGAACGCCTTCGCCGTCGTGTTTTCCCACCATCCGAGCGACGCATGTCGCCCAAACGAACGAAAAACGGTGCCTGCACTGGTGCTTGTGTGTTCTTTGTGTGTGGCGCATGCCGAAAATCATGCAAAAGTAATCGACCAGCAACCGCGCACGGTCGGCCCCTGACGGACGGACAACTCATCGCCATATTCATTTTTCATGAACCGATCGTAGTTCATATTTACGAGCCCGCGCTCGGTCGATCGTTTCGGAAGCGTACCACAATTTCGGTGCCCTTTCGGTCCGGGTCAGGACCTTTTCTTCTTTCATTCCTCCTTGGCCATTTTGCGTTCGACCGAGGCTGCAATGCCATTCCCACCGTCTGCGCACCAGTCTTGGCCGTGGAGCGAGACGAACCCTTCCGACAACCGGTCTCCGATTCGCGCACAGTTCGACCGTTGCTCAGGGGCAAATTGATATTGAATTACTTGGTAATTTTATCATCTTCAAAGCAACGTGTATTTTCCGATTTCACCAGCGTAAACAAAGGCTCCAGCGGCTGCCACCGAATGCGCTTCGTAAAGTCAATTGCAGACCGGACCCCCGGAGCCCGGAGGCTACCTTCCCTTTTAATCCCACATTGTTATTGGCCGCCTTCCGCCCGGCTTTTGTTTGCATTCGACCGCCCTTTTGCATCTGCATTTGCACTTTTGATTGCCTTCGAGCAGCGGGGCTGCGGGAAAAAAAACATTGTGCACAACTTTCCCGACACATTTACATAAAATGAAGTGGCCCCCCATTCGGACGGGAAGTGGGACGAAAGGGGGCTTGTCACATCGGTCCGTTGGTCCGTGATCAATCGATGGTGGAGGGGGGAGGGGGAGAGGGGGGACCGGGTGTACCCGGAGGAATGAGACCGCACATTTGCATATCAGCTCCGAGCCGGAAAGAAAGTCGTTCCAGTCGTTTAAGCAGCAAGAACCGAAAAAAAAACCAACCTTTCCGCTTTTCTTTCGCTCCTCAACCGAACGGTGGAAAGTAATCTTGGTTAAAGTGCATTTTCAATTCATCCCGAGCGGGATCGGTAAAGATAAGTGGTGAGTCCTTTTCTTGGCCACTCGCCGCTCGGCGATGTCGGGGAAATTCTCGCCGTTCGATTTTCCCCCTGCTGAAGAAGCACGACGCTGCACTTCTGGGTGTTTTTTTTTTGTGTTGTTTGCCTCCCTGCGGAAAACACCGTGAACAATTCATCAAGCTGAAAGAATTACCTTTCTCTTGAAATGTAAATTAGTGTAAAGTTTGTCGTTCGCTTCCGCAATGTGTTTCCGCTCGTCCGAACAAGCGAACAATCATGGTCAATGTTCTAACGACTTTCCGGTGATTGATTTATTTCGGAGGGAAATATTGTTTGACGGTAGCGAATGCCACTTTTACAGCCCTTTGGCAGTGTTTTCCACAACTCTTTGCATTCGTTACGTGCGGTTTGCATCCGTTTGGACCACGATGGCATTTGTATAACGTAATTCAAAATTGAAAGGTGATGTTTCATTTGGTACGATAACCGTAAGCCAATTGTATTCAACTCGTATCACATCGTTGAACACATATTTTTATACATTATCTTAAAAAGGTAGATTGTGAGCTTCTTAGCAACGCGTTTCTACTTGTGAAACTACTTCATTGACTTCCACCTTCATCCTCTCGATTCTATCGTCGTATCTTCGATGATAAATTCAAATTTCCAATCGCCTTTACTTTTAAAAGCATCCCAGCTCCAGCATGCCGTGCAAGACGAGAATGTTTATCCATATTTACTCTTTGATCCCACCTCCCCATGACTCCCGCAGCACACTTTTGCAAAACTTAGCGTTTGATGTTCTTAAGTCAAATCAATATTGCATCGCCAATCCCGGATCCGGGCGGCCGGGCGCGGGAAGTCGTGAGGGCAAATATTTACTCTCAATAAATCCTTTCATGACTTTTATAAGGTACTATTTACCTTTTCCCTCGATCGGAAAATCCATGAATGGTATTTCGTTGCAACACCAGCCTCCCCCCCCCCTCGCCCCTTGGCAGCAGTGCTTCCGTCCAAAAAGTGTTTTTCGATTCGTACCGAGCTGCAATTTGTACGAATGCGCTCGAAGCAGGTTCTCTGCACCTTCAGACCGTGTGCGCCTGCAGGAGGACGGCACCGTCGAAGCTGCTACATTCGAGCAAAGCATTCGAGGCAGCCGGGTTTCCCTTCTCCTTTTACAATTTCACCGAACGATGCAACAGAACGAGGTGATGACGGTTTGTAAAGAAAGCTCGATCGAACAAATGCCACACTCGAATCAAATGTCAGGGAATTTCTGATCCTTGCACTTGCCATCGGAGCAAAAGATTGAAGAAAAAAAACGGGAACGTGGAGCTCAAATTCAATTTTCTTTACAAATCGTTTGAATCATCCTTCATACGAGCTATTGGGTTTTTTTTTTAACTTGACTGCAAAACTGCATTAGCTACAAAGGAATGTATTGAAGGTGAGCTGTATTTATGGTAGTTCATTGTTGCGTTAGTGAAACAGCTTTCTATGACGGTTGTGATGTCTGAGCCCCTTCCATTATAAGGGCACACCTTTCATGAATTGGGTAAGAGGATAAATAAAATCTAAACTGCATTTCTACCATTCAGACTGCTAAGAACTGAATTCGATTTTAGTAAATAGCCTATAGCTTTCTTTTTTCTTTAACAGGTTCTTTAACAGGTTCTTGAGATGTCAATCGTATAACCAGCCAAGATAATCACACATTATCCCCGCTTTAGTTGAAGTGCCCCACCTTTTGTCCGTTTCCAATTTGTCCTTCTATTTGTTTCCGTGTTGTAATCTAGCTCATCTCTATTCTAACATCTTCCGAGCACTTTTTTTTTGGTTCAAGAAAAATAAAGGTACAACCAGCTGCCATCCGGTTGGGCAAAGTGGATCCAGCTTCAGCGCGTCGAAAAGCGTGGCGAGCAAAGGTCCCCCGATCGGACTGATTCATCTTAAACATTGCTCGTCACATGCGCCATGCTGCTGCATGCAATGGATGAAGCTGAAGCTGGTTAGTACGCCGATGGCTTATGCAAACTCACACAGGTCGTCCATTGGCGATGGCGTTCTCATCGCAAAAGCATCTTGATTTTTCCCGAGCGTCTTGCTGCTCGAACATTCACCGTTCTAAGGAGCTTTAGGGTGGATGGGACTTGACGAAAAAAAAACGCAGGGTACGGTGTGTGCGTGTGTGCGACAGGGAGGATGAGGAGCATGTATACGAGACCGGGTACATGAATATGGATGGAAGCTGAGATTTCCACGGCAACCATTATTCCAAGCACACATTTTTTGACGTGAAACCTGAAAACCTTTGCCACCTCCACCGTGGCAACCTCGGAGCAAGTAAAAAAGATTCTAATCTCACGAAAAGCAATTTAAATTTCTTTACCTCGTTGACGAATCCAAAGAAGCTGGAACAACTTATCGCGATGTCGCGTCAAACAACGCCCCCCTCCCGTTTGCCGGGCCAGAAGCAAGCGGCGCGCTTTTCGGGAACATACACTCTTTTTTCGGCCGGGCCACCGCCGCCACCCCAGTCGTTGACCTCGAAGATTGGTGGCGGTTGAGGACAAGGTATTTTTCACCCCGGGAAACCTTACGTCTACTGATGGCTCTAGCCTTCATTATTCCCTTCACTCTGGCGGAGCCGCCAACACCATAAAACTGAGCATGAATATGTTTCGGTCCAATGGCGGCGCTGTCAAACGTTTGACAAAATACGAATCTGTCCATCATAAACGTCAGCCTCAAATGTATGCTAATGTGGCTTGAGCATCAGCCGGGCACATGCCGGCAACGCGTGGGACCGGGAATTTGCCACACGGCCCTGACAGATTGCAACCCGCCACGGTGGGGGCACATGTGCGCTGGAGGAAGCCGGAAGATGCTGAAGATAATGATGATGATAGGTGGCAAGGATCTGTTGTTCTTTGGGCTGAACATTGCCCGTCTGTCCCAGCTCGTCAAATAATCCAGCAGGCCCGGAATGTTTCATTCGTCACAAATCCGTACGCAAATATCCGGTCCCCTTTCGGTTGGCGCAGATGACCGGTTCGGGTTTGGGCTGGGAGGAGCACGTGGGAGACCTGATTGTGTCATACGCGCTAATGTTCTTTCCAACTCCGTTCTCCAAACGTTGCGTTCCGGAGGATTTAAACAGGACGAGTGCTTGTGGCGTGAACAAACCAAGTCATTCAAACGTATCACTCTCTCAGCTGTTCCGCAGCTCTGCGCTGCCCTAATCTGTTTCAACAAAATAAAAGGAAAGCTTTTTCGACAATATCAATCATGATTTGACTTGTTTACCCGAATCGAAAGGCACCATGTGCTTAAGGTTTGAACATGCACTTGTATGTTTTGAACATTGTTTGCAGAACAAATATCGTATCGTTACATAACAATCAATACACACATGATTCCGAGTATAAATAAGCAAAATCTGCTTCTATCGTGCTTTAAACAGGCAGTCTACAAGCCAATAAATCTGCAGTAGCAAATTTATTAAAGTAACCAAAAGAGTCCATGGGATTTAACTTGCGTATGCTAATCTTATCCTCAAATTACTCTTCCAACTTTATTCTATTCATAATTGAGTTTCTATTAACGTTTGACTAGTACTGATGCAAATATTGCTCTGTGATAAAGTAGCTCGCTTGGCTAAAAAAACGAATGTAAAATACAGTCCATCTTAAACAAAAATGGATCACAATAAACTACAATTTGGCATTGCAGTACTTTTGTGGATTGAATAAGCAGCTACATTGTATTCTTCATTACGAGTTACCTCACATGAAACGTTGCATATATGTAGTGATGCTCCTTTCCTTTCCCAGGACCCCGCTTGCTCGATGTAAAAGCGTTCCTTCATCTTCCCAACTCCCCTACACGGACGCATTCCACTTGTTGCAACACTCCTCTCGATCGCCCATTTGAGCCAAGAACGTCAAAACTTCCCCTTTTCTAAGGCACGGCATTCCTGAACCGACATCTTTGGTGTTTCGCTTGCGTCTAGTATCTCCGCTACCTCTTCCTTCGCCCCTAGCAGCGCGATACTAAAGCCGACGGATAGAAGGATGAGCCGTTGCACACTACCGTCGGGGAAACGCACACGTGCCAAGTGCTTTGAGGTACCACTTCTACCACCAGATCTATTGGAAAACGTCGAGTGGAATTTCCGGAATTCACCCAATGAATTCTTTGCCACAAAAACCCTACCGTTCGATAGTATCAGCCCGAGCCCGAAGACTGCGGGGTGCGGTAGGAGGAAAGGGGGCTCCGAAAGCCACTCAAGACAATCCCTTTTGTCGCAAAGGCACAACAGCGTGGGTGGGTGAGCGTACCCGGTGTGTCGGTGTGTGGAAAATCCTGGCGTAAGCCTTTGATAGCCGGCATTTTGTGCGTAGGTTGAACCCGGGCAGGCGCACCGGTGGAAAATCATTCGGCAAACATTTAGAGAAGGCTAAAAATCAACAATCAAATAGTCCACGCAAGCATAAGGACACAGGTCCTCTCCCCCCTCCCCGCACAACCACAGTCGAGCTAGTGGTGGGGTTGGCACGGGGCGTCACCTAGCGGGTGGAAAATTGGGCTGTTCACTTTCCTGTAAATGGATTAACATCCACAACTGGATGAAATACCCGTGAATACTAACGAGCGCACCGGGCCGTGCGGAAGTGGCAAAAGGGAGCCCGGGCCAATTTAAAGCTCCAAAAACGAAGCCCTGCCGCCCTTCTCTAGCCCGCGCCCTGTGTGTTTGCTGACTCATGGTTTCGGCATGTTTCGTTTGCATAATTCATAGGGCTACGGTTTGAGCATCGACCCTCCCCGTTACCGTTTGGGAGTTTTCTGTTGCTTCCGCTCGGCCCTTCCCTTCGCTGCAGACGAAATGTTCATCACACTTGGAAACGTGTATGCAAACTTGTTTGCTCAAAACAACTCTTGTACAGCAAGGCACCCTCGCCTCGGATGCAGCGTGCGCCATCGATCCGCCATCGCTAGTCATGTTAACAGCACGGTAAACAGTTCATTCCGAATTTCCTACATTAATCATATCGTACGGGCCATTAAAGGATGTGGTATGTCTCTGTTTTGTTTTTTTTTACTCCCTGCACGTAGCTGGCATGACGCTTATGAACTCCATTCGACATGACAAACTTCGGTCCCGTGTGTGCGCGCTATTTACATTTTCGCTGCGATGGAAGATTAATTAAAAATTCAAAATTGCTCATGAACTTGTAATTACAAACTCCCTCACCCCCCCCCCCCCCTTCCATTTCCATTAGTAATTTATTACATTCAAACAGATTGCTCCGGAAAGGCTCCAACAGCCATGTGATTAGGAAACATATAATCCAGGGCTTTGGTGTGTCACTTTGTAAAGGGCCGATTTATAGCGGTCGTAATGTAAAACACAGTTTCCTTTTTCAGAATTCAAATAAAATGTTGGTGAAAATAATTTCCGCTGATTCCTTTTTTTTTATTTTGATGCAGGAATACTCGGCTCAGCAACAGTAGAACCATAAGGCAAACAGCGGAACGGGAAACCCCATTCACTGCATCGTTACACTTGATTACAAAAATCCAAAACGAAAGTTTTTTATCGTTCATCATGTATTCACTTTGGCGTAACGATTTGCTCTCTATCCGCAGCATATTCCCACATAGAGTTGAATACGCTAGGACTCTTCATTGAACACAAGCGCATTGAAATAATGCACTTACTGGCGCACTTCAAATCATGGACTGCCAAATGCACAAATAATTATGTAGCTCCTGGCGCTCCCCGCGGCCTTATTGTTAGCAATCGTTAAAACCATCAAACCAGGCGGAAACGGTTGGCCACATTCCGGCTGCTAATTGCCGTACGGTTTCCGTCGACGGCCACAGCGACACCGACAGGAACTTCGCTATCATCGTCGGTGCACCGAGGGCATCATACGATGCCTACGCGATTATGCACCGCTAAATGCGTCGGTCTAATTGACAGAATCGGTTCGGAAAATGTCAAACCAGCGTGGCGGATGTGATATTTTCCGCCAAACACGGTACTCCGCCCTGGCGGCACAGGTTTTCCAGCGTACCGCTGCACATGTAGATAAATATCGGCCAGAATTTGCGGCATGGAGATTGAGTCGCCAATCAGCTTCGGTCGGCCCGTTGTCAAGCACACGCCTGTCGGTGGCGTTACCGAGGCTCTACGATATGTTTTTCGATTGAAACGTTTCGGTCGCTTTAACGAGCATATTAATGGAGCCCCGCACAGCAGCAACGAATGACACTGATTGCATTGCCTAACGAAACCAAGTGCGCCACCTAGTTTGCTAGAGTCGGTAGTTTGAGATTAATTTGTTAGCTCGACAATCGTTGCAAATCAAACAATCATCAGTAAAAATAAATTGATTGACGAAAAGAGAATTGTCAGTTGTCCCGAAACGTCATGTTAATTGTCTGAAATGAATAACAATGAATCTGGAATTTCCATGGTCTAATTTCCAAGGTCGGGTATTTTATAGCTCAATGAAGGTTGGCACCCATCTTGGAACCCTAACCTAGATTCCGTTGCCTGAGCGCTGTGGGAAAGGGAAACTATCTTTAGACACAATTTCACTGGCGAACATGTATACCACCAGTACTTGGAAAGCTTGCGGTTGCATCGTGCCCAAAATTCGCTAGATTCATTGGCCTACTCGCAGCCAGCACGTCCTCGTAATCAAAAGCCACAGGAACCCCAGGAAGCCCTTGCGTGGCAGAACCAAACTTTACCCCAGGTGCACTCAAACCAACCGACAAGCACTACGGCGGAGGGTATGCATAATCGAATCCAGGTCGATTCGAGAACGGTTCTGGATGAGTGAAGGCTCCCTCTCTTTGTGAAAAACCAAGCGCAAAATACGGATTTGGTGGTGGAGTGGATGCCGGTTGCATTTGCAATGGAAGAGCAAACACGCAGAAGAAACACCGCACGATGCCGAATCGTGGAAGGATGCTCTTAGCCGTGGTGCATCACTGCACAAGTACGCACAAGCTCGCCCTCACTCGACTCGAAACCGAGCGGTTTCAAATCCCAACTTTTGTTCGCACCCGTATAGTGCTGGAGGTGATGAATTTCGTAGGAAAAACCCCTTGCTGACATGCCAAAATTCCTGGAAACGGGAAGCGAGCTCGGTGGAAAAAGTTAGTTGCAAAACTTCCCTCATCCATTTCCTTTGGTGAACGAAATCGAGGAACAAACTTTCCCCACCGCAAGCTAGCACCTGGAAGCACGGGAACGCCAAACGTGCGAAGAGAGCCGCCAAAAGAGGGAAGTGGAGATTGCGCCGAAGAGTTCGAACGACAATAATAAAACTCCACAATCGAACATCATCCGACCCGTGTATGTGTGTGCGTGTGTGTGCAGCGGAAATGGTGATCTGTCAAACGTGGCGTCTAGACTCATTAAATCATGAACCCGCGCCACCGGTGCACCAGTCGCAACCGCCGGATAATAATTTAGCCCGAGGTGAGCGAAAATTTACCGGTTCACGGAGGCGTTAATGAGGGCCGCCACATCCACGGACACCATCGCAGTGCAGCGATTCGAAAACGGGCGGCGATCCTCCAGAAAGTTGGATCAATAAATTCAAAATGTCATCATTATACGTACACCTTGACACCGGTGTGGCCCGAACCACCCGTTCGTATTGAGTTGTTTCCCTCCTTAGCTTCCCCCCCGGAGAGGACGCTCCGGGCGAGAGTAGGTGGAAAACTTCGAAACGATTTTCCCTGTGTGGGAGGCGGAAAAGGGACAACAAAAACCACAAGCATCCATGCTCGAGCAGGTGATGGATGCGGGCGACATTGTCGCTCCCGGCAGCGCCACGAACGGAAAAGTTCAACCGAGAGTGCGAACGCGGATCCTTGCAACAGACCGCGTGACTACACGGTGGAAAACTTTCACCCGGTGCTGTCCGGTGTCCCCGTGGCAAGGATGATCCTAGCCTGATTTCAACACTTTCCGACGGACAGATAAAAGAGGAACTTTGGCCTCGGGCAGGTTTTGTGCGGGAAGTTCAGTAGGACAAAAGGTGAAATGTGAACGCCCACTATCCCCACTCGTCCCTGTGGAGGTGGTTTGGGGTGCGGATTGAGTTTTGGTTTCGTGATGCCCTCCCAGATCAACGCTTCGATCTGCTCGAGCTCGCCAAACCCACAGCTGATCAAAAGTTTCCCAAGTACCTTAAACTACTGTGACCTAACGGTTCCGAAGGATGCTGCACCAGTGCCCGAGTGGGAGGAATACGAACGGAGTGCATTCTTATGACGATCACGACAACATGGTGAAGCATGCACGGAAACATTTCGGACCCAAAATCAATCAAAGTTTGGTCCACGCTCTTGGATGCAACGGATTTTGAGGTAAACTTTTCCCAGGTAAACCTACGAATATGCTGTCGTTGGCGAACCGGAGCTCGGAAGAGCCATGTGTAGTGGGAAAATCCAGCTGGATAATGTCCAGGGCAACTATTTTAATGCAACACACTCCGGTCCATGTATGACTACAAGAGCCAAAAAAATGCTGTTTTCTTGTAGACGTTCATAGTTGCACCTATGGTTATTGTATGTGAAGTGTCTTTTTGGAATTTTAGTAAAAGTTCGGGAGTCATTTGAAGTAAATCTTTTTGATACCTATTTCTTTCTTTTTCTAGGCATTTGATCCAAACGGAGTATCGTCTAAATAAGAGCGAATTCGTCTGCATTGAGTACTTGGAAAACAAAAAACAAAGAAAATTATAACGGCTATCTTGCATGTCTTCGCAAGAGTAAGGCGCCAACACTGTTGACTTCAGCTCCGGTCAAGGGAAATAGTGTCAAGTCGTACGGGGGCAGGATTTAAACCAGTTTTCCAAGAGTTCTCCGTAAAGCCTTATGTTTTCCTGTCGCCCACTGGCCATTGTTTTCCACCGTCTCGAGCGGGACTTTGGCAACATGATTTTCCACGACGTGCATGGCTTTAGACCCACGTGGCTGGTTTACAGCAAGCCAAAACAACGGCTTTCATCGATTTCTTCTACTTTCTTTCCGTACGAATTGGCATTCCGGTTGGCCTAGAAATAGAACCTACAAGCTACCATTCTCGCTCCTTCGGAGGCCCAAGCGCTCGAACGGGCTGGAAACATTTTCCCATCGGGTGGAAACCGAAACAGGACCATTTTCGCCGTCTTCCGGCCATTCGCGCTGTTTCGTTGTGAAAACCCATTATTGAGGGAAATTTATAGTTAACTACATCAACCGTCGATAGACGCTCGGGTCGCCTGGCAGAGCTTAAAGGATGGACGCGCAAAAAGGAAAGGAAATCGAACACTACACCCATTGGGGATGCCGAAACCCCTGGCGATTAGGATAGCGCACGATGAATGCGGAAAAAGCGCCGTGTTGCGAATTTATCACAACCTCCATACATATGCATATCAATTCCATGCGCTTGCCGTCGGTCGTCATTTTGTGCCGTGGTAGCGGCCAGCGAGAAACGCCTCATCCATTTCTACATCCAGCCGCTGTCGAAAACGAGAAGCTCGGCAGCACTCCAGAGCTCGTAAACGATGTAGAAACGTGGAAACGAAGAAGGACTGCGCTAGGAAAAGAAACCAGGTCTAGCGTGGCCCGATTATGGGGTAATCGAAGCATTCGAACTCCTTCCACTGCTGCATCCGGTGTCCGTTGCCTATTAGGAATCGAATCTGAATCTTAAGCAGAGCGGAAAGACCGTCTCGTGATGGGTTTGGCTAAGCTACGGGAACCAGGCTGACATAACGGCGAAACGACGACGCTACCATCTGGGCGGGAGGCATAAATATTTTATTGGAGTAAAATATAAGTTTCACGATAACGATATTAGTTATTAAAATATACACATTTATTGGCAATTTCCTCATAAAAGAAATGTCAAATAAAAATCGAATATTGCATTAAGCACATCGTTCGCGCGGTGGATGAGCAACGGGGCTGTCCCACCGAGAACGTTGGCAAACGGATGCTTGGCGGAAGAAAAAAAAAAGGAAGACGTCCAGGATCCCGGCAGAGGCGGTTTGCCGAAGCTTTTGGCGAAGTGCGAATGATCAATGATAAATTCAGCGTTAATGGCCGCTCGTAAATATTGACGAGCGATCCGCTTTCGGGTCGCTTTGGTCGGATCGATGAGCAGGGCCACTCGTAGTGGACGGACAGAGCAAACGAGGGGTTTTTTGTAGCCATTTCCCATCGTCTCCTTCGCATCAAGCTGCCGAAAGTCCTTCTGGAGTGTCCTGGCGTTCCAGAGCTATTAATGTGTATCTTTTTTTAAGTCTCGTGGTCACTTCAAGTTGACCAAACAAATGACAGACATTTCACTAAGATACTTTATTGCAAAATGATGGAAATTCTCCCAAATTTCAGGAATTTCTTCCCTGTGATTTTTTTTTTTGCTATATTTTTACTTTGTTTTATCGAATAGAATTTATGTTCAAAAAGTTACCAAATTTAAAGTTATTTAAGACTCAAAAGCTGTCCAAGATTTCAAGATACGTTATTTGGGTAATAATGTAAAAATGTCATTGAAGATACTATTTAAGATTACAAAGTTTTGATAATGATTGGATTTACCAATGTCAATGTAAAATAACCTAAAAATGTTAATTTTGAAAATTTTAAATTTATATTTTCGGCAATGTACATATTTAAAACATTTCTTTTGTCCATACTTTCTAAAAGTTGCTTCATATATGTGTTACTATTTACTTTTCTATAATACATCAATTCATTTCATCAATTTTTCTCAGCTACACACTCCCATCTCCCATGTCTCCTCCTTTCTGCCGCCTTTCCACACAGTACCAATGACCAACGAGCGAACCCCTCCAACAAATCATCTAACGCCATTATCGAACCATCATCGGAAGATGGAAAACCTTTTAATGCAAACGCCCGAAACGTCTGTCGCCTCCAACCCTGTATTTGCACTCCCTGACCGACGTACAATAAACTTTTGCAAGGTTAGTGGTGGGACATTGGTTGGGCTGCGGGAGTTTTCTCAAAAACCCTTTCCTACAAACCCCGAACTAAACGAGAGCGAGAAGGAGGAGACCTAGCTTCCGGCGAGCTCTGGTGGCGTTTCTAATATGCACAGTAATTTTCAAAGAAATATTTCATAAATCGAAAATTTCATTCAGCTCTCGTGCTTCCGCAACCCAGCTGGCTGCATGTGTGTCGGTTGGCCTGGAAAATGTGCACCACTGGTTGATGAGCGGCTCACGTTCGCCTTCACTACCGTCCCGCTTCCGATACAATAGGTTTCGAGATCGAACCGTCACGAACGATAAGGGGGTGATGGCGAGGGAAAGGGAAGAGTGCATGAAAAGTTGTCTTCTTGCTGTGTTCGGTGTGTCTTGATAAATAAAGTTGATGCTATTCGTTTCGTGTCTTCCCCACTCGTCGTATTCTAGTTCGCAGTTCGTACGTAAATGCAGGCCATGAAGACTCCGTGGCATGCAAACTTCGCACAAACATAGCACCGGAAAACGTCGGTCGGTAGGGAGCCCGGGGAGGGTGAGGAACAATTTTCAGGACATTCCCTATCGCAACGAAATAAACTGTTATGACAATATGCATCCTTATCACTTCATTCCTCTATCAGTATTACGTTAGCTCTCGGAATATTTTCCCTCCGGCACCACGGCGCAGTCCGTGCTCGTCCCTTCCCTGCCCTACCACCACAGATGCACCTAGTTTATGCGAGCAATGCAAAACGGTGCGAAGATGAGCGGTCAAAACACTATCGCCTTCGCATCGCCGCCGTGTCTCGCATTCGCCGGTTGGCGGTTTGCAAACGAGCAACCCCTACCGGTTTGGCAAAAAGCATTCGCAACGACACTCGAAAGCCCTTTCCCACCCGGTCCCGGTTCCGCCCACCAGCGGGACGATTGACGAGCAAAAGGGGGCCCCAGGCGAAGCATTTTCCGGGCGCGCAGAGACATTCTTCGGCGAACGGTGCGGCAGGAAAGCGTCAACAAATGAATGCATTCTCAGCGTAGCACGATGCAAGGTGACCGCCGGTTTTGGTCGATTGCCAGTGCGCTTACTTCCTGCACCCAATCGCCCAGTGCAACCGTCGGCACCGTCAAGAAATGGCACCCAGTGCGAGAAACGTGTTTCGTTTTTCCTCCACCCTTTGGCCGCAAATAACTCGGAGCTTGCGAGCTCCCCGGGGGAAATTGGGGAAAAGCTCAGGAAAACTATTTTTGATGGACAAAACAAGGCTCAATTCGTTCTATTTATGAAAAAAAGAGAAAGGGATGAAACGAGACCTACTTCTATCTACCCGGACCACCACTGAATGCGAAGGTAATCATAAAAGCTTGGTCTTATTTTGTTAAACTTGTCTGTGAATATAGTCATTCATTTGTTCAAACAACCAAGAAGAGGTTTGATGATGATGGTTTTTGAAAAGGTTGTAAGTTCCGTGAACAGAACTGCAGATTTTTATTTTGCTGTAATCACCTTAAATTTTAATTATTTGTTTCAATAATAATTCTTTCAGTGCCATGCACAACATGTACATAAATGATATTTAACTCGATGTTGCAGCTTTTGTTCGGGTTTTCTCCTTCTCATTAACCACCAATGAATGCACTTTCATTTGTTCCACGTAATAAATGCATGCACGTACCACCAACCAGCGCAAAACAAAGAACGAACGCATTAAATGTAAGCGACATGAATAAAATGATGTTACATTCATTTTTATTCGTCAACATCTTGTAACAAGCCGTTGCCGATGGCCGAGGGGCCGTGCGATAGTGTGCGGGGGTGTGGTGTTTCTTCTCTGCACGGGTGAAAAACAAAGGAAAAGCACATTCAAATGAAAATGCCAGCCTTTTTTCCCAACCCGAATAGCAGCACGAGGGTTGGTGGATTTCACATTTCGCTGTCTTCTACCGACCTTTGCCTGTGCGATCCATTCACCCGGAGTTGGATGGGATGCATGGCATCTAACGGGCAGAAGGAAGGATGGCAGGGAAATGAAGTGATATTGCAATTCCTTATTTGCACTTCGACTTCACACTTTGCCAAATGGCTCCCAGCGCCAACCGTTCGCCCTGTCAACCTTCCCGCTTCACGATCGTCTTTGTGCGCCAGCTTCCCCAAGCAGATCTTGCTGCATCCAAGCAGCCTCTGCCGGTATTATTGTTACTGTAATCACTACCGTTATTGCTAATATTATCATTATTATTATCACAGCCAACTGTGCACGTCACCAATGCGACAGCCACAGAAATGCATACAAATGCGTTCCGTAGGGCGGCATCCGACATGGAATGCGTACGGGGGGAAAACTATCAAACCGACACTGACCGAGACCGTGCCGGAGTGCGGCACGGTGTGGACAGTTGAAAAGGCAGCAAGGAAACTTCACTGGGCGCTGGTCGAAGCACACAATCCTAGGCAGGAAGTAACGCATGCCATTCGCCTTAGTGTCGGAAGTTAGTGCAGTTAAATGTCACACTGGAACGCAATTTTAAAGCATCGCTGTGGGACACAACAACACTATGAAATATGTTGGCAACATATGGGACTTTATGGGACATCGTTCGGTATGCATCTATTCTACGCAAAAGGGGAAGCTAAACCGGTCCGTGGTGCTCCTGTTTGTCCAACAGAGCGAGCGATCGTCAATACTCACGTCAATACTCCGAAACTTTAACGCTTTCGTTTCTGACTATCGGAAGTTTCCTGAATTTGGAGCAAATTGTCACGAATTCTTGTAATTTGGATTAAGTTGGTTATGTTCGAACACAATTCGATATTGCTAAAATAATATTTTGATTATCGAATATAAATCCGAGTATAAGATTCCAAGCAATAGCAATGCAAGCAGTGGAAATATTATAAGCTTCAGTTGATAAAAACAAACGCCACCTTTTGGCCCATAACCTGAAGGGACGGGTCACTTTCCAGTTTAAACTTCCTCCCCGCACAACGCTTTACAAACTTCGTACATCCGCTTCACTAACGAACAACCATTTGGTTACTTTTCGTCGTTTGTTAATCCGTTCGCCAAACACTTCCTTCCACCGCAAGCAAACATTTCCAATTCCGGCTAGCCCTAGCGCTACATCCAACTTCTCGGAACCCCGTCTCCGAATTTCCGGCTCTGGCGCTCCGTTCTCGCGATGACCAACGGTGCTGGCATGGATGACTTCACCGTGCAGCGCCACATAGTTTTTGCTCGTCCGTGCCGTACAGCAGCGCCTGTTGACCGAGCCCTGTCTATAATTTGGCCGTCACAAAAACGACCATCGGCTCCGGGCGAAAAGTTCCGGCTCTTTGGCGTCCGGCATACTATTCACGCCTCCGCTTTCGGGGGAAAGGTCCGTCACCGCGTGGGTTGTGAAATTTTCATAATTGTGCTAATTTCAAACGTGACCGGCATCGCTGACCGCATGAGCGCGACGCATGGAATCGAGTGAAGCCGACGGGAGTGCCCTGCGGCGTTCGCAGGATCATCGGTCGCATCCGCGGAAAGTAGATTTTAACGTAATGGGCCTCGGTCTCCGGCTGTCCGGAAAGTGATTCCCTTCCACTTCGCGCCTTCACCCACCACACACATACACACACACACTGCCTTCTAATGCCGCGTTCTATCTCATTCCCTCAATGCAGTGCATGTTGAAATCGTTTAGTCGTGACCGCGAGACTTGTCCGGCTTGCGCTGTGACATCACAACAATCTCGCCCGGGCTCAAAAAAAAAAAAGGCACACCATCCTACACATACACACACAATTTGGCTGCTTGGTTGTTGTGTGGCAGCCGTGAAAATGGAGCACGGTGGCGCACGTTGAATTGCTGGAAACGGTTAATATTTACCGTATCGAATTAGCGCCGACCGGATGTGGCGCAAAGTGTGCCCGAGCTAATAATGGACCAGACCGACCGCCGGGCCGACCGAACGACGCGAGGCAATGCGAAGGCAAAGCGGATCCAGAGCTAGATCTAGCTTCCGACCAACCGGGCGGGCCTTTTGGTTTCGAGGAATACGTGCGCAGCTAATGGAGTTGAGTGTTTGCGGCTTTTTTGGGAAAGACAATCGAATATAGATGAGAAGGAGCTAGCTGCCGCGGACTTTGTTGCGGACCGTTCCACTGTGCACACATTTTCGCAAAAGCCTTGCGGTATGGATTGGCATCAAATTTCCAGCGCTGAACATGTGTTGCCTTTAATTAACTGCTCACAAATGCAAATAAAAGGTAATCAACTCAGAGGTTTGAAATGCAACCATTTTATGTTTTGCTTTTTCTAAATATTTTACTCACTTGTGCTCTATACAAGCTGCGAACAAATTAAATGTCAAGATAGTCCTCAAGCCAAGAAAAAGTATGATGAATAGTTTCGAAAGTAGTCCATACCCGCCATTCGTCACACCATGCCGAAGGGACGACCGGGTAGCAAACATAAATAGAAAGATTACGTGATAATGATAGGAATAAATACGAAAAGTATATCTTTGCTTCGCCATTTAGGAGGACACACAAAAAAAAATGGCTACCGACCAGTTTCACCCAACGCAAGAAGAGGGCCGATAAACTTACCGTCCACCGAGAAAGATCGCTACTAAACACTTTTGATGAAGTTTTATTGGGGCAAACCTTTGCCAAAACCGACCGAGATCCTCCTCGACACCCGAACCCGAAGGACATGCTCGATTTCACCCCCGGCTCGATTGTCGCTTTCCCCATTCCGCTTTCCATTCGCTGCCCGGACGTTCCCACCACTCGAATGTGTATGTGCTGCTAAATGGGCAAACTTTACCCGACGGGGACGAGGACACCGACCATAAATATAATTATTTTGATTAATGCCTCGTGTGCTAATGTGTTCCAACTGGAGTTGTTTATTTTCGCAGGAATACCACGCACACACACACACACACAAGTCCTCGGAAGCCGTGAAGGATACGTTGTGGCGGGCGAGACGGATGCTTCCGCAAAGGAAAAGGGAAGGGTGGCAGCGAGAAGATACTTCTTCCCCGAGCGCTTTATCAATCCTGATGGATCTCTTGGCCCACGGCGGCACCGGCGGGGGGGGGGGGATGGAAAACTTACTGGAAACACTCTGGCAAATGTGTACGAGAAACGTGATACGAGTTGACATTTATGTGCAGGTTTATTTATGAAGTGGTCCTTCACACTCCCGCACAACTAATGATGGGAAAACTGCCTGTATCTAATAATTTAATCATGTAACTGGTGTATCGTTTTCCTTTTTTTTTTTTTTTCGTTTCTGTTGGTTCGCTCGCACAAACCGACTCGGCCGCAACCAATTGCAAATGAGTGCCAGTGTTTGCGATGCGAGGAAAACTGTGCGTTACATTTCGAGTGTAAACTACAATTGCAACTCCCCCGGAACGCGTATGTCTCGTCGCGGTGTTTGCATTATCTAAACTAGTTAATTAAAACGGTGAGCTTGTGGGACGGTTTCTGCAAAACCGGGCCCTCACAGTTGCAGCAAACGAACTGGTTCGTTTCTACGCCAGCCTGGTTCTGTTTGCTCCATAATCATGGTGCGTACGCGAATGCACCACCCGTTACCGTGTGCTGTTACTCGAGCCAGTGTAAATTTGCACAATAGATACATACGATAATTTTTCCCCGACGGCCGCATCCCTGTTCCCCGGGGGCCGTAGGAAAATACCCACCCGTGCGTACCCTCGCAAGTTGATTATTAATGTCACTTTTTTCCCAATTACATTCTCCGCTGTGCAGACAATTGTTGGATGCCACCAGGGATCGCCACACGTTGGCTGGATGTTGAGCGGTCACAAACTCATGTTAATACAACAAGATGCCGTTTGGTTCAAAGTCACTGTGTCACTTCATACAATTCTTACTTAAACGCAGATGTGCAACCTTTTGCTTGTACTTGTCCAAGAAGCGATATTATTTACTAGCCACAGCGCGTTTTCCCGTTTGACACATGCATCAAAAAATGCCTTTGGCAAATTTAAACCTAAAATACCCGAAACGTTGCCAACCACTGGTCGGCAGGACGCAAAATGAAAGAATGAAATGAGGAACGAACATTTGTAAACGGGCACGGGAGGATTGCGCTGCAGTTTCTCGTGCGATAGTCGCGCAGACGAGCCGTGCAGCCCAAGCGTGGAAACTCGTAGGACAATAAAAGGCTTGTTAAATATTTCAACAATATCCACACTACACTGCGTCCCGACTGCGCTCGGCAGCTTAGGAAAAGCGGCTCCGAGGCGAAAGTGAGTCCCTACCGTGGCTGCATTTCCCCCCCGCCACCACCGAGGAGTGTTTTGTTGATTTTGCATTAGTTTTATTAACTTTGCCGGGTGTAAATTTCTCGCGCAAAAACCTCGCGCGTGGTGCGGGAGCCGTGTGAACGTTCGCGCATCAACAATCGCGCCCTGGTCTTTATGTTTCAGCACCGAGCCTACCACGGATCGGATGGCGCGAGTGCGAACGGTTCGTGCTGTACACGATATGAAATATGGTTTTCAAATAGAACGAGTTCCACCGCCCGATGGAGGCACACGCACACCACCCTTACCGGGTGCGAGATGAATTTAAATGTTTTCACACGCGCAGTTGAAAGAGCAAACCGGGGTGTACTCGATCGTGAAATAAAGTGACACTTGCCCCGGAAAGGCAAGTGCCCGGAAAAAGGGGACCGGCCTCGAGTTTTGGCAAACGAGACCGCACCATCCGATCCTCACCCGACCGTGGCAGCCTTTTGTGCCGAGCTAATCCGATATGGTAATGCGGCCGACAGGTTTGCTTTTAGCGTACTTTGAAATCTATTAAGAGTGCATTAACAGACTTCGGACCAACGCCCGCCCGCCCCATCGCCGTCCCATTGTTCGCAAAGCCGTTTTTACTGCCAGGCTCGTTACGGCCGAATTCCATTACATGAAGTTCACCCGGCAGGGACACCGAGCAACACACCTTGTGCTGATCCCTTCGGTCTAGTCCTGCGCATTCCCTGTTGCCCCACTCGTGTCCCCCACTCATTGCTTACCTCAAACCGGGCTGGTTCGTTCCTACTAAATGTGGTAACAATTTAAATCTCATTAGACAGGGCACTGTCCGTTCGCCCGCCATTTCCCAAAACAAACCAATTTAAGAAGTGAAATCTTTCCGTCGCCTCGCACCACCACACCAGCCGTGCAGTGTAGTGGAAAACCAGCGTGCAGGGCCAAAACTTTCCCATACGTTTATGTCTGGCAGCATTGTTTGGCTCCGTAAAATTGCGAAAGTTTTCTCCATTTCCACCGTCGGAAGTGCGGCGCGCAAACCCCGTAACCGATTTTCTTTTAACTCGACCAACCTGGATCTGCTTAAAATTCAGCAACATTGTGAGCAAGTTTCGGGCTACATCTAGCAAGCTATTCTTTGAGCGGGGTTTTTTTTGTTGTTTTTTCACCCTCCAGTCCAAGTAGACGCTGGTGCAAACAGGCTTAAAACATTCTAGCCAAACTTACCACGAGCTGGTGGTCTCCTCTGCGCGCCTGGCAGTACCTGTGAGGAGGCAACGAACGCGTTTTGGCGGTTGGGAGATTGGAGAGGATTTCCATTAGTAGTGGTGGGTCCCGGTGGCAGCAGCGAAAACGAAACGCCCGCCCAAGTGATACCCCAACAATAACACCCGCCGGGAAGTGAAGGTTGAATGAGAAGTTGTAACTAATTTCCTCCGGATTTGTGCACTAATGCAACTTCAATCTGGCAGCCCAAGCGCGGGGGGCAATGGAGGTAAAATGGGGAGGGTGGGAAAAAAAAGTTCTATTCTCTGTCACTCCTCTCACGCTTGGGCACTCCTGAAAATGGTTCGCCATACTTCCAGCGTCCTTTCATTCCCTCTCTGCTCATCTTAGCAAAAAACCCCGAAAACATCAGTACATGTGGTTTTGTGTGCAAGGACTCGTGAGAGGATGCAAGGGTTTGTGTTTGAAGTGTGCCCCGGTTTTGGACTTCTTGTTCTGCCCGTTCCTCCCTCCTCACCGCTGCCACCATATCGAACCGTCCACCCGTTTTGATAGCCGCCTTGTCGTCCTCCGCCTTCGTCCCAGCAAAACTGCTGCCGACGTGTGGATGAGCTCCCCTTTTTTCCGTCTCGAAGTTGGATGAAAAATTAAAATGAAGCTGTACAGCTGAGCGAAAACTCGGGCAGGGATGGCAAAAAAGCAACCGTCAGTACTGCGAAATGGGCTGCAGCAAACTTTTCCATCCGGCCATCCCGGCCTCTCCAAGCCTTCCGCCGGTAGTGTTATCCGCAACAAATTCACTCATCCCGCACCCTGTGAGATAGAAGATCGAGAGGGAGAGAGAGTGAGAGAAAAAAACGGTTGAATTTTGTATTTCCACCAATGTTTCTCGTGCTGTTGCTGCTGATGCCACTACTGCTACTCTTACTATTGATGCTGCCGCTTCTACTGTAAGTACCGCTTCCAGCCATCCTCTTTAGACGGGGTGGAAAATTGGAGATTTAGATTTAAGTTAAACTACACCAATGGATTTGCGGGATTGTTTGCCATCCTCTCGGAAGTTCCGTGCCGTCGAGCGGAAAACCTCCGCCCCTCGAGGCACGAACCGCAGGCCGAAGGCAATACTTGCAGCGTGTGAACACAACTGTTATCAAGTTTAATTAGATTTATCCGATTTGTTAGATCCGATGCGAGTCGGGCTTAGCGTTCTCGCTACTGCCGGCCAGCGCAGGGGCATTCGGTTGGCCCTGCGGTCCTTTTTCTTTTCGTTTTCCCTTTCACTTTCACAATTCTCTTTCGCAAGGGAAGCCGTTCTGTTCGCCCCGAAGCGGACGGAGATTAAACTAATCGGCAGGATTTGATGGCAAATAGCTTCGAAAGTGTAACGCATCTGTTAATGGTTATTTTATAATGAAATCTGCTGGGCGAGACAGGGCCACTTCACTTGCTGCTAATAGGGAAAAAACAATCGGTGAACAAGAAAAGAAGTCGGTCGAAGCAATTTTGTCGCTCTTAGGCTGGGATAAGTCGAAACTGACTATAGCCTGTCACAAATCTACTTCGGTGTTGCATTCAAATGTAAAATAAAATCAAACCTCACGGAGTATCCTAAAGCTCTGTAAGCTTAATTAATTCTTTTCCACAGGTCAGGCGAGATGATAATACAAAATACTGGCAGGTTCTGAAGACCCCTACCAGAGCTTCGTTGTCATGTCATCCCTTTAATTGTGATGGTCGTGAAGAGTTCAAAGAAGAAACCCGACAACCGGACGGACAAAATGAAAATTCCTCCGAGCTTGGAACACACTGGTGCACAGCGTTTCAAATGACATCCATTTTTGTTTTACTCTTCGTTACCCACCAGAACATTTGTATCTTCCTCCGGAAGGAATAGTACGGGATGGAGGGAAAAAAAACAGGGAAACACGCTTAACGGACGCAAACATGGCGCACACGGCGCCAAAGGATGCAATTTCATTAGGGGTAGTAATCAAATGAAACTGGTGGTAATTTTGTTTCGGTGCCACCCGAGCCACGTCGTGATGGAAGCAATCGATTTTACAGCATTTACGCGCCATTGCCAGCAATTATTTTCGGATGGACCGGCTTCGCGTTCAATCTGGCCGAATCTCAGTTAGGCGTGTGATTTCCGGGACGCTCGCCAGTTGCGCCGCGGTTCTCCTCGCCATAATTTCCGCCCCCGCCGTTCTCAGCCTCCGCCTGGCGCTGGTCATTACGGCGCATAAATCAGCACCCTTTACCCAGGAGCAGTCATTTTGTTTTTCTTGCTCGCCAAGCAAACTGGGTTTCTGGCTGTGCCCGAAAAATAGACCCGAAAGCCGACCATATTGTGGTGGAAATTCAATTCAACCGTTAAGAAGATGCCAACTGGTCTAAGACGGTCGGGTGCAGGCCGAGTAAAGGGTGCGCTAAATGGGGTTAAAAATGAGAGCGAAAAAAAAAGAATCAGAACAGCTCGAAATGGCGACCGAAAAACAACAACCACACCGCTAAGCGCATTCCCATTTATCAAGGTTTATGGCTTTTCTCAACTCTCGTCCACATGGCCGCGTGGCGCGGGGGAAGGGCATTGGTCGGCCTGGCCGGTGGAACGGGCGGTGAACATGGCACAGGAAAAACAGATCGTTTTCTCCACCCACCGACGGCGTGGGGTGTTTTTTTACAGGCTTTTATTCAATATCATGTGGCCAATTATAGCGCTGGAATCGAGGAAACGATGGGTGGCTTGAAATTGCATACCGGTGCACGAGGAGGGGGAGGGGGGGGGGGGTTGAGGTGGGGGTCGGCCTGGTGGGTTTGCTCTAGTCAGAACAATATTTCAAATGCCCCAAAAGGAGTTCCTTTTTCGCCAAATAATGTTACAAACAACTCAACCGGCAAAAAAAAAGTCAGGACGGTTGGAAAAACAACAGAAAATGGGCATTAGATGATATTTGTTCCAATGGCTTTGCTTGATATACTGTCTGCCATTTTTCACGCAGCTGTAGATAAAAAAAGTGTGTGCTTTTGTGTGCGTGTGTACGTTTGTGGCATCCTCGAGGAGCGAGACATTGATAAATGATAAACGATGCTTGACGCTCTACGAAACAAAATCTTACACTTGATTTGCTACAATAATGGAATTGTTTCCCGATGTTTTCCAGTTCCACTCCATTTGCCAACAATCGACAGTGATGAGCATCGTTTATTGTCTCCCAGTGTGGCTCGAAACAGCCGCGTTGGAAGCATCGACGATTCCAACATAGCGGAAAAAAAGTAAGCTTCCTCTTGAGAACGAGCAGCATCACAAACCGAAGGTCGACCGGTTTTCGAATGAAATGAAACGGTTGCCTGAAGGAACGCTGCCTGGCCTGAAGAACAAAATAAATAATCCACGACAGTGGCAGTCTTTTGATGTCACGCAATAAATTAAAATAATCTTCTCATCGGCCATGAACGGCAAACGCTGCAGCAAAACTTTTCTCTCGATTCGGGCTTCTGCAACAGATCGTCCACGTTGCATCATAAATTATGATGCAGTCGGAACGATTCCGCACCCCTTTCGGTAGCCTTTTGACATGCGTTCTGTTTGCCCAGGTCGACCGAATACGAACCAGACCAACGCTTTTGCCTTCCGTTTGGAGGTCGCTTATTTGTTCTAGCTTGATCTCTAGCATCTCTGGAACGACTGAGGACATTGCGCTCGAAATTGAAGACATCACATCCACAAACGTCTTCAACAACTTTCAACGCTGGGCGCTGCCTCACCCCAAAACCTACGTTTCCCACGAGCGGGTGCCAACAAGTACGCCATGCTGTGACACCCGTTGCACCCGAAATAAATGAATAATTTTTGATTGATGTGCAAAACACTTCTGCGATGGGAGAAGAAAATAATTTCCACCAACCGTGCGGTACACCCGTCACGGTTCATCATCAGCGTAGTACGTGAACGAAGAGCGCAGGGAAAGTGTGCGTTAACCTTTCTCCAGTTCCATTTTCCCATTCCATTCCGCGGGCAACGGGATGATACTGATGATGATGATGATGACGGAAAACTCACGGCAATCGCTCGTCGCTTTTATTTTGCTGCCCCTCTGCCTGCCCTGCTCATGTCATCGACGACGCGCTCCACACGCGAATCAAACCTACCGAAAGCGTTCAAGATGCACAAAGCGAAGCGTCCCCCAAACCCCCAGCGCAACGCACCCCGCACCAAACCCCTCCCCCATGACGCGACCGTTTCCGTCCAGGTTGCTGTACGGCGGAGTTTTCTCGTACAAGCGACTGCTCACTTCGGCCGGTTATCTCGTCCGTTTCTGCAAGGCCGACGACGAAGGGGGACGTGAGCCACACCACACGCCACCCGGTTACCCACTCCTAAATCCACCCCCCCCCCCCCCCCCCTCTTGCCCACCAGAAGGGGTGGTGCTTCACATCCGGCGCACGCGGAAAAGCGCACGAGACTCGAAAGTCCCAACCGGAAATACCGGCGAGCGGCAACGCGGCTGCCAGCGTGCACGTTTTACGGTGAATATTGAATCACTTAGGAAATGAAGACGTCTCCGCTGGATGGGAAGTGAATGTTTCGGTGAAATTTTCGACCAAGATGGCTTAAACGAAACGCAGAGGCGAGGGTTTGGGAAGCGTTCGATGCAATAAATGAAGAGCTTCGCCTTTTACGCCATTTAACAATTGCACAGCAGTCGGGCGAGGGGAAGGAAAGGGAGGGGCTGCTTGGAGAATTGAGGAGCTGGGAACTGGGAGACACCCGGAACTGCTGGGATGTGGAATTGTTCGTAAAACTACCTCTGTTGCGCTGGTGCCGGTGGAACGGTCTGATAAATATTCCATCAAAAACTCCAACATCCTTCACACATGGACACGCTGTTCGGCTCGTCGGTGTAATTCCGTTGCATCCTATCACGTTTTGGCATAGTGGAGTAGTAGATACTTGAAAATATTGTGTGTAAATAATGTGTGCAATGTTAAAAATTCGATTAAAAGCAGAAGGTCTTTGTCTATGGACACGAACGTAGGCTTGGCTTTGGACAACGTTGGGTTCTTAATTTAACCAATATAATTGTTGAAAAATAAATCGATTTACGGCGCTTTCGATTACTTTGGTACTGGTGGTGGAACCAAAAATTAGTCTTTATTCCGCAATCGTCTTTCTACCTGCGCTGCTGCTTGCGAAAAGGCCGAAGGCGCATCCTTCGGCTCGTTTTATACCTCATCGCCAGCGCTCGGGCTGGCGATGTTTTCTCCCCTTCTACGATCTGGCGGCGCAGATCACGCACACTATCGGGAGTCTGCAACATTCTCCCCCCAGTGTGGAGACGTAGCTTAACTTTTCGATCTCCACACTCTCCTTACCAGATCGTTGTTACTTTCCTCGACCGATTTCTTACACTAATAACTCCTCTAACTAAGCCCGAACTTAACTCCCCGCATTTTTGCTCTATTTTCTCTTCCTCTACTTTTAACTCTTCCTCTACTCAACCCACCCTTACAATTCTACTGTTGTCTGTCGCCTCGCTTCTCTGCTCAATGCCACCAAACATGTGCTAAGTTTTCTCGTACGCGCTGGTAAGTAATTTCGTTTGGTCAACTACTTTTTAACCCCTGTTCTGATTCTAGGTATCGCGTCCTTCAGTCTTCAATCATCATCCCTTGGTTCACAATCCAAAACGGCCAATTTAGCTGCCGGGCGCTCATAAATTCCGGCCGTGGTTTGTACGGTCGCACGTCGCACCTGACCATCCTTTCCGTGCGTTACCGCTATGATGCGTCCTTTGGGCCAGCAATTCCTGGGAAGGGTGTTGTCCACTACAACGACGATATCCTGGACTGATATGGGTCGAACCGGCTGGAACCATTTTGTGCGCCGAGTAAGCGTTGGTAAGTACTCCGCCACCCATTTTCTCCAGAATCTATCTGCGTTTGCTTGTGCTGCTTTCCAGGTCGACTTCAACGCTGACGCTTCGTCGCAGTAGATGATGGGTGGCTTGCTGCCATCCGAGCTCCCTAGTAACAGATGATTCGGCGTGAGCGGCTCATCCATCTCGTGGTCCAATGGTACGTCGGTGAGTGGTCTGGAGTTGAGGATCATCTCGATTTCCGCGAAAGTAGACATTAGTATTTCATCAGTGGGGTGACGGGGGAGATTGAAGCTACTCAAAATCTTTTTTACGGAACGAACCAGACGCTCCCAACAACCTCCGAAGTGAGGTGCGCCTGGCGGATTAAAAATCCACTTCATGTCTGCGCCACTGAATTCGGTTGCCAACGCGTCGCGGTCAATCTCGCGCAGTGATTCGGACAGCTCGCGTGACGCTCCGATGAAATTAGTCCCTTGGTCGCTGAGCATCTCCAGCGGCCTTCCACGTTTGGCGATGAACCTTCGAATCGCTAAAATGCAAGATGCGGTGGTGAGAGAAAACGCCAGTTCGAGGTGCACAGCTCTAGTCGTCATGCACGTGAAGATCACGCCCCAACGCTTCTCCAATCGGCGGCCCACGACGACAAGATAAGGTCCAAAGTAATCCACTCCGGTAAAGCTGAAAGCACGATGTCCTACGGCAGTCCGTTGATATGGAACAGGACACATCAAAGGAGGTTGTGGGGCTGCATCCTTCACTTTGCACATTTGGCAGCTGCGTCGTACGCGACGGTATTCTCCGAGCAGCCGTGAAATGTGATACCTCGCCCGCAGCTCGTTGATGACGGTGCTGTGGCAGCCGTGTTTGTACTTTTCGTGCATTGATCTCACGATGAGTTCGGTACCGCGATGGTTTCGCGGCAATATGATCTGCAATTGTAGCTGCTTGTCGATGCCGGCACATCCTACTAGACGACTGCCCACTCTTAAGATTCCCGTACTGTCCAATATCGGCGTCAACTTGTAAATGGGACTGCTTTTGTTAATCGACCTCTGCCACGGGTGCTTCTTGGCCCATTGTTTCCGCAGATCTTCAATTTCCCGAGCAAAGGCCTCCCATTGGATCTGTTTGAACAGTGTTTGCTCTGCCCAGACCAATTCTTCTTGACCCAAGGGTCCTGTGACGTCGACGTCCTGCTTAATCCGGCGCCGTAGATTGAATACGAACCGACCGACGTACGCAATAGTTCGTAGAAGCCTCCTCCATTGAGAAAAACGCGAGAATGGAATGACGGACTCCACGACCTGATGATGTAGCACGTTTGTTCGTTTCTCCTCCGTGATGTTTTTTACGGCCACGTCCTGCGAAGGCCATTCAAGCTCTGGTGCGCGGAGAAACGACGGACCTCTAAACCAACGGCAGGCCGGTGACAGATCCGGGATTTGTGTCCACTTCGTTCCTTCATCTGCCACGTTCATCTTCGATGGGATCCACCGCCACTGCTCTACATTGGTTGTTTCCAATACCTCCCCGACGCGGAAGGCTACGAACTGGTTATATTTTCGACTGTCCGACACTAGCCAACTCAATACGTTCCGCGAATCCGTCCAGAACACGGTTCGTCGAATAACCATACGATGGCTCGCGGCAATAGTAGTCGATAACCTCGCCCCTATGACCGCTGCCTGCAGCTCGAGCCGGGGGATCGATGTGAAAGCGAGCGGCGCCACTCGCGTTTTGGAGCCTACTAATGCACACTCCACTTCTCCCTGCTCTTCAAACCGGAAATAGGCCACCGCCGCCATCCCCTTTTCACTTGCGTCGCAGAAGATGTGTAGCTCGACACTGGCGTATGGCGATACCAGACTTCTGTAACATCTGGGTATCGAAACCTTTTCTACGTTAGGAAGCACTCGGAGCCATGTCGTCCACTGCGCAGTTAGCGCTTCGTCCAGCTTATCATCCCATCCGTAACCCCCTCGCCATATCTCCTGAAACATTATTTTTAGGTACATTATGAAGGATCCAAGCAACCCGAGGGGGTCGAAAATGCTCATTTGGGTTCGGAGCACTTCACGTTTCGTGATGGGTTTCCGTCCTGCTAACAGATCGTCGTTGTGTTTTGGCGATAGACGAAATGTGAACGTGTCGCAGACGGTATTCCACCACATTCCTAGCACTTTCTCTGTAGCTACGTTAGTGCCCATGTCCACGCTCTGTTCCTCGCCAGCCCTCTGTTGTAATCTCTCCACGACCGTACGTGCGTTGGACACCCAATTCCTGATCTCGAAACCGCCGGATCGGTGTATGTCGTGAACCGTTGCTGCCAGCTCTACTGCTTCTTCTACGGTTTCCACGCTGGCCAGCATGTCGTCCACGTAGTGCTCTTCTTTCACACACGCCACCGCTCTCGGATACCTTTTCATAAACCGCTCCGCGTTGCGGTTTTTTACGTACTGCGCGCTTGTCGGGGAACAAGCCGCCCCGAATGTCATCACTGTTACAGCATAGATAGCTGGTTCTCCATCCGGATCGTCTCCTTCCCAAAATATCATTTGACTTCGCTGGTCTTCAACTTTTACGGCTACCTGGTGAAACATCTCCCGGATGTCTCCCACTACGCCCACCCGGTATTCGCGAAACTTGAACAGGACTGCCAAAAGTCCGGCCAACAGATCGGGCCCTGTTAAGAGGAATGAGTTTAGACTTACCCCATCCACTTTGGCCGCTGCATCAAAAACTATTCGCACCTTGCCTGGTTTATTAACGTTGGTTACCGGAAAGATGGGCAGATACCAATCTCGCGGTCGTCTGATCAGCAACTCAGCTGCCGTTAATCGTCGTATATACCCTTTATCGAAGTACGCCTGTAGCTTCTCTCTCAATGTGTTGGCTAAAATTGGATCTTTTCTCATTTTGTTTTTTAGGGCTACATACCGTTTCATGGCTGCTGCTTTGTTGCAAGGAAGCTTGACCTGATCGTACCGCCACAGGAGACCCGTCTCGTATCTATCGTCGCGCCGCTTAGTTTCACGTTCCAGTATCGCCATCGCCCGCTCGTTTTCTTTTGAAAGCACCGGATGCGGGGTCTTCACAATCCCGAGTGAGTCCAGAGCGAAGTGCTGTTTCACCGCCGCCACTATCGCCTCATCCGGCGATTGTACGTTTGCGCCGCTGGTGAAAAACCGTTGCAGCGAATCCGACAGAGTGCATTCTAACCGGCACGGTCCGCTGACGACCCACCCTAAACGCGTCCTCTCAGCGATCGGTTCATCCTCTGGCCCCTCCGCTATCTCCAACGGCCGACTCAACTTGCCGTTGTCCAGACCAATGAGAAGCCGTGGAACGGCGTCTTCATAGGTCTCTAGGGGCAGGTCCTTTAGGTGCCCATAAGCTGCCACCATTTGTCGTACATTAATCGTCTGCGCCGAAAAGCTGAAATCCTTTACCGTTCGGACGTTCGACATCTCGTACATCTCCTCGGTGTTCCGTCCCGATACGCGCAACGGTAATTTGACGGAGTCGGCTTCCATGCGATTCACACCACCTGTCCATTGTAGGCTCATTGGAAGAGGTATCCCTGCCAGCCCCAGCTGCTCAAAGAGGGCATGGTCCAGCATCGACCCGGTGGCCCCGTCGTCGAGGAGAGCATACGTGTCGACGTGCCCTCGCGGTCCGTAAACTTTTACTGGCACATATTTTAACAGGACCGGATGGGACGCCGTGACTCCGCTCGACCTAGAGGAGTCCCTCCCACGCACACAGCTTGAAGAAAGGGGGCCCGGATCCGTCGCTGCGTGAGTATATAAGCGCGTTTGCGAACTCGTCAACCGGTTCGTCGGCTCGCCGTTCCTCGTCGCGTGCGGTCTAAAACGTGTGACCGGCGCGTTCCTCGTAACCGGAATATGGTGCCGCGACCGCTCCTCCGGCACCGTTGCTGGGTAGCCCACATGATAATCCACCACGCTGGCGACGTCATCCGCTAGTTCGCCGCACCACCTCCCAAATTCCACGAGGGTCACCTGCGGCAGTCTCCTTTTGTGTCGCGCCCAATCGATAGTAAGCATCGGGGGCAGTTTTCGTACGACTTCCCGTAACAATGTTACGTCGTAGGTGTATCCTTGCAGCCCCGACGCCTGCATGGACCCTATCATTCTTCTGATAGCGAAACCATACTCCGCCACCGTCTCCAATCTGGCCAGGTTCGGTGCTGGCAGTCGCCTCACCTGCTCGATCGCCGCTTCCACCAGCAACTCGGGTCGCCCGTATCTTGCCGAGAGCGTGGCCATTGCTTCTGGGACCCCCGCCGGGAAAGACAACAAGTGCCCGACGCATTCCCTGGCCCGTCCCTTAAGCGCATGTTGCAGGCGCATCAAGTTTTCTTCCGCAGTGTACCCGCACGAATTAGTGGTCCGTCGATAGGTTGCAAAAAAGAGCGGCCACTCTTCGATGCTACCCCAAAACTCCGGCAAATCTCGCGGAACACCTTGCCGCGCCATCAGCTGATTCTGCGTCAAAGTGGTGTTGTATAGTGGTGCAGTGCCGTGAAGTGACGCGTCGTGTGCAAAAGTGTGCGTGTCTTTATCGCCTGTTCGTGGAATATACAACATGGCGGGGTCCGTGCGATAAGCCGTATGGCAACGACCCGCAGCGAAATGGTCGTACCCTTCGTGTGTATTTTGCTGCCGTCTGTCTTCCTCGCGTGCCCTGCGCCCTTCTTGGAAAGCGCGCTCCATCAACGCGCGCTCGCCTTCCGTCAACGTGCGTTGCTCCCCACTCACCCGAAAATCCGTGCAATCCGCGTAGCGCCGTGCCTCCGTCTTTTGTGTGGCCAGCTCCTCGCCTCGCGCCAACATCTCGCGGTCAAAACTACGCCTACGGTGCCGCGGTTGTCCGTTGCTTTCCGGATCCTCAGCTTCTGCTCGATGTGCCGATGAAATCGCGGTGTCCGTTTCCTCGTTCGGCGATAGGGTGCCTTGACCCCGATCCTGGCTCCATCCGGACGCTTCGCTCGTGTCGGTCGACGCCACGGACTCTTTTCGAACGCCATCGCGTCCAGCCGTCTGCGACGCCGCCAAGATGGTTGGGTTGGACATTGTTCACTGTTTTGCACTTTTCACTCGTGTTAGGTATGATGCAAGCGGTTAAATTTCAAGCAGCCCGGAATAATTTTGTAATTTTTGGAATGTTGAAAAATAAATCGATTTACGGCGCTTTCGATTACTTTGGTACTGGTGGTGGAACCAAAAATTAGTCTTTATTCCGCAATCGTCTTTCTACCTGCGCTGCTGCTTGCGAAAAGGCCGAAGGCGCATCCTTCGGCTCGTTTTATACCTCATCGCCAGCGCTCGGGCTGGCGATGTTTTCTCCCCTTCTACGATCTGGCGGCGCAGATCACGCACACTATCGGGAGTCTGCAACAATAATGTTTGCAATTTTTTAAGCCAACTTCTTAGTGCGTTGGTGAAGTGTGAAAAATTTTCTAAAGGAGTTTTGTCACGAACATATCGATAACCGATCTCGGCTTTCTCAGTTCTTTTTTGCCAAAAAGCCAAATGTTTGATTGGAGTACGAAATTCCTTTCCATCCATATTTTTCAACCTTTAGGTAGGTTTAACTTTAAGATCTCCTTCCATTTTTACACGAAGGAACTTTTTTATCCAAGAATCCTTTTCTACAAAAAAAAGGCAAGCGACATTCGGAGTGCAATTTCCAGTTAGGGTTACCCAACAATTACCCGAAAGGCAAGACCGCACAATCAGGTGGACACGAATTCATCGATAATTGTATTCGATAGCGGGTGCACGAGTAAGAAAGAAAAAAAAACCTCCACAAATGCTCCAACTCACCTCCACCTTAATCCTAACGGGTCTTTTCTTTGCCGTGGGGCCATGTGGTCCCCCAAACGCCCCGGCCCCTAAGGCACAAAAAAAAGCGGTGATCCCTTTTTCCAATTTGCCCCGCGCGGTGTGCTGCTCATTGGCATCGAAGCCATAAACATCAGCTACCGCCGTGAGCCACTCGCAATTTTCTGCCAAAGCGTAAACAATCCACTTTATGCACTGCCCTGCTGTCCGAATCGAACAACCCAACGTTCCGATCTTGACAGGGTTGCGGGTGGGCAAAAGGAAAAGCGAGCAAGCTGAGGTTTATGGGGACGGACGGGAGGGGGTCAATGGAAAGTTTCGAAAAAAATAAAAATAAGTACCCCGAAACCGTTTCCAGAAGCGGGAGCGCTTTTCCTTTCCTCGGCCCACGCTCTTATCCTGCTCGGCATCGGTGTCGGCGTGCTGAGGATATGAAAATGTCTGCTTTCTCTCCGCTCTCGGCCATCAAGGGACGAAGAAGAAGAGGGAAGATCTCAGGAGCGCGGAAGGACCGGCTGGCAATTGGCGCGCGGTGCGGAGTTGAAATGAGATGGTGGGCTGATTGTGAAAACTATGTCTAGAATACTTAATGATCCACAAAGGGGTGGCCTCCGTGTGGGAACGAAATAGTTTTCCAACCTGCGCTTACTAACACCATGCACCCGTTTACAGCAATGGGGGGGGGGGGGTTCTTTTTTTTTTCTTTTGCGGCCCGCCCGAATCGTTGGAGCAAGCGAGCAACCGAAACCGGGTGAAGTACATGATCGTTGGTGGAATATTTGATTCCCTCCGTTCCCGTGGTCCCCGCGGACTCCTCGTCGGGCACACGCACCTTGCAAGGACTCGTCGAGCTTGCCGGGAACACCCGCGTTCCCCAAAATATACGGGCAACCGAAGCAACCGACGATCTGGTGGTCTGGGCCGCCTCGAAACGGAGGGAATAAATATAAAATCAAATCAAATCTGCTTACATCGCATTCGCAATTCGGAATGCGTTCCGACTACCAACGACCAACGGTTCGCACCAAACCCTCTTTTCCATCCTCCCCCCCCCCCCCTCTCCCTACCCCAATCATCGCCTTTGTTGCACCGGAAGCGCCCCGAACACCACGCCGAAAACATAATTCCGAAATCTCCCGATCAAAATAACCGTTCGGTTGAATCGAGCAAATGATGGAACCCATCCGTTGCGCCACTATACTGGCCACTCCTGGGAAAAGCTTCGGCTGCAGGGCAGAGGGCGTGCGGGATGGAGTGGTGGATGGAAAGAGACAATAAGTATTATGCCATTGGCCGCTTGACGCTCGATTGGGAATTTTCGCTCGATTTGAAAATACTCACTCACCCTTCGGGAAGGAAAAACGCTCCCGCACACCACTGGCAGGTGGAGCCGGTCTGTGTGTTTGTGTGGGTGTGTGAGTCCCTTTTTGAATGTGCTCTGTGTTACGTGATAATGTTATTTCGAGGCAAGTGGGTGGGTATGCCCAGCCCCAACTCCCCGACAGCCGTTCGCTTCAGTTGCAACTAAACTTTGTACGGCGCTTTCACGGCGAGTGGATATGGATAGTGCGTACGGAGCCGGGGGGGTGGAGATTTCAACGACCTTTTCCTTCGCATCCACCGCACGTATAGTATACCAGCGAGGGGGGAAAAGCGTACCGGAATGGCTCAAGAGTAATTGAGATGCTTAAGATACATTGACTTCATCCATCCGGCACGGCTAAGAGCCGACAAAAAACTCGAAGCATCCGCCAGAACAAAGGCTCGTGAGGAAACGCTCCAGAAGTAGACTGGCACGGCAAACGGGGCGAACGGGTTGGCTGTACATCAAGCTAATTTACATCGTACACGGACCAACATGAAGGCTGATCGGCTTGTCGGCACACAGTGTATCAAACGCTACACGCCAGATCAAAGCCACAAATCGTTCAATCGACTGCTAACCCAATAAGGATAAACTGATAATTGACAATTTGTGTTGCTCCCCGGTTGCGGGCTGTCAATTAATTAAATTGATTGATAATGAAGCAGGGATGGTAAACGCAGCGGCGATGGGTGTGGATAGGTCCTGGCAGAAGAAGTGTGATCGTGGCAGTTCCTTTCGTCAAATGTCCTTTAACCCAAACGTTCAAGCAGTAAACCATGCAATATATTCCACATATAATTGGAAAAGTGGTCCTTAGTTAAGGTAGTTAAGTATTCTGGTTTCTTTTCCATATCTTGATGACATATTCTAGATGACTTTACCTCCCATGTTTTTTATAAAAACTCGCCAGAAAATTCTATAATAGGAGCAAAAGGGGTTTTTATTTTGTCAGTCAATTTTGTATAATTTCCAACACGATGCACAATCCAGCCCGGAACTATACAAATTAGTAATGATCCCGACAGGGTGAAAAGTTAAATTTGCTCCTTCCCACTCCGAACTGCAGGGATCCCACAATCCAGCCTGCCTGTGTTTGTGACCATCGTCTTTTATCCAGGCGTTCCCAATCCATCGCCGTCACACGGAGTATTTTCCGTTCGCTTCTCTTTCTCACTTGGCCCCTATCTTTACTTTATAACTTAGTTGCCGAGTTAAAGGCAAAATATGTCTTCCTCCGTCTATTTTTACGCCGTAAAAGAATGAAGGAGGCCCGAGCCACGAGCCAGGACTGAACATTATTCACTTCCGATCATGGGATCAAAAAGAGAGTCTCCACCTTCATCAGATTTTTCCCGGTACATCCTTGTGTTTTTGCGTTTTGCTCCTTTTTCTCCCTGCTCTTCTTCAATGGCCTTAATTTTTTCTTCTTTTTGCCATCCACTCAAGTCTCGATGAAGAAAGTTAATGGCATTAAACTTCGACTTAAACCGAGGCTGCTGGAAATGAAAGTGCACACAAAGAAAGGAACCGATATGAAAGAAAAATCTAATTTACTTAAAATCGGAAAAGTCTATTAAACTTTTCTCCCTCGCTCCGCCTTCCATCTTAACCGCAGCTAGTTCACCGTCCATGTTGCGTTGCGTTGAGGCTAGGTTTTGGTAGAAACCAGATGTACCGGAGCCTCAAAAACTTCATCCTTGCAGGAGTCCCTCGGCTGTGTCACACCGTCATACCGATCGTAGCCCAGCGTGGGAGAGACAGAACCAATCATCAATTTTTCGTCAAGCTCAAAGATAACGACATTCATGCAACATCTTCCTCGTCGCCGGGACTAGCCACAACCGGCCTTCCTTCCCCCTTCCCTCGCCCAGCACCGGAAAAGGGACGGCGATCCCGTCGCCATCCGGGAAGAGAGCGTGGCGCGGGCGAATGAAGCGTAAATGCGTGCTTGAATTTTTTAATCAGCCTGAAACGCTCGATCCGAACCCAATTTGGCTACACTTTTACTATCCGGCTGAGCGAAGGGACCGTTGCCGGTTCCCGTGACATCAAAGTCAGCTCGTTGGAGCGTGGGAGGTTTTCGTGAAAGGGTCCAGGAACGCGGAATGAATTTCCCCGCAATCTGAATGGTGCAACGACATTTTCCTGTCTGTCTTTTTCGCTCCCCCCCTTTACGCTCTCTTGAAACTTTACCACTGTCTTTCTATTTGCTGTTGTCCACTTCCTTCGCCCACTCGTTCAATCTTCTCTCGACAGTGGTACTCAAGTATTATCCCACGGCTGTTACGATATGGGAATATTCCAATATTTTCCATCCACTGCTGGGTAAATATCTTCAAGAGCGACTTCGGTAACGACTCCGACCATCGTCGATGGTTGCCCATTCCGGTGCAACGCTCAGTGTTTCCCTGCTCGATGGCCGTAATCGTCCGCTGCGCAGCCATCCGAAAGGTCCCAGGCAGCAGAAGTCTTAATCAATTATCGCTCCCACTCTAGCTATTAGGGAAAGCTTGACGGACCTGCAGTTTGTTATTCTCAAGCTTCCGCCGCAAGTCGCCGGGCGCCGAACGACGTCCAGGTCCGAATCCAAGTCCAAGAGGGTCAGCTCTCCAGAGGACAATAAATATAAATTTTCCACTTCCACGAGTGTCGTTATCGCTTTGCTGCTGATAGCTACCGAAGGGGGGGGCTATGGGGTGGCGATGAGAAGAAACAAACACACACACATACAACGCAGACCAACAGGACAACAGCACGTGTCCGACAACGAGAGGGCGATGAGGCCGCAATCGTACAAACGGATGGTGCTGCTCAAGATCTGCCTCTCGGTGCGGTTCAGTGCTGCCGAAATCGACCACTATCTCCTCACCCTCTCCCCCACCCCCTCACCCCCCAGAGTGCAGCCCCTGCAGAGAGATTTTCTTTTTAATCATCACCATCATAAAGAAATAATACCGACCATCCTGGGAGCCCTGAGCCGAGGATTAAAATGGAGCAGCGGGTCGACATGGTTGGCCGGCGCTGCACTTGGCAATCCGACGCGCTGCACTCTGGGATGCATTTAGCTAACAACAAGCTTAGCGATCGGAACCGATGAAGGGGGCGGATTGTGCAGCATCGAGCTGGTAGTGTCGGATCTGCCGGCGTTCAAGAGAACAGATCCACTTGACGCCTTCACCGGCGGAGAAGAAGGGTTGTAATGGGCGCTGAAAGCACCGACACTAATCCAAATGGATGCAGATGACCTTAAAACGGTCTGTTCGTGGTTCGGTTTAGCTACGATTATGTTCGCGGCCAACGGCTAATTGACCTTCGTAACAAAAGTTGTTTAAAGAAACCGGATTAAGCCGGGTAGGATGATTGAAGAATATTTAGTAATATGGATTTCTAGCATCAGTTGTAGTAAGTTAGTTTCGATACCGTTTATAAGACAACTTTTATTTAAATTGAATTTTCTGTCCAATAACAAGCACTAACAAAAGAAGTAATATCACAAATAAATTTGAATGTTTATTGAAAATTTAATCATGCAGTATCGCATCGCTGTTCCTCGTATGTGTTACTCTCAATGTTAGCGAATAAAAAAAATAAATTTGTTTAATGGTTTATGTTTGTGAAAGGAGATGATGCGTACAAAATGGAATTCAGCACTACATGTTTCGGTGGACACACTAGATCCCAAAACCATTAAATTGAATTGATTTTCATGACAAATATGAGAAAACTCGTCCTCTTGAAGCCAGCGCGTTGTTCAACTGAAACGCTATAACATTGCGTTTGAGTGATGGCAAGTGTAATTTTTTGCTACGTGGATGATGAATTCGTGTTTCATCGAAGCTGGGAAAATATTTTTCCAACAGTTTTAATGGCAATAAAAAAACAGTTCGCTGCTTTTGCCCTTTTTATGCTTATGTAACTATGAGTTGTAATGTTGGTGCGTTTTAAACACTGCGGAAAATATGTAGAATGCATTTGTGCACTGTTTTCAACACTTTTGAGGTGTTTTTGTTGTTGTTGAAATGGCTTGCGGGACGGTAATGCAAAACAGATTAAAGGCTATAGAAAAATTTTACTTACAAAACAATGAGTTCAATCTATAAACCAGACTTTAAATCAAATGATTAAAGGTTGATTTTTTTCTAACACTTCCACACTGAACGTTCTCTAAATTCTATAATGAACCTTCGCACACAAAGATTATGATCAAAACGGGCCGATGAAAAACAACATCAGCCAGCGTCTCGAGAAGTGATTTTTCCATCTACCATTTCACGCTGGAGCTATTTGAAAATCAAATCGATTATTATTCATTTGCAATCGTATCCTCGATAAAAGAAACCATCACCACCACCCCTGTCACCGTTTGTATCGAGTCCGAACGGACGTCGGGCCGGCGAAGTTCGGTTTCAGATGCAAATTTTCCCAGACCACGATTACTGCTTTTCAGTCCTCTGTCGCCACGTGTCAGCTGCGAACGACTTCGCCAATCTAATTGAACATCGGTAATCCATATAAATACCGCAGATTACAATCATGCTTATTTCCCCCTGCCTCCGGCCCATCGGGCAGACGCTGCCGGCACTTGCAAAAACCGGTGACTTCCGGACCGGAGCGTCGGGCAGCAACCTTCAAGGAGTTTTCTTTCTTTCCTTCTGCCTTTTTCTCCGACCGCCGTTGACAGACTCAACAAGCACAACCAAACCATGCGGCAAACCGAACCGCTAAACCACACACATACACCGGCACACAACATTTGATTTCCATCCAAGACCAAGCGGTGGGAAGCCCCTTTTGCAAAGGAGGCACCCACCGGCGCGGGGATGGAAGAAAACCGACGGACCACTCCAGTCTCGACCCGCAGACAGGTGAAAACACGAACACGGACTGGTCGTAGTGGTGGCAGTGTGGATAGGAAAGGGACAGCAAGGACAAAGACAGGGTGGTGCCAGAAGAAGGAGCGTAGAGTAGAGCAGTTGCCACCCGGTGTGAAAAGCCAAAGAAAAGCCCGTCGCACGGTAGCAGCAAAAGCGAAAAGAACCAACCCAAAAGACTATCAACAAGGTCCTCCACCGGTGGCGATCGTTCTTTCCGTCGTCTGCTCCGCCGAAGGATATGCCACTGGTCGTCCGCAAGGCTGAGGGTGATTTTGATATACGAGTGCTTCTACCGGCTGCGTGCGGCTCCGGATTCTTGCAGGGCGGAGGTGGACACTTTCCACCGGGCACTCAGCCCAGCCCGGGTCCTTTCTGCGGTCTCCCACGGACGTCGGGTTTTTCGTCGAGCGCACGGAACGATACGAGCGCTGCCCCGGGGAGGAAACAGGATATACGAAACGGAAGGGAGAAATGAAAACAATTTTTCCATACAGTTGTACATCATTTTTTAATTTTCCTCCCTTTCCGCCTTTCACCTTTCTTGCAGCCCAAGCCGCGTACGGCTCGCGGCGGCAGCGCAGAAAGAAAGGCAAGCCGTGGCAGTGTAACCAGCGACCAAGTAGGAGTCACATTCCATTTCCGGTGCTCGTTCCAAGCCGGCAGCAGAGCTGACGACGTTGCTGACAGCCGGAAAAACGCGCGATAGAAACCGGGTGGGGTTTCGCCTATTGGAATCGCAAAGGTTTGAAACGTGGAGTGGGGGGAGGGAGGGAGGGTGCGAGGCCCAAGAGCCGGATGGACAATATAGACGGCGATGGCGCTGGAATTTGTGGCCACTTTTAAAGACCACTCAAGAAGGAGGAGTTTTTCATCCGCATTTAAGCAAACCGCCGCTTGCTGGGCTCCCCCTTCGTCTTCTACGCTGCTATATGAGTTCCCCAGGTTGCCGTTGCTCCACACACTCTCCCTTCCCACACCATCCCGAACGCGAACGCAAGCAGCCAGAGTCGGGCCCGAGTGGCTTTTGGCTAAAGTTTAATGGTTATTTATGGCTCGGTATATTTTCTTTTTCCCTCCAATTTAAGGCAACCACTTCGGCGAGCGACGGAACCACCGTTCTCCGGTGCGGGGGCCGCGCGGAGAATGGAGAAAAATGTTTAAATAAACTCACGTGGAAGCCACCGAAGAAGCTGGTGAGGGTGAGGCACAAGCAGGAATCCTTGAACGCACGACGTGCAAGCTTACGGTAGAGGGAAAAGGAGAAAAAAATTGAACAAAAAAAAAGCACAAAACCCACTTCCCATTCCGAAAGTGCGGCAGGACTGCGAAAATTCTTTCGCAACATACTGCGACCACCGCACGGACCTAAAAAGGACACCGCAGGCAAGAGGACAATTCCCACATGATGCTGCATGGCCATGGTTGCTCCGCACGGCCACTAATGCCATCTGTCTTCGGTCGCAGGGTTAAAAAAAAAAAGCGTCAACGGAAGTAATCCGGGGAAGGCAGAGGATGGACGGTGCAGGATCCAGTAATCTATATACATTTGCACCCAATGCAAACATGTGCATTTGGCTTGCGTCGTTGTGCATCGCTTTTAATGGCCACGGCTAAACGAGGATGGATTTTTTTTGTTAGCTCCCCGTACGGACGAGCCACGGGGAATGAAACCAACTCCAAAGTGAACAAGCCTGAATGCTTTGGGGATGCTTAGCGGCGGTTAAGGATCATTGATGGAGCAGATCGCCGTCGTCGACAACGTCGTTCGGTGGAAGGAGTCGTTTACACAAAGAAAATAAAACTCTGCAACGCTTTTCGTCATGCTGGCGGTCAACCTACGCGAACCTTTTCTTATCGTCCTTTTCATTTAGGAACATGCAAGCTTAACCAAACCTGATGAACAATGTAAAGGTAATGATTTTTCTCTACTCGGTGATAGCTTGGAGCTACATGTTTAATCTGGTTTGTCTTTATACAAGTTGCCTAGAACCTGAGCTGTGGCTGTATGCCAACCTCATTATATTTGATGAAGAGTAACTCTGCGTCTTCGGGCGAGGATTTTAAAATAATCAATGGCCAGTTCCGTCGTGTAGGATTTGCATCTAGACGATGCAAAGCTTATATAAATAATGAACAGTATAGGGAAGGATAAAACGAAGTATCACAATCTTTCAACTGTAAGGAGCGGCTCCTTTATTCCTTGTAAAATCAATTCAACCATGGTGACATTCCTCATTGTGAGACAATTTCCAATAATCTTTAGAAACACTCTAAAGATTATTTGTTCCCAGATATTCTGATTCCTTGATAGTAATATTGACCACTTGTGAAAAAAAAATTGAAAGACGGAGAGGGGAACATATCGAGCCGATTGATCCGTGTAGTACATCAGCTCCAGGGTATGCTGTAATCCCTTCACTGAAGAGAACGTATTATAGAAATTAATATGAACTGCAGTGTATAAACCAATTGTATTGAGGAGCTGTGTCCCGAGCTGAGGCATTGTAAGTAGTTTTTTAACAAGGCTTTATTGTGCACGCATCAAACGAAGAATAGGAATCACACTGCATTATTCGGAAATGCTCTTCAACTATTTCATTTTATTCTCATACTTTGTAAATCGATATCCAGGGGAATGTCTCTGCTTTGACCTTTGCTAGTAGAACTTGATATGCTTAATACTCGTAAAATGCATTACTCTTATTGAAAAATCATCATCAATCATCATTTTCCAAATGTATCTTTTTCATTGGAAATTTTCTTGAATTCAGTATGAGTAATGAAGAAATATAATCAGAATAACATATTTTACAACAAAAAACACATATGTTTGTGTCTAAAACAGCGAAATGAGAGAATATGTTCGCAAACATTGTCCAAAAGCTCATGTCAGAATGCACTTATGTCAGATCGTAACTACGGGAAGCTATGCTTTTCCCTATTTTCCTGTCCCCATTTTCCATCCTCAGCAGATTGCAGTGGACAACTCTTTGAGCCGGATAAAAAACGTCGCGCTAAGCTTTTCATTTCTGCTGCTACCCTCGGAGGGAAAGTATTTTCCCGTCACCCTTCGCCGGGTTCAACGATAACACACGCTCGTACACACAATCCCACCCGTCCTAGCAATAGTGTCCTTCGTTCCGAATAACTATGCTCGCTGGCAAACATAAATTCTGCGCACTACAATGAAGTTCTAGTGATCAACTTTTCTTCCATCCAACTTTTCCGCGCGCCAGGAAAGGCGCGTCCCCGAACAAGAGCCTGGTCTAAAAGCAGAATCCCGGCACCGGCGAAACGTCTCGGATATGAAATAATTATTATCATCTCATACTTTCTTGTTGTCTTGCCCGCAACAGGCCCGCCCCCGTCCCGCCGCCACCCATCGTTTCCCATGGTGGAGCACTTTATCTCTTTTTCTATCGGGCGTGTTCTCACACCCGCCCGCCGCACCGACGGCCATTTTTTCCCGGGCACACTCCATTACGTTTCAGCGTGTAGCGTTTATAAACGCTTCCCGTTCCTTTTGCGGAACCCGGTTTCCGGTACGCCCGATATCACCGTGCGCCAGTTTTCGCCGTAGCAAATCCGGAAACGGTTGAGGAATAAAAACCGGCGAATGAAATATGAATGAATTACAGTTAAATCCCGGGCGGGCGGACCCGCAATTTCGCCTGGCCCGGCCGTTTCTCCGCCTGCCAGGGGCCGGAACCGTGGCCTGATTTACCGGTGCACGGTCGGAACCTGGTGTGGCGCGTTCCGGTGCATTCGCGCGGTACCCTGGAATTAAGTCGAACAGACGGGAGCTCGCGGCCGGGCCGCTTCGGGAGGCGCAGGGGGCGTCCATCTTAAAGTCTTTGCCATTGTTAAACCTGCCGCACCGGCGGGAAGATGCATGGTTTGTGCTTGGGGAAAATAAAGTTATTCACTGCTGCAAAATAATTCACACGCCTCTGGTGCGCTTTCGTCCACTGTATGGAGCCAGCTCTGTGTGATTAACCTTTCTTTTCGAATAAGACTTGATTGAAATATTTCCGAACCTACCATATTGCTTGGCGCTATCGAAACCAATCGTGTAGGTTCCTAAATAAAAGAACATAAATAAAAAGGAAATAAATAAGGGAAACAATGAGTTGAAACATAAACAAATCCTGTAAAATGTCGTCATCATAGCTTTGTTCCCAGGTGCCACCGAGTTTCAGTCAATCGATCCATTCCCAAACTCATCCGATCAGAACACATAAAAGAGACATTTTTTCCCGCCTCACATAGAAAAGCGGGAACCGTTTCATTCCATTTCAATAATTAAACGCTTAGCCCGGCTCGTCCCCGGGAACAAAAGTGCTGGGTGGCGAATGCAGGCGGAAGTGAACATTTTATGGCCGAATTCTTGCAATAAAAGTTTTCACCCTCTTTAAAATAATTGACATTTCAATGCCGAACGCCCTGCAACAGGGCAACAGCAAAAATGTCTGACCAAAGGTCGGGGAGGAGCGAAAGGGGGGTATCACCGCTGACCAACCTGGAGCCGACCACTTGCATGGAACGATCAATTGAAGCGTTTCGATCGGAAATCCATTCAGATGCCCTTCACCGTGACGTGAAATGAACAGAAGGGCAAATGCACAGCCCCCCCCAAAATCACCCCTTGCAGGAAAATGTGCGATGAACTCAATAATTGAAGCAATATGTTTTCTCGTTTCTTTTTTCTTTTTTTTCACATGAAATTCTCCACCTATTTCCCTCCAATGCATGGTTGAGGCGAACGAGCTAACCCCCAATGGCATGCAATTTTTAAGCAGATTTTTGGTTTGTTTTACACTTTCTTCCCACGGTTCAACGGTGTTGACTGCTTTTTTTCCACTTTACGCATCATGGATAATTTCAAGTGGACACCACGCTCCACTCAAGAGCACCAACAGCACACACGTACCGGCGCCAGGTGCGGGGAGGAGAGGAAAAACGCAACCCAAAATAAAGGACAACGGGGAGGTGATCGTTAAATAAATTTTCCCAAGCGTGATTTTAACCCACCGCTAATATCGACCGTCTGGTTTGTTTTCCGGTTGCATTAAGGTGTACGTTACGTTGATCGACGAATGTCGAACAAAATCGGCACACACCAGGAAAAGGAAGAAAAAAAAAACACAAACAAATAAACACAAACACACCATAAAACAGATCAACGATGGGAGCAAAAGCCCTGCACTCGTAAAACAAAAGTTAAACCCTTCGCACCGGGTGAACCCGACTCCGGCCGGGAAATCCTTTTACGGCCGGAGCTGGAAAATCCTCCCCCCACGGTTGGATTAATGGCAAAAAATCACAAATATCCATTTGCCCCAACGCTGTGACAACCAATAATGTATGGACCGGAGCGTGCTCCGTGGAGAAAAGCGGCACACGATTTGCCTACATACATTATTTGGCCTTGGCGCTTTGACTTATTTTTACAGCCAATTTTTCGCCACCCATTTCTTTCTTTTTCTCCGGTTGCGTTCGTTTGTTCGTACGCACCCCTGCACGGACTGTAACGCATATGCAACGATGATACAATTAATTCATTTATTTATCTATGTCACCGTGCGCCCAAATTCAACCCGAGCATTCGGTTTTTTGGAGTGGGAAAGAATTTAAATTTATCGATTCACAGATTTATGCGCCGTGGTTGGGACCGATGGAAGGGTTTATTTTATTTGATTTTCGCTTTACCCTCGACGTTCATTTCATTCTGTTCCGTTTTTTTTTCTCCTTCTTCTTTTCATTCCACTTCATGGGAAGAGTGCATTCGTCCTGTTCGGAAAAGGAAAAGAAATAAAACACTGCTGTCCGAGGTCACCCCAGCTTCATTCATTAACCCGCGTTGGTGAACAGAGAACGATATAGCTTTTGAACTTCACGTTTCTCTACGCTTCTCTGCCCGACCGGTGCTTCCATTAACCGAACGCCCCGCCCTCCAACCCCACGCCCGGCCGGTGCAAGGATTTTCAATAATTTAAATGAATTAATGAAACGCCCCGCTACGTGCACACCCATTGCTAACGTTTCCACCATCGACGGGAAAAAAAACCCCCCGTTAGCAAACCATTCGAACCAAGTTGCAACCGGGTCGAGTCGTTGCATCGACACCCTACCGACCAATGGAACAAGTTCCCCTCCGATCGCACTTGGGGTGGGAAAGAATCCGAATGCAAAAAAAAAAAGGAAGGAATAAAAAAAACACCGGTAATAATCTCCATTTGCCGCCATTGGCGCAATAATGGTGATGGAAATGTATTTCCAGTGCATTTTTCAATCACATAAAATGACGCTGTCCGCTCATGAATGAGTTAATTCCTAATGGATCAATTCGTTCACGGCACTGGCAACAATCAGGGCAGATTTCCCCCAGTTTTCCTCTTGTTCCGTGTTTTTTTTTTCGCCGTACTTTTTCTGTACTTTGGTGCCTCTCGAAGTGATTAACTATAATGACCGGCTTTCCACGTAAGCCTCCGCTGCTTGAACAAGTCAGCCATTCAGAAAGGCACATTATTTTTCCATTGCAGATTGGACTCGTGGCTTGCGCTTTCTACATGTTGTACAAGCATCGATGAAACTATTGTTTATGATAAAAGGCTGAAGAATACGGTTTGCAACATAAAGAGATTAAACTCCTGGCAACATAAATATTTGAGCTTTGAGTTAGATTTAAATTAGAATCTTTTAGATTATCATCAACAAGCAATGGTTATACCTCAATCGAGTTACTCTCCTGTGCATGTTTTATTGTCGATTTAAACAGAAAAATGTAATAACTAGCATCTCAATGCATTGCCTATTGCTTAGAGGCGTTTAATTTTATTCAAAAAATGGCCCACTAAACTTGTTTCGTTCTGATGCGTTACGAAGTTTAAAACACACACCAATCTAATCCAATCATCCGGGTAACAAGTGTCAGCTGTTCAATCAAACACACTCAGCTGACCGATTGGATAAGTGGCGACACCAGGCTGCGTCTAAACTTTTCCCAATCAAATATTTCCATTCACACCCAGCCCTCCCGCAGCGTTCAGCACGGAGGGTCGGTGGGTCGGTTAAGCGATTGGAAATGATAGTGGAAAATAATTTAGAAGAAAGAAAAAACCGATCAGAAACAACACGATAAACCGTTAAGTGGATAAGCGCACCTACCACCCGCTTCCGGTCAATCAATATTGGTTCGATTCAAACCGAGTGGTGGTAAATGATAAAGTGATAGAAAACAATGTTCCTGCCTTGTCCGCACCTTTTGCCCTTCGGGGTGCGCCTTCGTGCGCCTCCTCTCCGCCTCAAACGGTTGCGAGTTCACCGCAATATGCCTGCGGACATAACCGATTATTCTAACAAAACGCGGTTCGCACCATGTGAAGGGTAGGATTGGAAATAATGTTGCAGTTCACACACACGCAGGTGTTGTACACGTGATCAATCATTACGCACGGGACAATGGTGGTGATGCGGTTTTCCTTGTTCGCCCGAAAGGAAACAGCACGCCCCATTCCCCTGTGGCACGATTTTTGCTTTCACTCACAGTATGCTTCTTTCTTTTTGATGAAATGTTTGATTTCGCACTTCCACTAGCTCCACTAGCCCCCAAGGCAACACCGTTTTCTGAGCAATACCATTCTTTTTTTTTTACGATGAAAAATCCATCTAGATTCCATCACGATAGGAAAGCCAAGCTTAAAAAAACTAAGTTCTTTTTATATCATTTCACAGCTGTTTGCTTCTTTTGTGCTGCTTGCCCAATCCGTCAACTTTCATTCCTTGTAACCCATCCGGAGATTTGTATTTGCTGGTACAACATCTTCAAATGTGGTTTTAACGTTGCATGTTTACGCCTTGTAAATAAATTGCAGACAGTAAACAGGTTATTAATAAGGCCAGTGGTGTTAATTTCCAAATGAATGCCAATCATTTGATACAGATTACCTGGAAATTTAATTATTACACACCATGCACAATAATTCGGAGAAAATTGCTTCAAAAGCATCCATTTGTTTAAAAATGCCACATAAATGCGTTCAAACGTAAATTCAACTATACGGCAACTCATTTAAACAGCACCTGTCCACCAAAACTCTAGCGATCACCGTAGCGCAACCGGACCCATAATCCCCTAAACTATTCCATATTTATATTGCTTTCACTGTTCACGACCAATTTGGACATTCCTACCTCTTTTTACGGCTTACGAGACTTTTTCTCCTTTAATGTACGTGGATAGTCAATCCTTCGTGTCAGGGAAGGTCCGCTCTGGATTCGAATACACGCCATCGAGCGTCATGTTCAAGCCGACGTCGGACCTTTTGTCTTCATTCCACGTTAATCGTAAGCAAATTAAAAAAAAAACCCAATCACTTCAACTCCATTTTGTTTGCATACCGTCTATGAGGAGGGCACATTCCTTCCATCCTCTTGCTACTATTTTTGTAAGGCCAGCACTCTCTAGCACCAACGTTTGAGTATGGTTAGACGGTTCCAAAGCATCAACCAGAATGGAGCACATTCAATCCTCTCACCGAAATGGAGGCGCCTGGTGTCAAGGTTAGGCTGTAATAGTTACAACTTTCCACACCACGGTTGGGATGGATGGATGTAGCTTTATTGAATCAAACCAGCACACGTTTCGCCCACCCGCGGTCCCCTTCCACCCCGGGAACCAATTTCCCACACACACACACGCCACTGTCCTGTTGCTGGCAGGAGCGCTGCTTGCTCTTGGCAGTTTTGGCCGCCAGCTCGTTTCGATTTGCGTTTTCAAAGCAGGAATTTAATTGCTCATCGCATACGTGATATTTTCTCGCCCGTACGATTTGATCAGTTTGGCGCACAGGCGCCAGAGAGATCGGACGTTATCCCCGGACGACGGGAACCACCCGAAAACCGGATAAGCGCATGCAGCGATCAGCGGACCGAAGTGAGATGCGTGATGCTTTCCTACAGGACGACCCATGCATGTCAAACGTATCAAATTTCCTCACTCTTTTTCTTGCTTCACTCCCCCCCCCCCCCCCTCTCTCTGTCTTGCTTGTTCCTGCCTTCTCTTGTGACGTCGTTTCGAATTGGAACACAACCAGGATCTTGCAGGCCAGGTAGGTACCGTGCAACCGCGACGGCCGCTCGCCGCAAAAACCGGTTTCCTCGAAATGTGGCCGGCCGACGAAGAAGACGAATTTGCATCGATGCATCGTTTGCTGCGCGCTTGCTGGCGATCCGGTACGTTCCGGAGTTGCACCCCCGAGGGCACGGAAAGCATGCGAGCGCCTGTGGCTGCAAACCGCAAACAAGAGGCAACCCCGTTGGTCCTGCTGGCATTAACCTACTCCCTGGGCTTGTTGGGCAGCTTGTCGGAGATGCCTTCCTTGATGCCGTACCGACCGGTCTCACCTGCACCATGGACTTGCGGCGAAAAGCGTAATTGTGCCACAATCCGTGAGGGATTATTCGCCCATTTCAAAGCAAACATTTTGTAATCCAGCGCACTTCTCGGACGCTGTGTTCCACAGGCGGGCCCGAAAGTGAATAGCTAGATTCTGGCGAAACTGCTGCACATCGCGTGGTTTTAACATAATGCGTAAGCGGGAGAATCTCTATGCAAACTTTTCTTATACCAATTGCATTACTGCCGTTCGCAGCACTTAATCACATTCATTGGTTAAGTGAAACATAATACTTCTGATTGGAGCTACCCGTCACAAAAGTATTCATGAAAATGCAACCCTGAAGCCTTTGTAAGAGTTTTTAATCAACCGTTTTACCTGTAACCGAAAGCAAAGGTGTGAAAACCAACGATTCTGTTGTCGGTGAAACTGGATTTGTGCTGGCGTACCGGCAACGGTGACCGCGTTCGTAAAATTCAACAGAACAACGGTCCCCACACATGCCACCCCACTCGACCACAGGGAGGACACTTGCCTGGATGAAAGCCCGAAACCAAGCCCGGTTTCCCGGTGGGGTGTGGAAAATCCCGTAGGCGTAGGCGAAACCTGCCGATGGGTTTACTTTACCCCTCCTGAAGTGCCGGAAAACCGGGTCTCCGCTGAAAGGCACTCGGCAAATAGGGGATCCCTATTCTCCCGCAACGAACCGGTTAGCATGGCGGCCATATGGGTTTTCTCTTTTTTTTTTTTGCCGGGAAGCATTTGGTCGTAAGACTTGAAACACCGAGCCAGGTCCACATTTGCTCTCCAAAGCAGCGGCCCGCGAATTGGGCGGTTGCAGGCATGGACGGTTTATCTGAGCGAATGATAACAAAATGGGCCGTAAGTAGAAATTAGACACCGTTGCCATTGTGGTTTCACTCCGGGAGCTGCACGCTTCCGTGATCCCGAGTTTTTCTCTTTTTTGTGTCAGTTTTCCACCAGTTCCAGGGGCGATGTAATAGGTACACCAAGATGCAGGGCGGCAAGGTTTTGCTGCGTCCGAAGAGCACCATCAGCCGCCATGGTCGAAGGGAAATTTTTGGGATTGGGTTTTGGCCATTTTTTCTGAACTCGTTTTTGTGAACTCCCACGAATCGGGGATCGTCCTATTTGCCGAACGGATTGCATTTGGGTGGATGATTCGAGCGGAAATCGCTTCGTGGTCGTGCTATCTGCTTTTCAGCTGAGTGGTTCAGGAAAAAAGTTACAGAAGCACAGTTTTAATCACGCTTGCGGAATTTTGTGGGATAAATAAATGTGAGATAAATGTCAAATTCGTACAACAAAGGATGAGAGTAACACCAATTGATATAAAATGGAAAAAACGCACTAATAAATGGACCGTTTCTGTGGGAATACAATTTTAAAAGCAATTTACATTGGGTTATAGAATAATTGCAGCTTCTCAAATCATTACACCGACCTTACGAGTCCCAGAAGACGTAAGTTTGCCAAATTGCCACCGAAAAAAAAGCTATCCAGCGCCCGACGCGGAATAAAACGAATGTCAAGAACAAGGAGTTAAACTGGCGCTTTACGGCTCCTGCTGTCACTTCCATGCTGCTAGCCACAGCATCTATTAAATCCCAGCCACCCCGAGTGACCGGAAGCCGAAGTGAATTACGCCACCGAGCGCGTTATCCACTTAAGACCAGGCAGCTTCCTCCTCCTGCTTCATTCGGCGCTCGTGGCGCCAATAAATTGTGCCTTTAATGCATTGCAAATATAAACTTTATGCGCTCTATCTTTGATCGCTCATAAATTTAATAAACTTTAAAATAAACACACATCCCACACATCCCACGGACTCACGCCGGAGTGCTCCCGCGTTCGCTCGGGCACTTTATCTTTATCGTGCCGGCCCATTTTGAGGCAGGAAGGTTGGCACAAAGTTGCAAACACTGCGCAGGAGTGCACCAAAAAAAAAAAACCCTCCCCCCCTGCCGGTGAGGGCCGAGTGAAATATGGTCGGCGAAGAAGTGTGTAGAACCCGACAGCGACAGCGCACACTATGGCCTCGAGATAAAGAAATATATTTATACGTGTTTTAACGCCAACTGGCGGGTTTCACCTTTCGCCCCTCCGGGGCACACCTTCGAACTCACCTGAGCCCTCTCCCGGTGGCGTTCCTTGACTGAACGAATCGATCGTAAAGTTGTTGCTGCCAGCATCGAACGCATCGCTCCGGTGCAGGTTCACTTCGTTGCCGAAACAACCACCGTACCGCGGCTGCAACGGCATCCGACGAGCGTCTTGCCGGGTGTGTTGTTTCTTTGGCAGGCCACCCCAAAGCTCCTTGCCGCCGCCCCCTACCAGAAACCACACCCGACACCGCAGATTTCGGAGTGAACTTCAAAACTAATAAACCATTTAATCAGGAAAACTTTGGCCAGGGTTTATGTGCGTTAACCCCTAACCACAATATCTGCGCCACGGACACCGCTGCTGCCATGCCGTGGCACAACCCTGCTGCCGGGGCATGATTCTCGGTCGTCGGGTTTCCATTTTTGGCCATCCTTGCCTCACCAGTCCGTCGCCCGGGCTGGAAAACGCAAATGGTTGGTTTGCTCGGTTCGCTTCCTGGCTTCCTGGCGTAAAAGCTTCCTTCAGACTAACTAACAAGCTAAGACACAAGACGCAGACCGCACCCGCAAACCCCCCTCCTTCCCACCACGTGCACGACGGGGAGGCTCCGGTTTTGTGTTCGACACTTTTCCAGCCAGAAAACGGAAACGCCGGTTCGCAGCGCAACGCGTTGGCGCAAGGGGGGGTTTTCCCCGGGATGGGTTGAGCTTTCGATAAACTTTTTACCCTCCCGCAGTAAAGCGAAGAGGTGGCGCATAGTTCTTGGGTTATCCAGTGCCGGTCTGGTTGTGAGTTGGTTGTTGCCGTAACTGTCAATTTAACGTCTCCTCACCACTCCCCCCCGAAGGATACGGTCGTGAAAAAGGCCACAGATTACGGTAGGGCTTCACTCTCGATACCGAGCTAAATCGATGCCTGTGCATCGTGCCGCCATCCGTACGCATTCGGACGAATTTGCCTTGCGTCGTGCTTCTCCAGCAACTCCCTGCACGGAAATTAATTTCCCTACGCCCGGGTACCCCTTTTGCTGGGCTGGAATGTCGCATCGGAAACTGCTTGAGATTAAGATATCATCGTTGTCACCGTAGACGTTCGCTGCCCTCGCACGCACACCTCATCCCGAGCGCCGTGGAGCTGTTGATCGGGACCCGTCGCCGTTGCAGGAAAGCAACTCGGAACGGAATCGCTCACCGCTTCCCGGCGTACCGGTCGTAAACAATTTTCATGTTTATTGAAGATTTGTTATTACAGGCCCTTTAATGGACCGTAAAATGAGCTTGTTTTCGGTCTTGTTTGATAGGCGCACGGGCGTACCAACCCCACGGCGTCGGCGCCCCCAAAACGGTTCCAAAAGGTCGCCCGGAAATCAGGCCCTTTTCCCGCGACGAAGCACGAACCCTCCCGAATGAGACACACACTCACACATTAACTGCACGGGACGACACACATTTCGTGGTCTGGTGGAGGACCCTTTTTTGAAGTCCTTGAAAGGGACTCCAATTGCAACGGTTCCTAGCGGCGTGCGGTGACGGTACGAATCGAGAAGTAAAGTTTACTACCCCTGCGCGTTATGTCAGGTCAATGATCTTCCGCTTGATTGACCGTTTCGGACGGGATAAAGCGTCGTGCGGAGGAGAAAGAAAACGAGCCCTGGAGGAGTGACAACAGTTAAGTGCTTTCCTTACTTCGTGGAATTGATTCTATTTTACTGCGTCTCAGATATTCAATGAACAAAGAAGGCGAGATGGCGGCGAGAATTCCACCGCAGTTCACAGTAAGTTCGGACAACTCCCTCATTCCACAGAGGACAACGCTTTGCACTTATTCATTTCGTAGCATTTCGCCAACATCTCTTGATTTAATTATTGCCAATTTGATGGCTTTTCAGCTTGCTTGTAGCATAGAAGAGATAAGAGACTATCATCGCCATATGGTTTTTAAATTTTGTAAAACCATTATAAACAGTCAAATCGATCGCTTCAAAAACTGCTTGTTACCGTCATTTGTTTGACAAGCATGAGTCATTTGTTGGTCCCTTGCGCTTCGAATTTGTGAAAGTTTAATCGCATCACGCATCCAGCGACAGCGCTTCCGAGTCTATCTCTACTTCCACGAACGCAACCGTGGGCCAATATTGAATTCAACACAGCCATCACTCAACGAACCCGCAACCTGACACATCCAGGAGCGTTCGTATCCGGCCGAGTGGAGTGGAGTTTCCAGTTCCGGAGCAGAGCCCGTCACCAGCGTTGCTGCATCGGTTCTGTTTCTTTCTTTCTTTTTTTTTTTGTCCTCTAAAGCTTCCTCTCTCTAGCTATACAGCTTTCATACTCTCTCACCGAATCCCCCCTCCACCAGCTCACCAAAGCACCTCCCCTGTTTTGTGTCTTTGCGTGGGGACTTCCATCAACACGATGCTCTTTTCGGTTGTCACTCCGGTTGTGCACTTTTCGAAACGCAATAAACAATCGAAACACCCCCACCCCCTGCCCCCTTGATAGCGTACCCCGGCAGTGTCCAGGCCAGGATGCACCGGCTTAGAGCGTCGGAGGATATTTTTCACGCGCAAAACCCGGCAACGCACAGACAGGGACGACACGCAGAAGCCGCATCGATTGACAAGCAATTCGGCCCCTTTGTCGTCATCGTCGTCGACGTTGTCGGAAGTGAGCGAGAACACACACACATGCGCACGGACAATCGGGCTTCTGAAAATCACTCGTCACTTGATATCACCTTCCTGCCCTGCACTCGATGCACCTCGCGAATCCCATCCGTTCTATCGGGCGGCGCTTTTCCATGGATTGTCACTTGTCAAAGTCTTTGCTCGGAGTGTCCGTTAGGAAGCGTCAGTGTTCGGTTACCCGTCCGGGTGCAGCCCGCGGGGGAGCAGGTGAAGCTTGGAATAAAATGCAGGAACGGCTTGTGAAACGGACACCCGGTTTTGGTTCGGTTTTTGTTGGTTCGCTTCGCCGCGCTGCCCGGAGCGTGCGACAAGACACCGGTGGAAAGAAAACGACGCTCGATGGTGACGAGCTTTTGTGCCCGACCGCATCGTTGACACGCTGCTTAGGTGGATCTGGACGGAGAGGTCATGCTTAAAATTTTAAATGACTTTTCGTCGTCGTCGTCGTCCACCTCATGCATGCCGGGAAGGCTGGGGAGGGGAACCATCACAAATGAATTCCTTCGCACGTTCGACGTGCTTGCCGCTCCAGCACATCAATCAAACGAGCGACTGCTACCGGCTAAAATCTACAGCATCCTTTCGTTCCTGGCCGGTGCCCCGATCGAAGCTCGAACCTACTTCAGCAGCATGCACTCCATGGTGCACGACTCCCGGTATCGTGTGGATGAAAGTGACCGTGTGGAAAACAAAAATCTCCGAAAAATCCGAAACCGATTCAGGCCGACGCACGGAGGCGGTGAGTGGAGGAGTTGGGTAAACCAAACACTCCGACAGCGCTGGAAGTGGTGACCGGCGGTCACTAGCGTCACAGTTTCCCTAAAATATATACTTAGCAGAGCGCGCAGAGTGTGCGGGGCAAAGCCGTTGGACTAACAGGACCACTAAAACCAACATCGGACAGGCGGAGGACGTCAAGTCGGAAAGTTAATTCGTGAGCATAGAAACAATTTCAACTATTCCCGGCGCCATGTTCGTGCACTCTTTTCCGCTCAACCCAACCGACCCTTGGCTGGTTCCCTGCGAGACCTGCCTTCCCCGGTCTTTCACTTTTCCTAGCGGACGCCTTGTTCCTGTTCTCTATTTATGGCCGAACGCTTCACCAAATTTTTCGCTCACACCGGGATGCACCGGGAGCGCTGCAATTGTGTTGTGGAACTGTTGCGTTGTAGTTTTTTTCTCTTTCTCACCGAAAAACCCCTCCATCCACATCGATGCGTCCCGGTTACATGTGGTTGAGCTTCAGCTAGGAATCGCCATCGTGACCAACGAACGAGGATGCAGGAATGCACTTCTGGAAGCAGCTACTTTCACGGTGACCGCACCCGATTCCATGACACGTTCGAGAATGTCGGTGCGGTGGGAAAATATGACGACGATGCTTTCAATGTCGACTTTCGTGCAGCCGGAGCAACTAAGTAAAGTATGCTAAAGCTTCTTCCGTTCTACGCGCCCGAAACCGGTGAGGGAAGCGGGTGGTTCGCTTCGGTCCAACGACGCGGTAAAACGCACGCAACTCTCGTTATTTGAATTCCAAATAAACTTTCAAATGAAGTCCAAGTTCGGTTCGGTACTTCCTACCTCCATCATAAATTCCCTTCGTTTCATGACATTTCAAAGTATTATATTTAGCACATGCTCTTCTAATGAAAGGCACGTTGGTACAATTTAGTTTAATGAGTTCGAAAAACAAAAGCGAACGTATGAGAAATGTGTCCTTCAATCAGTTTGTTCCTTTGATCTGCACAACTCAGGCATCTGGTATAAGCTTAACCAAGCTTGTTTTACAAAACCATCTTCAATTTAAATCTAGATTGAATGGACATAAGAAGCATCACAGAGCTATGCTGCAATTGGGATGCTGCAAGCGTTCTATGAACTCTTTTAAGTGATGTACAGCACGCACAGATTGCATACAGGGTATTAGGGTCAGAAAAAATGCGCTCCTAACTACACACTTTGATCAAAAGTACTAGAAATTCCCAGGAATCCTATGTTGTAATGCAATAAATGTTTGTTTCAGCCATCGCCTGATCAATTAATTCTTCCTTCACAATGATGGAGACGACGAATTCCCATAAAACAATCGGGTTGATTGGATAAAAGACTCACTAAAAAAAAATCCTGTACGAGGAACTTGAACACCCAATGGATTTTGTAATGGAGTCCTCATGCTCCGTTGACGGATGGTTAATGCTTTCATAGAGAAAGACAGCGAATTCGATTGTTCTTCCGGGGAATTCCGCGTGATTCGAGTTACTCTTCATTCCATTGTTCCCCCCCGTCGGTAGTTGGCGTGCAGGCAATAAAATAAAACCCGATTGCAACACTGTGGCCCGTACCATTTGGCCCTTCAATCGCGACGCACTTAAAGGCATCGATCAGCCACAATTGCCCCGAGGAATGCCGATCGTCGTCGTTGTCGTCGTCGTCGTCGTTGTCAACGTTGTCGTTGGCCATAAAGACGTTTATGCTGCCATTCGGGCTGCAGTTTATTGATCTGTCGCGTTTCACCGCCACCTCGCCAAGCTGTTAATCTCCAAAGTGGCCTCCGTGAGTAGGCCAAGGGTACTAACGTCAGTGCGGATCGGTTTTCTCCACACCCCTCGACTCCTTGCCCTGAAACGATCGTTATTAGATTATGGTCTTCTTCCCCTTCGCGGCTTCCGGGGAGTACGTGCTCATGCTGGACAGTTGTGGAACACTGTTTCTCCATCTCGTAGCATCCATCCCCCTTGGGAAGGTTGTCGCTGACCCGGTGCGTGGTGTTTGAGCTCCAAAATCAAACATTACAACGGCAATCGATTGTTTGCCCCGAGCATCCGGAGCGCTGTCGGTACACAAACGGACGAAAGACACACACGGTTCTTCCACACACGCAGACAAAGAACGAATCCCACTTCCGGTCATCATACCCCGATGGATTTCTGCTCACCGACGACGACGCTCGGAATGGGCTGGCGCACAGGAGCTGTTGGGTCATAGGACGACGCCGGCTCGCGCACGACGTTGACTTGGATTTTATATCATATTGCCATCAATAAAACGTTCAATTCCTCTTCCTCGGGAGCAGGCAGGGCCCGATCCTGCCCATAGGATCACTAAAATATTATTGTGCCTTCTGTACCGAGTGTGTGTGTGTGTGAGCGTGATTCTGGGAAGAGGCCGACGTTATCGTTAGCGTTGGGGCGTATTTTTCCCCATAACCGAGGGCTTTGCCGACACCAACAAAACAGAGAAAAACACACACGCCCGGCATGCGACATTCGACCGGACGGCCCCGGTGTAGGACGAATTCGGGCTTTGGGACATCATAAAATGTTTGTATTTTTGCCGCCCACCTCATCTCCCATTTGCTAGTTGCACCCTGATCCCCGGTGGCACTCGGGTTTATTTATGAGACTTCAGACGTCAGACACCAAACCAACGAACGGCGCCGTTTCGCGTCCCCGAGAAGGAGCGAGAGACCGAACAAAAAATATTACCGTTGAAAATTGACCGTTTGAAAATTTAACTCCCGCAGCACCGCCGTGAACTCCGCAAGGCGACTTTAAACCTCCGAACGGCCATTTCGATGGCGGGTGGCGTTAACATTCCAATTGCAGATTTGACTGGATTGCTTTTTCTTTCGCTCTTTTCCGATCAACGCATGCCCCTTGCGCATGATGCCTCTCAAACCAATCATCATCGGGTACTGGCTCGTCGGTGTTGTTTTCGGCCGGATTTTTCCCTCACCGAACGCCGGGCGCAAACCGTTCGGGGACATTTGGCGTGATGGAAATTTTATTCATGCAATCAAACAGTTCCTTGGATACAAACCTCTGGCACCGGTTTCAGCTGATGATACGGACTCCGTTGCGAGGCTACGGAGCCACGGATTGGGCAGAAGAAAGAAAAAAAAAGGTGACCGAGAGACGATGGCGACCACCGTCAAGTTATGAACGCTTCGAGATTTTCGGCGGACGGTTGTTATTTATTCCGTTTTTTTTTTCTCAAATATTTCCAGTTTATATTTCTAAGCCGTGCTTTTTTGTTGGCCTGCATGTTTGACGCAATATGAAATCAAAAGAATATTACTTAATTCCCCCTCCCGGATTCACGGTGGCTCAATTTTGCGAACCAACCAGATGCAAGTTGAATGTTCAGAGCGTGAACCACCAGGCGCCTCCATCGGCACGGAACGCACAGGCAAATCCTGTTCTGTGTACATCGGCCGCTCGCTTCACCGTTCCATTTTACATACCGTAGCTGTTTATTTCAATTTGTTCAAGCTCTATTTAATGAGAGGGATCGATCTATTACGGTTATTTATGCCGGCGATGCGACTCCGGAACGAGATAAACGTCCGCCTGGAGCGTGCGCCAAACCCCGGTTGAGGTTTGCAATCAATAGGTTCGGTCAAAACGAAACCGGAAGTGCGCGGCTCCGTAAACCACACCAATCTCCTCGCAGCCTTCGTTCCTTTCCGCTGCCCCCCGACGTTCGGTTAGATTTATGGAGGCTTAGGTGTGCGTGTGTGGCCAAAGCACTGCAGCATTTCTATATTTACTTTACCCGGCGCTCGTCGTCGATTCTGGGAAATCTACAAATAAAAATCGCTCGTCCCCTCCTGCAGCAGCTTCTCCGACGTCGAACGCGAAGCCTGGAAGCTATTATTATATAACAACACCGAGCAATGTTCAACGTTTGTGTCCAGCTTAAAGCCGGCCCCCTCGCTCTCCCTTTTGCTTTCTCTCTGAACCGACACGGGCTTAAAGCTTTTTTCCCCAGGCTGACGTGCTCATAAGCACCGACAGTCCACCTGATGCTAACTATTGCACAAAGTGCTTAAAGAATCTTTCCCTGCTGTTGGTTGGCGTCCGTTTTGCAAGTTTGCCATCCGGGGGATCGAGTTTCCCGACTCTTATCGATGAACCCGGACAGGCTCCAGCAACGCAAGGCCAGCGGCGAAACTTCGCGTGTTGTTTCGCGTGTGAAGCGAGAGGCTGCGAAAGTGTGGACACACCGAAAGATGAAGAAAAACTCCCCAGCCTTGAACATGCGATGAAAAACGGTCCCCTCCCCCCCGCACATGGCATCGGTGACTTTTCTCTTTCCGTTCATTTTTTGTTCGTTCTCCCCCCGTGCGAAACAAACAGTTGTTGGTTGGAAGGCGAACGAAAGGTAACGCACGCAAAAAATCGCATCGAAAGAATGTCCGGGGGAAGAAAACCAAAAAAAAACTGTCCTGGGACTGGCACGGAGGCAGTTATTTCGAGGTCGATGCGTTTGGAAAGCCGTTTCGTGCTCTCGGTGTGTCACCTGGAAATGGACTACTACCGAACCGGACCTGGTCAGTGAGGCTCCGGCGGGATGTCCAGCGTGTTCAGCCAAGAGGCCGATGTCGGAGAGACCAACCAACGCCGGGAACCGGGCGAATGTGTTCATTTAGAACCGACACCGGGCTTGGGGCAGCAGCAGGCCCCCAATAAAAGTCCATAACCGTAGAAGTCAACTGCGAAATAGGCACCTTCCGATTGTTTACCGTTTGGTGCACCTGCGTACGCCGCCGGTGGCGCCGGACGCTCGGGCGCGGTTATCTCCGCAAGGACCGTCACTCGACCGTGTGCCCGGGTTTGGTTTAACTTTTGCATCGGTCTCGACCATCTCCGTCTCTACCTTTTTTTTTTTCTCCTTTCGACGTTGGCCTGACGAAGAACCTTTCCGACAAACCGTATGCGACGAGAGGTTTGCATATTTGAGGAGTTGGAAAAAATTTCTTTTCAATTCTCTAACTGTTTTAAATTGTGTTCCTTAAAGTGGGAGAATATTTTACCTTTATTCGAGTGAGATAATTTAGTTTCGTGGAATTAAAGAAAACAATCATTTTAAACATAAACTTTTATTTCATTCCTGTGAAGTTCTGTAATGTTGAGACAATCATTTTTCATATCGAATAATTCTGCATTTGCTTTTAGTTGTACCACAACTTGACCTGATATACTTGTTCTGCAAATATCGTGCCCCATACGGTAGCGTCGGTCAGCACAGGCTGGTCACAGTCGACCCCTTTGGACGGTCGAACGCACTCGAGCATCCGATAGCACCGACGACCCGCCCCGGGGGGGGTTTCTTGTTCCGCCCGTGTTTCCCATTTCATTCTTCGATGGCCGCAGCTCAGCAACTCGTTCTCGATGGCGCCCCATTATGGAGACGCATAAAAATGGCCCACGTGCGTTCCACTGATGTCGCTTTCCTTTCTTTGCCCGAGAAGTATCCCGATTCGCTCGTTCGTTCTTCCTCCAGCTCGCTTTTGTTTTTCTTCTAGGACTTTCCCGAATCACAACCGTCCCCGATCACACGCATCACGGAGCATCGTCCGCAGGAGCAACTTTAGAAATCGTTAAACTCGCCTTCGATAAACTGCTTTCCGTGGAGCTCATGTTTTCACCACCGCAACACCGTCTCCCTTCCCTCGACTGCACTGTCGTTCATTGCCGTTGGACGTGCCGTGGCAGGAAAGTGAAGCGGAAAACCGCCGTGCAATGCAAAACCTTCCTCCCACCGGTTCCCGGACGTACAACGGACACCTGGGAAGACTAAGTGACCGGTTCGATCGACCGTTCGCCAGATCGGTCGGTGCACCGTTCCCACACCTGAGTGAAAGGGCCTGGGGGCGTTAAAAACACTGTTCGCCAGGCGAGATGAATGTTGCTATCGTCATGAGGTGTGTCTGCTTTTTTTTTTTAGTTCGCTTTTTGTCCTCCCTCCGGTGTGGTCACTTTGTGTAGCGCTTGTTTTTCCTCTTCTTCCTAGTTTGTTCTACATGCCGGGCTGTCGAGTCGCTGTTGGGTGAGTGATTTCCATGTTTTATATGCATTTCCCTCCGACGTCCTTCAGTGCGCTGGTCTGTTCTCTACCGATGGCTGCGGGGTCAGAGCGTCGCTGTCGGTTATCTTTGATTTTCAGCTTGCTTGTCTCTGCATCGATTGCAAACACGGCATTTGTCGTCCCGTGTCACGTCCCGGGTCTTTCGTGCTGCATGAAGCGAACATCACATGCTAATAATGCAATGTCGCTCTGCCAATCGAGCTGTGAAGCGCCTAGAGGAGTGATTTTTTTTAAATATCCTCCAACGTATCGCAGCAGGTAGGTGGTTTTGAAGGAAACACACTATACTTCGGAGAGTATTAAACACAGTTTTCTGCATTTTGTTGAATGGATCCTTTTTATTTCGTTTTCGAACTTTTTTCCTATTAGTATTTATTCGCTGGCCTTAATCATCATTTTCGTGCGAGTCATGTTGCATCAAAAATAGTTTGCAGGCTTCAGTATTTTATTTTAATGATTTTTATTCATGACAACTTTTATATCTACATTTACAAATCAAACGACCTGACAAACAATCCGCAATAAAAAATATTTCAAGATTTAAAAGCACAAGCATCGTTCTTCATGCCGGATGTTTTTTGCACGGTTTACGCTACCGCTATACGCTGCTTTGTCCACGTGGTGCATCTGAAATATTTTTTTCGCATTTTTCGATTCATAGCGCGTATCCCAAGGGACGCATCTCGAGGATAGCTATCCTCGGGGTCACTTCGAAACGACCCACGAATTGCTGATTTTGAGATGGCTGGGTATCTTTTATTGAAGACTTCGTATCGCGTTGAAATTGCAGTGAACCTGCACAACGTTGTTTACAAGCATGTTGTGCAACGTTGGAATTCAAAACTGGGACCGTGCCGTAGTCGTTTTTGCGGCGAAAATTTTAAACTGAAAATAGTTGCTTTCAAGTCATCAAAATATAAAATGTGAGCGACCGCCCATCACTCGACCTAATTTGAAGTATTCGACTGGCTAATCTACCGTTCCATTTGTTTACGTCCAAACGCGATCTGGTTTCGGATGCTCTTTGTTTGGGGTTTTTTAATGAACGTTCCGGAGCGGCTTCGTTTTGCTCCGGAATAGGAACGAAATGGAGGAGTTGGATTCACGTATGAAATTGATTTCAAAAAGAAAGGTAACGATGCATCGATCAAATATTAAATGATTCCGAGACGGCAATGAGACTGAATGGCAAGGTATTTTCCTTCCTGTTCGGAAGATGTCGAAAGGTCGATTTAGGGATGTTCGGAATTAGATGCATCGTCACTCTCGTAGGAGGAACGGATCGGTTCGGTTGGGTTCAGCACCGAACGCCCGACACTTCTTTGTTGTTTTTTTCGTCTGATCTGCTGCTGCTGCTGCTGCTGGTGGTGGCTAATTACGGAGAAGAATGTCATTCGTTTATTATTATTCTGTTCCTCCGCTCTGTAGCTCGTAGAACCTGTTGCTGCTGCTGTCCCGTGGTTCGCGTTCGCGGTCATCGTGAGGTGAGACAGATGTCCTTTCGATGTGCAATACCCACAAAGGGGTTTACTGTTCCCCGGTTTCCTGGCTCTACGCCCCCCCCCCCCCCCCCCTGTCCTCCCATCCCACTGACTGGTCCGTTTCCGTTCTAACTGTTTTTCCATCCTTCTTCTCTGGTTACGACAAACTGCGACAATCAGCGCTGCCGTCCTTTGTTTCCTGCACCACTTTCCCTGCCAAGTGCCAACAGACACACAGGCACACACACACACACACACACATTCACCTTCGCGGTTTCGCAAACTGGCGAAAAGCGTGTCCTTCCGTTCCGAGCACCGCAGCCACCAACTCGAGCGCACCACCAGTCTCCTTAGCTCTGTTCCACCTGTCCTTTCCGGAGTGCCCACATCTCAATGTCGAACAGTCCCCCGTCGCCACCGCCACCACCACCGCCCACGCCTGCCCCGTGCCAACCACCCAAAACTCCACTGTCCGAACTGAACGTGGTGGACGTGATCAATAACAGCGGGAACCGTATTGGTAAACCGCACCACAATGTGATTCTTTCGTCGGGCGAATGCGCTTGGGCGACGCAGTATCCGGAGATACAGAAGGCGTGCTTCCTGAATCGCGTCTGCCAGTACGCGCCGCCCCGCGAGCTACGGGTACAGAACGTGGAGCCGATACTGCAGAACGGGCCGACCTGCGGCCTGACCGCGCTCAGCATGATCTTCGATGGGGCGCCGTCGGCGAAGGCCCTGCTGGAGCTGGCCGTCGCCCGGGGCTACTCGCGTAACGGCGAGATGTTCAGTGCGCGCCAGCTGAACGAGCTGTTCGAGGTCGTGCTGGAGGAAAATCGCCATCTGGTCGAGTACAAACCCGTCACGCACACGCTGGTCGGCGGCTGGATGGACGATGCCAACATCCAGATCAAGCTACGTCTCGGATCGATGTTTCTAGTGCCGTATCCTTTTGAACAAGACAATAACATGCCCGCGCGCTCTTTCTCTCTCTCTTTTCCCAATTCGGTAGCATAGAAAGCTTTAATTTTCCTTAATTCCCACCCATCTAACACGTGCCCAGTTACGATCCGGACAAAAACCACACACCCTGCCTCAACCGAGGGCACCGTGCGCACTGGGCACTCGTCGTAGGCTACCTCATAGACCAATTTGAAGACGTAAGTTGGAAGGCTTCGAGGGAGAGAAAAAACAATAGATAACGTGTTCTTTGTCCGCCTTTAACCCGCCTCCTGTGTTTTAACCGCTCCACCGTTTCCCATTCTATCCTTGCAGTTTTATGTATTTGCACGCCACGGCAAAACGAAAAACCTCGCCCTCTGGTCCCTGCGGGATCTGGCCAAGAGCAATGCCAATCTAGTCGAGTTCTGCCAACCGGTCGGACATCCAAACGAAACGTTCATCCTGCCCGAGGGCGGCATGGGCGGCTGCAATGGGCTGCTGTGCAAGTTCATCATGATCGAAAACTACAAGGCCAAGGACGAGATCGTTCTCTGAACGCATGCCCGAACCAGGCCGGCAGCCCCCCCTTATATACCGCGATAACCCTCCGATATTGCGCTTAGCTTGTAGATTTAGTTTACTTTCCTTGTAAAGACGGTTATTTATTTTCACTGACAGATGACACACTATTTACTGAAACAAACACTATTTATCTTTACTCTTTATTCATAGCTTTATTTTCCTTTCTTTTTGGCTATATATATATATATTATAATTCGTTTTAAAACATGCATAAAACAGTATTGAGATATTTTTTTTCTTCTGCTCACTACCTCTTTTTTGTTTTTGTTTATTCACATTTAGCGCTCCTTACGTCGTACATAGTTTGCTCGCTTATCGTGGCATTGGCCCTCCTGGGCGAACAGAAGGATCAATGCGGACATACTCGCTCGAAGTGTCCTTCCGTTCCCGACGCTTCCCAGCCTCAAATCAGCCAATGCAGCCGATTCCTTCCCCATTTCCCCCGCCCATTTCCCGATGAAGCTGCTTTCTTTTCCGTAGCCGGCCCATTCTTTCCGCGCCCCTCTTCCCATGACTGAATCACTGCGGCTCAGTTGTTGTGTTTTTTTTTTCTTCTTTCATTTATTGTTTAATTTTTTTTTAGTTTGACATTTATTGCGTTTATTGTTTTCCGTTCCGTTGCATGGTATGGTATGTTCAGTTATTTACCAGTGTAATTCATATGTTTACGTGTAAACTTCCTTTTTTTGTTTTGCTTTTGCTTTACCACTCGTACGATATTTATTGTGTTTAATGCAATACCGAACAAAAGAAAAGACCCGCGATAGTCACGGCGAAAAGGTTCTCTCATGTATGGAGGATGGTAAGCTTTTTGGTTCTAAAATGTTGTGAAGCCACTGTTGCAAAGGAAAGGAAGGAACAGAATGTAGAAAAAAAAACACTACTTACAGGGACAAAAATGCACGCGACCTGTCTGGTCGATTAAAGTACGCTAATCAGCTGACAGAGGATTGTGTTCCAATTGTAATCCCCGTACACGCCACGTACATATATGAAATGGATGCTCAGGTGATGGATAACAAACAAATAAAAAACAATGCTCAAATAAATCATACTATATGAGATCTGTACGGTAAGCGACTGTACTGCTTTTTCTAGCCATCGGCCATTGGGGCAAGCAAATGTCCGAAACTGAAGAAGGTAGGCGCGAATTGGTTTAAATTACTTTTCCGCTCCGGGAAGGGCGCACCGAAGGAAATCGATGTAACTAGGAATGGAGATAAAAGGGCACAGGGTGGGGAAACTACACTGCACAAAGTAAATTCCTAGTAGAAACATTAAACTGTAAAACCTAAACGTTGCCGTCTATCCACCAACGTACTAAGTGGAGAAAAAACTCTACCGTACCGTAAAAGCGAATCAATGCTGCGTTGCAAAGATTTTTTGCAGATACATTGTAACCACGTGGTTAGTTGTCGCATTCAGCTAAAATAGTAATAATAGGTTGTTGATACAATCGTTTAGCTAGTTACGTTCCGTCCGCTGATGCGCATCGTTCGGTTAAGCGCCGAGTTCGCCTAGAATAAATATGTGCTCAACAATTGACAGTAAAGACGAGAGCGCGTCCATGCTACCCGGAGCGGAGAAAACTCGCCAACAGTCGGCACAAGTACAACATCGAAGCCTTATTTCAATGGTGATTGGGAAAATGCGTATGGATTAGAATAGCGCCAGCGAGGTGCAGCACATGGGTGAAACCCCTAAATGCAAACACACCCCCTACACAAAATCTGGCGCCCTGTCGCGCGTTGCCTCTCTTGAGTACATTAATGGGGAAAATTTCCTACACCTACTCCCTCCACCCGGCGCATGATAAAGGTATAGCTGATGATAACGATTACGATGATGGCTTGCTCCTGTCACAGACAGAAACGGGTGGTTGTAATATACATACGTATCCTTCACTTGCCATGCCGCAACACTTCTTCCCCACAAACGCGCTGATAGTTGATCTCTCATTTGGGTTGATGTGTGTACGGGTGTGATTTGCATTGTTGCGTGTATTCTTCCGGTAATTATCCACAGCCATAATTAACGACAAACTCTCGGTTCGCCTCGCGCCCTTCGCCGTTCCTCCGCCTTGGGATATGTGTAAGTGCTTGTAGTGGGACTTCTTATTGTGAAATCCATGCTCGTTTAATCCATTTCCTATCTCCAACTCTCCATGGCTTGCCGTTTTCCGCGTTAAGCGAACCGGCTTTCCAATTGCGTTTCCAAAATTACACTCTCCATCTACAACCGTTGCCTACTGCTATCTCTACGGATGCATTACCGGGTAAAATGGTCTCGCTTCAGTATCGATCGCTCGATCGCCTTTTTCTTAAGCTGCATCATGATTCCTTAAGCATTTCTAGTTTTTTTTTTTTTCGTTTTCAATCTCATTTATTATCTTTCCATGCTGCTTTTCTTAATATCATATAAAATACTATACAATCCTGTTTAGCCCCGTGCCGCGCCGAAGTACCTTCAATGACTGGTCACAATTTATTAGCGTGTGCTCTATCCTATATCGGTTTAGTTGTTTGTGTATGTTAGGTCAACGGGTCCACCTCCTCCGAAGTGGCGACAGAAGATGCGATATTTGAGTACTGTGTGTTATTTGAGACTACGACTGTAGGTATAGACATTTATATGTTCATTCCCGAGGACAATGCTATTGTTTATGGATTGAGTAATTATTTTTTCTTCACCTTTTTTTTTCCCCTGTGGTTCCAACAAACGTGCACATGTATGAGCATATGGGTACGGCGCCAGTGGGTCATGTACCGACATTGTTCGCCGTGTTGTTAAACGGTACACCGTACAGGCGTTGCCGCGATATGGTGAAGTTTGCTAATGCATACAGGAGAAACAGCGATGGTGATTACAGACGACGGGGCACAACTACACCATACGTAAAACTCTGCGCACTTTCAACGGGTTTAGTTTGCCAGTGTTCGGTTGGTGTATGCAATGCGGTATGTGCGGTTTTTGCAAAATACAATTTAAAACAAAAAGAAAACTAAAAAAAAGAACTATCTACAATCCATTTACAAAATGTCTGCCAATTCCACGACACGCGCCGTACACGATCAATCCAGGATCTTTTGTCTTTCGTGAGGACCCCCTTGACGGTACCAGGGGCTTTCTACTTTTATTGTAAAAATACACAACGAAACCACAAACAGCGTCTCTGTTTAACCACAAAGCATCGTGCAGTTTGCTTTTTAATTGTTTTGGGAACCACATTATCAAATGATCCTGGTTTACCAGTCTGATTGGACATAATAAATTAAAAACTATGACAAATTTCAGCAGTCTCTATTGGGTTCTAAAAACAATACCGTTTATGGACATCAGCAGTTTTTTTTCTTTCTTTTGATTTATTCCTAATCGTAGCGCGATCTCGAGCATGATCTAAAAGCACCGACACACACCGTCCTGTTTTCAATCAGTTGGGAACTAAAATGTTCAAAAATATGATTGGATATTACATCCCGGTAATTCCGTTATTCTTTCACACAGCGAAATGTCCCCGAAGGATGGGATCAATTAAACAGGCAATTGATCGCGGCTTGATACACTTGTGATGCGGAACCGGCGCGATATACTACAATGCTACAAATTAGCCGACGCAAACCTCCCCTGATGCGGCACGCGAAGCTGATGCCTGCGGGTATGAGTTTGTCACTACAAACTTACTACTTTTGATTTTCTTTTCATTTGAAAGAAATGCATACCCAATTGCCGTTTACATGCAGCGCGCACCCAGTCTCCTCCCGACCGTTTGTCCTGCAACGCGCATTTAATTTAGTGGCGCTTCTCTGTTATTGCCCTACGATATTGTTCAGTCAAACACGGCTCAAAGGGTGAAGCGAGATTTGATGATTTGTTTTGTTTTGTTTATCGATATTGCTAACACTTACTATTTGCTACTGCCCTATAGACTAGTTCCGAGGCCTACAAACATTTGCATAAACAGGCGCACGTTCGCTTGATGTCGCCATGCCGCAAGGGGTGTATCTCACTCAAATTAATGGTTATCACAAATCAAAACGGGCCAGTAAAATTACTATCCCCTGCACAGTGCTCCGGTCACGTGCAGCTGAAACGGGGCGCATCCATCCTCTAGCTGGAGGAGGCATTACCTAGCGCACTAGATTCCGATACGTCTCGGTTTTTTGCTTCATATCGGAACGAAGAGGCAAAATATATTGCATTGCAAAATACGAACAGTACGAATTTTAACGAAAGCTTACAAACGGAACTAAACGCGCACAGTTGAAATGGCGCGAGGATGAACCATCAACTGGTTACTTTAAGATTGTTTTTTTGTTTTTTTGTTCTATCCTTTTACGTACAGATGAATGAAACTATCTCCGACTGGTTTATAACTATCTATCAATTTGAACTGGCGCCGAAATTTTAATCCCCCCGTGATCGGCTGACGGCGGCCCAGCTACGTGGTCGCAGTAGACGAGACGCTGCTCCTCCGCCGCTGTGACCATGATTGCTACTGCTGGTGCTGCCGGTGGTGGTGCTAGCCGCCGTCGGGAATGGCGCAGAGTTCACTGGTTGATCGCAGCCAGCGGAGCGTGGCAACGGTGGCAGTTTACTGATGATTGAGCAAGTCGGCAGCAGCGGGCCGAAGAAGGTGCTGGCGCTCGTGCGCCCCGCGTTCGGTGTGGACGAGGAACCGTACGGCGATGGAGGAGGAGGAGGTGGTTGTAGCTCCGTCAAAGCGGAGGATGAAACTGACTAGGTTAGCATTTCGGCCGATGCTAGCGGCGCACCGACCAGCGCGATCGGGAAGTTCTTAATGTGCGTCTGCCACTGGGATGAAAGCTGGAAAAACTTCACCCCTGTCCACTCGGTGCCGTCGATGTACACTGGATGAAGAATAAAAGTATGCCACACGAACATTAGGGCTTGAATAACTTGCCACGCCTCTATCTCTTTTTTACCTCTCAATGGAACTGGATGTGATTGCTTTGGTGAGCAGATTAATCGGGCCACCCCCTCGACGCATTGCTCCTTCTCTGCATCGCGATCTTTCTCCTTCTTTTTGCCTAATCTCATGACTAAAATTTAAAATAAGGAATAGATTGTCAACAAATGCCCCACAACATCCTCAGCTTCTTCCGTCGAAACAAAGAATTACTCACTTTTTTGCTTCTTCTCCTTGGTGGCAAAGCTCAACGTCAATCCGTTGGGAAATTCCCCGTAGGACGGCGCCTGCGGTAGCCGCCACACCTAGCGAGATGGACAGAAAAAGAGAATCAACCAATAATTCTCACTTCGCACCGCTTGTTCGGCATACCTGCAGATGGCGAAAAGTACTCTTAATACTGTTCTTCCCGGATGGATCCTGTCCCTTGCCGAGCGGTTTTTCCTTCGGATCGAAGATGGGCCGTGCCAGCGGCCAGTAGTCCACCTGCAGCTCGAGCGACTCCTGCGTTTGCGCGGACGACGACGAGGACGACTGCTGCATCTGCTGCTGCTGCAGCTGCGCGACCGCGATCGGTGTCTGTGACGAGGGGGGAGAAGTGCGACCGCTCTGTGGCGGCGAACTGGACAGCATACGGTCGGCACTGCCTTGCGAAACGTAGGTGAGCGATTCGTCGAGATCAAGTGACACCTGGGGCCCTTCGAGACAGCCGATTCTAACGTCCTACAATGACGGGAAAAAGGGGGGAAAAATGCATAATTCAAGCTTTTTCTGAGTGACTTAGCTCAACTTATAAAAAAAGCGTAACTTACACTAACGAATGGTACAAAGATTTGACAAGAGTCTTCGTCACGGTAGTTGACCATGGCCTCGGCGATAGGAACTTGCGTGCAAGGTCCGCCGGACATCAAGTATCGCTGTATCCGGCTAATGATCTCCGTCGACTCGTTCTTCGTTTGTGCGCTCTCCAGGTTGGCCGCACGGTCACAGATCTGCTGCCAGTTTTCCGTGCCGAACATGCTCATGTATGTCGAGTCGATCATACTGATGTAGCGTGCCACCGCGCATGATCCTGCCATTTGCAACAAGGACAGACATTACGTTAGTTCGAGGTAATTCGAAACGAAATGCCATTCCAACCGCCAATCACTCACCTAAAGGAACGATGTAAAACTTGATATGGTTTACCCAGTCCGGTGGCCGAATGCCCAGCAGCTCTACATAATGCCGCAAGACGGCCCCCTGCAGCCAGTCCCCTCCGACTAGAACTACTTTCACAGTTGTGGGCGGTTTGGCGGTCGAGTTACAGCTGTCGCAAAAGAAATGGCAGAGCAGCAGAGATGTGTTTAATATTCTTTTTTTTTATCAAACATTTTCCTTCCACATTGAGAGAACTTACTATTTCTGAATCTTGTTCATTAGCGCCTGCGTGATTGCTTTCACCTCCGCGGTGTTGTTGGGCAAAAACGTCGGGCGAAACGTGGACGAGATGAGCGAAGCGAGGCGCGGTGTCAGCGAAGCCGTGCTGGCTTCCGGCGGCCCGACCACGGTCACCACCTCCGGCAGGAGCGACTCCTCCGTCGTGAACGTGCGTTGCAGCTGCTCCAGCAGAGACTTTCGCGGTTCCACGTTCGTCGGCGACAGGCACGTTTCCAGGGGCGATGGTTTCTGCTGGTGCTGCTGAATCTGGTGCTGCTGCAGCTGCTGGTGTGGATCCATCTGGAAGCTGAGCGTTTGCTTCTGCTTTTTGGCACTGTTCGGAGTGCTGCTGCTCGTGCGGAACAGGCGATTCTTCTTCTCCACCGCCGTCTCCTTCTCCTTCGGCGGGCTACCGGTGTTCTGCGGGTCCGAGCTTAACGCTTCCGGGTCCGTGTTCCCTGCGCCACCCTCGTTTCCGGAGCTATCGTTCTTCCAGTCACCCGATCGGTCTGGGAGGGAAACGTGAGATGAACATTCGTTAGAGGGGAACACATTTTCCGTCGGTTGAGGGAGCGTAAATCAGTTGCACAAATGCTTCAAAAGTTCAAATACGGTAGAAGGATGCGAAATTTGTGAGAGAAATAACAGCGGTTTATAGAGTAGGTAATAGATAGTAATGAAAAAATAGAAGTGGGCTGGAGAATGGTGAACATAGTTTCTAATTATCAAACGAAGGCTTGCACAAAATATGTAACATTATCGTGCTAAAAACGGGCAAACCACGCGTCACAATCACAATGCACAACTAGATTGATTTTCGATATCAGGACCATCAAACAAATTAAAAACGCTATTTATCATTCCATTAGTTTTGGTGAGGAACATCGTTAGTTAAGGTGATAGTGAGAGGAATTGTTTCATCGCAAAGTCATGAACGTACGGAGCTTCGGTGACGGGGACAAAAATTGTTCTAAGTGAATTTGAAAACATCTTTCAGGGCGCAATTTTGCCTTTACAAAACGGTCCTAATAGTAGAGATTGAAGAAGAGTTTTGTGCACAGAGCAGAATAATAGAGAAGAGTTAAAGGATGCGTATCGGAAGCAGTGGAGGTGGTATAGAGTGTGGATAAAGATAGAAGAAAGAAAATACGTGAACCACAACGACTGTTTGATTGTTTGTTCTGGGTTTCATAAAGCTACAAACCTTGGATGTTACTGTAATTGCTAGTCTGATTGTTATTAATACTGTTGCCGTTCATACTATTAATGATATTATTGGCAATTGTTATTGAATTGCTTTTCTTTTCGGCGAGCGAGTCACGCTTCTCTAAATTGGGTTTCTTTTCTGGCATAAAATCTGAAAGGAACATAAAAGATAATGAAAGTAAACAAATAAAGAAAACCGGGTAACAACTTAAACGGATATAGGCATGTCAACGGAACCAAACCACAAATGACACACGTTTGTCGTATGAGCGGGCGAGCGAAAGGGATAGAGGGATGGGTGGATGGGCGTCGATGAATGCAACAGAATGAAGACACGGATGAAGTTTAGAAGTTAAGTTAATATTAACATCATGCAGCATACGACGGTTGCGAAACGACCTAATGAAGGTGAACGCGCTAAATAGGAGAGTTTTATGAACTATGAGCATAACCATGATGGTTTGAGGTATCTTTCACAGTTGTGTATGTAGATACACATTGGAAGAAGAGACGTGATGAGACAGTATGGGTGAAGATTTATGTGACGCATTTCAATGAAAGAAGAAGTATAGTTTTTTTTTAGCATGGCTTGGAGTGTTACAAATCAACCAATATGAAAATAAAATAACATTACAGCTCGGTTAAAACATCACTCCAAAATCGCGGATCTACAGTATATCGAATAACTGACAGAGTATGAAAAAATGGATTTGAAAAAAGGGCATAAACTAAAGGAATATTTAAACGTAATTCGAAAATCGATAGAGCTAGCAACACGCTCTTCACTACTCAAAATTAAAAAAGAAATTCTCGGAGCCTCGTACTGGATGACTAATAGACGCACACATAATTTAAGAAAAATATTGTCAAAACAAAAGGCACAATTCTAATGAAGAAGCATCCATTGCTGGCCAACCAAAAGCGAATGTGTGTGTAGAAGAAGCGTCTAAGCAAATGCAGTTAATGAGTTGTCGTTTTCTCTGCACTCAAGGGTCCAATCGAGGAAAAAACAATCGTAAACGAATGATACGGTGGATGCACCGCTCTCGCGCGGCCTCCTCGAAGGCTCGATGGGGAACAAAAGCAAACAAGACGAGGAAGCGGGCGCGCGCCTGTGCCGGTGTGGTGTGTGGAATGCTTGCCGCCAACGGTAAGTTTACCTTTGTTACCACCCTTTTGCATCGAGCTGAGCTGTATCGAGGAATGCTGCTGCGTGAGCACCGGCTTGCCCGAGTTCTCGAAGAATGGCCGCAGCGATGGCTTCGGCGTGGAGCCGATGGAAAGACTGTCCATGTCCTGGCCGGAGTCGTCCCCCTCGCCGCAGGACAACGACTCCAGTTCTTGGAAGAGCGCGTCCAGATCCCGTTTGCCACGCAGGGCCGGACCTCGCTCTGGCACGTCGCCCTCCAGCTCTTCCGGCACCTTGAAGCGCTTGAGCAAGGAAATGATGCGTTGCTTGAAATTTCGTTGCTAAAAAAAAAGACAGTGAACCAGTGCGGTCAGTGAAGATCGTGAACGTCGCTGCGGACCCACCGCGATGTCTTACCCGACTCATCTTCCCTCGTGACTTCTCTTTGCCCATGTTGTCAAAGTCACTGTCGCTGTCGGCCTGATTCGAGGGCAGCATATTGCCGTCGTCCTGCTCGCCGTCCTGATCACCCGATTCGAACTTCTTGTACGAGTCGCGCTTGCCGGCGTAGTTGCGTTTGGCCGCGTACCCCGACAGACCCTCGTCGTTGTCGTCTCCCGAGCTGAACTCCTGCTCCTCGTCCTCATCCGAGTACTCGTTGACGCGGTCCGTCACCAGCAGGCTGTTGTTGTTCTTGTTATCCTGGTCGACCGGGATCGAGGTCACCTGGGTGGCGCGCAGTGTCGCGATCGTCTGGCCGGGTCGGCCCGCCTTCCCCGTACCGTTCAGCTCCACCGTCATGTCCATCGACTTCTGCAACACCGCATCCATCCGGATGACGCCCTCTGCGAGCGTCTTGTAGCCGAGGATTGTGCGCGTTTTGTACTTCTTGCGGCGCTGCAGCAGAATCAGTAGCCGGTTGCCATCGCGCTTGATGAAGTGCGGATACTGCAGGCTGAAGTGAAGATCCAGCTCCGTCTCCAGCAGGGGCGGCGAGTTCAGCTGTCCGACTCCACCACCGGTGACGCCAGTGCCACCCGTCAGGCCGAGCCCAATCGAGCCACCAACGGGGCCGCTTCCGATACCTGCGCCGCTACTACTGTAGCCTGAGCTAATTGACTGTGGCACCGGGATTTCGTGCGAGCGGAGCGTTCGCTTCGAGCTTTGCATTCGAACTGCTAGCGAAAGCGACGAGAGATCCGATGGCAACGGAGTGAGCAGGGTGAGACGGGTAATTTTCAGTGAGCACAGTCTAGAAAAAAAAAAGAAAAAACGGAAAGAAGGATGAGTAAGAGATCAGTTTAAACAGCATGCATTCATGGATCCCTGTCATTTCAACGATAATTGCTTTAATGATCGAATGAATGATTATTATGTTTCCCAAGTTCACACATCTTCCAAGAGAGAAAAAAACATCGAAAGGCCTACGTACAATAAATATGTAATTCGAAGAAAACAAAAACACCATTTACAACTGAAAGAGAACAGTCACTTTTATTCGATTGCGTTTCCCCGAGAGTTCAATTTACTTTCGTCACGTAAGTGCCGGCGTCACACGGCATGCTCGTGTGTCCGCCGGATCCATCCACGCGAACCCGATGAGCCCTGTCAGCCCAGTCGATTTAGTGCATAAATTATGAGCCACCACACATACGTCAAGTCACACGTCCTGTCACCAAATGCATACACGCCGGTCGAAAAAAAACTCCAACGATCCTTATCGCGCGCTATTGTTGGCAACGTTTGCGATAAGGCAAAGCTGATAAAACTTAACTCTAGTACATTTTCTCTGAAACGCAAGGTACGTAGATAAACCAAGCCTGGATTGTTACTAAAACTAAGGAGCGCCATGCAACGACCGGACGCTAGTTTGAGCACCTGTAAAGCAATCGATTGCAATAAGGCAAGGCGTTGAATTCGTGCTTGTAAGATAACAAGAAAAATGCGATAAAGTTTTGAATTTGTTTTATGATAGTTCTCATCATTAGCGAGTCGCTGAACTGGCGCTTCCGTTCGTCCGCTTTCATCCACCAAACGGACCCATCTGAAACGGCGTGTGTGTGTGTAGGCTACCTCGGGCATCCCGTAGTGTCGTGAAAACGTGACCAATTCGATGCGGCACTTTCACGCTGCCGGCTTCACACCCGGCGACACCTCATTTAGCCACGGGTTCAACCTTTCGCCGCCGTGCCTCACCACCCCCTTCCGAACGTCGTGAGTCTTGGTGACGCTCGCGCGCTGGGAAAAAGGTCACAAGGCACCACCGATAACATCTATACCTCGGTCTTTCCCGTGATACGGATACGAAGACGTCGACGACGACGAAAAGACGCACACATCGCGCGCCACCCGAATCCGGCGATGAATTTTAGCTTCCTAATTCAACCGAGGCACCTTTATTCTGCTCTTCTTCTTCACCCGCCGCCGCTGTGAGTCCCTCCCTGGCAGCTTTGTCTTCCGGCACGACTCCAAGCGTAGACGGAAGATGCTCTGGGCTGACTGCGCGAATGAAGTGCAAAGTGCAAAACCAAAGGGCAACATCACGTCCGTCCGTTCTTTGTTGGCAGCAGCGGCCAAGAAACTGATGCAGGCAGTGGAAGTGGTTGGTGATGGTACGTGACCGGTGTAAGGTACGACGCACAGCCCAACACACCGGATAGGAAATGTATTTCCTTTTGAACCTAAGATTGCACCGGACTCACGGCCGGCGTATCTAATGGAAAAATCGTTTCCGAGCCGGAAGCAACCGAATGCAACGTGCAGCGAGAGGATGTCTGCCAGCCATGGATGTGAACGGCATCACAAGCAGTGTAAATTAAGATGCCATAATCCTCTTTCAGGGAACATCAAGCCAAGCGTATTTATAAACAGTGTACGGAAAGGAAAGATTGGTTGGTTGCTCTGGAGCAAAACATTACTGAAATCTGCTATTACTCTGGTACTCATTCCGTAATGTAACCATCGGAGGCGCAGGTGTAATAAAACGATTCGAAATGTACGAACACATGCGTGCAACATGCGCTCAACATCACAACGTTGGCGACCTTTTCGAAAACAAAGTGCCATGCAAGCTTAAATGTCGAAACAATAGGAATCACCAAAATCCTAACGTAAAAGCGAACCCACACCCCCGGTGGACCTACCCTTTCCTTTGGTACCAACTTTCGCGCACCCTTATTAGTACAACCCACGGCTCTCCCCGACTTTCTTCCCTTGTATGTCCCCGGTCAGCTCGCTGTGTTTTTACGGCGCACCCTTCCACACGACTCTCGTCTGCCAAATTAACCTTTGCATGAGCACCGATTAGCATTGCGGCCATCCATGCCGAGCCCTCCTTCTGCACCTCTGCTTGACTGTGGTGAGCGCCTGCCTTCCCTACGTTCCGCCGCAAACCGCACACACACACCTGCTGATGGTGTCCACGGCTTTCGACGGACGGATTTCGCAACGGACGCCAAACGGAGGCGTCGGGTTTGGGGCACTAAGGCTAAGTGCGCGCCACAACAAAATCCGATCCCCGAAGGGGCAAAGAAGTAGCAAGTAAATTAATTGTCCGCAGTAAACTTAATTACACCGGCGAATCTTGGCGCAAACACAAACCCACTTTAACTACACGAGTGTCGCACATGTGTCACGAGATTCGTGTGTTGCTATTGTTGTCTGTTTGGTTGCGCTGCTTTGCTTTGCCTTCTTGCGTTTCGTTTTATTTATACGCGGTGTTTATCTCATGGGTTAGTGTCTTGACGAGAGGGCTGGTGGTTACCTCCGCGCCCCTCAAGGTACAATGATAGATCATCTGAATTATGTAGGAAAGCGTAGCGGGGGGTTTTTTTTTATCTACCATCTCCTACCCTCCATCCAATTGCACCTGATAAAAAGAAGGGCGCCGAAATTAGCTTGCCACGTTTGACATAACAAGCACCCTCGAGAGGAGTATCATCACCCGGGGTGGTCGGATAAAAATACGGTCACATTTTGTTGACACTGTCCCACACCCGACATGTTGCACCAATTCCAATCCTCGTCCCGATGCGGCCGATTGATTTAGTGTAATTTTCGTAATCGCCCGCCACTGCCAAATTCCTTCGCCTTCGAGCAACAACGACGACAACGACGACGCTGAATGGGATTAAACGAAAACACGTTTGGTAGAAAATGTAAAGGTTAGGACCGATGTGCTCGTGACGCAGGGATGCAACGGAACTTCGCCAAAGGTGACCAAGTGCGCGGCCTGATGTCATGTCTGTTTTGAGCAGGATTAATAATTCACCTTTCTACCCGAATTGGCTCTGGCCTAGAAGCTTGGTCCGCTCTCTAGGGTTCGCTCGCACCTTTGGAGGTGCTGCTGCATCAAGGACGCATCAGCAAAGCCGGCCAACGTTGAATGTGTGCAATGCACTGGCTCGCACTTTGTGGCATCTAATTTGTCACCGTCAATCAATGCTCCCCGTCGCTAGAGGAAGCAGTTCGCATGCCAGCTGTGAAGGCTTACCGAGGCCACCGACACCGAGCCGCCCGGCCGATGATGCACTTGTAGTATCGTCGGCCTTGCCCTCCACGCGCTTCCGCTAACCTGTTGAGCGCTGAGGGGGCGTCGCATGCCTGCAATGCACGGGAAACATTGGACCAATGGCATATAGAAAATAAAAAGAAATCTCACAAATCTCACGCCACCGTTGCGTTCTTGTGCTGGTTGTGGATGGCGATATTTTTAGTCCACCAATGTCCTCGACCCAACGGTGCTGTGTGGCCGGTTTTTCGGTCGTTTTCGGGGCGGGATGTTAGAAGCCGCAAACCACCACCACCACCGCACGCACGCGCGCACCCTCGGGGTGGACCTTGGGCTTGAACCGCGCAGAAAAGAATGTTGACAATCCTCCACCGTGCTCACGCCTTCGCGTTCATTCGCCCTACGGAGAATTCGCGCCTGCTCGTTTTGTATTACGCGCCTAAGCTGAAGTGACCGCGCGTCGTCAGAGACGCGAGCGGGATTTGTTGCCTTGCTATCGGTCTCGTAAACATAAATACCTGTGGTCGATGCCGGTTCTGCGTGTGCGAACGGCTCTGCTGCCTGCTATTTGCGTGCTTGTACCATAATAATTGCTTTCAAATATAAATAGGAAATGAAGGGAGCGGACAACAAGAAACAAAACAGTAGCCCACGCGCCAGTTTTTTCGCCAACAATAAAACTCGCCAACATGCATCATCATATCTGTCCAAAGAAGGCGGATCAAATCTGCTGTGACCTGCGGAAATTATCTCGCCTTCGTCATCAATCAATTAAATCCTCCATTTCAGGGAAGCTCTCTGTGTTATCGGCCATATTACGATGATTTTTTTTTTTGCCAGCCCTTAACCCGGACCGGATTTCATACCGGATAGGGCGGTTTATGGTTTATCAGTTGGAGATTGCAAAATGCGCGTCTCTTTTTGCCTACTTTGAAAGTGCGCCGCCGTGAAGCGCCAACGCAACTACACGCCTGTTGCGCCACATTTGAAGCGAAGCTCTTTCTATTCCACCTACTCCCCATCCACCGCCCTTTTCCATAATGTGATGGTAATGTATGCCTGTCGTTTCATTAAATGATTGATCGATTGGCTGATACTAATTATTGCGCGGCGACATTGGGAATGGAAACAACGCAAATGCAACCGCACGAGCCATCTTCCATGATGATGGCAGGCGCAAGAATTTATTTCCATTTGTGGTTAACAAATTTACGGAAAAAAAGGCAAGCTGTCTGCATCAAATTGTTTTGTCTTGCTACGGTTATCGGGGCAGGAATTATCATATAGATATGGTGAAGTCGCGATTGCGCGATGGCATTCCATTCCAAATATTAAAGCACCGACCGAGAGGATTCGATGGTATGCTAAATAGCTGAATACTCAATTAGCTGCACAAACGCATGGCATAATAAATGAGCAACAAACTTACTTGCATACCGTTTTAAATGGGGGGGTGGACTTTCGTGTTCGATTTTCCAACGCTTTTCAATCTTATCCAATCATCGCATGCACACACACAACGCGCAGGAATATTAGGTGTTGTAGAGAAGAAAAAGGAAGCAAAAAACATTTTATTACCCGTCGAAGAAGCGTCTGAGAACAAAGGAATTGTGTGTTTATAGCAGAGCCATCAAGCACCTCGTGCATGCATTGAAAGTTTCCAGACGGGAAAGAGAGGGAGAGAGAAAGAGAAAAAACCCACCCATAAATTAGGGCCCAAGATGAGGATAGAAAAATCCACCCTTCACAGTCCAACTCCGGCAAGGTCACGCGAGAACAATCGAAAAGTTAAATCGTCCACTTACACTTAGCCACTCCACGGGGCATCAATCCGGTTGCGTCAGCTGCGACAGAGGACACCATCATCGCCACGAGCAACCCCCGCCCGGTATGTAATCGGCTTGTTGAATAATTTGTCCATCCTGTAAACTGAAGTTCATTTCCGTGCGGGATTGCCTCCGATAGTAGGCTGCCCCCCCCTGGCGGATGTGTCTTCGGAAACAGAAGAAGAAGATGGGTCCCCCCCCCTTAAAACCCTCCCGTTTCGATTATGGCACAATTGGAGCAATCACTTGAGAAACAGTGTCAACAACGCGCACATACAGAGAATTTCCGAAGACGGTCCTATCTCCATCAGGGAGCGGCTGGCTTATAGAACGGACTACTTCAGTTTTATCTCTACCTAGTACCACAAGATGTTCGGAGTTATCTAGCCTGATATTTCCCCGATAGCCATGGCGGCGGCGATATCGACACTTGCTGGTCCATTGGAAGCATCTCCACAAGGATAAACATCAGTTAAAGCGAAGTAAAAGGTCGGGCTGAATGATTTAAAATTTTCCAAACGACCCACGCGTTCCGTTTCGTGGAAATGTATCGAAGAGTCGGAATCATCAATCAGTTTTATTCGCTCGCCAATCAGTGCGATGATTCAAGCTGATCCCGATGCCCGTACCGATGGGTCTATGGGGTTGCCGGTCGGCTCTCCGGAATCGGAACAGATGCCAGATTGCCACCGGATGGCTGACCTTGCAGCAAAGCAAAGCGTAACATCGAGAGGGAAGTATTTATGAACCCATTCATCATTCTAATTCACGATACACCACCCCCCCCCCCCTCGCGACCGCCGAGGATAACCCTCGCCGGTCATGGTTCAGACACCTCGAAGGTCAACCTGGGCCTTGGAGGCGGTGCCGTGAAGATGCGCTCGCTCGAAATCTGGGGCAGAAAGTTGAGATTGTGTCCGTGGTTCGTGATGGAGAGGAGCACGTCCACCGTTCGCGGCTAATCATTCAATCTCAATCACCGAAACCACCATCGTCCGGGGTGGTGGAGAGAGAACCGTTCAACGGATCACCGCGTGGCCTCCACCACGATTCTCCGTCCGGCAGCATAATGGCGTTAGGCATTATGGTTTTGCCATTTCGATACCACTTCCTCCACCGGAGCGCGCGGGGATTGCGTAACCCATAATACATGCAATATTCACCACAGCCACGGTTACGCATCCTCGATTATCCTCACATTCCGTACACATTCGCCCTTGCGTCCCCGGCCCGATGGCTTGGCAAGCGAGATGGGTTTTTCCTCCCAGAAGCAGCGAGATGCAGCAGGTGAAAGCGCCTCTCTTACCACGTCATGTAGGAGGCATGCCAAACCTTCGATGCGCCGCACCCCGCTCCTTTCAACCTGATGCACAACGACGGCATGATAATGATGTTGCGAGCTGTCGGTGGTGTGCTTAAGAAAAATCGTTACCACTCGCCGAATCGATTACGGCACCGGAAAGACGCGAAGACGTGGGCGGAGGCGGTCGCCCCGGTAGCAAACGCAAACGCCAAGGCACAAAAGCACAGCAAAACGGCAAGCTTCACCGTGTTCCTGCGGCTCGGTCACGAACAGCCATGCAGCGCTTATCGAGGCGAAAGTGAAAACCGGGCTGTCATTTTCCCAGGCCGCACTACGTCACAGATCGTGCGGTTCGATACAGAATGGCTGGGGAAAGGCCGTGCGGAAGAACACGTTCGTGCGGAATTGTTATTGAATTTTATATTTTCACAATTCACAAGTTCCACAAGTCCCACGAACAAATCCTTACTGATTCGGGTTCTATGGCATCGCTACATCCAATAATTCGCATGGATGGATCCGTGTGCAACAGTGGAAGCCATAGACTGGGAGAAAAACTAGAATACCTCGCGATATCTAGTGTCTTCATTCTCTCCTCGAGCTCCGTGCTTAACGCCACCAAAAGCCAGCAAAATGTATGATTTATCCTACAACGAGCTTGGCTATCGAACGCACCATCCGTGTCATCGGTCCTCGCCATCATCGAGGAAGAACGATCCATCTTTGTGCACCATTTGTGACGCAAGATCATCAATTCACGCGTGTTGTTTGCACCTCCGACTCTGCCCGCGCCCTAGAATGTCGTCGATAAATTGCTCTCGTCTAGCGGTGCCTAGATCAGCCTCGTTCGCGGCCTGCTGTTGCTGCGCCGTATGATTAATCGTTGACATAAATCGGAGCAGGACATGTAGCCGCCTGCACAAAGAACATCCACAGACCGGTCGTGTCAATGTATCCGAATCCAAGTGGCAACGAAACAACGTTGTTACATTGAACCTGTACCTCCTTTACAACGGGACCCCAAGCGTAATGCAAATGCTGGGAAAGCGGGGTTGGTTGATTGACAGAAAAAAATACCAAACAGAAAGGGAATCCAAACAGTCCCAAACCGGCAGAGCTGGCACATGTTTGGTTATCCTTCCGCAGCGCTGCAACAACTCGACGCGTTGCATAAACAATCAACTACGAACCATCCGACGTTTCCGAACAACAAATGCTGGGAAAATTGCATCCAATTCAACGATGAAGTATTCTTAAATGACTCATGTTTAAGTTAAGGACAGCACTGTGACTTTTGAAACTTCGGGGCTGATAATACCGTGAAAAGTGAGCTTTCCCAAACTTAAAAACTAACTTCTATGATCGACCGACGAATTGGCTTATTTGTTGATTGATTGCTGAAGCACGCGTTAACATGGATTTCGATGGATTGTGGTTTTCCCGCCGAAGGTTAACGACCGTATGGAGGCATCGGAGGATCAAGGAGCGCTCTGCATGCCATTATGTCCATCCATCCATCCCGGCTTAGGTGCTGATAAATTATTCACACCGCTCACGCCAATCAAATCGTTAGCCGCCTCAGCGACCCCATCGCTGCCACGTGCGATTAGGATAAGCGAACGAATTGACGTGCGGCGAGTCAACCGAAAACCGCGCATACACACGCCTTCACGCTGTCCGACGTCGCAAAACATCGTCGTCGACACGGGCCAAATGGTCCGCCCGTACTCGAGAGGCAGCCTTGACTGTGGTTTGCACGGTTTGTTTGTTGACTTGGAAGCATCCGACCCCTCCCAGCGTGTGTATGCAAGATCGGATGCTATCAAAATATAGAACAACATCCGATCTACGCAGCAGCAGCGCCTGACGGGCGCTCTCGGGGCGGATTCGCGCGACAAACAACGGCCCGCTGGAAAGGGCGTCGAGCAGCACAAGTGGCGTTTCCGTTCTTCGACGGAGTGCGCGCGCAACCCCCGGCGAGGTGTGTCGATGTTTCGATAAGTTTTCACTTTCACAAAGGTCCACCGCGCGTCCAAACCACTCGTCGTCGTCGTCATCATCATCATCGTCATCTGCCGGCCGTCCATCAATTAACGAACAAACCCGGCTCACCCCCGTCCGCCCAGCCGGCGCGAGGCAGAACGTCGTAAATTCGGTGGGTAAATAAATGGTTCTTCTTTTCCTTCCAACCCGATGTTTGCTTTGCTTCGCGTGTATCGAGCTATCCGGCGGAAGCGCCATCGCCAATTTGCGGGAACCGTGCGAAATCGGCGGTTCTCGGCTCGGAGCGGTTAGCGCATCTCAGCCGCCAATCTGTAGCCGGTCAAATTTATTCGGCAAGCGGTGACAGCTGAAAAAACTCCCCCAGGAAAAGCGCTTCGGTAGGCAACGCACGGCGGGCTCACAGAGAAATTAACGATCGGGTTGGAGAACACTGGGAACAATTCACACATATGTTGTCCACCAGCGATCGGGCGATGATATCATAGTCCATATCGGGAAAATGTCTTGAAAACCGTTACGGGCAGCTTCCGAAAGGGGTGGTTTTGGGAGCCGCAAACGAAACGAAATCTCCTCGAACGGGTTTGCCACATCGAAACAGAGCGCTAGGGGTGCAGCTCGATACAGATTTCCATCGTTGCTCCATTGCGACGTGCAAGTACTTAAATTAAAATATAAAACACATTCACACACTTGCCAGTGTAACTGCAACCAACCCGATTCCCAACTCCGAGACCAGGGGAGCCTCAGTTCGGGGTCGGTGCCAGTGTGGGTTGCGCAAAATCTGCGCTACATTTATGCATTAAAATCAACAATTTCACCGGCTCTCCGACCTGATCTCCCACAGCGACCTTCCCAAAAGGGTGGCCGCCGGCCAGCCGGCATGGAGGGGGGGGAGGGCGGATGTGAACCCTGACTGGAGAACGGCGAGGGTCGGTCTTCCGCTCATGTGTCGCGTTCGTAACTCAGGCACGAGCAACCTACGTACGAGGCTGTGTTCGCGTCTACCGTGGAAGAGGAGGCGTACATACGAGCAGTACGTACTGAGTCGACTAATTTATTCCCGACGCAAACGCATCAACAACCGCCCGTCCGTCCGCCCGGGGTTCGATCCCCGCAACACCCACCTTCCGCTTGATCATCGTGCTCTCTGCAACGTAAAGTGAAGCGGAGAACGAGAGTAGGCGACGAAGTAAAAAAGTAAAAACCGGAGCAAATCCGTTGTTAAATCCGTTGCCCCCAAGGTGCATTCGCGGTTCGCTTCGAATGGAATCAACTTTCACTCTTTCGGTGCAACCACCATTAGTAGCCTGTTTTTTTTTCGGTTTTCGGTTTTCTCCCCTTTCGATACGCCTCCGGATGCATGAAAATAGCTTGCAGGACTCGGGCATCATCTTCGCCATTTTCCACTCCATAAAGTAAAACTTTAGACTTCACTGGCTATCATTTGCCGGTACGGTCTTTTTCCTAAGCTTGTTTTTTACTTGCATGGTGTGTTTGCATGGTGCTCCTCCACTGTCATGGTCACAACAAAATCCCCTTGATGCAAATCAATCGACCAATGGGTTTATGACTCATGTGGTACCCTCTTATTTTAAAGCACCATTGTTTCAAATTCCCCCTGTCACTCTGCGACTGCGACTGCCTAACGAGACACACGGTAATAACACGGTGAATATCCGATTCTTTTTATCAACCCACCGCCAACAGTTTCTGGCATTCGCATTCGGATGAGTAACCGACCGGCCCATCTTCTTACTCATCGAAATTTCCTCCCACGGCACCTCGAATGCATACTTACGTTGACGCACTAATTAAAAGATGATTCGTCGTTTTGGCCCGGCGCGAAACACTTCGCGAAAATCGGGAGGACGCCGTGGGAAAACGGATGACGGACGCCAACCAAACGCAGGCACGGTGACAGGACAGGGCGTGAAGTTGCCTTTGCACATTCTTCTCCGGGGTCTAGGTGAAGAGAGGGTACGGTCCACACGGCATGATGAGTTTTTATTCTATTTTCGTGTCGATATGCGTGGAAAATTAAAAACTCATCCTCTCCCGGGGGAAAATAAAAAGGTGAGAAAATGTATCCGCAGACCGCCGGAATAAACACGGCCGCGCGTATGCTCGCTCCACCAGCTCGCTGCCGGTTAGCATGGTCCATTAATCTTTCTCCGTTTCTTTTGAAGCTAAGAGTGCGCCCGTATTTGCAAGAAGATGAAACAAAATAAAATAACGACGATTAAAGCTACACGTTATGGTTTTTATTTCTGTTTTGCCACCAACCAGGCGGCGGCGCGACGAGTGAATCCTTTTTTGCCTTCCAATATCGTAGAGGACGCCACCGGTGCAACTATCAGAACCCTCCCGCTCACATATGATAATGCGCGCGCCTGTTTAACAACCCATTACAGCCATGTTTTACGGTCTCGTCTACCGACCGGAGCAAACAACTAGCAAGTACAACCAAACAAACTCGGTACCGAGAGGGGGCGTGTGAAAACACAGCGGTCCTCTGCTCCTCGTCGATAGGAATGTTGTGTTTTGTTCATTTCCGTCTATTCCTTTTGTCTCTTTCCTGGTGCTCCTGCTGCGGTCCGATTCTAGACTGTACTCCTTGCAAACCGGCACTAACCGGATGTCAACGTAGTCCTTCGTTCCGTCCGGCCGGGAGCAGGCGGATCTGAGTTGCGATAAACGAAACGATCCCCGCGGATTTCAAGACGAACCGGGAACCCTTCACGGGGTGTGCGCCGCACAAATTATGAGCACCGCAATGAACCGCGAAGGGGTCGGGATTTAACAGACCCCATCCAGCGAGCTGACGATCCAATGAATTGCAGTAAATTGTGACAGCAGAATTCCCATCGATCGCTGTTATCACGGAAGCGAACTGCGCGCGTCCCTCTCGCGTGGAGTCAGCAGCGTACATAACAAACTCTATCACCATCGACGTCCACATCATAGCTGGAGCGGCACCGTCGCCGTCGTCGGCCAACCTCGGCACGTCACGGGTGAAAGAGTAAACTGTAAACGACTTCTGCTGCTGCTGCTGCTGCAACCCATTGAGAGTATTTACACTGTTTACGGTTGGCTGGCAGCCGATGGACTTGGAGGCGCGAAAAATATGTGGAACAATGGGGCGAAAGGTAAACACACGCGACGCTTCAGAGAGCCGGAAAGTGATGCAACACGTTCGAGGCCGAAGGAAAGAAAGAGAAGGAGCTCACCAAACCTCGAAGGCGAGGAAGCGAACCTGAAGTGGTAGTGAATAGAAGATAGAAACGAGAAAAAATCAAATGCTATCCCACCTCTCGAAGTCACTGGGAGAGGCAACGGAAGGGCGCATGGATACAGCGATGGTCCAACATACACTTCCAACGCGAGATCTACAGCCCGAAGGAAGTGACGCGGTTGCGCGGTTGTGTGGGGGACTGTGGGCGCAAACAGACCGGAAGATCTCCCAGAGTAGTACTACGACGCGATAGTACATAACAATTGGTGTGTTCGACAGATTAGACGCGTGGCGAGGTTGGAAGTTAGCAAGAGCACGAATGAGGCAAGCCGGTTGCTCGCCAACCCCGTTGTGGACTCCTAAAAACAATGAACTCGCTTTACGCCAATAAAACTGGCCAGGCCAGCGTACACGCAAATGCAAACTGGAACATCCTCTAACAAGATTAGGTGGAGGGATGAAAATGAAATTGATGTTTGAGGACGGAATAGTAAATTCGCTAACGGAGAAATCCATGAGAGTAAAATTCCAATCCTCCAAAAAAGGGTCGTCGAATGACACACGATCACATTGCTTTTCAAACGGCTCCCATAATCATGATTGAGACTGATTCGGGTCGAACCATTCCGGGATGGGGAGGGAGCGAAATTGAAGCCTCCCCCCCCCCCTAATGGGGTTGAGTTTATCGATCTCACCCGCGATTCACCGAAATGCACTAACGACCCAGCGGGACGAACGACCCCTCAAGGAGCACGATACTACTATACACTAACGCTGCTGCTGCTGCTGCTGCCGGGGCTCATTATTTATTTGGTACGGCATTCCAAATATAGTCCTCAAGTCACCGCTTGCCTCCCGCTTTCCTCCGCACCGGAAAGCTCCTCGAGATATGGCGCTCGATGTGACATAGCAATGATTTAGGGAGAAAAGTTGGGCAAGAAGACGTGAAAGGTCCTTTCGAAGGGATCCGCCCAGCCTGTTTGGCAAACTGGCCGACCATTTACTTTTCTTAATTGCTGCTTGCGCGGGAAAGCAAATCAAACAGGGGCAATCCGTTCTAGATATTATTGAAGTTATCCTCTGAAAGTATGTATTTACATAACTCCACAGCATGCAAACTGTTTCGTTCGCGTTAGTGGCGCTTGCTTATACTGCATGTGCACGTAAGCCAATCCAACTGGAGCTTGTCCCGGGCGTCCTTTGTAATCTGTTGGTTGCATGTTCGTCTCCTACATGGAACGCAAAGGTGGTGACAACGGATTCCAAACACCGCCATGACCACAAGCGCCAGCGAGACACTTCCTTGTACGCGGAATCGATCGTCGAACGACGACTGACATTACAATGCTGGCAGATTTGCGCAAAAATATGTAACCTGCGCGTTCATACAGATTCTTTTTCCTGGTTACGGGATTTATGTCGAACATCCACCCTGGTACACCTGCCCTCCTTCAGCTCCAGCAGCATTTCGTGAAGTACGAACAGCTCCCAGGACTAGCTACGGCGTTTCGCGCGATTCCAGCGGTTTGCCAGCGAATTCTGGCCAGATAGGTGTACCGAATATTCACACCATGACCTCTGCAGATGGTTTGGGACAGTTTTTACGACGCGAAAATCAATATCCTTCCTTCCTTCCGGTCCGACGTTCCGTGCAGTAGGCGACAGTGCACGGACGTAATGACCAGACCGCATTCCGGGCACGATTGAAATATGTATACATCCTCCGCCATATCCATAAAGTAGGGCTAGCGTGACGCCGACCGTACCAACATCACGGACGCCGCCCCCATTCCTGTCGGAGGTCCCTTCGGTTCGGAAACTTCGGTAAATGTTTGTTTCTGGTGCTGCTGCTGCTGCTGCTGGTGCTGTAAGTACTGCAAACTACATATTTATAGCTTTGTTTTGTGGCAAATTTGTTCCACTGGAAAGAACAGCGCTGGTGCGGGTGACACAATCGGCCCCATGGCATGGGTGGCAACACCACCCTCGATGCCTTCCCTACGACATGGGCGTAAGTTGCTGGGTCGAGTGGCCGCTGAATCACTAACGCTCTCAGTGCACGGTCGCTTTGCTGTTCCTCCCATTCTGAATCTACGCTCGCCATTTTACTTTCATTGCACATTCCACTTTTCGCCCCGGAACGAAAACACCATTTTCCAACCGTGGCGTCATGCTGCGCCGTTTTCTCCAGCCAATTTCCACCAGCACGCAGCGCACGTTCCCTCATCTCCATCGGTTTAATAACTTTCGCCGAGTGACGTTCCCCATCGTGGTTAAAATGGATCCGACGCCGGCGTTCCATGTTCTAGAGCATGTTGACGGTAACTTTACCGATCAAACGAAAGCTATGAGATTCGGTTGATTTAGTTTATTTTCCGGCCCTGCGCCCTGCCAAACAGGGGCTGAAGAGATACTGTTCCTCATAATTTCTTAGTTCACGACAGGCAACACGGCTTTGTGACGCCCTGCAAAGTTTGTGCAAATTTAAGTTTGCTAGCTTAAAGTTTATTATTTTAAAGATTTTTGATAAGCTGTAAGAAGAATTCGCCATTTAGATATCTCAAACCTTAGTCTAACAAGAATGTTGGAAAAAGAAAAAAATCTTCCTTGTCAATGTCGTTCCAAAAAAAATGCACACTGAAACGCGTATGCTTTGGACTCCCGAGAAGAACGAAAAACTAAACTGGTGGATAAGGTGAAATTGGAAAGAATCGGACTCGGAAGAAGAATCGGAGCCGTCTGAAAGGCGACGACGTCAAACCCAGTACACGGACGGTGTGGTTTGCAGCGCCTTAATGAGACCTGTAGCTCCGCTTCCGAAATGGGCAGAGCTGGAGCAGCAGAGGAAAGGTTCCCCATTTCCGATCAAGACCTGCGCCGGAGCGCCACCCAGCGTAAATAATTCCGTGCGTCCGGGCGCGTTGCATGCACTGCTCAATGAAGGAGAAAAGTTTGCGAGCGAGCTGGCAAATTGCTGTTCTAAGTAAAATTAGAACACGGCACCGGTCGGTGCGGGTTGCGAGGAACTCCCCGAGCTGGAACACGGAGACGAGTGGAAATGGCATACACCATTTCACGCACGAAGGCAACAATTGACGCCGGCCCGGAAATAGAACCCGGTCTCCCTGCCTGCCTACTTTCTCACGCTGGAGGAGCCCTTGCACCGTATAGCCCGGCACGAACCAGGGAACGTTTTTATTATGTTTGCGCCACCCAAGGATTCGCCGTTCGTGAACGGCTGTCGATTCTTAATATGAACGTTCGGTGGTTCATTTCGATCCAACAGTAGACACGCCTGGTTGGAGTTCACCTTCTTGGCGCGAACTTCACGATCTCCCGCCTCATGCGACCTGCGCCAAGAGCATTTAGGTCCCGGAAAACAGTTTCAAACACCCTAGTAGCAGGGTTTCCTCCTCAAGGATCACACGAGAGCTTGTTCGGCTGACAGAGCTTCCACATTCTTTTCCACCGCACAACAGCAACTGTTCTAAGCGAACATGCATAATACAGTGCACATATTTACCATTCCACTGCGGCAGCGAAACGGGGTTCCGGGTGGAAGCGATCGGCTTCGAGTTGCTAGACCCGTGCCAGCTGGGAACGATGTCTTTAGAATGTCGCCTGGAAGAAGGAGGTTGGTTGCATGTAACATAGCCCTTCCCTCTCCGTTTCGAAAGAGCAATCGATATCGAGCACAGGCACCGGGGACCGGCGGCGACAAACGGACCGGTTCTGTTATGAAATTCGTGGTTATGGCAGTCAACTTAACTAAAACAAACACCAATTCATTACCGACCGACGTGTGCTCGTTCGTTCGCTCGCCGGTCGAGGATCGTCTTACCGCTTGCCTGAGGGTTGATGTGTGCATTGTGAAGCCGGAGCGGGGACTTAGAACGGAGCGAGAGGAGCCGAAGGTGAGATGACGGGTTGGATGCGCCGACGGTTACCTCGAGGCCCGGCGATGCATGCAGCGAACCGTATCCGGACGAGCCGAGGGTCGACACCGCGAGAAACGAGGTTACGACGCGCGACCCGTCAAAGCGAAACGGCGGTAAACAATGCCAAACGCATCTCGTGTTTCCTCGCCAACATACACACTCACACCTGGTACACGACTAGGTGCTGATCGATGAGGACTGGCCCACTGTCGCGTGGGCTCCAAACGAAAATGGAGGAGATGAAGGTGGAAGCAGTAGCCGCAACACGCAAGAGATGGCAATGGCGGCGGCGGCGAGATTTTTCAAACGGTGGATCCCCACAGCTCGCGCGGCTTCTTTGTTCCGTCCGTTTGTTGGGGGAACGGGAATCACGAGCCAAACATCTACTAAGGAGACCATTGGAAAGGCAATGCCCTTTCACTCTTCCTTCACACATAACATTTTTCTCGTCCCACACACACACACTTTTCAAACCCTTCTTTTCTCCCTTGAATGGGCGTGAAATTAGAATTTTCGTTTTGAACAACCACCTCCACTGTCCGACGAAGCGAGTGAAGCCATCGTTTCACCTTATTTGACCATTACCGGCAAACTTGAACGTTAAACGAGACAGGTGCTACGGTTCCCTACCGACCAAGAGAGACGCCAGAGCCGGTTTTCTGAATGGAGAATCGTTAAAATTTCATGTGTAGACAACATTGACTACTGGTTGCATCCGGATATCGAGCTTACAACTTGCATGAGGACTGGCCTAAGTAGTATAGCCGGAGGTCTATTAAGACGCTTGTAGGGTAAAGTATGCTTTAGGTTAAGAAAATCAGCTTTAGGTTAAAAGGCGGAGTCATGAATTAAAGTAATCGCAAGAGCTAAAGCAAACAACCGTTCCTCTATGAAACAATACAAAAGTAGGTTATCGTAACATCAAGTGCAAAAGTTGTAATCGGAAATTCAGCCGAGTGAAAGAAGGCGTCCTTATCAGTAACGTAACGTTGCGCAGGAGATAAGATAACAGCGCGGCTGCCTTTATTCCTGTTTCTCATTTCTCTTTATCTTTGTCCCCGTCGCCCGAGGTTTACTGCTGTCGAGGACGGAGAAAACATGCACCCAACAAATGCACATTTCGCTCGCTTTGTGACCGTTGTGGGAAAGATTCGTCATTGTTGCGGACAAGCGTAAGGTTCGTGCGATAAAATGAAAACCTTGACCAAGGAGGTTGAAACAGAAGAGACTTACTAGCAGTTGGCGGTCATTGCAGGGACTCGCCGGCGAGTCAATGCCACCGGAGGCTGTAGACGAAGCTAGACCACCAACTCGCCGTGTGTTTTGTTTTTCGCCCGAGGCTAACTGGTCATTTCCTATCCCAACTGCCGACCAAGGGAGCTTCCGTGATGAGAAGTTCGCCGCCGCGAAACCAGTTGGCAGCTGAATTCGGAAACGGGTCGCGCGACAAGGTTAGCATTGAACGAGAGCATTGTTCCATTTTTGCGTGGCATAATGGCGCACCGGAGCGATCGGAACGAGACTTGCAAGAGTCAGGAACCACGAGGGAACCACGAGGAAGCTGATGGCATCGCGAGCATCTTTGCATGCGCCGCCGGCCGTCTGTCCGGCACCTTTAAACAGTGATTGACACTGAAGGCCAAGGTGACCAATTATTCGCTTGCTAGGAGCGGCACGGGCACGAGTCGACAAACGGTTCTGCGTTGCGTTTTCGTCCGGTACTTTACTTTGCCGGATCAATTAATTCTTAGGTTCAACCGGGACGTGCGGAGCTGAGCTGCGAAGCAAACGGTTGGTAATGTTTTCCCGAGCCCAACTTGGTCGCTAATATTGATCACAGAGCCAAAAAAAACCCTGCTATTACACGCGGCTCTAGAAGCGCCGTTCGGTCCGAGATGCGATGGGTCTGCGTGTCTACGCCATTGATAAAGAACCTGCCAGTAACTCCGTCCGGAGTAAAACTTCTTCTTCCGAACGAGCCAAAATAAAGAGATATGCGATAGCACTGCGGAGGAAGCCGGCGTCGAAAGGACAAGAAAGTTTGCCCGGCTCATTTGGGACAGTGCTTGGTGAGTAACTTTTGGGGAAAAATCGATTCCAGTCGCTTTTTCGCTTCCCTGGCTCAAATTGCAAAAGAAAGAGGACCAACGCTGTCGGTCTTCGGGTATTTGTTTGTTTTTCTGTCTGTTTTGCGCACTAACCCAAAACCTGCACCCAAAGATATGTTTTCGCTGGATTCGGTGTGCCTCATAGCAGCCGTTTTTCGGGGTGCGGCATATTTCGAGTCCTATTTCCATTTTTTTTTTTTTTCACAACAAAGTCAACCCTGGTCGATCGGGCTCTACGACGAGCCTCGCTCCACTCTTCCATGGTCGGCAGAAATAAAACAAACCTGCCAACAGCGCGCGGATAGGCTCCGGCGTCCACTAGCGCCGAAAGGAAGGCGACGACGGGGGTACAAAAAATAGTTATCCCCATGAAATGGCAAAAGGAAACCTTCGGCATCCGGTTTCGCTTCCTTCCGGATATCCCATTCTGTCACCGAACGGTGCCACGTCATGCATTTTCGCCAACTCTGGGCTGGCGTCGCGACGAGAACGGACCGCGTACATGTGCACATGCCACGTCGTTGCCGGAGCCCCGCAAGGAAATGGCGCGCGCTGCTGCAAGGTGGTTCCTTATTTGTTACCTCCCCCACGCCTTGTTCGAGCGTTTTCGTGTTTTGTTTTGCATCAAGGAAAATCGCTCCGAGACGGACGATTCGACCTCTGGCAGTTGCACAACCGTGCCAAATTATTGTAAAAGGCACCTGGCGCGTCCGGCCGTTCGTTTCTTAGCTCACTGTGAGTGATGTTGGCTAAGATTATGCAATCGATTGGCGGCGCGAACAATTTAATCTTTACACGTTCACACAAAAGCGTTGCAGCGGATGTTGAAATCGTCGAAAAGAATAAATACCGAGGCTTAGCTTTGTGTCCTAGATTCATCCGAGTAGAATTTGGCAACGAACGGCAGGATACAAGCTGGCAGGAACGAGTGTCGGACATCAGAATGTGAGAGGGTGACTTGTGTGTGCTCTGCCTCTATCATAGGCCTCAGCCCAACGTTCCTAGAGGGGTGCGTTCCGATCGTCACCTTGTCGCGATGGTCATTAGTGCCAACTTGTACCCCAGGACCGAACGACCATCCGATGTATCGGTGGCAGAAATCCTCCCGGGTGCCAAAAAAAAACCTGGGAATTAAAAATTTAACCAATCTGCAAGAGCGCCAAACGGGTGCCAGCCAACCCAGCTGTGGCCAGGCGGCAACCCAATCAAGCGAACCGGCTGTTCGCGCAGGTCGTTCCGTTCCATTCGCTTCCGAAACGGGTGACCATTTAGCTGAAAGGCTCCATTGCATCGTCGTTATGTTCACACGCTGTTTAACCCCCCCTGTTGGCCGCGATTTAAAGTTTGTTTTTTTTTTGTCGCTGCTTGTGGGCCATTTTGACTATTTTTAAGTAGGAAAAATGCCAGCCAAAAGTCCGTGCATATGCACATGCCCGTTTGGCACGCAGCCATGCAGGAATGCCGTCCAATGGTGTAAAGCCAAGCTAAGAATTGAGCAATACAAGAAAAAAGAAAATGACAAATAGTGCTGCTAACATTGTGGTGTTGGTGTATGCCAATTATTTAAAAATGACTACAGTATTACATCGTATTTAATGCAAAGGAATAATTTGCACCGTAGCATACAATCGAATTATATCTCAATTTAAAAAAAGGCACAAAAGTGTAAGGTCAAACATTTCCTTTCGCAATACCTTTGACAAAACTGTAATATCATTCTAGATCGATGGAGATGCTTACTTAATCCACATTTCTATTTCTTATACCGTATCAGACAGCAAGAGCGACTAATAAGACAAAGCAGCAACCAGAATCTTACGTTGCGTTCGGGGAATCGTAAGAATTCGTTCGCCTCACTCGCTGCGTCCTGTGACAAACAAGCAATGACGTCCAATTATGTTCTCATATTGATCATAACGGACTGGAATGCGTCTTCATACGGGCAGGGACGCTCACCGCTCGCTCCAGACACTCCGACGATGTGAGACGGTGCCAGCTTCTGTCGCTGCTGGTTTTACGACGGAAAAAGCAATGATCTACGACAGGCGGAGCTTTGACTTTCTCTCTTTTCCTCTCGCTCTCCTTTTCTGTTTTATGTTACAGGAATGTGACTGCTCCCTCCAAGCGCAGTAATGATAAGCGAACATGTGCCTTTTTTAGAATGCTATGTTTTATCAATGTGAGAGCTTCGCGATTCAAGAAAAAATGGAACCGTATAGTAAGCCTTTAGGAAACTTTTCCAATTTCAGGAATACTATTGTCCTCTTATGTTCCATGTAAAACTAGAGATCGTACAATGAAAGTTCAAATATGTTGAACTCAAATATATAGACACGCAGGGAGCAAACCAACGAACCAAGTATCTTCAATCTGGTAGTTCTGGACGTGGTTCGGGGGTTTCGATAAAGATAGTATTAGAGAAGGTTGACAACCCTTCACGGACCTTTGACTGAATCTAATGAACATTCCTTCTTTCCAATGTGCCGGACTGGGGTCGCCGGGACGGGAAACATCAAGCCAGTGTGTTCCACTTTCACACCGACATCCGACGGGGCAGCAATTCATCAGCTGCACATAGTTGGAACATTCTTCTCGCACTCGGTTGACATTCTTTGAAAACTGAGAACAGCCTCGAAGACGCCCCGGTCGGAAGGTGGATTTCGAGGATTTATGATGCCCTTTTGCGCTCCTCCCCGTTCCACCCTCGACAGAGACCAACGACAACGTACTACGAAGGCGAAGCAGAGGCGAAAAGCGAGAAATAATCTTTACCTATCGTCCCACACGGAAGCCGCACGGCAATCCAACCGAAAGGAACCGCTCCTTGTTTTGCCTTCCATTCCGCGCCGCATCAGAGAAGTTCGACGGATTTTGTGTTTGTCCAGGCACCAGAACCGGTGGGGGAATGCTGGAGACCCGGGAGTCTATTGAATTTTATCATACACCATGACGAGACGTTGACGATGGGTGCGCCTTGCATGGTGGTTAGTTGTTACCCCGAAAAGCGACTCCGTGGGAGAAAGGCACAGCGGATTGGGCTTCTTTTTCCGCGGTTTGCTTCTTCCGAGAACGACGACCCACGACGGTCGGCAAGCAAGGGGTGCCTATAAAGACAGAGATTAAAATGGCCAGAGTTCACAAGGCACGGTGGGGCGAACAAAAACTACCGAGACCGAACTATAAACACGCCATAGCGCAGGACGGTTTTTGGGTGGAGGGAGCCATGGAAAACGTGTAATTAAAATTATAATAAATTACTCCACAGATCGCTCATTCCGAATCGCGTGGGTCGTCTCAGATTTGTGTTGTTTTGTGCTTGCTTCTTGTATCATTTGCGTGTAGGCAAATATTGGGCCCAAATCGTACGACGATCGTTCCACCTATTAATGAGATTATAAAAAGATTTTATAGATGCATATGAGCGAAGGGTGTTTCTTCCCTTCTACATTTTAACAAACTTTTCGGGACTTTAATAATCAGCTGCTTAGAATCTGCAAACCGTCGCAAATGGGAGGTAAGACCATTCGAATGGTAAACATATTTTGCACACCATCGCTTGAAAAAACCGTAGGGGCAGCTTCATGGTGTAATAAAAAACGAACCAAAATCATTTAAAAAAACCCATCCACCAGCAAAACCAAACCGTAGCACTCCCAGATGAGGAAAAAGTACCTAAACATCAAACATAGAACCGAACGGAGAAAATAGAGAACAGGTATTATAAATAGAAAAAAAACTTCCCAATTCATCATCGGGTCCAACCCAACCGGAGGAAACACAGAAGCTTCTGGTCGAGATCAACATCAGTGGCAAACCCGGCCCTTCCCCCTGCACACACCCCACTCCGGGGAGAGGTACACCGTATGGAGTTTTGCTCGTTCAGATTTCCGAAGAATACAATTTTCCCAAAAAGTGCTTCTCTGTTTCTTTTCTTTTTTTCGCTCCGGAAGCTCCAGACTTGTTAGTTGGGTAGATTATGGGGTAGGTTAGAAGTGGGAGAAAATCATACATTTCCCGTTCAACCACCCCCTTTCCCCCTTTGCCCTGTGTCTTTACTCTCTTTGCCTTTCTTTGCCGCAGCAGCGAACAGCAGAAAAAGGTACGCTCCTTAATAATCATCGCCGAATGACGAATGGGAAAATCTAGTCCATCTTTTTGAGTGAGGCGTGGCGGAAAAGCGTGTTGCGCGGCGCCGGGGTCGCTTACCTTGTGTTTTTTTTTCTTCATCTCTCCTTCTTTTCATTCAGCCCGCCGCTTGACTTCGTGATTGTCGCTTCAGAATCAAAAGTGAAAATCTTCCAATCTGGGTCAACGACATATTCTCGTCGAGGGCAACGATTCTTTATCGCCTTTCCGAGAACTCATCCGAGAAATACGAGGGGTTACGCGGAACGTGGCGTTATAAATAATGATCACAAACGTTGCGGCCAATGGATTGCGTTACAGTTTAACTTATCGATGAGATGCTTCAAATGCAACATTATTTGATGTTTCAAATATACACATATTGAGAAGGTGAACGCACCGCCACAATGCATTCATAAGAACGTTCTTCGTAGGAGACAGAATTTTTTCCAGCACTTAAGATGATTTTTCCAGCTGTGTTAAGCGTGAAACTATTACTCAGTAATCCACCGTGTCTACAAGAGACGTTTTTCGGCGCTTTCTTCCATTACTTTCAGTGTACATTACAATTCTAATATGTTCATCTGGTTAAACAATCGGTACACAAATGCTACAGCAACCCCGATCGTTACCATTGTACGGCTTGACGTATTAAAAACGTGCCGGCCATTACATTACAGCTGCCCCATATTATTGCCCGGGGGCGGGCAACCGAATGGCGGTTGAATTTCACCGGAGATGAAAAACCAATTTGTTCCAAAACGCACCAAAACGTGCCGCGGCACGGAGCTCCGATCTCCCGAGGCCACGACGATGGCGGAGAGCCGGCGAGCGCGAAGAAAAGCCCAGGTGCCAGGGAAAAGAGAAAGAAAGAGAGCCGCATCCTGCCGTGTAAGAGAGCGGGCCGTCCGCCTGCAGGGTCGTTACAGAGAAATTGCATACACCCAAACAATGCACTTTCGGTTGCAGCCCAAAGTTGCAGCTGCTGCAACCGGGCGAGTACCAGGCTAGGTTCCAGCAGCATTTGCTAGCATTTGGTGGTGGAATAATAAGGTTGGCGCAACGGAGCCGGAGAAGTAAATGGGCTTCCGAAGATGGCACGAGTGACCGCTTTTCCCCGATTTTCCAAATACGCAATAGGTGAGCCAGCACCGTTAGCCCCGGTGCGCCGAATAAGGACTAGAGCTCGAGCTCTAGTACCTTTGCCATCATTGAAACACAGTTTATTCCGCACACCTACTGGACTCAATACTCCAGACCTTAACCCCCCCCCCCCCCCCCCCCCCTTTGCGAGCAACCTACCTTGGAATGCAGTTCGATGGCGTCCGGTCCACTTCCCAGGCGGCGAACAGCTTCATGGGGACCGGCTTGCTCATGGCCATCCGCTCGAATTTGGTCACTTTGTCGGTCATCGTGCGTGCGTCGGCAGCGGCTGCGGCGTTTCACTTTCCGGGTTCTTCGCCTTTTATTTTTTCCGTTGGCGCAACAACAACCCCTTTCGCAAGAAACCGGATGGTTGGGAAAACCGGGACCTACGGCTGCGCCACAGCGACTCCAGACTCCGGAGAGCCGTGCAAAAGTTGTGTGGCGGCACAACCAATCCGCTCGCACACTCCGGCCGGACAGGATTTTGCCGGGAACTATGGCAACCGCGGACGGTGACGGGCGTTTGTCAAAAACCCTCTCGATTGCGTTTGGGGCGGTGAACGTTCGCGCTCTCGCGTTGTCTCTCGTGCTCGCATTCACGGTGCCCCCTTCCGCACTCCGCACTCTTCGCGCACACTTCGATGGCTACCGGACGCACGAACGCACGCACGCACGGCGCGGATTAAGAATTTCCTTTCAATTTGGCCCTTTCTTACAACTCTTTTACATTCATATCTCTTCCCTCTCTCTCTCTCTCTTTCTCCGACCTGCCCGTCCTTACGCCCGTCGTGCGCGCACACACTCTGGATATCGCTCGCGTCAAAGATGGACACTTACACAGCACCTATCTGTGAGCTTCCGGTTTGCTTTCACTTTCGGGCCCAACACTTCGATTTCGCTTTTCGCTTTATCTCACAGCCTACGCCACATTTTCAACAGGAAACGCACACACAGCGTACACACACACACATACAGAAACACACTCACAGCTCATCTGGCACGCAGCTTCACACACAATTGTACCACACAGTAGGCGGCGGCCTTTGGCGGATTATCTTCGTTCCCGGTAACGCGACACACAAAACACGCAGGAAAAGGGTCTAGAGGAAGAGAAGGTTAGCGAGTTAACTTTTTGTGTGGGCTCGCTGATGAGGGCTTGCTCTTTTATTTATGGTATCTATTTTGCGAATTTCCATCACCGCCCGTCACGGGAGGCGCAATCTTATCGCGCCTGCTAATCTTCCTGCCGCTTACCGGGCACCACCATCATGTTGATATCTTTTTCTCGTTCTCCAACACACACACACATTTACACTCTCTCTCACTCTCTCTCTCTCTCTCTTTCTCTCTTGCTCTATCTTGCACACAGTGGAGATCGGGAAAATTTGGAAAAACCAATGCAACAAGGGGTGCCGTCAATTGACTTTATCTGTTTCGCCGCCGTGCCAGGAGGCAAGCAGGAGAAAAAAAAATTACCACAGATATGACCACCGAGATGGGCAGCAGCCGGACGGGAAGCAGGAAGATAACCGCTAAGATATGCCGCGACGACCAGGGCACACCCGCGAATCACGTTCACGCAAACCGCAAACGAGCCACTTGAGAAGTACGCTATTTGCGAGGCGTCACACCTGGCGGCAGCTGGGAGCGCGCAGCAGCAGCACCGCTACGGACCGTTGTCGTCGTTGTCGACGTCGTTCGCGAGACGGTTGTTGTTGAGGCTGTGCCCATTTGACAGGAAAATGGAAGTCGCCACTCCTAGCGATAATACGCAAGCTCCACAAAACTCTCCGCGTTCGTACCAACAGCACAGCAGGACTTTCACGCACACAGAGTACCGGGACGACGGTTAACCGTTTCACACCCAACTTGATTTCATTCACGAGGAAACGCTTTTCCGAGCTGCTCCGATCAGCAGCAGTAAAAGATTTGCGAAGCACAAACGTTGTTCCTCGCTCGCCAGACCGAGCCGTACACAAAGGAAACCAAGCGACTTCTGCGGTAGTGTTGCGAGCTCGGTGAAGCACCTACCCGGATCAGTCCGTTCCTAGCAGGCAGATGATGCACCCGAACACTTCACAACGCGCGAACCCCGCAAAGGCAGCTCCTCTAGTCCGTTCCAACTTTAAAAGAACACAGTTCCGCATGGTTCCTGAAAAATACAAAACTTCCCAACACTACACACAGACACTCCGGAAATTTGACGGGCGAGATGATTTTGAAATGTTTCACGTGCCTGCGGAAGGCAAAATAATTTAATCGTTTTCAATATGGGCATCCATATATTAGTTCTGTTCTTTTATAATTCAATTGTATTGATATAAGCCACAAGCAGCTTTATTAAAGTTCCTTTGCGATGATCTTTTCAAGAGTATGTAAATATTCGTTGTGGCTTTTAACAATTAATTTTAATTTTGATGGATTTGGCAACTCTTCCTCGTTGCCAATGACAATTGTAAACATAAAACAGTTGTAAACAAAGTGCCGCCGACGGAAATTCGCCGACTCCAGCAAATCGTTAGCAAAAAAGTAAACTCAAATACTAAAAAACGACTGTAAAAAACTAAAATACAATTTATTTGCAGATGGCAAAAGTTCATGCAGCCTTGCGTCCCATTCAGTGGCTCATTGGAACATGGGAATCCGTGAGCGCCAAGGGCATCTATCCGACGATTCAGGATTTTTCGTACAACGAAGTGATAAGGTTCGAGTCGCTCGGGCAGCCGTTGCTCAACTATGAAGCACGTTCCAAGCATCCCGTATCCGGAGCACCGATGCACCTTGAGAACGGATTTTTGCGAATCAATGTTGGCACTAATCAAGTTGCATTCATGGTGGCACATAATTTTGGATTGGTTGTGTTGGAGGAAGGTGAGGCTACTGAAACAACACTGCATTTGACATCGAAATCGGTCGATCGTATGTCCTTTGCTAAAGATCCAGCCGTAAAGGCGATTCAGAAGAAATATCAATTGATGCCGGATGGCAGTCTCGAGATTCAAACCGATATGGAGACAAGTAATACACCAATGACCAACCATTTGAAAGTAGTGTACAAAAGGGTGGGATAGTATATTCAAAGACAGATGGTTTAGAAAGGATTGGCTCAATGCGGTTTTGGAATTATTACTTGTTAATTAGGGTTGTTTGTTACCAAAGAAGGGTCAATACGGTGGCGGTATTATTGTTATTTGTCGGAAACTAAGGTTATAATAAAGTATAGCTATGATGAAAAAAAAATGTGTTCCGAATCGAGTCAAACAAATCTGACTAACATCACCATGCATTAATCATCCTAGCAGTTTATCATTTTTGTCAATGAAAAATCTTAGTTCACTTTGCATTTTTCGTAACGTAATTGCTAACGGCCTTCAGTTTAATATTTCGATATACAGCATATCGTCTGGAGGTACTTTGCGTTTCAATATTTTTGATGCTAAAGGAATTGGTCGTCAATTTCATATTTTGAAACATTCGTATAATCCTGAAGTATTGACGGCAGAAAGAGTGACCAAGAGTTGGTAAAAGGTAGGCTTGATTCATTTTATAAATTTGGATAAAATTGCTCTTCAATTCAATTGCCATCTTTATCCTTAGTCAACTAGAGGATCTTCACACATGGGATTGTCCAAGATCAAGGGCACATCGGTGCTAAACTCGTCAAAAGTCACGTTGAACTCATCCCCTTCATTGGCTTTCAAGGATGACAAGATTCCGCTCACAAGTGGAGTGCTAAATAGGGCTTTTTACGAACATTTCATTCGGAAAAATGAGAATTTTCGAGAAGTACCTTCCATGATTCAATCAAATATGGATCATTCCGAAACGCGCTTCTGCTGTCCGATTGAGCGTCGTCCTTTTTGCTCGAGATGTGACAACCCAACGTTCCACTATTCGGTGGATTTTCTGCATGAAGTAAGAGAGAAGATGTATGAAAATGCTTGCAAAAGTTGCCACTGCTGTAACGCTCGTCAAGCCTGGGATTACTACTCTTTCGAATCTGAAGCGTTGCCTGAAAACCCCTTCATTCTCCATCGCTTACTTTACGGAGGACGCCAACGCAAAGCATCGCCGAAACAATCCCTTTCAACCAGACGTCTCCCCGAGCGAGTTCATTACTCTAATGGCGTTGCAAGTTCCGAGGGAAAACCAACTTCCCAAGATCTTTCGAAAGGAGAAATGTTCCAACAGCAGAACAATTCTGAAGAGGTCGACATAGTGAATAGTTGCAAGGAGCGAATTTCGCCACGAGCTCCACGATCGTTCAAAACATTACACAGAACCTGGTCCGACGACTGCTGGGACAAGCTCTCCTTGAGCATCTGGCAAAAGTTTGATGAGACCAAGCAGACTGAGCAAACTTTCCGAGAAAAGATGAATCTGTGGACAAACTTGTACCGGTGCATCCAACAGATACCAAGGGTGCCGAAGTTTGAACTGTTTCTGATGGGAAGCACCATTTCTGGCTTCGGCATGGAAGGCTCGGACATCGACATGTGCGTCGTGGCGAAGGATGGTCCAATGTATTGCGATCAGCGCACGGAAGCTTTGGAAAATCTGCTGTACGTGAAGCACTTCCTAGAGAAACTGCCATCATACTTGGACCATATTTCGCTGATCTGTGCAAAGGTTCCTATTCTTCGCTTCAAGCAAAAAACGGATGATATCGATATTGAGGTCAGCCTGAACAATTACGTCGGAATAAGGAACACTCAGTTATTGCACTGCTACGCCCAATGTAAGTGTATAAAACAATGACTTAACTTGCTTCCGGCATATAAGATTTGCTATCTCTCCCGGTTTTTTTTTTTCTTGCATTTGAGTGGATTGGCGTGTCCGGCCCTTGGTGGTGGTTGTTAAACTGTGGGCCAAACACCACAATTTGAATGACCCCAGGAATTCTACAATATCCAGTTACTCCCTAGCGTTGATGGTTATTAATTTTCTCCAGTGTGGCGTCACTCCGTCCGTTTTACCATGCCTGCATAAACTTTATCCAGCAAAATTTTCGGTAAGTAAAATTATGAATACACACAAGAAGATATAAAGATGAATTTCTTTGATTATACAGAGACCTATCCAATCCGACGATTTTAACACATTTGAGCGTGTCGAACCCTTTCCAACGGATAACGACGATACGCTTGGCAGCCTTCTCATAAATTTTCTCAAATATTACACCAATTTTGAGTAAGTTTCGAAGTTTGAAAATAATTGCACTATTCACAAAAATACTTATAATCTCATCCTTTCCTATCTGCTGCTTTTCTTAGCTACGCCAACTATGCTTTATCCGTTCGAACTGGTACTGTTATTCCGGTTAAAGATTGCAGCTGGAAATGTAATTCCACCACTGAGGACAATACACATAGTTTTCTAAACATAGAAGGTACGTGTGGTAATGCTTTTTGACGAATTTGTGTCCATTTTCTTTTCCTTTGCTTCTCTTCTCTTCTTTAGAACCGTTCAATCTTACTAACACCGGAAAGTCGGTGCACAACGGCTACATTTTTGCTCAAATCAAAAGCGTCTTTGCTGCATCCTGGAAAGCACTGGAGGATGGGCAGGATTTGAGCATTATATTCGGAAAAACAACATTTCCAACTCCTAGCCGTTCGTCCGTTAACACCAGCTACTATTAGATACATTCCAGAACACGCATAACAATCAATTCATGTTTCATACATTGTTACCTTATCTACCAAAAAAATGTCAACAAAAAAAACATTAAAATTGGTAAAACAACCAAAAAAACTTATAATCAATAAAATAATTATAAATAAAAAAAATTTATAAAATAAAATGAAATAAAAAATTTGTACTCATCAGATGCCTACACTACACTACGACACTAGAGAAAACCGTATTTTTTATAATTAAGTTAGTTTCCATGAAACTTTTTCTCTCCTAAACAGTCTTTAGTAAGATTCTATTGACAATAATTTCGTTATGGCAAGTTGTGTTGGATAATTCGGTTTCAAACCCTCTTAGAAATATATAGCTATATTAAAAATTATCGTCTCTGTCTCCGAATACATGCTCCAGTGCATCATGTACAGTCCTATCCAAGGACCAGGCTGAGAGCTGTTCACTTAAACGGTCGTACAAATCATACTGATGCGGTAACAATGCGGAGCCATCTATGTTACTCTTGGGACCACCGAATGGTTCGTCAGTGGCCCCATCTTTGTCTGTGCTTCCAACGGGACTTGCACTGTCTGCCGAAGCTTGTTTCTGAGATGCGCCATCGGCAATTGCCAAATTTTCAAAATTTAGCAAATCTATCTCTGGCCCTATTTCTATATTTAACGGACGTAATGAGTTGATAGTTAGAGACGTTTGTTGGTTGTTTGGAAGTTCGGAAGATGCTGGCCAGCATGAGGATTGATTGCAGTTTAGGTTAATAACGTATATTGTATAATTATGTGGACCAGAGCATGATTCGTTGAGATTATGCTGCGGTGGAAACGATGCTGTAGCGATCAATTTTTCGGTACTATCAGGCACCACTGGTGTTGCTGGAAAGGAATAAGGCATTTGCAAGACACAGCAATTTTATTTGTATTAGGTTTGCCGTTCTCGTGCTTGAAATAAGGATGCTTGACTAAGGATTACTTACCTTGCGTGGCTCGGCTCCATGCGTCTGTTGTTGTGGAGGTCAACTCGCTAGGTGCAGAACAAAGAAGGAGTTGATCCGTCAGAGAGGATGTTTGATCTGGCTGTATTCCAGATACCTCAGCTCTTTCATATTTTTTTAGAGCTTCGGTTTTCGTTTTAATGTACAAGGTTGTGTTTCTTAAATTAAAAAAAAAAAATTGTAATATACCTCGCTTAAATGGATGGAAGGTGCAAATATTCTTACTTTACTATTTCTGCTTTCGATGCCTTTGCTGGCATGTCCAATAGTAATCGTAGTTCGTTATACGCTTCGTTCATCAAAACCAATCGTTCGTGTTCAATAGCGCACATTTTTTTCTGGTGTGGTGTTTGAGCTAGCATTAAAAAAGAAAATAAATTATTCAAATGTATTTGCATTTAAATCTAAAGCATTTTACATAAGATATGTTCCTTTTAAATTTGAAATAATACCCCACTAATGGGTGGCCGATTTCTGGCCGAAAAAGATGTTGAAAAAATTTATCACTTAAAAAAAAAACACAAATTTAAATGTAAATTTTACAACCCCATTTTTATCATCTTCAAAGAAAATTAGATAGCCAAGATCCAGGCTGTAAGTTTTCTCTGGTTTTCGGTTATCTAGGGATTTTCCAAATTTGTTTTCTCACAAAAATCTTCTCTTTGTAGACAATGTGATGCGTCTACATACATGTTCAATATTACTATATATACATGCATATAGAATGGATACATGATTTCAATCTATTATTCGAGTAATATCAGTAACGAGCCATTAGTAACTGTTAGAAGTTTTTGAACACTTAAAACTCGCTTGTCGTGGAATCCGCGCAATAAAATGAATGTTTTCAAGCGCACATACATCACTTTAACAGTGGTCTGCATCCCATAGTTACCCATGTTGAATACCTATATTGAACGTTTCCAATATGCAAAAGAACAACAGAGTACTATTGTCTTCAGGGTCACTAGCATGAGTCATCGTATGACGTAGCTGGTCCTTGTCCTGATGCGGTAAAAGGAGCTCAACTTTAACTGTGATAGAAAATAATTTGCGTACCCTTTTTTGTGGCTCTTTTCGTGTTTTGAACTGCATCAATGCCGGCGGCATTTTTTTGTAGCCGGTCAATTGGTTCTACAACCACCACTTCTTCTTCTTCTGTTCTGCTGCTCACTTCGTTATCCATTTTGGGGTACATACTTTTACGAAAAAATAAAGTACGAAGCTTTTTATTATCACGTCCGTGTTGCACCTTGAAAATCTAAAGACAGAATGAGCTTCATGCGCAGTGCGTCCGGCTTGCCTACTGCAGGCACTTGTTGTGCGAGGGAGATGGATGGTATGCACTTTCCGTTAGAAGATCACAAACACATATCCAGCATTGCACTTTGATGCATTCCAAGGAAAACAATCACTTTATTCATGAATATGATTTGATTGTTTGACGCTACGGCAAGAGCAGCATTTACCTGTATTTTGAGCAATAAACTCATAAATCTGTTTATTAGCGTATGCTTATTTATATCGATCAGCTACCCCATCCTTATTTATTGCTACTTTCCATTCTGCATTCTTTAGTATCGAGAGTGCCGAGAAAGAGATTTTGTTTTAGAAAAATGATTACGCAATGAGTCCAGATATGGTCTATGAATAATTCTAAAACTGACATGATTTAATGGTCGAAGAAATTTAGCAGTGAGAGAGATCTAATGAAATCAAAAAGAAATAAAGCAAATACAACACTAAAATGAACTTTCCTGTCCACCCTATTATAACGTCATGTGCACTTCGCACTGCATATACGCACACGGTGCATTAGAGGCTATGCAAAATATTTAAAAAATACTTTGCACATTGCATACTTTTAGGAGCTGAAGTTTACACAGGTACCGGAAAATACCGCTAGACGTCGCTAGCCGTTGATACCCAACACGTGCAAACGATATGTCCCTACTTGAAACCAGATTTGAGCAAAAATTTAAATGGTTAATGGATTTTAATGGAAAATTCGAGGGGTTAATGGAAAATTCGAGTTGCTTCACAATATGTGAGTAAATATTATCGCTGTTTCTCTAAAGACTTCAACTTGTAGGCGGTCATTCAAGTAAGAGGTATGTATCGTAAAATGCGAAATTATTTTCGTTTTAAGTTGGATACTTATCAAGTAAGAGGTATGTCATACAAGTAAGAGGTAGGTATCGTAAAATGCGAAATTATTTTCGTTTTAAGTTGGATACTTATCACTTCTAACCCAAAGAAGTTGGAGTATTTTTGCGTTTCGATGCATGTTTGATCTTCTTCTAACCGGGTATCTTGCTAAGGACTTCACCCAGACAGGATTAGAAAACTAATGAGCAAATCATATACATTAGACGACTAATAAAAAATGGATTCTTTTGGACCAGGGCTTTTTATTACTACACTTTGCAGCAGTTTAAATTTGGTTCAGTTTTACGGAAGATAGTAGTAACTGTAACCATCGGGGTTGTTTGCGATGAACCACTGGGGATTGTGGGCAGTTGGGGGTTGTTGAGCAGGTGCGGGTTGCAATTCTGGTTGCAGCTGGGGTTGTAGCTGGGGCTGTAGCTGGGGTTGCATTTGAGGTTGCAGTTGGGGTTGCAATTGAGGTTGCAGTTGGGGTTGCAGTTGGGGTTGCAGTTGGGGTTGCAGTGGGGGAGCGCTCGGCGGCGGTCGGACTTGGCTCGAAACGATTGGCAGATTATTATTTGTGTCCAGGCCGTGGAAGGAAGCAGGAAGTGGCGGTGGAATTGGATGAAACGAAGGTGGCGACTCATCGTACAGGTACTCTTCCGGGGGTGGCGACGGTGTGGTCGGATACTCTAACTCCCGCTGCAAGTGTCTTATGTACTGGATGGCCACCCTAAAATATATGCCGTCACACAGCGAATCAATGATCGCTGGTTATCGCTGGTGTATCGCTTTTTTAGGATGAAATCACAAGGCTTACCTTAAACACTCGATCTTGGAATACTTTTTGCCAGAGGCTTTCTTATGGGGCAACCTCGAGCGTAGCAAATCGAACGCCCGATTCATATCACGCATCCTGGTTCGTTCACGATCGCACGCGGACCTCTTGTAATCTGCAATCGTGCACCAAACATTAAACTTCTGGACCGTTGCTCCAACTCCTTCTCCCTTCGCACCTGCGCTTGTGCCCTTTTCTTACCTTTCTCTAACTCCAGTGCCCGTTGCCTCCACAGATTCACGTCACAATGGGCCAACAGATCGACCGCGGATGAGCTGCTGGAACTGGAGGAGACCGTCGACGAACCCTGACCAGTGGGCGCTCCTCTGGCGGTGTCCGTTGTCGCCGAGGGACTGCCTTTCGCGGTCAACGATTTGGTGAACGACAGCACCACGTTCTTCACCAGCCGCTCGCTTTCCTCGCTCGTCTCGGCACTGTTGATGCGCGTAAAGTCCATAGCAAACACCGGCGTAGGCGATCGCGGCCCATCGTTCACCTGCAGCAACGTGGCAGGCGGTGAAGATCGCGGCGGTGTAAGTTTCAGCACACTGACCGGAATGGTGCCGTGCTGGGTGCCAACATCGGCACCGGTGCTGGCAGGGATACTGGCCGGTGGCACCGAGGAATGCGTCGAGGAGTTGAGCGTTCTGCTGCGCCTCGTCGGATAGCGGCGCTCTGAGGGCGGACACTCGGGATAGCCACTCGGGACGGATGGATAACAGGGTATGGTTGGGTTGGGGGCGCACTGGCCGTCCGTGGGCTGGACGCGATGGGTCGTACTGTAGGATTCAACGACCAACGGAGCACTGGTGGACGTGTCCGGATAATCGCGATCGTTGGTTAGATCGATTGCAATGATATCGGCTATGTTCATTATGTAGTCGCCGGTCGGTAAGTACACGGAGACCTGGCACTATGTTTGCACTTTATTTCTCAATCAGCATACATCCACAACTCTCATCCCTGTTCACGTGTCTGTTCTAAACTTGCTCGTAGCCACTCGCGCATATCCTGATATAAAGCTACCCGTCGAAGAGTTTGAGCTACGAACACGTGGTCTATGAAACCCTACGTCATGCTAGCAAATGACACCAACCAAACCTGGCGGGGTCCTAATTGCTACACGGAGGTGCGCGCTGCCACTTCCCAGAAGACATCCCAATTGATACTGAAGCTCCCGCACGAGAGATCGTTTTGAACCGCGCGCGGTTCCGAGATGTATCCCGCCGTACGAATTGATACAGAATTGTTATTGCTCTCTATTTATTTCCACGTATTTTCCTCGCGCCGATCGGCGGACTGATTCTAGGGTTTTCTCCTGTTTTCTTTCCCATGGTCCGCTCCGACCTCGCCACTCGGCGCCTTCCGATATACGCGTCGAACCGATCGTCATTCGCGGTTTTGTGTGCACAAGTGTCGTCCGTTTGCTACCGCCGTACGTTGTGTCATCGCATGTAGAGCATCATTCGGCCGTGTTCTCCAGCCACACACCGCACAAGCATCGTCGCACGCCGCGAGAAGATTCTTTTGTGTGCCTGTTCTAGGAGACAATTTATCATTCTTTTCAACCCGCGCGGAGGGTAACTTGTTGCGTGTTTTGCTTTGACAACTTCCGACTCCTTCAGCGGGATACCACGGAAGAACCACAAGGTGCACACAACGATACGAGCCAACCGGGGTCAACCGAGGATGTTACGGAAAAAGTTCATTCATGAAATTCAACGTGATCGGGCTATCATTCCCGTAAAGGAAATGTGTAAGTTTTTTTTTGTCTTCATATTTTTACTGCTTTTTATCCGTTTACGCTTGGATATAGAAAATACTTCTTCGAGTGGCGGAACAAAATGGCTTCATCGTAGAACTTTTATAGATTACCCCATCAGTGTTTTAACAACGACCGGATCATAACGGTTCGTTTTTTTTACCCAACCAAGGATGGGACCCGGCGTCCCTTGATACCGAAAATTTTTTTAGCCTTGGTATTAAAAAAAAAAAGTTTTGTAGATCAGTACAACCAGAAGATTTGGTAGGAAACCTTTTTCCTTAATTTAAAATCATTTTGATGCTTAAACAAACAAACGAAACACCAAGGATTGCATTTGTTTTAACGTTTATTTATTTTCATCACGCACCTCCAATTCCATTAAGGTGATATTAGCGAAGCAATATTGCGACTATAAATTAAATAAATAAATGTCCACTGGTTACATTCGTTCGTTAACGTACGTGCTCTCACCCGCAAAGCAGCAAGCGAAAGATTGTAGTGGAATTGAACGTATTCAATCGAAGCACTGATGCCGAAAAGTACCGTTGATTGCTTGCCTTTAGTCGCTTTGATCGGTTGCTCGTGCTAATTCTGCTTCGGTGCCTTCTTGTCCTTTCCCTTTTTCTTTCCCTCACCACCCGGGCCGTTGGTGCTGCTGTCCGTGTTGGAGCTAACGGTAAACTCGTAGTTGAGCTTCCGTGGGGTAAGGAACATATCCAACACCTCGTCGGTAACATCCTTCCGTCGGCTCTGGTGCTCGGTCACGATCGGCTGCAGTGTTTCGATGGCGATCTTCTTCATTTCGCCACTGAGCAGCTCGCCCTTGCCGTAGGCCACCCGGATTCGCTCCAGTTCGGCATCGTCCTCGAGGAAGAAGCGCAGCAATTGGAAGCTGACGTCGATGTCGGTGTTGCCGCCGAGTTCACGGTGCTCCTCGAGCGTCGGCCGACCGCCGGAGAAGGCATGCTTGTTGATTTTCGTTTTGATCTGCTTCGCCGTGTCGGTGAGGAACACGGCCGAGTTGGTATCACTGGCGGACATCTTCGTCCGTGCTCCCTGGAGTGCGGGGAAGAAGCTCGAATGGATCAGGGCGGGCTTCGGGAAGCCCAACCTCGGCGAGACGTCCCGCGTCATCCGGAAGTAAGGGTCTTGATCGATGGCGCACGGAATCAGCACCGGCAGCTTGTCCGTTCCGAAGATGAAGGGGAACGTAGTCGAAAAGGCAGGTGCAGCCTGCGCCGCCGGGAAACCAATCTTGCCAATCACATCCGAATCGCCAAAGCCGAATATTCCCTTCACCTGGTTGAAGGTAACGCACTTCTGGATACGAATGATATTCTGATAAAACTGCGGACACCTGCCCATGAAGTCCAGGTTGGAGAAGATGAACGTTTTTGCTGGATCGAAACCGATGGCGATGATGTCCTTCGCGTTTTCCCTCGCCATTCGCATCGACTGCTCTACCGTGAGATCTTTCCACAGCGTCTTCTCGTCATCGGTCAGTTGTATCACTAGCGGTACATCGAACGCTTCCTGCAGCCACCTGCAACATAATGCAAACTTTACATCAGCCAAATGATCGTCGATTTCATCATTCAAGGACGTCGTACTTCGTGACGATGAAAGGCACCAAGTGCCCCAGATGCATTGAGTCCGACGAAGGCCCTCGGCCGGTGTAGAGATAGAACTTTTTGCCCGCTTCCACCGCGTTCAGCAGCGTGTGTAGGTCACGGTGTGAGAAGAAGATACCTCGGCGAATCAAATGATGAACCGGTTTGCCGGCGACCTTTTCCAACCGCTCGATCAGCGCCGCATCGATATGTGAGCAACCGAAACGCTCTGAGGAGTACGTTAAAGGTTAAAATGAGTCATTGCCCTGCAAGAGCCGTTCTTCCACGGCGGTAATACCCACTTATCAACTTGTCGTAATCGATTCCGGCATCCGATGTGCTGGTCACCGTCCACGGGTCAACCACATCCTCTTCGATTGCGGTGGCAATATTTCCACTTTCGTTGTTGGAAGTTTCTTCCAACTTTAGGTTTTCAACGGGCGGTGTATTACTCATGATTATTTCACTTTTCAAGTACGCGCTTTCATTCAATTAATATCCGGATTTCCGGTAATCTAAGACCCACCGTTTTTCCGTGACGAGTTTTCTCTGCCAACACTGCGCTGCCGACAATGTGTTGTTGTGGTACCTAGAAGTAGTGTTGTCAGTTTCATGTCGCACCTACCAGCAACGATCCAATCCAAAAGAACCGATTCCATTTGCATGCGTTTCAAAACGATAGGTCTCAGGTTTTGTATTATTATCGATTTTGCGAACCCGTCAACCGAGGTAAGGTTTTTGAGACAAATCGCTGATTTTACGTGTAAACCGGTTTAACACATGAGACAAATCGTTTCCAGCTAAGACAAATCGCTTAAAAATCCTGGAACTACTATTCTATTCCTTTTGCTAACAAAACGATATTAAGTTTGCTAGTGGCGGGCAGTTTTGGACCCAGCTCGGGTTGAGTCTTCTCGGGTTGAGAACTTTTTCAGCGGACATGTCAAATACAAAACGGCAAACAAACCGGGCTGGTCAAGCCGATTGTTAAACCGAATCTCTGAATAAAAAATCAAATTGGGCACATGATTGGTCCGAAGATTGGAGCAACACTATTTTTGATCTCTCTCTGAACACTTTAGTAAACGAGGAATTGATCTTTACTGCAATATGATTTAGATCACGGCGGCTTGATGTTCGGCTTGATGCAAATATAAAGGAAATATTTCAATTATTGTGGCAGCATTTGTGCTGTCATTTAGTACGATATTTACCTCGATGGCAGCATGAGGGCGCTGCAAGTCTTATCCGTCATTGTGCTGTGAAGAGGCACAAGTCGTGGGGGAAATCAAAACGAATCGGTTTGTGAAATTTATCAATGGAAAACCTCTGTTGAACAACAATTTCTAAAGTGTGTCGATAGTTTATTTCATACGGTACTGTGCAGGGACAGTTTGGGGCCACCATGGCAACGGAAGTTGTAAAAGGCTACAGCGATCTGCAGCAAGAATTAGATCGAGCCAGAAGCAACCTGAAAGGGTTGAATGAAAACATCCGGAGAATTATTGGAAGGGACCCATCCGGTGCGGAGCAGTACAACAATTCGCGTGGTGCAGGAGGAGGCGGCGGTGGCCCGGGTGGAGCAAACGGAGGAGGCAACGGAAACAATGCAGCGGCGAGAGAATCCTTCGAAAACAGAAAACGAAGCTCTCTAGGGTTTGAGGCGCCGAACATGGGTGGGCAGCGGCGGGAGCAGGAGCGACGCTACTCAGACATCGGATCGCAAAACCCTGCCAAGCGACGTGCCATGGGCGAAACCAAATCGGTTTTCAGCCGTCTGTCCGGTCCAACGAACCGTGACGCGGAATACGAGAAGCCCCGGATCTCGTCCCGCGTCATCAAGGAACAACCGTCCAAGGAGGACATTGTGGCTGCCCAGGGTACCGACGAGCGTTCACGAGCGAGAAATCGCCGCATCTTCGGATCTTTGCTCGGCACCCTGCAGAAGTTCTCCCAGGAGGAGTCCAAGCTGAAGCCCAAAGAGGAAAAGAAGGCACTGATCGAGAAGAAGCTGGAGGAGCAGGAGAAAAAGGAGCGAGAAAATATGCGCAAAGAAAAGCAGTGTTTGTTCATCGACCGTAAGCGGCAGCAGCTTGAAATTCGTGCCCTTGAAGCGAAGGTGGCGAAACTCAAGGATCTGGAGATGTGGGAAAATTCGAAGCGTCCTCTTCGGAATTTCATCAAGACGAAATCAAATCCACCAGTATTCTTCCTACCGAAACGATTGAACGCTGCCATGGAGAAAAAGCTGGAAGAATGCCAACAGGAACATCAATGTAAGCGTCGTCGGTAGTCGATCGTGCAAAAGAGAGTAATCCCTTTAATTTGTTGGATTCAATCTTCTATTTCCAGTAATGATGGACCGAAAGCGACAAGAGGTGACGGAAAGCATCGAAGCGGTCGAGGCTCGATTCAAGGCCGACATCAAATCTCTGGAGGAAAACGGCACCAAGGCACGGAACAACAATGCCAGTTATGACAGATCCAACGCGGACAACACGAAAGGAAATTTCGACGGCAGTGCCGGTGGTGGAAGTGGCACGAAACACGATCGAATAAAGATGGACGAGGAAGAGGAGGATGATGAGGATCAGAACAGCTCCTACCAGTACGAGCACGAGGATCAACTGGACATACCGGAGGGACCAGCGCTACCCGCTTCGATGGCGTCGCGGTTTAAAATTACTATCCAAAACACCGACCTCAAGACAGGTAATTATTTCAGACAAAACCACCAGACTCGCAAATGTTTTGCAGTGCCAAATAATTTGCTTTTCCCAATTTCACAGGAACACCCGAGCAGCAGCAGTACGGCCCATCGTTGGAACCAAAAATCGTCCGGCTTCTCTCTTCCGAACCAATCGTCGAAGCTGATGCTGGCTCGGCGATGGACAATGATTACTCTGACAGTCCCAGCAGGGTACCGCACTCCGTTGGGAAAATTGGGAAAAGTATTCAGATAACATTCAGAACGTCGCCTCCGGACGACAACTGATTGTCGTTTGAGCATCTGTAGAATCGCGAGGGGCAGACCATACTGCTGTCAAGCAGATCGGCGGGTAGGACTCTCCAGTGGGTAGTGGAGAGGGGTGGATTTTTAAATTTAAATCCCTTTGGTAAGTCATCTCTGTCTCTTAGTTCTAGCGTGAAGAATCAATTAGTTCCAACAGTTCAGTTTGGTAATCCTAGTTTACGGCACAGTTGTTCGCAATACCGGCTTACAGATAGCATTAAAGCAACGTTTATCGCTACTAGGGCCAATTATTCAGTGAGCTTCTTTCCAGACTAAAATCAGCAGGTAATTCATTTGCCATTCTGCAGTCGTAGGCAGACCGCTTGTCGGTTATGGTATAGAGGAGCAATATCAACGTGTGCAAGCATGATCTAAAAACAAAGTAAATAAAAAAAGATTTTCATACAACCTGAAATATTAACACATTTATTGATATAGCCAATTGTTCATTTTAATAAAATTTGTTCAATGAGTCAACAAGATGGTGTGATATCCTCCTGTGACCGTGTCGATAGTTTCGGAACATATTTTAACCCATAGAACCCATAAACGTTAACAACCCCTGCAGGTTCACGATGAGCAAGCCACAAAAGAAACTCTCAATCATCAGTTTATTGGTATTAGTGCTTAGTTTTATTATTACCTATTTTATCTTACGCAAAAATTTACATGATTAAGAGCCGTTGCTTTTCTTGTAAGTTTTTGTTTTCTATTGTCTTTGCTGTTTGCTCCGCAACTGATTTACGCGATCGTTCGCATTCACATTGTCCATGGTTAAATGTATTAATCTACTTAATATTGCTCAAAGTTTCAGCTTTGAATCGTTTCATGTGATTCGACTGTAGTCACTCCCAAATACTACTGGGGAATACATATCGAACTGTGCGCTACGTAGCAGAACACGCAGCACTGTTAGCTGATTTTGTGAAATGTGTTTTCTTGGCGCTGAAAATATTCCCTGTTCTGTTCCTAATTAGCTTCAGCGAGTGAAAGGAAATACAAAATCGTGGATGCGGTAGCGAAATAAAACTTATGTCGTAGAAACAAATTTTGAAAAGCTTATCTTGTTCGCCTTCGATGCCAGGGAAGATTCGAACAAAAACTCATTATGTCACCAGCATTTCTATCACTCTTCCGGACCGGCAGAACTATCAGCGGCTAAATGGCATTTTGTCAGTCTCCAACCGTCCGACATTCAGCAACGCCGAAACTCACAAAAAATGAAGCTCGAGAAGGAGTTCCTCCACGGGGTTTCGCCTGCATCCAGTATGTGGGGCAGCCTTTGGGGTCCATCTTAATAAATCCGGCCACCACCGGGCTGGGGGGTGGAATGTGAAGAATGATAGAAACACTACCTCGAGCATAGGCCAGTTTAATAGGCCATCCGGCCCGTACCGGTTACCGTAGGATGCTGCTCGCGCCTCGCACTACTTGCGTAGCACTTGAAATCTTTCGTTCGCAATGTTTGTTTCGGTGTCAGGGGAGAGCAACGACACGATGATCCTTGTGCGGCCGGGGTGGGTTTCCCACCGCCACTGGTGTCTAACGGTTCTGCCTTCGCGCCTCGCAGCGGCGAAACGTTACAGCACTGAAAACCGGGCAAGCATCGCATAAACGCGCGTTGGGTTATTTACAAATGGCAGTGCATGCGGTGCGCACCGGATCGATGGTAAGTTTGCACAGCGCTCGGACAGCCGCGAGCCGTGATCATCGTTCATAGCGCTCCCTCCTCTCCCGAATGGCAGAGATGTAAGGTAGAGAAGGAGGACAAGGAAGGATCGGGATGTTGGGGAATGGGTGGCCACCCATTTACATGTTGCTCGGTGGTCCCCGGGGCCGGTGTCCGTGGAGGCCGGAATGCCGCGAGCCCGGTCGGCTGTGCACGATCGCGTAGTGGTCGGAGTCGATCGGCAGCGATCGGTTCGAGTGGATCGTGCTGCCACCGCTCGTGTAGCCCTTGTTGTGTCCACCCTCGCGGCCACCGTGCAGCGAGTAACGCGATCCGTACTGTGACCCGTGCCAACTTCGGTACGGATCGTACTCTTCAATGATCGACGGTTCCTTTTCGATGATCTGCAAAACGGGAGTGGAACGGATGAAAGTGGTCAGCGATGGGTTACCCATAGGTACGTGACCCCGGTGCTTACCTCAGTCTGGGCACAACTGCAGCTCATGGCCGTGCAGAGGAAGATGTTCATGAGCAGCATGATGAGGAACAGGACGCCGAGGGCGATCGTAAGCCACAGCAGCCAGTGCGGGCGGATGCCGGTGTCGTCGCAGATCGGGGAGATCACTGTGCGAAGAAAAGGAAGCAAAGCGTGGGACGGTTAGCCTCTGGCCAGCTTGGTAATCCGATGCGTTCGGTTGGGGGTACCTACCTGGGGCGAACGCTGGATCGATCACGAACACGGTTGTTGCCGCCAGCAGCATACCATCGTCGACCTGGCCGAGGGCGCGCGCCGACTTGACGAACGCGTTGGCATCGCCTGTGCAGACCGCGTCGTCCAACTCCGGACAGCGACCGTTGCACTGCACCACGTCGCACTGGAAGTGAACCTCGGAGCCCTCGGAAAACTTGAACATCGACGTGATCATCGCCGTGGCACTCGTGCCGTCCGCGCTCGTACGGAACCGGGTCATCGTGTCGTTCTTCAGCGGGCATCTGTGTGATATGATGGACATAAACATTAAGGTTCTCAAACAAAAGCACCCTAAACTAGATTTGATCGTAAAACACGTACCCTCGATCGTCAATCAGCGCCACGGACATGTTTTTCTTGTTGAATGCGAAGCAGTTCTTCACCCGAATGCCGTACGTTCCGTTCGGGTTGGTGACTTCCGCCTTCACGGTGTACTCCCGATTGTAGACCGTCTCGCGGACGCGTCGTCCACTGCTGTCGAGAAATTTGAGTGCCACCGCACCGCTATCATCCCTGCAAGAAGATAAATTCGGTTCGGGGCTACGGTGAACAAACGTTTCTAGCCAACTCATGCAGCGATAGTAACAAAGTGTGTTGGCCCATGGTTTTAAAAATTCACCACTATCAGTACACATTGCGCGATTACTTTGTCAGTTGACTCGCTTCTAAAGGTCGTTCGTTTTCTAGTTACTTTGCACAATTTCCGTCGAACGCCTCAAATCATGCCTTCGCGTTTGCGGTGGAGATTCTAATATCCTAAAGTAGAAGTGCGTCGGTCGCCTTCACGCGCGACTGAAACCGTCCGTTTGATGAAGACATTAGCAAAGTCCTCAGCATTGACACGCAAGTCCCGGAGGGCGGAAATTGGCACGCTCGTTGGCAGCGTAGTGCTCCCCGCGACATTGAACCGGACGAGTCCAGTGAGAGCTACTCAATAAGGACAATCGCATGGTGGAGGGAGTGGAGGCCGTTGTGATTGATTTTGCAGCCGGATGCGGGGGTCGTCACCGATCGCGCGTGGTTGCTGCAATATTCATGAAGGCCACTGTCATGGGCCTCTGGGTTCCTCGATGATCCGAGGTCCGGTCTACGTTCGCCTGCCTAGTGCGTTTCGTTTGTTGGCCCATCTCCGGTTCAAATCTGCGCGTACGCGCGACTGTGCTGAACTGTCCATAAATTGTACACCTACTAAAAACGTCCACTCCTTGCGTTACCTCCATCGGAAGCCACCACCGGCTTCCTTCCTCGTTCGATTCGGACGCAACGGCACGTCGGTGACGTGGTTTTAGTTTGCGGCCGTGCTGTTAGAACGATCATGACACGTTTCTATCTCATTAGCGCTAATCGCGGCTCGGGTGGCGTAATATTATTTTTACCTCCTTCAAACCTTCTCGCCGTTTGCGTTTGCCATTTCCTATCCGACCTGCTTTATAGCGTTTGGATTCCACACACCCAACCGGGACGTCAATGGCGGGCTGTCTATCGCTATGGAAAACGGCTGCCCCCTTTTTCCAAACCCAAACCCGTCACACTGGTGCCACGCCACGCGAACCACTTACCTGGCGAATCCTGTTTTGCCGCATGTGATAACGTAGAATTTGTCGTCGGCCAGCTCGAGCGTCTTGTGCACGCGGACGGCAAGCTGCACCGAGCGTTCTTCGGTTCGCTGCAGGCGGGAGGCAGCATCGGGCGAGGTGAAAGTGAGGGGGAAGAGAAATAAAATGGGGAAAAAGTAGATGAGATGAGCTGCTCGTTCAACTGCTGGCTACAAATTTGTACAAACCCTTGCTGTGACAGCTTTATGAGCTGGTTTATCGCGCCAGGCTTTCGATTGCTCGGACGTGTTATTAATGAGTTTGTTAATAGTAAGTGCGTTGATGTTGTTTCTGAGCAAGTAATAAACATATCCTTTTACATCGCCATTAGTTTGTTCGATGCGAGTGGAATGTGAGGTAATTTAAAAAACAAAGAATACTGTCAGTTTTAAGTTATTAAAACTAAAGGTTACGATCCTTAATACAAGTTTGGTTACAGGGCAAAAGGATAGTTAATGCAAACGCAGCTAGTTGCGCGAAGCCGATGTAGAAACAAAGGACTTCAATGCTGCTGGCTTAAAAGCGACGAACCCCAAATTCTGACTTCTTTCTCCAGAATGGGGAATTCATGAAGGTTGGGCGCAATTTCTCTGTCCGTTTAGCTATGCACGTTGCCAAGCAGCCATGGTGAGTCAGGAATGACTGTTCGCTCAATTCTGTTTAAAACAGAATCGCTACGAGAAGGAAGGGAAAAGGTAACAACCTTAAAGCTGACTCACGTGAAAGGTATTTTTAAATTGCATTTATGAAGTAGAATGTATGTATAAGCTTAATCTTCTCAAAAAAGAAGTATATCATATTATGTTCCAACAAGTAAAACATACGGTGGCGCTTTCAAAATGCTTTTAAACAACACCTTATTTGAACTCGATTGCTTAGTTCTGAAGGAGGGATCTGAGGGCAATCTTTCTTCGGGTTGGTTTTTTTGTTCCTTCTATCGAATGTGCGTACTATTGCAGTGACTCAGCATCAGCAGCAGCTGCCGTATTGGGCACAAACTTGTTAACCCTATCTAGTGAAGAACCATCATCATCACCAGCGAAGGTATCTCCAAACCGAACGTGCGGGATTTTCGTCGAGCATGGCGGTAAAAGACCTATCCCACCATATCTCTTCGCGCGCCCGATAGTGTTAAATTTGTTGTTACTTTCCCCCACCGCCTGATTGACCTAAAATTTGCAACCGTACCGCATACGTACGCACTTGGAGCACCGTATGTGAAGGGCACCTCCGGTGAAGTGTTCGGTATTTGTAGCTTTTCTTCTGACGCGTTTTTTCCCCCCCTTTCCTCCCATCTATTTGACGTGTGCCCATTCCAAAAAAACCTTTTATTCGATAGTGCTCGTTTTTCGGTTATTATTAGGGACGGCGTCTGAAGCGAAAGGGGATCGCAGCGCTCGATCGGCACGGATTGTAAGGTGTGTTTCCTTGCAGAGGGACAACCTGGAGGACAACCTGGACAGACCGGTAAAGTGTCGTGCATGCGGTACACTGGGGCGAAATTGGACCACGTCTAATGGTGGGGTGTAATGGAATGGAGCATCGCAGGCGCTGCAAATGTCCATGAAATTGTCGTGCATTATTTCGACCGTCCGCAGCCCCGCTGCTATCCTGCAGCGTGCTTATTAATTGGAAATTGATTTTCTATCGGATGTCTTCACTCGCTCAACTTCCGGACTAGGTTCACATGACCTACAACGCTTGCTGGCCTGATGGATAGGCTGCGATTGGACGGTCGACGGAACGGAACGCACGCGACGTGCCCTATCGTGCGCTATTGGATGTCTGCGGAATGGAATTTATTCCAGATCCATAAGAAGAATGCATCGACCTTGCGTTTAATGAAAGAAAAAGAATGGCGATCGATCGCACAGCATGTGGCCGACGAGCCAACGTTGCAGAAACGGGCAGAAACGGTTGGCACTTTAACCTTCGACGGCAAGTCAATAAACATATTCAAAAGGCCAGACCCCGGAGCAACTAGTTCGATCAAAGTCTTGCCTCGGGCGAGAAGGCGTTGCATCAACGACGTCCTTCAACGACGTACTTCGTGCATTTTTATTTACGTTTTATTTTTTGCTTCAACTCAAATCAACCTGAACGTTACTGAAATGCATTCCTGTCCAGCGCATCGTCTCTGCAACCCCAAGTGCCAGGAAATCATCTTTAACTTACGCCCGCAGTTGAACCTCCTGCTGACGACGGGCGCCACGATCCAGTGGGATGAGTTACGTTGAACCATGGTCCCAAAATGGACGGAACTTCTAAGCACAACAAGTCGCACGAGGGGCGCATTTCCAAGGGCACGAGTCCATTCTGGGCAGGCAAACAACCCGAAATCCAAGGCGGGGGGGGGGGTTGGTTCTATCGGAGAGCTTTTGGACAGGAATCAGTCGAGAGCGCGGCCGACGAACTAACGCCGCTCGAATAATGCATCGCGCCTTGCATCTTAAAAGCATGTTCACGTTCCGCCTGCGGCATTCTGGAATGCGAGAGTTTGTCTGCCGGATGCAAATGAGGTGGAAGCTGAGGGGTTTTTTTTTTTTAATTCATGTCGGAGAACGGAAACCATTGAACTGAAGATGTTCAGTCGTTTTCTTCTGAGACAGGCGCATTGAAGGAAATATTCGCTTAACACATCATCGCTTAGGCGTTCTGACACTTTGTTCGTGTGAAGGAACGTAGTCTTCCAGGTGAAACATATCGGCAAGGATGATGAGGGAGGTAGAAAACATACACGAAAGCGAAAGTGAAAAATCATCTCTATTACGGCGGGCAACGGAAGGCAAAAAAACCCCTCGTACGCCACTCCTTTCCACTCCTACCCCATCCTCTTTTGCCAGTGAAGAAATACGAGGAGGATTTGTCTTTTTTTTTTTCTCGCAACGGTTAGCCATTTCCCTCCGTTGCGTCTCGACAGACAGGCCCGAAAGCGCAAGAAATGCCTTCAACGAGCGGACGATAGAATGCGCCTTGTCGGCAATGACAGCCGTTCGTTTCTTGCTCCCTCGGCCAGCTGGACACTTTGCCCCTCCGCACTCTTTCCCTTCTTTCCGACGACAGTGTTGCAGCGGATTCGAACGGGTTGGAAGTCGGAATGATCGATTGCCGGAGGGGGTTCACTTACCGACTCGCTCAAGCGCTCTTTTGGCTCGCTGGTCGTCGACGAACTTTCTCTGGAGATCAATTTACAATGTCACTAAACGGAAACGTGGTGCATTTATTTTTTCTTCTTTTGCATTAGAAGAGTTTTGATTGGTTATTTATCCTTCGATGCAATTCATTTCAATAATGTTTTCCTGTGGACTCGACAAAACTGGCATGCTGGCTCTGTGGCGTGCGAAGTCTTACCTAACGCATTGTGTCGTGTTTTTTTCATGATTGAAAGCCGGTATTATGAGCGCAGGTTATGATTAATCGTTCAGAAAACGTTAGTGTCATACTCGTGACATCTTGAAATTTGTATAAAAGCACCATTAGAAGGCTCGAAGCTGCTCGGAGTAATTGCGTTAAGTTTGCGAGTTAGAGGTTTTAATTTGTTTTGCAATAAAACATTTACACTAAGCTAACCTAGACTGTGCTTTAAAATACGTTTGGGAGATTGTACAGCTGCCTAGGAAATGCTTCCCAAAGCCCAGCTTTCCCGCGAGTGAATTTTTCCGGCACGTTAGCACCGCGGTGTTCCCATTCCGGAGTACCAAACCGGACGATCTCAACATCCCTGTCGGCAAACCCCTTTTTCACTAGCAGTTCTACCTTTCTCTTGCTCTCCCTCCATGCGCTGTTGAAGTTATTCTTCCATTGTGCAACCTTTTGGGTCAGCTGCAAATTCGAGCTCAGCCTCCGCTGAGGAAAAAAAGGGTCCACACTCTGCCCCGACCGAACGACACCCACACCCGAAACCGTCCGGCGGGAGGAGGTCACGTGGGTTGCGAATTGGTTCGCTGCGTTGCAGCGGATGGCCACTGGATGAAATTTGCATTTTTACGAAGCACCCGCCATCTCCCAGGCCTCAGCTGCTGCCTCGGCTCGACTCCCGGTGTGGCCATGCTAGACGCTCGGGGTGCACTGGGCGACGCCGTGCATAACGCGATTTATGCTGAACAATGCAATTTATGATAATGGATTACAAATAATGATACCATGGGACAGTGGACGCCCTTGATTGGGTGGCGGTGCACGGGGTTGCCAGGCGACCGGAAGGTATGCGCGTGCGACCTACAAAACCATTCCGCGCCGTAGAGCAATGGATGACCGGCTTTGTGCGGCCGTTGTTTCCAGATTTTCCTGCCGGTTTTTGGTTTTTGTTTTGCCCTACAACCCATCGCACGGGCAGGGCGATAAATTTCGGATTCTGTCGAGAACTCCCGAGCAACCCAGCTGACCATTCGAGAGTTTCCCGGTGCGGAAGGGTTCCCGTTATCGTAGACTGAATGGTTTTTTTTTTTTGGTTTACCCATGATCGACCTACAAATCGCGGCTACCTCAAGGAGTCCGTAATGTCTGAGAGGGTCCGTAATGTCTATAGGGCTATAGCTTGCACTCATGTAAAATCTCCCCAGGCGTTTCCTGAGACTGGCCAGGTGTTGTTTCTAGCGCGCAGAAGGTGTTTCATTTGCATAATGGTTATTTGCACCGATAGCCAAGCCGCAAAGTCAATTCTGGACAAATTGAACTAGCTCCGGTTTTCGTTCGCATATGTTTAAGTGTTGTTAAACGATATGTAAGAGTTACATTGCACAGATAATTCTTGTGCTTTATTATTGCGTTGATCTGAAGTACAAAATTTCGTTTGAAGGATTTAATGCCAGATTATTTGACCAATATGAATTAACCATTTCTGTTTGCTATTTATAAGCACTTTGCCGTGAACTTATTTTATCTGGACGTACTCTTTTGAAAGTAAGTGGGATGAAACGTTCTTATCTCAAGCAAAACGTGAAAAAATTAACCGCGTGGTATTTGTCGGTTTTCCGTGTTTATTTTTTCCCCCTGCGAAACGTTACGATATTCGCGAGTGCACAAGCGGCGATAGGAAATTGTAGTGCGAAATGCAACTCCGAAGGCTTTCTGCTTTCCCATACTTCGCCGAAAACGATAAACCGACGGTTGTTTGGTTTGTGTGTTTTGCGCTTCATTTTCTGTTTTCCTCAACCAACTGAACAGCAGCAACTGCAGCGACCCTGGTGGAAATGAAAAGCCTTCCGGATTGGTTTACTAGTAAATGTTGCAGCATTGAGGAGGAACTAGTCCCGTCTAGTCTTGTCGACGTGTGTTTTTCTTTCTTTGCTTTTACGTTGAAGCTAACCGATTGCGTAACAGTGTAAAACAAACCCTGTTACAGTTTTGGCCCTGTTACAGTGTTTTTTTTATTTCAGTCGAGGTCAGACAAATATACAGGAAAAAGAAAGACTTTTTACACTTGAGGCAAAGCGCGATTTGAGATAAAAACCATTTCTCCTCTATCTTGACATCGAACCATTGGAAACTTCTGATGCTGAGGCGCAATTTTCCCGCTCAGGCCGAGGAAAAGGGAACCAAAACTCTCGCTCGCACCATCATGCTGCTGCCCATATCCTGGAGCGACAACCAGCACGAAATCAAAGCCTTTCTAAAGCGTGATTCCACGTTACGGCCAGCCAGGGCGGCGTAAACGAGGGCCACGATTCAATTTAGTGCAATCTAAAGCTCAAACCAACCGCTCGATCGATGCCGGCCAACGCCAAAGAAATGGCTGCATCGGCTGCAGCGAAGTGCAAAATGATCCACCGCAGCAGAGGGTAAATGGTGCACATTTCGTTGTCGGAAGCATTTAAATCGCAATAACCATCTCAATCGATCCCGATCGTCGGGAGTTTAGCTGGACTTTGACGACTACAGGGGCCCGGGGGTACCGGGGGAGCATCGATCGTGACCCTTACGCCGTGCTCTGAATTAGAGAGAGAGGGCCACCTAAACGCCGATCATCCCGTCCTCGTGCTGGCGTTTAAAAAGGGCGTGCCGGGATGGGAGGATTCTGTTTTTTTTTTTCTTCAATGTCGCCTTCACTTCTCCCGAAGGGCATGGTTTTCTTTCCTCCTTCGGCCGGCCGTACGATCACGTTCGGGAAATAGGTCCTTTCTTGCGTCGATTTGCGTTGATTTGCCCTTTAAGCCGGAGCATAATAGAAGTTAACCAGCGAAAACTCGCGGCGGCGCAAAATCAGCACGCTCCATCGTCTAATAGGTGTGTTTTTCGCACATCTGACCAGACGTGTGCCGGACGTGTCTTAATTAGAGTTCAGAATAGATCTTTCGTTGGTGTCGGAGGATGCAAAATGCACCACTAGGCTTCCAACATAATTTTAAACAAATTTCCTGACACGCGGACGACCGTCATCAAGCGTTCTGCTCACCGGGAACGAAACGATAAACGGGTTTTTCTCGCGGCATTTTCCGCTAAACCCGGCGATACAATGTTCAACGTATCGTGTCAGGATTCTCACCTCACGCCATCAATTCCGCTTATTGACAACTGTGATGGATTAAGTAAGGGGTATTAAAGCTTTTGCTTTGCGTCGATTCTCGATGCAGCCGCTGGCCAAGATGTGTAAAATTCGAGGGCTCGACGTACAACAGAGTTGCGATGTTGCCGAGGAAAAAGCTGCAAAGCAGTCCAAATTTTTCGTAGAAATATAACTTTTTATGTAATTACAATTCATTCAATGTTCATAACATAATATTTACAAGAAAACTCGACCATTAAAATATATCTCTTCATTTTAGCAGCATCTTTTGCTCAATATAACCAGCAAGAAAAGAAAACTGCAACTGAAGGGATTGCAATCGCCGCTAGCGATGGCTGTAAGTGTCATCCGACCAACGAGCACTTATTCAAACAGACACCGGCGGCAGCGAGCATTAAACATTAACACCGTCCAATTTAATTCACACGCCCCATGTCGACCGTCCGGTCACTTCGCACCCTTTGGTCGGAGAACAAGATGTTCCTGGAAAGCCTCCGGCCGTCCGGCAGTGGAAAGGTACAGGACGTTTGACAGCTTTATTCTGCAGCTCGTTCATCAATCAAAGTGCATCCTTTCGCATGCATCCAATGGCAAATAAAACAAATGATGGTCATGCTTGCAGCCGATTTCCATTCTACTGCGATCGGAAGACGGCGTACTCTTTTTTCTGTTGCGTTACTACAAATATTCCTTCCGGAGCTAATTATAGGTAGGTGTGGCAGAGGCTAGGCAGAGTCCAAAGACCGGAAAAATGTGTGCCTGCAAATCCTCACGTACGCCCATGCCTCTTCCATCATTCCCGCATCAATGGTCTGCCAACGACCGGTGGATTCCTTTGAGGGACGCTTCGTCGGAAGAAAAACGAGCTGTCGAAGTATGGGCATCTTTCTTAAAAGCCTCCGCTCAAGACAATGTCGACGGAGAGCGAGGAAACTTTGAGCGCGATTGATGAGCTTTCAGTTTCATGCCACAAGCGACGCGGCGTATCATATCATTGCTGACTTAGTGGGAGATTGTTTTGCCCTGCTTCTGCCCCCTTCTGCCCCCCCCCCCCCCCCCCCGTGCGAAAGGAATCCGCTTACGCGCACCGGTATGGTGGTTCTGATTAATACAGCAGGCAGTCATCGGCACGGCAGCACATTATTCTTCTTAATTAAGTTCGATTTCCCGCCGTGTTGATTTAAGCGCTCCAATCACCGTGAGGGTCGGGCCGCCACTCGCTATTAATTACTTTCGCGATCGCGACTATACGTAAGACCCAGCCATTCTGCGGCCAGCCCTGGTGGGATCTACAAGATATCATCTCCCCCCTCCCTCCCTCCCTGGCGGTGAAACGGACTAACGTGTCTATTATCTATCGCATCCCACGTCGCGTTCGCCTTCGATCGCGGTTAAGGTAAAACAATTAGCATTAAATCAATTGGCTTCGCATGCACCGCACCGGGGATGGGTTCGTTTCGATTGCAAGGAATCGTTCTTCCATTGACCATCCGTGCCGGTTCGAGGCTGGTTTCGCATGCTTATCAGGTGCCGTCGAACGTCCGGTGGAATTTGAAGGTTATCGTAGTGCTGCTACATGCCGTGGCTGAGCTGGTTTCAGCGGGATCAACTCCTGAAATTCAACTCCTTTCATTATAGTCAAAAGCAACATTACAGCTTGGGTTGAAAAGAATTTCTTGAACATTATTCATGTGCCTTTAGCGTTTGAAAAAGAGAACGGCTTAAGAATTCGAAACTGGCTTGCCAACCCGAAATCGCATGTGGCCAACCGAGACCATCGGAATCTTGTTTCGTAAATGTCAACTCCTGTGTATCAAAGATTGAACGAACAACCTTCTAATTCTTGCTGTTTTTTGTTTGCATATCTACAGGAAAAGGATACCCGATTTGTGTTGTTATGAAAGCGGAATTGTTCAATATAATGCTAAGCAGCCTAATAACCTAATGCGGTCTAATACGGATCATCATGTTCTAGGCGATCGATCCCGTAAGATCAAACATTACAGGAAATAACGAGCGATCGATGATGGGGGCACGTGGGATCAAGAGAAACTAGTTCAACCTAATAGTAATGCGCAACGAAAGGTACGACTTTCGAGGCTGTTTGCAGGAGAGAAAAAAAAACATGGATAAACCCTTATCGTCGAAAGGGCACCCATGTACACGGACGGACGCGAGTCACGTCGCAATAGTGGCCTAGTTGTGGCTGGTGAAATTAGTCTTGCTGCACGGGCAGCAGGCAGCAGCAGAATGGGGAAAAATAAGGCAAAAGCAGACAACATTCTGGATCGTTTCTGGTGCAGCAAGATTTAAGGGCCCGAGCGTCATCATTAGGAGCAAATTACTAGCAAAACAAAAAAAGAGGAGTAAAAACCACCGGCCAAGGTTGTCAGCCGGATTTGCTTCCCGCTGCTTCCCTCACGATAGGCACGGCATATCAAAACTCCAACATTCGACGAGGAAACCCGTTCGGTGATGTTTGCTCTAGCGTGCGCTTGCTGGGACACGAAGGCCTCGCCCGGGATCCCGGGGATTAATCTGTGCCGTTCTACTTTCATCACGAAAAAAACCCCACCAGCGCCTCAACACAGCCGGGGTGTAACCCATTTCCGGGCATAACTCTGCGGTCAATCCAGGGCAGCGAGCGGGCAGCTGGAGCAAGAGTTGTCAGCCGAACAGCCAACGCCACGGCCCATTTGCGACGGATTTAAAGTACGAAACGGTCCGCTGCTGGCGTCGTGACTACCAGCTACCCGTTGGGTGCCGCCAACCGTTCGCCTGGGCGTTGCAGGTGTACAGGTGGCACTACCACCCGACGGCCAGACGCTAAACATACTCTTACAATCCCTAATCACGAACTATCAACGATTGTAAAGTTAGGTAAGGCCACGCTTTGTTAGGGCGTTCCGTGCGGCCCGGCATACCTCAAAGGAGCAAGTCCTCCCCTGCTGGGAGGGTGCCTCGTCTTACGAGCTCTACTTTGTTCCACGGCGCGTTCGTTCCGCGGAGCAGTAAGGTCTGAGACTTTTACGACCTTCCCACCACACGACCTGGACTGGCCCCTTGGCAGACAAACAAATTCGTTTTCGATTCGATCGCTAAACTATATTCGATCATTGAATATCTCCCGGGAAAAGATCAATCAATCAATCATCCACCTGGATTTGATCTCGGCAGCCACTCACTAAGAGCAAACAATGCAATCGGCGGCTGCGTTACGTAAATATTCGGCGCGTCGACGGGGATTATTCAGCCTTTTCCAATTATCGTACTGCCGCACAGCGTAGTCGCGGATCCACAATCGGTACAGCTCCGTCGTCGGTCGTGGGATTGATCTTTGCGGGACCGCACGGAGCAGGTTCATCGAAAAACGTCGAGGTTCACGAGGCAATTAAATTTAATTTAATCAAAATCCACCCATCCCTTCCCACCGTCACGGGTTGTCATTCAGGTGTTACTATACTTGCTATGATTCGTATGATGGGTGTTGGGTAGGACTCAACTTTTATTGCTCTCCAGCAGGCTGATGGTGCTATCAATGCATTTGTGGTCTTTTCAAAACCCGCTAGAATGACTTTTGCAGCTGAAGATTAAAACACGATCACGGTCAAAAGCACATTTTGGACTACAGGTCTGAACTTTAAATATGTTTCAAATGCAGAAGTTGATCAATATAAATTTATCATCCCTTTTTTCCGAAATAATGCAAAGAACCTCTATGCAATTTAATTTGGAAACAGTTACCGTTGTGTAATTAAACTGTTGGAAATAGGCTCAAAAATCCTTCGAGTCGTTGCCTTTCGATTTGATGAGCATAAATAAATGGAAATCGATGTTTTCTTGATAGATCTTTTCAAACAAATTCTTTTAGAGCATTATTCTTCAATAAACACACAACAAATTCCCCCATTGTGCCTCTTCTAACCGTCCCACCCACTCTGCGCTCCGCGTCGCTCTAGCAGCCTCGAGTTCTGCTCCTTCTTTTGGGTTTCTGTTTCGCATAGTTGCCCGTGAAAACGCTGGGCGCCCGGGTCAGGCGGGCAATGTCGAGCAAGTTAAGATCACAATCTCACCTGTCCGACTGGCCGTGGTCATGTTGCTCTGGCCGGGTCTTCCCCCCAACAACAAAATTCCAGCTCGAACGCGGAACTAGCGCAGCCGATCGGAAGGTTCAATTAAAATGTTCTATCGCGAGCGCTTTAAATATAGGTCCCTAATGAAGGCTGCTGCTGCCGGTGGCTAGCTGGCTGCTGTAGGCTCTTCCTCAACTCGACCAGACCGGCGCCGTCGGGCAAAAAATCTCGTCCCCGATCGCGGTGCAGCTCACTCCTCCGTCGCCGTCCGCCGTTGGGACCCGTTCGACCGCAGCAACCCATAAACACCACCGCTACGGAGCATGCGGTTGTGACGAAACCGTTAGCGGACCATGCCATGCAGGAAGCAACGCTCGGTTCCGTTCCCCCGAATGCCTGTGCCTGGCGCAAGGGGATAGATTCACTCCCCCTGTCCCATTCCGTCTTTGCGCCTGCGGAATCTGGTCCGACCCGGTCCAGGTGTCTTCTAGAAACAGCGAGCATGCGCTTTCGTTCGGCTCGGTATGTCTGACGGGCGCATAAACCGCTAAACACGAGTCAAATTAAGGTCACCCTCTCCGGCGGGCTGTTGTGTTCTGGATTTCGTGCCTTCGGCTCGTGGCGCGCGTCGCTCGGAAGGGACGTGCCATTCAAAAAACCAGATGAAGTTCAGTTTTCTGCACCCCCTCCGCTTCGACGATGGCGATTAATTGGACGCTGATTGTAAAACGGTTCTTTCGAAAAATAAGGAATAGACCCGTGACCACAGAGCAACCACAATCTTTTGACCCCTCGGTGTATGAGGCCCCTTGCTTGCGCTCAAAGGGCGCTCTCCCTTCGGAGTCATCGATTTCCTTATTGTTATCTTCCGCTCGGGTTTCGGCATCATTCAAACCAGCATAAGCAAAGCTCGCAACCTCTCATTACTCAGCAGAAAGGCGCTCCTAACCTTTTTTCGGACCACAAAGTGTGAACATCAGTCCCGATGTGCGGAGGGGACTTGAAGAGAGTACGCAGTACACGAGCTTATAAAAGATAAGCGGAGCATATTTCCGATACAATCTGTCGGTCTTGACACAATAACCATTGACCCACTGAGTCCCAATAAAACCGTACATATCGCAGGGCGGCAGAAGGAGGACCTCACGACTTTTACAAGTTTCACTGATCCCTTATCGGCTGAAGCTTACAAGACAAGCCTGCCTAATGCCCGGTGCATAGTTCATTTTATTGCTGGTCAGCCATATCCAACAGATGGAAATTCACATCATTGAAACATCACAATAATCGTAATACATCCGTGTGTCCCACATAAACTTATTCTTCTCGTGTTTGTTGCATGATTTTAGGCCCGTTCGTTTGGGTATAACTATAAGGAGTCATTCGAAAGCGCACCGCAATCAACGAGGGCAAACTCGACATGGGTTAACATAATTTCAATTGCATAACTATCAAATAAACTACCGTGTCATAAAATAATGCACATACGATACAGAATGCGCACCGTTTGGTGTGGTCAAAGATCGATCGTTTAGCTTTGCTGGTAATTTTCATTGGGTGTGGAGCACGAAGGAGAGAGAGAGAGAGCAATACAAGAAACGTCTACTCCATAGCCGATAGATCGACCCTGATCACGATCTCGGTTCAATCCACCCGCACCGAGAAATGCCTATTGTCCGCCGCCGACTGCACATTTTCCGTCGCTCCCGCACACTGCACCACGCACTGCACATGCACTGCAGCAATCGATTCAGTTCAGGTCGATTCGCAGTTTTCCATACAATAGCAATCACTTCGGCCATTGGATCGTTATCTGCGAGCGACCGGCGGGTAGGCCGGTCCTAGAGGCGGTATGGAAAAACTGCACAGTACCTTCTCCCTAGCCTTCTCCCACGCGCACTGGATCTATTTTTCAATTTCCGCCGCTTTTGTCCGCCTCGCAAAGGGGGCTGAGACTGGCACGGGGCAGATTAAAACCTGGTCAATCCACACGGAATTGGACGGACCGGTCAGTCGGCTGGTCGGGAGATCGATAAATCGACTGCTACGATAAGCGACAGCCGAAGTCCCGTGGTGCTAGATTTGAATAATCGCTGGCCGGAGCACACGGGGCGGAAAATGTGAACGACCCGGGTGGTACGATACCCAGCGATGGAGGAAAAATGGCACGAAAGGATTGCAAACTTTCCATGGGAACCGTTTGCGACGAGCCACACGTCGTAATCTCTTCATTTCACGGCGCATCCAGCACATTCCATCGCGTTCTGTCGGGAGTTTAAAGGCTCTCGAGAGTGATCGAGAGATCGTGGGATAAGGTAGGATAATTATCGCAGGGTCGGCCACGGGTCGCAAGGAGCGGAACAGGCGAAACCTGGAGTGGAGCATGATCATCCACGTCCTGGGTGAGCCGTCCCGACGTCGGCCGTTCCCGACGACGATGACAAGCATTCCCAGCGGGACGTCGCAAGTCCTTGACGGTCGCAGGCTTTGGCTTTGTTTGGCTTTTACGCTTGTCACTTCGGTCGCGCTGCGCAGCTCGAGTTTGACAAGTTGTCGCACGTTCATTATGGCCATATTTTGCCCCATAGCTCCCCGGGCCCGAGGGGAGGGCAATTAAAATTCACCCGAGGACGTGCGGGAGAGCGAGAGCCAGCTAGTTCCTTCAATCCCGTGTCAAGATCATGCAAAAAGCCAACCCCGGACTAGTTGTCCTTATTCTTCACCGTACCGGACCGATTGAAGGGTGTTTTTATTTTTCCTGCTTGGAAACGCCAAAGGGGAATTGGTGCGACAGAACGGCTGCAAAAAGGACGGGAGAGTTTAAAGATGCAGCACCAGCTCATTCACAACTGATTACCATTCTTGGGTGATTTTCCGAGCCAATCGAGAGGCCCTTCCAAAGGATCGTAAACGATCACAATTGCTGTCAATTAAGTGGTAGCATTGCGCGCGCAACGTTTGCGATCGCGTTGGTGATCGATGATTTATGGGATGACGGGCTGGGTGCGAGGGGAGGAAATAAATTGACAGGATTCCTGGAACATTCCTCGTGGGAATTCGTCAACAGCAATCACGCGAGCTATGGTGATGCAACCTTCAGTCGAGAAAAAATCTGTTTCAAATTCACACGAATGACGAGGAATTCAAAAATGGCCTTCGTGGGACTGTACACATCTGATGGATGGGAAAATATCCTTGAACTCATTTATTTTTAGTTCAAGATTGTTGGTGAGATAAAATTGAGCATTAGACAAGATAAGGCAAAGACTAGGGCAATAAAACATTCACAAGAAGTAATGAATGGGATAAACTGAATGGCTTAAAACACGTTTGAAAAAAAAAAACAACATCAAAAGGGAAGGTTTATCTTCAGAATGCGCATCCATCACAAACGATTTTAAAGCAACGTTGATGAAAAGTTTTATCATTTGGTGATAAGTAGCACGCGAACGTGCTTGAAGTGAAACTGTTTAACCGGTTTTCGTTGTTGCGGCAGTTGTTTGTTTGCAAACTGCGGTTGCCTCGAAGGTTGCTTTCAACTGCCCTTTCGGCTTGCAGTTTCACTGTTTTAGTTCCGACGCGTATCGATCGTGACCGTTGCCAAAATCAACAATCCGACGAACCAAACAACCAGGAAACCGTTGGGCTCGCCAGTTTCGCCGACGAAGACGAACGTGATCGCGAGTAAACACGCGACGCGCATACGGAACGAGCCGTCGGCGAGCAAGCTCAAATTCGAAACCTTACAAACTCAAACTCACCAACACGAACGGAACCGAGCCGAAACCGATGGCCGCGTTCCCAGTACGCGCTCAGTACGGTGCGCTGTGTTTACAAACGTTACCACGAAAGCTAAGCTTGTTTGAAGCGAGGGAAAAGGGAATGCTTACATCACCACCACTCACGTTGCTGATGAGAATGCCGCAGTACTCGCTGTTGCCGGACTTGGCCAGCAGGTTGAGGCTGAGGGCCATCGAGGCCGACCCGTTGCCGTTGGCCATGCAGGCCGGCGTCCGGAAGTCGCGCGCGTGGACGACGCCATTGTACGGACCGGCGAACTGGATCCGGATGTTCATCGTGCCGGACTTGCAGGTGGCCGTGACGTGTGGCGCAAACTCCGAGTCCTGGCCGGTGACCTGCGGGAGAAACGAAAGGAATTTTTAGCAATTTGAATACGATACGGAGCATTGGGTCCAAGAAGCTCGACTCCGGACGGTTGTGCTATGATTTATCTCACGACAGCGCCGGATCCCACCGGCCGATCTTTCTTTTAATTAAAGTAATCTGTACCCCGTTCCCATGCTGGACGGAAACAAAGCTAGAAAAAAAAAACCAAATACACACAGTGCTATTTTATGCAAATACCATACCACCCCGTGGCGCGAGGCGTCCGTTAGCGCCGACGAAACGGTCCGAACTTCTTAACGACGGTGTGGAGTTCCCGCTGAGAGGCTCCGCACTTTCACTAATCGCTTGGGCGAACTTTGGCGAATGTTGTGGCCTGTGGTGAGGTAACCTGACGTCAAACTCTTCCCTACAACAGCGGGTCTATTTGGAAGTTGCGCAACCGATCTACAGAGGGCCGTGATTTGGAGGCTTTCGAGAGCACTGACTGCTCGCCAAAGTGTTTGTCCAGAGATCAATGCCAGCAGATGACAGCTTGAAGGACCTGTGCCCTCCAGTGCTGTAAACCGTTTGGTCACGGATGTTTCCACGACTCTCGTTGCTATAAAAGCCTTCTCAGCCCAGTTATAACCGTAAATTCGACCTCAGGCGGAAAAGGTTGCGATTTCGATTGTGCCATTTGAATGCTTTGAGAACGCAACCCGTTCCGGCCTAAACACTTCTACTTTTACTCGAAAGTCAGTGCGCTTCCTTGCTAGAATTTAAAATGTCAGTCACGATTCGCCGAATGCCAAAATGCGACAGGTTTCACTGAACGTGACCACCGAGGACGGGGTGGAGAGAGGGCATCGGGGATCAAATGTTGTCGTCAACTACGGGGGTGTGAAAGATTCCTACGTGGTACGCTCAGGCACTTCGATGGCCGAACCAGCACCTTGAGCCGATCAAGGCGATCGGCGCGGGCTCAATGTCAGCGGTGTTTGTGTTGACGAAACGGAGCGAAAACTTTACGTCCGTCGAAGCCGTAGACGCGGTTCCGCATGGGCGAATGTCACCAATGGTGGCGGCAAGGCAAGGCAAGAAACTCCTCGTCCGTTCTTTTACCCTTTCGGTTTATTTCGGGCAGATCGTAAGGATAAGGCGCGGTAAATTCGGACCGGATTGTGGACTTTGGCTTTGAACGATCGCACAACTTGCTCCGGAGTTGTGGGCGTACGGACCTACAAGCAAAGCCGAACTGCGTGAGTTCATTGTTTTTTGATAGTGAGGGTTTGAAGTTTTGCCAGATTTAATCCTAACTTTCAGATAAGGTGAACAAACCAGAACAGAGTGATTTTTTAGCGAATCGAAAGCATGTGTAAACGTCATAACGGTATGTTGTTGGCCATATCGAGACGCTCGATGGGCTTGAAATCGATATGATTGAAAATAAAATAATTTGGACATTATGTTGGACAGCATAAAAAGCGGGTAGTTAGTAGCTGAGTACTGGCATACACGGAACAGTAAAGGTGACTACACAGCGGAAAATGTAAGTGAGCATACGGATGGCATCATCGGCCTCAATACCTTAAGGAGGAAAACAAAACGTAACCCCTTCCTCCAACTCCATCTCGGCCCCATCAGATGGACCAAATCGAGTGTTGAATCAATTTTCTCGCGCATGAAAAACGTGTCCACCGGCGCAATGAAGCCGAACCGATTCCCAACGTGAGAGGTTGCCGTTGTTATCTTCATTTCCAACGAATTTAAGCCCTCATAAATGCATAAATCCTAACGGGGCTAGGTGCTAACACCGGCGGACGATGGCCAGCGAAAATCACCCCGTTCCGACGGCCGACGGCGGTGGCGAGACGGTGAAAATTGCTATGCTCCGGCGAACACCGATGGCCACTTCTTGGCTACCGTCAACAGTTTATGGCTACGCGAAAGGAAAACCAATCAACCTCCAAAACGCCACTACGCATGGACGAGCGATCCCTGTTCGATTTGGGGGCCGATTGTAGGCTGTGAAAAGACGCTGGAACTAATGTTTACCGGGCTTTTTCTTCTTCTTCTCTTTCCCCAGTTAACCAACCTTTCCTCTGCATCGCTTACTTCACCCCCCCTCCCCTCCATTCTCAAAGCGGTCTTCATTCCCAAGGCCAATCAAAGCACTAAAACGTTTCGAGACGAAAAAAAGTGCTTCAGCCAACCGATCGATAATTGACGGCCTGCATCCGTCCGGGCCAGAGGTTACCCTCATCCCTTGCTCCATGCATGTGTGTGTGTGTGATTACAGGTGGTAATTGTCGATTTTCCGATTGATGCCATCCGAAAAAAATTGAATAAAATACGAGGCCTTCCTCTTATCCGAAGTCCCAGATAAAGCCCGCCCGGTGCGAAGGCGCCCGTGAGGAGCTTTTTTTTTTGTTAAAAGAAATGCACAACAACCACAACGGCTACAACTGGCCCACAATTAGCTGACGGCACCTTGGTCGATCATCCACCGATGATGTCCGCTTCGAGTGAGGTGACGACTTGAGAAATTCCAATCGATGGGAAACGCTTGACTTAACCCCATTTCTAACACTCGCTCGCGGCAACCAGCCCATCACTGCCGCCCCTCGTGCCCCGGGTTTGGTTAACTACCTCCCTCGGCCTCCGGGCTGGAAAAACGGTTACGCTGCACATTTCAAGCGGCGGCCAGCACTTCCCTCCGAGCCACTTTCCACGCTCGACAACCGACACACCGCGGGAACGGACGGTGCTGGGAACGGCCTTTCCTCGCCGCTGCTCATCCATTGACAGCATTACGCCACAGGATCCGCCACCTGTCGTCGTGCTCCATCTCCGTTTGTCGTTATCGTTAATCATATTAGAGAAATGAGGCCTGAATCACATCATCACTGCGCGTCAGTCGAGCGTTCCGGGTGTGCAAAGCTTCCGACCGCGAACGTTAAAATATCGAACCAACACAGTGCAGTGCTGACAACGCGTCGGTCGATCATCATTAGAGGGTCTTTATATAGAGTACGTGAGTTGCATGCTAGCACTGCGGGGACTTCCCACACCGGGTGACAATTGGCAAAAGACATTCCACACGGTCATGCTCCTGATGGTCGTTTAGAACGAAGTCCATTTAAATATTTTTTGACTTGAGAACGAAGAGACCTTTTTCAACGCAATCGGACGATGCGGAGGTCTGGGTGGAATTTAAATTATTGCTTTATTTATGAATAATTCCTCTCCTACTCTCCCCTAGTCGGGAAACGTTAATGATCATTTTGCTTGGTTTCAGTTAAAATTTGTTCAAACACCTCATAAAGTTCGAGTTGTAGACCAACATTCTATAAGGAATTTAGTGTGAATGTTTTGCCTTAACTTTTAGGGAGAGTAAACATAATGTTCCCAAAATTATAACAAACCTGATTCATGATTCAAGCAAATCATCAAATTCCATCCAAAACAATGATCATTTAAGTGCATGCAAATGCTGTAATGCATTTTAAATGGTGCATTGCTGCTGACATCAGCTCGTCGTAATGCAACGATCCCACTGCGCCGCTTCCGATGTTCAATGTCACTGCGGGGAAGCGCGCATTAGCATACAGTCAAACGGTGAAGGAAGATCTGATCTATTCTCGATTAAGCTAACCCTAGTAAAAACGTCCCCGGGCAACGCTACCGAAACGCTTTTATGCAATCGCGACTACCCGAACGATGATGATGAACTGCCGTACATCGCGATGGGTTCCACCGACGACCTACATAGGTACCACCAGGCAAAGATCAACAACCGTTTTCGCGGACACGAGGGAAAGTGAACGTCCCCGTTGTAGCCCCTTTCCGACACACATGCTGAGGCACATGTGATATGATCCTCTGATGGCAGGCCGGCGCGGAGTGCCACTCTTTTCGGTGACGTCGCGTTCGATTGTTGACGCTAGGCCATCGTTGTTGTTGGTCACCTATCGGTCGGACCATCAACGTTGGCACACAACTGCAAACATGATTTGTATGTTTCTTTTTTTTTTTGCATATGAAACGAGCGCTTGCGTTATGTCACCCGTTCTGCTGGCTTTGTTTGTTCGGTTCGAGGCGGGAAGGGAACCACTGGCTCCATCTAGGTCCAACAAACCGCCCATACAAAGCGAAGAATGAGTTCATTCCTCAAGGGAGCTGGTGTTTGTTTGTGCCAAATTGAGCAGTTGGTTGATGATTTCCGCCCCAAACAAGGCGGGCCAATGTGATTAGCGTGTGTGGTTTTTGTGCGTTGGAGCACAGAAACATGGGATTCTAGTCGGAATCAATCAATATCTATCATCAGAGGAGAAGAAGCATCATAGGAATGGAAAGTAGAAAAAATCAATAATCTATTAATTAGTTTCCGTTTTAGCTGATTCACGAGCAATGCGCAATCTTCTATTCCGCCCACCTGGTTGTTAGAACAATTCCTCCACCTTCAATTGAAGGTAATCGCAGCGATGAGCTGAATTCTGCGGAAGCACACTGCAACATACACTTCCCGCTATCCAAGGCTTCGATCATCGATTCAAAAAAAAAAAAGGCAAGCACCGTTGGTCGTAAAATTCACACGCTGATCACAACCCGGTTTTCAATCACGCTTCAAATCTGGGAAAATCTTCAAGTAACGTTTTTATCTTCCCGTTTCAATATTGCTCTTCCCTGCTTCGCCAGCCATTCTAACCCGCTTCGCGTTCCTGCCGCTGTTCTCTTTGTAACTGGAAAGAAGAATTTTTGATAGTCTAACAGGTTTCTTTTTCTCAGCAAATACGGGCCTGTTGCTCCTACCTCCTACCCATGCCATGTTTATATCATCCGATTAACTCTATAATGAAACTAGCATCGCGTTCGCTTCAAGATCATAGCGAAATTTAATTACGCACGCTTGTTGCCAGCGGAACCGTATCGCAAGACTTAATCTGTTTTCCGTATGCTGGACCCCGCAGAAAGGGCTTTCCTGGTTTCGCTCGCATTATGAGAGAACAATAAACGCTCCAATAAAATGGAGGTAAATAAAGGAGGCCAAAACGTTCGCTCGGGAGCCCTATGGGAGAACGGTGTTTCCCTCTAGGGTGCCGGTGAAGGTCTAGGGCAGACTTAGGGACGGGTCTCTTGCACCCGCTGCTCGTTCACGTTCTAGAAGATGGAGCTGGGTGATCGTCTGGTTATGATGCTGTTTGCCAGCACGGGCAGGCAGCTTTCGTCCATTGTTTCCCAGCGGCGACGAAGCTGCACCGGCGTTGTTTGGGTTGCGATACGCATACGATTAGTTTTGGAACGGTTTAGGGAGACTCTGAGGTCCAACCGCCTAGTTTTGAATACACACCTTTTATGGAGCGTTTTATGGAGAGTTTTATGGGGCTCCGGCAGGCCGGCAAGAATTAGAGCATGTAGCGAGCGAGCCGTGGAGCACCAAAGAACTATTGTTTCAATTCGTGTCGGTACAATGCTGCGCTCGGAGGGTTGGTCAGTCGGTCAACGAACGAACGGGTCCATCGTGAAGCTGTGAAGCAGCCCGTTCCAGCTCGAATGTACACACACACACACACATCAGTCCAACAACCGAACGCACCCCCAAAGGCCACGGTGGCCTTCACAAAACCGTCCACGGGTGGGACGGTTCGATCGCACCTCGGCTCTCGGGTGCACAAACACGGCAAAGAACACGATACCCGCGGCCTCTGCACTTGTGCCGCGATCTTGGGCGACTACCAGCAACAACTCTGCCCACGGGCACAGAAACTGAGGAGGTGTTAAGAACACAGCACCCCTGCAACACTGGACCGCGCGCGCGTGCACGAACGTCTCAACCCCGGCAGGAGTACGTGGGCTCCCGGCTTGAACCGTGACTACTACCAAGGCCAACGGAGTAATTCATTCTCTGGGCAAAAACCTCCGCCTCATCCCGTGGACTGCGTGCGTCGGGGCGTAAGTAACTCCCGGCTGCTTGTCTTTTGTGTTTCATGCGTTGTCGTTGTCGTCGTCGTCGTCGCTCCTTCCGTCGCATCTTCAGCGGCAAATTGCGACAGCTGCAACTTGTGCTCCCCTGGGACAACTGCCAGTACCTTCATTCTTTCTGCACGCTTTGTCTTACGGCTCGTATCACTCTACCAACCAATTCGATACGCCCACGTCCCATTGGAAGCCCGCGGTGCAACAACCATGCAACATAAACCATCCGAAGATCCAGCGTCGTGAGCTGCACCGCAAACCGCAACCGAGCTCGTACCCGAAAGTGGCCAACAAGGAAAATGCTTGGAACCCGCAAAACCACAAACCATGGATGCTTCGCGCGGAAGGGAAAATGGTGAGTTACAGTTGCGCGCCTGCCTACCGTTCCGAAGAAGCTAATTTCGTTTATTAGCCCTCGGCACATTAGCCACGGCCAACGTTCTAGCCCTTCTGCCATCGCTAAGCCAATTCTTGGGGTAGCGGTGTGCCGATTAGCTGTTCTGTGGTGTTACATTGTAGGAGTTCTTTGCATGCCATCGGGGTTCCCGCGTACGAAAATTGCACACGCGGCGAAAACGAAAAAGCACCGTTCATCAACATTAACAAACGGAGTTTTAATTCTCCCCTACTTGCCAACCGCGCCCTTACCGCAACCGCTAGAAGTAAAAGTGAAGCGAGATGGCGCCGCCCATAGACCCGCGATTAAACCATGCCCCTTTCGCCCCTCTCCGGTGGGAAACGGCTCCACCAAAAATTTCCATCCATTCATTTATTAGCGTTGCGGAACTGGTGATCAAGTAGAAGCCGGAAGGAAAAGGAAGAAGAGTACAAACATAGCGTACGTTTGCAAAACTACGCACATACGACTTTACTCGGGAAACCGTGCGATTTGGAAAGTGTGCTAAATTGTGTGCCCTTTTTTTTGATTTCGGAGGGAGTTGATTTTATACACCCCCACCCCCTATGCCGAAGTCGGCTTAACTCAAAACAATATCACGCAAAACTGCATCGTGCAAGGCTTTCTAATCGTTTCAGGCCAAAGCAGATGGCAAATGAAATAAGCAGTTTCATTTGTGAAATTGTTGTGATTAATCTGAACGTCAGGCAAACAAAAAAAATGAAAATGAAACACCGCGAATTTTCACCGTTTAATTATCTTTAATAGATATTCAGGGACAGTTCTCAATACGCGTGGCAAACCGTGACGGTTGATGTGGCAATTTGGGATGGTTTTTAAGCAATCATTTTCCAATCAAACAACTGCGTCAAAAAGTTGAAATTTTTAAATAAGAGAACCCTAAAGATTGATTCGCCTGACAGACAATTGCAGACCGAGGTGGCATTCTTTTTAACAGCGTGAAGACTTCCAATTCCTACAAATGCACCATAAGAGTATTAGTATATGATGATCAGAAATGGAAAAGGCCCTTCTTAAGCATGTAGGAGGGAAAGGCACACTTCAAAGCTAGCTACTCGACAAATTGGCCTTAAGCATCCTTTTCTCGGATTTATCCCACGTTCGATTACTTCGTTGGACTCTCCACGGGTGGGTGGTTATCAGTAAAGCACAAAAACCCTACTGCACGGGAAAGAAAAGCCCTAACACATTATGACGCAACAACCCATACGATATCCATACGGTGAATAAGCCAACATAATTTTTCTATTGGAAAACGACATGCAAACCGAGCCCGGGGAACGGGTTTTATAACGAAATTCGCGACCACACCGGTAGGATTTATACTTCTGGGAAGGCTCGAAAACGAAACGACCCGCAGGAGGTTCCCAGATCCGCAATTCGATCGGCTCGGAACCAATTGCAATTGTGCAACACGCAGCCGATAATTCGATTTCACTCTCGTTTTGACCATACATGTCGGGTCGACTTGGATTTTGTCTTTCCTTGCCTTTGTGCAGCAGTTCGTTCTTGCATGGCCCCGGAATCTCAGGCCCGGCCCGTTAAAAGCAGCACGCGACGCTGGTTTTGATCGCTTGCGCACGCCGTATCCCGTGGTTTCGAGGGTGAAAAAACCCTCCTTGCTGAGGATTGTGTTTATTTCGAAACCGAGCGAATCGAAATGAATAATTTTTGTGGAAGGCGAGTTGTTCGTACGGACGAGCGGACGGACGCACAAATGCTGGTCGCTGGTTCTATTGGCCGATCTCGACTGCATCCGCCTCGTTGCCCGAGCTTCCCCAGGATCGTCGGTGAAATTATTCGCAGAAAAACGAGTGGTTGTAGAAGGGGAGCGAAAGGAGGCACGCCTGAGGGAACGTGTCGATATTTTGAGCAAGTTTATTACGAACCCAGCAGGGCGTACCGATGCACCGTAGGGTGGTTTTATGCAGAACAGGCGTCCGTGGCATACCTCGAGCACAATAAAAGATGGTGTTTTATGACAAGCAAACGGAAAACGCGAACGGCATCGCATCGAGCGCTGGAAGATGTCAAATGGGCCGTGTGTGCCTTAGTGGTGACTCAATGCAGGAATTCACGCACTGAAGACAACAAAACCACAATCGAAGCACTCGTTACCGAAGTGTTCGCTGCACCCATCGGTCAACATCGGATAGGGCGGAATTCCTGTGCGTTCGCCGAGCGACCCGAAAGGACGCGGAAATCGACCATCGATCCACCGAAGACCAAAAGCCGCTCCGAACCGCTCCACGGCGGTAACAATGGCTCATTACCATTGAAAGAAATCGGGTTCCAGATGCCGCTGATCCGAAAAACTCGATTACTTGCCCTATTCCCCCTACGCGTTCCATCCTCCCTTTTTCCCTTTCCCGAGCCCGTTCGCGTGTTGTGCAATAATTGTGGTCACAGCAATGGGCTTAGGAATGTCCCTTTTTTTCGAATTGGCTCAATCTGCTTGTTTGTCGGTTGGTCATTCCACCAGAAGGCCTCCGAAATTCGTTCGCCCTGCAAACCGCAACGCATACGCGCACATTCGGATCTAATTACTTGCGTTTGGTCTGCGTTGTCGGGTCCGGGGACTGGAGTTTAGATTGGCCAACGGACCAAACGATTCAAACTCTTAGACGACTATGTACGCAGCTCACGTTGGTACGCAGACCCCAGCAAACCAATTTCTACCCCACGTCCGCGTCCTTGCCCTCGGGGGGGTTATGGCGAAGGTTTCAACAAACTGCATCAACTATCACTTGAATATTGAAAGTATTTATTGTGAAGTTCATGGGAGACTTGGTGAGGCGTTAAAAGGAAACCGTTCGCAAAACCCCCTTGAAGAGAATTGTATCACATTTTGAGTTCAGTAAAGTGGCCATTTTTATTTTTTAAATAGTTTAATTTTTTTGGTATTATTTTATTAAAAAACTGCCATGCGTCGAAATTTTTGGAAAGAACCTTTTTCCATTATACATCATTTTTTGTTTAAGCTCGAAAACAAAATTCATCTCTAAAATAAGTTCATTTCATCCATTCTTTCTCACTACGCGCCATGCCATTTTTCCTCTGTTCAACACATCGTTAGTCGTAAGTTCTGTGTGTTCGGCCGGGGTGTATAGTAAATCATGCCAATTTGTTTTCACATCGTCATTCGGCAGCCCGATAATCACCATCCAATCTACACCAACGCCATCGCAAGCATCTCTCCACGAGCGCAAGATTCTTTCCTTCCCTCCTGCACATCCCGCAGGTTGCACGTTAGCCTTTTAATTAACAAGTACAACCTCCCCGTTGTCATTTGCTGCTGCGATTCTCGGAAGTGCAACGGGGCCTGCTGCAAGCGCACCGGTAGCAATCTCGATGGCAGGGAAAAACCTTTTCAGAATGGGGTTTCCCCGGGGCGTTCTTAACCCTCCCCCCGCACACGGCACGATCTGCACCAAAACGGGGCCCCCGGTGCTTGTCACAATCTGTTTAACTTCGGTCCCGTTACCGCTTTCACTTATCAGCGGCGATCGTGGCAGACAACGCTTCCGCGCGGAGGCGCCAAAAGGAAGAGCGAGGAAAAGATGGGGCCCTCCGTGCTGCCGAGGGTGATGATCAAGACGGCGATGACGATCTTCCCGACCGGTGCCGGGCGACGAGAGTAATTAATTACCTCACGCTGGCGTAATTGTTATTTCGCTTCACGGCACAGCCGGCTCCGTGCGATGGGACGGCAGATACTGGCGCTTTCTCGGTAGCAGCCGTTGACAAAAGCCGCATCCATCTTTCCATGTCCATTCTGGCCGGTCGGTGTTTCGTTAGGAAAACCCCTTTGATCGCAGGAGGCGAGCCAAACGCGCACATAAAGAACTCTTTCACCGGCTGGACTAATTAAACAATGAAGCAAATCGAGGGAAAATTGCGCGGCAAACATTTCGACCGTATCCGGGTCCGCCTAGACCACACGTAACGGATGGGGCATTCCTCTGGACAGTCCACCTGGCCAGGTGGCGCGACTGATTGATATTTGCGTCCGTCCCCCTTGGGCGGGCAGTTCGGTCCGGTTGGTCGGTTATGATTGAGTGATTGAAAATTAATACCACCCGCAGGTAAGATTCCGCGCCCCGTGATCAACCGTGACGATGCTAAGCGCAATGGACAAACAAATCCAGCAAACCCGTAGCGGGAACACCGTCACCAATCGACGATCTTGGAACTGCAGCTGCTGCTGCTGCCAACGAAGGCTTTTCCGATGCGGTTCGGTTCCGGACGAATTCCTAACCACCGACGCTGGCAAGTGGAGCGTATTGGAAGCAGCAGGCCACCTGCAATCGAATCTTCCAGGCTTTTTGAGACCTAACGGAATCAATTGACAGTCCGTTGCCGCCATGAACGATGGACTACCGAGGGCATACCGATCGCGAAAAGCCCGGTTGAACTAGAGATTTGATTTTTAAAGATCTTCTGATCTGTCTGGATGATGTCTGATCCATACAGTTCATTTCTATTTGGTTTCTTCGTTTGTCCCTAATATCTCATCCTTTAAAGATGAAGATTAAAAGGAAACCTATTATCGCACTTCCCTCAGATCTTCGGCGGGGCAGAGTCTGGTGAGTAAAACGGCCGAGGAACCAATTATGCAAGAAAGGTCTGTATGATGAAAATGATTGAAAGAATAAAAGCGAACACTGTTATTCCCGCAAGACAGACGGTCCGAGAATGATGGCCATTTCGAATCCTCCCATCAGAAGTGGTCTATTTAATGGCGCCAGCAATGGGGCTGTGTGAAACTGAACGAAACGTTCCTGCACGTGTTCTCGCTTTCCGCCGCGCGCTTTCCCGACGTTTAATTTTCGCTCGCCTATTACCCACTTATGGTGCGCCAGAAACAAAACCTGCAGCTTTTTCTGCAGACCTTTAAGCACGGCGCGCGCGTGCTGCTTAACGGGCAGCCTTAAAACGCTACGTTTCGTTATCATGAACCCATCAAAACAGGCGCCTCCGATAAGCTTCGCTGGTCGGGAGTGTAAATTGAAGGCGCGTTCCGGGTTTTCCGGCGCCGTAGAACCAGTAAACCTCTTATGCTCGAAGTCACTCACCGCTACCCTTGGTGCATGTGTGTCATCCATCACGGTGGATAAAGCGTTGCCGGAGCCTTTTGCCCCGACTGGAACCGTCGAAAATGTACCACAAATGGCCCATTCCATCACGGGCGGATCATTTAGTTTCGTTTCTGCGCCTGCGCGGACTCCGCGGACATTTACCACGTAGAGGGGAAAACCTGTTTGCGTTGCGTACTGTTTCATTTGATTGTAAACCTTTAAGTGGCCTGCATGGAAACGCATCTCAGCAGGGCCCGGGAAAGCAAGCGAACGGGGGCGTCTGTTGCGAAATCAATATGGTTTATGGTGATTACTGCAAGTCCGGACGGAACGTGGAACAACCTTCTCGGTTCAACAGGACCGAGAAGGCGACGGCATGCAACACACGAGGACATGGGGGACTGGAGTGAATAAAAAAATTAAAACGGTAAATGATTTAACCCGCACCAAACATCGCTCGGGCGATCAACCCACGCCTCGTGTTCGGCGAACGGTGAGTGAAATATGTATTAATCCTGCTTTGCTTTTCTTTTTTTTTTGTCTTCTTTCTATCTGTTTGCGCCCATGCCACTCCTGTGCAGAACGAGCTGGAGGCAGTTCCTACCGCAAACCGGTAGCCTGCAGACCGGCCGCGTTTCGGGGCGGCCAAATCGAACGACACCAACGCCCGGGCAAGCGACGAACGGCCAAAAATGGAACGCGTTCGCGTACGAGCTTCCAGGTTTGTCCAGGCCAACGGTCCAGCGGGAACACCCGGTCCAGCAGTGTACCCAGCCTACTTATGGCTGGATTGGCAAACAATGTTTCGGGTCCTTGTTGGCGCTGATGTGTTCCAACCGTTTTCCTTCCCTCACGCTTCGATCACCACCGCATGATGAAATCCTCTCGGACTCGCGTTTACGGAAGACGGCGGTCACGATCTACTAGCGCTAGGGTGTTCTGTACCTCGAAGCAGCGGGAATGAAATGGATTGTACAGTTCCCAGCGCACGGTAAGCTCGGCAAATTGACTGATAAATCATCCCACCACGAGGGTTTAAAATTCCGCACGCCACGCTGTCATACCATGTTAGATTCACGTATCGTTAACCTCCAGGGCGCACTCCAGGGACGAAGCCGTACGTTTATGCAACGACCTCCGAGGGCGGCTTGCGAAAAACCCGATCCCGAACCCGAAAAGAAAACCGGTTTATCTGCAGAGCCAGGCGTTCCTGCGCCCCAAAAATATGCACATGTTAGGTGCAGGATGCTGCAGGCGAAAAAAGAAACCGAAAACGATCCGCCGGTGGAGGGGGAGGGGAACAAAGTACGAAATTGCTGCCTTCCACGAATTGTCGTAAAAATTCGCCAAAGCCTTTGCGCCGAGTCGTGCTCGCTCGTGTTTGGCCCTTCTTTGCGGAGCCCACTCGACGCTGCATTTCCGAGCGCCAGTTAACGTAACGATGACGCAACGGTGCAGTGCAGCCAACTGCAGCTAACATGGAACCTCGGCGCGCCGTACATGAACGCCGCATGCAGGCGCAAGCGCAAAGGTGATACAAGGGTGGACGGTTCCGTCAGGCTCTCCCCGCCAAGGTGCACACCACCGTGTACCGTGCCGATGATGCTAATGAGTGACTGCTGAATACACGCGGGGTCTGATTGACGCGAGGTCTGCCAGGCGACGACGCGACGCCGCGAGTGAGCGAAAGTAACGCCCTTCCGTCTGGCCCATCTACCAATCTTCCGCAGCCAGCGACGACGACGCGAGACGACACGGAAAGATGGCTGCCAGTTTGGTGCCAAGATTGGAAAATGAACCCTTTTTGCCGCGTTCTGTGCGATGTTAGTAGGGTTCGGAAAACTATCATTTTCTATCGCCTCTCGCCCGAGCGTCTAAGTGGCAACTAATTGGACTTTCTCGAAACACTTGAAATCTTCCCGAAGCAGGCGGAAGAAAGTGGTGATTACATGTCATTTGTTGATCGTTATCTTATTATCAATCAGCGCAACAGCGCTTGGTGTAAAGCTGAACCCTCCCAGACGAAACCTTTCAAACGGTGTTCTAGCGGAGGTGATAATTAGGTTCTATCGTCACCACCACCATCTTCCACGACTATCCAACCGATAGGAATGACCTTTGTGAAGGTTTGCCACCCGTCCCGGCCATGATTGCGTTAATCAGCCGATAAGGATCGCTTTGGCTAGCAGGAAAATATACAACCGACGGTGCAAAACATACCGCACCGCAGGAAGTCGCGGATCGGGGGATGACAATACGCAGAGACCTTCAAACACACACAAACGCACACATCCGATCTTCGAGCATTCCAACCCGTGGGAAGAGTTGTAATTCTATACGCAAGCTGATTAGAACAGGCGATTTGAGAAAGGAAGGAGTACAACACAAAGACAACAAAACAACTGTAAAATGGTGATTAGCAAAGCAAATGAAGATTTATGCAATGCTCAGTTGGGATGGGAGTGTATGCTGCTGTGAATTCTTTCTTTCCCAAAAACATGTCTGGTATGATGTTCCTACCAGTTTTCACCTTTCGAACCATCTTTGCAGCAGGGATGTTTTTGTAACAAATTTTCATCGAGTCCCAGACAAAAAATCAGGCCAAAGACTTGGGCTGAATGCGTGCACCCAAAAACGGACACGCAATCCAGGTCCGTAAAAAAATAAAAATAAAAATGGTCACACTTGAATACTTGTACGTGGTTTGCTACGCTTAATATTCCAGCTGCTCTTAATGAATGCGTTTTCCATTGCAAATCTAGAACTCTCGCGCGGGCGTGCAATAAACAAAATGCACCACAAACGACCGAGGAGGGCGGAAGGGGGCTCGGGGAGCCCTTTTTTCATACCATTAGCATTCAGAGCAGGCACAAACAGGTGCCTACCATAGACGGCCCACCAAGCCCGGCGGAGAGAAGCGACCGAATGGCGCATTCTTTTGAATAGAGACAATAAAATCATAAAAAGAAAATCTGGCACACGGTGGCAGAGCGCAGGGCTCTGAAAATATCCCTCCTTCCCCCAGAAAGTTCGGGATGCTGAATGAGCGTTTGCAGCGTCCACGCGAGGCACGAAAATAAAAGCAAAACGGCCTCCCCGGGCGGGGCTCATTACACCGGAGAGCATCGCCTAATGATGTCGGAAGTGAATCGCAAATGAAATCGACCCTACACAGCTCGTCGGCCTGCTAATGCCACCCTTTAGCTTTTTGCCGGCCGCCCAGGGGGGGGGGGGAGCCGGTGTTGAGGGAAATGGTTTTCGTTGCTTTTCCATTGTCGGCGGAAAACCTGGGCAAACAAGCTGAAGCGAAAAGGGATTTTCCCCGACGCGCGATCGGGCTCGTAATACTGCAATGGCGCAGCGCGTCGCGATTTAAATTGGGCTTCTCTTTTCCATTCCGTTTCTGTATCTTTTTTGGTTTTTTGTTTGGGTTTTTATGGTGGTGCAAAATATGCTCCCCCGCCGTGCAGACGGTGGGAAAACAATCAAAACGCGGCCGAAATAATAAGGAAACACTTTTCGCCCGTTTCCGCCGGTCCATCGGAGCCGCGGTGCGGGAAATTGGTTCTAGTTGGCACGGGGAGCAGATTGATTGCTTTTTAGGGAGAATCAATTCATTCGCCTTCCCGTCCGCCCTCGAACGATGATGAGGGGATGCCCTTTTGCCAGAACCCCGCCGGCGAAGCAAAGAAGGGAATATAAAGTACCCGGCCCGATATTATCGTTTCCAAGACGACGGGCGAACGGCGAACGAACTGCCCTGAAGGATGCCACCCGGTGGCTTTATCAGGTGCCAATGGGTGGTGTGTTTTAAAAAATATGTGATGCCAGCAACCCGTTCCAGGGGTGTTCCGGTGTCGTACGAAAACGGCGCGCGTGATTTAGATCTCCGGATGATGGGTGGTAAAACATGAGGTGAACAACAGCCCGCCAAACACCTCCGGGAGCTTGTGGAGCGGCAGGATAATGGGTCTCTCGTTCTTTGCTACGATTATAATTACCAGCGATCAATCAAAGGGGCGTCGGGAACAAAAAAAAAAAACGGGGTTCCGGGACGTCCACGGGAGCGACACGGCACCACTTATCGTCAATCATCATCATTATCGTCATCATCATCATCGGTCGGCAGAGTCCGTCGCCGTGTTTGCGGGGCTTCAAGGAGAGCGTGAGGTTAAACATTTATTCAACCGGGCACACGAATGGGTCACTTTCATTCCGATGGGATTTTAATTTCTCACTCTCGTCCGACGATGCGCTTCTCGCCTTGGGAGAAACACGCGGCATGCAAACGCACCAATACACGTGCAGCGGCGAGTTAAGAGAATCATTAAATTATTAAACCAAACGACTCGACGAACCGCGTCGGTCCCCGACAAGAAAGGAGAAGCCAGCCGATCTGTGCAAACCTACTACAATTCCTGACCAAAGGTGTCATACGGCCCGAGTCGACGGAACACTTCCGTAGGTGGTACCAGCTACAGTGTCACCAACCACTTTTCCATCCATGACCCTCTCCGCGTTAGTTCCTCCACCGAATTCACTCGAGCAGCAGCCATTACATTACGTCATCGTCTCGGTTAGGCAGCGGCTCAACGCTCAAGGTAAGCGGAGGCCGTCTTGAGTCGCCAGAGTCGGTCGATCTGCGCCGGTGTATGTGTGCCGTGTTGGAGGTGAACATATACAATTTCCTGTCCTCCGGTTGGAACGTGCGAGCTTCACGGCGTGCGCTAGAGGGTTGAGGGCGAGTTCCGATTAAAGTCCTTAGCTGAACTGAGCCATTCGAAGTGAAACAGGTGAAATTTGCCGGCGCCCTCAGGCACCAACCGCTCGAAATGTCAACCGATGCCCGGGACGAGCGTTACGTAAAGGGGTGAAAATTTCATGCTGCCTCCCGGGCTCATCACAGGATCGGCGCACGATGTCTGGTGACCCTACACGCACCTCAGAGGCAAGCATGAAGAACAAATAAAATCATGCAAACCGATCGACGGGGTGAAGAAGCACAGGCACCACCGGCTCACCTTGGATCGCAAGTAGGTGCGCGATTGGTCCAGGGGGGGGTTTCGTTACGAAACGCAACTGCTTCAGTGCGCAACGGCAACGGGGAACCGGGAAGCGAGTGGACAGCGACGAGAGGATTTGCTCGAATGATTTACATATCCCCGCGGATGTCGCCGTTTGCCGATGGCTTGATCAACCCGATGCATGCGCATTTCTCGCGCTTCAACCAGTCCGAACCGGCCACACCGCACCCGTCTATGGACAAATATGTTTATTCGTCATAAATATTTCCACGAAAATGACATCTCCTTCGCTCGCACACACGTGACGTGATTCTCCACAGTTTTTTTTTTGTTTCTGTTTTGTCTGTTTGCCTCCCGAAAGCATAATTATTACACATTTCATTCACGTTTCAGGTTCTTGTACGGCTTTTTCGGGCGTCTCTTTTGGACATATCTTCTTTGTCGATGCCACCTTTTTGTCCTCATCTTGGGGATCAAAGAGGAAAGGCATTTTAAAACAACATGACTCAACAAGAGAACTCTTAAGGTTTTGAGGAAAAAACATGAAGTAACTACATAATGATTTGTGTGTCTTTGGTTGCTGGACATATTTGGCTATGAGTACAAAAGGAGGGGAAAAAAAGGAAACGATGGCATCCATGAGGACGTGAAAGCGTTCTTTGGCTTCAGGAATTCGGGAATTCCCGAGTAATGTTCAAGGAATGAAATGTTTTTCCGCAAGATATTCGGTTTGTGTTCAATGAAGCACGAAATCAAACGACTCTGACAATGTAGAGAATTTGACCAAGTATCGTTTTCCAGTAAAAAAAATTATTTTGATCATTTCTACATTTTAACGAAATTGTTTAATGTTCATGTCATAAAATAAAACGAAGATAAATAAATTTCTTTCTTTGTTCTTCTTGTTACTAGGAAAGTCCAGATTCTGCATACAATCGAACAGAATACAAGTTGAAAGTATGCGCCCTCGAAGTGATCGAGAATCGTTTCTCCCCTGCCGTTTCCTCGATGCATACTTCATTATGCATCCGACATGTCATTATTCAACACAGTGCATAAAGCCCAACACTCATTCGCACTACGTGCATGCGACGAGTATTGCTTCAAGAGTTGCGGAAATGCCGATGTGACCGAAACGACAAATGGTGGGTTTTTTTTTTTGCACCTTCACGAGCGCCTAGAGTATTAGAATGCGATTCGTCGAACGTTCTTCGTCAGAAAACTATTTAAGCTTCCTCCAAGCGAAGTAACAACTTCAAGCGGCGCTCCTCGATGTCCACTGTTCACAGGGCTTCAAGTGAGGCCCTCAACTTTGCTCTTGTTGACTCAGGCCGGTCCCGGTCTCCGGGAATGTTCACATATGCAAATCCAACACTTAACCCCCGCGCCGGCGGAAGGTGAACTGTTGACCAATTGTCGAGGTCCACAAGAGCGAAGACGTGGCTATATTTGCACAATCGCCCCCCACCGTTCCTTCGGTGTGAAGCTGAGCCCATAAGGAATCGTGCGATTCATCCCCCGGTTACATACATACCTGGCCAATGAAGATGCCCAGAACGAGCAGCACCGTTAGTGTCATCAATCCTCTGCCGGTCGCCGATGGAGTTCGGCGAAAGTCATGCTGACCCATCGTGGCCGTATCTTCGAGTGCACCGTCCTCCCGGGGGATTGGAACACTTTCGGGCACAGGGTTTCGGTTGAACTCTGTGTTGTCGAGCGTACAACGCCCGCCGAGTCGGTAGGGAACACTACTGGAGGGTTTAGCTGGTTCTTTCGAAGTGGCACAGGCAGAGCACACACAACAGGCCACTGCCAAACCGCGGCTTACACACGAGCCACACACACCGCGGAGGTCATCAAGTACACACGCACGCCAACGGGCTGCACACAATGGCTCGTTCCGGAGGCACGGGCCGGTAAGTTTAATTTCTCCGACGCAGGCTGTAATTTAACTGCTCAAATTTCTTCAATCAATCCGAGGCTTCCTCGTTTGCGGTTGCTTTCTTCGCACTACGCATGCACAAACACACGCACTTACAAACACCCACACACACACACACACTTTCCTTTGCACGCTGGAGGTTAATTTGGAATGAGAGAGAGAAAGAGAACAAGAAAACGAGATAAGTTAGAACGATCGGCAGGCACCAAAATGCAGTAAAGGCAGGAAGGAACGAATTTTCGGGAACAGTTAAGCACAAACGTCCATCTTCCCGGTGGAAAAGACGCACACCTCTTCCCCCCCAACGGCGTACGCCAACTCCTCGGGAGGTTTTTCGACCGTATCAACAGCCATAAGTCGAGCGAGCGGAGGTTCCCCTATCGTGCGACTATATCTAAACGCTCCGGTTAATGACCACAGCACCGTTGGGAAGGTTCATCTTCAAGAGGCCAGGGTTATTGTGCCATCAGAGCGATCGTGTGTCAAGTGAGCAGCGTCGGGACTGTCCAACAGAAAACGACCCCCGAAATCGCTCACACCGGAGGATGTCGGCAATAGCATGGGTAATGAGGCAAGTCATAGGGCCTGACCGAACCCTTAATGATGCTGCGAAGCAGGAGACGAAAGTGATTTGGCTATTGAGCACAACAATTTGCGAAAAGGTAACATATACCCGGGAACACTCCCGAAACTCGTCTCCCCAGGCGAGATGATTCGCCACGGTTGTGGCCCGAACCGAACGTCGTGGGAATCAAACAGATTCCTTCAATAAAAGACCACATTGTTGCCGCGCCAGCTCGAAGACGTTTAAAAGAACGGATAGAACAGCTCCAAATTTTCACACCACGACCTGCGACGCCTCCTACCGGTTCTAACGGGTGTGTTTGGTGGGGTAGGAACAAGAAGTCAAAGACAGCACGCTGTCCGGAACATCGCCGTACGGGGAGCGGGCATAGGCGAGCCGCAGAGTACCGTAATGCTTATTTGTAATTCAAAACTGACAAATTTTCCAACCCATCCCGAGGCTGTTGTTTTGGTTGGAAAGGTGTTGTTCATCAAACCTCGGGCTGTTCGGAGGTCTTCTAGGTCTTCCGCCGGCCAGCAGCCATCACGGACGGAGAAATGTTGCCCCTCCAATCTCTTCTCGTTCTGATCGCCTCGATCTACGCGGCGTGCTGAAGCCATGGAAAAGCCCGGACAGCACGCCACTCCAGACCGGCTGTCTGCTGCTTCTGCTACGGAGCTGGCCAGTATGGGCGTGTCCTGTGAGGCTCGGTGATAGCACGTACACACGCCTGCGGGGTTGGGGCAAAGAAAAAACCGCAAAAACCACGGAGGATTGACGCGCACCCGCGGACCAGGAATCGGTGTCAGATAACAGAACAGTTTTGCATACTTCTGGTCATGTCTGAGGAGCGAAATTGAGCCCGGGATGATTGGCACGCTGTCCGAGCGTCCGAATATTGCACTCAGATTGCCAGGCAGAAAGAATGCAAATTTCCAAAATCCAAGACAAGACACAAGACACGCTCGAATCGAGGGCGTCACTTTATCGCACCGTAAGTCCTGGCCATCCCGTCATGCCCATCAAGCGCGTAGCGGTTTTATTACGGTACAACCTCTGACCCCGATGGTCATCCATTCGGAGACCCCGGGCCCGGCCATTACCGTAATCCGTGACAGCTCGGTTTCCCGTATCGCCGCGGGTACTACGCTTTAATTCACCGAAAACAGATGTTTCTTTTTTCGCGTAGCATAATATTGAGCTTAAAATGCTGCCGGCGATAATTACACGTTGCGCACCATTTCTCGTAATCTCCAATTTCTTACAAGGATGTTCAAAATGATGATTATTTAACGATATTAACGGATCTACGTTGCGTCTACGTTTTGTTGGACAAAGTAATACTTATTATTATAAGTATTTCAAAGTCAACCCAAAATACAAAATGCGTTTACAGACGGTATTGTTAAAATAATCTGTTGAACATTTCCAATGTGGCTGCTGATTCCACTACGGAGCCACCGGGTACTGGAATCAGTTATCAAACAGAAACAAACTTTCGTAACGGCACGATTCTACCTTGCACCAGACATCAAGCCATGGACCACGCGAGCTGTAACAGTTTTACTAACAATTCCACCTGTTCACCGCTTCATCGCTCTTTTCTTCGAAATTGGATGAGTAACCCAAAGCGGGAAGGCATGAAAAAAAAAAACAAACAAACTGCTCCGTAAAATAATAGGCCCTCAGCCACCGACGATCACTAATTAACCGTCTCGCACTGCGGCTACTAATCATTCTGCTCTAGCGGCTGTTTGTGTTGCATTTTTTCTCTCCACTTTTCTACGGTGACCATTTTCTGTTTCCCCCCCCTCTAGTGGGCCTTAGTGATTTGTGTTTACTTAACCACTAGCATCTCTGGTCAGTCGTAACGGCACCGGAGCAGCACAACATTCCGGTGACGATGCTATCGAGGGTGGAAAACATCAGCGAAATAAATAAATACAACACACCGACCGACTAGCAACATTTTTACCGGATGAGGTAATGCCACGATTGAGTCACGATTGTAGGAAAATCGTCACCAGCGACGCTGCTGGACCGGTGGTTGATAAATTGGACGTTTATTTGTCCATTCCAAGCCAAGGAATGAGGCTGGCACCATCAAAACAAATGCGGAATCTGAGCTGGCTTGGATTGAAGGCAGTTTATTGTGCGGCTATTAACAGAACGAATGTTAGTGCAAAGCTTCGTTTGCCGAAGCAGGTGGGCAGAAAAGGCATTCTGTTTTTTTTTATTAGCACGTTTTAACAGATGCAAACAAGCTGTTAAACATATCCTTCATTACTTTTACAAGATCCATTATTTTCTGGCTCAGCTGGACAGCGTGCGCCAATGCGTAGAAAAATGCAATCCCGCAATGACGCACATGCCGTAGACCCTTTGCCCGCGCTGCCGATGCAGCTCAGTGACTTGCGCGCAACGTTAAGCAAGGAACGGAATCGGCCCGCAAGCAACGGGCAACGTTGATCAGGCAGACTGGCGCACGCACGACGAGCCGAGCAGCAAAACAGATGCAGAGCACCAGCGGACGAAAAATGGTTCGCCCAGCCGAGCGAGTCGTCCGTCACTTTCGGTTTTTAATTCCGAACCATATATTACACACATTCCGACCGCCGAGCTGGCCCGCGTTCGCCTCTCCTCTGGCTGGCGGGAATGTCGAGTACGTTTCGGTTCGCTGGCGGTTTGTCCCTTCTTCGCCTTCTTGCATAACCCCCCAGCGATGACCAGCGCGCGCGTCCGCCTTTTGTAGACAGCGGGTTTGTTTTTCCCCTTCCTGTTGCTGCCCTATTTGGATACTGGTGGTCCGAGTCTTCCTGCCCTGATTTGTCTCGCGCGCTAACACTTGCAGCATCTTCCAAGGCATCGGTTTTCCTGTGTGCTGCTGACACAAAAACGCTATCGGAAACGTCACAGCCGCAGCAGCAGCCGCAGTAGCAACGGTAGCCAGTCCCCGATCTACGACGACTAATCCCGCGAGAGGGAACGCAGACAAGCGCAGTCGCGCGGAATCATTGAAACACCATCACCACTGCGCGGGTTCCATCGAGCGCACACAAAAGCGCCGAGTCCAGCGTCCGTCAACACGTTGGAGCGAGGCGAGGCGCGCACTTGGACGTGATCTTTCGCCCCTGGTCCCCCCCCCCCCCCTTTTCGAGCGGTCCGAACCCGCACCCGTCCGCGAGAACTGTCAAATTCCACTGATGACGGATGACCTTCTCCGATCGCGCGAGAAAACGGTGGAAGGTTGCACGAGCTTTCACAATTCCATCCCGGACGGTACGCGGGATGCACTTTGCTCCAGCGGAAACCTCGTGGCGTTGGCTGAATTTTCCCGAAACTCTCACCCACATCCGCGCTTCCGCGCTTCGTCAGCATCGAGCAACCAGCGAGCGAGAGGGGAAAAACGGTGAAAAGCAAACCGCAACTGGCTCAGGGAAAAGTTGTTCACTCACTGACACTGTTTTGCTTTTCACTCGGCGTGCCCGTGCAACCAGCCGTTTTTCCTCGTTCGCCACGGTGACGCGGAAATGGGCGAAAATGGTGGCTGTTATTGTTCACCGCAGCGCTCCGTTCGAACGCGATCACAACACTTTCCACCGTTTGCCACAATTTGCCTCGTTAGTTCTGTTTTCCCCTCGGCCGTACACCAGCGCCGCGGGAAGGGTGCGGAAACGGAGACAGGGGTTCGAGCAACGTCGTAAACCAGCTTACCAGCGAACGCAGCGAACGAAACCGTGTCGAAAAGTCGGTCGTATGCGCGTCCAGCGATCGCGACCTATTCACAACAACTGAAACTCTGCGGTTGCTCGGCGCCGTGGATAGCTCCACCGACAATGGAGCCCTCGACGGCAATCGCGACAATGGGTGTGTGTGTGTGTGGGCGCGCGCGTGGCCGAATGCGGGACGGAAGGGACGCGATCGTGCACGCACACACGTTCTCGCGGGCACGGGAAGATGACGCACAGATACATCCGTTCGTGGAATTGTGGGCGAGCGCGCGCTTTTGTCATTCGTTTACGTTTGGCCAGCAAGCAACACTTGCTTGTAACGGTTCAGATTTGTCATTTTGAATTACACTATGTGCTTCATTTCATTAATAAATTAAATTTTCATTTAACAAATTAAAAAAAAAAGTCTACTGGTATGCAACATTGAAAGAGCACTTGAATAATTTCATCGGATTGCAACCAGTTACTAAACATAAGTTTGAATTTATTCTTTCATTTATTAATTGGTTTGAACAAAAAAAAAACAATGTGAATTGTAATGTGATTACTTAAAGTAATATTTTAATTCAAAATCTCTACCCTTACAAACTTGCAAGGCACTGTCGAAAAGCTCTTCGAGTAGAAGCTTTCGCGGAACAAACGGTAATAAAGCTCACTCGACATCGCGACTTAACGCGTATCAGCTCTTTTCAGCAAACGCGTCGATTCCACGTTTCGAAGTAACGCGTCCAATTTCAAATTCACAGGTACGATTCGCCTGAAGTTTATAAAAGAACATGAACATGTGCAAACATATTTTTTGTTGATTGAATCATAAAAATTTAATATGAAAAAAATAAAATTAAACTGCGTTTAAGTTTCGATAAGTCTCATGTAAGCAGACGATTCAGAACGCATACATTTTCAGTTTCCATAACCGTCAGCAACTTCCATTCCTCTCCCCATTAAACCCATCCCTGGATGCCCATAATTTCCCTCCAGAACCATGCGCTTTAGCCGTTATCGTCAACGTGATGTCACCGTAAACATACACTTCATGCTATAGCTTCCATTCCGCGTGGTTGTAAACATGGCCAAGATTACAGACATACACACCAATCCACGGGAGATTGCTATAGAACCGATGTTGATGTGTAGCCCTTCCAGCCATCGATCGATATACCGCCTTCCAGTGGGGGCGCCATGCGCACAACGTGCCCCCGATGCTGTTGGTGTTGGAAGACAGGCGTCCCCATTTCCGCTCGGCGAAAGTTTAGTGCATCCGATGCTCAGATTGTCTTCGTCTATCGTACCAGCAAGGTGTGCTTCGTTTGTGATCTAGGGAATTGTTCCTTCCAAGGTTCATCTTCTTGTAGCGTGAGTAGAATTTCCACAGTTTGGTGAGCGAACTGTGCCTGTTTGTCTCAAAAGTATTACGCTTATTGGAGAAAATGAGGTTTTCCTGTTAAGTGACTTTTGGTTTAATGCCACGACGCATTGAAAGGACATACCTCTGTTCAGTTCGTGCCATTACAATCCAAAGTGTGTGCAAACGTCAGCGACGCTCTCCACCTTCGGGGAACGTCTACTACAACTTCTTTCTCAATCGAATTCTCTCGCAATCATAGTAGACGTTCGCTGCATACAAGTGTGTTTGTTGACGGAGAAATAGACGTGCCATCCCTGTGTGATTTGTTCGTATTGGTGCGGGTGAAACGTACGCCGAAGCCGACAGGAACCCGAACCCGACCCGAATGGATGGTTGGAGCTGTCAGAGCAGCTCGCAGTGGATAGAAGATTTTCATTCTTGTGCCGTTCAGTGTCGAAGAAAAACGTACCCCATCGGCGGTGGTGCTTTGTGGTTGCTAGCCGTCATCATTGAAGCATTCTCTCTTCCCTTCGTTTTGCTTGTGCTTCCTTTCAGGTGTGAAAATCAGCGTGCAAAATCAGTGGTCGCGCCTGTCCCTCGTCGTCCATCGTGTGAAAGTGAAAATTGTCCGACCCTCGGTGTCAATCGTTCGGCTAGCTGAGCCACAATCCCCTAGCGTGTGCGCACCCTGTTTTGTGTCGGGTGTAGAAGTTTCGGTGTAACAAATCGGTACACGCGGTGACGAAAAAACAAAAAAGAAAACCCCCCGAAAAAAAGGGAAACTCCTCAACCGAGTCACGCGGACCGTGGGAGAAACGTCCTTCCAATCAGCAGCAAGCGCAGGTAGGTGTGTTAGTGTGGCTCCAATCGGCGATAATCGAGACGATAGTGGGACCATGTGACCACGTTGAAAATTCGTTACGGAAATCGGTTACTCGTCGACCAAATCTCGTAAAAACAAAATCCATTGGAAAAGTACACAGAAAACATTGTTCATGGTACGCTCCTTTTGCAAGGGGTTTAAAATTGCCCCATGGTCGTTACTATTCTCGGCTCCACTTATGCACTACATGGACCGCAAGACTACGCTTCGTACACCCGGAAGTGGAGTAATTTTTCATTCAAATTCCCATTGAAAAATCGCTCATTGAACGAGCCAAGTTCCTTATTCCTCGTCGCGTCTTGCCCCAAAACACGCACGGACGCACGCACGCACGCTTGTTTTACGGGAGCCTTTTCACACTACGTCCGTCTCACTCACGCCCTAGCCGTCTCTCTTCGGCACCTTCAAACACCGTCTAGGTCCTTCGGGGTTTCCCATTTCCATCCCTGATTCTATCTCTTTCTCCTCGTCTGGACGCCCTTTCGTTCCTTCTCGCTGGCTAACTTTCGCCGGACGGGTAGCTGTTGATGACCTGATTTCTCCTTACGCTGGTCGTACCTTTTTTATTCCTTTTTTCCCGAAGCTTTCCCGGTTTGCTGCGCGGCCCGGAGCATGCTAGGCTCGTTTTTTAACCTGGCTTTGTGAAACGACCCTTGCTTTTATAATGACTTTTTTTTTTCCTGGCGAACTAAAGCGCGTTCATTCAAACTTGGGAAAATTTTTGCGAGAATATTGTGATTTCCTGAAAAGAATTTTCCCCTCTTTTTCCATACCCAGCGCCCAGATTTGCCAGGTAGTCGGTCGGGATTCGACGGGAATTTAGAAAAAAAATCTCCCTACTGGTTGGACCTCGGTCTGCGCTGGCAGTGTAAAAGATTTTTTACAATTCTATCCAGACTTCTACCTTGATGTCCTGCTGCTCCTTATTTTCCTTCACATTTTCCACTCTGTTACTCTCCCTCTCTCTCTATTTAATTCTGTCTCTCTCTCTCGTTTTCGGTAACTTCATTATTTTCTCTGTTCCTCCTAAACTCTCTCCGAAACAGTGCTTTACTCTTCATCCAGTTGTTCCCCCTATCCTCCCGTGTTGTCTGCAGTTATCTCTCTCCTTCTATCGCCAACGGCAAACCAAGTCTCTTACGTTTGTTTAACCTGAACGGAGAAAGGGGAAGAAATGGGATTAGTGCTTCTTCCCAGCGCCAATCTAGCGCACCCCCGAATCTCTCCCATCTCGGTTCGTTCGGTGCTTGATTTTCCTTCTCATGCACACGACCATGGCGTCGGGAAACCTTTGCAGGGAAGCGACCGGCTGGCGCATGCAGCGACTGCCGAGATGCTGCTTCCCTTTACCGTTCTTCCATCGTGAGTGGGAGAGAGCGAATCCCCACAGCGAGACAAGTGTGCTAACGGGATCATGTTCATCTGAGCATTACGCCAGGATACAAACACACACACCGACATACCGTTCGGAGGACATTCCCACAAACGCTACGTGAAGGGCTCACGTGCAAGGCAAAACGCCGCCACTTACGTAACACTTGGCAATGCTGGGCGGCTTTTTTTGCGGCGTGGCGAAAAATACGCAAGCTTCAAGTGTATCGCCAATCCTCGAGAGCCATCCTTTCGCAGGGATCCAACGAAAGGCGGCCCTTTGTGGATAAAACGACACTCGTGGAAGAAAAAGAAGAGGCTCCCATCAGAACGTACAATAGCGTGTAGAGTAATGTTCTGCCTTTCTCAAGCTGCCTACACGAGAAAGCGTGCATGCACTGTGGGAATGATTTCTAAAACCTCAACCGCAAGCCCTTTTTCCCGTGTACTTTGAGTCGAATCCAATGTTTTTCGACGGACACCGTCGCAGTGCAAATCACCATTAATTTGCGAATCTGAGCTGCTGTCTCGGCAGCTCAACGTAGCATCGCATGTGAAGCATGGAAACCATAAATTTAACGCTGAGCCTTCAAAGCAATCGTTCCACCTTCCGCCAGGAGCAAAGAATTTTGAAAGACATTGAATATTCCTTGAGTTTATGTACATAACATTAAAAGCATGAATGCAGAATTTTCCATCAAAGATTTTGCATGCATTATGGCGTTCATAATTATTTATTTTTTATCAATCGTAAAAAGCTCTCGATATGAGTAAGCGAGTTACTTTTTTACGGCATAACTTACATGCAATTCCAATTTTAAAACACTAGCTGATTACACAATGTCCCCGTGTTGCACGTTAAATTGCTTTTCGTATGCAATATGTATTCCACAATGAAAACTCAACCATCGTAAACACGTTTCTCACATTAAATGCTGCTCCCGAGAAGCGCAAGAAACTTGTCCGTACTCGTTGATTTTCATTCTTCACCCCGTTCTGTACATGCCACAGCAGCAAAACGAAATTTATTTTCGTGCGGAGGTATAAACGTATTTTTACCGAGACAGCATTTTCTCACTTCTCGATGGGAAAAGGGTACATTTGGGGGTTGTTCATGGTGAATCAAGCCTTTTTTCCTAATACACAACCTCGGGATCTCGAGATATCTAAACATTGTTGTACGTGTATTTATTCTGCCTCGGAATTTTTAACCCACGTCGGAGTTTTCTCTTTTCCAGTAATACTTGTTGTTTGTACCACACATGTATTCCAAAAGAATTAAACACCAGGAATGAACTTTCGTGAAAGGTCAAACAGCAAAAATGGTGCGTGTTGCTCTCGCTCTTTCGATCTCTGCCTGCTCCAAAGGTAGATGTCATGGTTCATGACAGCAAATGGCAAACATTCTTATGTGCCCTACAGAATCCGTTTTGTCTTGATCATAATATCAAATAACCATGGTATGCCCATACATCATTCTCGCGTAATTCGAGCACGGATTCACAGGGGTGAATTATGGCCAAAATAAATCTCACGTAACTCAATGCTGTTACATTTAGTTGGAAATTGGCATCAGATAAATGAAAATCTTACATTTTTTTGTCTAGTTTTATTTTATTTTTTTTGAATATTTGAACCTCTTTATTGTTCATTAAACATACCCTTACTATCTTTTATGTTACACAAAACTTACTCAACGATTATGCTCACGTTGATCAAATCCATCATGCGCTGTTAGAGTCGACAAACAGTTAATAATTTATGCAGTAAACACGACGCCACAAATTACCATCATTCTGTTTCATCCATGCCGCTATTACAAGTTAGTAATTTTTCAATTTGTTTCACACCGTAAATACCGTTCGGAAGGGACTCATTTATTACCAGGCAAATATTGTCTGTGTCACCGAGTGATATATTCCACGGAAAGTGGGAAGTCGTCGGTGGTTCGTGCTGAGGGCCCGCTGTCGTTGTATTGGAGAAAAGATAACCATCAGGAAAATAAAAGCATAGTGCTTCGCAAGTCCATTGCAAAAGGGAATAAACCATTCTAAGATTACTTGATAAAATGGCGTCAAGACCAGTCTTCTTATACTACTCTCGGGAAATTTCACTCTGCAGCAGGAAGAATATGACTGTAATCAATCTTTCTTTTTCTGTCGCAAAACTCATTTATCACTCTTATCTTATTTGTTCGCTGGCTAAACAGACAATGCTTAGCAATCCTCCAATGCAAATGTTGGTAGGGTGAATAATTTATATCTCTGATTACCGCTTTCATGATATGACTTATTCAATGCATTCGTTTGCTGCTAGGGTTTCGCTTGACAGCCGTTTTTTGTTCATGGGCTTTGTTTCCGTTCGGTTAATCATCTGCCAAGTTTGTAATTTAATAACTGATAGGAAATATAGTAACTGGCAACTTAAAACTAGTTGAAATTAAGAAAATTCAAGAATGAAACAAGGATACTTGAAACCCTGCGTTAATTAAACTAAAACACCATCGAACCGGATAGAAAATCGATCAGGTTTATCAGCAAAATCTGCGCATACTGAAAAAGATTTCATTTTTTTCTCGCATCCTTTTTATTGCATTTTCTACCAGTGTCTCGACCGGTGAGCCACCGCAATAAAACGGCAATTTATGGCTGACGTCTTAAAACAAACGAAACCGCAAGCATAGTCCAAGCCGGGCCCGGTACTCGGCACGAGCGGAAAAGCAAGTGTTTTTTTGTCTACTTTCACATCGTTTTTCTTTGCCACAGCGAAGCTTAAGGGCGTGTGCGAAACCGGTACGAGTGTACCGTGCCTGCAAGAAAGCTCGATTTAAGGGCAATAAAAAGACATTAAGGCAAACGTTTTGTTTTCGCAAAGACGCAATCCTTTCCGCCGCCATACTCGATATGAAAGATTATACTTTTGTGTATGGTGTGCCGAAAAAGGATGTTTGAAATCAAAATAATGCGCTACGATTGCGTCGAGAGTGGTGCGATGTAGAGAGGAAAGTTGGGACGTGCGATTCTTGGAATGAAGTTGTTTGAAGCATTTCTTATCCGTTAAGAGTATAATACGCTTATAGCAGAGGGCTTCTCTTAATCCGCCCGAAGGCAGCAATCTATGCCATTAATCTAAGAAGGGATTATCACAAAAGTTTCATAAATTCACATTTAGAAGCCTTCATTTAACACATAGCACGTCCACGAAATTAACATCGAGCAATCTGAACAAGACGAATGATCCACATCCATCACAATCGCTCGCCTTATTGATTTCCGGAAAATCCGATCATATTACCACACAGTAGAACATTACAATGCTCCCGGCGTCTGACTGGCACTACAACTTCCCAGAGAAGATTGTGAAACGTGGCACCGATGAGAGACGATCGATACTCGACTCCTACAAGCAGAGGAAAATCAATGATTTGACACTAGAATGAACGGATTCCGAAAGCAGCCTGGTGCGGCGCTGGTGCCAGCATTCTTCACCAGTCAGTCTGCTGTCAGAAATGTGGGAATCTCCTGTTGAAGCACATTCACAACACTCCCACACACACAACAGGACAACAGGATGGCAGGATTGAAACACTTTTCATTCCTCGTCCTGTATCCATTCGAGTCCTATCAATAATGCAGCCTGCCCCAAAGCAACGAACGCTAGAAAGTTGGAAGTGAGCGCCAAGACCTTAGGAGAGGAACCAGAAAATAACAGCTTTATCAGAGGAAACACCATCTCCTGACACGAGGCACGCAACAGCCGGAAATTGTCAAATGTCCTGGAATGCTACGACAGGCGCACGTTTCACACTGCGCAGTTCATTTGTTCATTTCATTTGTTTCGACAGAAGTTTTTCTTCTTTTTTCAACCCCTCTTCAAATCATGCGAGCGGTAGGAAGCAACAATTTTCATTACCAAAAATGCGTACAAATGTCTCCCAGCTTTTTCTTTTCGCCCTGTCAACGGCCTGGAGCTGTTGCTATTTTCTTTGCTAGTCAGACCACATAATGGCCACGGCTTTCGACGTTGGAGTTCCTTTTGCTGACCTCAAAAATCATTACCTTAGAATGGCAGCACAGACTTCGGGGCGACATCGGCCATCATTAGCCGGGCCGGAAATGCGTCCATTCGGGTACCACACGGGAGCCAACCTATGTGTCCGTGTGTGTCTGTGTGTGTGCGTGCAGGGTTTGTACCGTAGGATGGGGAGCACGAGCAGGGCATGAGAAAAATCGATCAAGAATGGCTTGCTTGCGTTTCTCGTCTTGCGAGCAGTTGGACACATAACAATTGCTTGGCGTTCTCCTATTAGTGCACTCTCCTGTGCGAGCTAAGCGATTACGTCATGTCTGAGGCAATTGTATGGCAAGCATCGTGTTCTGTACGTTGATAAATGAGCTTTCATAAAAAAAACCTCTTAACAACTTTGCTAGATTGTGTGAAGGAATGAAAAAGGAAAAGAGAAACCGTTCATAAATTGAATCAGAAAAATATCGGCTCACTATAAGAATACACGAAAAAGATTGATAAATCGACTAAAATTTATTCTCTAGACATACATTTGGGAGTAAGGATTTTTAATCCTTTCTCTAGCTCAAATTAAATTAAACACAACCAAACCAACTGATTTCGAAAGGATTAAATTGTTTACGAAATTTCCTCCAATCGACAGATTTGCGCTTATGCTTCTCAAAACCGGGGATTTAATTCCCCGAAACGATTGACATCTATTCACGCTTCAACACCTACGCTGACACCACTCTTCCGTCGGTGTTGCTGGTGGGAAAAAGATAGCCCGACTCTTTGATGTCAGCGACGGCTTGGAAGAGAAGCACCGAAAGTTTTCCACGCCATCCGGGCGTACGCTTTAAGATTTCGGCACGAACGAAACTGTCCACCGGGGAAATAAGGGAAAGAAATTCGAATGGCCTTACAACTTCCGCCGAGCAGGAGCCTGAGCAGATAACTCACGTTCCCGACTGTTCCTGGTGGGCGTTCGGAGCGTCAGAGGTGTGCTCGTATACTGCCCTGTTAAGATTCAATCTCGTACGACAACAGGTTGGACTGTTTTGTTGGTGGATTATGGTTCCGTCTGCCAATTCCCAGTCGAATGGGAAACCTAATTACGGAACAGAATGTCGATTCGTTTGAAGTAATCAATGGCGGGAAAAGGGAAAGGGTTGAGCAGCTGGACCCAAAGATTGAAAGGAATCGATAATGTACCTGGGAATGGCGAGGAATAGCTGTCGACTCAGGAAACGGATGAAAAGGGCAGCACAGTTATTATGGCAATATTTTACCAAATTGATTGGTTCCTGGAAAAACCCTGTGTGAATGACCTTTTCAATGTTGTCCCTTTCAATGTTACCAATTACAAAAATTATGAAACCTAAATGTTACTCCGCGTTTTGGAAGGTATCCAATTTATATAAGCCAGAAAATGCTCCGCCACGTTCGAACAAGCTTTGCTCGGTTCGAAACCAACCTTCTGAGAAAATTCCTCACGTCAAGCGGAACGTTTGACTCCCCTCGTGTGCCGACCAATTCCGTTAAGCGTAATCTTTTCACAGCAGTACTTCGTGCAAGCACCATCCCGAGGTGTGTTCCGGAAACGATAAACCATTTTATGAGACTCCGGGAGCAACCGAAGCAAAAATGCCGCGCGGTGCAGTAAAGGTTACTCCATCGATCGAGTTCCAACGTTTCTTCTTCTCTTTCTTTCCTAAAACACATTTTCGAACAAGTCACCCATGATGCTTTGCAGCCTGTACGGAGCAGTTGGAAAAATGGTATAGATTTTCTGCTTACACCGAAAGGTAAATGGGAAAACTTGCCGGGCTTTACAAGAAAAGTGAGATGGTTGGAAAAATTTGTTTTTTGTTGTTGTTTTGCTGCACATGGCCGTTCCGGGTAATGGCGTTACAAACGAGACATGTTTTCCGGGCTGTTATGTTCCATCTACCGCACCAGAAAACTTATCTCCGAAGAAACTTTTCCAAACTAACCTCGCCCATCCATCAATGTCGTCTCCACGTCGTTTCCACTTGGGGGGAGGGGGGGAGAGGGGGGAGCTAGCTTGAGTCAAAAGCTCCACTGACCCGGGATGCACAAAAGTAAAGAAATTATGGTCCAATAATTTGTCAACTCAATCGTCTGCATGAGCTCTCATTATGGCTCTCAATCCTTCTTTTCGGCTTCGTTCATTCATTTCCACGTGCAGTGAGGAAGGATCCATTTTTTTAATTAAAATTGCAATCCACCATCGCAGGCACGTACCACGGTGTGGTCCATTTTGCTACCATGTCAATGCTTGCGAATGACGATTTCGGTTTCGGAAAGGCAACCAGAAACGGAGCAAACGTGTATCCTATCCGAATTGCCGTGCGCTTTCCTGCTGGGCGCCCTAGATTGGCGCACCGGGACATCAACTCCATCGCCAAGCCGCACACACACAAACAGAACGCTACGTGATGCCGCCCCGGGAGGCCGAATCAGGCCAGCAGTGAAATCCTTGTTGCTGTTCTTGCTTTCAATTGGACGGTCCGTTTCCGTTGCTGCAGAGTGATGAGCTTGTGGTGATGCAAACATCCGATGAACGGTGAGTTGAATTGAAATTGAATTATCTTCACTGCTGGACGGTTTCCATCTCGATTGAGGTCGAGGGCAGTCGGAGGAGCATTCATGGCATGCCAGCGCCGGAACGGAACCAAACATTCCACCACCACGAGCCACTGTCGGAATGTACAAATGGAAAATTATTTAAAATAGTTCAGATGTTTCATTAGGGCTTAGATTCAATCTCGCAATCCTAAGCATTTATTACGACTGAGAAAAAGTCATGAGTATCTTTTCTTCCATGCTTTTACTTTAATATAGCGCTCGAGACGCTTGCTGCAGCTTCGGGGAAAATAACTTCAAGCTTTAACCCTCACTTCGAAACTCCACCGAGGCCCTCAAGTCCGTCTGTTATCCTGAGGCTACCCTCGTGACAAGTATCTTGACATTTTCCCTTAAAAGAATTGTAAAGTTCCTAGTCCACATTCATTTGCGACACGAAGCAACCAAGAAGAACGCGCAAAACATGTTTCCAGCGGGTAGATGGTCTATTAAAATTAAGTTGGTCTATGAATTCAACATGTTTTGTAATGACCTGAAGTTTACTGAGGAGTCTTTCGGTACTACGACAGGAAGAATCATCAAACGGTTTCCTCTTTTGCCAATTGTTGCAGAGCATTAAATAGAATTAAACGTAAAATAAAAAAAATTAAAAACCAAGCAATACTTCTGCTGATTAAGAAATGATCATCCTGGTATTAATCAATTCCAGTACCCTGTCAAAATTCCTCCTGTCTTCCGTTTTCCTTCCTCTCTCCGCCCTAGACCCCTCAGTGTGCGGAAACGAAACATTAGTAGCATTTACGATTCCTCACCCCCCATTCGACATGGTCTTTCCGGTGCGAATGGCTTCAACTCGCACGACACGACAAGCCCATTTCGCAGCAAAGCTCCCACGGCACAGAGGGAAAACCCTTGAGCCGGGATTTTGTAGCTAATGAGTTTTTCATTACGACCCCAACGGCTGCTGGCTATTATGAGCCGCAAAAGACAAAAAATACTCACAAAAACACAGCAAGCACAGCAGGGAAAGTTGAAGTTGGCAGAGAATTACGGTGGACAGATCGATCCCGGAAACGGGAGGCAGCGAATGGGAAGCCGTTACGGTTAAAACCATAGGACGGAAGGGTAAAAAAACACGGAACGAAGCCAGACATCGCACTTGAATTCCCAAGGGTTCTATGCCGTAGGACACTTTTGTCTTTTTCTCTAAGGAGAATCTTTGCTAAAAGGATCCTTTGAGGTTTGGCAGAAAGACTTCAGTGCTTTTCATAAGCATTTCCTTTCAGCTGTGGTTCAAATGTACCATATACATAATAAAAGTCATGTATGAGTCCAATGGGTTATTCTATGAATTCAAGTGATTAAAACAATATTTCAGATACATAAATTTACATAATTATTTTTAAACGTTTCTTAATCGGTTATGTTTCTTGCGAAATGTATCAAATTTTACATTTATTTTAAAGTGTATGGCTCTTTTTATGTGTTCTATTTTCAGATCGCTAGAGATTCGGCAGTCATCCAACATAAGTTAATATCATTAACAGAGCGAAGGAGTGTTTATAGGAGAATAAAGGTAATATTAACCTCAATTGCCTTACAGTGTTTTCCAGTATCCCAGCGCCCTGACGCATCTAGTGCCATTAATGTGAAAAATCCGTTTCTATCTCTCTCTCTCTTTCTCTCATAATCCCGTTTGTCGTCTATTTTCATCTGAACAACGAATGTGAATGCACCCGGCGGTTTCTCGCGTTACTCATCAACAATTTTATCCCCATCGCATTACGGTTGTAGCACTAGCTAGGCTGCAATAAAAACGTACAACCCATTCCCTCCACGCATCCATAAATAGGCACCCCTGCTAGGACGCATCCAGTAGCGTATCATCTCGAGCCTTCCTACAAGCGCCTGCAAAGCTCGGCTGTAGCAAACCAGGATCACCGACCGGCCAGCTTCTTCCACGAAACGCTCGCTCGGCTCTGAGCAACGTACGGCTCGCTAACGAGAAAAGAAAACCTTACACGACGCACAGCCTCAGGCACACACAGAAAGCAAACAAACGCGAAAACACACACACACACGAGAAATCCGGAAGTCAGCTAAGCCGCCACTCGGGTGCGTAGCGTAGTTGTCTTCCCTTTCGTTTCGTTCCGTTCAATATTAGCGCCATTTCTGACGCTGGGTGCGGGCGAATCTGCGCCCCGCCAAAGGTAATAATTGTTTTCCATCCTGCCATCGCGTCCGACCATTTTCGCTTGCGTCCATCATCCTTATCATCATCGGCATCGGCATGCGCTTAGTCCTGCACACTGCATCATTACGCTTGCACGAACCAACGGGCCATTTTCCATACCCACACACACACACACACATACGCACACTTACTCACAACGGGACACGGTCGACCCACTTCCGGCCACGGCTCGAGGCAATGTCCAACTTCCAATAACATAATCAACGCCGTGAAGCACCGGGCGTCTCCATCGGTGCCGGACCATAAATGGCGTACCGCTTTTCGTTTCCACCGAAAGGGCCTGGCAAGGGCTAACGTTGCTGTCGATAAAAATAATCGTTCCAGCGTTGCCTTCCAAGCAATTATTGTTATTTCCGCCAGTATGTCATTATCTTCGTTCGCCGATTTTCTCCCCAATCGGCCAAATAAAGCGTTTTTGCTTTCGTTACCGCGGGGTTTGCAAAGAAAACACCACCGGGAGGGAATAAAACTAAAAGATTGTGTCGTCGTTTTCGTGCTTGTTTGGTGGATGCCATCTCGAAATCTCGCTTCTGCATTTTCCCGACTCCCAGCCAGCATCATCGGACATAGTTTCGCCCTTCTTCGGGGAAAGAAAATGGAAATATACGAAATTGGAAAAAAGGAAAACTTCCTCCCCGAGCCATTGTTCCACCATGGTTAGCCGCCCGGTGTCGTTTAGTTTTTGGTTTATTAGGCAAACTGCCAAACCGACCGGGCAGAACCCAAACCGCAGCCCGCAGCAGGAGGAGCGGCACACACACACACATTCTCAACTGCTCGTGATGATTCAATAAGAAAACTTTTGCTTGCGCGAGCGACTCGACGGCAAAGTTTTAGCCGGATATTTTCCCCACTTCAATAGGTTTAGTCTAAACAAAAGGGGGGAGGGGTTTCGATTCGTGTGCTTAAAAGTCACCGAACCGAGTTGATTTTTCGTGTGATGCTAGCTTTAAAGGCAATGAAGGCGTCTCGAAAACCCTAGGATGAGGCCAAAGTTGGAAGGCATGAATCTTTTCTCAATTTTCTCGTTAGTGAGACAACTTTCACTTGTGCAGCGCAAATAGATTTCAAGTTATGGAACTTTTTGCTCCGTTACTCATCGCTTACCCCTGACGAGGTGATTTGTGATCTCTGTTCAGCTGTTCTGTTGCAATGCTTCTATCTAAAATGCTTAGTATATTTTAACTAGACAAATGCAAATGAACCATGCAGTGTAAACTTTTTGACACGTCCGCAGCGTGTAAAAGAAATAATTAAAGCATTTGCAAACAAAATGCTGATAGTTTTTTATTCATGAACGACGCAACCATCTTCAGATGAATCTTTCGCTGAAAAAGCAAACACAAGTGAAAGTTTCCCAACCCGAAAACTTTACACACATTTTATGCGCCCAAACGCTGACAGCAAGACCTCGGAAACGCCAAACTTTCCTCCGCTACACAAACACACACACACACACACAAACACACGCAAACTATATTTCTGTGTCTACTTTGCATAATTAGGCCTGGACTTTCCGACACCTTCGGCCCTTGAGCTCTCGAACTGCAGCGTCTAACCACCTAATGCCGGTTTCCGTTCCATCCAGCAGCATCCATTCTAAAACCGACCGTTTGTTTCTTTCCATTTCCGCTTTCCGCCGACCCGGCCCCGGGGGGACGCGCGCAGGATCCGCAAGCCGGCACACTGTCTTTCGCAAGTTTCAAGAGTAGCTTTACCAGCAATGTTAATTTCCTGAAGCGCCGGTAAGTACCGTTTCGTTTTCGCGTACGCCTCGTTCTCGCGTTCTCGACCTTTCTTTCTTCACGCCTTCTTCACACTTCGGCTTTCTCTCTATAGACACTCCTTCCGTCTTCCGCTTTTCGATTGTTTTTTTTTAACACCTTTCGCTTACCCCGTGTGTTTATATGTTGCCTGTGAATTTTGTGTTTTTTTTTCTTTCAACATCAAGTTTCGTTAACCAGTTCGTGTTTTCCTTTTTGTCAAAATATGTTTTTTTTCTTCAATCTTTCAATCCTTTACTAAACTTTCTCGTTACTTAAAACAAACTCAATTTCATGGCATCGCTTTTTCTTCTTCGTTTCGTGTTGGTTTTGCTTTCCCACACAAAACTCAACCGACGTTCGATGTTTGTCCAGAAACCGACACCTTCCGGACAAATGCAATTCGACTGGCTAGTGCGACAATTGTCGCGTACTCCGTTCAAAAACCCGAAAAGTAGTAACCTGCAGTCTGGACAAGCTACGTGCGGTACACCCACCCCCTTGGTTGCTTTTCGTTACTACCAACTCTTCACTCATCCCTCTGCATCATAACCACCCCACCGTCCGAACGTTGTACCCTTCCAACGCGGACATCATACCATGTCACCGTTTCGCGTTCTCGTCCTCTTTCGACCATCGATGAGCTTTCTTTTTATTATTAATCTATAGCCCCGTTCGGTTCCTTGGCCGAGCCCCCTCCCCAACACGAGGACATTGTGCACCTAAAATCACTTGAATAACGATCGAACCCACACCGGCGCAGTCGGAACGGATACGAAGTAGAGGCTCACACAATCAAGCACCGCTTGTATTTCGATCGTCCTCCGACTCAGGTTGTTCGCCTTCCATCTGCGCTGAACTAATGTTGTTATCCTGTTTTCTCTCTTTCTCTCTTTCTCTCTCTCTCTCTCTCTTTTTCTCTGCTCTCTGTGACGTTTTCTTTTCCGTTTCTCTTTCTCCCATCCGTGCGCCATGTCTGCACCCAAACAAACAAATCAAACAAACCAAACAAACGAACGAACGAAAACCGACGGTATGCTTGTGTCCAAATGATTGCAAATATATATATTATATAAACCCTTGTTTTATAATGTACTGTTCCGCCATGCTCATTCATCAACCGTTCTTTTCGAAACGAAATTGAATATCATGATACGACAAATTGTTGATTGTAAATATTAAAATCTCCTCCGCCCTTCCTTTTCCCGCTCTTCATTTTTATGTAATCTTTATTTTACTACGATCATGTTTTCCGTGGCTTACGTTTCTTAATCGATATTACGCTCCCAACCGTGTTCCACGTGGCGATTGATTTGAATCCTTGGTTATTTCGTGACTGTCGCGATGCACCCCCCCCCCCCCCCACCCCCCTTTCCACTCCACCCTTACCATGCATGATCGTTGGTGGTGCTGATTCAGTGATTTCATTGGCAGATTCAGCTCGGGAGACCTGTCTTCCGAGTGCGAGGATGTCGATCCGAAGGACTTGCCGCCCTCCGCTCGCCCACAGCCGCCCCTGCAGCAGCAACCGATGCCCGGTGGCCCGCCGAACATCCCGCCTCCACCGGCCCCCGGCACCGCCGGCTCCGTTTCGCCGGGTCCCATTCCGCCCGGTTCCGCTCCGCCCACGGGCGGGCCCGAGCTGTCGCTGAGCTTCGGCAAGGGACCGCAGCGGGGCACGAGCGCCCCCTCGAGCCCGGCCAAATCGCGCGAGAGTCTGCTGCAGCGCGTCCAAAGTCTGACCGGGGCGGCCCGCGACCAGGGCGCCTCCATTCTCGGTAAGGAACGATGGGTTTGGCTTTTTTTTATTCTGTTTCATATTACACTAGTTTTGCATTACATCAAGTTTAATTAAAATGTGTTCTGCCCCTGAAGAGCCGTCTGTAAATAATTCAATGGATGGCTGAATGTTTTTTTTTTTTCAGGCCTTTTTTGTTGCAATTCAGCACAACATAAGATTAGATATGTTTCAAATAATATAGACATTTATACTTATTCGTTGCAGGATCAAAAATAACTTCCATTTCCTCCAACACTCCATAATGTATCGCTCATATGATAAATAATATAAACATGAGAAAGAATCTCCTTTGTGATAGCCTAGGTGTCAAATGTAGACGATTGATTTCACCTTTTCAATTTTGATGTTAATGGGAAATGGGGGAAAAAAAATAAAATTAAAGAACATAAACAAGCCAAGTAGACAATGATAATAGGAAAACGTTGTCTCGAAAATATGAATTTCCTTTCGTTCCATTTATATATTTAATCGTGTTTTTCTTTCTCGACATTTTCTCTCCCTCTCTACGTAGGAGCGGCCGTCTCGACCGCCAGCCGTGTGCAGCCGTTCAACCGGGACAAGTGCTTTACGCTGCTGGTGGTGGACGACCAGAACACCGACTGGTCGAAGTACTTCCGCGGCAAGCGGCTGCACAGCGACTACGACATCCGCGTCGAGCAGGCCGAGTTCCGCGAGATCGCGCTAACCGCCAGCGCCGACTCCGGCCCGATGGTGTGCTTCAACCGCGGCGGCTCCAAGCAGGCCAAGCCGTTCCGCCCGGACTTCATCCTGGTGCGCCAGCCGCCGCGCGACGGCTCCAAGGACTACCGCTCGACGCTGCTCGGGCTAAAGTACGGCGGCGTGCCGAGCATCAACTCGCTTCACTCGCTGTACCAGTTCCAGGTAGGCAACATCGCCAGCACATATGCTACCGTTTTCCCAACCGCTTGCCCCGGGGAGCCTCCGTCATTTCCTGCACGGACGGCAACCGAAACATCGCTGTGTCCGAACCAAACTGTCCCCGCCTCGGCACCGCACGCACACGCTCGTACACCTGCACGGCTAGCCATTCCCCCGGACGTGCCGTTCACTTCCACCAGAACCAAAAAGCACACCCCATCCTCCCCCATCTTCCCACCACATCACACATGCTGGTTTAAAATTCTAAAGCAACCGAACAATTGTCCAAGTGCTATATAACGATTGGCTTTTGCTTGGTAGCCTCAGGCTTTTAAATAACCATCAGCACCGCTAGCATCGGATTCGGACTGCCTGCCTGCCTGCCTGCCTGCCTGCCTCGTTGCTTTACTGCGCCATCCAATTCGCTTCGTCATCTTCCGGGAATGTGGTTTTGTGCTTCCATTCCTGACCACCGCTCACCTACCTTCCTTTGCTAACACATTTCCCTGTTTTCTCGATCGATCAGGACAAGCCGTGGGTATTCGCCCACCTGCTGCAGCTGCAGCGCCGACTCGGGCGCGACGGGTTCCCGTTGGTGGAGCAGACGTTCTTCCCGAACCCGAAGGACATGGTGAGTGAACTTCAAAGAACACTGACTTCCATATTTGACAATTTATTCAGCAAAAAATAGTTCCTTTTCGCGCCTCCCATAGTTACATCCAATCAAATGATTTTAGTTCCCTTCGCTAGCTTCCCTTCTCACTCTTTCACCATGCCATCACAAATTCCTCTCTACGCCCTCGCCGGTTGCCTGACCATCTTAATGTTACTAGTTATTTTTCTCTCCTCGTCGCATATGCTGTGGCTAATCATAATTTGTACTTAACGAAAATAAGTTTTTACCTTCACTCATGTACTGTCGCCTCCGCCCAAACCGGTCGGTTGACTGGGTCGAAGGGGGAATTAATTTACACGCACCTACAACTAACGCGAGCTAAATACATGCACAGCTCTCCTATGCTCCTTCTCGTCCTTGCGCCCGCTCTGTGCGTCTAATAGATTTGTTTCGATAAATAAAAACCCACCCTGCGGTCGTCCAGGAAACGCCCGATGGCCCCCCCATCGGCCACGCGCCTGACACCCAACGCTTTGGGGAGGTTGGAAAGACAGACAGAGAAACATATAGTAGAAAACGCTCAACATAACAACCGATCGACCGATCAACTAATGGGAATTAGCGACCCGATTACTGGCCATCGTTTTTGGCCATGCACTGCCCGTAGCGAGGCGATCGGCGCCAGTGGCACTTGATCGGTGTTCCGTCCTCGTGGGTGCGACCGGCCGGCACGCACGAACCATAGCTCGTCTCGCAATCGCCTCGGGCCGAGAACGGCGACCAGTTGCAGCCGCCGGCCCGCACGTTGCACTTGTCCATGAAGCACGGCCGAATCTGGCAACGGCAGCCCTTGCGGTAGATGCCGGCGAGGCCACGCTTCTCGACGATCGTCAGGTCCGAGTACGGGCGGATGAAGTCACACAGGCCGACGTGGTCGGTGTTGGCCGCGATCGCGTACAGCTTGTTCGGCTCCAGCTGGACGCCGCACAGAGAACTCATCGACGCAGTGTACAGCTTGCCGTTGCGCAGCAGTTGCCGTGCTTCCTCGCTCATCTAAAATGGGACGAAAATACGATAGGGTCCCCGTTTGTTAGTTGTTCGCTCGGGTTTCTCTCCAGTCCAGTGTGCTCACCTTGTACTCCTTCTTGATTGCAATCTTGTACGCATCCAGGTGATTTTTCGAAGCGGTTTGGCGCAGCACTTGAGCGACGATCACTGCAAAACAGAGTGAAAAATATACGTAAATTAATATGTTTTGTTACGATGGTAAATTACTTTTGGATGATGATACGGACTCTTCTGCTTTAAAATTAACAATTACTGGTTACGTTGTTCGATGCATTACCGGGTGCAAAGCTATCTTTTACCGATGCACGTGAGACATTGTGCAGACCAAATGACGCATCGTAAAAACGTGAAGGATGCTCGGCTCGATTACTCAACCGACGTTAACGGAACCGGTCCATTTTACGGCCATCCATTAAAGTCACCCATTCGCAGGCGCAGAGTATACGAACAAGCACCCCGTCATGTCCGTCAGTTGTGACCGACCAAAAATTGCAATAACCCGTGTGTAAATTTACTTTCGGGCCCTCGTTCGGGTGGGAAGAAGTCAGGTAATCGGTCACGAGATGACCTTTCGCCTGTGTGACCATCCATTACTTACCGTACTCGGAATCGCAGAACGCCGTCTGTGGATGCTGCGGGAGGCAGCTGCAGGCCTCGGCCGATGGGAGCAGGATCGTCACCACGAACCCGAACACCAGCAAGGGCAGAAGCAGTGACAGCGGACGATTTGCCTTCATTTTGTCAGATTTCACCTGCCGGGAGAAGCGCAGAGAAGAAGAGCAGGAGTTAGAGTGAGGTGAAGACAGCGGACGTGGATCAAATGTGGAAGCACAAAGAAGGCAGTTGGGCGAATGAAATTAAAATCCCATAATCCCCCACCGGCTGCGGCATTCGACGAAAGGATGGAAAAGGTCAGCTCATCCCACATACACGCACACACATACACACATGTGCGCTTGCCGACGCAAATCCGACGCATCAGCGTGTTGAAAGGTAGCGATGTTGTGTTCGTTTTCGAGTGGCGCTCCTTCTTTTTTAAATTTTTCTTTAAATGTTGCTCAAAGCTGATCTCCGGAATCGTTTCGCCAACGGTTGGAGTTTCTTTAAATACCCTTTAATTTTCATCCCCGGTGACGTCAGATCGGTTTCGCATCGGTTCAAACGAGCATTGAACAATAAAAACAGAACCAAAATCGAATTGTTAAACAGTAAACAAACAACCCATTCGACAGGAAACACGTGTCGCAGCAAGACATTTCTTTTTGCGTATGGTGCGTGCTAATTTCGCGATGAATTATTTCGCTTTTGGAAACGGTTTTTAACGAGCCATTCAACCCCATCCGGATGCGCCACTTGCCAAGGTTGACGATATGCAGAAGTTTAAAACACAGACCACCAGCAAATCCACGACTTCCAGACAGAAAATGGGTTGGCATTGCTGACGCTTCTTCGCTCCGCTACGAAACGAGCAAAGTGCCACTTCTGCACCGATCGTTTGTTAAGCAATGATTTATGTCCCTTAGAACCGCGTACGTAAATCAAACGGAAGAGAACGACGGCAAGATATTGACACATCGATGCAGATCTGACTTGTGATAAATCATGTCGGTCATACAACCGTCGTTCCCGGCTACCGGTCTGCCTTAACAGTGTGGCCCATTTTTCATTAGGCGAGAATAAAATTCCTACTAAACGTGTCATTTCGCAGGGATGATAGCTGCGCGGTATTTCTCTGTGTTGCGTCCCTTTTCATCTGACGCTCCTTGGCATGGATCTCCGCTTCGTTGGCGGTCATGGGCTAAAAATACTGCACGCGCTCATTCAATGTTAGCGGCCTTCAACGCCGCACCATGTCGAAGTGTTTCACTCATCGTAAGGGGTGAGTTTAAAAAAACGCTAACAATTCTTGGAACAGTGTCCGCTTACGCTTACGGCCACTTGTTTGGCAACGATCGCCATTCGCCGCGGAAGTGCAGAAAAATGTTTCCATACAGATCGCGCGGGACTAACCTTTAGGTGGTTCAACCATCACGCTCGATTGCGCTACCACCGCGTGATGGAGGAGGTTCGCTTTCTCCCCCAACACGTACTCCCTCCGATTACGTACTTCATGCTAACGTTTTCCTAGTGTCCGTGTCAGGCACAGCCATGTAAACCGCCAATCCATGACGATCCCACTGCCTTGGAATACGTCATATTAACACCTTCCCAGGGCACACGGATTACCTTAAAACCAAACTAATCAGCGATCAGATACCCGAGTATCGCAAGTGTTAATTGAAATCGCGCTGATCGGTACCCGTCGATAGGGTTTTCAGGTTCCCCAGGAGCTGGACCTTATTGGGAGGCGCTAACGGGGTTTGGCTTGTCGCAAGATTCGTCCCAACTCTCTAGCAATCACACCCGAGTCGTTCGAAGCGAACGCCGCATTTCAATTACCGTCCGATTCCATTAGCGCGGAACTAAGCGCGACCAGAAGTTGCACTATAATTGATATAAATTGACCACCGGCTGGCCATGGCGGGGGAGGCGTTTTGCTGACTATCTCGCTGTCATGTAATTCCCCCCGTGGTGGTAAAATCAAACAAACAGCCAACTCGGCAAGCAAAGAATGTGTCCACGAGTGGCACTCGTCCCCGGGGATGGATTTGGGTATTCGCAATGGCACAAAAGGAACGAACCGTGACGGCCGTAAAAGTTTCGCCGGTTCCTTCTGTCCCGAAAATACTGTTTGTAGGCAGACTGAGATTTCTTTACCATACGTAAGGTTCCGTGTAAGGAACCACGTCCCGATCACCACATTGTATCGATTTGTTCAACAGTCTGGTGCCGCCTTCGAACTCCCGGTAGGTGGAAAATTGCTCTAATGGTCCGGGGTGACAAGAACGCGAGTTAATGTGCCCGAGCACTCTCGTGGGCCACTCGAACTCATGAAACATTCAAAGTGACACCTCTGAACACCGATTGGCGCCTACAAGAGGGTGGTTTTTTCTCGAATTCTCCTCAGCAAATGACTGTCGTGGTAAGAACGTTCATTAGCCGATCGGATGGTCGGACCAGCGGGGTTTGGAAGAACACGGTGCTGACTTGCTGTCTTGCTACTCCGAAAAAACCAATGTTGACACCTCGGACACTCCAGGATGGGACACTCTTCCCCTCGGTGGAACGAGGGACAGGCGAGTGGAATCAATCCGACGTGACATTTTACCAATTGCCTCCGATTAGCGTCACGAGAACGAAGGCCCGCTGCCTAGATCATTAGTTTGAGTTTCCTCGTTCATAATCGCGTCCCTTCCGCGGTCCCTGGGAAAGCAAATGCAAAAGAAAAAAGCGACAGAAAGGAAGAGAGGGAGAGAGCGCGCGTTAGGGACAAGGAACAAGCAACTGTGGTTCAACTGAATTGAAAACATCGATCGAACCTGTTCAGAGTGCCGCATTGAGCACATGGGCTGCCGTCATAAATCACCGGGCCCGTGATTCACCGACTTCGCGCCTTGAATCATTCCCAGCCACGTCTGTTTAGGGCAAGCGATCAACGTATTCAGAGTGAGTTATTCAGTTTACTGACGTCTAGATCGGGCCAACGAATGGACGAGCGATTCCGGTGAAGCAGCTTTAGAGCATCCTCCGAACCGAAAGATTAACGGCCACCGCTTGATGCATTCATCTTTTTATTTAACCCCGCCAGTCCCACCGTGACGTCTCGATCCTCGAGGTGACTTCCTTCCGCCAGCTCTTCTTAGGAAATTAAAACATCCCACAACCATTTAGCACCGTCGACGGACTGTAAACGTAGGCATCCGATAGCCAGCAGCCCGGAAGTGAGTTGGAAGCTGCCTGAGGTGTCGTCGCCGGGAGCCGTGTAGGTTTGAAAGAAATATGACATCGATTAGACGGCCGTCTCAGTGCCGCCGTCGTGTCGCATATCGCGTCGTGCAGCTGTCCAAAGGGTACCCGGGTAACCATAACAATATCAGCCGACACCATCGCATCCCGTCGCTATCTTGGCCGCTGCCTTTGATGGCTTTATGAAAGGTGTTCGAAAGCCGGCTCGGACAGGAGCCGGCTGCCATTCTTGCTTTCTTTTTTTCTCCCCCATTTGCCCACGATGTCAAGCCCAGTCCTACGGTGAGGGTGTGCGTCTTTCGGGAGGAAAGGGGTTGATTTTTGTCGTCGGTTTGTATTCCATCCCTGCGCGTTTCTGTTTCACACCCCCGGCACCACAATGCCTTTGATGCAACCAGATGAAAGAAATGCATAGCCAGGGGTTTCGTTCGTAGCTCTCGCAGCTTCCTCTGCCGCCTGCACGACATCTGAACCGTCATTTTTCTTTTGCTCTTTCCCTATGTTGCTTTCAAAACAACTGCTACCGTTTTACGTTCGTTCACATCGGTGCACCAGCTGAGCTGGTCGTAAGAGCCTGTATACTGCGCTTCTGCCTCCGCTGCCGTTGCATTACGTTTTGTTTTGCGCGCAGCGGAAGGTGTGAATGTGACAGCTGACAACGGCGCCGCCGGCGTAGTTTATTACGCGCGCGGTGGTGGTGTTCGTGCGGGTTGCGCACTGGTGTGTCCTAGAATTTTTCAAACCTCCTCCCCGGTCCGATCCGCTAATAGGCTAAAAATAGCCTAATTGAGTCATATTTCTCGGTGGTTTTGTTTTGACACGGCCAACATTAGCGAACGCGCTCGAATAAAAAGGGGAATTTCTTTCCTCGTGCAGCAGTGGAATGCAAGTGGAGTGCAAGTGTGCCCCCCTTCCTCCTTGATAGCAGGCTTCGATGCCGTTCAAGTCAAAGGCAACTGCTACAGCACGATAGAACCATACCATGCCTTGCCACCCCGAGGAATTCGGACTATGCGAATACGTTGCAGCCGAGTGCAGCGGGAATGCAACTGTGCGCAGCCAAATGCACCTCCATCGTCGCCAATAGCCTTGATCTTCACTGGAGCTTCTCATGCGCTCCACAAACCCAGTGCTAACTTTCCCCCATGCACAGCGCTTAATTCGCTGTTCCTCAACAACCGCCGTACGCTTTTGAAACGGCATTTGAAGACGACCGACGAGGGCTGCGGTAGACGGGCCATTCTCGTGGCAACACCGACAGGGTGTTAATGGTTTGTTTACTTTTCCCATCGTAACGCAAACGCGCTTGCCTTCACCAACTTTCAGCCTACGTTTCACGGTGAGGTAATGACGAGTTCATTTGCACCACAGGCTCGTCCTTCCGTCGATTCCAGGGACTACCAATGACCGTCGAGCTCATGCTGGGCATGGCGGTTCGTCAACCCGTTTCATGTTTGTAGGCCAGCAGGAACAGGGAACGGGTTTTCGACGATGCATAACGATTGCATGCAACTAACTTTTCATCTACCGATAAGCGAAGCGCAATAAAGATTGTATTAAATGCCTCTTTTTAATAATAGACCGGCTGCAGCTCCCATCCTTGCAACAAACTGTTTGGGCATTTGTCCATCATAAAAAATCTTCCTCTACCGGTTCAAGCGTAATGTAGGTACAAGTAGTTACAAACTGTCACATAAATTAGACCCTCATGCATACCGATTAAAACCGACCTGCCTTCACCCAGCGACTTCGGCCGCCATTGGGAGTCGCGAACACGGCCTATAATTGATTCCAATAATTACCACCGAGGGGCAGCTTCAGCTGACGTTAAGAGGCTACCCGTCGGTTTGCAAATAACAGGTTTGCATCGATACGCCAGTGCATCGGGTGCAACTCGCTTGCTCTGACCGCGCCGTACATACCTGGTCCTGGCCCTTGGTGGGCATCCGTCCTAGGGATAATTGAATTATGACGGAAACTTATAAAATCAAACACACTTAATCAGCTATCGAATCAAATTACTGCCCTCAACCGCAGGAGGCGGTACTGTTCGCGTATCGTTCGCCTGGCGCACTGACTGATATGGAAACACGCGGGCGCTACCTTAAGCCGTGTGGCCTATGTTTGAACAGATTTCGCCAACACAACACGTTGCTAGCGCGACGCGCCTTGTTTTCGCCAAAATGCTTCAAAACATCTAACGTGTACTTCCACCGTTGCAGTTGCACATACATCGGATGGCCAAGGTCTTTCAAGGGTATTGTTCTTCACGGCATGCACAAGTTCCATTCGTTGCGGGAACAACACGGCATTGTTCATGCAGACGGCACAAGTTGATGAATCAGTGTTTCTTATTTTGGCGATCTTAGGAAGCAGTCATAATAAACCATTTCATTGACAAAACATCGCCAACCGAACATGAATGATTCATTCATTTATGATTGAACAAAAGATCGTTAGGAAGTCGGAATGGATTGTTAAATGGCGCTCGATTATTAAGCCTGCCACGGAACTGCCGACCATTTTATATGAGACTCCTTTCACTTGCCGTAATGAAACGTTAAATTGCGCTGCGCCGGTAAAAAGAAACCATTTTGGCTTTACTGTTGATACCGTCTGGTCTCCAGAAATGCCGAACAGGCAGTCCATTTGCTTCACAGCGTGACCAGCGAATGCCTCGCTGGTCCGCTCCACATGACTCCGGTAATCTATTGCCACCGGGAGCAAAGAACCTCTTCGATGCCGCTCATCTGCATACCGATCGATGCGTACTGCACTGCTGGAGGTGGCACGGTACGGCCCCAGACTTCCAACCAGGCGGTTTGCGGTGTCTACGGCGCGATAAGCATCTCTCATGTTGTGGACCTCCAGAGGAGCCGAAAGAATGATTAGACAATTTGAAGCCTCACGAACGCCGGCACGATCCGGTGTGTTCGGAGCTGTGATCGGTAGCTATGATGACATTCGACGATATGGAGAGGACTCCGACACGGCACGCGGTCACCGTCAAACCCCATCAAACGGCAGTAAATCTTATTCCTGCCAAGCGACCGTCAGGAAAACGATCATTGCGATCACAATCGATTCATCAGAGGACTCGTGCCGGAGCAGCACGCGGCGGGGTCGAATTGCGCGGGGGAGAATGTTACCGAACACGTTTACACGATCCCCCATTCCGTGCCCATTAAAGGGACGCTCACTTTAACGACTAATTTATGCTAATTGACAATGTCGGCAAGCGGAGCATGCCCTTACCCGTCGGGCATGCATGAGGAGGAGATTTTGTCGGGGAAATCACATATGCGCACAGGAGATATTAAAATCCGGCGTATTTTATCTGCTGCCAACACATCTTTACGATGGATTTTAATGCTTGTTACATTTTAGCACCGACACTAGAGGGCAGCCGATGTCGAATGACTGTGCTCCTTTTATAATTCTATCTGGGAAACGCCAGCACACCGGCGCCAAATGGTGCATGGCACATGTCTCATCTCATCCGTCTCGGCACTGTCGAACTGTTGGATCGATTGTTGGTTTGATCGAACGTCGAAGCACCGGCTCCCCGGAAGAGGGGATCGCGTTCGGCAACGCCAGCAGTTGATCCATGCTTGATCTGATTTACATTCCCATTGAATCTACACCTCGTCTCGACCATTCCCCAACCGGCGTCTGCTGCTCGTGCCTTAAATCAAGGGGCAAGATCATCGCACGAATCGCACGGATCGAGGAAGTTCCGCTTCAACAGCGTACCCGCGGAACATTATCGCGATGATGATGATTTGTGAACGGGCATGCATCATTCATTGGATCATTTGCGTTAACTGCCTCAGGCGAGGCACACACACACACACACACGTAGGAGCGCTTATACGAACATCGACACAACAAACTGCGCCCAAACGGCTGCGATAAGATAATTTGAATGGCGCGTTTGCAAAACGGATCGTTCCGCGCGATGCACCGTAATAAATCAGCTGGAAAGAGACCGGGACCGGAGGTTCGGTGCATCGTTCCGGTCGCCGTGTATGTGTGTGCCTGTGTGATGGCGTTGGTGATGCAAGTCTCCAAATATATCCGTCACGGTCCTTTGTTCCGTTCTGAACTTTTTAAATCAAATTATGTGCAATCAGCCGACCCAATGAGGCCATATTAATATTTAATCCAAGGCATATGGCCGATTTTGGATTACTTCTCAAAGATTTGTTGAAATTGACTCGAAAAACTAAATTTTCCAAACTTTTTTCGACAACAACAAACTGGATTGATTTGATTGGGAAGCAACCTTCCATCAGGACCGGCGCTTTCGCATGATTTCCCATACGAGAGTTCAACTTTCAAAACTTTTTTTTTCTTGCCTCGTCCCGGTCAGCCCGTGCTCCCACCTACGAACAGGTTGTAATCGTACGAGATTTTCCCATTTTCCCGTAGCAATCGAAGCCCGCCGGACGATCTTGGGAAACAGGTTTTGAGTGTCTTGGTTTGTGTTTCTCGTAAAACCTACCTGATGCATGTTCACCGTTTAACTGCCAACCTCGGCTCGGCCCACGTTCGATCCAGCGAAGCCGGGTTATGCTCGCTTATGTTTATGTGCTCCGTACATGCTCATACGCTTTATCCTCTGTATCTCCTCATGACCCTCCACCTCCTCCTTCATGGTTCGTATCAGACACTGGCCTAACTCTTCGCCGCGTTGCGTCACTTATGAAACAAATCGGCCTCGGGATTACTGCCAATTCCCTGGTTCCTCGTTACGCAAACATGTGTCCACGGATCTGGAACACCATAAATCATCCCTACGATCGCAACGGTAGCGGTAGGAGTAGGCGGTCGGCCAGCCGGTAAACGACAGTAAACAATCAAACACCGGTTGTTCCCGATCCGGAGCGATTGCTCAAGTTTTCCGAATTTAGCGCACGCATCCGGGGAAACTTTAGCTAGGAATCTTGTAATCGAAACGGTGCCATTTGCGTAGGGGAACCTTGAACACTACCCAGTCCCGCAACTTGAGCGACAACTTCCGCCTGGTGCGAGCCAAATTGGAAACTGATCCTGTGCTCCTCCCCCCCTCGCCGCTTTATTATCATGCATGTAGCAGCAAGTTGCAGGTCGCAACGAGGCGCGCGATGCATATGCACATATGTTACACGGTTGCATCGGAACACCTTGGGAACAAACATACGCCTCATCAGTCCTCGGTGGAGAACGGGTTTCCACGAAAAACCTCACGTGCAGCATGATACGACGCCCTCCCTATCCCGGTAGGGCGACACAATATTCATCCGCGTGTGGACACAATCGCGAGGTTACAACTTTCCAATTTCCATCTGGACACGTTCGCTTAGGGGGAGGGTTTACAAGTCCAGGGTACAATCAGGCCCTCCTCGGAGTTTCGCGCGTGACTCCTGTCCCACCGTGGTACCCCATTCTATCCTGTCCCCTTCGGTAGGGAAACTTTTACTCTCTATTCCCTTTCGGTGGCAGCAGCTGGAATTGTTCTCTGCGAGGTGGTGTCACGCTCCGGCATCGTTTTGGTTGTTTTGGATGCGCTGAAGTTATCCAGTGTCGCCACGTTACCACCAGAGACTGCGGAAAGCAGTTCTCAAGACCTAAAAAGGGCTCGTAGAAGGTGTACCGTGGGCGCAGCCGGGTCGTTCGTTTTTTTTTTTTCACACGAGCAACCCAGAGGGAGCGAATGTGGAACGTGGATCGTACGGTGAGTGGCTAGTCATGTTTTTGCATGCACTTTCGCTGCACTGGCGGCGGACGATGAAAGCAAACGGAGCAACACCACCAACGACCCCGTTGGCACCGATTGCGGATGGTGATAACAAGCTAAACGAACTGAAATGAACAACACCCTTCATTCCTCATCTCCCCTGACAGTCTCCTCTTAACGCGCCATCTGGGGGACGGCTTGCGAATTGTTTTGACCCACACACATTGCGGAAGGTGACAAGCGCCAAACGATTTGCACGTTGTGTGTTTCTTTCGCCCCCATCCCCAAGGCTTTAGAAGGCCCTCCGCCTTCGCTGCATGGACATAGTTGTAATCTCTCCGGTTTGCATACGTTACTAGCTAGGCAAGTTGCAAATTGGCAGCAATGGAGCCTGGCCTGATGCGGGGACCTGGCTGCAGTCGATCAGCACAAACTTCCCCTTTCGAAAATGGGTTTGGCAGCTTGTTTATTTAGCTGTCAGCCCTTGTCCCGTTCTCGAGATGGACTTTCTTCCCTACTCTCCCTCGTGTCCCAGCAAGTTGCAGTTGGCGTGGAGCACACGAGGTCCACCTTTCGACCAACTGTCACTGTGTGAAAGGTATGCCAATACACGTACACATTAGAGACACATTTTTGGGCCGGCCGTTTGGCTCCCCCAAGAAAGCGAGCGACAGTTCTGATTTATTTATCGATAGGAAAAGCGTTTGAAAACAACAGGACACGGGATAAACACCCGAGCGACCCGAGGGATGGAAATGGAGACCAAAATCATCATTCCCAAAGCCCCAAGTCGTTTGACGCCACCGGAAACCGACAAAAAAAACCCCAAAGAACGGCAGCCAGATGTGCCATTGGGGAGTTTTCACTTCAAAGCGCGACGTACCATCTTTTTCCCTTTCAGTTCGTTTCTTAATGCCGCCGCCGCTTTCGTATACGGGTTTCCTCCTTGCCCTCGACGGTGACGCAAAATTTGGGCGTAAATAGAAAGCGCAAGAATGTGAAAAATGTTTAAACATCCCGCGCTTCTCGGCCACCGGCACACTTTCATCGGGCTTTTCGTGAGCCGTGACGGTTCTTTTCAACACATTCTTTTCGTTCGCTTGGCTATTGATCGCGTAGATTTTCGGGAAAATTTATTATGATCCCTCGTGATACGCTCTCGAATTCCAACCGGCAATGCTTGCGCTTCAATGAAGGCAAGCATTTCAAGCATTAAACAATTGATGATGCATTTTGCTTCAAAGTCCTTCCTTCTCTGGTGTCAAAGAGGGCGAAAAGTCATTTTACAATTGCAACCTCAAAAACAAGGTCTTGTTGTAACGATTTAAATCCAGCGATTGTTCCCTGGCTTAAATAGATTCCAAAAAAGCGTCTCACATGGCCGCTGCATCATCCCATAAAACACCCATTATTTATTGCCACTCTCGTAACTTGGAGTGCAGCATTTCACCACGAATTCGGTGCAAATATTTATTTCCCTTCAAGCGTTTCTTCGCGTGCGGCTATTTATTACACGGTACTTTGATTGCCCCATTCAAACCGGCAGCAGCAACAACAATACGGCCACCGTGCTCTGCTCCCAGTCCCTATAGTCAGTCTAAAGTCGTTCGAAGCAGCAGAGCAGTTCTTTTCTCGCATGGGCCTGGAATCGAGAACGGTTCGGAACGCTTGCCCGAAGGAATTTTGTTTAGTAAACACTCCAGAGTCGGGTTTGCCCTTTCGGGCAAGAGTAGCGGTGGTCCGTCCACGAATGTTCGTGATTGAGGCGTAAGAGTTGGTCAATATTGTTTGTTTAGTTTTTTTTTTTTAATTTCTGTCGTGTTTTGCTTCTAAGATATTCTCCCGCCTTACGGTCGTTCACGCGCGCCTTTTTTTCTCATTCAACTGAGCCGTTAAATCTTAGGGCACCTGTTTCTGCCGTGTGCAGCAGCGGCATGCAGCAGTTTTCGTGCACGGAACATCATAAACCTGAGCTCTCATTCTCTCTCTCTCTCTTTCTCCGGCTAAATCGGGATCGGGCCTTTTTGTGGGTGGACTCGAGTTGGATTTGCATGGGCGCCCTCAGGGACTCGCAAAACAGCAGTTGCCAGGATAGCGCAACGATAGAAACAACAGCCCGAAGATAATAAAAAGAAAGGAAACTCATTTGCTCATCAAGATAAATAAACACAGGCACTGATCTGGTCCCGTCGCTCGGGGAGGAAGTGATTCCGGGACAGTGTGGTCAGTAAGAGGAAAGAAGTAGAAACGATGACGGCCGCTTTACATCCCCCGTTCGATTGGCGAGTTGAAGATTTACTGCGCAACATTAACCAGATCACGTTCCGTTGGCGGCCGCAGCCGGACGAACCATCAGGTTCTGGGAAAAGCTAACTGACCACCAACAATCCATCCCCTTGGGGCGCGTTGCGCTAAACGTGAACTCGGCAATTTTCAACCATGGAGTCCTTGTGGCAAACATGGCCCTTCACAACAAGAGAAACATCGTCATAATCGGTGGTTAAATCCGGGATCCGAACCTTTCCGTAGATCCGGCTATGCGATGAAAGAGATCTATCTGCTGATTCCACGCTGTAAGAAACGAGACCACTTCGAACCTCGTCTGACTGCGGCCTTAGGGAGCAACGATCGTTTTATGTGCGGCCCTGGTGAGGCCTTTGAGTCCAGCCGATCGACCATCGGGAGGCCTTCCAATGCCGCAAGGTGGAAAGTCCCACCGAGGAACGTCTCTCGATCACGTACGTACACTACTCGTCGTTCGCACTCGCCGATCGTCGTGATCGGCGCCTCTGTAACCATTCTGTGTCACACGTCGCCCGCACTGACCTTAGTCAATGGGCGCCCAGTCACGCCCAAGTGCGTCCATCGTCGGCGCATTCACCGCATACTCAAAAACCCTGGCTAGCCCAGACTCCCCCGAACCTAGCAGGACAGAAAATGACGGCCCTCAGTGACTCCAGCCTAGCAAGCTCTAGGCTTCTTCACGTGCTCTCCACCCTACCGGTGACACCACAATAAGACAGTAGATAACATTGTTTGCCCCCCGATACGGTATGTGGATGGCGTCATGCGGTAGTACCTTCCCGCTCGTAACACGCGCCTCTTTCGACACTTTAAGACGCATCGTAGCTGCTTCCAGGAACGACGCTCCGGTCGTTAAAGGCTCCGATAGCGTACCAAGCGCTGCATGTGATGCGGCGGCTAAAGGGCGAAACCACCACCCGTTCTGCTTATTAAGTTCTCTGATCTTTCCAGCCAAGGTCGACCGCAAGAATCGCCGGGACGGTGGTGCGCTGGCGTCGCCACCGATGGTGATCGCACACACAAACCCGGCGGTTGTTCTACTTTCCGAGGCGGGTGAATGTTGCAACGCCAGCAACACTGCGTGTCAAGTGGCCGGAGGTTCAGATGAAGTAGTTTCGCGCTGAGAAAGCGGATTTACTGCCGGCCGGCTCAAGTGGATTAGTCACACTAATGCTTGCGATGCGAAAGTATTAAAATCTACGCATCGGACAACAACACAGCCCCTAGATACACCTAGAAGCAGAGAACCTATGGTGAGAGCTGGTTTATATCCGTTGGCAAATGTTTTATTTTTTATTTCTGACGTCCGCTTGCCGACCCCCGGCCGGAAGAAGTGCTTTTATGGGGTTTCTAAATCCAGCTCCCAATGGACCGAAAGTATTATGCAAATTTCAAGCCATTCGCTTGAAGCAGTTGTTCTACAGCGATATTATATAGGCCTACATGAGTGCCATATCTTAGAGATGCCCAAGGCAGAGCGGTGTAGCATTTTATTAGCACAATACACAAGGGCCGATTGTGTATCACTGGCATTCCGATCAATATTGTTCATGGGTAAACTTGAACAAACGAGTGAGAGAGCTGGGGAAGTAGATAAAAGTCGGCGAAACTTATTCCTACTTTTAGCGGCGGAGTCGCGGCGTTACGCTTAGACCCGAGTGCTTTTCTCAAGGCAAATTTACCCTATCCGTGTTATCTTGCCATATTTTATCGTGTTTTTCAGTTACACCGCGATACCGGTTCAGTTGTTACCGGAGACGCTGGCTGACTAATTCCACTGCTCAAAAATTTAGAATCCTCAACCCAACGGGAGACAAACTTAAACCGATTACGTGTCCATTTGACTACACTGGCAAGATTCATGGATCAATAAATCGTCCCTATGTTTACAAAGATTCTCTCTGCCTCTTCCAAGCAGCGCCCTTACGTAATCGTTCCAATGAGACAACTTCGGAGAAACAAAAGAAACAGGAAAACCGATGTTCCACAGCAGCCGTTGCTCGTAAAACCTCCTCGTCGTGTGTCCCGGGTACCGGCTTTCGTTTCCCATTGCTCCCACACACGGACAGGTGACTAACCGCAAATCATGGGTCCCTGGTGGATCGTCCAGGAAGACCGACCAACCATTGACCGAAAACAAAACAACCGCAACTTAAAAACAAACCCTCCTCCTCCAAAAGAAACAACTCACTTAGCTCGTAATTCAATCGAACGAAGAAAGATGATACGCGGTTGGCGCGTTTTGTGGCGAGCGTCAGAAACAACCTCATCAACGATAATAACACCGCGCGGTGTCGGCGTCGGCCCTCGAGAGCGAAGATGCTGATGCCGCGCTGCTCTGGTGATTGTTTAACATTTTATTGTTTCGGTTTTCATTCATTTCTCTTTTTTTTTTCTTCGTCTGTCCACCGGCGGTCTTTCCTTTTTTCCTCCTCCACAGTCTGGCACAGGTCTTGTCGCAGGAAACACTTGTGGCAAAAACGGTGGGCGTTGGCGTGCCGTTCCCGTGGACCTCCCAAAAGGGGGATACGCCAGGGAACCAGCCGTAGCTCACACACGAGCGAAGCAGACTAGCGGCCGGACCATTGTCCCCAGTACCCTTCTTCGCCTTCGAATGCACGATTTTAAAGAAATACTGGACCAAAAGCCAACTGTACGATGCCGGAGTGTGCTTAGTTTTCGGCCATAAATTTCTGACGCACGCAAATTGCTCCTTCGTGGCAAACACCTCGGTGGTCAAACCCTCGACAAGTCAGTGTGTCGCGATGAAAAGGAAACAAATTGGGCTACCCTGATCTATCTAACCCCACGGGGGCACCGGGCCAACAAATCAAAATGACGCAGTAAAATTTGTTTAAAGCACCACTTAGGAAACTCCCCCCACTACATTAGCATAATCCGGCGCGGACAGTTTGCTTGCTAATTTAATTGAATATTGATATTGCCTGCACGGTTAGTGACATTTTCGTTGGTACAATACGATGCAATACGATGTACACTTACACAGGGTGTTCCAAATCTTCGTTCGTCGTTTTCTCAACCTCCTTTGGCGCTCCTTCTGACGTCGATTCGCTTTCGGTCGTTTTTTCGCCCTTACTTTTCCGCCCAAGAATGCAACGGTAGGCGCACCGCAACGTAGAAGTGCGGGGTTGATCGTCCTTGATCTTTCCTTTCCTTAACTTTTTCTGGCCGCACCAAAAAAAAAAGGGAACTTTCTCGAACGAACTCCGCTGGACGCGCACTGTTTCACTGATCGATGGGGAAAATCGTCGACACAATCGAGAAAAAATCTTCACCGCCTCTCGTCGTCCGACAGCGTTATTTGGTGCGCTTTATTATTTTTACACGATTCTGCCGATGCTGCTCAGCCCCTTTCACTGGCACTTCACAAAAAATAATTAAACGGTACCAACAACAACAAAAACCTGACTCTCCCTCAACCAACCAATTCGTAATTTCTTGTCGCTGTGTATCCGCGGTTTTAGCCGAGTATTGTTCAACTTGCTCTCGTTCGCACGTCCAACTCGATCGACTGTCCGTTGCTCACTGTGCAGCTCGGCGGCTGTGCAGCGGTCTCATAAACCTCGCCGGTCCGCTCTCTCAGCAACCCGCGCACGCTGAGATGAGCAGAGAAACGCGCGGCGATGCGTCATCTCACTACCGTGAGCCGAATTTGCAAACGTGGGGTTGGCCTCCCAGGCGTTGGCGTTGGACTGAGGAAGTGCGCGGGCTTAAAGAAAAAAACATCAAACATCAGAGCATTAGCGCACTGGGATGCGATTCTTCCGAATTTGCGAACGTGGGGTGGCGTTGGCGCTATTTCTGGTACTGTCGGCAGGGTGCGAAGGGACGATCGCATTCGATCGCGAGCATTCTTGGAAGAGTCAGGAGAAGATCGGTGTGTGAGCCGCGCGCGCTCGTTCTCGGGTGAGCGTGAGCGAGTGAGATGATGGCGGCTGTTTAGGGAATCTTCACACACAACGAAACAACACTCGATTCTTACGTGCTCCGGATCGATGACGTCGATTGTGGCGATGAGTTTAAGTTTGCGGTTTTTACTGTGAATTCTGTTAAGAACCACACAAAAAAACACTACGAATCCATTAAAACGTGCCCTATTGACATTGGGGAAAAGTAAACTGTTTTATGCGACTGAGTTTTATCTTTTTTCTATTTAAATGATTCATTGATGATTTCCTTTTCATAAGAAAATCAACAAATCAATCGAGATCTGATGCCTAATCAACATATTTGTTTTTGGAAAAACAGAAGTGTCTAGGGAACGAACAAACCGTATCCAACATCTATCGAAGGGTAACTCCCATTCGCGTGTGTGTCTGAGTTAGTTAAGTGGAATATAGATCAAAATGCAATGGTATAATTGATTAAACACCGAACATTCAAATGGATTTTCAAAAGGCCTCCTCTTGAAAAATGCATAAATGCCTATCGTCATTAGCACATGAAAACCTCAATTGGTTTTGTAAACCGATTTCAATTAAGCTGAACAAATAATTCGGGAACAACAAACTTTATGTTTGGACACAAAATGTTAATTAACAGCCCCTACCTAACAGCTCTGGATAAGGGATGAGTTATTTACAGATCTTTATTGAATACTGTTCAAAGGCACGATAAGGTCATTGTAATAAAACGGCGAGTCGCAACTCTAGAGTACCACGTTGGATGAAAAATCGAATAGTTCACCATTTAGCCAGAAAATTACCGCGAACCACATCCTGGTGTCTCTTCCCTGGATCTACACGTGTCGAGTGCGAGTGGAAATTACAAACCCTCCCTCCGGGCGAGCACGCTCCGTCTTTTCCGTTGAGATGCGGACACAATTCGTAGAATCCGGAACCGCGCCTGGCTACCGGACTTCCTTCTTGGCCCGATGCCAGCTCATGGGGGAGAGCAGGCTAGTCGGCTGTCCTGGTCGAGCAACCCGGACCGGATGGTCAAACGATGCACTTGGGCGCATCGCAAGCGGCAAGCCGCATCGGATGGTGGACTCTAGACGCAATTAATTTGCACCACTGGGCGGCGGGTGCTCCACACGATGGTCGGGAGCAAGACGACCCGAACAGGAGCGATAGACAGCAGAAGCCGATAGAGAGAAAGAGAGAAGGAAAGGGCGGGGAATGTGACGCATTTCGACTTGAAGACGCTGCCGTTAGCGAGGTGCAGAGAATTTATGTCTTTCTGATTAGAAATAGAAATAGGAACCGTTTTCAAGGTAAGCTAAATGCGAAACAGTTCCGTTGGTAGAATTCTACCAACAAAAATCTGTTCTTCCGGGTGGAAGCAACAGAAGCAACTAAATTTGAAAAGGAAGAAAAGAGATTTTTATCCTGAAAAGTTAGCAAAGAATACGGATTTGTATGATCATTCTTTTATGTTTAAAGCTGAAAGCAAATATCTTACATATGAAATACTAATAAAGTTGCACGTTTAATATTTTGTGCATCGACCAAACAGTATGGTTCTGCAGTGTTCAGAAACTCGCTATTAATATATGTAACATACACAATTATTTTAATTGTGTTGCCAACATTAAAAATAAATAAAGTTCACAGATTATACAAAGTCATGAGTTAGTTATGTACCGCACATCTCTGCATGAAAGCTTTTGAGGTATAACGAGTGTGTTTCAGTTTTCAACTCGCTCCGAACGCTGTGCCATGCGTGTCTTATAAACACATCAGCGAATCGAATACGAGCCATGCGCTTCGAAGAGATGTGGCCCGACCCACCATGACTGCCGTCGTTATGAAGTAAAACGTGCATGCATGGATGCATTAATTATGCTCGTTGAATTTGCCCTCGGCCACCTTTTCGCTCACCATGTTGACCCATTATCTCCTGCCCTTCTCCCATTGGTCAAGGTGTCCTTCAGCATGTCATCCCATAAGCCCTGCGCCAGTATTTAACCCTCGTGACCGGCATTTGACTTTCATACCGCTCATTCGCTGTCCTTCTCTTCTTTTTTCCAGTTCACCTGGCAACGGTTCCCGTGCGTACTGAAGGCAGGCCACTGCCACGGCGGCAAGGCGACGGCCAAGCTGGACAACCCGGGTGCCCTGCAGGACGCGGCCGGGCTGCTGTGCGGCACAGGGCTCCCCGACGGCGGCTCCTACTGTAGCCTCGAGCCGTACATCGACGCCAAGTTCGACGTGCACATCCAGAAGATCGGTACCAACTACAAGGCGTTCATGTGAGTCCCGGATGTGGCGCAGCCAGGAAGCGGTCCCTTCTAATCGTCCCCCCTCCCGTGTGTGTGTGTTTTTGTTTCTTCTTTTTCTTCCCCAGGAGAAAATCCATTTCCGGCAACTGGAAGACGAACCAGGGCTCGGCCATGCTCGAGCAGATCCCGATGACGGAGAAGTACAAGTCCTGGGTCGACGAGGTAAGTCGTCGCGTCCGGCCGCCACCGATTGAGACGTCCATCCATCGTACGACGGCGGATATCCCTCCGTCCCCCATTTATCTCTCCGCCAAGATCCCCTTCGTTCGGGGTTCTCGTGCGACCGCTACGCCGGTCTCCTTTGAAGCCAACGGTTATTTATTGCGCCTTAATCTTGACGGCGTTTAAACGTTGCGTTTGTCGCGCGGTTCTGAAATGATTTATCGGCGGCACGAGATCGCATCGCAGCCCCGCATCGAACGGGACCCGTTCGCCTCGGCTCACGGTTGCGGGCACGCACTCGTAGAAGGCTCACTCCGAAACTCCGGCGGAACCTGTGGTAAACTGGTTCATGGCCTTCCCAGCGGGTCCTCCGATGTAGACGACGCGTCGCGTCCAGACCCGCATTTCGCGCACTTTCCCGTCATGCTTGTGCCTGGGAAGCATGGCGAAGATAAAGCGAAAGGCGCACACAGCCTCCGGTCGCAGAAACGGTGTCCTTTTACGGTGTTATCGAGCAACCCTCTGGCACGCCACGCACGGACACGGAAAACACATTTCGTGCGATTTCGTGCGAAATCCAAGCGGTGTGGTGTGATTTCAGCAATCTTCCGCCAATCTCGGACGGGAAGATCGGAAAATCGGTCCGGGAATGTGTCTCGTGCGACTTCTATGAGCGAATAACCCGGGCGGCCATTTACGCGAGCAAACGAAAACAGTCGCATGTTTTGTTGCAGTCAGCGTCGAATGTCAGCGTGGCATATGTCTGGAGACTAATTACCAGCAATCTTCAAGCGTTTGCTGGCCGCAATTATACTAGCAGTCGGGCGTATCGGCACGTTCCGAGTATGTTGAACTCGCCGTTTGTCTAAACATGGTTTGAGAGTCTCTAATAGTTTTTTGGGTTATTCCAGACTTTAGTGCAATGGAAATTGTGTTTGGCAAACGATCAAGGCAAATGGCCGAACCAAGTTGTTTCAAACTTCTTTGTTTTATCATCTCGTAGCTGTGATTCACTTCCGAAAATCCATCGACCCAAAATCCATCAAGTTTTACTGTTAAAATGTTGCAATTTTCCCAAACGAGCGATCGGTAATTAAGTCTCGTCCGCATGCAGCACGCGTCCACTTATCAGCAGACGACCCTTGCGGACGTTCCAAACGCTGTCGACCGACTTACCGCAGACTTCCTCGTCCCGTATCATGCCCGTGTGTTGTTTGGAATCCGACACCCCAGCCAGCCCTTTGCCCAGATGGTACGCCCGCCCTGGAGGGAAGGTGGCAAATTTCCTACATCGATTGCGATCGTTGTGTCTCCGGCCGATTCCACTTATGCGAAAAGGAATGAGGAAAAAACGACACAAAAATGCAAAACCTGAACCGCGGCCTGAGTACAATACTCTATAATTAAATCAACTCGTCAATCGCCCCAAATGGTGCGAGGGAGGGAAGCTGAGAGGGCTGGGAATATGAGACCAGACAAGGACGGGAGTGAATATCTGATGCCCCGCAAAGGGGGCGACACAAACGCGCGCACGCGCGATCGTACATTGGTGATGATCTCAGCTCCAGCCTTACGGGCGGCCTTTAAGAAGACCAAAGAAAAAGGAAGGAGGGAGCTGAAACAGTGGAGAAAAAAAAGAACAATTACGGCACGACGACGACGTCAGAGTGGGAATGCGATTACGGCGCAACAAGAACCAAATGTCACGCACCGAAGCGCCACTTGCGCGTGCCCGCACGCCAACTCTCTTTGCGTCCACTTGCGCGAAACTTTTTCTTCTGTGTGAAGCACACATCTTCTACCACCATGGAGCGATCCCTTGTGGCAGAAGTAAATGACTCAATCAATGACGCCATATAGGGTCACTGTAGCAAACCTTACGCGCGTTCGGAGAAGTTCTAGTTTACCCATAAGTATATTTTTTTTTTTGCTTTCGAACTTGTAAACAAATGATGAATGAACAGATGACAAAAATAGATCCGAACGATAATCGGAATGCGAGATGGATCGAAACGTGGGTGGAATTAAAAATGCCTTCCAGCGTATTCCAGCCGAGCGTCGTAATCGCAACCGGATGTGTTGTTTATGACTAAGGATTCTCTATCGGAACGGAAGCGGGGATCGGCCCACATGTGGAACCGCGGAATCCGTTCCTTGCGGTTGAACATGGATGAAGTAAATCTGGCTGACTAATGCTCATCATTGCGCGAATCAATTTATTCTGAAGCACAACCAACGCAACCTTTGACGCGTGTTATGCTAATTGTTAAAAAATTAGGTAGCGCTAGAACACCGAAGTGATCTTGGCCTGTTAATGCGCACCGCAAGCCGGTTCACTCCCAGTATATTGACGCATGTTTTAGCAGCGAGTTCTACGCTATTGTCCCTCGCAGGACCCAAGAAAACTGTATGGACTTCATCGTCCGATATCTTTTTCATAACCAGCTAAACTAGGGCTGGTGTGTTCGCAACACCAGCAGGAGATCTCCTTACACCTGAAAGGTCCTGTAGTTAATGGAGCTTCTCCATCCTCGCCTATCTTACACGGGGTCGAGTAACATCTTCCTCTCGAATAGGATTAAGATGATTTGGCCATTTTTGGTTGAAATCCATGCCTCAGAGGATTACGAGAGTACTCATGTGTTACGCACAGCTTCAATCATCTTAACATGTAACTGTAAGCTTCCTTACATTTTTTAGTGTTGGCCACTGAAAGAGTCACTCTCATTTTTATGTGTGTCTCGTTGATCTACGCGCCAAGCTTGTCCGCCAATTATTCAATCGCCTGCTCAGAACCCTACAGCTGCTTCCAACCTTTTGTTGATTCCACAAATTTGACTAACTAATCATCCCGGAATCGATGGTATCTCTTCCTCTTCGGCTGGGCTAGGTGTCCGAGCTGTACGGTGGCATGGAGGTGTGCGGCGTCGCAGTGATCGTCTCCAAGGATGGCAAAGAGTTCATCATTAACGCGTGCGACTCAACCTTCCCGCTGATGGGCGATTCCCAGGAAGAGGACCGCCGCCAGATAGCGGATCTCGTCGTGGGCCGCATGCAGGTGAGTCGCTCTGTCGCGTTTCGCATTGCTTCGCTTCCTCCCTAGCAAGACCCTGTGTTTGCGTTCCAGAACGTCTGCCGCCCGTCGATGATGACGAAGGCCGTCTCGCGCAGTTCCATCTCGTCCCGAGGCACCAGCCCGACGGAGGACGCACCACCGGTGCCGATCGGTACGCGGCCCGTCCCGGTCGGGGGCGGACCACCACCGATCCCGGAACGCACCACGCCGGGTGTTGGTTCGATCGGACGCCACGGTAGCTTCAGCAGCCAGTCGGGTGAACCGCCGGAGCAACCGTCCGAGCGGGCTCCCACCCTGAACTCCGTCGGTCGGCGTGACTCACAAGGTACCGTAGAAGCCACATCCGAGGAGGTGAACATCTGTTTGAATCTCAATGTTTTTTATTCTCACCCCTACTTGCAGCATCCCAGTCGAGTACCGTGTCGGGAATGTCGTCTGTGTCGGCTGTTCGGTCGAGCGCGGCCAAGACCGCACCGCCGGCGGCCGGTGCCGGCCCGTCGGTCGTCGAGGACGCAGAGGACACGATGAAAAACCTCCGCAAAACGTTCGCCGGCATCTTCGGTGACATGTAGGATTTGGCCAAGAAGAAGAAACAGACCCGCGGAGGAGACCTCGGCGATGGTGGCGTCGGCGGTGGCGGTAGCAGTGGAAGCGTACTGAGCACTCGCGAAAGCTCGATCGACAGTGTGTTGGTGCGTCCCAGCGAGCCACCCGCCGGCGAGAAGGCCCCCCCGCTCGTGTCCTCCGGTGGTGAGCCCAGCTCCATCCGGTGCAATGGAGCTCCCGGGCAGCAGTTAGCCCAGCCGGTCGGCCCGCTGCCCGTTGCCGGTGGCAGTGTACATAAAGTGAATGTTTCTTCTTTGGATGGCACCAACATCCTCGCATCCAGCAGCAGTGGGGCCACGGTAGCGCCACCACTACCACCAACCAGTGGCCAAATCCTCAGCTCCTCCGCGGAACCGAAGCGCCCGGCGTACGATCCGACGCTGAGCGAGCGTATCAACCCGTTCGACAAGGACAAGATAGTCGCCGGGCGGAGTGTGACCGACGGGGGTGCCCCCGGCGGTACCACCACTAGCAGTAAGATCCAACCAACCCACGACGACACCGATCGTTACACTATACAGCAAGGTATCAGGGAACAACCATCGCTAACAACCGGGCGCTTCCAGGCGACCCCCGCCGGCGGTGCTCTCGGTGCCACCGTCACCACCGCCATCACCTCCCCCAGCACCGTCCCCTCGGCCGCCAGCTCCTCCTCGCCTAGCTTCTCCTCGTCGTCGGCGTCCGTGTCGGCGTTCTCGTCCTCGTCGGGCTACTCGAGCGCGGCCAGCACCGGCCAGTCGACGCCAGCCTCCGTCACCACCACGACCACCACCACTCCTGGGGCCACCGCCACTGCCGACCAAAAGAAGCAGGAGTTCGGTCGTACCAAGCGCGCCTCGTCCGACGCGGAGATCATCTTCGGTGACCGCGCGACTGACTTCTACAGCAAGCGCTTCGATCGCACCGGCAGCCGGGGCGAGTTCCGCCAGCGTACCGAGTCGCTGACCGACGCCGAGCTCATCTTCGGCACCAGCGCCGTTACCGGTCCGCCCACGCCCCCCGTCTCCGTCAGCCCGTTCTCGCCGGCGGCCACCGGGGGCGGCTCGTCCGGTGCGTCCTCGACCGGCGCCACCGCCGGCAGTCACGCGAGCCGCTTCGGGTCGTGCGGAAGCCGCGACAGCACCAGCTTCAGCAGCACCACCTCCGACACGGACTTCCTGTACGGCAAGCGGGACCCGGCCGTGCTCACCAAGAGCATGTCCGTCGCGTCCGATCGGACCGCCGGCGCCACCCGCAACTGGGTGCGCAACGTGCAGCGGGACGACGATGACGACTTCGACCTGAAGTAAGGCGGCCAGGATCCAGCCTGCACCTGTCCTAACCTCCTCCCCTAACTACACCATGGCATCCGATCGAACAACAACATCCTTCATTCGCACGTTCGTTCGGGCGTTCGTTCGTTCGCCGTTTCTATTGCTTCGTAAGCGTAATACTATCTGATAAGCTTTTAAATGTAGTACCAACACGTATTACACACACGTACACACATACACACACGTAAGGCACACGGACGCATTGAGAGTGCGCAAATGAGAAATTACTAAATTTGCCTCTGACGTTTCCTGGTTTCAACAGAACAAAATGCAAAAAAAGAAGGAAGGATTACTCCACGCACACCTGGGAAGGTGAAGGAGGAGAAGGAGGACATGAAGGTCACAGGTGTGGTTCCACGGTGTGCTGGAATGCTGCAACGAGTGGACGATGAGTGAAGAATAGAGGGACAAAACCTTTACCTTAAGCGATATTCATTAAGCTCTAAAAAACGGGAGGGAAGTAAAAACGGGATGAATATAAACGAACGAAACCCCAAAGGTCCCCCCCCATCTGCATCCCCCATATACATAGTCACTAAAAGACTACAACTTCGCGACGAATGCATTTACGTTCACCTACTTCTGCTACTCGTAATAGGCGTAATCGATGACGATCGTCTTCGCACAAAGTTCAAGAAGGACTCAAAACCAGACCGGAACTCCTCGGGGCGGTTGGCATAAGTTTTACGTTAGAGTTAAAGGCGAGATGCAAAAAAGGCACGCCAAGAGTGCAGTTTGCCCTTCCTAGTTGTTTTAAAAGGAGTTCCTCCGAGGAGTGACTCAAATCTACGCGCTAATATGCATTGAAAATGTAAGAAACCAAAAATCAATCAACCAACCCAAGTATTAGCCCGGGACGTTGAAACGCTCTATGTTTTGGCGGGGTACGTTTCGTACAGCACACACACACGCATATCACGCTCCAGGGCGTTGTCCTTCCGCGCGGAAGGACACCATCACTACGATACTATCATGGCCAGTTAGCCTTTCAATCGTTTGTGCATTTGTCTTCACTCGAGGTGAAACCATCATACTACTACGACTGATTAGACGTACTTGTAGCGTAGCGTGGGCAGCAAAGACACCCCAAGAGATAATCCACCGCACCGGACATCCTTTCCAACGCTGCCGGAAATGAGCGAAACTGCACTTGACCCAATCTGAGGTATGGACAGACTGTCATCAACCACACCGCTTACATTCACACGAAGCTCATTTCCGGATCCCGCTCAGGACGCTCGTCCGCACGCTGGCTTGAACCTATTCGTTGTTATGTTTTCGTTGCAAAAATATGTTGTGCCACCTGTGTAGCTTACTTGGCTGCGGGCTTATCGGTGTTATTTTTCCTCCACTCTACTACTACCAATAAACACACTTCTTTCCAACAAAAAAAAAAACCCCCCTAACTTAACTCCGCAAGCTGGGAACGGTTATATCAGACTGGCTGGCACGCGGTAAAGCATGAAGTAAACCCTCCCCGCATCTACCAATATTATGAGTATAAATGTTGTTAGATTGATAAAGCAATTATTACTACCTGTCGAACGGTTGCCCCACGAAAGTCACGATCGTCGAAGGGGGAAGACCGACGATAGGCTGGATCAGTCCCCGCTCGGTGCGGACAGAAACGGCGAGCCGTCGAGCTCTCACCCGCGCAACCGATCGGGCAAGGCGATGCGAACAGTAATTATATATATCATATGAAGACAATATATTATTAAGATATGACTAGTTGATATTTACAGAATTCTACAATCGGGTTAGGGAAAGGGTGAAGGGTCTGGCGCACGATGGCGCACCGCGCAAGCACGCCAGATGAGCGGAACAGCAGGCGGGCGATCGGAGGCGGAAAGCCAGATGGAAAAGCGGACGGATTAAAATTTAAAAAAGTGCTATTTACTCATAACTCATAACCCACACATTATGCTCTAGCATCATCCGTATTCGATTGGAAGTTACTTATGATTACTACCCTTACTACTCCCTATACGAGAGACGCATCGAGGACATAAAAGGACAGGAGGGAGGGGATAAAATATGGAACGAAAGTAAAGCTAAGATGGCATCGATTCGAAGAAATCGAACGCTAGGACGGCGGCTAGAGTAATGTTCTTCGTTGTTAAATGGACTCTATATTAACGCAAAACCCCTTTCCCCTTTTTGACTATCGTACGAGGTTTACCAATGTTATGCGCAAACTTTTTCTCTCTCGAGGCCGAAGACAAGGGGGCAAATGATAAATGAATGCTCCGCAAAGCACAGTCCAGGCTGTCCCTTTACGTTGCCGAACCTGAACCATTTTTCGTTCCGTTCAAAACCTTCTCCCGGATCACATTGCAACCGTCACAACCATAAACGCAATAGCACCAAAGATTGTAATCGTGTTCAAATTAATTTTTATTTTATTTATTTAGACGGCCTGGCCGTATTGCAATTCAAATTAATTTAACAAACAAACAAACATAGCTCGGCTTGCAAAAAGTTGGGAGAGCATGAAAAACCAAGCAGAGAAAGAAGAGGATGATATTATGATCGTAGGTAAGAAAACAAGCATGTCAAATATCAATGTAATAGAGTTGTTGTTTCAATCGTTATACGGAAAACCCTTTCACCCAAGCCAAAAGGCGCCCAAACACAAATGCAGCACCAGTGGAAAGTGAATTGGGAAAAAAACCAATTTTCAGACCTACAAATACACTAGCAAGTACACGGTGTTACCGTATGATTTGAAGTGTGATGTGGTTCATCCAAGTATCAAATAGACAACGAATCTGTGGCGAGTATAATGTTACACTTTGTTGAACTCATTTAAGAAAATAAAATCGTTGTCGTGTGTTTTATTCGGGTGGCAAATACCAACCTAACCATTAAACAATTGAACACAATTCTGCAGAACCGTTAAGAAAAATCTCAAATCACGCTGACACTCTTCGTGCTCCATGCCGACATATTGTTTGTACTATCAACTGCTGCAATTTGTGTTGCATCTTCGACAGCAGAGCCATAAGTTACCGAAGCGCGAGCTGAAACAACATCATAATCGTAATATTTAATATATAGTTATCGTTGAATGAGCAATGCATTTTGAACCGCAAACACAATCCTCCCACATCCCCTTAAGGTATTCCCATTGAAATGTGTGTGCGAGCTCTCAGTGCTCTTTTATTACAAACCGGCAAACGCAATAATCAAACCATCATGTAAAATCACCATACATACTGCTAGTGTTGCATTAAAAATTGCAGAGTGCACGGGAGAAAACCAACCAGACCACGGGACGCCCCATGCAGGCATTAGTAAATTATCAAATTAATGTAGCTACTGGATCAATGTTGTTGGATAAGTTGTTCCAGGGTGAATGTGTGGAAGTGTTTCACGGAACGAAGAATGATATGAACCGATTAAAAAAAAAAAGAACAAACAAACAAACTCTATCTATCTACTATCTATAGTAGCAGCAAGTGTATTTCCCCCAAGACCCCGTTGACACAGAACAAACATTATACCCTTTGGGAATGCATAGTCTTTAAGCAAAGATAACCGTAAAACAGTGGACATAAATTAATTCTAATAGCTAATGCAACCAAGCAAATACTGAAAATGGAAGTTATGAAAATAAATGAAACAAAACCCAGCAGCATATCGTTTTTTTCTGCGCTACCGAAATTATGCAACAAACTACCACGTGGCAGCGAACATTTCATGCAAGAAAACTTCGTGAAGTGACATACAGATGGCGTGAGCGTCATCCGACTTGAACCGGTTTACACGTAAAATAAGGGCGTTGAATTAAAAGTAAATGGGGTGGGGGTTTTATTTTGCAGAGTTCTTTATTAGTTATTGAGCGGGCTTGTTTTCGTTTGCAAAATTTGCTTCATTATTTTATCTAGGTAATTCAAAGCCATCGTTTTATGAACTTTCTCTCACTTCTTTATTTGAGGATGGTTTATTTTAAAACGAAATGAATTTTTAAGTTTTTTCAATGGACGTGATAGAATTTAATTTTATGAAATATATGCAATATATGAAGAAAACTACGCGATGTCAAGAATGCCATACGAAAAAGCCATAAGTTCAGAAGTGAAACATTTTCATCGAAAAAGTGTATAAGCAAAAGGTCATCTCTCACGCAGCATTCGTATCAATTTACTCGTTGTATTTGCAGTAGGGGCGATCGACGGCAGTGTTCAGAGAATAATTGCGGAACATTCCACACTGGTAGAGGTGTCCGGTAAATTTGTGCGATTTCGGGAAGTACCTGATGGAAGGAAGGTAAATATGCACCAATTTAAGATGGATGTAAAAACTAATAAAATGTTATGACAACTTGCACATACTTGTGTGGGACGGTATGCGGACATGGTGGATAGTACCCGTAGTCCGCGTTCGAAGTACGGTAGATAGGATTACGTCCCTCTTGCTGTGATCCATATCCGCTGAACTGGTCTGTAAAACATCACAATTTGTGTCAATTTGGGTGGCAAACTATTGTTGAATCCATCCTTCCTTCAACGTCATACTTACAGGGACTTTCGATTCGCTTCGGCAGCGACAATCCTTTGTAGATGTCGGCCGTAGACAGCGCTTGCTCGCTAATCTTTTGATTTTCACTATCCATTTCCCACCACATTCAACGACCTGACTTTGCACACAATTTGCACCGGAAGATTGCGAATAACTGTTCGGAAAAACTACGCGCACGCCTTTTTATACGCTCCGTTGTCCGGTGATGGTGCAGATGAGAATGACTCCAAAAAACCTAGCGAGTATCCGTACAACCGCACGTTGTTTACTGCGATTTGACAAAACAACAACAAGCGGTAGAGTTGCGTGGCAACTTACGCGGGTGTGTTGTACCGGTATTTGCAAAAGTTTTAAAGAAGGTGGAGGGTTATGTGTTGTTTGGAAATTTCGTGAAACATCTGCAACAAATAATGTGTTCGTTTCCGGTAACTGAAATTAACTTCAACAAGGGAAACTTTATGGTCTGTCTTTGGTACTCCTATGGTTAGTAGCATCTTTGAAAGCACCTAATAGATCATTTGAGTCATTTTGTTTTTTAATGGTTTGGATTTCTCCTAACTGTTTCAAAAGCTTCGTGCAGTTCACCCCTGACCTACTGTATCATTTGAAAGGACGCAAGATCGTAGCACAATTCATACTTTAATAATTTCAACATAATTTTTGAAAAGAAGCATTCCATGCTGATTTGTTATACAATTCTATTTCCTATTAATAGAAGACCGAAATGAGTTATGAAACTTAAACTATTTTCCTAATCTTAGTATTATTAATTTTATTCCAGCATGATGACAAACATCGTCCAATTGAATAAAAAAAAATACATTTCGATATTAAATCTTTCAAGTCACCCTGTGGCGGAAAATCGTCCTCATATCCAGTGCAGCACCTCGTACGTCTAGCGCCCGACTCGTGACACATTTTCCACCGCTTCGATGCGAAACAAGGCCAGCGAACGATTTATGCTACCCCTTTTATCCACTATGATGGATACTATACGGTAACCATATGACAAGCTGTCAAAACAGTGGCACCAATACCACGCGGCCCAAACCCAGGATGCCGACGATAGCGCACATTTGGCGGTGTGGTTATCAATCGCCTCGCAACAACACACGCGCTTCCCCGGTGGTGCTGCGCATGATCCTCGGTTCAGCGAACGGCATTTCCCTCTTTAGAACAAAAAAAAAACAGAAAAGAAAGAGGAACCATACACAACCCACACATCGGTGCGAGATTTCCCGGCGCCCACGTTGAGAACGGACACGCACCTACGTCGAGGTGAATGGAGGAGGACTCGCGTTGCATCTCACCAAAACACAATTTCCACAACCATATGACAGCCAGGTGAGCGAACGCCAAACGGTATTTAACCACGGTGAGAAAAGCTTCTCACGCGTGAGAAAAACACCAGCACACACACACAGGCGCGCGCAGGTCTGTCTTTGCTCCACAAAGCCACAGACAGATGAAATGCCTTTTTCGGTGTCGTTCCATTAGTCGTACAGTGGCATCGATTGTGGCGAGTTGCGAGGCGTGCTCGAACGCTGGTGCAAAGATTGTGCCGCAGCAGAAAGGTGTTCCGTTTTTGTGTGATGGAATCGTGACCAAAGCCAGCGGGAAAAGTGTACGGAAAAGTGTGCAGTGTGCCCGCCGCAGGACGCGTTACACAATGTGCTGAAAATGCTGGAAGCAGCAGCGCATTCCAGAGTGAAGAAAAGTGGTCGGAGGGTCTCCGCACAGCAGCTACGTAACTATAGCCTAGACTCGTCGTTTGTCGGGCGCTCGTGGAAATTTGATGGAATTGAGCCACAAAGAAAGAGAATCTTTACTGTGAAAATTAGAAGCCCCCGTAAAGGGTTTTAGCTGTGCACTGCCTGAAGAGGTGCCAAGGGGTGGGTGCGTCCTGTAGGAGAAAAATTTGGTAAAGCAATCGAAAATGTAGCGATACACAACCATACCACGATGTGTTAGATCAGCAAAAGAATCGCCCAACACACATTTACTCTGTAACAAGTGAAAAAGGAAACAGGGTTCCCGATCAGCATTGTCTGCCAAGAGAATGTCTGCAGGAGACAGTTTTTCCCAAGTATTCTATCCCCGTGTGTCCACTCGAAAACATTTTTCTGCAACACAGAATGGAAATTCCACTCTTCCGCCGCCCGAACCGTGTGCAACCTTTGCCCCTTGAGAAGCTGTAAGAATGTTGCGTGAATGTTCACAATAATATTAACCGTCGGTGGATTTTGTCGGGAGCGTGCTGGATACCGTCAGCTACTCTACTGCCAGGAAGTAGAACCCGACACGGGTGTGCGCGTGTGTTAGTGATAAACAGAGAATTTGTACTCCCCTTCTGCTCCGACGAGGAGAGTAGCAGCTGAACCTGTCTGTTTGTACGATGGGGAGAAGGTTGTCAAACGTGGGATTGAGCTTTTCCAACTTTGCCATAGTTGAACAAAAATTATAGTTCCATTGCTCAAATGGACACACGAGTAGATGCGAGCCACCGTGAACGCAAGGAAGCTGCAGGGATGAAGTCAACTATCCTGCTGTTTGTTAGTTAGTTAGTTTACTTATACCTCGGAAGCCTCGACGCCACTCGAGGATTCGTTAGTTCCACTTGTAAGTGAAAAGCACAACGGTCGTCGTGGTTCTCCAACGGCAGGAGCCTTTCTCGTTCGTGGTTGTGATGATCATCAGCATCGCTACCGTCGTCGTAGTGCTCAGTGGTGAAACTGATAGGGTACACGATAGAAAAAAAGAGCATTTGATTTGATTCGACAGTGCAAACATCTTCAAAATGGGTTGATGCACAGGAAAGGCAGAAGCAAATCAAGTGAAAGGCGGTAGTGTTTCGTCCATAGTGCGTCGTTCATCTGCAGGAATCAACCATTCTTCCTGCGCTGCGATGTGTGTGTACGTTGTAGGCGAAAGTTCGGCCAAACGGAAGGCAGTGGAGTATAGATAGCGCACCTGCGACGATCTGGTTCTATGGGAAGCGAAGTGTATAAGCTGCAACTCGGGAATCCCTCAAGTGTCCTCAGCATCGAAAAGCACCCTGTGCCAAGGACGACTGATCAAATGGTGGTACAAAGTTCGTTCCTGTAGAGTGCATTGCAAACGCAAAGGTTCGGGGGTTCCTCTCGGCGGTCGTTGGTGAGCTGGAAGCATAGGCAAGGAGAAATTGTTGCATTCTCCGGCATCCTCATCGCGTATACTGCGTACGCACTCATCATCCTGATCAGTCACAGTCACGTCGGTCGCTAGCATCAAGATTATTCGCCTTCACAGACACACACACACCCATACGTCCCTTCCCAGTGGCACCCTTGAACTAGGACCGGGACGGAAAGACGGACGGAAACCGTGACACTGAACCGATTCGCACCGGAGTCGCAACCAGCAACGATTATGAATGGTAGTAGTACTTTTTCCGCATGCTTTCCTGTCTGCCCCACATTCATCGCACCTACATTAACGCACCTCTTGCTCCTCTACGTAGAGTATCATAATTTTCCTTTCGCACCGTACGAGCAAACGCCCCTGGGCTGGTGAACTGAAAACCCCCATTGCGTCAAGGTTTCAGCGCGCACCTTGAAGTGCGTAGTACTTATTCAAGGTCTTAACAAACGCGATAAGCTCTGGCTAACGAACAGTAGGTACTTGGCAAGCCATACAAGTGTAAACGCCAGTTGTAGGAAAGGGAGGGGTGAGACTGGGTTTCGTATTTAAACTGAATGTTTTCGTGTTATACTGCTTCCACAAAGCTTACGGCAGCATAAATCATACTGGTTTCAAAACAAAATGCTGTTGAAAATATTATACTAAAGCACTATACGTGTCAAATCCCAATTCGGAGACAGCATTTTCTATGACTTCGACATTAAATGTTGATTTATGGCTTAACAGGTGGAAAATATGATGAAAAAAATCTCACCATATTCACGTAATACTTTATAATCTTTTCGCCCACAAACCGCTGCAATATTATAAACGGTGTGAGTTTTACGTGCGTCAAATATTATCTTCGAAAGCCAACACCGGGTAGAAGGGCTCGAATGACTTCCCAGAAGCACCGCATCTGGATTTATGCGTCGAGCATACCTTGTTGCAAGCTGTGACTCCCCGTACAGCGGTCTCCGGTAGGCCGGATGGCATTAGCATAATCATGTCACATTATCATTCATGCAGTGAGCTAAACAAGATATGTTCCCTGTTCCATAAGCCGCTCTTTCGTACCGTCCATACCTGCCCCTTCATGGGCGCAGGGTTAGGCGGTAATTAGCTGAAGTTGGGCAAGAAGCAAAGGCATCTGCAAATCGATGCCGCTAGCCCATTAGTTGCCATGCTGTAATTGACCGAAAAGGACACCGGCAAAGGGCCAGCCCCCACAGCATCTTAAACTGCGCCGCAAAAATTGGCTCAGCGGCCAAGAATGCGACAGCGGAACGTCGTGTGGAAAGTGGAAAAATCAATAATCCGCTAGAACTGCAAAGCGCTCGAGCGCCATCGCGCCAGACACCATGGCACACCACGCTGTCTGCCTCATTGTCTACCGCTCGGCTCCGAACGGCCCCGGATGATTCACCGGATAGTCCCCACCGCTTTTCCGCTCAGCTTCCGCAGGGGACGGGAAATTGCTGCAGTTCGCCAGGCACACGACGGTGGTACGGGGGTTTGCTTCCGTCCACGACCACGCCACGAAAGTGCACACGATGAAATAGATGAGCCAACGGGCAGCCGGTGGCATCGTTGCAAGCTGCTGCAGTGGTTTATGACCTCTGGTCTCGTCAGCCGGGAGGCTCGTGTCCTCTTGTGCTCGATTAATCGACTCGCCTCTGGGGAACCGGCACTTTCGCTCCAACCCGTCCAACGAGAGGGATGCATTTCTTTTTTTTTCTTTTGCAGTGGTACATTGAGATCAAAACACTTCCAGTTGACCCATCTATGCGCTTCCGCTTCTGCTTGCAGCGATGGTTCATAATGGATGTTGCATGGTAGCATTTTCATCACCAGACGATTCGCCAGCGGCAAAACGATTCGTTGGTTATTAGTAAACGAAGCTCGAAGGGGATTTTCCGGGGATGTTGTGTCCACAACAATGTACGGAACAAATGTGGAGAAAGTGAAAAGCTTGGAGGGCAAAGTGCTGTACAATAAGTTAATTGAGTGGAGCATGGCGTTTGACTAGACACTATATGGGGATAACTGCAAGGTAATTATGCTGGATGGATTTTGATTGATGCAGCGCTTGTTCTACAAATGAATGTTGTCATCAAGAAAATTTTATTTTTAGTTTTTGTAACAGACAAACAACCATTTGGATGTCATTAAATTTTGATGTTAGGATTTTCGGGGCACAAATACACTTTCACTTAAACAACTGGCCTTTTCATCAATTGAGTAACTGCTTTAATGATAATTTAATTTAATATAAAATGAGTAATTATTAATTTAATAGTCTAATTTATAATCCAATCCAAGCTTTCTTTGATGGCTTTTCAAATCCGTACCTCTGACTTTGAATTGCTTCTCATATTAGTTCACCAGATTCAGTTCCGCGACACTCTGCTAGTAATATCCTGTCTCCTCAATTTACCAACACCAGAAGCCTACGGGGTGGCAACGAAACGGTTTCCGGTAGCCTCAAATCACCATAAAGCAATTGGAACCGGGAGGTGTACCGCATTTAATTGAATTCACCACATCGATTGCAGTTATCGAGCAGGACTTTTCCCACTAAGAATAGAATTTTCCCACCGCCACGATGATTTGTGTATTGGCTCGGTACGGGAACCCGGCATGGCGAACCGTTTCCGTCGGGCGGATGAGGCGCCCATAAAAACGGACGGACGGGTGCCGGCGACGATCGTCGATAAGCGACGGCACGAGTGTCGCCCGGAGGATGTTTAATTACCGCTTTTCTTGGTGTACGCTTTCCCGCACCAGCTGCCCCGCCGATTCGGGCGTCCCCGAGGGGGTTGGTCGTGAAAATGGATAGCGAACGTCCGGCGTATAGTTTGATTCTTCGGCGCTGTTGATTTCTCTACCGGGAGCCATCGAGCCACTCGGCTACGTGACCTTTCGAGTTGCTCAATATTCATCCCCAATGCTTCACCGTGTTTTCCATGTTTCGCTGTTGTTTTCCCCTCGCTTTTGTTGCGCGCACCCACCCACGGCACATAAAACCGCACACCTTGGCCTTTTTTATCTACGGCACAACGCGCGCACAAGCATAATGCTGCTCGATAAAGTTACAAATATATCAATTTACAGCCACCTTGCTTCCGCTTCTTCCACCTTGCTTGGAACGCTCGACTCCCACCTGGTGCGGTGCGCTAATAAACTTAATCCACTAGCATAACCATCGATTAGAGCGGAAATGACAGAGCGACATCGGCGAATAAACGTAAAGCAAACTGCTGTGCGACTAGGGCAACAATGTTGCGTGTCCTCCAAGCGAAGGCAGGCATTAATGCAACAAACAAAAAACCATTATGCAGGCAAACCATTAGATTCATTTTTATGTGGTGTTAAATGCATTATACCGATTTCAATCGACAACACAATGGACTCGTATCCAAACATTCACCGTTGCTCGATCGCCTTTAAGCTGATCTGAGTCGTGTTCTAAATAGATATGAGCCCCCCTCGGGAAAACATAGCTTTCAGAGTGCTGCTTTTATTGAAGTTGAGCTAAATAACGAGCGTCCGGTTGGAGGCCACAAAAACCCAGCGTTGCTAGGAAGCATGGAGGTGCATAACAAAACTCCTTAATGTTGAATCTAATTTTCTCACGCACTTCGCTCAACAACGCACACTCACAATCGCATCCTTAGGAGTGTTGGTCGTTTTAATGCTCAAATAATAATGAAATTATGATCAACCGTGTATAGATGGTCATCAAAAAGATGTCCATTCGTTCATCATCGTCAGCTATTAAAACTGCTGTGTGTAAGTATCGTATCCCTTCCATTACCGAATGGGGCAGCCTGCTCCGGAGCTTGTTGATCCTCGGCCCAGCAAAAATGCGATTCATCGTCCGGTAATGTTCAAATTTCGCCGCCTCTCGCATTTCGCATGCGATGACGTAGATTGTGGGTCTCGATGGCAATTATAGGGACGCGTTGGCGGCAGACTCGGTTACTCGTCAGCGAAATGTCATTAACTTTGGCCCGATCACTGCCGACCGTGCTGCCGGCTCCACCAGTCCTCAGTTAATGGGTGGGCCCCTATGACGATATACGGTGAATGGAAATGAGATTTATTCGATTAACATCCCCGTTTTCCGGCCGTCACGCCTGTGCCGTTCGTTTTTCTTCTTCTCGTTCGCTGGCGAGCCACAAGATTGTGAATAGCTTTCTATCGTTCGTTCCCAGAAAAGGCACAATTATGCTTTCTTGTGAATTTTTGGCGGAATACCGTAGAAAATTCGACAAGTCTTTTATTGTGTTTCAAGTTTTCTTTTTTAATTCCATAATTTGTGCATCCTTTGTGAAAGGCATTTCTGAGTCGAACATTTCAGTCTTGAAAAATAAGGACCTTAACCTTATCAAGTGCAATAACGAGCTGGAAACATATGGTTGATTCCATCGGAACTGTCTGCTGTCCTTATCAAATGGTTCCTGTCGGTTCGCGCGTGGGTTTGGAATTCAAATTGAGCGCTTCGAACACAGCGAAAGCGGAAAGCTCTCGTTTGAAAACAGTAGCAGTTTTCCAAACCAAACCAACCCTAGCACGGGCCCGTGCACTCCTACTCCTCGAGGGGAAATCATGCTTTCCATTAGCGTCCTTCCTTCCGACCCACACACCCAGCAACACGCTACCCGGTTTCGGACGGGCGTTGCTGAAGGATTTACAAGCAACCGCAACCTCTGGTGACTGTAAAGGTGTCCGTACTTATGCCGTCTATAAAGAAACGACAAAAGGGGAGAAACATACAAGTAAAGAAACGACCCCCCAACAGCAAAAAAAAAAACATCCTGCCTACCACCAGAAAGGATGTCTTTTGCAGTCTCGGTGAAATTGAAACGCCCCGATCGTGGGCGGCCGTGTGCCGTTCGTCGTCGTCCGGCGTGATGTAAATGGCACCGGGGGCGGGCTTGTGTTTTTCCTTGGCAGTGGGTGGGAAAAAAGTACGTCCAACGTGCCCTTTGGCGGTTGCAGGGTCTTGCGGTTTCATGTTTGAAGTACTGGCAACCTTCTTTTTTTAATAACGCAAAAGTTACACGACAAACAACATGCCGACGAACCTTTCCGGCAAAACCGGTTCTGTATCGAGATTGTAAAAGCATTGAACCGTGAAAGGTGTTACAAGTTTTTCTGGGAAAAGTTAATAGTATGCGCCCGAAAGAGTTCCATTTGGTTGGCTGTGTTCATTTTTGTAAGGACATTTGGATGCCGGCATATTGGAAATGCTGAATTATTGTTAAAACTCTAATTAGCAGAAATCGCCCTGCAGCCCCTTTTGCTATTGCTTTCAAGTCAAGATCCTAGATCGCACAAAATCACGAACATCTTCAGAAATACTTCAATCTTCAAAAGAACAGCTTTTGAATATCATCACTGTTGACGTACATCACCTATCTGCAAAGCATAAAATAAACAGACAAACAAACAAACAAAATGGTTTTAATCACCACAAATTTAACCAAAATATAGTTTTGATGAAAGACAACGTACCTACGGCGTAAAAGGCTTTAAATTTCAACGTCCAACATCGGGAACGAACAGTTCGTCAAACATTCAATTGTTTTCGTTTCGCAAATTAATTTGCACAATATATTTTTGTTGTAAGAGACCGCCAAGTTAAAGATGATCAGATGTAATGACGATAAATCTAATAGACATTCGTAAGGAAGATTCGTTACTGTTGAGAGATTTTACTAATTCATTCGATCCATCGATTTAATCTCTATCAAACATCAACATACTCCTTCACATTCCTCCCCGCGGACGATCAGGTTTCCCTGACCATGATTCCCCTCTGCTGGTATCCGGATATCGATCAGCCATAAACGCAAAACCAAATTTTCATTACCGAATCCCTTTTTTCAATCGGTAACGGCAACATACTCCCATTACATCGACTCAATCATCTTTCACTGGATCGGAAAGGCGCATTCATGGTCATGCTTTTACGACAATTTGATCCCGACGTGCGTTCGAACTGGGACCCGTAAACTGCTTGCCCCCGTATCGCATCATGCCAAGGCATGCCGATGATGCTCATTACATTCCGTTTTTACGAACACCCAACAGTGCCGACCGCTGGCCTGGTCTAGTGTTGTTGCGGCTCACCGTGTAGCATGGAATTTACGAGCGCCATGATTCATGGTGCCGCCCAGCAAAGGACCGAACGCCACAACGCCGTCACCGCCCGGCCACCCACCGACCACCCGCAGAAGTGCCAATCAGCAGCACCAGCAGCAGCAGTAGTGCCACTCGGACTCCCCCCTCGACCACCCGGTTCCGCCCCATCGCCGGAGCGGCCACCCAGCTCTTGACATGAGTTTTCTCTTCAGCTCGATTAAGAATCTCACCGTCGGTGGAACTGCGCCACCGAACGCCGCCGCCAACACCACCACAACCACCTCGACCACGGCCAACGCCACTCCGATTGTCAGCTGCTACCAAGGTATCGTGATCGCCCCAAAGCCCGCGGAAGAGTCCTTCCTGGGGTTGTCATAAGAGGCCAGTCCGGACCGACGGACCGCCGGAAGTGCCGGACCCCACCCTTACCGGCGTCTTGCTCTGGGTGGCATTTTCCACTTTATCGCTTTTACAACTTACGCCCCATTCCGCTCGCGCCCATTCCCTCCGCTTATGCTTTCCGCTGGGTTCCGAAGGCTCGAGTTTTATTGCATGAGTTGCCTCTTTTTTATGAATCAATGTCTCGAGCACGACGCCACGTGCAGAAAATAGAAAGGAGCAATCTAACGGGATGGTTGAAAATAAAACCGCCGTCGCGCTTATAGCCTGCCTATACAGTGGATACGCCCACGACCCACAGTCCGGCTTTCCTTCGGCGAAAACAATGGCCATTGATTCATAAGTGATTGAAAAGTTAATATTCGATAGCATGGCGTTCGTGTATGTTTTAGGTGGGCGAGATGATTCGATGATGAATACGAATATGATGTGAATTGCAAGTTAAAAATAGATTCCACCGACACGTTAGACGTTTGTCTTGCTCTTTTTTCCAAATAGTTGAGACTTATATCCCAATTTTTCTGCAGATTTTAGATTTCTAGCTTAACATGTTACTCCTTAGCATTATTTTCCATTCATTAATATTTAATCCACGCCGTGCACATCACCAATAGAATGTTTCTTTAGTTTCGTTTAGCTAAAACATAGTCCAATTTCAATTTAAATAATTCCACAATCATTCAATTTTCGAACTTCATCCAAATTAAACAGTATTAAAACATTGCATATAGTTCACTATTCCAGACAAAATTCAGACACAATAAGGTTCCGTTGAACATCTACAGATTCCAACAGAACAATAGAAAAACTTACCCAGCTGATGTGAACCAGGCGCTACATGGGTTTCAAACCATTTCTTTCGCCCACACGAACCACGCCATCGGCAGCTTACAGCGGTGTCAGTAACACGGGCGTATTGCTCCTGTCAGTCGGGAACTCAGAGGAAAAACTTGCCACTTTTGTTGGGCTTTTCTTCTCTTGCCTTGTGCACTAACTAGAGCGGAGTAAATTAGAAAAGATGTACTCGCTTTTCTCGACCGGGCGGAACGATTGCGAACCGAGCATCCCAGCAACTGGAAACGTCCGATGCCCATCCTAACTCTTCGTTTACCGTTTTCTGCAGCAGCGCAAACAAGTACCCACTTCAAAACCCTTCCCCTTCCGTCGACCCAATCTTCTGGCTTTCGTTCCCACTCTCTCTCTCTCTCTTTCTTCCAATGCGTCTCCCTTCGACGCCGTTGTCCAAGGGCCAACTGGTAGGTCTTCCGGCTTCAACATTATAGCGCTGGCCGTGGAGTTCATCAACAGCTGGAAAAGCCACCGGCAACAAATGAAAATCTTCTCCCCGTCCTTCCCCTTCTTCGCACGGGATGTCCTGCTGATTCGTCGGATGGTTGCGTGTGTTCCGCTGCATACCGAAGGACGAAGCTTCCTCTTATCGTTTCCAATTTATGCCCACTCGTATCCATTTTTTAACACACCATCTTTATCGCTTCCCGCCTTCTCTCACTCTTCTTCTCACCCGGGGTCCACGGCTCACTCCTAAAGCTTCATCTTGGCCTCCGATAAAACTGAATGGGATGAGGGAAAAAAACACAGCGTCTCCAATGTGTTCGGCCGAGAAAGGCCTATTTTTGTCATCGGTACCATTATCGACAGGTTGGTCTACCGCTCCTTGCTCCAAAATGAATAGTTAATCGAATGGAAATGAATGTTCGCTTACGGGTTGTGGAAGTTCGGCCAGGCGTGGGTTGTCCTGATGGTAACGATCTGAAGCGTCGGAGCGAGCGGATTCTCTTGCCCCTTCTCATCCTCCTCCAAATTGGTGCGTTGCTTTCCCACTTTCCGGAGCTGTTTCCGCCGTCCGGGCTGTGGGCAAGGAAAAGTTTGGTGAAAATTCAATTTGCATCCCTACAAGGGCAGAAGCGGCACGAGACGTCTGCGATACCCAACAACAGGGAAGATTGCGAACCGATTAAAATAAATCAAAGCAAAACGAATTTCAGCGCAATCTGAAGCTGAAACATAATTTAACAAATCATGAAAAATCGATTACGTTCAACGCAAACAGCTGGAAGATAAATCCTTTCAAATGGTCGTTAATTTAGCACATTAAACGATATTCCATTTAAAATTTTGGTGCCCATGCTCCCATCTGACCACCTTGCAACGCCGTCTCCTTTAATGAACTCGTCCGTATCCATCGACCAGCGCCGCAAGGACGAACCGGAGAGCATCAATCTCAATTTGTTCCGTGACTTTTGCCCTTTTTTTTCTTGCTCTCATCGTCCCGCTTCGACGCAGCCGTTTGCTGGTTGTTTGTGCTATTTCTTTTACAGGGCAATTTTATTTCTTCATCATCATCCGCTGTTACGCGCCGGTAGCGAAGGCACAGCAGGATCATCATTTGCAAAAGGGCAACAGGTTGGAAAATTTCGCGGAAAAGTTAATCTCCATCCCGGCATTCCGCTCCTCGCGGCAAGCTTCGTAATCGTAAGCTCATCGTCCGCTCGTCCTCGATCCGAACGGACGTCTTCGTTTGTCTGTTTGTTTTTTCCTCTCCCCCAGCGGCCCCACCCTGCGTTTTGTGGTGATCTTCCGAACTCGTTGCGGTCGTTCGCTGTTGGCTCCTGGTGCCGGGCGTGCTGCGTATTATTTGCCTCGCCTGCCGCTAATCCCGACCGTCTGGTGCAAATTGCTTCCGCTGTATATTTAGCGAATGCAGATTAGTTCATCTATAAATAGGCGTTTGGAACGTGATTTAGGTTGTCTTTAGTTTGCCCATTTCTGTTCTCGTTTTGCTGAATGAAAGCATTAATGACAGTTTTTCGCGTACTTTTCTGCACGCATTCTCCAATCTCAAACCGTATCGCATTTGCTATGCAAAAGAACTTCAAACAAGAAAGTAATTTAACAAAGTTAATTTCTCAGCAGCTACCGGACCAAAACGGTTGGCTTCCATCTATTTATGGGCCCCAGGGCGGTTGAAAAATGAGGTGCTAACGCATGTTGAGAGCCCAACCGGTGGGCTGCGTTTTGCCACCGGCTGCAACCGGCGAGGTGTAGGCGTTGAGAAAATTTTATTTTCCTTTTTTTTTTTTGCTATGACCTTTCACTTCGTTCCCAGGAGACCAGCACGTTTCCAGTGGTGGCAGTTAACGTCTTTGTGAGTGCTGTATTTTCTTTCTGTGAAGGTGAAGGTGGACTCAATTTCATCCTTCTTTATAACACCGTGTAGCAATCGATATTTGTTTTTCTCGTAGCTCAAAAAAAGATCACCCCATATTTCTTCACCTAACTTGATAAATTTTGTTGGCTCGCACGATTGCACGTTTAAAAGTAATATTATGTTGGAGTTTTAAGTTGAACGTTTTTCATAGTTCAAAACTTAACATGGTTAGACACTATTTATTTAAACGATTTATTCTTAATATATTGTACCAATCGATATCGCTCGACACAGTTTATTATTTTAAATACTAAATTTACCGTTTTCACAATTTTTACAGAACGTTAATAAAAGTTACTTTGTTAGCATAGTTTTGTTTCTAATTTACTTGAAAGCACGACACGATGAGTTGGAGGGCAAAGCTATACAAGAAAGCTCTTCATTATTCGAACAATGCGCTAACCTTTCTCACTCACTTGCAGAATCGGAAGAAATGCGTTTCAATGCGTTATCACCACCTCCCCCTCCACCACCGCCACCCTCGGCCTCCAGCTCCGACTACAATCTCAGCAAAAAGATGGGCGTACCGGACACACAATCCGACTTCAACCAGTGGCTGCACGCGATGAAGATGGTCGCCCGCCTGCCCGGTGGAATGCCTTCGGAGTTCCGACGCAAGGTACGACCTCGTCGTTTGCAAAGCCACCGACATTTACATTATTTCCCTTTTTTCGACCACCGGCAGCTTTGGTTAGCACTCGCCGATCGCTACCTGAAGACACGATCGCTCAACTGGGAGGAGGAGTCGACGAAATGCCTCAGCGAGCAGTCAGACGAGGACGACGAGGAGCTGGGCATACAGATCGTGAAGGACCTGCACCGGACCGGATCCAGTCTCTGCTCCGGCCCGTCCGGCACGATCAACCAGGGGAAGCTGAAGCGCGTCCTGCTCGGCTACTCGCGCTTCAACCCGGAGGTCGGCTACTGCCAGGGTTTCAACATGCTCGGTGCGCTGATCCTGCAGGTGATGGACAAGAACGAGTCGGACTCGATCAAGGTGATGATCCTGCTGATCGAGGGCCTGCTGCCGGCGGGCTACTTCTGTGGTTCGCTGGGCGGCCTGCAGGCCGATATGGCCGTGTTCCGCGATCTGCTCGGCACGCGCCTGCCCAAGCTGGCGCGCCATCTTCAGAAGCTGCAGGGTCCGGAGGGTGCGTTCGAGCCGCCACTGACCAACGTGTTCACCATGCAGTGGTTCCTGACACTGTTCTGCACCTGCCTGCCCATTCCGCTGGTGCTGCGAGTCTGGGATCTGATACTGATCGAGGGCAGCGACGTGCTGCTCAGGACGGCCCTGGCCATCTGGGGTATCTTGGAGAGGTAGAGTGGAGGTGAAACACATCGTTGTTGCCAAATGGGTTACTAATCACACCGTTTTCCAATTGCAGTAAAATACTGGCCACGAAGACGGCGGATGATTTCTACTGCCGAATGGGGGCGCTCTCGTCGGAGCTGGTAAACGGAAGCCTGGTGGACTCGAATGGACTCATACAGCGGGTAGTGGACATCGGACCAATCGCAGACCTCGAGAAGCTGCGCGAAAAACACCTCAACAGTATTACCCAGCTGAAGGATTCTTCCAATCTAAAGTACAACCAAGCAACGCAGGAAAAGGAGAATTTACTGATTCGCGTTTGTATATTTCAGGATTTTCTACTCCGATGATGAAGGCGAGTCGGACGAGGACTCCCGGCTGGCGGTGACAGCGACGGCCTGGGGGTTACGGTCCGGACGGCGTGCATCACTCGGCATTCCACCGAACTTTGCGCGCGCCGAGGGCAAGGAGAAGATAAACCTAGACATTTCGCTGCTGAAGAAACAGTACGACAAGCTACGCGAACGGCAGCGCCAGGCACACATCATCCTAACAGCGGCCGTCGCACGGCAGCCGGCGAATCCCACCCCAAACAGTGGCACGCTGCAGGTCAACCAGCTGCTTGTTGGCAAGAACGCGCTGCTCAGCGCAAAGGGCAAACGGCTGGGGCCACCACAGGGCGCGGTGCCTCCGGTGCGGTCGGCAAAATCGTCCAAACAGTCCTCCAAGCAGGGATCCCAGGGTGGACCGAAGTCACCGAAGCCGGTAGAAACGCTGCACTGGAAGGACATGGACGAAACGAAGGCGCGCCGGAACAGCCTCAAGTGGAAGGACCTGCCAAAGGAGTCACCCTCGAAGAAGGGCACGCTTGCACGCGACGTAGATTCGCCGAAGAGCGCCGACTCGCCGAAACTGAAGAAGTCGTCCAGTGCTTCGTCCGCCATCAGCAACCTCTCGGAGACGGGCAGCAGCGGGGGCGACGGAGGTGCGTCCGGGACACGTGCGGGAGCACTCAAGCGCCGCAGCGAATCATCGTCGTACAGTGAAGAGTCGGACGCGGAGTCCAGCACTAGCACGTCGCTGTGCGACGACGACAATCAGCCGCTGAGTGCGTCCTCGTTGGAGGCGTCTCCGATGAAGCGAAGGCTGACGCCCGAGGCCATCATCCGCGAAGTGCCTGAGGAGGAGCGGCTGGTTGTGATCGTGCCAAGCGACAGCGAACTGACAGACATCAAGGAGGAGCCCTCGTCGTGCGGCGAGGATGAGGAAGGCGAACTGAGTCGAGCGTCCGAACAGGACGATCTTCCTGTGCTGGCAAGTGACGTACTGAGTCCGGCGTCCGACCTCGAGCGGAGGCCAGCACCCACCGGTCCGCCCATTCACCCCGAGCTGGAAGACAAATCGCTTTCTATTGCCATTACCAGCACGAGTCAGCTGTCGCCCATCCCCGATATCAGCAAGTACGTGAGCATGTCCACCATCAGCCCGCTCAAGACTCCGTCCTCGCTGATGGACTACTCGGACTACCTAGCCAACATACCGACCGACAGCACGGTCACCCTCGAGGCCACCAGGAGTGCGACCAAAGTGGAAAGCGAGGAAGTGCCGGTTTCCTTCAAGGTGAGTGACGAAGGAGTAACGAACGAGCTGTTCGAACGAATCAACGTTGCCGCCGCCGAGCGGCCCAGCAAGCTCGACTTGAACGTGATCAAGGAGCGCAGGGTGAGCGAATCGCTCGTCACCACCACCGATAGCGTGCTGGACCGAAGCGACGCCACCTCGAAGCTGGACAACTACAGCTTCACCAACATCTCCAACCGGTCGTCGATGTCGTCCTCGTTCGTGCTAGAGCTGCCTATCAAGCCTACCAGCCTGCAGCATGAAAGCCCACTGCTACCACCGAGCGTCGATCTGTCGGCGGTAGTCCCACCAGCCGATTCGGTCAAGCAACCCAAGTATCGCATCGCCGACGCGCCCAACACTCCCACGCCACAGGACGATCCGGGCCCGGAGAGCCCCGAGGACGTCGATCGCTACCTGACAAATCGGGTTAAGTTCCTCAAGGAAAAGTCCTTCTCAATGGACGAACCGATCAAGGGCGAAGAGCAACCACCGGAAGATATCACGAAACGGTCCGCCTCCGAGGGCCTGGTGGCGGTCGACGCCAACGCGCTCAAGAGCGACAAGATGTTGGAGATCATCAAGGAGAACTCGCTTATCCTGGGCCGGATAGTGCGGAAAGGGCGCGAGCAGGACGAGCAGCGGACCGATCGGCTGATCAAGCAGGACGCCACGGAGATGTTGATCAAGACGATCGAGCAGCTGCCTAGTTTGCATCTGGACGAGGACTCGCTCGACCTCCAGATCAGCCACAGCGTCGAGGAGATGCTGGAAAAGACGGAACCCGCCAAACCCGTTATTTCGCCGTATCGGTTAAAGTTCGACCAGGACACCGCACCACCGCCGGAGGCGACGATCGCGAGCGACGACAAAAGGTCAAAGACGGACCTAGTAATCCAACGAACAGAGGAGCAGCTGGCAAGGTTTGCTCCGCCAGAACCAACGTACTACGTGCGCAAGGATAATTTTCGCGAGATCATAACGCCGGAAGAGGAAAAGGTGGAGTCTGTAGCTCGGGAAGTGGCTGAACCACCGTCACCGGCAACGACGACAACGACGACGACGACGACAACGACGGCGACGAAGTCACCTGCGCCGAAAACAATATCACCACCACCAGCACCAAAAGTACCCGTAACCGCACCGCAATCACCTCCGGCCAGCAACACCACGCACGAGCCGGAGGTGGAACCACTGAACCTAAGCTTTAACGCCATCGATACGAGGGCGGTGTCTTCCAAGACGGAGGAATTGATCAAGAAAACGGAGGAACAACTAGCACGCTTTCGCACGCACGACAAGAAGTTGATCGACAAGCTGGAGAAGCGCCTGTCGCTGATCGACATGAAGCTCGCCGACGATACAACGGGAGGCCCCTCATCGGTGGCGTCGAGCAAGACGGAGGAGATCCTGAAGAAATCCGAGGAGCAAATTTCGCGCCTACTCGCGCGCAAGTCGCCCACTCGCTTCAAGCTCGACAGCGACCTGGCCGACCTGAAACCGATTAGCCTGAAGACGGAGGAGCTGATAAAGAAAACGGACGAGCAGCTGGCCCGGTTCCGGGCGTCCGCGGAGAGCACGGCCGAGAAGCGCAAGAGTCGGCACGAGATCGACGAACTGCTGAAGCCGACGGACGGGGGGAGCGAAAAGCTGCTGAGCCGATCGTGCGAGTCGATCCGGAGCGAGTCGTTCACGAGTGGAGATACGGAGGAGGCTGGCATCATCCGGCACGCGCAGGAGCAGATCCTACGAACGATCCGCATCCCGGAGGAGGTGCGTCGCTCGAAGACGGACGAGATTATCAAGAGCATCGAGGACGGAAAGATCAAGCTCGGTGACGACTACATCACAACGATCAAGACGATCGACTACCTGAAGCGTTCGAACGCGAACATGCTGGCGACACTGTCGTCGATCGAGAGTTCGATCAAGGCGATCGACGGCTACTGCGACTACGAGTCGGACATTCAGTCCGATCGCATCAGTGACACGATCGATAATCTGGAAAAATCTCTCAAACAGTTCGAAAATCATGATGTGACGAGTGCCATCACCACTACCACTTCCACCATCACCACCTCGACCGTCACGGGGACAACGTGCTGTGCATCTGAGCCACCGCTGGTGATGGTCCACGACTACTCCACCACGCACGAGAGCCGCTGCCGGCCGACGTCCTGCAACCGCCCGAGCAGACCCCGGAAGCGGAAGGAATACTCTCCCCGCAGGCGGAAGGACAAGGATCGCGACGGTGACAAGAGCGGCAGTGCGCGGCCCCGCGGCAAGGACCACAGCAGCGACTACTCGTCGGACAATCAGTCGCTCGATCGTGACCGCCAGTCCCCCAAGACGTACACGTACGCCTCGTACTACAGCCATTCGCCACCGATTTCGCCCCGGCTCGTATCCCCCTCGCGTAAGCTCCCGGAACCGAACGTTCGACCGACGACGCTGAAGAGCACCTCCCACGACCGCTACACGCTCCACCTCCAGCGGGACACCAGTGGTTCGCTCACCAAGTTCGACAAGTCACCCTCGTCCCCGATCATTACCAAGGCCTACCTGGAGTCACTCAAGCCGGCAACTCCCGTCGCATCCGGCCGCACGACACGCTCGGCGGAAAACTCGCCTCCCTACAACCCCACCCAGCCGCTCAACCCTTCGCTATCGCCCACGACTTCGGCCAACATCGTCGGTCGATATCCAGGGTCACTGCGCAACGCCACCTACCACGATAGCGAGCCACACTCGCACATCAAGAGCTGCGAGAACATCCTCATGCGGTTCGACTACGAGCGTATCTCCGCCATTGCCGCCAGCTTCCCGATCAGCAGCGCCCTCTCGCCGTCGCCCACCAAGTACAGGAGCCTAGAGTTTCAGCAGGACGGCGCCCTCAACCTTGGGCTGGCCACGTCATCCAACAAGAAATCCCTGCACTAACCAGACGGTTTGTCAATTCGGAAAACTGGAATTGCACGCACTCGACACTCACTAGCACGTACCAGTCCCGACCCTTATGTATCTCTCTGCAGCCTTTCTTCCCTTTTCTCTTTATCTGTTCATCTTTCTCTACCTCTCTATAACGCTTAACCTTACTTTACGCACTATTTCCTGTTCTTGAAATCCTTCTTCCTCTTGTATATCCACAATTTCTGTGATAAAACTTACACTGTTCCCTTTTCCGCATGGCATGAAAGGTAGAGTACCCACATTAAACAAGAAGGCCGTTTCTCCCTTGCCCTCCCTGTAGAATCAACAGTGAACAATTGTTCTCCACGGTACCACAACTAACCACTGGATGAAAAGGAAAACCATGTAATGTTTTATGAACCGAAAACACAACCGTAGCAAAGACATTTAGATGCACCTTTATATATCAGTCCATGGAAGCAGGATAAATCCGGGAATTCTTGGACATCCACGATATTCCAGCTAACCTTCAAACCCTTAACCTCTTTCCTTGACCAAACGATACCGCCACGGGTACTGTATATTTGCGACTATCTACATTAGATACGAATGGTTGTAACGGACACATTGCTGTTAGTAAGAGAAAAAAAAAACACCAGATTTGGCGTAAACCAACGGCCAAAAACTGACATTCCCGAGTGATACAAACAGTGTGTGTAAATGCAAGCGAAATGAAATATGGTTGTTGAAGAAGCAATTGAGTGGAAGAACGAAGTGAATGATTTATCTTCCTTTTCACTATAGTCCAATCTAAGCGCAAAACCCCAATCGATGGCGGCGTAGACAAATTTTAAGGATGTCCTTAGCAAAATTTACTAGCAATCAGGAACACTCGCGCGGCAAACATTTGGCGACCATTTGGCATGATGCCACCAACGAATGGTTCAAGTGTCGGTACTGTAAAATATATTATAATCCGCTAAACATGCTGCATAGCAATGCACCCACTTTCCAAATGTTGACCGTTACACCTTACTTTACACCTAAAATGAGCGTTTGTTGATTGTATTTATACTGTTCATTCACTTACCTACGGTATTCCGGGCCGGCTGCGTATCCGGCGATGGGGTCCGGTTCGGGCACGAATGCTCCGGACGCCAAAAGATCGTTACAGAAGTCGAAATCGTTATAAACTGTTCTGGCCCGTTCAACAAGCGTGCGCCCTCAATACCATTAATGATGAACTAATATCTATATCTTTTTTTAAAGCTAAAGATTTGACGTAGCGGATTCATGCGACTCATTGTATAGTTATTCTAATTGAATTTTCATATGAAACCGATGTATATTCGCCAGACACAGGTTCACACGCAAACGCGATTAACGAAGCGATAAGAATATAAGAAAAATAGCAAAAAAACATCTCATCTTAAGCCAAGCGAGGTCCACTTTCCGCCGGGAAATTGGCTCACGCTTGCCATTTCCGGCAGGAAAATGGCACACAACTACTATCCTCCTCTGTTTTCTCTCCTAGCGCAAACGAAGGCGGAAGAACGGCGTGGGTTTGCGTACCAGGGAGAGCAAACTGCTATTATTGGTATGGAAGTAAAATTAGACGAAAATATATACAAATGACGAGATAATCAGATCGCTAGGTTGTTGTGTTTCGCGTGTTCTCATCATCCGAACATCTGGTCCGAAATATAAGGGGCAATTCGGGGCATAATACACCACTTAAAATTTTTTCCTCTTTGTTGCAAGCTCGATCAGATGTTTTGAACATTTTTTGTCGTGTTTATTTTAAAGTCACATGCATGCTTAAAATTCGAAATGATTAAAGTATAAAAATCATCTGTTTTTCCTTTTTGTTAGCTTCGTTTAAATCAACCTGAATGCGCTGAGTAGGGCAGTTATGCTCCACTGCCTCTACTATGTGGTGTCCTTTGTACCGAAGATCGAATAACTTTGTCCAGGTTTCTTGACAGTTTGCTACATGCTCGTCTTCATCGAGATAATCGCTAAACGTTCACCGCTCTTACTACGATCTTCACTTCCACACTCCAGCTCCCAAGCACCTCCTCACACCACGTACGGCGGTCCAGCTTCGACAGATAACATACTTACTGACCCCTGGTACGTAGGAGGGCAAGAAAAAGTGCACGCAGCAACATCATCACAAACACTTATCGCTTTTACGAGGCGGTGACCCACGAATGCTACTACGAGGCATGCCTATGCCTTCCATGTCTTACAACACCCCGAGTTCCACGTGATATCAATCGTTGTCAGAGGTTACATTGATACTCCCAAAAGTCCTATTCTGGACCATATGGGCAGCGGTAAAGTCACGTGATTCACAGAACGCCCGGCAATGTGCGAACGTGACGTCATGCATCAGCCTCTCTGAGGATGATCCCTGATATCAGCATACACACGCGCCGACTACGACAACGTAGTGGCGATCGCCGAAAAACTTGACCAAAACAAACGTATGTACCTTATCAGTGCCATTCGAGGCGTATAATCTGAAATTCCCAATAACACACACATACCGAACACTCATGTACAGCTACAAGGAGCTCCGGAATGTTCCGGTCAATCCAATCGGGAGCGATCGTACCGTACGAATCCGGAATGCCCCGCGATCCGACGGCACGCGGTATATAAACGATCGCCGACCCTGTACCCGAGTTCAGTTCGTCCGAGTGCGATCCTCCCGACGGTCACCGGTCTCCCGGCACGTCTCCTTATCCGCCTAGGTCCTGGTAGTGTAGAGTGTAGTGCACATCTGTGTGGGTATGATTGAAGAGATGCGATAGTGGACACCTTAGCAAAGCCAACCAAGACGAGCCTCCAGCACCTCCGAAGAAACGCCGTGGCGTGTGATTGTGCAATACTTGACTAACTGGGTGGTGTAGATTTAGACAGTCCCAGTGATCCTTTCCTGCAATGTATTAAGTGACCAGAACTAGCAGAGCTTCCCATTTGTACACCTGCCTACGAGCAAACCGTTTTCTTTACCTTCAACTAAACTCGGTGACAATGCAGCGCACGATGATCCTGAGCAGACAGCCACTACAGGCCCTCTGCCGAACGGGTCTGCAACGGCACGGCGCCCTATTGCCCCGGATGGCGGCCAGCGTGCAAGGCAATCTGCAGCTCCAGCGCTATCTGGCCACGGTGGAGGAGATTTTCCCCAACAAGCCGGACTTTGCTTCCCGCCACATCGGGCCGCGCAAAACTGACGTCGTTACCATGCTGAACTCGATCGGATTCAAGGTGATTATCAGCGAGGTTTTAAACATCGCGCCAATCGCATGAACACGCCTGTGTGGGCTAGTGGAACGTTAATTTGCGACTGTTTAAAAACAAAAATGTTCGTTCTTTGCCACAGTCCCTGGATGAACTGTCCGAGAAGGCTGTCCCGGATGCGATCAAATTCAGGCGAATTCTTAACATCGAAGACCCTCTTAGTGAGTATGATCGTTGACAACGGGAATGACAACTCAATAAACAATTTATAAACTAAAATTATTTACACAAACTCATAGCAAGAGGAATAATACAAGCAAGGAACATTTACATTTAAAGGAACTCGGATCATTTTCAAATCTAATGGTGTACATATATTCGATTTTAAAATGTGTTGCGTGTACATGCTTGTAAAAGATATTTCCTAATGTTTTATGGAACTTATTCGGAATCTTAAAAAGGATAATCTTTTGTGTTGAAATGTTGGATAATTTGTTTTCATTTGATTGTGTCAAAAACTAACGACATATTTGATTTGACAAACCAATTACCAAAAACCAGGGTAATCTTGAGAAATGCTTTAATTTGAAAGCATTGAGCAGTTTTGCTAGCACCTGGGATTGATATTTGTATGATCCTTGCATGCACCTGGATGAAAATCCATGACATCGAGCAGGAAAGAATGATTTCACAATCTTATTATTTAAATTGATATTTTACCGTTGCATTTTTTTTTTTAGAAGAGTTAGTTTTTGCTAAAAATGAATGTAAATTATTTAACACACATAATGTCATAAAAAATAGGACTCAGCACTTACCGAACAACCATTCTCGAGCCCTTGGAACACTGACATGAAAACATATTTTCATTCAGCACACCATATTCATCGCGATAACCTCCCAAAGAATAGGTCAGCCGCACAGTCAGACAGCCTCATCCACAAAGTAGTCCGGCCAACAGCCGGCCGTTGTGGTCCGCGGTGTCTCGTTGCTGACTCGTTTTCTTCCAACGCGTCAAGGCCTTTCGTACTAACACCAATCAATCGTGCGCATGGTGCGTCGTAGCTGCGGAAAGCGAAAGCGATCGCTATGGCAACGATGACGTGTGATCGCGATAGTGTGAATCCTTTCGCTTCACCTTCACAAGACGATCTGCCGTCACTGCCGTCGTTTGGTGGGGGCCAAAAGGCAACACTCATTGTCTGCTGATAAGGGCTTATCGCTGCCCCGTCGTGTTTTGTCCAACATCCTGGAGTACTTCTTCCGAGGGGCTGATCTCATTTTTTTTTTTGTTCCTTTTCTCTCCTTCCAACAGACGAGCACGAGTTGATCGAACGAATCCAGCAAATCAGCAACCGGAACGAAGTATGGCGCTCGTACATTGGCATGGGCTACCACAACTGTCTGGTGCCGCATCCGATACTGCGCAACGTGTTCGAAAATCCCGGCTGGACGACGCAGTACACACCATACCAGCCGGAGATCAGCCAGGGTCGGCTGGAGTCGCTGCTGAACTTCCAAACGCTCGTGACCGACATGACGGGGCTGGAGATCGCAAACGCCTCGCTGCTGGACGAGGGCACTGCAGCAGCCGAAGCCATGAGCCTTTGCTACCGGCACAACAAGCGCCGTAAGGTGTTCCTGTCGCGCAAGCTTCATCCGCAGACGGTGGCCGTGGTAAAGACGCGCCTGGAAGCGCTCGGCATCGAGGTGGTGTTCGGTTCGGTGAAGGAGATCGACTTTGGCGACCACGAGATTTCGGGTGTACTCATGCAGTACCCGGACACGTTCGGTGACGTGCAGGACTTCGAGCAGGTTTCGAAGGACTGCAAGAAAAACGGAACGCTCGTGGTGGTGGCGACGGATTTGCTAGCGCTCACGCTGCTCCGACCACCGGCGGAATTTGGCGCGGACATTGCCATCGGTTCGGCGCAACGGTTGGGTGTTCCGCTGGGTTACGGTGGGCCGCATGCCGCTTTCTTCGCCTGCCGGCAGAAGCTCACCCGGTTGATCCCTGGGCGTATGATCGGGGTCACTCGCGACATGGATGGGGACGATGCGTACCGGTTGGCGCTGCAGACGCGCGAGCAACACATCCGCCGCGACAAGGCAACGAGCAACATCTGCACGGCGCAGGCACTGCTCGCCAACATGTCCGCCATGTACGCGATCTACCACGGGCCAGAGGGTCTGAAGAACATCGCCAATCGGGTGCACAACTGCGCGCTCACCCTGAACGCTGGTATCGAGAAGGCAGGCCACCAGCAGCTTAACAAAGCATTCTTCGACACACTACACGTGGTGCCGAACGGCATGACGACGGCCGAAATCAAGGCGCGTGCCGAGGAGAAACAGATCAATCTGCGCTACTTCGACGACAACTCGATCGGCGTTTCGATGGATGAGACAGTGAAAACATCCGATATCGCTGACCTGCTGTGGGTTTTCGGATGTCCCGATATCGACAGTACCGTCGCCGATCTGCAGGCGACCAACCGGTCGATCCATAACACACAGTTCCGCCGAACGTCACCCTTCCTCACGCATCCGATTTTCAACAAGCACCACAGCGAGGCGCGCATGGTGCGCTACATGAAGCAGCTGGAGAACAAGGACATCTCACTGGTGCACTCCATGATCCCGCTGGGCTCCTGCACGATGAAGCTAAACTCCACCACCGAGATGATCCCCTGCTCGTTCCCGAAGTTCACCGAGATCCATCCGTTCGCACCGCGCGAACAGGCCAAGGGCTACATGCAGATGTTCACCGAGCTTGAGAAGGATCTGTGCGAGATCACCGGGTACGACAAGATATCGTTCCAGCCGAACAGCGGCGCGCAGGGTGAGTACGCGGGACTGCGGGCGATCCGCAGCTATCACATGTCACGAGGCGAGAACCACCGAACGATCTGTCTGATTCCGGTCAGTGCGCACGGAACAAATCCCGCTTCGGCGCAGATGGCCGGTATGAAGGTGGTGGCGATTCGCGTAAACCCCGCAACCGGTATAGTGGACATGGAGCACCTGAAGGAGATGGTCGAGCAAAACTCGGACAACCTATCCTGCCTCATGCTGACGTACCCATCGACGAACGGAATCTTCGAGGACAACGTGGTGGAGGTGTGCAACCTGGTGCACAAGCACGGCGGTCAGGTGTACCTGGACGGCGCGAACATGAACGCTCAGGTGGGCCTCTGCCGACCGGGAGACTTCGGTAGCGACGTGTCGCATTTGAACCTGCATAAGACGTTCTGCATTCCGCACGGTGGTGGCGGCCCCGGCATGGGACCAATCGGTGTGAAAGCACACCTGGCGCCCTTCCTACCGACGCATCCGGTCATCGATCCGCACCCGGAAAGTGATGGCCGCAGCTTCGGCGTAGTCAGTGCGGCACCGTACGGCTCGTCTGCCATCCTCCCAATTTCCTGGTCGTACATCAAGCTGATGGGTGGCCGTGGACTCCGGCGGGCGACCCAAGTTGCCATCCTCAATGCAAACTACATGTCGAAGCGACTCGAGAAGCACTACAAAACCCTCTACACCGATCCGAAGACACAACTGGTGGCGCACGAGTTCATCATTGACGTGCGCGACTTCAAGAAGACGGCCAACATCGAAGCGGTGGACATTGCCAAGCGGCTGATGGACTATGGGTTCCACGCACCGACCATGTCGTGGCCGGTGTCGGGCACGCTCATGGTGGAACCGACCGAATCGGAGGACAAGGAAGAGCTCGACCGTTTCTGTGATGCCATGATTTCTATCCGCAAGGAAATCCACGACATCGAGGAAGGCCGGTTGGACGTTCGAGTAAACCCGTTGAAGATGGCCCCGCACACTCAGAAGCAAACCATTTCGTCCGAATGGAGTCGTCCGTACCCTCGGGAGTTGGGAGCATTCCCAGCGGTAAGACACTGAAAAATCATAAGCATATTTTAATCATTGTTTTACTCATTTGTTTTATATCGTTTCTTCCATTTCAGCCATTCGTAAAGCCGGAAACGAAAATCTGGCCCACAGTAGGACGTATCGATGATCTGTATGGAGATAAGCATCTCGTCTGTACCTGTCCCCCTATGGTTCCCGACTATGAATAACGATCCAATTCGGCAACAACTATATCTAATAAAACTACACTGACATTAAATTTATTTAATCCTCTGTGGGTCTCTGTCGTTTTATTTGTGTTTTACAAGCATCGGAAAAGCTTATGATTATATTTGCAAACCTTACCAGTCGGCAGATGCCCGGCTGTTCTTACAGCATATACTTGGTGTTGTCTTCCTGCAAGAATTTTGCCGACCGTTTCGCATCCAGGAACAAGGAATGTACATCCATAATGTCGTCTTTAGTGATCTGCGTGCGTCCGTTCACCTTGCTGGTCTGGTTGGCCGGTGTCAGCAGCTGGACGGCGTAGCGGAGCGTCGTGTTGGATCCGATTTCACTCAGTGCCAAAATAGCGGGATCCTCCACGTTCAGGCCTTCCGTCTGTGCGCGCAGTCGGATGATCTGTTCCATCTCTCCGATGTTATACGGGGCCGTGCGTACGATCAACAAACGGTCCAACAGATCCAGCGGGATGCCGTGCGGTGATACGATATCGTCGGTTCCTCGAATGACACAACGTCCACGGTTGGTCGCGAAAATGACGATAGGAGCAATTGCCGATTCGAGCGATTTATGCAGATACGTGAAACACTCCAGGTCGAGCATGTGTACCTCGTCAATGAACAGCACACCGGGTACTAGCTCGGCAATGCCCTGATCGATGTACTTGTTGACAATCTTATTGATTTCCGTGCGCAACTTGTCGGTGATTTCCGTCTTCTTCGACTTCATCATCTGACCGACGATCGAAAGCACATCCTGCCCACCCTGGGGGCGCGCATTGGCCGCATCAAGATCGTGCAGTGTCACATCCTGAACGACCTCCTTTTTCTTGTGCACCTCACCTTTCGGTAGTGGAACATATTCTTCCGTTTCCAGGTCGAATTCGGTAGCAAACGTGTCACTGCGGCCTTGGCGTTTGACGGCACCGCTATTTGCTTCGATGTAGATAACGTCTCCAACTTCAACCTTTTCCCGTTGCAACGTTTCGTAAATGCTTGGGTCCAGCTTCAGTTGCTTCGTACCTTTAGCCGTTTTTAATCCAATTACCACGTTGCTGATCGTTTTTCCATACCCACCCATGGGGTTTTCCGTCTCAACGGGCGTCAGCTCCGTCACTTCCCCTTCGTAGACCTCTTTCGTTTCACGAATGCGAAGTCCGATCGATCGGCGGAAGTTTTCCATCAGCACTTCGGTCTTTTTGATTTCGCTGCTGAACACCTCGGAGCCAACCATCGGACAGAACGGTACCTTGTTGCCTAACTCTTGCGCGATGGCCAGGGCGATGGCCGTCTTACCCGTGCCCGGTGGTCCCGCAAGCAGTAGTGCGCGTCCCGACATCTTCTTCGATTTGATAAGATCCACCACAACGCCGGCAGCCTCTCGTGCATCTTTCTGTCCCACAAGCCCGGAAGCCATCTGCAGCGGCGTTCCATTCTCGTCCAGGCCCAACCCCTTCACATGGCTGTGAGCAGCGATGCGCTGAGTTTTCACCGTACTTTTGACCTCCTCAATCTTCATCGTTAAATGGGAGCTGAGTATTCGTTCTGCAACCGGATTGCTTCGATCTGAGCCGCTTTTCGTTCCGCGTACGGACGACTATTTACTACCAGTAAACACAGCAGCGGCGTATCCTTGGCGTTTCGTGTGTGTGTGCACCTGCGGCGTTTACAAGCAGGAGTTTGTGAGAAAATTAGCAAAAGCACTTAACTTACCAAATGAAAATTCAACATTATATAGACTACTGGCTACATACCTTAGAATACGAAATACATTCAGCCGGAAACTAGTTTTTCTTCAGATATGCGACTAAAAATGTTCGCTCCTTATCGAATCCCGCGTTCAATCGACCCAACATGCGGTAAAAGCGTACACAAATTTGACGTTTCTTCTCGATGAACCGGTTCGTGACCATCAGCAACCATTTTAAACCGGTAGTGGTGAATTTATTCATGTTTTGGTTTGCAATTCCCCACACAAATCAAAAATCCAATTTTAAATCAATTTTGTTCCCATTTTTATTAATCTCTCGTCATTTCACCAATTAAAAATATGCATGAACCTTCCCGTTTGATGTCTTGACCTTATAAAAGCGCATTTGATAGCTACAGTTTCGACGACGATAACACCTCAAATGTAAAGCCGTTCTTGCAGAGCTCGTCAATGAGGTTCATTTTCGCAAACGCTGCGCCTGGAGTTAAGTATCCGCCACTGAAAATCGCAAATATAAGAAAGCAAACGTTAAAAGATAAACTGAGATGAGTAAAATAAACTTTTCTGTACCTTCCAGGCATCTTATCACTATCCTGGAGAATTGTTCGAGCGCTAAGAACAAGCGCCACGCATGTTGCTCCGTATCCTGGATTGGTTCCGGCAACCTTCGTACGAATCACCTTATTTGGAGGAGTGGTATACTGGTCTTCCGGACTAGCCAGCTTTTCTTCCCATCCTCTACCCTCGAAGTAAAGGGCAAACTGCGTGTTGTTCATGGCCTCATCACTTGGCCCTTCGTGCGACACCATGCCCAACGAAAATAGTCTAGGGTGGTTAAGCAACATCCGTCTACCGAAGCTTGTTTTAACCATCAACCAGAACACAGCTCCCACGAAAGATACCGCGATGACTTCAGCAATTCCTCTAAAAACATGAAAAAAGCAAAGTAAGTTATCCGATAGAAGAAATAAAATGTTATAGGCTTTTACCCGAATGAAATATACGCCCTCATTTGCAGAGGACGTTTGTTTTCCGTCTCATAGAAAAACCGTTGAGTACGAGCGACACAGGAGCGATCAGCTCCCTGGAACGGTAACGACCATTTGTTGCCGTTTGGAGAACGATGCAGCGTTGGCCTCTCCTTTAGCTTTGGTTTCACGTCGGGTAGTTTTTTCTCGAACAATTTCCTCCGGATTTGTCCCACCTCATCCATGTTTGCGATTGCATGCACCGCAGACGCCCACGTGCCGTAATGAATGGCTCCCAGTTCACGTCGGCCTTTCTGCTTCGAGACAATGTAGCTTTCCACCGAATTGACAACGCCATCGAACTGCTGTTCCAGGAACACCGTCCCCATATCGGCCGGGATGCTGTCGAAGCCGCAAGCAGAGATCAGGTAAACTCCTTTCTCCTTTGCCGCCTCATGGTACTTTAGCTGCATTCCCTCAAGGAACTGCGGTTCGCCACTAACGTCGACGTGGTGCGTGCGCTCTGCGAGGCACGCTTTCAGCACGGGTTCACCGAACAGCCGGTATGGACCACAGCAATTTACGATTACCCGACATTCGCGGGCCATATTGTTCAGCGAATCCTGATTATCGACATCCGCCAGCACGATTGGTACATGGGACAAATCTGTATTAGCCTTGTCACCTATTTCTTTCAGCACGCCTTGCAGTTTGTTTTGACTTCGTCCTGCGATGCCCCATCGCATACCGGTCAGCAATTTTATGCTTTCCAAAACGGTGTACTTCCCAGTGAATCCGGTTGCACCGAAAATTATAACATCGAGTTTGCGCGCCATGTTCATATCTACAATTCAAAAAAAGAAAATGAAAGAACAAAGGTCAGAGCAGAAGAAACACAAAAAAAATCTCGTTACATATCAACAACAAAAACAAATCACCGTACAATACAAAATAGACATTCAATCTTTGGTGCATTCAACGCAAGATTGTTTGCCTAAAATAATCAAAATTAGAATCAAACGGCTTGAAATATTACCTTCCACAGTTTAATTATCTTTAAAAGAGCTTCAAACGTTTGATTCTTCTCCCGCAAAAGCTGTTTTTCTTTGGTACGACACAAGCGAGGAACAACTTCTATTTCACAACTGAACACAGCTGTTGAAACGATACTGACAGCGAGTTCGGACGTGCAACGTAATCTCACCCCCTCCAACGAAAGAGATAACAGAGTATTTCGGGTCCAAAAGTTAAGTACAGGGTGGATCCGCATATAATTTTAATTTATTGGTCTTGTTCAAATGCATTGCATAAATACTGGAAGCGGAAAAGATTCTTCTGGTTCTCGATATCAGGACGACTAGAACTTCACAACATACATTGAAACATAAATAAAAATAAATACTGTAAAGAAGTCTTTCATGTTTGGTCAAGAAAAAAAAGGATAATTTTCCAATTCCTTAATTTTTGAAGACAAAATCAGTCGAGATAAGTTTAAAAGAAATAACAACAAACACCTTTAAGGGAATAAATGAATGTAAATGAGATGGAAAATCAAAACAAACATACTACCACGTGTCAGCGACCCGGCAAACACGGAAAAACTTTTGTGAGAATGTTTACACTTTTTTTTAATTCACGTTGGAGAGGCATGCGCACCAAGATTTTACGTGGACAATATGTTGCGGGACAGCTCGTGGAAAGAACCACCGTTATGTTTGGTGGTCAAGCGTTTCAGTTGACCGATGCAAGTCCAAAGGAATGGACTCAAACGCGTAGAGTTTCGCGAGATTCAAACCTTGAGAACGTCTTGCGTAGATCATCGATCTGCGAGTTCGCGTTTGTTCTGTCAGTTTCGCAAAAAAGCATGATGATCTATGCTGGTGTTTTGCCGGTTCGTTGGCAGAATTGATTCGACAGGAAAAAGTTTATTAAAATATTGAATTTAACGGAAAATACAGATAAAGTGAAGCGTGATGTACTGTTGCGTTGGTTACGAGGACACCATAACAAACTCCAACCACCATTTCCGTTGAGGATAACGCGAAGTAGTAGCCGATGATCGGCGCACTTGATAAATAATTTATTGTGCCACTAGTTTGCCGTATGCATATTATCAACCCATCGGAATCAATGTGGAATATTCCGGACCACACATGGACACTTAGGCATGAATGAGACCACGCCAAATTAAGGATACAGTAATGTTCTGCAACCAGTTCAAAAAACCATCCGCGAATGTCCACACATGGGGAAGAATGCCCGTATAATTTTCGGACGTCCGTCGGTTCAAGGTCAACACCGAACGGCCAAGAGCAAAAACTTAGTCACCGAAAAGTCCAGTCCGTAGCTAAATCGCGTGACCGGTTAGATGGATTGAGTTTTAATGATTGATTCTGTTTTCCACTCTCCGACGTCCGAGAACGCCAGTACGTTTCGATGCGTGCTGTAAACTTGTCGGCTCAGCGTGATGTTGTGGCAGGATAATTGCGTCAATATACCGATTGAGCATTGTGTACGGTCTAAAATGTATCCAGTAGGACTGTTTAGAGACAGTTGTCGTTCAAACGGGAGTCGTTCAACCTTGACCTATATCTATAATGGATTGGGTTCCATTAAATAAAGAGCCCTGTTTGACTTGGTCAACTGCATTTTCATCAAATATTTGATCACACATGCTACTGACGGTCTCGGTAATTATACTTCATGTATGGCAAACAAACCGAAGGATAGTTATGGTTCCTGCCACAAGACTTTGGAATTTGTTGTTTGAAAGCAACTGATTAATTTGAAAATAATTTTTCAGTCTTTAGACATTTTTTATTGGTTAAATAATGAATTATGTCTAAATTAACTCTTGCCACATAAAGTCACGCTTCTACAACAATATTTTATCGTACCAAGGATGCATTTGCTTCGTGCGTTAGTGAATTACTAAGGATAATTTAAAACATCCACACAAAAACGAGAAAATGAAAGTGTAATTAAAAGAGTGCATGTACTGTCCCCATTTAGGTCAACGTGTGATCAGACTAAGATGATCGTACTAACATGCATTGCACGCTACCATGATACTGTTGTAGCACATTCATGTTAGTATTCGTTCCATGTTGGGTTATGCCAACAATTAACGGTCGATGCCGGAACTAACAGCGGACACCATTGATTCCCTTTATGTCCTCGAACAGGTGGAACAAAACAACACACGTACTGCGGACGAGTTTTTCGGTTAAAAGCGTGAACCAAAATGGCGTGCAGCACTTCATCATTGTCTGTTCAAACGATTCTGACGGTTTCTACTACGACTTTCAACACGAACACTCATTGAACTACAACCTATCCGGTTAAACGGAGCCACGAAAGTTTGATGGCTATTCAATAATTCATTCGCCGGTACAATCGGCCACCTTCAGACATTATTCCTGCCAGTATCATTCGACCAGCCACGATGGCGGAAAACGTTAAAGTTGTCGTCCGGTGCCGACCGATGAACAAACGTGAACAACAATCAAGTTGCAAGGTACGGGAGCAATGCGTATTTTTGGGAGGGTATTTATTTACCTTTTGAATATTCCTTCTTTTCGCAGAGTGTGATACAGATCGACAACTCACTAGTAAGCCTGGACCATCCGAACGACGCAAATGCGCCACAGAAATCGTTTATGTTCGATAATGCATACGGTTACGCAGCGACAACAGAAAACATTTACAGCGATATTTGTTACTCTTTGGTGGAGGTAAGTTGGAAGTGCATTTCATAAAGGACCGAGATGTACAAGTTTTTTTTTTTTTTTGCTAATACCAGAGCGTTCTAGAAGGATACAATGCGACCATTTTTGCGTATGGTCAAACCGGCTGCGGAAAATCGCATACGATGCAAGGGACCACGTACAACATGTCCGCTGCTGATCCGAACAATGCGAACAATATCGGCATCATACCTCGCGCGTTCGAGCACATATTCGAGGCGATCTCGCTGGCAAGCGAGGTCCGCTATCTGGTGCTGGTAAGTTATCTGGAAATATACAATGAAACAATACGGGACCTATTGCAACCGGCACAACCATCGTCCGGTGCGGGAGGTGTGACACCGACGTTGCAAATTAAAGAAGTGCCCGGAGAGGGGGTGATTGTGCAGAACCTTTCGCTGCATGCCGTCCACGGGATAAAGGAGTGTATCGAGTTGCTGGAGCAGGGTGCAAAGAACCGCATGGTTGGTGCAACGCTTATGAACATTGAAAGCTCACGATCGCACTCGATCTTCACCATCAGCCTGGAGCAAATGTCGACGAGTGTCACCGGTGACGGGGCGGCCATAAAGCGGGGCAAGTTGAACCTCGTCGATTTGGCCGGTTCGGAGCGGCAGAGTAAAACCGGTGCCACCGGAGAGAGGTTGAAGGAAGCGACGAAAATAAACCTATCGTTGTCCGCACTGGGAAACGTGATTTCAGCCCTGGTGGACGGAAAAACGAAACACATACCCTACCGGGACTCCAAGCTCACCCGGCTGCTGCAGGATTCGCTCGGGGGGAACACCAAAACGCTGATGATAGCGTGCATATCCCCTGCCAATTACAACTACGACGAAACACTGTCCACCTTGCGGTACGCAAGCCGTGCGAAAAACATTGCCAACAAGCCCCGGGTAAACGAAGACCCAAAGGACACGATGCTGCGGGAATATCAGGAGGAAATTATTCGCCTGAAAGAACTTTTGAAGGGAGGTAATCCTTCCAACGCCGAAAGCGGTTTCAGCGAGACGGGCTTTGATTTGGAAAAACAGGCTTTGAAGACGCAGTACGACCAAGAAGTGACGCACCTGCGCCGGGAGTACGAGCAGCAGAAAATCGCCAAACAGGAACTGGTGAAGGATATTGAAAAAATCAAAACCTACTACGAACAGCAGATGCAACATCTCGCCTCGAAGAAGCTGGCCGAGCGCGAACAAGAGCCATCGGTAAAGTTACCCAGCCAAGATAGGAAGGAAATATACGAACGCATCAAGCAGATCAAAGACGCTCTGATCGGGGGCGAACGCGCGAATGATATCCAGCTCAAAGAAAAGCGATACCGCAATAAACTGGCCTCCGAGAAGCGGATAAACGCGCTAGCACAAGCAATCAGCAGGATCGAGCAGACTGAGGACAGAGATTTGCTGCAGGGACACTACACCGACATCCAGCAGGAGTTGAAAACGCGCTACGATCAAATACGCGCCCTGCGTAGACGCACCAAGTTTCTCGAGCAGGAAGTATCCGACATTCAAGGCGAGTTTCAGCGCGAGCGGGATGATTATCTTGCCACCATAAGACTGCTGGAGAAGAAAATCCTTTTCTACGAAAGCGTGTTCCAGAAAGCGTTGCCCGTGCTGCGAAAAGATGGGCGCTACTGGAACCTGGAGTGTTTAGAGAAGGAATCCGAATGGAACGATGATTTGCGCAAGTGGCGGTTGCCGGATGATACGCTTCTCAGGTTGCGTCTACCGCCTGCCGAAACTCCACCGCCAGAAACGACATCACCCGGCAAACTATCCGGCCGCGAGAGCCAAACGTCCTTAACGGCGCCGGGACGCTTGGAGCGTAGCTCTACGATGATTCTTGCCAAATTGCCGGAATTTCAGCGTGATAGTAAAACAACGGCACCGGAAGACCATCAGCGCAAAGAGTTTCTTAGCAAAAGCACAAATTGCAACCCCTTTCCGAAAATTGAAGACGTTGCGTTGACATACTTCAGACCCAGACGTGCTGCCGAACTGGTCTACAAAAGTGGTTGGAGATCTCTGCAGAAATGATTCTACCGTGGCGGGTGCTTATTGTTTGCAATTTAACAGAATTTAATCATTGTTACATGATGTTTATTTTTTAATAAAGAGTAACCCTTCAATCTTTTCTATTTTGTAAATTCCTTGTTAACTATATTCAGTTCAGCCTAACGAAAAGATCAAATCCTTTATAAGTAGGTAAATCCATGGCGTATTTTTCTTCTAGCCGCTTTGGAACGAATCGTCCCCCTAGGTAATGTTTTGCATTCGCCAAATGTTTCGCACACAGTTTAGGTGCTGTTAAGGAAACAAGACAAGCTGGTTTAATGTCGCATTCCGACTGGGGGCCTTGTTCTACGTGCCATCCGCTCGGTATGTCGATACTAACTATGGGAAGAGCAGACTTCTGTAAAACAGTCATTATGGGGACGAACGATTCACGAACTGGAGGCTGGAAACTAAACCCAAACAAAGCATCTACTATCAGACCGAATTCGTTCTCCACCCAGGCTGCATCAGGGCATTTGGTGGATACGGTGATGCCCATTGATTCGGCTTGATGCTGAAGGTTTTTAAACAGCTCCCGTTCCGTCCTTTTTGGATAGTATACGTACGGCTCATAGTTCGTCAGGCAAAGGTGCCTAGCCGCTACCAATCCATCCCCACCATTGTTTCCAGGACCGCAGCAAATCAGAACTTTGGTCGATTTCAGGCTGTGTGAAATTATGCAATGGTTTTAGTGGTTTTTTCCACCTTCGAATTTTGTTCTAGTTTACCTGCATGAGCTATAGGCATCAACAATTGCATGAGCACAGCTCAAGCCTGCCAGCTCCATCAACTGATCAACACTGAACTTGTAATCGTTGAACAGCTCTTCGTCAACACTGATTGCTTCTTGCTGATTAAGAAATTTCATTTTGTTGAACTGCGCAAGGCTGGTACCAAAGCTGCGCGTGCTATAGGAAAACTTTAAAAAAAACACACAGTAGTAGCGTCTGATCCAGAAGAAATTTCCATTTCCATAACTTACTACTTTTGATACCGTTCTCAAACACTTTTGCATTTGCACCATCCCGTTTGTAATGTTTACAAGAATGACATTTATAAATGGTTATACCCATGTGCTAGGGGAGCACTCGTATTTTCACCTTGAACCGGTTAAATTTTGTTAAAAACCGATTCCGAAATTCGCTGCAAATTTGCTTTGTAAACCAATTTAAAAAAAACGTACATTTGTTAGGCAAATAAACCAATTCTGCCAAAAGGGATAAAATGAAACATTAGGGGAGAACAGAATCTACGCCAAAAATGTATTAAATGCCAGTTAAAAAATCATTGAATCATTATTTAATTGTTTGACTCTCGGACTTTTCCAAAATTTCTGTTTTCCGCAATTGAAACAAGAAAATGTTTCCACGGGGAGAATGAACAACTTCGTATGTATGGCGGATACACGTCCGTTGTTATCATATCAGCGAAATTCACCGTGTGCAAAAAAAAAGAATCGTGAAATCGATTTGCAATCTTGCTTTTCGTAGGTCAGTGCCCGTTATCTACCCTCGCGAATAATTTCGCTAATCTCTACCGATAAGTGCATTGCCATGGAATGCGCTTTGCAAAAATAAGACGAGATTTTCCGGAACCGGAGACAAAAATGTAGATTGTTTATGTAATTAAGATAAGGCTTTAAATCGCTAATTAAATCGATATGGTAAGTTGAAAAACGGATGCGGGATTAACATTAATCATTGAGCACAGCCCTTCATCAGAACCGGTTCAATCTTTTCAAGTGTCAAACGCCATTTTTCCCCCGAAAGCAATTGCTCCGCATCGAACTGAAAGATTCATCAGCACAAAGTGTGTGGTGTCGGTGAAGGAAAGCGTTTTTCTCGGGTAAACTATCTTTTCGTGTAGCAAGAGAACCAAAAAACCGCCTCAAAATGCAGGGCCTGACTATGGCAAGCTTGAAGAAGAACCCAGCGGTACGTATTAAATCCGCAGTGCGCAATTTTCTGCCATACCTTTCTAGTGTGGTTACGTCACAGTGTTATTGAGCAGTTTTCCGTGAAAATCCTTTTAATCGAGTTGTAAATTTGTCTACTCTTCTCGGTTATGTTGAAAGCTGATCCCGCTGTACGTTTGTATTGCGATGGGCGGGGCTGGAGCCGTGTTTTACACCCTTCGTCTTGCTCTGCGTAGCCCCGAAGTCACCTGGAACCGCAAGTCCAACCCGGAGCCATGGGAGGAATTCAGGAACAAGCAGCATAAGGTGACTTTGCCGAGTTATGTAAAGTGGATCATTCTAAGAAGTGACGCCTGTTGTCGACCGTTGCTATATTTGTTAGAATGTCCACTTATAAATAGTTTGTTCGGCGGGGATTGTGGTAAACAAAACGTTGTTCGCTTTCTCGTTTCAGTTCTACTCCCCGGTCAGGGATTACTCCAACATCCAAAGCCCGGCCCCGAAGTACTCTGAATAAATTCAACAACAGCATTACAAGCTCTAGAAGCCACCGGCTAGAATGGGGACATTGATCCATAGTAACAGCAAATTGGTCACAACGATCCCCTCCGTAGTCCAAATTTACTCATCATATGAGCAGCCGCTAAATACGTTCAAATCCATATACGATCGGTAAATTCAAATTCCTAGCAGATCTAAAGCTTTTCACTGGATTAAAACCTCCAAAAAGGACATTGGTGCTTATTCTAGTTTGGTTGGCATTACAAGTTCTTATTTGTAAATATGGTTCAAATGGTAACCGGAACGAATAATGCGGCAAAATAAAATCAGCTGTTTCAAAGTCAATAGTATGGTCTTGTGGAAAATAGGCATTGATTTATTTTTGTGATTGACGAAAGTCTATCATTTTAATCTGAAACGAAGAGAGAACCTGAAATCATAGCAAAAATTAACATCTTTCTTCTCTCGAAAGAACTTCAGAGAATGATAACCCTTTCCCCGACGGTGGCTCATTAGTGACTGAATTTTTATTTATCGTTTATATCGATCGCCGCTGAACCAATATTAACCGAATCCATTTGAGATGCATATGCATCCATCAATTTTACCTCTAACTCAGTTCATCACTTCGGAACTGTTGTTTTATCGTTTTAAGGTTAAATGGAACGATAGTTTCAGTTTTCAGAACGATTTGTCTCGGATTTTGCAAGGATTTCAAACGGTATACACGTAAAGGGCACACGAATTATCGCAATGCCGCTTGCCACGACGGGTTTGCTAAATTGGTTTCGAGATGAAACCTGAAACAAATCGTGCACACTAAAGAGGTACCAGGTTTTGGAACTTACTGAGTTGATTGAGCGGAGTGAGTGAGGTACCTGCTCTTCAGCTCTTTACCCAACACTAGCTACTATAGTGATGTTGACGGTCTACTTCAAGGTGTCCGGGTGCATAATCAACTCAGTTTTTCGTCATCGTTCGGCCGCTTCGGACGTGTTCTTTTGTGCGGTCTCGGGGGCGGGTCCACTTTTTTATTTCTTCCTTGCTTCAACTTTGCAAGCAGCTGGCTGAATTTACAAAAGAAACCTATCATAAGAAAACGAAAAACCAACCGCTCCAGAAGCAACGAACGGGAGTGTTCAGTGAAAGACAGCTCGCAAAAAAAAAAAGAAAAGATATAAAAAAACAGGAACCGTGCGTCCAACGGTGACATCCTACCACCGTCGTCACGTTGTCCACCGTGCGTTTATTCGTTCTCGGAATTTTCTGCACGCTTGCAGCGAAAAAGTGTAACCTCCCGAGAATCGTTGTTGAATGACGTAAAAGTTCTAACCAAAACGGAAGGAACAAGCGACAGGAAGTTTGCAATTTGATAAGGAAATCCAAGAAAACACGCCTTTCTGCAGTAGTAGTCGGGGAAGTCCCATTTAGCAACCGCCGAGTGGGGGAAAAAAAGAGGAAGCAAAGGCGGCCCAGACGGGAAACAAGGATAGTGGATGGCTGGGCTCGGTGCTTCAACCACTATCTGCAAAAGAAATGATTTTCCCTTTGGGGTGTGAACGGAAAAGTGTGAAAGATTTGCGCGACCAATTTTCCAAGTGCTGAAAAAAGGATCCGTCGAGTGGTGCTCTCTCCCAAAGTTGTTCGCTCTGATTGTAAAACGCTGCTGGTTCATTGGTGGCTGTTTGCAAGATGTGCCAGTGGCGCTGTCTCGCCTGAAAAGCGAAATAAAATGGCCCTTCAAACCGTGGCTCCCGATTTTCGGCGATAGTAACCGATTTTCCATCGCAAAAGCGCAGGGCGTCGTCGTCCTCGTCGCCGTCGTTGCCATTGGCGAAGGGTGCTAACGAAATGTGTTTGTGTGCAGCTGTGTTCGTTTGCCGCTGTGTGCGTGACCATGTTCATATGCGCGCGGGGTGCAGTATGTGATTGCTGCTAGGACTCACCTAGCCATCGAGTAGCCGAAGCAAAACACCAGCGGAAAATAATAACCAAACGGGGCACCAACACAGCTGCAAGCCGCAGGATACTGGCCCGTCCGGTTGCGTGTTGATAACCATCGGCGAGGACGAAAGGCACACCACCATCCACCGACTTCGCCAAGCCACTTCAGCAACCACCTCCACGAACCACCAAAGGGAAAGGTGGAAAGGAAAAGCTCCCGCAGGGTTTCGGGACGGACAATATTTTCATCCCCAAAGAAGACTCCAGCAAATCACCAAAAATGGCCGTGCCAGTGTTTCTTGAAGGTATGTTTTTCGTCCACTTTTGGTGCTGCGCATCCTAGGCTCCAAGTTTAATTTTATTAATGTGCAATCTCTATCGAAAGACCAATCTTGGGGTCTCGCTCTATGCGATGCGATATCGGCAGCAGAATTTTTTGTTTTTTGTTTTATGGCTATCGAAAGAACAAAACTGTGCTCCAAGTTGGCAATAAAAAGTGGAGCAAATAGATAAACTCCAATAAAAATACACACCCATCCCGCAGGACAACGTTAGACGATGCGTTGCACACAAACACACCCTTCGCTGAAGACTTCGTCCATATCATCATCCCGCTGGGCCGAATCCGCCAACGGCCCATTTGCTGTCCTTCACTGTTCTTGCACCGAGCCCACATTTCATCGGTTATGTCGAGCTCACGTGGTCACCTTTTTGGAGGCGTCGGTGCCATTTGGTTGTTTCCTTCCATTCCTGCTCCGCCATTCTATCGGGTCAGTTTTTGGGGTGTTTTTTTGCACCTAAACCATTCGCCTAAAAAAAAAGCATCAAAAAAGGCTCCGCTCGATCCGTTTCGGTTTGGTGGTCATCCGTTCTGAGGTGCCTTCGACCGTAACCGTGCGTATCATCATCGCGGATTTGATAAGTTGACCTTGCCGAGTGAGAATCCTGTTGGAGGCGGCCTGCTTCGGTAGAAGTCGTTATTTCGATGGACTTTACTTCTTCTTGGCATCGTGCCACCCCCGGAGAATGTTGATGGAGAAACGAAAGAAAATCTCGTTATCGCCAATACTGCCAATGAGCCTCCTCAAAAACTTTAAACCGAACCGGGAATGGGGTTCCATGGAGGAGTTCTCTAAATCGCAGCGAAATAAAATAGTTTAATTTTCTTTTCTCTGTGCCAGCTTACAGTGACCATCCGGAAACAAGAAACATACCAAGAAGCCTTCGTTTTGGTGTGTGATTTCACGCTTCATACGATAAATGTAGAATGCTTCCGTTCGTTCTACCGATTTTCTCGTGGCAGTTTTTCGTTATCATTTTAAGACTTGACCAAACGGATGATTCAGCACACCGGGGGTGGTTCTTTCAGGCGTGAATAATGCCCAAGAGGCTTGAAAACATTCCGGATGTGCAAGCGTTTGTTTTTTGTTAAATGTAGAATAATTTATTTAATAACTGGTTATGCCATTCATATTCTTACACTCTATTCTATTTTTTTTGCATTAAACTTTCGTACCATGTTTTATTCCTCATTTGCCTGTAGCCTGTAACATTCTGGTGCTCTGTAACGCATCAAAAATTGAATTAAACACCCGCTCCTGGGCCTTCTGGGAGTATGAGGGCCAAATGTAAAAAAAAAAGGGGGGAAACAACGAAGCTACGCTGAGGGATTGTTTATTAGCGTATCCCTTTTTTTTGTCGCGCATGGTTCTGTAGCGTCCGGTTCGACCCGGCTCTGTTTGTAAAATATGCATTGTTTGACCCTTCCGAACGATTGTGTTCTTAAACCAGTGGATCTTCTCTGCCGTCCCTTTCCGGCTGTCCGGGGAAGTTGATGTTGGACCTTTGCAGTTCGCTCGCCGACGTCGCGCGGAAGCGGACAGAAATCAGCAAATATGCAATGCTCAATTGCATGGAGCAGATGCAATTATGTGCGTGAGGTCTTCCGCGTACAAACAAACTCGCAGCCAGCCGGAAGCAATAAATTCGCGAGTGCAACGAGAGTCAATGAGATGGAGGATCGTTTCTCGCGTCTCCGGGCGAGATAGTCTCGTCAGGCTCGAACCGGGGATTGCAACGAATAAATAATCAACAGACTTCTTCAATCGGCCCGATCCCTTTGAAGGCCGGACTTCATCCAAACATATGCGCTGCTCCTGTGTTTGGTGTTGGAAAAGCAGCTGGTTTTCGCTCAAAGGGAAAGAAAAACTCCATCAGCACTGTCCAACCAACACACGCGCGCCATCAGGTCCAGGACGGCGGGCGCAGGTCCCTGTCTACACTGCTACACAACAACACCAACGCACACGCACAGAAGCACGTGCGTAGAGCGACGGGATAACGGACGCACGTGCGCACGCACGCGAAAGGTCCTTCGGTTTGCTCGGGTTTCGGGAGCAGCTGTCAACCGAGAGCGCAAAGCAGAAAAGAACGAAAGAAGGAAAAAGGAAGACACACACAAATAAACGGCGTACCAGCATCTCCTCTTCCCTTGCTTTCCCAAAACACAACCGAAACCGAAAACTCGAAGCTGTTTGTGTTATCTTTTTTTTTCTTTTTTTTTGTATGTACCCAAAAATCGAAGCATTTTCTCTTCCTCCGACCGATCCTATCGGTTTGCTTCATTATCCTTTTTTTTCCTGCAACTGCAGACACACATTGTAAACAATCGACCTTTTTTCATCGAAGGCGGATTAGAAGCGTGTCCTTCGTCGTTCCTTTTGTACGTTTCACGTTTCTCCGCTAGCGAGGCAAGAGAAATTTGAAATGAATTGGCGGTTCTGGGATTATACCAGCACCGGCGGTGGGCAGGATTAAATTTTTTTGAACACTGTGAAAAATTCAATCGAAAGACAAATGAAGCACCCTTGCACATCATGCTGCATTCATTTGTTATAAAAAAAAAAGATAATACACACCATGTGGGGCTTTTGAGGACGAAGATAGGAGAGATCCATTTAATAGCAGAAGTGGCAGGAAAGAGATGCAAAGGACATACTGGGTGACGAACGTGTCCTCATTGCGCATAACATGGTGCATGCGTGCATGCTTCGCTTATGTCAAACGGCAGGTGTGTGTTTGTGTGCGGTGCTGGTGGAATGCTCTCGTTCACTATGTAGTGGTACGGATGTTGACACCCCAAAAAAGGAGGATTAAAATGTTCCATATCCAGCACCCGTTGTATGGACAGTGTTTAGAGTAGCATCTCCAAGCAGGATATTCAGGCGCAATCTATTTGCGGCAAATATGAGTCAATCACTCTTATTTATGTCTCACCAACGAAGAAAGAAATCGAACGCTTAGTCTGTAGTCTAGTGAATCACTATCAACAAACCGTTTGGATGCAACGTTTAATATTTGCATTATTGGCGATTACCAAGACTAATCCTCAGCTCGCCGTCTGTCGTAATCCTACCGTAATTTCATTCCCGAGCGATTATCAACGGAGGAAGCTTCCGAGACACCCGACAGTCGTCGAACCCCTCTGGGGCTGGGTTGCAACGCTGCACTATACTGCAGTCTCGCTGCTGCCGATAAGAGGACAGAGCTGCTGTGAACCATGCTGCAATGAATGAACGAGGGACGGCTTGTACTTGTTTGCGATGCGAATAATCTTATTGATTCCTGCAAGGACGCACTTCAACGGTGATCGTTCGCACCAGTGTCTGACCCGTGCAATGCAACTCTCAAACGCCTCAAGGTTGGATGCTGGCCAGTTTTGGCCTACGATTATTACAAACGTTGCCGTGCAGAACGTTAGCAGAACAATATAGAAATAATTTACAATAGATCTATGAAGCTTATTGGCTGTCAGGAGTCGTGAAGTTAATTGGCGTACATATTTCACCGTTTTTTCCCTCCTTTGTTTGGTAGCTTGTCACCGGCTGAATATCCTTTATTGGCATGTCCGTCCGAAGGACCACCCCATGTACGGCCAGCTCGCCGTCGAGAGAATAAGAGAGTCCACCACGTGTGTGGCAGGTTTAAAGTTATGGCGTTATGTCGTATCATGGCGCACATTATTGCCGCCATTGAAAGAGGGGTAGCGACAATTGTGTTCGGCGTGATTTATAGAACGGACAGGGAACAGGTGAATTATAAACGGAACGGGAGGGCCCTACACTGGCATCTGAAAGGGCTCGTGGTGGCCAACCGCACAGCTCCAGGACTGCCAGGGCGCGGGACACCGGTCGGTCGCAACATGGCACAACATTCTGCAGGGACATAACTGTGCCTCGTTCTCGTCGGTCTTGCCAACATTTATTTTTTGCTATTTTGTAGCTTCGAAGGAAAGGTATGCCGCGTGTTCTTTGGTCGGGTATGTACATTTTTATGCTCACCCGTGGATGTGGCGGCGCCGTCGTCGGGTCCGTACAATGTTGCATCGTGGGCATTGCAGCAGTGCAGTGCCGATCGTCGCTTTTGGGGAGCTCTATTGCTACAATGTATGAGCCTCCGATAGGAGAAACACCCGTGAGCAAATTGGCCCTACAGGGAACCCTTGGCCGGGTTCGGGTCGTGATCATCGAGTGCGGGGAAACGTTCGACTTGCTTAAGCTATCGATCCTTTTGGCGATTTCGAGACAAGTTGCTCCTTTCCACGAGTCCTAGTCTCAAGTTGAACAAACTGGGAGCACTGCTTGATCAGGTCGAGTGTTGAGTTGAGGGCTCTTTTTCTGGCCTCAAATCACTGGTTTTTCTGGAAGTTAAAGAAACCGTTAGGTAGACCTCAAACAAGACAATAGAAAGCCAATCCACTCGAGGGTCGACAGTAATCCGCACTAGAACGTCCTGCAGGTGCCAACAACACTAAAAATGTGCCCTGCCTAATAGAGCCATAAATTATAACGCTCCACTTGTTATCATTAATGGGTCCAATAATTGAAATATTACATTTTTTTCCACGCTCTTTTTCTATCTTAATCTGAGGTCCATTGATTGGAGTCCGGGTTGTTGGCGTGTTGGTTGCTGTATGTTGTTTTCGCTCGGCTACCCTGCACACACCCGCGCGGTCGGAGGCCGGTTAAACACGATTCAACGACAAACCGTAGCCTTAATTACACCCCTCCGCGTGTCCGTCCGGCAGCGACACACTTGGTTATACAACACAGATGGAAAAAAAATCGCCCTCCTTCCCTCCGCTCCTGGGGCTCAAGTCTCCCCAGCCACTTCCCTTAATCGATGCAGTCGACCAACTCACGGGGCCTGCAACTCGCCAGGGGATCAGGCTGTCCTGTCCAAACCGTGCTCCCATTCGGTGGGTGTGGGTGTTGGCAGATAAGAAGTTGTCAGATTTCTCAGGTTCCGATCGAACCTTAGAGGTTGTGGCGAACCGAGTGGCCAATCTCCATGTATATTTTTTTCTACTTGTTTCTCATTACTTATTTTCTCGTTCCTCTTGCTCGTGTGATGCTGAAGTTTGGTTTATCAGCGTGGGGAATGCTGCCCGGTGACCAAATCCCCGACCGCGGAGGAGGGGGTTCGAAGGAAAAAGCTCAAGCGGTAGGGTCCTGTCCGAGGTCCGGGGCTTAAGATCGCCTGCCGACACCCAACACCCAACCTCCTTCAACTCTCCATTCGAACGGCTTTAATTACTTTCAGCGAGTCCAAAATTTTCCCTCGCCCTACCGTTCACTTCACTGCCGCCTACTGCCGTGACTCCTTCTCGCTACTCCACCACCTCGTTTGAATGCAGCATAGAATCATATGCTGGTATGTTGGTCAATCGAAGTTGACGCTGGTCCGTCCCCGGAACGATTTTGTTCGGTGGCATTTACGGCACGCGCACGGTTACGGCTTCCCTCAGCGTAACAGTGATTTATGAAGTATGCTTAAATTTGTCCCTAATTGGTTCATGGGAGAGCGGACACGGCAACACCGGTCTCAGCCGACGAACGCGCTGGCAAGCTGCCCGAAGAGGAAAGGGGGTTGCGGTTAAACGGGGGTGTCGGTGAACAGATTGATTTTTGTTTTCCAGTTCTCCTACGTTTATCCTGTTGGTACCTTTTAAAGCTACAGCTACCGACTTCGTGCAATTTGTGATCTTTCATCCCGAACGGAAGGATGTGGGCGTTAGTAATTCGTAAGTCGAGGAGGATTAACGACTATACCGAAAAGTTACGTGCGCTACGAGTCATTGCCTTTTTTAAACGTTGATTCATTTTTGGAGCCATATTCGAGTATTTTTTCCGTTGAGTGTCTTGCTTTTATTCGAAATATTATTTTTAAATAATAAATGAGAGGCCACTCTTCTTTCACTAAACCTCGCGTAACGGATTTATGTTAAGCAGTTATGCTAAGTTATCCAGTTCAATAGAGGTTCCATTTGGTTTGCTGCAATTTCCGACAGTTATTCCAATCGATGCTTCAAAACTTTGATAATACACCGTTTAACACAGTTTTGCCTGGAGCTTCGTTAGGCGTTAGTTGAGAGAGTGCACGCCTTTTGCACGCCCATCTACTTTCCGACCTGACGCTTGCAACACCCAATCATACCAACGACTACATTGCTCTAACGTTTGTTTCGGCGCATTATTATTTCCGACCCCGTGTTTTCTCTGCCGGTCGGTGGTGGGGCGAAATGTTGCTATCAATTAGCACGACGTTTCGTCTACTGTGTTAGGCAAACCTTTTTCGGCTAAATATCCACACCCGAATTCGCTTAAGCGGTCGGCTAATTAGCGCGCACAAGACGAAGACGAGGAATTGAAAATGAATGGGAAGGGGGATGGACACAGCCGCCCGAAAGATCTCGTGAGTAGAAATTACTTAATTTAAAAATTTCAACGCCTCATCGAATGGAATTATTTGGCGCTGCCCGATCGAGGTAACGAGTGCCAGTGCATTATTTTCTCCCCACCCACGGCTGCAGCTGGATTTAACGAACGAATCTGTGTCGAGGATGTTGGCAAAGGTGAGGTGGTTATTTGTTGGGGCTGCGCTGTTTGGGCAATCCGAACCGGGGCTCGGATTTGCATACATATCGGCAAGAGGCAGGGGGCGTCCTGTAAGCCTACCGCCTAGGTGTCCTCTTCACCAGTTGGATTGTTATGTTTGCACATGTTAAAACCTAAAATGTCAATCCTCCAGTATTTGCCGGTAAACGATTCCATGCCGGGAACGAAAAGGTAGGGGAACCTTTTAAACAAATTCCACTTACGTGAATTCCGCGAGGCCTGAATCACCTGGTTCGGGGCTTAAACAACATCCAATCCGGGAAACGGGAAAACGATTGCGGGGGTAACGCTGACTCATCGCAACCGCGAAATCGTGACGCTGCGTAAATATCACACCCAACGGCGTCCATCGTTGGCCACTTCGTTCCCTCCCTACGCCTTCTTAACATGCAGCAAGTGACCATTTTCCAGCCCGACCGAACTGAACGGGGTAATGGAGAAATGTGACAAAACCATGCCCATTGGAATCCATTTGTCGCGGATCGCTTCCGCATGTAAGCACGGTGTGGGAAAAGGCAGCGGAAGAATATTCCCGTTGGTGGTGTTGCTTTGTCTTTCTTGGCTGCCCTGAGACATGTGGTTATGCTCTTGAGGAAATATCGTCTTCACATGACTTCGAACAACAACACCCTTCTGCCATATGGTAGACACGTTCGGTCGATTCTTTGGGCATGTTGTTCTTTTTTTTTCTTGGACGGTTAAATTGATTGAAATATCAGAAACACTAACCGTATCCGAACTCCAGCAAACGACGCAAATGTTTGAAGGCTAGCCGTCACGGAGCATAAACAACAGTTTGAAATTTTGTTTGCTGGAAGCAATCGTCTGCTTGACCGACTTGGACTCTGGTTCCTTATGTTCCTTATAAAATTGTTCACAAAAGAAAAACCGTACCTATTGTGTAATGGAATTTGAAACCATTTTTAAGGCCTATGGGCTATAGCTTTCTAAGACTAAAGGGCATACCTCTCTAATCCCCCTGCTGACATATTTGGATTGGAATACCACATTGCGGCATGTCAACAACCAACAAGCGTTCGTTTTCTCTGGCTCAATATTGAAACAAGTAATTGGCCAATAGTTGCGGGTCTTTGGTTGAGAAATGCATCGGCGGTCTAAATAACCAACGAGCATATTGAACCTGTCGTTTTTCAACCCGTCGAGGTTTATACCGCACGACGAAAGCGATTGGCAAGAGTCGGATTGCTTACCTGTAAATGCCCCGGGTGAAAGGATAACTAGAAATGGGCTTGTCCTTTAGAGCTATTCCAAGCCGTACCTTAGGCGACGCCTTTAAGCCATCTTATGGACGAGCAGTCGGGGCGTGTTCACCAGAGGTGTGGGGTGCATAGTGGTCGCAAAATGAATCCGGAAGCAGCGACAACATTGTATTGCAATCCCTTGCACCAAGCGAAACTTATAATGCTGGTTTGAATTGCAGTTGAATGTAGAGTTGCTTTCTCAGTTTGTGTGTGAAGTTCAGGGTCGAACGATACTTGGGGACTTAGAAACCGGAAAACCAATAGTTTGCCCAGTATTTAATAGCGCATCGGCGCTGGAATTGTAGTTCCCCAAAAGACCTTCGCTAGGCTCGTCCGAGGCAAACAGGTTCATCGAGCTGTGCCCTTATAGCTCCGGCCTTCACCGTTTCGTCCGATGTTCCATTAGGATTGCTGTCATCGTGCTATAACCTGTTGCTGCTCCTGCCGATGGCGAACATTGTTTCCGCAGTTCTCGACATAATCGCGTCGGCGCCATCTCGACAGTTCAGTATGCATTATGTAAAAACAGACTTTCAGGTCTTTTTCTCATGTTGCCTACACTCTGCGGATACTGCGATCTCACACACGGGCCTAATTCCTTGCGTGACGCGAAACGTGTGCGATTAACGCACTCAATCATGGATAGAGCATCGCTTCGCTGGCTACAATCGTTCGTCCTTTCGTGCCCAACGACCAGAACCGCAGGAAACGAAAGGAATCATCAGACCACGGATCACTTTGCCGGTCGCCGGCACGGCTGCTGATCTAATTTATTCGTCTTGCACTTCGAACATGGGCGGGCGAACCGGACTGATCTCCGATGCGTCTAACGTTGATGATGAAAACTATCCATTTTCTTGTCGACCAACTTATGGCTACTTGTAATTGGTGCCCCTCCCACCGGGAGCCCCTTACATTGTAAGTACATTTGCGCCTCAGATGGGGCTGCAAATGGACACACATTTTACTAACTTACGATAGCTACCCTATTCATCTAACTCGCAGTTGCCAAACGGAGTGAGCGAAACGAACAGTATAATGTATCAAATCCATGCATTGATGAGCAACAACTGCCTTATGTTCGGATTATCGGTTGCAAATAATTACCCTTATCTTATCGTAAATGAGGGGCGGACAATTTGATCTGATTCCTCATTTATGGCTGCGATAAGTAAATGTTGCGCCTGTTGCTTTTCTTCGCTAACTTCGTCGCAACGATAGAGTGTTTCACGGTGTTACTGGGGAATAATTGGGATGCAATCGAGCTTATCGGATCCAGTGTAAAAATCCGATACTCAATTGGGCGGATGGTTGTCTTTAATGTCCACCGGGCGATCCAAATTTGATTGATGAGGTGTGACTGCATGCGAGAGAATTGTTCGTACCGTATGTTTCAGAGCATTAAGGGAAGCCACTTTTTCTTTGCGTATTTCGTCTTACGCTCGTGCAGTGAAAGTGAATTTAAATGATCTGTCCCAAAAGTAGTTTAATTATTAAATTTGTAAACCACTGTGACCGTGACAAAAACGATCTGTAACTCGCATTGCGTTATTTGAACCTGGTGCCAGCTGCAGCATAACAAGCTCGTTCTCAATATTCATAATCGAAAGTTGTCCATGTCCGTAAATGCGAGCGTATGTTCATTAAATTGCACACGCCATATCATTCGACTGAGAATCGATCGTTAGTTTAACGTTCTAAACTTGAACGAAATACTGCCGTACGCTTGCCAAATGTCAGCACCTTTCGCCAGGGCGGTCACCTTTCGCGTATCGGGTCATTTTTCTTCGCTCTCCGACGACAGCCACCGCTTATAGCCGCTCATTCCCCCAGCCGGCTACGCACCGACCGGAGTGGGTGGTTCGTTTATGATCCTTCCCTCCCCTGGACCCGTGGTGGATTGCGCCAAAGGAACCCACTGGCGAACCCGCCGGAACAGCGGGCGGTCGGTGAAAACCCGCCGGTGACTATTTATGGATCAGTTTGTATCAATTTATGTCGCGTAATTGAATCTAATCTCGAACGAGCCGGGCATGCCGCGGCTGGCTCTCGATGGCTGGCATGCCCAGGACATGCTGATTACCGGTCAATTAATTCTACCCAAGCAGAGAACGCGCGTGAATGCGCCAGCGCCGTCCCGCGGCGAGTCCGAAAGTTGACATTCGCCCCTGGGTTCTAACCACAAACGGCGAGCGAACACAGAGGAAGAAAAAGAAGTCTCAAGATCAATCGCATTCTCTGTCCTGTCCTAGGTTTGTAAGTTGCCGAAACGTGACTGAACGAGGGGAAAACTGCGGGAGAAGGCAAACGTGGTTTCCCAAAAAAAAGGTGCAACGCCACAAGACCTCCCAGAGTGTGACGTCGGAATTTACGACAGCCGTACCGATAATGATGCTTATCTCTCCTTGGCTCCTCGACCCACGACGGGTGCGATCCTGATTGTCCAGATTGTCCAGCCAATTGCCAATCGGTGGCGTTTCACGCGCAAATCTGATTGTCAAAACTGGAACACAAGAGCATGGCTGAGCCGGAGAGTGACTACAGACCCCCGAACTGGTGCCCGAAAAGCGCCGGCGGGTGGTGGCGGTTGTGTGCCGCGAAAAGCCTGGAAATAAATTACTGCCCAGCTCCCTTCGAGTACGGGACGCGTGATTGACGTGCCCGGCCAGCTGCTACCGGCGGAGTCAGCAAAAGCGTTCGGCTACGCCTCTAGTTATCTAATTCCTGCTGTAATTCACGCCGTAATGCGACGCGTAGGGCCACCGCAATTGAAGCCAACGGATACGGCGACGACGAAGGCGGCCACAAACTGCAGCGACACCGTTGGTTCAATAAGTAAAAGTGGATAAATGTTTGGTCGTATGATGCAGGGCAGTGGTGGCTAACCTACATCTCGGAGGAGAAGAGTTAGGCTACCGAAGGATTATCACACTAATCACTTAGGACTAGTTGGCTAAAGTCGGAATAACCTCATTTTCATTTTGTTTTTGCTACATGGAGAGCTTTCGCACCTGTTGTGGAGTCTCGCAGCCTTTCTTGGGGATTCCAATTCTACAGAATATGTCAAGAAGGATAAGTTTGCCGCCACTGTTATAACATTGTGCCGTCGTTTATAGAGCCATAAGCAGTGTCTTAAAAAGGGCCTAAAGTTTATGGAAAATGCATGAGGTTGATCGTCCTAAGAGTGGGAAGGCAGCTCAATAGCTGACGGCAGTATTTTATGCTAGCTGACCGAGCTCTCTTACAGGCATACGGGCACGAAAGGTGATGCATGTATGGCGCTGGTAGCGCCGGCACGAACCAGCGACACAATGTTTCCTACCGTCAGCGGCATGTCGAAAACCTGCGTTAAATCAATCGGCACCGGCAAAATTGAAACCGATGTCCCCTGCAGGACATCGTGTTCTGCACACCTACCGAACTTGATCCGGTTGATCGATCGGTGTAGGCATTAATTTCATGAAAGTGAACGCTCGTGGTGTTACCCGCTGGCCCACGGCTGGTGAGGGAAAAGGCGTGTGTGTGTGTTGTCAGCAGCCCCAAGATCAAGGTTGCACAGGGTCTGGTTGCTGGGTGCTGGCCGTGGACGCACCCAGCCTGCCGGAGGCCCAGCCCTTTTTGTGACCAAATTAAAAAGGCTACTCACGTACCAAACGCCGCACCGGTACCTGAACTAAGAACGCGCGGTCTTCCACAAGCCTCGGGTTTCAATTGCTTGAGATGTTGTTTCAATCCCGTTGCTTTCGATTTTGACTTGCTGACACGCTCGTCGTTTGAACGACAGGCAGTCGGAGTTCCGTCGGCTGTGCAGATACCGCGTCGTTGTTCTTTTGAAGCCGTCAGTCCTCGTCAGACGCATGTGTGTGTGTTTTTTTTTCTCCTGTCCCTCTCCTGTGGTCTGTATGGATACGCGTTCACGCAGCCCTGCGCTCCGGGCCGAAGGTTCATATCTTAACAGAAAGAACCGAGTCTCGCCCCGGTAAATGTCCTCCACAATCATTTCGTTCCGTTCGTTCTTTTTCTCCTTCCACGATTTTGGTCAAACACAAAACCTCGCGCTGAAACGAAATCGAAATAGCCACCACCAAACATCTGCACACGAAATCAGGTCGCGTCGGGCGGGAAATGACGGTTGTCGGGCAGTGCTTTTGAAGGAATCGACGCAATCGCGTTTCTCCCGCGCGGCGCCTCCCGTGGCCGCGAAATCTTGGTGAGTCGTGAGTGTCTCGGTTTGTGTTTTCGGAGGCGGAATGAGGTCAAACATACAGCTGGCTATAGGCTGGCTTGGCTCCCACAACCGCGAGGCGAGCAAAACAAAGCATTACTGATAATTTTATCTTGTCTTTCGACACACGAGAGGGTCATAAAAAGGTCCGTAGCCCTGCCTTAAAAGGGACAGCATATCGAGAGGGTTTGCCGTGAGGTCCTTTGTTCAATCCATTACTTCGGAGGTGTACACAATGGGATTTAATGAACGAATGGTTCGCAACCGGGCTGTACCTTTCGCCCTTTTCCCAACGAGCGAGTTAAAGGGCACCATTTCCCCTTCTTATCGGGTTTTCCGAAGTTCGTGGTGACGTAAGAAATTCCCATGATATGTTCATTCGAACCAGAACGAGGTTATCTGTAGGCAATTGAGGTAAGCTGTTGTAGTTTAGAACCAGAAATCTTAAAGCAATGTAGTTGTTCTATGTCCTTCCGGGCAAGATTATACGCAGCAAACCGGTCTTTACCGCTTTAATGGGGGCCTACGACTGGAAGCGACGGATGTTTTCCGTTGCTGCCTTTTGGCTGCGTCAACATCTGACAAAATAAAAATCAATCTGTCAAGTCTAGACGACAGGTGGCTTGCGGCGGCTGCAAACAACCCGTTCTCATTTGCAATCCTCCCTTCTGGCGGTGGAAAATATCCGCTACATCCTCCCTAGTCCTCTAGCTTAGTCTTCAAAAAATAAATGCTTCCGTTCTGTCTGCTCCGCTGCGCTCTGGACTGCTTGAGTCGCAAAGAAAAGAGTCGCTTTTGTCTCGGATGATTGAACAGAGGACGACGGCTCGTAGAATTCGGTATCCAGCGCTAGTAGAGTCGCACTGTGTTGTCTCTGGTTCTATGCATGTTCCATTCCTCGTGCAGTTCTGTGCATCCGTTCCGTGCCGTCGTGTTCTCTGCCATAACCACCGTACCTGCACATCATCGCCATTCATGTTTCGGTACCGATGCCGCCGCCGCTATTTATGATGCTATTTATACGAAAAAGAAAAAAAACATCGAGAGAAAAATCCAAAACCCACGGAACATCACGAGCACGAAACGGAAGAGCAATATAAATGCCGGATGAAATGGACCACCGCCGGGCCTCTAGCACAAACTCGCGCGAGCCTAGGCACTGCGTGCCACATGCCTGCCTGATGCACGTTAGCTTGGCAGAAATAGACACGGGGCGATCGCAAAACAGGCGACGACGAAGGCGGTGGCCGGCATGCGAACGAACTGGTTTTGCATCATGCAGCCAACCAGCCGCAGCGAGAAGTTGGAAGCGGCCAGAAGAAGTCCGAGCTCTGTCAGTGGATTGCGGGAAGGAGAAGCAGGGAAGGACGAGTTCTGCAACAGAACGCTGGACTCAGCTGAACCTGGTGCTCATACAGAATGCAGAGCTAGTGGGAAATAGAAAGAAGAGTAGAACTTGGTAATGCATCCCCGGCAACGAATCCCCGCACGACTGGCGCTTGTGTAGACAGGGTCGATGGCACGATGTTGTGACTTACCTAGACTAGAAGCATGCAGTTCTTTTGGCACACAAAGTTTCTTTTTAATTTTTTAATCCTCCATTTATGTAAGCACTGGTACAGGTTTACGGACAACCGATTGTCTTATTCGATTGTCTTCGAGGGAGAATAATCGGCATAGGCCTTAATAGTTCCTGGAGGGAACAGTGCATCTCGTATTTTCCGTGTTGTTTTCAATATTCTAGTAGACCATAATTTATTATGCAACAATTACGATCTCAGGGTACTATAAGAATAATTCTACAGAGCGTTTAATTTCTTCTGTTTTGTCTAAGAATAATTCTACAGAGCGTTTAATTTCTTCTGCTCATTGCCCTTCACGAAGGTTCATTAATGTTTCTGCTTTGTCTTTTTTCTTCTCAATTCTCTTCTAGGCCGCATCGGCTCCACACCGGACAAGGGCGTCCCCGATATGACCTGCATATCGGATATCGACGAGAACGGTATCAACCGGAATCTGAAAGTGCGCTACGAGCGGGACCAGATTTACGTATCCTTTTCTCAAGACCCTAATCTGCCAGAAAATAATAATAATCCTTCTGCAGCCATCAATCATTTCTCCTAATCTGGATTCTAGCCGAAAGAAGTGTGGCTGCTGCTGCTGCAGTGGGTTACGGGAAAGCAAGGGATTCCTTTGAACCTTCCCTGGTGGATGCTCATCTTGGGCGTGTTGTGAGAGATCGTTCTTGGCTCGCGTTCGTTCCGGCCTCACTACGCAAGGAGGAGAAGTAATTCATCACATTCTTCTCATCCACCCTAAAAAGGTCCAACTGTAGTGGAGCAACAGGCAGCCGGATCGGACACTCACTCTCTGCGCGTAATCAGAGATGAAGCTGCTGGCTGGCTGGGTCGTAAACGGTGGTCCGATGAAGTGCGTAGGGCGCACGGATATAACCGGGACCGCGACTTCGTTTAACACTACACTGTGCGCCCAGGGGTAGGGGATGTTTGGTACGGTGGTGTAATAAATATAAAACACATTTTACGCATCTTTGGCTGCGGTTTTCGGTCACGGTTTAGTTTCCTCCCGTGAGTGCGTGTTTGTATGGTTTTTTTTTCTTCATTTTGTTATGTGATATCCCATCCCGCGGGTGCAACTGCTTGCCGGCGGTAGGACGGAATGTGTTCTTGCTGCAGTTCTACGGCGTTAACTGGCTCAGGCGAATGTATTTACTTTCCATTTTCATTCGCCTCGCTCGCCGCCGAGGGTTCATCAAATTCCTTAAGCAGCAATTTCATTTTTCTCTTCGGACCTTTCTCTCCTGCCCGATCTCCGTGCCTTGCACAAAGAGATTCCGCGACTGCGGTCGGTGAGTCATTGTGTAAGAATTTACTGCCGATGCTGCCGAGATGGTTGAGTTTTATGTTACAGGGTTTTCCCAGAAATCGATAAAAATTTCGATTCGTCCCTTTTTCCGTTGTGACGCTGAAGATCACTTCATTCCTTTTGCTTATGATCGTTTGGGATCATTCAAATGTTCCTCTGCTCCTCTCAAACTTCAAGTGCAAACCACAACCCCCTCGCCCGTCAATCAATATTTATTGTGCACCTTTCCTCTCGCGGTGATTCCAGCATCACGACGACTTCCCGTCGATGAATCACATCACATCGAGTGTGGCGTGAATCAGCGGACTGCGTTCGCATAGTTTATGGGTTTTTTTCCTACCTCCGAATCACAATGAACCTTCAACAACATTGAACCACCGTGGAGCCAAACAGGCGACGGCATCGGGTACCGTTACCTAATCTTGCCGATGCTAGCCGGAATTGTGGGGAACTCCACAGCAACGCGACGCCGGCATTCGCTGATAAGGCCAACCAATGCTGACGTTTGATGCAGTTTTGCTTTATCGTGCACCGTGGGTGAGTCATTGGGTCGTTTCTTCGAAAGGAGCGTGAGTTAATTTGTTCAGCTGGTTCATTTCTTTGCAAAACGCAATACGAGGTTTTATCGTCAACACGGTCCCAATCGACTCCAATGCGCGATCATCCATCGTTTATGTCCAGCAACGTGCTGTGGATGATAACAGGAAAATAGGGGGCACGCTAAACAATAACCAACCGCCTACCACAAGCCGGCTAACGTGGGGAAAAATAGCCACGCCATCGCCACTTAAAGAGCGGGCAACGGCCCGAATGAAGCCCACGCGCCACTAATTTACACCCTAAAACATAGGCGGCCTCCGCTGCATGGTTTATGCTGCGTTGTGCCCTTTCAGTAGTTGGTTGCAATGCTCTGCCCACATATCACATACCACGCACACTTTTTAATTCCTCTTTGTAGGACGGTTGGTTTCGGTGGGTGGCAGATGTGGAAATGTGCCCGCATTCTTTCCACCCTGTCAACGTTACGCTTTTTCCCGTTGGCCTCGGCCTAAGACGAGAGAAGCATGGGGACATTTTTAATCAATCTCAAGTAGTCTACCAACACTTTGATTAGTTAATTGATCATGTAAATTATAAGGATAGGCCTAAAAAATGCAATTTAGTAATGAGACCCAGACGAATAGAGCATCTTTCGGGATTACATTTGTTTGCGTGGAGTCGCACTTTTAGACGATCCATAGTTTATTTTATGTTAGTAGCAAACACACACATTGATATAAGTTGGTAAGGCGAAAAGAAGTTTTTCTTTTCCGTTTCTGACAGAACTTTTCTTCCTACGTGTCTTGACTTAATTTATTCCACGCGCCGACGGAAAAATAGCAGCCATCTCTATTATCGGAGAACAGTATCAATCTATTTTCTTCTCGTGACAGCTACATTGTTGTCCCATCCCCGGCCGTGGTGACAAATTAGTTTCCATTCGCATTGCATTCCGTGGCGCGTTTCCTTTAGCTTGTCACGAAAGCATACCAAACATGGTTACAGATTTCGGTACATCCTCTTCTCGCGGCGTTGCGTTCCCCTTGGGGCTCGTCATTACAAACGACCCAGAAAATGTAGCAGCAGCAGCAAACGCTGGCAGACGATTCTCTGTTTAATTTTCTTCAAACCCCGTAGTACGCCGCGGCGACGCGGATCAAAATAGTTGGACGACTGTTGTTTTCCTTAACCAAAAGATTTCTCGCACCAACAGACCTACACCGGATCGATTCTGATCGCCGTCAACCCGTACAAAGAGATCGACTGCTACACTCAGGTAAGTGCGCTGCCTGCCACTAGTCGGTAGGATTAGACTAAGTCCGATGCAGTCTGCTTCCTTCTTACGACCCCGCTGGTTCTCGGACGATGATGGAAGCCAATCGCGATCGCTGGGCAAAGCCAATCGCTGGCAGGCAAACGAAAAGGAAGGCGGCTGCTGGAGGTGGTGGACCATTAAAGCAAAGTGATTTATATTTCAGTGGCAATAAATTTGTATCTCTCGAGTGAAACCGAAGGCATTACTCGGTCCGGTCGGGGGGATAGGGAGGAGTGTGTTTCGTCAGCTGAAGAGTCGTCTCTGTCGCCTCTGGGAACGCGCGGTCCTGCACCGATGGCTGGGCTATTGGCTTCCCAGCATATTCGGCGGCGGCTGCGGACTGTTGTGTTCTGTATTATGCAACATTTCCTGTCGTGTGTGTTCTTATTAATTTTCTTTTCCCTCTTTGGACCAGCGATGCCGAAACTCGCGGCGTAGCATATGCAATGCTTGCGAGGAAAAAGAACAGCTCCGAGGCTGGGTCGGTTGTCGGTGTCACCCCGTCCGTACCTCCGATTCCAGTCGAGTGCAACGATCAAGATCATATACGATGATTGTTATGAGCGTGACGGCGACACGAGGCGATGGCCTCACTTCGCGACGGACGTCCAGAGCATCATTTCACTCGAGGCAATACGAATTTAGAAGGCACCATAAACCAAACCCGCCGGTGGCACTCTGCATTCCCGGACGAGATCCCGGCGCGCATTAAATCCAATCCGCGGAGGGACGCGCGACGACTTTTTACGACACTGCGGACCGATATGAGGACGACGCTTTTGTCCGGCTCTCGGCAGCAGAGGAGCAGAGGCTCGCATGCATCGCCAACGAGTCGCCCGAAGGTCTTTGAACCGCTCTGACCTGACCTCTGGCCTCTGGGCGTGGGTATGCCGCGACCGTGGTGGAAATGAATCGCTGGATTTGCCATTTGCTCCTGCTCGCACGTCGTTGTGCAATGACATGACCGTCAGAAAAAAGGCCCATGTTCGTGTTATCGAGATGAAGACGGTTTAATTTCCGGGAAAGTAGTTTAACCTGCGTTGTTCCCCCCCATTCCTATCTGTGATCCATTACACGCAACATTTTTGCTCCACGATAAGGGCAGTTGGTTGTTAAAACTGGCCCTGGAGCAATCTTTCGCCCAGAACACAGGCCGAAAGGATGTTGCCAACACGTGTGTGCATGTACCAAAGAAGCTGCAAATGCGACATAATCTCTTAATACACTGCTTTCCGTAGCGGAGTAAAGTCACTTAAGCGGTTTCGGTGAATTAAGATCATCACTCAGTTTTTATGATCCATTTTCAACCATGAGAGCAAGAGAAGTCTATAAAAAGAATACACACGGAAAACAAAGTGTGGTATTCGTTGAGCAGGCGATTAGTACTGGGCCGCTTCTCCATTCCTCGGCGTAATCTCCGCTTTCCAGAGCAGCGCATATTACATTAGCATTAGCAACTTCCTCGCCATCCTACGAGAGGTGGGGAAAACTTGGCCGAAAACACACGTGCGCTGCATCTTGCCCGTTGTTGCATCTGCTTTGATGTTCTAAATAGATGCATCGTGAAAGAGTTCGGCCTCCCTTTTCGGCGGGTGGAAGCTGGAAAAAAACTCCATTAATACACGCCCGCGTAAACATAACAGCAAGCGCAATATGGATCTCGATCGTCGCCGGTTTGCCCCGGCCGTGGCTTAGATTTTCACTTTTAACCCACCATCCCCGTTCGTTAGGAAAGGAAGGCAAGGGTCCCAGTCGAAGTGGACAGAGGGGTGGGCCAAAAGAAAACCCGACCCGGCAACAACCCACTTCCCGTCGAGAGAGCCGAGCGGGATGAAGAGATTAATCAGGGTTGTGCCGTTTTCCCCGTGCTTTCCTCCGCGATGGCACCTCCACCATTCGCCCCATGTGGGAGCTTAGAAGGAGCTTCACCTTTTCCTTTTTTGGCTGTTGGTTTTGCTCCCCCGGCTTACCGGCGGCATTCGATCATTCTTTTTCTTTCTGTCTTGCTTCGGTGTGTATTTTTCGTGGGGCGAACCAAACGCATCTGCTTTTTCGTTGGTGACCCAGATTCGACGCGGCTGGAGTTTGCCGCGGTCGCAGGTTCCGCCGGTTGGCCAGAAAGTGGAAATCACCGATGACCGAAGTGGGGAGGCGGAAGGTTGGAGCTCGGAATGGATCTCGCGGGGGCCAAAGGTAGCCGTGTTGTGGAACGCGCCATGCGTACCGAACCACGAAAAGCCGTCACGAACTATCTGGTGCATGAACGCGCGGTGGGTGCCAAAAGAAGGCGCATCGGCGGGCGGGAGTCCATCGGGAGGAATCGGAATCCCGGCAGGGAGGGAACGTTGGAGGCGTGATGGTTAAAAAATGCATGCACTACCGAAAATGCGCCTGGGAAGTGTTTTATCTCGCCAAAGCAAACGGGGGAGGGAGGCAAAGATAGAGCAACCGGCAATTACGTAAATAAATTTGTTTTCAGTCGACCACCTTTCTCTATCTCTCCCACTCTCTATGAGTCCCTTATTTGGCTGAACCACGAGCCCATTCCCTTGAGGTGGGATTGAAATTTGAAACGGTGCCTAAACCCGTGCCCACGTGTTTCTGGGGACTTCTTTTTGGGATCTTCTTCTGTGCTCTTTACTCCTCCGAAAGCCCAACGCTGAACCCTGAAATCAATCGATCAGATGACGCGCGTATAAAACGAAGAAGCACATGCCCGAACGTGGATATAACCCGTTCCGGATACGTTCCGCGTTGTATCATCGGTTTGCTCACCCTGTCTCGGGGGTTCCCTCTTTTTTTTTCATTCCTCGATCCGGTTTTCTTTCTTATCTTCAATTTTCACTCATTCACTCGATCTCGAGCAGACGCGCGCGGCCTTAAGGCCGCCGAAATGCAATGGTTAACATCATTCCATCCGGGGCGCTATCGCGTCGTAATTGAGCAAACAGGCACGCTTTCGTGCCTCGAAAGGAGAAGCGACCAGGCAGGCCGGCCGGCCGGCGGCACCGTTATCGGAAGCTTACTTGCCTCATTACTGTAGTTATTAGAGACTAAGGTTCCCCCTTTGCAGTACATTTATCGGCGACATGACCCGCGAGTGTGTGGCGGTTTATTTCGGTAAAACCATTCAACAGTAGTCGTCCTCTCTCCACCCCGACACGTTGCTGAAAGATGAGCCCCGCGCTCTTGCTGGCCGATTGGCAGTGAAATTCCCGAATCAAGCGTGCAATAAAACGGGCCAACGCCACGGGCTCTCCGTCCCGAACTTCCCGATGGTCTGGCCGGATCCCGGGAAGGCTTTCGCGAGGTTTCCGAAGTGGGACGCACCGTTTGGTGCCGGGCAAACTTTCCGTTTTCTTTGGATTTTACTTTCCACCAAATTGTCGAGGCGCGCTAGTCCGGTTCCCGAAACGCGGTGGAATATTTTTACTGTTTGTTGTTGTTTGCGTACACTGGAAAGTTTTCCCCGGAACAATGTGTGTTTTTTTTGGCTGGTGACAAATTATTTTAATTTAAAACTTTTATGAGGGCAGTTTGAATATTCATGAGCACAACGATTTGAAGTGATCATCCGGCAGACGGATATTCAAAACCAGTCCAGCAATGGCGGCAAAGGAGGGCTCCTTACGTTGTACAGCTCGATCTCAGCTCAACAAACATCGTCCGGCGAGAAAATGTTAAAGCACCCGGATCGTTCCGGTAATAAATTTCCTAAATCCGGCTTTAGAAAAGAAGGGACAATGTAAAACTACACTTCTTGCAGCTAAACACACACCTGTTGGCATAAGCTGCCCGGCAAATGACGGCCCGTCGTTAGCGAGTGCTAATTGCATCTTTTTGACCCTTTTCCCACGCGAAATCAGCGCTCAAAGCAAACCCTCCAAACCAAAGGAACGCCGTAACTAGCCGCTCGAAGGACCGCCTTACATTATTCGTCGTTGATTTATCCGGTGCAATCTAAAGCTTGGTTGCCACCGAAAAGACCTCCCGCTTCAGGTGCTGATGATGATGATGATAAGCGCGAGTTTGCGGTGAGCCTGAAATCTTTAATTACCCGCTCGGGATGGAAGAACGTGTGCGCGGAAAGTAAACACAGCCCTCTTGGCGATAGCGATAGTTTCGAACGGTTCAGAATTTCCCACGCCATCGATAAATATGGAAACACACCTAAACGGCGAAACATGCACCGTGCTCTGTGCACAGGGATGCAATTATGCGTGATTGACATACGCGCGCCAGGTCGCAGGGAAGGTAGCATTTGCGCGCTTTTACACCGATATTCCTCAGCGCGCTGCTGTTGCAGCTGCGGTGTTCTGCTTTGCGCTAATGGAGACGTAATCGCTTTGCATAATATCCTTCGCCTTCACTTGCAAGGCACTTCGTCACTTTGTAACGCTGGGAAAATAGAAAATTGATCTTGAAATTTTAACTGTGAACTGAACGGCAATTTATAGGAGTTCTTAACCATATATGTTGTTGCCATCCCGTGTCCCCATTTCATTTGTGATGAATTATCACATCGTGATTTCAAATATTGTTTTCCTTCAATTAATAAATCTCACAAATTCCAATTCGTTGTGCCAATTCGTTGTGCCACGCGTTAAACGAATCTGAGTTTTATTCCCACAATTTAATCGACAGATCGTGACCCCCGCATCAGGGTTGGTCGGAGATTGCCGTCCGAAATCGTTCTACACAAATCATAACAATTATGAACGTTGGCACGACATGTCCAAACACTTCATGCTAATGACGACGCGCATCATTCGGCCCTCGGGCGGTCAGCGGTGGACATAAATTAGCGCGCTGGACAGTGACTTACACGTTATGGTGACCACATCCAACCACGCACGGACTACAGCTACGTCCATAGTGTGCCCCATTGCCATTGCGTTAATTGCCTGGGCTGGCGCGGCCAACGGGAGGACACACTAAATTGGCAAGAGCGATGGTACTCCCCAATAAAGCTTTATTGCTGGAGAGATGAGCTGACAAGCGTTTGCGTGTGGCAAAGAGAGTGGCAGCAATGGGGGTGGACCTTAAGATGTCTCGAGTCCCCCCTTCGGAAACGGTGGGAAGTGTGTGGAACGTCGCCGAGGCGCTTCCGTTAGAGAGTTGACTATTGTCACCCACCGCCTTATTGGCGAGAATGTATTGAATTCTTTTTTGTTTTTCTTCTGTTCAATTCCATTTCAAAACGTAACACTCACCGCACGTTATCCGATCGTATTCCGGATTGCGCCACAGCCGCTAGTGTTCTGCTCCATGCGGAACGGAAGTCGATGGATTTTTTTTTTTTTTGTATTCTGGCCACGTTTGGCATCACCAATCACCATCGGCGTCGTTGGCCATAGAAACAACGGGTTCTTATTGATATTCGAACGGTTTTGCTGCACGATGGAACGCGCGCACCGCGTAGAATCAAATCCCCAGGGCTAGACATTCCTAAAGTGTCGAGAGTTTTGGTCCCTTCGCCTCGCGGGATATCCCTTTTTGTTCCGTTCCGAGAAGCAAAAACAATTTCAACCATTCAAGTATTCCGGATGCGTTGAGGGAGAAGAAAATAACATCCTCGGCGATGAGTAACAGTGAATTCCTTTAAGGAGCTAGATATATAAACACTTTTCCGCTGACTAATCTTGACCCCATAAGACTGTCCTTAAAGGCTATCGTTCATTGCGGGACATTGAAAAGTGTCGGAAAAGCCACTCGGATGCGTTATGATTTAATACATTTCACCTTGCTCTTGCCTGGTTTCAGCCAATAAATCTTTACATCATCACCTTTTATACGACCGGAAGTTGGTTCGATATGAAGTAAAAGCAACTTTTTTGGCACATAAGCTCTTCAGTTGGCTTGATGCACCGTTACCGGATGTACGAAGGTAGCAGGATTTTTGTCATTGATCGATTAATTGAAGCGCCGTAATGTAATGCACTTTTTGAGGCATAAAATCGACCACTCCTTTGCTGCAGTTAATGGGGTTTCAGGGCCACAGAAAAACCTTAACATAGCACAGTAAGCCCAATGTGTCCGCGCCGTCTTTTCGCAAGCGAATTTCATCCCCAACCATTTCGGCCGTCGTCCGGAAACAGTTTATTGGTTTCAATCGGCCGGTTATTAGAGAAGTGCGTTTTATTGGTGCATTAGGTGCACAAATTAGCGGTAGGTTGTGTGTAGATTAAGTTAAAGCAGCGGACTCGTGCGCACGATGTTGAAATAGAAATCTTTGCTGGAGACGAGTGAAAGACTTTTACATTTGGGGGAAGCAAAACAAATTCATCACTCGCCGAGGTGCGCGCACATCACTTCCACCAATCTCACTAATCAATCTACAACAACGTGCCAGCAGCATCCCTTCAAAAGCGCATTGAATTTCTGAAGTATGGAATTTGCACACCACCCATCATGTGCCGGTCGGGGTTTCCCTCACAATCACGCACACGACGACGGTGGGTGACGTCTTGCTTCGTTGGGAAGCAATGGCACAACAGTAAAACTTTTTCTTTCGCCAAACATGGAAAAAAATGTGCGCTGTGCCAAATAAAACACAATTATCATTACGGACAGCCGTTTGCAGTGATATCATCATGGCTGGCTTGGCTGTCGGCCGTGAAAATGGCCGCCTCGGAAATAAGCTACCTCGAGACGCTCTGAGGGGTGAAATCCAGGTGTTATATTAAGCGCAAGCATAGATAATGAACGGATGGGGTCGTCGTACATCACACATTCCGAACCAAATGGACTTTGGGAAATTTCCTCCCGTAACTTGGGCAAACACATGCTGTAGAATCGTTATCTCAGGGGCACGAAATTGTAGGAAAACTTCCTCAGGTAAAAACGACCATTATCGGTGGTTTGAATTTGGGTAAGAAGTTGAATTTGAAAGGCCACACAACTTCCCACAATTCTGAGCAAGGAACTTCCCAGCCGGATGACTCGGAGCGGCCTGTGTTTACTCTGGAAACTCTTTGCATGTGGAAAGACTGTTCTTCGTTGTTAGACCCTTCGGACAAACGGCTTCTACAGACGACTGGCTCGCGAAGGCTCACCGCTTCCTCCTTCGCATGCTAATTGTGGGAATTTCAGGACCAACGAAGCGTATCACACTTTTCGATACGTCCGAAGGGTAGGCCCCGGCTCATTTGCCGTGTTTCCTTTTCGCTTCCATTTTTTCCCCATTTCGACCTGCTGGCAACCGGTCTCTTCACCGTTGGAAGATTTTTATTTTTATGATCGTTATCGGGTGGCGGAGGAAAATGAAGAAAACTACCGACCGTGCGGAACCTCCGAGTGTGTGCGGGTGATTCCTAACGTGCCTACCATATTCTCTGTCTGTTGCAGATGTTGGGATTTTATGTTGGTGGTTTTCGTGTGTGCTGGTATTATTTGGAAAATTTAAAATTTAAATGATCGTCCGTCCAGTGTTTATTAACGCCACAAGCGCATGTCGGCGGGAATGGGGGACAGTGTGAAAAAATATGGTCAACGTCTGAAAACAATCCACTTCGGAAAACAAACGGCTCCTGGAGAATTCCCACCAACCCCTGTTCATAATCGGTGATTTGAAACGGAAGTGATAATGTCGGGTTTTTGAAACTTTTTTATTCCCTTGTACAGCAACGACAATCAAAGCTAAGATATTTGGTTTCTTTGTTTCTTAAAACGGGGAATACGATTCCCAAACAGTTTCACCAGGGGTTTTAAAGTCTCCTAAAGCAGTAGATTTTGTCTTATAATGACAGCATACTCGGCAAAGAAACAATGTCTTCTAACACCTTTGCCGATATGCCCGAGTGTACGGCAGCCCAAGTAAGTGAGGTCAAAATGTCCTCATTACGTGCTCTATCACGACGAAAGCGCAAACCCTTCTTCAGATTGTTAATTTCCTTTCGGACGGTGCATTTACCTGGTGCCTTCCTTCCTGCTTCCAAATGGGATTGCTTCCTTCGTCGGCCGAGACTGTTGCGCAATGGGAGCGTGCCAGGATTGGTCCACCTTCGTTTGGCCTTATGTAGGTCACCCTAGCACATTAATGCTTTTCACGCCCTCGTCCCTCGTTGACCTAGTAGTTGTCTTCCGCCGTTCTCAGCTGCCAACAGCAGTAGCGCATGTACGTGTCTCTGCGAAACTCAACAGCTTCAGGCTGCTGAAGGATTGAGCGGGAGAAGTTGGCGCTAGGGAAGAACGCTGACAAAGAATGTTGCAAATATGAAAGCCATAAAATGAAGTACATGGCGATTGTGTATGATGTATGACGAGCGCTAATGGACACAAACGATTTTTTTGTTTCTTACAATTTCTCTCTGCTGCCCGTACAGGAGTATGTCGCCAAATACCACGGACAGAAGCTGGGCCTTCTGGAGCCGCACGTCTTTGCCATGGCCGAAGCGGCCTACCGCAACATCCGCGATAACAATACCAACCAATCCTGTGTCATATCCGGCGAGTCGGGCGCCGGCAAAACGGAAACAACCAAATTCATTCTGCAGTATCTCTGCTCGGTTACGTGCGACGTGTCGACCTGGGTGCAGCAGCAGATCCTCGAGGCCAACACCATCCTGGAGGCGTTCGGAAACGCGAAAACCATCCGCAACGACAACAGCTCCCGGTTTGGCAAGTTTATGCAGGTGTGCTTCGACTCGAAGCTGTGCATCAAGGGTTGCATCATTCAGGACTACCTGCTGGAGCAGTCGCGCATCACCTTCCAGAGCCCGGGCGAGCGCAACTACCACGTGCTGTACCAGCTCGTCGCGGAGGGCAAGACAAACAAGGAGCTGGCCACCGCGCTGCACCTGCGAGATGCATCGTTCTACCGGTACCTCAATGCCAGCGGTGGGGCGGAGGCCGGCGACCAGTCGGCGCTGGAGATTGCAACCGAATCGAAGCGCTTCGAGGCGCTCCGGTTGGCGTTTACCGTACTGCAAATCTCGCAACCCCTGATCGACGGGATTTTCCGTGTGCTGAGTGCCATCATGTGGCTCGGTAATCTGAACTTTGCCGACGTTGATGGCGAACGGTGCGAGTTGGCACCCGGCGACGACGAAATTGTGCGCATCGTCGCACAGCTGCTCGGGCTGCAGGATGCCGACCTGGAGCAGGTGCTGTTGATGCGCCAGATAAACGTACGCGGCAACATCACCGAGATCCCGCTGAAGCTACAGGAAGCGGGCGAGAATCGGCACGCGATGGCGAAGGCGCTCTACTCGCGAACGTTCGCGTGGCTGATCAGTCATATCAACACGTGCATCAATCCGGGCCAGGATGCATCCCGGTTTCTTGGCGTGCTGGACATATTTGGCTTCGAGAATTTCAACACAAACTCGTTCGAGCAGTTGTGCATTAACTACACCAACGAGAAGCTACACAAGTTCTTCAACCACTACGTGTTCGCGCTGGAGCAGGAAATTGTAAGTATTTTTTCCTCGGTAGGTGTGTCCGTAGAGCTTAGGCGCCTTACCAATCTCGTGTTATTCTGCCTTGCTTCCAATTGCAGTACCGCCAGGAGGAAATCAAGTTCTCCCACATTCAGTTTACCGACAACACGCTGTGCTTGGAGCTGATCGAGAAGCCCCCGCGTTGCATTCTGAAGCTGCTAACGGAACAGTGCCATATGCCGAAGGGTTCCGACACGGCGTATCTCACCAATTTGCACGGTGAGTTCGAATCGCACGGCAGCTACGTGAAGGGTCAGGATCGTCGCCACTGGGAGTCTGAGTTTGGCATACGCCACTACGCCGGCTGCGTGAGCTACACCGTGAAGGGCTTCGTGGACAAGAACCGCGACGTGCAGCAGGACGTGCTGTTCGACCACATGAGCCGCAGTGCGAACACGTTCGTGCAGGAGATCGCCTCGTTTCAGGACCTGCTGTCGATCCAGCACGTCCAGTCGGCGTCCTCGACCACGAGCACCGTTTCGCGCGGTACATCCAAGGGTAAGCTGACCGTCAGCGACACCTTCCGGCAGCAGCTGCAGGCACTGGTGGATGTACTCCAGAGTACCAACCCCTGGTACGTTCGGTGCATCAAACCGAACGCCGAGAAACTCCCGAACGACTACGACGATCAGCTGGTGCTGGATCAGCTACGGTACCTCGGCATGCTGGACATTATCCGGATCCGCCGGGAGGGCTTCCCGGTGCATCTGACGTTCGACGATTTCGTGCAGAAGTACCAATGCCTCACGAAGCGCTTCCGTAACATGTCCAGCCAGGACCAGGCACTGGCCGTCATACGCGAGCTAAACGTCCCGCCCACCGAGTGGCAGCTGGGCCGCACGAAGGTGTTCCTGCGCAGCGTCGTACACGAGCCGCTCGAGGATGCTCGCAAGCAGGTGATCAACACGAAGGCGCTGGTCATCCAGCGCAACTGGAAACGGTTCAGCCAACAGCGGCAGTACCACCGCATTCGCTCGGCGACTCTCAAGATACAGCATGCGTACAAGGGCTGGAAGCTGCGCATCGAGTTCCTCAAGAAGCGCCGGGCCGCCATCGTCATCCAGAGCCACCTGAGGGGAGTGTTTGCGCGGGAAGTGGCTACGGCCCTACGCGAAATGCGACGCGTCGACGAGGAAATGCGCAAGCGGGAACGGCTGGAAGCGGAACGGAAGGAACGGGAGGCGGCCCAGGCGGAAGCCGACCGGAAGGCGCTGGAGGAAAGCGAAAGGTCGGTTCTTGGGCTTGGCTGGACCGTGTCCCATTTCATCCTATGAGTAGTTCGGTTATTCTTTCGCTCTGCGTGTGTGTGTTTGTGTGTGTGAGCGAAAGAGAGTAGATGGTTTGGTACGGGGAGTGGAATCGCGTAGATTTTGTCTATTTTCCTCAATATTCCATCTTTTCAATAGTACATACTTAAGGGCATGATTTGAAGCTTAGTTACCCTTTAACATTTTGCTTTTTCCACCCCTTCGCAATATAACTCCTGGGAATGCCGGTATACATCTTTTTCTACTTTAATATCCATTTTCTCTTTCTGCATCCCACTTCCGAACCATTTTACAGCTTTGCAAATCTTACCTTGGTGATACTTTTGATTTCCTTGTCCATTGTAACTACCGCTGTTATGGGTTAACGTGGTGGCGGGCAAGCTGCATACCATTCTTCCTCGCCTTCTTGCATCTGTAGTGCTACGTAGTTTAAAGTTGTTCCATCCCTATTTGACCTCTCCTGCAAGAGCATCATTAACAACTCCCAAACAACAACAACAAAATACAGAAACCAACAAATCCCTGTTTTGATTTCCATATCGTATAAGCATGCTAATATGTAGTACCGGACTTGGTCACAAAATCGGGTGAGTGGGCTGCCTGGCAGCTCTTAAAACACAGTGTATATCTGTATGTTTCTGTATGTTGTGATCGTCCGTGTATGTCTCTGTTTGTCTTCTCTTTGTTCTCCGTGTAATGGCTGGCTTGATAGAGACAAATGGATAGATTGCACGATAATAGGAACTAGTTAACATAAAACCATAAGTGTGTCCCCCGTTGAAAGATGCCATCGCTCGGTGTGCACTGAACTAATGTACCGACACCTTTCTCCTCCAGGGTTGCGCAAGAAGAGATACTCGCTTTGTCGCATATGGCCGAGCAGATAAACTCGAAACTGCACTCACAGCAACAACAGCATGCTAGCAATAATAACAGCCGGCTTTCGCAGGCAGCGCAGCATCAGCAACAGCAAGGCGGTGCGCCGACCGACGGCAGGGGTCTGGGCGCCCTTCAGGCTGGAGGCAGCGTCAAGGGGGGCAGCCTGCAGAGCAACGACTCGGTTGATCTGGACAATTTGTTTGCTTTCCTCAGCGAGGTACAGCCGATTGCGAACTCGAACGCGATCATTGATGAGATCGGCGAAAAGATGGACAACCTGGTGGAGGATCTGGACGTCGAGCTGGAATCGGTCATACAGCAGGAGATCGAGGGATTGACGTGCGAGCGAAACAACAACGTGTCCACGCACGTCCCCGCTAAGGGTGGTCCGATGGTGAACGGAAGCGGCGCTGGTATGAACGGGAGCACCATCAGTAACAACCTTAACAACAATAACCCCAACAAGCCAACAACACCGAAGCCGATGGGAGGGTAAGTGGGTGCTTTCCTTTTGTGAGAATCCCAGTTTCGTTGGTTCTTATCGTGTATTTTTTTAACAGAACGCCATCGCTACCGGAACCTACGATGCCACCACCACCGCCTCCGGTGGAAAATAACAATCATACGCTACCGCCGACTCAGCAACACCATCCCGCTACACTGCATCATATTCGGCGCCACGAGGAACCCATCTACGAGGCTGTCATTCATCTGAAGGAGCTGCCACCACCGCCCCTGGATGCACACGAGAAAGTACCACCGATTCCGCAGCATCATCCACAGCTACCACAAACAGTGGCGCCACAAACGCACTCAGTCGCTCCTCCGCCACCACCTCCTGTGCATGCCCACGCACAACAACCTGCACCCCCGCCACATGCACATCAACAGCCGGCAGCTCTACATGGACCGAGCGATCCACCACAACCTCCACCGCATGCCCACGCAGCCCCAAGCCACGCGTACGTACACCTGGAGAATGGATCCGCTGGGCACAAGCTGCGCCCGAAGAGCCCGGCCGTCATACGGTCCGCCAGTCCGATCCAGCGTACCGGTTCAAGCGGGCCAATGAGTCCCTCCTCGCCAAAGCACAGCCGCCCGAGCTCGAGAGCGTCTTCCACCGGCGGTGGACATCCGTTCGCCGAGCGAGAACAACGGCGTAAGTATCGCGTGGAGAAGAAGCTCCAGGAAATGCAGCAGCTCGACATCACCGAGCGCGAGAAGGAGCTCCTGCGGGACGACGTTTACTACGACATACTGGAGTTTGCCGAGAGCTACTACAACACGCACGAGCGATCGCCGGAGGGTACGATCATGGCGACGCTCACCCGCAAGGGTCGCAAATCGGTCGACATGGTGCCGAAGTACGAGATGATCACGTACTACCGGGGCACCACGATCCCCTCTTCGCACATACACATGTACGATCCGGAGAACGTGACGATCGCGTGCAACATCTTCCGCGACCTGTGCAAGTACATCCGCGGCGAGCTGAACAGCGAGCGCGAGCTGCAGGTCATTCAGTTCATCATCGGACAGGGCATCGAGCGGGAGGAGCTGCGAGACGAAATCTTCGTGCAGTGCATGCGCCAGGCGACCAACAACCCGAGCGTCGACTGGACCGATCGCGTCTGGCTGCTGCTTTGCCTCACGATCGTGGCATTCCAGCCCAGCAAGCTGCTGTTCCGATACTTTGTGAGCTTTCTGAAGAAAAATCTCGAATCGCTGGAGGGAAAACTGCGCCAGTACGTGCAGTGGTGCTTGGACAATTGCAAGAACACCAAAGTGCGCTGTCGACAGTATCCGCCGTCGAGTGTGGAAGTAGCCGTGAGTAGCAATCAGGGCACGGCGCTCAGATCACCGCGCTTTCACATAACGCGTGTTTTCTTACACCCCATTTTTGTAGGCAATGCGACGTCTCGGAACGATTGTTTGTCGGTTCTTCTTCCTCGACGGGCGTACCAAGGCAATCGACGTACATCCGACCGATACGGCGAGCGATGCGGTCGCAAAGCTGGCCGAAAAGCTCGGACTCGGTAACATCGAGGGCTGGGCCATCTATCAGTCACGCCCCGATGGCGAAGAGCATGTTAAATCGCACGACTATCTGTACGACATTATCGCCGCCTGGGAAGCGTAAGTATTCGCGTAGCGATTGGCTTTGTTTGGTCTTGTTTTCTTGTGTAACTTGGGACGGATAAGTAGACGGATTTGTGACCACTGACCCTTTCACATACATCATCCTAACACAAGACGGACTCACACGGTACTGACCGACTAAAATTGACTTCCTGTACACAAACAATTTGATAGACGAAATTCTTCATAATCGGTACAGTTTTGTCGGAATGAGTTTTCCCCGGGGACAACAAATAACAAATCGTGTGTGTATTTTTTTTTAATAACGTTCCATCGTGTTCAACAAATTGACAAAAACATTTCGATGCCGCTCTCCAAACAAGAGCATTTTCAAAATTATGTCAATACACTTCTGTAACCATGTGTGAACAATGTTCGAATTTCGATGCAAAATAATTGGGTTTTATTTGGAGTGCGCCGGCGATTGCATTATGGTAGTGTATATATTAATGATTCATAATCGTTGGAGTCAGCTTTTAATTTCAGAACCATCAATATTGACAAAAGCATTCATCCACCACTCCAATGGAGGATCGCCATTCTCCGCCGTACGTTTGTTTGCTGTTTGCTGTGTTTGCAGATAAAGTAACTGGGCAAAAGGAATTGTGTACATACATCGAAACTTCTCAATCTTTTTGTCCAATGCGCGTTACAATAATGTATCCTGGGCTACCTTTCTTTTCCCGATTCTTTCCGGCTAAACAAAAACCACACAAAACACACGAAAACTGCAGCGGGCGAGACCGGGACTGTCGGTTGACGAACATAGTGAAAAAAGTGAACCGGCGAGCGTATCGAATCGTTTTGTACCTCAAGCTTCCCGAAGAACTGCTGAGCATGAAACTGCCCAAGTACTTCACCACCTGACCGGCCGACCGCCATGACGAGACGTTTGGGAACATTGACAAACCATTTAATCGTACCGACACTCCGTCTGGCCTTACAATGGTGACGAGTGGCAAGGATGTCTTTCTTGTAGGAACCCCGCAAGGTTCTTTATCGTGCAGGACAATGGTTTTTGAACGGCATTTGTTTCCATTTTTTTTTTCTCTTTCTCTCTAAACAACACACATTTTTCCACAGCAAGCAGACGAAGATTCATGCTTCCAGCTCGACGTTGCGCAAAAACGCAACCACGCTGGGATCGGGCGAGAATCGCTTCGTGTTCAAGAAACGGTTGTTTAAGAGCACACGGGAATTGTCGCAGGATCCGGTCGAGGTCAACATGCTGTACGCCCAAGCCGTGTATAGTGTGGTAAAGGTAAGAGACGTGACTCGAATGGCCTAATAATCATACGTGCCGTTTGATGGTTAATGTGTGCTTGTATCATATTTCTAGTGCGATGACTTTCCCGTTTCGGAGAAGGTTGCCCTGCAGCTAGCCGGTCTGCAGGCGCAGGTTGCCCTGGGCGACCCTTCGAACCAGCCGAAGCCGGAGTACTACTCCGACGTGCCGAGCTATCTGCCGGAGCGCATCTCGAAAACCCGCGAAGAACAGTTCTGGGTACCGATACTGGCCCAAGCTCATCGACAGTACGGTTCGGGACGGACGGAGCTGACGGCGAAGGTCCTGTATCTGTCGTGCGTGATGCAGTACCCGCTGTACGGCACGACGATGTTCTCCGTGTCCTACCGTGGCTATTGGAGCTATGGAAACAGTCTTATTCTCGGTGTCAACTGTGAGGGTATCATTCTGATCAAGCCGGACGACAAGTTTGTCCTGTACGAGTTCCGCTACGCCGAGGTAGAATCGATCATGCTCGATCCGAGTGATAGCTTCATCACGATCAGCCTGAACCGGCACACCGCCACCAGCACCGGCGCCGCCGACCAGCAGCGTTGCTTCGTGTTCGAGACGGCCCAGAAGAACGAAATCGGCTCGCTTATCGTCTCGTACTATCCGGCCCTGTCGAACTGGATCACCGAGAACGAGGTGCCGCCGAAGAAGAGCAAGGGCATTACGAACGAGGACCGGGTGCGGTTGCACCACAATCTGGTCGTCTGCCGGCGCCATCTGGTCGATGCGGAGCTCCTGCGCAAACCGCAGGACCCGAGTGGCGGCTTCCTGCGCAACACGCTGCGCCGCCTGTCGAAGCACCGGCTGGAGAAGCTGCGGGCGGAACACGGCAGCCCGGTGCACGATCACGGTGAAACGTACAAGGGCTTCCCGCACGCATACTGGGCATTTAGTCGGCAGGCGTTGCCACAAAGTCTAAGCAAACTGCCAGATCAAGAGGAGCAAGCAATGCTGCAGGTATTCAATTCCATACTGACCTACGCAGGACTCGGACAGAATGGTAAGTGTTGCCGGAAAAAATGGTGCTACGGCGGAGTTTTAGTTTGTTTCTGATGTTTCCAAATTGTTCCGTGATCAAATAATGATTCCTCCTATCGCTGAGCTAGCTTAACAATGTCCTCCTCGCGGTAGCATTGTAATTATTATCACCCAATCAGTTCAGGGATTAGTACCGTTATCAGTAAGTTTATGCATTAAGAAGAGCTTTGTTCATCGAAACAGTTTGTGAAAGGATTCAAATGTGTGCCAATCAATACATTGATCATCATTCCCTATCGTTTCCCTCCTCACTTGCCTTTCACCATTCGTTCAGGAGAAACGGTTCAGCGCGCCGAAGACGAACACATCACGCTCATCCAGTCGATCATGGATCGGTGCATGCGCAAGGAGTCGCTCCTGAACGAACTGTACCTACAGCTGATCAAGCAAACGACCGACCATCCCGATCCCAACTCCCGCGTCAACCTGCGCCACTGGGCGCTGCTTTCGCTAGCGTGTAGCGTCATCCTGCCGCCGCAGAAGGTGGTGCGCAAGTATCTGCTCGGGCACCTGAAGCGTTGCGCTAGCGACTTCATCACCGAGGAGGGCAAGTATGCGCGCTTCGCGGAGAAGTGTTTCTTCAAAACGCAGGGCACCCGGCGCCGCCAGTGGCCACCGTCGCGCGAAGAGATCATCTGCACGATCAACCGGCGGCCGATCTACGCCCGGTTCCACTTCATGGACGGCCAGTATCACTCGGTCGAGTTCCACCCAAGCTCGACCTCTCGAGAGGTGATGGAAATCGTCAAGAAGAAGATCGGTCTACAGGAAAATGCACTGGGTAAGTTACGGCAAACAGAGGAACGGGTTTCCGCTTGAGCTTTCCCTAACGAGCGTTTGTTTAGCTTATCGAGTGCCACTAATTTACTATTCGGTGGGGTTTGTTTTTTTTTTTTTTTTTACTTTGTCTGTTTGGGATGCCGGTTGCTTGCCTTTTTCTATGACGCACGCGATGGGCCACGCAGGTTACGCAATCTACGAGGTGCTCGGTGCCTCGGAGCGGAGCTTGCTGCCGGACGAAAAGGTGGCGGACGTAATGTCGAAGTGGGAAAAGTATCGCACCGCCGCTGCCCAGGCGGTGCAGCAGAATCAGAGCTCTTCCAACTTACAACCCGCCTGCCGCCGGCAGCATCATCTGTTTCTGTTCAAGAAGCATCTGTTCTGCGATCAGTACATGAACCTGGACGACCCCGTCGAAAAGGAGCTGCTCTATCATCAGGTGCTACACGGTTTGCGTACCGAACGTTTTCCCATCACCGAAATGGAGGCTGTACGTATTACCGATCACGATCGCAGGGCGCCAACGTGCCGCACGTCCTAAGCGTTAATGTGTTTTTCCTCTTCTTTTCCGGTAGATTATGTTAACTGCTCTACAAGGACAACTTGAGCTGGGCGACTGCTCGGAGGTGGTGCAGGACTACCGTCCAACCGCCGCCCACTGCCTGCCGCCTCGCTTCGTGCCGAACATCCCGCGGGACAGTGTGGCGATGCACCATCAGAGCTTGCGCGGCACAACACCGGCCGAGGCGAAGAAATCCTTCCTGAATCTCATCCAAAGCTGGCCCCTGCACAAAGCCACCATCTTCGACGTGATGCAGTCGTTCACCTCCAACTGGCCCCGCATGCTGTGGTTGGCCGTCGACCAGAAGGGACTCCATCTGCTCGAGCATCGCTCCCGCAACACGCTCTGCACGTACGACTACCAGTCGATACTGTCCTTTTCGCCAAATATGAACTGTCTTATGATCATCACCGGGTCGGACAAGAAGCAATCGAAGGTTATTCTCACGACGGCACAGGTAGGTCAATAAGAAAAAAAACCTCCTCCCTTCCTCGTGTGTTATGATTATTTCCCGTTCTCCGAAAATAGGCTTTCCAAATTGCGAACCTTATCCGCGAGTACATGGAAGTGCTTCAGAGGCAGCAGGCGCACTTGGACGATACGCAAAAGGAGAACCAATCCGCCGGCGCTAACCTGCCGGCCGGGGCAAGGCCGGAGCACCCTCCGCAAGTTCCACCACACAATCAGCCACTTCCGCCGCCACATCAGCATCTTCCGCAGGGACCGCAGCAGCCACAACCAGCACCACCGGGTGCGGCCCCTGTCGGCACAGACCTACGGAAGGGGGGTGGCCAACGGCCACCGTCGATGCTGCTCCGGCAGTCGAGTACGGCTCTTGTTGCACCGCAGCCCAGCTAGACTAAGGTCGCGTTCGGCAGCGGTCGATAGAGTAAATCATCGACGATCTACGGCAACGATGGCTTGTACGAATTAAATCGGGGAGAATGTTAATCAAAAGAATACATCCGGACGGGTCCGGAAGTAAAGATACGAATGTGCGAATATGACGAGCGAGCGGCCATCAATCCATTGAGATTGTGAAAGTTTGTGTGTGTGTGTGTGTCTGTGTGAATGTGGCTCGATATAGTTGGGAAACGTGGACAATGTCCTTACTAGTCAAAAAAGGCAAAATCTCTATCCTCGGTAGACTCCATTTCCAACGCGCGTTTCCTGTTTGCTCTGTTTACGACCGATCTATGATCTCAATGCCATGCGACGACCGGTTGATGGATGGTTTGGACGCGAAATCAATGTATCCGTTCGCGCACCGCAGCCAGCTAGCCTAATTTTATTTAACAGCTTTAACACTGCAAACACCGGACAAACAGCTCCGATGCTATTCATATCGGGAGGAGGTGCCTCAACAACCGCAGCCCAATTTGCGGTGAAGGATAAGCGAAGATCCAAAAGAAAGAAAAAAAAACAAACAATTATATTACAAACAGAAGAAACAGACAGTTGCTTATTGTTAAAGATACGTTTAATAGAGCGTTCGCGATTTGAGTCGACAAATGGTAGGCAGTTTATGCTTTTAGAGCTCGTTGAACGATTAGATCTCTCTACCTTTCGGACGCTGATTCTCTCGACTTTTACTACGCCAGACCTCTTTTTACCGCACACAATTTTCTATGAGACGGACGAACAATACCAAAATCACCCAGGTGCAGTTATTAAAACCGTTTGAGTCACTGCCGCATTCGTAATGCAAAATCGCGACCAGTTCGAATTTTCGAACTCTGTATCTCATAAGTTGTACCGCTCTGTCGGATTGAATTGTGAATATGTATGTCTTTGTTTTGTGATTTAGGTTTATTTATTATGTAGCATTTTTCGTTCATTTTTTGTTTTGTTTTTGTTTGATGGGTAGCATTTTGAATCGCGCGGATTTTCGAAAACATGCGAAAACAAAATACGTACCAGCAAAACTACGGGACTCAGGCCATTATTTACAATTGTGTTCTTTTTTTTTGTTTTTCTTTAACGCCTTTAACTCTTTGAAACGCTTTTCTCTCCTCGTCTTTCTTGTATGCTAACCACTGTTTAATAAAACCTAGGAACGATTTTAATACATAAGAGATTAGTTTTAGACCTTAGTAGAGGTTGGTTAGGCAAAACAAAACGTGCATCTGATATCATTATTATTACCGATGTTGTACAAAACAAATGGACTAAATTTACTTGGAAAATTTCGGAAATTGTTTGCCGATGTGTGCATCTTTTAAAAATTTTGAGTGGAAAACCCAATTTTACCGTTTACGATAATCTTTTTTTTTTAACAATCTCAGAATGATATGGAGAAATGCTAAATTGTGTTCAATCGATTGTACGCCACTGTCTCCTTCATTGCCATCTCTCTAAAAACCTACTTACTCCCCCCCCCCTCCTTCTTCAACGCCTGTAACAGTAGCTAAGGAAAATTGTACAAACACAAAACATGAGTAAACAAAGAAACATAGCAAAACGCAGAGATACGAATTGCGGGAGGAAATGTTATTGATAAATTGAATTTTCGTAGTATGGAATACACAAGACTCTTATAAACTATAACAAGCCTATCTTTCAAGTACGACGAAATATGAAATGGGGAGAATGACGCTTCTCCGTCGTAAGCATAACCAGCTGCTTATGAGTTAGAAGAACAAATCAAAATGATGAAAATGCCAAAAATATTCACGACGGCAATTCGCACCTATGCATTACGTTTCCTTTTCAGTTTAAACAACCGAAGAATGGAGCACGTAGTCTGGGGGAAGTTTTAAAGTACGCAATAATTGAATCAACGTGCAAAAAGGATGTGCAGTACGATTGTTCCACTCTAGAGGCAAGGATATTGATGTGTGGTCATTTTTAAATTGACACAGATAGCGGACGGAGAAGTATAATTAATAATTTATCTTCTAGTCACAAGTACGATTGATTTTCTTTTTTTTTCCTTGGTCAAATCCACACAAAATAAGTAAAAGAATTGAGCAGAACCGGTGGTTTATGTAGAATGTTGTTGGTAGAAAAAAAGATGGTAACACTGCTAAGAATGTCGGATATAGTGTTTCTATATAGATTAATTGAAAAAAAAATTGTACACCTTCGAGAAGGATTGTAATGTACTCTTCATTGCAAATATTATTTTGTAGTGCGCCTTGTACCATTTTTTACAATTTTTGGTAAAAAATTTCTCATTTTACCAAAAAGCAACAAAAAAAAAAAAGATGTCGTTCGTGCAAAGTTTTACATTTTCTTTTGGTGCGAAAATGCTACAACTAGTGCAAGATTTATTATAATCTATTACTAAAAAACGTTGGAAGGCTAGCGAGAACATTATCAAATAGAACTGATTACATCCCTATAAAATCCAAAATGTTATTCAATGAAAAGGGAAAGCAAATAATGGTATATTGTGCAACATGCTACGTACAACAAACAACCAACTTACACTAATTCTAACACGAAAAATACAGTAACACAGACCTTCATACTCGAAAGTGAGTTTCTATGTCTTGAAAAAAAATGGAACCTAACAATAATAAAATTATTGAACTGAAAAACCGTGGTTCATACTTTCTTTGAAGCTGTTGTACTAGGTTATGTAAATATGTTCAATTTCATTATATTAAAATTTCCAATAGGGCGCTCGTCTTTTTATATTTTCATTTAAATTATTCTCGTTCAAAAGCTTCCTTAATTTAAAGGAATTAATTTTTCTTTGAATTCCGCTCAACTGGCGAAACGTCAATGCATTTTAAAAATATTGTCCATGCCTTTTTTGAACCGTGCCCATTGTGCACGTTTTTGACAGTCGACGCAATGACAGTAGCCGTCTTGACAAATAGAAGAAAAAAATACAACGAATTGTCATAACATTGCAACTTCTCTCGGGGCAAAAGTGGTGCAGAGGTGTTTTCTTTGTCGGCTGCTGCGAAGGATTCTATCAAATCTCAAGAATGGCCAGCCGTGAAGCCGTGCGCCGGACGATGCAGTCCGTGCGGCCGATCCTCTCCGTCGATCGCGAGGAGGCCCGCAAGCGCGTGCTCAACCTCTACAAGGCCTGGTATCGTCAGATTCCGTACATTGGTAAGAACCGTGGCGTTGTGTGTTATGTCATAGGAAGGGGGCTTACCCGTGCCAGTCCCTACGCGCGTTCTGCGCCATTGATCCGTCGGTGGGTTTGTTGTTGTTTAGTTCAACTAACGAAAAGCTGTCCTTATTTTTCTACGCCCTTTTCCAGTGATGGACTACGACATCCCGAAGTCGGTTGAGCAGTGCCGGGAGAAGCTGCGGGAAGAGTTCCTGAGGCACAAGAGCGTCACCGATATTCGTGTGATTGACATGCTCGTCATCAAGGGGCAGATGGAGCTGAAAGAGTCGGTCGAGATATGGAAGCAGAAGGCCCACATAATGCGCTACTGGAAGGAAAGCCAAGAGCCGAAGCCGACCGATTTCCTATCGAAATTTTTGTCCGGTCAGACTTAAGGCTAGCGTTGGCAAATGTGTTTGGATAGTATCTGCGGAAGTGCTGTTGAAAGAAAATAAGTCGATGTAAATAAAAGGATTACGAATCCGATTTTTCCGGTGCTTTTTCTAGATGAAGAAAACTGCATACAAAATCAACAGTATAAAGTAGGTTGCTATGGTGTGAAGTAATATTTCTAAAAACGAGCCGAATGATGCAGAACCGTCCAAAAACCAAAGCCGGTAGCTATCCCCAGTGGCATCCAATGTTCCGTAGGATTTGCTCCACCTGGTCCAACCAACAGAGAGCTCTGTGCCTTCGTGCCAAGTGGGTCCTGAAGTGTCGATGTGGACAAGTTCGGGGCTTCTTCAAGATTCCTATATGCAAATGGATGGCAAGTTCGCAAGCTGATATCTCTGCACTTCCGGAGATGGAAATAACGTTGAAAATGATCGGGAAGCAACGGGTTGCCTGAACCATCCCTCTCAATTTAAAAAAAATTAAAATCTGAACCAGATATACTGGGAACCATGGACATTAGAAGTGAATGTATATTATCTATTGAGTTTCAGAAATCGATCGTTTCGTATAATTTTCGTGTGTGAAATGCTGCAGAACATCTCGACTCTAAAAAAAAATCTGTATTTCCAAGACACGTCCAATATTAGAACCCAAAAGCTGGAACATGCCAAAAAAATTCGCCAACAGATGGCGCTTTTGAACGAGCTGCATTTAGCAAAGACACTCAACATCGAAACTGTGAGGTATGGTGTCTCTGCTATGTTATTTCAAATTTGAAAATTGATAAACAAATAAAACAAAAATCAGCCTCACGTGCATCGTGTTCATCGTAATAAACAATTTAAAAAACATTTTACAACTTCAATATGGTGCTTTCGAGACATTACCGGATCGATCGGGATGGATCCCCACTGTCCAGAAATTAACAACGCCATTTGCTTCATATTGTGCTTCGAGACATTATCGGATCGATCGTGGTGGAATCCCCACTGTCCAGAAATTAACAACACCATTTGCTTCATTTTTAAATATTTGCAGTAATTTTCTTTTTATTACTCGCCGCGTTTTCTGTTTGTTCTTTTGCTATTTCCACGGTTCCCGCGTGTCGCTGCAAAACCGTCGTATTGGGTAGGCTGCCTTTCTTGAAACAGTCCCGCCATTATTTAAACACTAGACTTTTTTCATCCCCACAGTTGTTCGTTGCCCTATATGTACAGCTTATCGTAGTATGCGTGTATATATATTTTAATATATGTTCTATATATCTATATATATAATTATATATACGAAGGATCAATAAATTACTCTTGTTTACTCTTTTGCTTATGCTAAATTTAGCCTAACGTCTAGCTTAACTGTACACAGTAGAAGTTAATGTAACTGTTGCGTAAAAACACTCTAATTTTTTGCCAGCGTTTTCACACCTGTTATCAACAGGATGCACTGTCCGCGCATACACACACTAAACTATACCCTTTTAAAGTTTCAATTGATTTTGCTTTTGTGTTTTTACTCACCCATGATCCTTTTTCGACCTCTTCATGGAGAAAGCCCTACATATTGCGCGAGTTCACTTTTTACTACGGGCAACAGCTTTTTTTTTTACATCAAATCGATCAGCTGGATTCGTTCCCTTATTTCTTGTTTTTACCTTCTTTTTTTTTCTTGTGTCCAAATATTCACATTTTTGCCTTCCAATGTTCTATTGTAAGCTGCTCTACTTCTCTATATTAATATAATCTCGCTCTTCCATTTCATATAATACATCACTTCGATTGTTTCCAAGTTGCGGGAGGGTTTGTCGCCCCCATCTTCCAAACGCCGTGTAGGCTCTTGCGTTTCTAGTTTTTCACGTGTCACTCCTCTGTTTTGGGAGGGGGGGATTTCGGTTAAACGTTAAACCCTCATTGTTCCGTTGTGCCTTTCGTCAGTCGATAAACCAGGAAAACTAAAAGAAATCCCTGCGTCCCGCCAGGCGGTTTCAAAAAACCTACAATTCCAATTGACCAATGTTCGATCTCCCCCCAGTGTTCCTGCCTACAAAGCGGTGAAGTAAGTTTGCGTTTTCACAAACATTTACGTTTCTTACTATTTGTTCGTTTTTGTACACTTCTCCAATGAGGACTAGATTTGGTTCGTATCAATGTTTAGCTTTTGTTCAGTATTGTTTATGGGAGGTTGAGGGGGCATAAGTGTTGTTAAAACTCTTGGAGCTACCATTGCTTCCGTTCGGGATGCAATGGTTGTCTCATTGGCGAAAACTTGGGATCTTCCGGTAGCGAAATTGACCTGACCGTACCGTGAACGTGATTGTGAAAACCAATGCTGCTTTTGAGGCGTAGTAGTTCTGGGACAAGAACGGAGGGTACGTTTTTTTTTTTTTTTTAGTTTTCATGGTTTGCTGTGAGTGTCTGCTGTATGGCACAATGATTGCTCCAAATACTGTTTTATGTATGCCTTGTGTAACTATTTTCTTCCTTTTCTCCTTACTTCAATGTTTAGCTGAGCTTTGTGGTAAAAACAAACACATCTATCGTTAATCCCTGATCAACAGAAAAGTAAAACAATCTTGATTCAAATCCAGCTGCACCGATAAGGAAAGGAGGAAGCTGCCCCAGTGACGCGCTGCCGACAGTGCGGGGTCTTCTAGAATGCACCCCCGCGCCTAAGAAACTAACTAGCCGTAAGGAACCAAACAATCCCGCGATGAGACGTCACCGACGCACCGCCGCTGCACTTGGAAGTACTGGAAACTACCATCCATCCATCTATACCACCCCCGTCCGTTTTCGCCTACTAAGGACAACAATCGCACAGCCACCTTCGATCGATCGAATGAACAATCAAAGCATCAACAAACCACGGCGACATCGACGACCATTCAATCCAAGCCAGCGGAGGACCCGTGTCGTGCGGCGGTTTAATACTAACTCCCGACCATGATGTGCGTCGTAAACGAGTCCATCTCGTTGTCACCGCACACGACCTTACTGGGGCCCTCCAGCATCGGCCCCTTCAGCCCCAGCACGTCCACGTGGTCGCCCGAGTTGAACGAGGAGATCTTGTAGCAGCTCGGAAACATGTCGTACAACTCGTGGGTCGTGCCGAGGTCCATATCGAGGTAGGCAAACTCCCAGCAGCTCGAGCCACCGCCGCCACTCAGTCCACTGCCACCGTTACCACCGGCGGCTCCAGCGCCAATTCCGACCCCCGTCCCAATCGCGTTGTGATGGTGCTGCAGATGATGATGCTGGAAGGCGTGCAGATGCTGCTGGTGCTGCTGAAGGCTGCTGTAGTGCTGCAGGGCTGAGGCACAGGACGAGAGCAGCGGGGACGATGATACCGCACTGCTGCTGGTGAGCGTCGTGAGGTGACTGGTGTCCCGTCCACTGCCACTGCTGGTGCTGCTGGTAAGCGTCGTGAGAGACGTCAGGGTCGTGGTCGAACTGGGCGAGATCGAGTGATCGTCACCGTCGCTCCCGGCGGTAGCTGCCGTTGCCGATGGTGCGGCCGGAACGCTGGGATCAACCACGTCACCGCCTCGATCGCCGTCCAGCGAACGCCGTAGCTGGCTGGCTGCACCTTGCGACACCGAACTTCCGTCCATCTCCACATCGTCGTTCTCTTCGCTTCTCGCCGGCGAAACGTTTCCCGAGGAGGATGAAGTTGTACTATTCCCGCTATTGCTACTACTACTACTGCTGCTGCTGCTGCTGCTGCTGTTGCCGCTGCTGCTGCTACTGCTGCTACTACTATTGCTGCCATTGCCATTCCCGGTCACACTGCTGCTAGCACCGCCAAGTTCCGCACCGTCTACGGCCACAGCCGTCGCATCACCAACCGCCGTTCCATCCGATCCAGATCCATTAGGATTACTCCCTCCACTCCCGAGCGAGGCAACACCGCCAGCCGCTGCCGGTCCGTCAGTGCTGTCGACTCCTCCCTCAGTACCACTCCCCAGCGGCGAGGGCACGCCCTGAGCGGCGGAGGTGGAGGTAGTGGCCGTACTAACCCCACCAGAATCGGCACCGACTAGGCTTTCATCACAGTTGTTCACGACGACGACGGACACCGACGGTGACGCACCGACGGGTTCGACCACCACCGAAACGGCGCTCGTCGGCGACGTCACGAAAAGGTCACTCCCGTTGAGCGGATCGAGGGCAGACTGCGAGGAGAGACTCAGCACCGAGCCCCAGTTGATTGGGCGCGTGCAGTCGTCATCGGCGAACCCGCTGGCGTCCGTCTCGTGGTGATGGTGGAGTGGCTGTATTTGCTGATCCTGCTGCTGCTGCTGCTGCATCGGTTCCGGCTGGTGTAGGTGCAGCTGGGGATGAAGTGCCTGCTGCGGTTGCTGCTGGTAGGCCGAGGTACTGCTGGTGGTTGTACTGCTGCTGTTGCTGCTGCTGTCAGTGCTGGTGCTAGTACTAGAACTGCTGCTGCTGCTACTGCTGGTGGTGCTGGTCGGGCAGGCGGTTACGTCACTATCACAGTTGCTGCCGATCGCCGGGAACGGAGTCGCCCGTCCCGACTGGGGATCCTTGAGCGGATGTCCGACGTGACCGTTGCTGGCGGTGAGATGCGATGCCATCGGATGCATCGGATGATGCGGATGGTGCAGATGGTGGTGATGGTGGTGATGATGCTGCTGCTGTTGCTGGTGCTGATGCTGCTGCTGCTGTTGCTGCGACTGCGGATGAGGATGGTGGTGATGATGCTGCAAATGATGGTGATGATGCAAGGGATGCTGCTGCATCACGTGCTGCTGCTGCTGCTGCTGCTGCTGTTGATCGTACGGGGAAAGTTGCATGGTGATGGTGGACGACTCGCTTCCTGCTCCAGCATTAGCAGCACCGTAGGGAGGATGTCGGTTGTTTGGTGCTCCGATACGATTGCCAAAGTAGTCCGCCGTCGGGGGCGCATTAGCTCCAACCGGTGGCGGTAACGGTGGCAACTGATGGTGCATTCCCGCAGCATGCTGCTGCTGCTGCTGATGTTGCACCGCCTGCTGTTGTTGCTGCTGCTGCTGCTGAAGATGATAGTGGTGCTGCTGTTGCTGCAGATGCTGCTGGTGCTGATGATGGTGCTGGTGATGTTGCGCCGCCTGCTGCTGCTGCTGCTGGTGCTGCTGCTGATGGTGCTGATGATGGTGGGTGAACTCTTTGTTTTCGTTGTCTATCTCGCGCTCGATCGATTTGAGCGTGTTGCAGATCAGCACCGAGCGGTAGAGCGACTGATCGGACGCCTGCCGGAAGCGGGCGAGCTTGAACATCGACAGGTTCATCATCTTCAGGCGGCGCTCCTTGTAGCACTGCTTGTTGCTGCAGGACATATTGCGCCCGTCGCAGCACCGCTTCAGATGGTGCTGCCTCGGACCGGCCATTAGTCCGGGGGCTCCGAAAGGACCTTGCTGTTGCTGTTGCTGTTGCTGTTGCTGCTGCTGCTGCTGTTGCTGCTGCTGTTGCTGCTGCTGTTGTTGCTGTGCGACTCCTAGTGGACCGGCGGCGTTCATCGGTGAGCCACCAGGGCCAACGCCCGCCCCGGGAGGGCTGCTGTAGTTCGCCGATCCGAGCTCGAAGTAGCTCTTGCCATTCTCCGCACACCGGATCGTCTGCTGCGAGGTCGGTGGTTCGTACGGGGGCGAGTAGTAGCCGTGCTGCGCCCATCCGTACCCCCGGTGGGCGTACTGCTGGGCGCCATTGTTGGCCGCCCCGGTGCGCGCACAGTTCTGGTACGGTTCCGGGAAGTAGCCCGGCTTGGGGTATGCCGGCGTGACGTATCCTCCGGCCGGCCCACCCGGTAGCCCGCCGAGCGAGGCCACCGTCGTGCCACGGTTCGGCGAGCACGGGTACCGCATCGACGAGTAGCCGGGCAGGATCGTCTCGTCGTCGTCGAAGTCGTCCTCAAAATCGTCATCGTCGTCGTCGAGATCGTCCGCCACGAGCAGCGTGGTGGCCAGCGTCGACCGGGTGCTGTCACTTGCGCCACCCCACGTCTCCCCCGGTACCGCTACCGCCTGCAGCTTGCTTATGCTGTCCACGATCGGCTCGCAGTTCCAGGCGGTCTCGCCCGGTACGGCCACCGCTTCCAGCTTCGCGATCGCGTTCTCCTCCGGCAACGGTGGGGCGGTCAGGAGGATCGGTGCCGTCGGGCTGAGGATGGTCGGTGTGGCGGTGATGAAGGGACTGCACACCACACTCGCCCCATTGCTACTACTACTACTACTTGCGCTGCTTAGGCTGCTCGAGCTGGTCGTCGTCGGGTCGGCTGTATCGACGCTACTACTCTCGCCACCACCGAGGACGCTGCTTTCCTGCCCTTCCGGGGTCAGCGTCGTTTCCCCTTCCGCCCCCTTTGCACTATCGCCTTCCTTCTCTTGCTGCTGCATCGCTTCCTCGTCGTAGCGAGGGCTCTTGCAAGCTTTAATTCCATCGTTTGCCTCTTCACTGGCCCGGACCACCGGTTCCGGCTGTTCTGCAGCAGTGCTGGCCTCGGAGGCCTGTTGCTTAACGTACACCAGCACGTCCACGATCATTTCACTGTCCACCGGGGTCGCCGGTGTGTCCGAGGAAATTTCCTCATATTTGCGCTTGTTGCCGCACAGGGACGTCGGCAGTGGCGAAGAGGCGCCGGTACTGATGGTGCCACCGTTGGGCGAGCTGACGGCCGTGGCCATTGTTGCTTCCGTTGTATCTTGACCCATTTTCAATGTCGAATGCTGCGGGAGAGGAAGAGCGCGAAGCGAAGAAACAACATCTCATTAGTTAAGCATACTCAGAAGGAGGATTATTGCGTTGGTTTAGAAGAAATGGTGTTCAATCTCAGAGGTTTACAAACAGTGGCACGGAGGGGACCGAAACCGCCTAAATCATGCTCGTTATCAATGATTGACGATGAATGAAGTGGTGTCATTTATATGCCACTTCTTTATAGCCACCACACGATCGGTTGTACAAATAATAAAACACCTGACAAATCAAAGCCCAAGGTATCTAGCAAGTTGCCGAAAATAAACCCCTCACCCTAAGCAAACGACCTTGTCGTCACGATTCCCCGGACATCATGCTCATGAATGAACTGCGAAACGCCAGCAAATCGAACAATAAGCACATAAATTAAAAGCGATAAACGGCCATAAAAATCATATGGTATGGTGCCGTTTTTACAACCGCCAATCCTCCCATCGAACCGGCCGCTTCCGACTTTGACTTGTGGCGCGCGGGAGTTGTGGTTGTCTCGTTGGGATTCGGGTCGGTTTTCGTCTCACATTCCCTTCCCCGTGTTCTGCTCTCGCTCCCCCTTGCTGCCATCAATAAAACCGACGCGCTTCTTAGTGAACTAACTCAACCCTCCCGCCCTTTCCCATTCCCGCTCACACAAATGGGCGCGATATGAATGGCAATCCATATTTATTTGCCTTCTGCTACCAACAGGTACCACCAAGCCGCTCCACCACCGACCGCCACCAACAACACTGTGTGGGTTTCCCCGCGATACGGAGTTCATTCATGAAAATTTATAATCCTTCCGAGTGGAGATGGAACCGAACCGGAGCGACAGAGGAGCGTCTTCAGAATGATTGGTTTTTTTTTTTTGGGAAAGAGCGCGCGCGCGTGCCACATGGGAGTGTTTTATTGACATAAACAAGGCACGGTCGGGGAAAAAGGGGGAAAGGATGTGGTTAATTCGCGACTCATTAGTTCAAGTTTATGTTGCTTCTGCTAGACAAGTCCCATTCGATGGTTTTATGATCCCAGAGTCATTTTGAATTCATCCTTTTTTTTGTGTGTGGACGTACACTTTACAAACAAGAAGCAAGTTGTGGAATTGCAAAAATAATTCTCGTTTCTTAGCTGCCTCCAAACACGAGGCTCCGCATGTTTTTGTCTTCTTGGCGAAGCGAGAAGCACAAACAAACGTTAACCTTTTCTTCGGGCTAAAGTTGAAGAAGGAAGACGTGGATGGCTTCTCGATGGTTGCCGTCCGTTTCTCGGGTCAAACTGGACTCGCGTTTGATCGAAACCGAAAAGGCACCAAGTGAGCAGGCAAAAAGCAACTTCAAGGAATCGAATCCTTTCCTCGAAAGCGACGAACGAATCGTCAAGTAATGATGCCGAGGAATACGGAGCGTCCAACATGACCAGGAGTCCCATGGTCACGCGATGGCAGCACGCACGTATACAAATGCAGGCGTTGAGAGTGAGGCTGGTTGGATTGCGATAAAAAGTCCACCACTTTTCCCATCCCACCCCTAGAACGCAAACCTCCCTCTCCCAGATGCCAAAAATAGTGCCGGGATTTTTTCTGCTCAAAAATAGCTTCAGGAAACATGGCATTGAAGTGTGGAAAACTTTGCGCAGACGACATTTGGCAATCATGTCCCATCCGTGCTCGTTCGCTGCATCCCCAAAAAACACACAGGTGTGTGGACAAATCACACACACCCACGGAGCGAATTCCACCAGATCTTGGAGGCTTACATGTTTTTACTTCTCCACTTCTTTTTTGTTTCCTTTCGACCGTCTAACAAACCAAATAGTCACGACGTCTCGCGGTGGTTATGGAACGCAGTCAATTAGAGGTCTCCGGTTCGAGCCGAAAAACTAAAAAAGAAAACCAAGTCGACACTTTCTACCCGAGCCTCCCTCGGGAGGTAGGCGAAGTGAACGAACGATATTTAGTTTTTCTCGCCATTTTTGCTTGAAGTTCAAAAAAAAAACCAAAAAGCTAATCAATGAAACATCCTCGAACCTCGGAACTCATGGCTTCCTTCGCGCCTTGGTGTGAACCGCGAACCGTCGTCCTGCAGCAAGGAGCCTTCGCGTCCTCCATCAGCGAAGGTCCACCTGGGCTATGGCCCACTTTAACCAAAAAGACTGGCGAGAAGTCGTTGGTGGTGATGGTTAAAGAAAAGCGCGCCGGGCGCCTCCATCCTCGAGGTTGTCTCGGGGGGTTGGTGCTTCCACGGGCCGCGTTGCGTGACCCGTTTGGAAGTTATTTAATTTTATACACTTTTTTCTTCCTCCAAATCTTAGGTTTTCCACAGTGGCGATCACCCTTGCGGTGGTATTAGTTCGCTTAAAATTCGAGGGAACCACCATAGAAAAACCTGGGGATTTCAGAGGCAGCAACCACTTGCCAGCCGAAGCCGAAGGTAAAGACGCGAGGTCGTGGTGGTAACAATCACCGAAAAATTCAAACCGTTCGCTCCCTGGGCCTCCTCTACGCACGTGTGTGTGGGAGGGAGCTTTCTGCTCTTGGTGGAAACTCCCACTCAGCAGCATTCGGGCGGCCCCAGCGATATCGGCGACAAAACACGTCATTGTCCGTCAGCCATCGAGGTTTTCGGGTGTGAGCGAGGTATGGAACTATTTTTTTTTTAATTTCCATACATGTAAAGATCTGCGAAAGGGCGAAATATATGATTCACACCCTGGGGTGGGTTGTTACTGTCATGAGCCAGCAGCTTTGACACAGAGAGATATCAAACAGACACAACAAGGATATAAAGACTTGGCCGGGGAAAACGGGGTATCCAAAAGATTGAAGAACATCATCTCCAAATATCTTCTTCACCCATCGTCATCTTGGCCTGGCTTTGCGTCTTCTCGATCGCGCGATCTGGCGCGTCGATTTTGGTGGGATAAATTTATCTCGCCGCTTGCCATGGTTGAGAGAAGAGGAAGGGATGGTTCGGAGCCACCCGGGAAAGCGCAGATAACAAGCGCGTCAACAAAGCGACCAGGATGGGGCAACTTCCCCATCAATGCTGCAAGACGCTCTGCCGCGGCGGTGTCCAAACTGAGGATCGATCGCGGACAAAAATGGGAAACAGAACAATCTCACGCGGGCGCGTCTTGGCAGCCGAAATGGAAAAAAGAAAGAACAGACAGCGAGTGGAGACAAAATGATGGAAAGCAGTTAAAGAACGTTCGTTCATATTCCCTTTTCTGACTCTGCGCAACAAAGTGTACACACACACGGGTTTTACGATGGAAGATCACCCCGCGCGTGGTCAAGATCGAGAGAAAGAGCGCAAGAATCGTTCGGCGGATCGCCATTTCCCCTTTTCCAACCAACCCGCGTAGCCATGGAAACCGACCGCACGGCGAAAGATTATTAAACTCTTTGGGGAAAAATAGTTAACGGTTTTCCTTCGTTTCTTTCGTCTGTCTTTTTTTTTCTCTGTCACTCTCTTTCATTCTCTCTCTCTCTCTATCTCTTTGCTGACGTCTTTGTCGTGCCCTCTGCGAACCTTTTCCCACCCGCCTCCCCCATCTTTTGGCATGCCAGTGCGTCAATTTCTCTCCACGTTTCGCTTGCCCCTTTCCTTCGCAGTCTATCAATCTAAGGGCCTTGGGAGGTTAGTGACGAGGGGTGGGGGGGGGGGGGGGGTTATCAGGGATCCTCCACCCAGCGAGCAGCGTTGCCGGCGGTTCCTCTACCAGTTCATTACTCCGCGACGGAAGAAGGTGGAATGGAAGAGAACGACAAAAAGCACCCGCCGTAAAATACGAATCACGACGAAATGGGTGTGAAGTAGACGAAGGAGGAGAAAAAGAGGCAGACAGAAGGAAAGAGAGAGCGAAAAAAAAAGGGTAGAGGCAAACGAGGCAAATGCGAAGCTTGCGAAGCTCGGACGGATGAGAGAGGCCGCAATCTCTCCACCCCACCCCTCCCCCTCACCCACATCGCTGCCGTCCGCCTACCTTCGTCTTACCCGCTGACGCTGCACATGGGACTCGATGGTCTCGAAATTAACTTTTGATCAAGACTTTTTTTCCTTCTTCTCCTTTTCTCTCTTTCGTTCCCTTTCGCCGCATCTTTCGCGTTTTTTTTTCTGTATCCCCCGCTGCATCATCACGCCACTCGGGGCCGCTTGGGAAACCGTGGGGCGCTTGTGACCCAAGAAGAAGAGAAAAACAGAAGAAGAGGGGGATAGAAAGCAGCTTCATTGCCCGTCCGTCTTGGCTGGTGGAGAAGTAAAAAAAAAAACAAACGCAGGCCTAAAGCATGACGGGGTGGTGGTGGTGGGCCTATCTCGCGGCAACCGAAGGCAGCAAAGCGCGAAACGACGACGATGCAAGGATGGGCGAAGATGAAGGGACCCAAAGCATGCATGTCTTAGCCGCTGCTGCTGCTTCTGCTTCTTCGGCCCACCGTTGTTGTTGGCTGTGGCCAAAGAGACGACGCATTGTTGGCGCTTTTCCGCTTTGGGGGTGTCGGTGTGCGCGTCTCCAAGCCCCCAATCCCCCCCACCCTTTGTCCCACCGGGGCAGCGAATTTGATGATGTTTGATAATGATGAACTAACTCCCGACGATGGTTCGCGACTCTCACGCTTTTCCTCCACCACGTTTCCTTTTTGGCGGCAGCGAGAGCAGAAGCTCGGCGTTGGCACGGAGGAGGATGGGTGGTGGTGGGGAAATAGTGCAACCAAAACCGTGCCCTGCAGGTTTCCTGTTGTTTTCCACTCAAACGCTTTTTCCGAGCCGTTCTCAGGTGGTTCACCGTTTCGAAATGCAATGTTCGAAGGGAGAAAAAGGTAAACTTCATCAATGAGGAAAATCGCAATGAGGTGTTTTGGTTTCGTATTTTTGACAGTTTGTCAGATGCGCTGATTTTTTGGCATTTGTTTGGCGAATGCAGTCACAGGAGAAGGGAGAAAAAAAAAACAAACAATTTGATCAACTGTTTTTTTTTCCTGTTCCATTCTGGACGATCATATTAAGATTCCATTCCACATTTCCTGGTGCAACATCACTTGAAGGATATACTGTTTATTGCGGTATCTCCCTATTGGTTTCCTGCATACTCCTCCTCACAACTCTGCACAGTAATATTCATTCATTTTGCAATGCGTAAAACATACGAATGCACCAGCACAATTCGGCGTGGAAATTGCTTTAAAAAAAAAACCTGTCACTAGAACACAAGAAAAGGCAGGTAAGCATGGTGTATCTTACGCTTGTCTCAGTATGCCCTGGAAAAAGGGGAAGAAGATTCGGGTCCACTCGGCCAGATTCAGCCAAAATTAATCACCAAACATTTTGGATAAATGTTCCGATCATAGTAAACCGATGCACGCCACGTTTGTTTCTCACAAGGCGGCTATGATCACGAAACAATGTTGGAAAATGCATCGTCCGCCGCCTTCTGCGTACCACCCACAATTCAACGACCTCTCTTTTCGCCTAACCCGCCAAAACGTAAACACAAACAGATCTTGAGCACTTGACCACAATTTGCATCGATTCGCTTCGTTGTTTTCGGCGGTAATATTTTTCCCTCAATTAAATTTTCCAATATTTTTTTTTTTTGCTTTCAAAGACAGCACACACGTTCCGTTGCGTTTCTTTAGGACTTGCAGGTGGGTGGTTGGACAATCGAATCGGTTTTTGGGGACAAACTTACAGCATAACCACCGTCAAGGGGATGTTCTATGATACACATTGAGATCGGATGCTATCCGCCAACGAGCTGGCCACGGGAGACGGTAGTAAAAGGGCACCGACGACGACGACGACGATGACGAGATCACAGCGACCGTTACACATTCAGGTAGTGCACTCTGATAATACTGTCACAGGGTTTGGTACACGAAACGGCACAAATGTCACGCAAAGAACTTGGTTGGGCTTTATTGCTGCTGCTGCTGCTGCTGTGTTTACGGTGCACGTGTGTTGTTTTGTTGTGTTTTGTTCGATTTACAAATTCATTGTAGGAATTGTGACTCTGTTTGCACTGCTGAGCCGCGAATTTTGGCCCGAAGTTCGAAGTTCACCGGTGAAACAACAACCCCCGGGGAAGAAGGAACTGATCTCGAGCGCGTCGAAAAAGATCGCACGTAACGTAAGACGAGCGAACGCGCATGAAACGAGCAAACTGATCGCACGGGAGCGTGCGGTCGACGTGCGAACTGTGCGAATGCCGGCGAGGGACTAACGTTGAAACCTTCCAGCCGAACTTTTCCATCGCGAAGCGCACCGAGAAAGAGCGAGAGGGCCCCCGGTATGAAACGGCGCGAGAGTGTGCCGCAAGCACGCAGGGCGAACGATCGAGGCAGAAGAGCAACGAAATCAAAAAAAAAATGTTACCGCTTCGGTGCGAGGAGTGCGAATGCGACAGCGAATGGAGGAGCGAAAGTGACAGAGAACGTGTCGGATGTCGGTTGAGTTCATCTGTCTCCCTCTCTCACACACACGCTCGACCATTTCATGCGAACGTCCCCTTCCTTCACAGCAAGGCGTCGTCGTCGTCGTCGTCGTCGTCATCGTCGTCATTGGAACGCGTTGTAACGTTTGCAGAGGCTGTGTGACGCGCGCGCTGTTCCCGATATGCCAGGACAGGATGCGGGCCGGGAAGTAACGCATCGGCACCCTACACAACAACGACAGGGAACTGTCATTCTCGGACCGGGATGAAGGTATGGGAGAGCGCCAAACCCAAGCGGGAAAGATGGAAAGCGCGTCTTGGACGGAAAGGAAGGTCGATCCCAAAAACCCAATCGAACGTGAACGCGCGGTCCGGGGATTGACCGTCCGGAGGTCCTTCTCTCCTGGGTCCAGGATTATAATCCCCTTTTGGGACGCTGACCGACCCGGGGCCAGGGAAGCGCGAAGAGGACCCGAAAAGAGATTCGACGATGACCGATCCCCAGACGGTGCCCCGACTATGGGACGCGAAGGGAAAGATAAATACGGCAAAAGGCAGGTTTGGGTAAGCAGGCCGTCCAAGGACTGCCACAGGATGCGCCTACCAACACTGTGGGCCTCGGGGAAAAAATAAAGGAACGAACCAGCGTGCCAAAGCGAAAGACCCGATAATGGGCATTTGGGGTATCCTTTCGGCACACCTACGCACCATAACGGGAAGGTACGACGGGATACCTACCTGGCAGGAGACACCAAGGGCTGGAGAAATACGCAGAACGTACGTGTCTTGCCCGCACAGCATAAGGACGTTCGGTTTGGTGTGTGAAGCCAGATTCAGGCCCTCCGTGCAGGTATGCACGGCCAAGACACGTTGAGGTTGAAGAATACCTCTGTCTCTCAAGTATCGGCGGTCAGTTACGACCAACTGACTCTTTCGCCTAAATTCATTTTTTTTTCAGGAAAATCCATGATCAGCTTCGAACACAACCTGCTAGCTCTTATCACACGAGGAAACGCAACCACGTTGCACGAAGCGCAGTGATTGATGAAGACCTGTAGCGCCAAAGCCGTTTTGTGCGGTGTACGCCATTGGCAGGCACTTGCACGCAATAAGACATCCGATCAAGTGGCACTTGCATCCATTGTTTGATTTTGTTTTGCGCCACAATTAGGGTCCGCTCTATGGATTCGTGCTTTATTGCTCCCGTTCTTCATTCGTGAAGTAGGCCAGTTTTTGTTTGCATTTCGCGATCTGTCAAACGTTCTGACGTTGGCTTATTATTTAGGTTTCTCAACCGCCAATTCAAACATCAATTGAGGCAGTAATTATGAAGCTTTCAGCCAATCGTTCGGGTTCGGACCAACGGTTTTGGATATTCAAATTAAGTTTATGTCAGTTATGTTCATAGGATGAAGACAGTTTGGATGAGTTTCTTGAAGCTGTTCTCAACATTCAATGCTGCAGGCAGCAAATCAATTACACCAGCAATCTTTCGTTGACCAGTCCAAACACAAAATTTGTAACCATTATTTTTAAATGAAGCATAATTTTCCCTTTCGAATAATTTCTTACTTTTAAACTAAGTTAAGATCAATGGTATGTGATATGTTTAAAAAAAATCCAAACAGTTTCTCTTAAACAAGAGTCTTTAAAATTTGGTAAAATGATAAATTGTTAAAACCGATTTGAGGTAGTAAAATACCTCCACGCTTGAGCAGCAAATGGAAGATACAGGGAGCCAATCAAACCGTTCAAATGCGTTATTTTACTTGGCGTTCATCTTTTTGTTTCCACATGGAGAATCCATGTGCGAATTGTTTTGGCTTGCAAGAAATAATTGCCTAAACCCTACCACGTGGCCAACATACCTTTTTTTTCAATTGCTTATGAACCGTTCCCGTAGGCTACTAGACTTCAAATCAAAACAAAACACACCTCACCCAACTCGAAACCTTACCGGCGTGTGCAAAGTGCAAAGCAACCCTAGACGACACGGTTGGGGTTGCGTCAGAACGGAAGGGAACGGGGAACTCTCGGATCAGCCGTCAGGTGCGTCCTCGTTCAAGAATGCGAATCGAAATCGAAAACAACATCCTCTCCTTGCAAGGACCACGCGGCCCGGAACGACCGGTAAGACGATCGGTATTATATGCACGTGAAACGTCCATCAACCGCAGAGCGCGCGCCCCGAGGGAAGATGTATTGGCGAAGTTAGTTTGCCTTTTGCCCGCCAAAAATCGTTTCCTTCGTTCACTTCCTGACAGTCGGGGGGAAAGAATACCGTGACCCCGGAGATAGATTGTATTTTGTACCCACGCCGAACGGCCAAGCGCAAAAAGGATTCATTTATTTTTCTTGGTATTTCCTTTCCATTTTTTTTTTCGTCGTGTCCTCTCGGTGCAAATTTTCCACTGCCACCTCAAAAACTCGCCCAACCCCACGGATCCGCCGTGTGCACACTCGAGCTCACGCAACGTACAATCTGTCCAAGGATACGGCCGACTGTAAACCACGACCACGCGTTCCTGTTGGCCGAGGAGCGAAAAACCCCCAAATGGAATCGGAACGAAGTTGCGTACTTTTCTCTCCTATTCGGCAACCTCCGAAAGCGCGCGCGGGAGTCTCTCGGGGCAGGAGCGGCAGCGCAGATTGGCGCAGAAGAAGTAGTAAAAGTAAAAAAGACGCAATGGGTAAACAACAACGCGAACGCAAAAAGGGAAAAAAAGGCGGAATACTGCTGCCTGGTCAGGATAAAGACGACGGCACTTGGGAGGAGGGCCACAAGATGAGATGGATTCAATGGTGGAGGAAGCAATAGGAAGCAGGCAGGGTGCGGAAGAAGAAGGGAGAAAATGGCCGTAGAGTGGGTGGGTGGGGTGGTACGATGTGGATGTTTTATATTCCGGTTTGGTGCTTCGAACGCTTCGTTTCGGGCTATTCCACCCTCCGTGACAGGTTACCCCCTCCGCGCTCGTTGCCCCTCGTTCGCCTCGCTCTCTTCAATCTCGTCTCGGCACGGGTTTATATGCGCCATTCTGCCCAATATGAGTATTTTTTTGCTCTTGGCAACCCTGCCATTCCACCCACCAGCCCCCGTTCCACCCCCGGGGTCGGTCTACTCCAACACCAACCCTGCTTTCGGACGAGTTTTTCTTCCTTCGTTCACCAATCTGAACGGTGTCCACATGTGCGTGTGTGTGTGTGTGCATGTGTTTGTCTGTGTGCCAGTGCATTGTTGAAGCTGCTATTGCTTCTCAGGTCCATCGGTCCATCCGCGCGGTCGGAACGGTGGCGGGCCATCAGAAGGAACGCAGGACTCGAACTCGAAACGACACCGAGAAAAACATTCCATTCCGGAATCGAGCAGGCAGGAAAAAAAACACACACACAAGGGGAGAAGCGGGAAAAAAACACATGAAAAGGGCGAACGACGAAAGGGGGACGCGCACGGCGGACGGACGCCGGGGTGGGATATATGAAGCGCTCACACAAAAACCCGCCGCCGACGGACGAGGACGAACGAGAAGATATAAAACCCCTGATGGTTAGGCAAAACGCTTGCATGCCTGCCCCGTCGTTGTACTCTTCTACACGTTCCTTCGATCGTTCGTTCGTTCGTTCGCTTGGGTCGCAGCGCTTGCTTGGTCGTGTAGAAAACAACCCCGAAAATAATGTGAGGGAAAAAAAGTCTCCCTTTACCCAACGGTTGCATCTCGCTTCCTCTGCTTGCCACCTTCTCCTTCTCTACCTATCTCTCTCTCTCTCTCTTATTTCGCTTGCTTGCCATCGCCATCGCGCGCTGCAGCGACAATGAACCAAGCGAACGGAAAAACACTAGGGAAGCCGCCGATCGAAGGCAAGGCACCGCGGTGGTGCTACGGGCCAGCAAGCAACGGGACGAAGCAGGAAAAGAGATATGACAGCACACGGAGCGGCATCGAAGCACACGCAAGCACAACCCGTGTAAGCGAGCGAGCGAGGACGCTCGGTTCAGAGCGAGAGAGGGCACAATTACTCGGTAATAGGGGGAGAGCAAAACAAAAAAAAAAACGCCGCCGCTGCGCGTTCTCGCTCGCTCCGCTTTGTTCGCCCTTCGTTCGCCGCTCCGGTGCCGCGCTGTAGGGCTGGCAAAGGCCTGCTGCTGCGCTTTCCAAAACGACGCTGCGCGAAGCAGGCAAAAACACACACAGGCACGCACACCACGGACAGAGCATCGGTGCGGACTCGGAGGGGTACGGTGGCGACGACGACGACGAAACCACCCTAGCGCGGCTGTCGGGGTTTTCGGTGCGCACAGCACCGGGACACACGGCAACGCCACCGCGGCACCGAATCCAACACACAGCAACGGTGCGGAAAAAAAAACCAGCACACCACACCCATGGACGACCGGGGGGAAGGGGGGGGGGGGGGCAGGCGCGCGAGACGAGCGAATGAAGGGAAAACGCGAGTGTCAGCTGTGTGTTGCTGGGTGTGCACGACGGCGGTGGCGGACGGTCGGGGAGGGGGTGCGGAACACAGCCAGCAGCCAGCCGCACGCGGAATGAAGCAACGACGACACGATTCGACCGAACACCGGACGGCGCGGTGTGGCTCGCACTGGCACGGAACACACCGCTTGTGTGTGTGTGTGCGCGAGCGAGGGCGCTTTCTTGGGCCAATGCGGGCGGCAGAGTGGTGTAGCAGCAGGCCAGCGAGCAGCCGCGGCGGCTCAATCGCACCGGAGCTGAACAGTGTGCTGCTCTGTGTGTCCGCCTCTGGTATGCGGCACACTGGGAGCAGCCCAAGGGATAGGTCAAATTTTCTTAATCAAACTATTCCACTTTCTGTGTGCAATACTTCCACAACAATGCTCTTTTGTGGTCAGGGCCTGTTTCATTGTTTGTCAACAAATTTAGACAATGTGAATAATTCCATCTATTTCGCCATAATTTTCTTATGCCATAATTTTGTAAAATATGTAACTGATGAATTGAACGAAACTCCATGAAATAATGTACAACAGCTTATTAAGTCAAAAAGATTTGTAACTAATTTATCATACACCCCAGGTTTGTGAAACTGCTGCAAAGTCTGAACTGATCTGGCCACAAATAAATAAATAGCACAAAAATGCACTTTCCTGAGAGACGGAAAGTAATAATAACAATATTATCGAAAGACTAACACATTCTCTTATATTTATCACTTTGTGCTTCTTCATAATATCTATCCAGGACCCAACTGATGTAGACAACAAATTTATCATACATCAACAACACAATTTATTGGAAAAATAGGCCAAAAACCAACAGTTAAGCCATAACTTCCCTTTGCTGCCCATTTTATTTCATTTTGAATGATACTGTTCGATCTGTCTTTGTTATCCTATGTTCTTATAAGTTAATTGTTTAAACAAATAATTAACAAATGAATAAATAATCTTTTCTTAATATCATTTGTATTATCATATAAATAAATAAAAGATATTTAATCTTAAATGTATGTTAGCTTGTGCATCTTTTAAAATATTCTATATTTTCCAAAATCGAAAGAGAAGTTGGATACAAAAATTCAACATCGCACTTCAGCGCAGAAGGCTTCAATTTTGACCACTAGTCATGGCGCTCTGCATCTAAGTGTGCCAGAGCCCTCGGTGTACCATGGTTTCGGTGCACAGCACAGCACAGCACAGCATAGCACATCGCACCAACAGACCGCAGAGCTCGAGCGACCGGGGCGCACACAAAGCGAACGTACGGTCGAACGAACGAACGTACGAAGGAACGGTTGAAGGGAAGGGAACGGTGGCCTGCGAGGGGCGGCGACGGCAACGCGATCGATGGCGGATACAGAGCGAGCGTTTCAACCGCACACCCCACTCCTCGCCCCGCACCCCTCTGACGGCCTCTTCCCCTCGTCCGTTCACACTTGTGTTCGCTGTTGTTGCCGCTGGTACTCCATCGCTCTGGCTGATGCTATTTTACCGATGGTTGCTGCTGCTGCTGCTGCCGCTGCCAATGTTGCCATCAACTCGACGACGACGACGACGCTGGCTGTTTTCCTGCCGCACCGCACCGCACCGCGCACCGCACCTGGTTCGCAGAAACCCAGCAGCATTGTGTTCAAACGAATGCTCGAGCTCGAACTCGAACTCAAATTCCCAACGAAGGAAGTGCTTGCTTGCGGCAAGGCCGAGGGGGGGTGAACGGGGGAGAGTGCGGCAGAAAGAAACGGCGGCAGCCGTGGCCTCATCATCGCGCGCTGGTGCGTGTGCCCGAGTGGATGGTTTGGATGGGGGCTCGGGGGAGGAATAAGAGACCTCGAGCAAGCGAACATTCGAACCGCTCGATTCGAGAAGCAGCAGCAGCAACAGCGGAGAGAAACACACCGCAACACCGTGAAGGAGTAGTCCGCGGCGAATGTCAGCGCGGCTTTTGGGTCGGAATGGTGCCAAGGGGTGAGGGCTCATTTTCGACGAGAAGGGAGGGAAATATAATATTAAAGGGGAATTCGCTCTCCTCACGTGGCACGGCGGCGCGGGGACGGCGACATCAACGCGACGACGACGACGACGACGACGACGATTGCGAATGACGACGATGGCGACGATGCAAGGAAACGAGACCACCGTCCCCGTCCACCGACCCCACAAACCAACCCGCCCACCCTACCAGGCAATCTACCTTCTTTCCCACTAAAATACAACGGCATATTTCCAAGTGCGGGGGCACCACGGCGATGGATCAAGCAGCAAGAGAAGAACCATTCCCTCCACCCCGTTGAGCACACCATCGATAACGCCTGCACCCTCTACCATCCCCCCCCCCCCCCCCCCCGCGTAAGGCGGCTGCTCCCACACGGCTGTTCGCTGAGGGCACCAACTTTACGGTCCAACTTTGCAACTTTCCGAGCGCGCGGGCGCACGCCTCTTAAGAGATTGGAGAACCGAAGAGATGAAGGGGGTCTTACAGGACGGAGGATGGATGGATGCTGCTTGTACCGACCGAACGGGAGCGGGAATCGGAGGGAGGGTCAGCCTGTATACCTTCTGATTCACCGGAACCGACCGACTGCGCGTTTGCAAATGGGGCCCTCTTCGCCGCCACGGTGAGGAGGAGGGTGGTGGGAGGTGAGTGGGGGGGGGGGGGTGTTTCGAAAGAAAAACAAAATAATCGAAATAAAATAAAATAAAACTGGCGACGAGTTTTGTACAACGAACAAAAAAGGCAACATGCTGCTGCTGCTGCTGCCAAAGAACTTGTCGACGAGCGCGAGAGACGAGAGGGACGAAACGCAAGCGCGGCGACGAATATGTGTCCTTCTGGAGCTCGGACCAGCTAAGCGCCGGGGTAAGACCATCCGATCGAAGTGACCCCACCACCATCATTGACACGTTGCTGCACAAATGCACAAGCAGACTGCGAAAAGCGGTCGGTGGAAATATATGTGTTTTGTTGCAAAACACAGAAAAATTACTTACTGCATCAACTCCGCTAAACTCTGAAGAATGTAACGCAGTAAAAATATTAAACGATACATTATTAATTTTTTCTACTGCAGAAGTTTTGGCTCTACCAGTTCAAAACGTTTGCAAAACATTTGCTGGATAAAAATCGAAGCCGAAAAAAAGTTGGGAATATTAAACATTAATATGAACTTAGTTTGGTTACATTTGCAAGACATGTGTTACACAAAATGGTTAAATAACTGTATCCCTCGCTGGTACATTCAACGGAAATATGCTTGAATTCAAACTCTATCCTCATCCCGGTCCACTGGATCAACTGCCGTTTTGAATTTTCAAAACCTCGGAAAACCTCACCGCACGTACCAACGAGCCAGACGATCGAAGATGGAACGATGACATATCTGCGGAGTGCGACATGTTGCACGTACCATTCGCTCACCGCCACCATGCTGCTCCATCGCGCGCCTCGAACCGGCACGATGCATGTCGGGGCGCAATCAATCCGTCGTTGCCGCTCGCAAAAGGGGTGCTTTCGAACCAATCGAACACGTGGGGGGATTTCGAATTGCGAATGCGCGCGCCGTACCCGGTTCCGCGATGTATATAACATAGTTTCCTTCCGCACGGCGGCCAACGGTGGCCGCGTTCGGAATGGTTTCGGCTTTGGACACAGTCCCAACACTAACGCTGGCGCTGAGAGTGACTATTCCGTTGAAGGCGCTTTTCCCCTCGGAGCCGTTGCAGGTCGGAAGGGACGCGAAAATGGCACACACATTGGGACGATTCTCCCTTAGCGAGAAAAACGGAACCGGCAGGGTCATCCCTCCCCCAAAGGATACCACCGGGAGGAAGGTGCGGATGAAAAAGAGAAACAAAGAAAGGGGACTTACGAGAGAAAATCAAAGGGACACTGTTTTCCCCCGCTGTTTCGCCAAAAGTCCCTTTTCCGATTTGGGGTAAAGTTTTCCACGATCTCAACGTGCCAGAGAAAATCTAATGAAAAGAACAACTGGGAAGAAAGGAAACAGTTTCACACATTCTAGTAGGCATCACTCTTGCTCCCTTTTCTTTCTTTCTTTTTCGTCCACCCCCTCCCGAAACTCGCTGCGATTGAGAGCGTGAAGAAAATGAAAAAAAAAATTTAAATAGATATAAAAAAATAAGACGACGGTGGTTCGCTCGGTTCGGGAAGGGAAAAGATAATTTCCACGAGCTGCCATGACAGGAGGCAAGAAAATGGGAAATGTTAAAAGGAATCGTTCATCTTTCTTAGCAGCTGATTCAAGGGGCCGGCGGAAGCGGAGACTCAAAACATCTGCCAGGAGCCGCGCGGGGAAACCGGATGGATTCTTTGCGTGGATGATCCGTTCCGGTGAAAGAGTGTCGCGAGTTCTCTGTGGTTTTAAGGAACCAAAACCGGCTATGAATAGACTACCCGCATTTTTGAACCCCGAAACATGTGCTTTGTAACCGATGGAAACGTGTGCGAGCCGTTTACAATTTGAATCACCGCGAAAAATGGCATTGCAGTTGTACCTGTTCGTATGGAAGTTGAATTAAACTTGGCATCCATCATCATTCAAAATTGTGTGGCGCACAAGCGTGGCGAAATGCTAACGGAAAACCCTCACGCCAATAATCGGAAACGAGACGATTTTGAAAAAACAAACCCCGCGTAATCATCACTGACCAACCGACGACCGGGCGCAGATAAGAGATTATCTCCTCGGACTTCGTTGGGCGCGGACTTCGTGCGAGAAGGCCACGCCACGATTATCGCAAAGTGGTCGGTTCGTCCTCCACACGGATGACCCCCAGACCAGGCCGCGTCCCGACCCTACCCGGAGATCGAACCTGGTTGTGTTATTGCGGGAGATTGACGTCCGGAGGAAGTAGCTTCCCGGAACCTGGCGCACTGCGCACCGTAATACGTAGACTGCAAGGTCCAACGTTTCAACGTATGAAGGTTGCTGTTGTGTTCCAGCACACTCTTAGTCATTTTCCTGAGGCGCCCATTTGTCATTTTCCTTAGTTTTCGTTATTTTAAATACAAAGTAGCAGTAACGTTACAGTTCTGTCTGTTCTAGAATAGATGACGTATTTCACAATATTTTTTTACAAAGTTAAAAAATTTTGAATACACATACGAATTATATATTGATATTTTATCTCGTGAAACTTTTTTTTATAGAAAAGTATAGGGATAAGTTATGACCCGAACATTTTTCAAACTTTGATCAGCTTATCGCAAGACTTTATCAAGACGCAAGACTAACTGTTGAGGTATGATTTAAGCTGTATTACTAATAATGTAGACATAAGTAATGAAATTTAAACATTATTTTTCTTTTGGTAGAACTGTGATTTACATTTATTACACAGTTTTTCGTTCTAGTTAGTTAATTTAATTTATTTTCGTTTTGATTACACTTTTGAAACTCTGAATTGTTGAATTTGTTTTTGTTTAATTATTTTTGTTCTTTTCTTTTTGTTTTCTACTATTTGTTATTTTTTTTAACTTTTACTCACATACTTCATGGTTTTTGGTAATTTTTTCTATTCTAATTCTATTTTATGGATAATGTTTTGAAAGTTTAAATGTATAAAGAGATTCTTTCAATTTCATTGGTTCGGCTTTTTCAGTTCTCAGGAGTTTTGAAATGAGCGATAAAAAATAACTATTTAATTAAGAAAAGTAGTTAGTTTAGTAAAGTCTTTTGCAAAACTCTTCCTCATCTCCATCACAGTAATTTTCGTACTTTCTGCAAGAATCCCGTCTCCCCTCGATCCCCTTCCGGGGTGACCCAAGGACCGTGCATCAAATCTTCCTTAACCTCAAACGTCGTCGTTATCATCTCTTGCTGGCATCCTTCGCCTCGTACCGGAGCCATCCCGCTCCGGGGACATCCGAACCACCGACAGCCCCACCGTGAAGACCCTGTTCCGTGCATTGTGATACCCGCTTTCCGCTGCGGCCCCTCCCCGTTGCCCTTCGACGATTGCGTTCTGTTCGAAATCCCTTGTGTTTCTTTTTGGCCACCAGCACACACCGCCCGCACGCACGCACCCATCACTCCCGGCACGTACGCACAATAACCCCAATCCCCAAGCAAGCGGCCTCTCCCATCTGCCCTGCCCGCCTGCCCCATTTCCTGCCGCTTCGCTCCCACTTGCCATCACGATCATTTTCCCATTTCCTTTCCTCAATCGTCGGGCGAATGGAACCCGGTTGCCTTTGCTGCTGCTGCTGCTGTTGCTGCTTAATGTTGCCATTGCCGCCGTTCGCCTGTGGCCCTTCCATGCTCGTCCGAACATTCCAAAATCCATTCCGCCCATCGCCGCACGCTCCCCCGCCGCACACACCTATTCGACCAAAGCGCTCCTACCTCCGACAACAACAACACCAGGGCGAGTGTGCGACTCTCTTTCCATAGCCTACTTTCCCCCGGGTTGATCCAAAACTCCACGTGATGTCTTCTCCACCTCCTTAGCTCCACCTCACCCGCTCCTTTCTCTCTGCCCTTCCGCAGGCCGTTGGGAGCCCCACGAACGCACCACATCAACGCCGATCACTCCCTCCTGGTTCTCCACAAACCCCCGCCCAACCCATCCAAATCCAACCGACCCACAGCCCACACCGACCATTATGCCTTCCAATCCATTTTTCTTTTCTTCGGCGCTCTGAAACAGTACATTCCCCCTCAAGAAGGTCTCTGAAGGGTGTGCGTACGTGGGAACGAGGGAGAAGGAGCAAGCGACCACGAGCGAGATGCCCGGCGCGAAACCTGGTTGCGAGCAGGCGGAGGGAAAAATCATCAACCCAAACGACTTCGCCGTCGACGACGACGACGACGCACATCGACCAAGCAGCGCACCGGGTACTACAAAAACGGAAAATGGGAAAAAGGCGAACCCAAAGCGGCAGCGGTGGGAAAGAGCAGGAGTGAGCGAGTGAGTGAGTGAGTGAGTAAGCGAGTGAGCGAACGAACGCGAGCGTGTTTGAAAGCACAGGGAGAAGACGTCAAAAAAGGAGGAAAAAAAAGTATAAAAATCCGCCCAAACCAATTCCAATTCCATCTCGTTTCATTTTTCCCGCTGCCGGCCACCCTCTGGGCTTCTCTCTTCCTTTCGCTGTATTTTTATTCATCCTTGCGCACCGAAGAAACGACGGGTCGTTGTTGCGTTGTTGCGTTCGCCTTAACTTGCCGCTATACTTCACTATGGGCCGATTGGTGAAAACCGTTCGAAGAAACTTGCACAACTTGGGCCGAATGAAGAAAAGTGTAGCTAACTTTAGCGAAATGTAGGTTTCGTTCCATCAATTTCGACTTAAAACAATATAATGTTAAAGAAGATAGTTTCATGCTTTAAGAAAATTTATTATACATAAAAATTGATGAATTTTTTTAATAAATCTTTAGTCCTAACAATTTTTGAACAAAACAGAAAATAAAATTATTCTTCTCATTCTCGTTTGGAAACGTGAATCCCATAGAAGTGGAAGTTTTTGACCTGCTCGACTGCACAGTGTGCTAAACCTTTGGCTATTGCTTTTATTTCAAGCCTCGGTTTGTGCTGCTGCTGCTGCTGGTAAAACCCTCGCTCGATACTGTTCCGAGCGTGTCTGGTGTGCGTGTGTACGGGAAGGAGAAAGATGCCATTGGATGAGAAGGAAAGGGCTACCAACGGCTAGAGATGGCCAACGCAAAAACGCGTACATTAATCCTCTGGAATACTCGACCCGAACTCGAACAAAAAGCCCCGAGATGCGAGGCAGGCGTGGAGAGTGAGCGAGCGGGAAAGAGGGAGATAAAAACGCTGCGAGAGCGAAACGGGAAGGGTCGACACGTAGCAAACGGTGTCGAGCAGGGGAAAAAAATACCCTAGCTGCGGAACGATAGCGCGATGATGACGACGACGACGACGACGGCCGTGGTGCGAGTAAAAGAAAGCCAACCAAGACGCCAACCGGACGCGCAAGGGAAAAGGAAATGTTCGTCGAGGGGCGATCGCGCAGCGCGAGATAAAGACAAGGGAAGGAGCGAGGGAAATAAAAAATGAAGAAAAAAAAGGAAAATAAACGCCATCGAATGACGAACGGAACGGAAGCGTACGGAAAATACAAGGCGCTCGCAATGCAAAGCACAAAGAGACGGGCTGGCAAGCACGCAACAACAAGAGCGAAAAAAAATGTATGAAAATAAAATAAAAACCAACCCAAGTAGGCTGAGCCGTCGCGAAGGTTCAGCGGCGGCAGTAGCTGCAGCTTGAGCGGGTCCGAAGGCAAACCGGACGCAGAACGGAACGGAATGGAACGACGTGGAACGACGCGAACAGTCTCATAAGATACTACACAACTGCTCAAGGTGGAACGTTCGCAGTACCTTCACAACTGACTCATCAACACAGCCCCTTCATCGTTGGTAAGCGCAGGGGAGATCTGTCCACAACAGTGTGACACAAAAGGGGCCACATTTTAAGATTCAATAAAAAATAAGAGCGTTTGTAAATTTAACAAACAAAAATTTAATTTTCATAAAAACCTATAGAAAGCTAAAAAAAAAACAATTCAACCCCTTAAATCAATAGATAGAATAATAAAATGATTCAAATGATTATTGTTAAGATTAAAATGTATTAAGAAAATAAGATTCGGGATTGTTTAAGGTTTCAAACAGTGTAGAAAATTATCAAAAAACATCTGATTCAACAAAAGATTCTCTAAATTAATTAACTAGACCTACGCAAGTTTAGTTTAAATTATGACACCAAAGTACACGCAAAAGTTGTACAATGTACCATGTTCCGGAGACCAAGTCGTTTGATCATGTTTGCAATCTTGAGATGCGTATTCATATAACCCTCAGACGACAGCGATGAAGCAAACAACGTACCTTGGCAAAAGCCCTATAATCGACCTTTCCTCTAGCGAGCGACCGTACTCTACGGATCCTGTGTCGCGTATAACGTACGGTCCTGGAAAATAGACCCTCGCACTTTCGTCAACAAATATTTCTCTCAGGCAAAAGAAACGCTCGAACATCGGGGCGAGCTAGGGCGTTCAGATATTACACAGCCGAGAAGCGGGGTGCGCTGGGTTTTAGGAACGCAGCGGAATAGGGCCCCTCTCTATCCAGCACGCTATACAGCAGCGCGCACATAGCACGCAACCGACCGAACGAACGGAAACCCGCAAGCAAAAGCAGGCGAGCGAACGGGCGAGCGAAAGGGAGCGCGTTACGCTCGAGCAAACGCTCGAGTGAAAGGGACGGGGAGCGCTTCATCGAACGCAGAGAGCCATGACACAAAAAGCAGCCGCACCAGCGCGCAGCCATGGCATCACTACACGGCGTACGGAGGAGGAACGCTGGACGAGACGGCCGGGCTGACAAAGAGCAGAGAGCAACGCACGGGATGTGCGACGAGGAATGTGCGCGTCGGCGGGGTTCAATCTTCCATATTCCATCATTTCCCACCCTCCGCTCGAACTCCGGGTCGATGGATGTGTTTTTGCCCGCCCGTCCGGACGGTCTTTCGGTCGGTCGGTCGGTCGGTCGGAGTCTGAATACGTTCACTGCTAGGGGTGTTATCTACCGCGTTGTAAAGGGCACGTTTGAAATAAGACAGTGCGATAGACGTGAACTTCCTTTCGGTGCAGCTTCGGCCGTTTATTGCAAGGTGCATTTCGCTAAATCATGACATTTGCTTGCCCCAAACATTTTTTAAGGAAAACGGAAAAAACGAGACTCAAAAGGATTGTATTATTAAGTTAAAAATTCATGCTCAACTGATTATATTGTCTGATTGAGTATTAAGAAAAATTCTTTAAGAAGTTAAAATAATTATCTATTCGTTTTCGGACAACATCCGGTGACCCAAAAAGCTCTGCTTTAATGAATAAGTGATAACATTGTAGACCAATAGTTTATAGGCAATGTTATTTTAAATAAGAATGATAAGTACCTACAACCTGTTCCTCTGTTACTAACTCTGAACCGATCGGTCAAACGCAATGATCAGACCGGAGCGCTAAAATTAATACTACCTAGGATATTTGGTGGGCCAATGTTTCTTAATTAGAAGGTATGAATGGCCAAATCGATTCAGCGATTCGAACCCAAGAGCCTCAAACACTCCAAAAGATTATTCCCGGTGATCTACGGAGTCCTATTGTTGGTTCCGGAATGCAGAATGATCAATTGTAACTGGAAATTAGAGAAGTAAAACTTCTCAAAAATAATTCGTTGATTTGAAATACATGTCCATGTCCTTTCTTGGGGAAATATACTGTATCTTCTTTTCTGCTGTACACTAAGAAAATTCAGTATAAAGTGGATCGATTTTTCCGTTAGTGGAATGTTCCCTTGTTTCGTGCAGGGGAACAAGGTCTACTATACGACGACGGCAAAGCAACGAACGGACGCCTTTGCGCTGCGCTGACGTTGGTTTGGCCAGGGGGAGGCGAAAGGAGGCTAAGGAGAAATTTATTTATATCCTGCTTCGTTGTAGCCGTCGTTGCTACTGCTTGGCTTGGGCCGGTTGGGAAGACACGGATCCCCGAGAGCTCAGGAAAAGGAAAAGACACACCGCACACCGCCATGACACACACTCGAGAAGAGTCATGTGACGCCGCCGACTCCAACGCCTGCCCGCCTCTGCTGTGTGGCCCCTCAGTCCCTGCGCATCTGTGTATCTTTCCCATATTGCGCTCACTCCCAGTGCTCGGAAGCAGCAAGCAGAGGGGGAGAGACTATAAAAAGCCGGCAAGCGAAGGACACGCAGAGGGATTTTCGTACCATCGTAGGTTTGCCAGGTGGGGTGGGAAAGGTTTAGGGAGAGGGGATTTTGTTTCGGTCGGTTCGGCTACCGACGATTCCCTCCCTTCGACGCCAAAGGGGCAAAAGGAAGCCCGAGCCCGAGGAGACGGTGCGAGATGCGAATTTTCCTTTCGTCATCAGGTTTCCAGGCTGCTGGAAGGTTCGTTCTGCTGAATCCACCTCCGCAGGAGGGAAACGACCGAACTGGGCGGAGGGAAACCGAAAGACAAGGAACGATCCAACCCCGGCCCCCGGCCTGCCGATAGCAGCAGAATGGGTAATGGGCACGCTGAAGATTACCACCCGAGCTCGGAACTCCGGGATCGGACTGTCGTCTAAGCTGCTTCGCAGGTCGATGGCAATTCACCCCTGCGTTTACCTACCCATCCCAATCCCTGCCGAGGCAAACTGGCTCTCGGTCAGTGGCTGTCGGAAATCCCCACAATTTTCCAGAATGCGTTCCCAACATTTTCCCAACGTTTCTGCAAATGTAACAGAAGTCAGGACTGTTCCTTCTCCTGGAGAAGATTGAAAAAGGCTTTCAGGAGATAGGAGTAGAAATGAGCAGAAAGGCGTTTATTTGAAATTTGTGGATGAACAACGAAAGAACTTTGTAAATTGATCGTTGTTCTACCATAGAGTTATATTTGCGAGAATTAGCTTTAAGGTAACTTCATGAAGAAATCAAATTCATCAATTTTTTTTTGTTGGTAAAATATGTTTTGTTTGTTGCCCTGAAGAATTTTATAGCTCAAAAAAAGCTTGCAATTGCAAATTTACACAATTTGCCGACAGCAAACAGAGGAAGAAAGAGACAATTCTGGCAACTGTCAGTTTGAATTTTCAATGTGTTTCACGCGGCGAGGTTGCAAGCTGCAGCTTGCAACTGCATCGGGTGCACAGGCACGTGCGTTTTCAAGTTTATCCTTATCTTTTACCACCCAGAAACACATACACACACACACAGTAGCTATGTGCAGCTGTGTACCGAAAGGGAGGCACCCGGCGTTTTTTTTTTTTTTATGTGTCCTCCACTGGATGCGAACCGAGCAGGCAGGTTTCTTCGAGTGTTTCTCTTAGGACGCGAACCGCATGCCATGCCACGTGTTGCGTTCGCTAAAATTTCAAACCTTCGTGCAGCGCGCAGCAGTGCAGAGTATTTGGCGGCCACGGCGCCCTCAGATGCATTGCCGGCCGATGCACATGGCGATGGTGTTTAAAAAAAGATCGCAGCTGTTCTGGCGCTCTTGCTCTCGTCCCGTTTTTAATTACCATAACACCTCGCCGTCGCTTTTTCGCTCGTCGCGTGCAGCCGCCGCCGCCTGCGCCCGCCTTGGATGGCATGAATTATGGAGCGGAACCTTTGGCCCAGCGTCGTCATCGTCGTCGTTTGAAATCAGCTGATCGACTCACGAGACGACCCGCACCGAGCGCGGTATCATAAATGGACAACACCAACACTATTACGTATCTAAAAAAAAACCCCACAAGAAGGAATAAATAAAACAACAACCCTATCTATGCAACCCACTCCCCTTTCTTCTCATCATCGCCGTCGTTGATGATTGCGTTTGACCCGGCAAGTGACTAATCGCATAAACAAACTCTAGCACACACGCACCCACCCCCCGGGTGACACCGGAACACAACGACGACGAGGACGATGACGGCATGCATAAATTCCATCGCCCAAGTGCGGCTCGCGTGGAGGCCAACGACCAGGCGGAGACGGGCAGCATCGAGTGCGAGTGACGTAAGAGAAAATCCCTTCTGCTCTTGTAAAAGCCAGGAGGACAGGGGCGAAGGCGGATCGTGGTCGCGTTTTTAATGAGCGCACCGCGCGGGTCGGCTGTGAGGTAAAGCCATAAAACGTCATAAGAACGATTAATTGTTCACCCTCGCACTGCTTGACGTGTGCTACCCCACGCGGTCCTTTTTTCCGTCAATGGTTTCATCAGTTCAATTTCGTTTTTCTTCCGGCATCGGACGATTGCTGCCGATACGCTGACAGGTTGGTTGGCGAAGTCGTCGGAAGGAGCCAAAACACGGGGGAAACAACATTTGTACAATGGTACAAACGGGAAAGGAGCCGGAGCCATGTAGACGTAGGTCAGTTTGATTTCCACCACAATGCTCGCCATTTACCTGCTTTTACTTCGTTTCATTTATCGCCAAGTGTCGATGCAAACAAACCGCACCCGACCCTGTGATCCCTTTTTGGCAAACCGCAACGAATTTCGGGGAAACCCCCCCGGGGAAGAGCGCAATTTTGTTTAAGGCCTAACCCGAAGGATTTGAAAGTGGCATGGATTAGACGGGAGCAGGAAGGCAAAGGAAAAATATAAACAAACCTGCGCCGTCATTTTGGGCGCGTTTCATTCATAAAACGGATTGGAAAAGAAGCGCAACACGATGTGGAGTGAGTTGTGTAGATAAACGAACACATACACAAAAAAAAATCATAAAAAACAAACAAACCCTCATTAAATGCAAAACAGTCCGTCTGCACGTCTGTATCCGTGGAAGCAGGCAAATAATGGCACGGGAAAACGCCATACAGCAAACCACACATGAATGGAGAGCAAACGAAAATTAAAGCACGGATCTAATACAACAACAACAACAGCAAACGACGGTTAAGAGGGCCAAGTGGAAAACGAACCGGCCTCCGATGGCTTCTCTAGAAAAGGGTTGAAACAAAAGCCACACGAGCGCGACACGCGCGCTTTATCGCTCTCTCCCGCGAACCCGGAGCAGGCAGGGCTACGCTGAGGGTTTGGAAGGCGAGGAAAGGACGGAAATGGTGACGGCGGAGGCGACGACGACGACGACGACGACGACGGCGACGACCTTCATAAATTTATTCCATGCCCACTCTACTTATTATTAGCGCAAACGGGATGAACAACGGTGCCGACCGTGTGGCCACACAGAGAGAGAGACATACGGGAGGCAGGCAACGTCATTCGCGGTCGGACGGCGGTCGGTTCGAGACTCGAGACCGGCGCAACAGATAGCCCGAGCTCGGCCCGATACCGCTCCAAGCTTCAAGCCACACACCGGGCCGTCCATACACCATCCCTCTATTCGCTGCCCTTTCCCCGCTGGGACGACGATGGGGGCGGGACGCACTTTATTGGTGAGTAACTTTGAATGAATGTCCGTCCTCAGGCAGGCGGGGGAAGGGGACAGCCCTGAGGATAGGGTGGACCGGTCGAGCAACGTACGTGTACGTGTACGTAAATATAAATACCGAAACGGTCTTCTATCGGTCCGTGGCGCGGTTTGGCGCAAAACGAGCTCGTCTCTGGGAGCTGCGGGGCATCTCTGGTGGTGTTTGCGCCAAGTCTGGAGGTGGTGATGGTTGGTGGTTGTGCGGTGGCCGATGCTGGTCACACACGAGATCTGCACGGATGCACGCACGACAGGCACGCGGAAGCGCGCCCACTACGGGACGTACGTCAGTCTTCTGCTATCGAGTGGCGAACATCTGCAGGACTAGACAGGGGCCTTGTACATGTTTGAAAGTTGTGTAGATGTATCTCTCGATTGCTCTACAACAGGGCTGTCAAACGTTTGGCCGCTGGAAAGCATCACATATGGCATGTCTCGAAAACTCAGTAATACCAACTTGAAGTGAATCTCAAAATGTCCAAATGTTCAACTTGGCCTGGCTTTAAAACAATATCCTTGAATGGTCAAAAACTATTTTAATATGTCCCATTTCCCATTTTTAACTTTGGTTTAAAGATTCCTTGGGTGGAGCTTGATTCGGTATTCGACGAATAAATACGTATTTGCATTATTTGTGTAACATTCCCTGTTATAAATTGTAAATTCTACAAACTTTTTGTTTATATGTTAAGAGACACAAGGTTAGCAAAGACCAAGAGTCAAATAAACCAAAGGAGATAAGGACTAAAGCAACAACTTTTGACAGGACACCTATCTTACATTTGTGAAGATTTTTAAACTTGATTGGCCAATCAAAAATTGTTATGTCTCTGATGAATTCGCTAGGTGTGGAAGAATTTCGAATCGCAATGCGTTCAATCAAGTGCTGATATCCAGCTACTTGTGACACTGAGCACCGATGCTCCATTCACAAAAAAATTGAAAAGAGTTCAATACATCACATTCGTAACATTTTTCAGCCAGAATAGCGTTTTTTTCCGATCAAAAAGTAACATCGACTAAACGCACCAGAAATGATCGGGACAAATTACTAAAACCGCTGTAACTTCAATACTAATGATGATAGGATTGAGATGAAAGTTGTTTTGGATGCTGTGAAAAGAAAAATACTTCTCGAAAATGGTTTAGCGGGTCACATGTTAATAAAGGAAGCAACATATCCTTCATTCATGATGATTTCGCGTTCAAAATTCTTGATGACGCCCTCAGTAACAAAATGTTTGCAGTTTGCCGTGGAGTGCAAGCAAATACCATCCGCGAATCGTCGATTTGTTGGAACTGATTTTCCGCCGATTGGTCATTGGTTTACACATGTTTCCGATGTATTTGCCGCAGCCCACGTTCTTTCTGCCACGCCATACGATGGCTAGGAACAAAACGGCCATGGGGATGCCCTACGCCGCCATATGATTCATTCATTCATTTATTCATTCAGACGGACAGGGCGGCAGCCTGGTTCGTTGCTCGCGCCGGTCGTGTGTGTCTACAAAGCGGCATTCTTCGCATACAAAATCCGCCAGCCAAACCAGCCCCCTGCCTCTGAGCCCGTTTTTCCGCCGGTGCCAGCATTTAAACAAAGCTCCACCGAGGCAAGCAAGTGGGATGATTGACAGAGAGGAGGAAGGAGAGAAACATCCGCGCCCCAGGAGGGGACGTTAAGGGTCACCACCCGACAATGTCTCGCAGCGTATTTATAACAGGCCCGGCAACAAACAAACCAAAAAAGCAGCATAAAAAAAACAAGGGAAGGGGGTTGGTTCCACCCGGCCTGGCTTAGTCCGCGCCTTATCTCGGTCTCTCGGTTGGGGTTTATTTTCTTCCTTATTAACATGATATGTGTTCTCTCGCTTGTCACTCGTTTGCTCGGGCCCCTTTCGCCCGGTGGTACGGTATGCTCTCTTGCAGCCGTCGGAAGGTCATATTCATGATTTGCCATCGAGACGGCCGTTTCGCGGTACACGCGCGATTTGCCTCTCCCTTTTAATCGGTCTCTCAGTTTTAGATCAACCGCCACCACAAGCAGGCTCACCGCACACACAAACGCAAAATGCGTCTAATCGCCCGGCGTGGCGAGAGGTATTATGTAGGCTCTCATCATCATCATCATCACCATCATCACCATTAGCACACCCAACATACACACGCATTTCCCCTTGCAAACCGGGCGCCCGATTGGAGGGTAGGAAAGTGTGCCACGAGCCCCAAAGTGACCACCGCAGCCGCATCGGTGACGCTGTGGGGGGGGTTTATGCTCGGCGTACATCCGAATCCTCGCCGCTTCCGCAACAGCACTCGGGGAGGCCGAGAGGAGTACCGTGTTCTTACTCTACGCGCGTGTGTTTACACAGCGTTCCACGCGGCGACCTTGTGTCTGCGACTGGCGCGCGGCTTCTATGCGTAAAGTTAACCCACTACTAATTAAGTGATACCGGCCGGTCAACGACGACGCCGAGGACGACGATGATGATGCAGTTTACGTCGTCGAAGGCGGCAATTGAGCTTCCCTAAGGGAGGACGATTCCAACCTCCGCTGCTGCTATGGATATGCTAGCTGGAAAACTTTCTTCCCCTGTACTCACACCGGGTGTCGAGTCTTAGGATGTTCAATATGCTTCCAAAGAACCACCGAAAGTTGAGAAATCATCCGGTGAAGCCTCCGGTTCGTCATCGGCGAAATTTTGCAGCTCCAAAACTCGGCCATATCATTCCAGGATCATCACAAAACATTGTTTAAGCTCCTCCGGATGCAAACCGCTCAAGGTGATCGTTAATTAAACATTGGATCGGCGAAACTTGTGTTTCCATAAATTAAAGAAATGTGTTGACCATAAGAATTGTGTTGACCACTGATCGATTTGCACCGAACTCTAACTAGACCATTACATTATACGCTTTTTTGATGTTTAGAAACCTATCATCCAGACGACTCCCAAATCATTCATTTTTATTTTATTCCAAACTAAAATGTTATATTTTAACAGAATGTCAAACCTATTATTCAACTTTAAACACGAGAATGTTGTTTGGTAATATGGCACTTTAATTTCTTCTGGATTATCCATGTAAATAAAAGGTGAAATTTCTACTAGTTAAAAGACGACGGATTTTCTTGAATTGATATTCATCCATGAATTGGTGATCTGGTTTTTTCTTTGATGTTTTGGCATTCAATTTTAAAACGATGGATAAAGTGGCTTGAGATACGAAAAAACGTTAACACCTTCCTGGTAATTGGTAGGGAAAAACGTGCTTTTAAATTCTCAACGAAGAACCTTAAAAGAAGCATTTTAATACCGTCCGTATGGAATTGTACCAAAAAATCGGTAGAGTGGTATAGAAGAAAGATTTGGTATTCGAACCTCCACGTATGAAGATGTAAAAAATTGTCAGTTGTACGAGTCATCCGAACGGCGTATGTAATGTTATTGTACTCGGAAGATTGAACAATGAACCAGAAAATTCTGGCTAAAAAAACATGATCACTTTGACAAAGCCTCCGTTCCCGGAACCTCAACGCCCTCTACAACTACAATTATTGTGATTTTTGGCCCGAGAGTGATCCCGACGGATCCCGGCTGGATGGATAGATGGATGGAGCTGACAACCCAGGAAAAAGCCTCCACCCGTGGTAGCAGCCCCAGGTTTCACTGGAAATGGCTCCGGTGGTTGTTGTGCATTTTAAACAACTGTCCTCCCCCGAAGTGGACTGTGATCTCCACCCGCCCACTCGTATACACACACACACACGACCTCTATCCCTCCAACACCTAACAACAATATGAACGGATGCATTCATGCAAAAGCTGCAATTTGTTCGGTATATTAAAGCTGCCCTTTTGGAAGCACCTCCAGGCAGGAGTTAAGCTGGAAGAGGATTTCGCTAAAGGATACTCGCAAACATACAGACACACATGGGCAGCTTAAAGGTGCTAACGTGGCATTGTATTGAAGAGATTAAATTGGCATAGGTGGAGCCTTAAAAATTAGGCACAAGGAAATGCATCGGCACTTTAATAGACAGCGTTTGTAATGCTTTACTGCAGATGGCCAAAGCCATTAAATGATGCACCAGTTGTCTTTGCAGTTTGTTTGAAACTTCCCAACTCACCTACTTGCTTGTGAGAAGATCGATGGCTGAGAATGTTAGATTTAAGTCGACAGTATTGAAACAGCCTTCGTGTTTCATTAGGAAACATATCATATTTGACAAGAGCAAAAGTTGGACAATAGTTAAAATTAAGGCCATGAAGTATTTACAAGACTATTCTAGTGAGCCATATCTGCTCCAGACTTTTGATGTAGCAGCTATTCCAATGTTGCTGTTCTTTTTCAATTGATAATTTCAGCTTATGAGTTGTTTCCAGCTTTTCTATCGTCGAATTATGTTGAGAAAAAACTTCTCAGTGCCTCAAATAACTCCTTTTGTCGTTTTTCTTCTTCTCCCTAACAAAAAAAAAATGCTTGAAAACCAGCTGATCCAAATGCCAGACCAAAGTCGGTTGCTTCCGTTGCAAAAGAAGCTCACCCGAAAGACTTACTTTCAACATCATCCGACCGTATCTTGGCGCCTCTTCTGCTTTCGGCGATTTGTGTGTGTGTATGTGTGTGGTGATTAGTGATTGTACTATTGCATCATCGTCTATTGCTGAAACCATCTGCTCCGCAGATCACGGAACGGCGAAACTCACCTGCATCTGAAATGGAAAAAAAGAGCATAAGAAAAACGGTAAGCAGCGGTTCGCGAGTGTCGGGGGAAAAATCGGAACACATTCTTCGGAACACTTAAGCCCACGTTCCCGTGCGCCACTTGTTGCAGTCGAGTTTGTCCGTTGATGTGAAGGAGAAGGCAAGCGAATGCATCCATGTTTTGAGGGACACGTTGAAGGGACACGGCAAGCCAAAAAAACCCAAGAAAAAGACGCAGCACAGAGCGGAAAGAATCGGGCGGGGAAATCGCTCGACGACCGGAAGGGTTTTCAAACTGTTCAAAGATCGCAACTGTTTGCTTGCTTCTTAACCTGCCCCGCTTCCCTCCCGCTTGCGGGCTCGCTCCCTTTTGCGTCAAGGGAACGTGTTCTTTTATTCCTTCCATAATTTCGTGTTTCATTCAAGAAAGCACACGGAAAAAGCAAGCAAACTCAACTCGACGGCCTCCCCACCCTGACGTCTTTGGGGGCATGGAGACGGAACGGTTGTTGTGGGTTGTGTTATTTATTTATGCAGCCGAGGCGTCGCTGCTGCCGGAGGAAATTGTATTTTCATTGACGTGAAAAGGCGCGCAAGAGATGGCGCCCGTTCCCGCACGAGGGGCGAGTCGATCGAAAGAGTGGAAACCGAATACGGCGTACGGCGGAATGGGGCGATGGTGGCACACCGTACCTGGCTGCCTTTTTGGAGGTCACGAGCAAGGACGTCCGCCGCTCGGACTGCCCCGGCGAAGCGGAACGAACGACGCTCTGTTGACAAACGCCGCCGGTCGGGTGAATGCCACAATAAGACGCCAGCATCGGACGCCCCTACGGTGTTATCGTTTCCGTATGTTATAGTATGCACTTGCTGGCCGTCTCCGCTGGCACGCTCGAATGCGTGACGGTCGAACCGTCGACGGCGGTTCGTGTCTCGGCTCATGACAGTTAAACTCGAATGACACGCTTTGGTGGACACACGACGGACGATCCTCCGTCCCAAAACGGTGCATGCAAAGAAGGCAGGTGATTTCGCCGCGAAACGGAACGGATCATATGCATTTCTTATCGCTTGCTCAGAAAAGCCCCATAAAACAACGAAGCACACAAAAACAAAAAGGCCCTACCAAAAGCCCATTAAAAAAGAATAAACAGCAGGAAAAAGGGAAGTGAAGCACAATCGTCGTCACCATCATCATCATCGTCATCATCATCATCATCGTACTGCGGTTACCACAGCAACTCTACGGCAGAAGGTAGTAGCATAGTAGCGGCAGTAGTAAAGCTCTGGTCCTCAGAACACACAAAGGATCACCTCCACGCTGCGGCGGTTCTCGGTTCCGTTCCGATCCGGTATATGGGCAAACTTTTCGCAAGCCTATGTACACCACCGTAACGTTGCCACGTTTAAACACGGGCGTCATTTGAGTTCAAATCTATTTACTGATTGCCTCTCCGTCTCTCTCTCCCTCTCACACACACACACAAACACTTTCCCTCGCGAGCGTACGGTTTTCCTTCCCGCAAAACTTGCGGATAAGCTCCCCCTTCCGATGTCCTCCTTCCTGTCTATGTATCTGAAAATTCTTTGACCGCATTCAGGCAAAAACGTAACAACAAAAAAAAAAAAACAACAACCCACAGCATCCAGCCACCCATCGAGGGCAAATTGAAGGAAGCTGGAGGCGGGAAAAGCTCACAAATACAGCCACCGTTCAGACATTCGAGTGCTTTCACATAGTTCAGCCGTATTTTCCCGCTTATGTACTGCGAAATATCCTCCCAGCGCGGGGAGGTGAGAAAACAGGACCGGGATGGGAAGGAGAGCCGAGAGAGAACATGGACAAATTTCATTTGGGTGGCAAAAAGGATCCCCGAACCAGGAGACACACGGCCGTACATAGTTCGCCCACGGCGACAGGGAAAATCGAGAGCGGGCTTTGTTCGAATCGGACGAGCAACGAAAAGTTGGAAAGGCGAGCGTGGAGTCTAGAAGGGGGGAAATAAAATGGAACACATTTCATGAAATATTTCAAGCGTGAGCGAGCGAGCGACCGAGAAACGACATTGTGCGTGTCCTTTCGCTCCCGTTCCTTTGTGATCCTCATCAACCATCCCCTCGTCCCTTGCCGTTCACGCACCCCGCCTTCGCCTCCTGCAGCACACGTACAACATTTCGTATCGAATGAAAACAGGAGCTGAAACTGGAAAGGTGAAAAGCTGTAACGGTCAGAGGAAAATGTTCACCGAACGGACAAGTGGATGATAAACCGGGGGCATAAACTTCCAGGCATTCTGTCAGCGATGAAGGGACGGTTGTGGGTTGGGCGGTTCCGAACGGTTAATAAGCCAAAGGTGAAGAAGCTGCGAGCAATAAAATGAAAGAATAAATAAGCATGAAGCAAGTATAAGCGTGAAGGTTCTTACGTTTCCGTATTCGTTACGGAATGACATTTAGTAAACGCAAACGTCATCGAATTATTGACAGAAGGAGGTACCGAATTTTAGCACTCAGCCGAAGGCACAGTGGAAGGAAAAGCTAGTCGTGCTTGGGTAGAGTGGCCTCGGGGCAGAGGCGATCATTGGCAACTTTCGTCGCTTATTATAATTGAAGAATCTTTCAGTGTGAGATCTAAGGAGGTTGGGGATAGCCGAGCGCATACACCGGCGTGGGTTCGAATCCAAATAGAATCTTCCATGGTCTGAAGGATTGACTGTCTCCGTACGTTAAATGGGAAGAGTCGCGTAAAATCCAAATTGGTCATTACGCCATGAAGAACAATAATTTGTTTGTAACTGGCTATTCTTGGCAGACTTGGCTATTTATCTTAATTCAACAATACTCTTTTTCCCACACGATTTGGAAGCGCACACATTTTGAAAACAAATATTTTCTAAAGTTTTTCGTACGATCAGCTTGGTACATAAATAATCAGCCTTTGGCCAAGGGCTCAGAGAGTTGAACTTTCAACCTACAAACAACAAGCTGACCGCGCTGACCCGTGGAAAAACGACTCCACTCGCGTCAAGCACATGCAAGCCCCTCCATCCAGCTCCAGGCTACGGCTAGTGGCCTGGCTGGCGCTCTCCCTGAACGGCGCTGACCTACATACATTTATCTTCTTGCCCAGCCAGCTCCAGAAGGCCGACGAAGGCGCCAGTGGGAGCGGAAGGAAAATCGGTTCGTCGAACCGTGAGGGATGATGCTGCGCTTCGAGGCGAGTGCGAGGCGCTGTACACTATTCGCCGGTCGCCAACTTTGACCTCACGTGGCCGCAAAAGCGAAGTTTTGTGGCGACACCAGGCAAAGGACGAGACGCGTTAGTGACAATCCCGGCTGCGTTTCCGTTCGTTCGGCGTCGTTGCTGCTCATATGTCGTTCGCCCGGCAATTTGCAATGTCACCATCCATCCAACGTGGGTGGATGTGGGTGTGTGTGTGGGTATGTGGGCGAGTGCAGCCGGATGCAACGGATTTCTCCTTGTTGCGGCTCCGAAACGCTTCTTTCACGTAAACGCCACACGCCCGCGGAAGGAGCGCCAGACCGCGCAACGGCTCCAGGCGCGCGCTGAGGCTTTTATGTAACAGCCACTTGTCACATTCACATAATCGTGTTTTGTCCGGCACGGCGCTCACGTTTTACTTGAGTGTGCAGCGTGCAGTTTATCGCAACGGGAAAGTTTTCCACCACACACCGAAAAGAGCAAGAGCGGGACCGGGAAGTAGAGAGAGAGAGAGAGAGGAGTTAAAAACAAACAAAAAAAAACTTAAAAAGAATAACAACTGACCGTCGGTGAGGAGTTCGGAATAGCGAAGGAATGTTGCCAGCAGCAGCAGCAGCATGTCCTCTTTCGGTGGTGCCTCATTCACATGGCGGTGTGAGTGTTTGTTTGTTTGTGTATTTTGAAAGGACTTTTATCGCCGAACGACTATCCTTTTGACAGGTCCTTGGGAGTACATACGCAGCGAGAACGTTGAACGCAGTCTTGAACGTGAAGGGCAACTGGCCGAAACGCTCGTAGAGCAGCATGTTTGGGAGGTGGGGGATTGGAGGGTATTTATTTATTTGCTGTATTCAACAGGTTTGAAGATTTCGTACCCTCCTTCCCCGGTTTGCCATTTTCCTTGCATCTTGCCATCAGCAATATATTCAACAAGAAACGTTAAAGAACTTTCGTTCCCGTTCGGCGCGTTTAAGGAGCAACCGTCGGCGGTGCAATGCTCTTTTCGCGGGTGCCCTTGTGCGACGAAACTCCAGCTGAAAGGAACGAACCTCCCATCTGTAGTCCCAAGAAACTTCCGATACAGGATAGTGTGGCAGGACGGAAACTCGACGATCCACTTGTCAGCTCGTCGGCGCATCAGCATGACAAAAAGGGCAGCCTTCGTCCTGCGAAGTGAAAGTGAGTTACGATGACTTGAAAAGCGAAAAGCGATGAATAGTTGCTCCTTCCTTGTCTGCCTGCTCCTTCTCGTGCGTTCGGATCCTTTTGGGCTCACACACGCAACACGATGCGCGGTTGCTCTTCCCCGTCCCCTGGCAAGCAAACCATTTCCACGCCAGGTTAACCAACTGGGAGGCACCCACTCCCCGTCAAGAATGCATGAAACATGCACGCAATCAAACCCACCTCCATTCGACGTCCACCCATTCATTCATCACGAGGACACGGGTCGGATATCTCCGGGTCCGTGATTGCCTAATTCCCGTGGCGGCAGAAGAGCGGACGGGGTAGGACACCCGGGAGGACTTCGCGCCGCCGACATTGACACGCTAACGACGACGACGGTGGCGATTTGACGGAGGCGTCGTCGAACTGAAAGTCCTTCCTCTTCCTGTCCCTTCCTTCCGCCTGTTCCGGCTACGCAAAGGACATTCGAGTGTTGCACGCGCGATGTGTGAAAGGTGTTTGTTTTGACGACGGGCCCGGGGCTCGGGAGGAAGCGGACAGACTCTTTACTTTAACCCTTCGATGTAGAAAGGTTTTGAGGCGGACAGGAGTCAACATATTTTAGCTTCCTTCCATTCTTAACCGAGTTACGGACGTTTGCGTTTCGACATTTGAGGGTTTGCGAATGTAGGCGCTTTTATCAAACAATTCTCTCACATTCTCTTCTCATAAATCATCGGCAATCAAGTCGTCACAATTATTGAACATTATAAGATGCAGATGGAAAGGAAATTATAGATGGATTTAAGTTTAAAACTTTAATTATCTTTTTCGAAAGAATTTTCTCCGCTTATAATTCGTCAAAGACGGAACCTTATCTCTTGCAAATCAAAATATTTCGAAAGAAGCTCCGTTTGTTAATAATTAAATAAATGGAATCGATAATCAAAAGGCAAGTAAGGCAATAATAAATGTCAGCTAAAACGGGCTTCGTCGGAATCGTGGTTTACGCCTGCTCGGAAACGCCACAGCAGCTCGAGGATCACACCAACGGGACGAAACACATACGGCATCCCATGTTCTGCCAGGGAACGGCAGAATGTTCGAAAAGCAGTTCCTGCAGAAGTGGCAAACATAAAACAAAACAGAAAACAAAAACCAAAGCAAAGTGACGAGGGTCTTGGGGACGAAGCGGGTGAACGGTATCGGCAGAGGCTTGAAGAGGTAAGTGTTTGTCGGAATTTTGCACACTCTCCAGAGAATCCCTTCCACTTGCGCTCGGCTTCTCGTCCCCACAAGCGGGTCCGTGTGCCACGCCGTCGAACATGGCGCATCCTTTTCCGGGACCATCACCGGGAACCGGGCTGCCCAGAAGCCGAACTTTACAGCTTTGGTGGGGGAGGGACCATGGGGCTAACATTTCCACTCAGCCCAGCCCGTTGGAAAAGCGTTGTTGGTCGAAGCCGCTCGCTTGAAAAAGGGATCAGTGCAGCCGCTCTCCTAGAGCAAGCGACAACTTTTCCCCATTTCCATCGACAAACTGGTTGGGGGGATCGTCGACGTTGTGAAATTTTAATCATCGTGGGCAGAAAAGTACGAACAAAACCGATACCAGCGGAGGGTGAAGAGGGAGGAAGGGGGAGGATGGGGCAGTTTGGGGACGGGATCGAACTCCACAGAACGTCCCAGCACCGTTTCCCACAGTTTGCCGAGTTGCTCCGAGTCGGTCGGGTTCTATTTTCGGAATCAGAACAATATAATCGCCTAACGGGTCGTTCTGTCCAAAGTATGGTAATGGGGAGCGGGGAGTCCCTTGGGGGGTGGGGGTGGGAAGGAGTTGGAGGCACAAGGATAACGCGACACAACGGCAACCAAGCTCCCCGCCAACTCCTCGGTCGTTGCCCTTCTGTCACCGAAACCTCTCAACTCGCTGATTCTCCGCAAGCTCGCAAACGAGAACTCACCTTAAAAACCATTGAACCCCCGCCGCCTCCTCGTTTTTCCAGCACCATTAGACCGTTTATTTTCCCGCACCATCGTCGCCCCGCTCCTCCCCTCTCTCCCTCTCGCTGTCACAGCAAACAGCCGTAACACATCCTGCCATATAAAGGACGGTGCTGTGTGGCACATAAAACAGTTTCCATCTCGCCCCGAAAGTGTCAGCGTCCTGCTCGGTCGTTGTGCGTTCGAAGGAAAACCGGGCAGGCCAGGGGCGGTGAGGGGAGGGCAAGGAGGAAGGGCTGGAGCGCATGCGCATCACGGGACACTCACGGGGACACACAAAGGAAGCGCCGTGTATCCTGGGCTTCCATGTTGCCATGAGCAGTAAAATGGGATGAAAAAAAAAAACCGGCCCACAAATACAGTCGCACACAGGCACGAGTCAGCATCAACATCATCGTCATCGTCATCATCGTCATGAACCGGATCATTGGATCGAAGCGTCCTGGCCGGGAGCCAGAGAGGGATGGAGCGCCCTGAGGACGATTGCTCGAGCAATCGCTGTGGAAATGGAAGCAAGGATATGTAAAGCTTTCCGGTGGCTCGCCCGTGCGCCTATGTGTCTCCCGCGAGTACATAGCCTTCTCCAGAGGGAAACGTGGATAATATCCCCCCCCCCCCCTCCCACTCTAGCGTTCCTTCCCCCACCGTCGAAACCCAACCTGAACACCTCAGAAGCCCGTACATAGCCATACTTCGATCGTTCCGAACGACGGGCGATGTTTGCGGTACGGGGTGGTGGAGGTAAGGGGGAGGTAGTGAAGGAAAAAGCTTTCCCGTTCGTGACACGAGCGCCAATTTTCCATCCATTCTCTGCACCCGTCCCAACACCTGCACCTGTGCATTCGCCCGTTTTTCCCCGGCACGGCACGGACATTATCCGGTGGACTCCTGCTGCTTTGCCCGAGTGCCGTGGGCGATTTTCCAACTGCTTTCTCCTGCCTGCTGGCGCCTTACCTCCTTCCGTCCGTCCATGTACTCGCAAGTAAATGACATAACCCTCCTCTATCGCCAGCACACCACCGTTTTTTCTCGGACCGTTAATACAAAAGGATGCGCCAAAAAGGATGGATGGCGAACAAAATGAAGAACCAAAAAATAAAGGGAGATCATTGACGAGGGGGAGCGTAAGGGGAGCCAGGACGGTGGTGGGACCCGCAACCGCAGCACGATCGAGCGAGCTTAAATAAATGATTCGCACCCGGACCCCAGCAGCCGGGACTCAGGGGGAAAGGGTTTTGGGAAGGTTGGCGAGCTTTCGTAAAAGTTATAACAAAAAAGCGGGTTTGGGAAGAAGGCCAAGGGAGGGCGGAGGCGTTGATTGTACTAAAAGCCAAAGGACTCGCCAAAAGACAAAAGCGGCTGCAGACTAATTTTTGGCCCTTGCTTGCCCTCGCTTTTGGGGGAGCAAGTTTCGAACGCACGCGGTTCGCACAAAGTTGGCGACTGTTGGAAGTTCGATTTTGTTCGCTCCACGAAGGCGGCGAAGGACTCTTTTCCATAACCATGGCCTGGGAGGGAAAGAGAGTGCAAAAGATTAGAAGAGAGAGAAAGAGAGGGATAGAAACAACGGCCAACGCAAGGAAAGTTAGCTGAAATAGGTTTGTTTTTCCAGCACACAGGGAGCAGAGGAAGGAAAAGGAACAGCAAATCTAGTTCCAACAGGAGCTTGCTCTCGGGTTTCTTCTCCTCATTGCTTCGCTTGTCTTTCTACACTTTATATGTGCAGAGAGCTTTGTCGTCTGTTTTTTTTTTTGCTTCGATCGAACTTTTATTTGCCGAGGACTGATTTTCCGGACCCTTTGGTTTCACGGTGCCTCTAGCCGCACGAAATTGATTGTCACTGGCTTCGAAGAGGTACGGACGATGTTTTTCCCGAACGAAACTATGCTGATGTACTGGAGTCCAATGTGGGGAAGCGTGGACTGCCATTTTCACAATGGAGGTGAAGCTTTAGCGCAAACGATCTAACCTCGGCGAACGTTGGATTCATTTGTGCAATTGAAGGAACCTTTTAGTGAAGATCGATAAATTCGTATACATTTTTCACAGATTATTATATAGAAGATTAAAGCAAATTAAATTTGTATTAAAAAGAAAATTAATATTCTAAAGATAATGTAGATTGAGAGAAAGTAAAATAATTAAGAAAAGCTGTCGCATGTGCAAACTTTGCAGAGCAAAAAAATCTTGTAGTTTTGCCTGTTTATATCAAGTACATTTTCCTTTCACACAAAATCTTTCACTATGAACGTTGTGATGAGTTCGCTAGGTTGCGAGAAAACAGTTCCATGGAAGCAATTAGAGTCAAGGACTTACTCGGATTTGTCCGCACAACATTCCCAACGGATGTGATGCGATCCTGCTTACAAAAGGCAGCGCTCACCAAGGAGAGGATAAGTCGCTTATCGTTGTATTTCGCACAAGCGACGCTGCACAACCCCAAAACCCGACCCGAAGCATTTAATTTGGCAACGGCTTAGGGCGCGTGGCGCAGTGTCAAAACGGGTCCGCACGGGAAAGCTTAACCGAGGATCAAGAACGTTGCTTTCGATGACTTTCTTCATACTTCCGACCTCAATTGCTGGTTGAGTTGGAGTTGAAAAAAAAAACACAAACACACACATTCTGAGCCAATTTGGGACGGCTCCTGGTGGAATGCATCAGGATATGCACGATCCGGCAAAGGTTGCTATGTACTCCCGTCCGTGGAATCCCAATCCTTCTGGCCACGTTCCGTTGTGGACATGCCATTGCATAGATTATGTAGAACGGCCCACAGACACACACACCCACACCCACAAACACACCCAAGCCCATGTTGTGCGTGCTTATGTACACACAAATAATTCCAACTGCCAACCGCGCTTGGCCGAGGTCCGGTTGGGTCGTCCGGACAATGGTGTGTTGGCATGTTTCCACCGGGAGAAGCCTCCGAAAACACTCGCACGCACAAACACACATACATTTTGTTACGATTGCACCAGTTTTGCAACACTCTCAACGTTGCCTTACGAGGGCAACACTTTGCAAAACTGATCATTGCTCGGTTGGCTTAGGTTGCGGTTTGTCTAGGACAAAACGGCGTCGACGGGGAAATGCGTTTTGTTTTGGCCGGTTTCCGTTGCATGTTTGGAGACGGGAGAGGCCCCACGGTTCATCATTGCTGGTGAGATTGCATAAGACTTTTAATACATTTGCCGTTTGCAATAGGACAACAGAACCCGAATGCACGCTAAGTACAAGTACGTACTCAGTGTTGCTTTGGAAGCGGAAAAGAACGGTCTGAAAACGGTCTCCGTGGTAACGCTGTTAACCTCGTATATGTTTAAATATGGACCGGTGCATTCCTTATCAATTCACTCTACGTGCTTCCATTTTCTTTTCCGTTACTCACACCGACGGTGGCTACTTGTTTAATTAGTTGATTTTTCTACAATTTCTTTTAACTTCTTTTAGCGCTTTCGGTGTTGCCCATGCCAATCAGTTTGTCGAATGTTTTATTGCATCCTCGCTACCCCCATACTTGAAGGATTGGGTAAAAAGCAGCGCAAAATAAATTCCAACCAAAATTTCTTTTTGATTTAAAATGATCCAAACATATTTTTAACCTGTTTGTTAAACTGATTTTAATTATATTGAAAATTCTAAAAGATTTTCAGGAATATTTGTTTGATTACTTAAAGGGTTTCCATTTGCAGGAGCAACGAAGATGCATCCATCCGTCTGTCGAATCCAACACTGGATCCCTTTCCCCTTCCGTCGCTGCTGATGCCCTGTTTGCTGCAACCCTTCAACCACCTTAGACCATTCCCTTTCCCACACCCCATTAACACCTCTCGGCCGTGCGCGAGTGCGTGAGAAAATATTTTTGCATAAAAGCTTCCCAAAGCGCATTCCACACAAGCCGCCCCAATCTCTCCTTCTCCCCGGAGTGTTGATCTTCCTCCTGCGGGGCGAAACCAGGCGAATGCGAGCGACATGCAACATAAAAGCTTCCCTGTGCCAGCCAGCTCGGAAAAGGAACGACCCCCAAGCAGCGACACGAAGCTGCACTGTTGGGTTTGATTCCACTCCCCAAGGGGTGAGGAGAAGGAGCGCTAGCGTTGGGCCCCCGATGTCTCCTCGCCTCCTCCGGCCATCACTTGCGACAGGAAATTCCAGGCCTCCTCCGGGGCCGACCAATGCAAAAAGGCCCAGAACAAACAGAGCCAGTACCAGCACACGAGCAGAGCGACGTAGGAGCAACGGCGGGAAGGAACTGGTTTGCACCCCCCCCCCCCTTCCTTCCTTCCCCCTGCCAATGCTTCAAGACGTGGTCCGGTCGGGTGGTCCCGTGCCGCGAGTGAGTGGGAAGGTTGGGACCGGTTTTGCTTCACTCCGCTAAGCCGTCGAGGTCTCCGGTGCGGTGCGAATCCACGCAAAAGCTGCCACAGTGCCGGAAGACGACGAGACGGATGCAGCGAAAACCTCAGCCGACAACGGAAGGACCGAAGAACCAACCCGAGAGTTGGTTGCATTGCGATTGCTTGTTCGAGATGGAAAGAGTTCAACAACAAAAAATTGCCATGCATGTTTCCACGCGGAACAAAATTTAAAAAAAGCTTCAGTGCTATTTTGGTAGAGAAAAAAAATGCTTCTTAAACTCATTTGTAAAATATATGACAAGACTCATGGGGCTCTAAATTTGCTACTCATCTTATACGTCGTGGGTGTAAATCTTGATAGTTGATTTGGATTATTGCTGCTTAATGTACCCAGTTCTAAAGATTCAGTGATGTTCTAAAACATAAAGATAAACATAAAAAAGTTGTCTTCATTAAAAAAAAAAGTTGATTGCGATGATCAGCATTTTAATTACATTCCTGTCTAAGACTTGTTTGATTAAACTTAATTTTTTCTATGTTCGGCTAAAACCAACTTTTAGAAAAAGTTTACAAATACCTGAAAGATGTTAAAATTATGCTACACCACATTCTGGGCACATTCGTACTGATGGATCCGTCATGATGATCCGTAAAACACGGTCCCGTTTTGCCGTTCAAATGATCGGTTGCAAAGTTTTTTGTATTTTTTTTCCTCCTTCTTCCGCGAAATCCAGTGCAGAAAGTGCAACGCACGCAAACCGGCTGGCGACGTTGTTCCTTCGTGCGCATTTCCGCGCGTAATGAATCGGCATCGGAAAAGCCCTTGGAAGACGCGGACCACCACTCGATACTCCATCAAATGCATGCCGACGCCGGCATCACACCATAGACAGATGGATAGATAAAAGAGGCGCGCGAGAATGGCCAATAAAATTCCACGGGCAGACGAAGGAAAGAAGGAGCATAAGAGAGAGATACAGAGAGAGAGAGAGCGAGAGCAAGAGAGATAATTGCACCGTACGCAAAACCGCGAGAAGAGACAAAATAGTAAATAAATGAACGACACATTACGCTGCATCATTGAAGAAAAACAAAAACAGATTACGATGGCGGAAAGAAACTGCCGCCGGGAAAAAGGGGTAATACAATTCCTTCGTTCTCGGCCCCGTTTCTCTTCGCTCTGGTCATATTCGCTCCTTCTCTCTGCATCTCTCGGACGCGTGTTCGCGAAATGTTGCTGTTTTTTTTGTTCGCCTGGGAAAACGTGTGCACGCGGTCAAAGGGGTTTTGTTTGTTTGCTTCGAAAAATAGTTTTCTTATCGCGCCCAGCAAACCCGCGACGTTTGACATTTGTCGTTCTTCAGGTTTCCTTTTCTGTTTGTTTATCGTGTCTCTCCCTTCTAGCTGAACTGGGAGAGGGAGAGCCGTTAAAAAAAAAAAAATAGAGAAGCAAAACGCGAACGTGGCGAAGGGGATTGCGATTAGTGGAATGCAGTTACCGCGGAAAAACGCAGCATTGTGTGATGTTTTTTTTCTAATTTGATTTTTTGAAATAAAGGAAACAAATTGTATTTTTCCATTATTTTCCAAGTGGACGTCGACAGGGAAATAGTGCTGAAAGGTACTTGTGGTACCTGGGATTTTCGCTTAGAAAATACCTTCGAATGCACCTGAGAGGCAATTTTTCCGACAAGCCATGCAAATGCTTCCACAAACACGTGGAAAGCTCCACTTCCTTCGCGGCTGCATGCAAGATAATGCTATCAATTTTATCTCACCGAAAGTGAGAAAGAGAGAGAGAGAGAGAGAGAGAGAGAGAGGAGAGAGGAAACCCGATCATAACAGTCAAAGATTAGGTTAGACAGAAATGAAGAACGTTCAAAAACCGGCAAAAACTCGGCTTCTCTCGGGAGAGAAGAAATTATCCTAAACTGTTGCACGTGGCGCAACTATGCTGGTCGGCGTGGCACTGACGGACACGCGCGTTTGGAAAATTAATAGCGTACTCAGTGCTCGCGGTTTCTTTCCTTCGCTCGCATCGCTCGCTCGAGAGCGCGCCGACAGTCTTCGATAAATTGACCCCAAAAGAGGCGCACGCACGCCGCATCGACCACGCAGCTTCCCATGGCAAATGCAAAATACATAAGACGGCAACGTGATGTGCGTTGGGTTGGCGAGGGTGGGGGAGGAGGAGAAGGGGTTTGGATTCACGATGTGTGTTGATATCCGAGCGTTTATTTCACTCGCACGCGAACGCTGACTTGCCACACATCTTTTGTGCACAGGACCGTTGAGAAGAAAGCCTCCCGGAGAGGAAATGTCCATGCAGTGCTCTCCCTTTTTTTTCCCCGGACAGCAAAACATAAAATAAACATATGGCGAGTGGGGTTACTATAGGCTGCGGAAGATGAGGCAGAGATAAAATAAAAAAAACTACTCGTTAAACCGCACGTTAACCCGTCATCATCTCGACGATGGTTCGTTCTCTGCCTCTCGGAGCCATCGGCGCAACGGCAGGATGGAAAATGCAAATCACGAAAGAGCAAAGTTGTGATGGTGGTAGTCGTTGTAGGCCTCGTGTTTGTTTTGTTTAACTTCAACTGCCAGCACGTGGTTTTGGGATGCCCGTCTCGGATTCCTTGCGTTGTTTTATTTCGAAGCTCTTTAGAGGGAAAAAAGAAAACCAAAACATCTGCAGTACAAATTCGCCGGCAAGCTACACAACATCGTACGAATGTGTGCGGAAGAGTTTTCCGCGGCCCTTCTGCTTGATGTTGAGTACCGAACAAATCACTGGAACCTAAGGTTAACCTTTAAGAACAGTTTAATTCTGTAATTCTTTAACGACACACCTTACGATGCGAGGCGAAAATGAATACTTTTCGTTACATAATTTATGTCTTCAATAGATAGATAAAAAAGCAGATCCTCGAAATTAATATAGATCAATATCATTCCAATGAGTTCTGATCAGTTTTAAATTCTGATCGATGAGGTTCCGTTTGCTGTCAAACGTAAAACAATCAGAAAAAAACATATCAAACGAACTGTTGGGAATTCAAATTTTGGAAAAAGCAAACCGTAATAAAACAGCAGCTTATTTTTAAGCTCTTTGAGGCGGCAGGATTCACTGAAGTTGCTGCGTTTACACAACTGTGTGTGCGGAAGTAAAACCACCGAACGGTAAAGGCGTTCCGTGAATGGAATGGTACGTAAGAAGTGTGAACCTGCATCTGCACCGGCCACCTGGGAACTGTCTTCGCTCCACGAGCAGCTGAGCCAACAACGCCGACCGTCCGATCCGATCCCCGACCGTTCGTGGCCCGAGCGTGATGTCACCAACACACACTAGGGGCGGCGAAAAGGGTCGATCATGCAATTAATCGTTTATTTAATTACACCAAACAAACCGAACCGCGGGCTCACATTACCCCACTCTCATTTGATTACGCGATTAAAGCGATCATTCAAGCGTTTTTCTCTTCCGCTCACCAGATCGCTCTCTCTCTCTCTCGCTCTCTCTTGCTGCGACGTTTCTCGGTAAACATCGCGGTTCTGGATGGATACGGTAACGCGATCACGCGCGCCCGAACTGTCATTAAGCGCCGAACCGCGCGATCTGTCATTACCTGAGAAGGCACGGGCCGCATTGTATCGACAGCAGAGAGTGTACCGTCGATTCCATCCCTTCTAATTAGGAGAGCCGGCGATAACGGCGTGAGCGAATCGTGCACGTTTATCAAGCCCAAAGCGAGTGCGTGCGGCGCGTTGCTCACTCTTGAACCACAGCTGTGTGTACGTTTGTCGCATTCCGCCACACGCTTCCGATCGTTTACGAACCTGACGATCAAAACAAAAGCCGCAATATCCGAGCGAGATCGATGAGGCATCATCCAACCTCTCGGCGTTTCAGTTCGATGGAGCAATACTCCCTTCGATTCGGTTCCGTATTGTTCAATGAATGAATAGCCGGCAGGCAGGTAGGCAGCTAGTCATTCAAAAGATCAACCAGACTTTTTAAAGTGAGCTTGATTGCGAGCCTGTCTTGTTCGGGATTCGAACCCACGCATGGCCATGGTCAGGTGTAATTGTTCGATTCAGCATAGGACTAACTTTTTATGATCGCTTTCGACAGATTTCATTGGCAATGAAGTTGAGAACGACTCTACGCCCCCTTCTGAAATGTAACCTTTTGATTTTGGATAATTTTCTAAACCTACATATGTTCTCCATCCTTGCGAAAGATGTTCTGACAAATAGACACTTGTCTCCTTTAAAAAGCCTCGCAAATGTTTTCCCGGAGCACAACTTCCCCTCAAGGTGATAATTGCCTTCCTTTCTTCAATGGAAATCCCTGCTAGGATTTCACATAATGCCACATATTCTCTTCACCGACTCACCCACTTAAAAGCGTCTCGGGTTTGCATGGCTAGGCGCGAGTGTTTATGAACAAAAAATGAGGCAATAAATGTCAAATTAAAATCCCATACCGGCGCCGGCGAAATAGGAGTCACGAGGTAACGGAGCGAATTCTCCCTAAGGACTTTGCATGCACTTCCCCGGAGGCTGAAGCCAAAGGAGGCCGCCGATAACGAGCCGGTCGTCGACAAGAGTACGACCATAAACCTGGCCGCACTGCATTCGATACGCCCGATGCGCTTCAGCGACCGACCCGTGACGGATCGTCTTTACGAGAGGATCAACAAACAGGCAGTCAAATTTTAATGTTTTTCGCCTTGCGAGAAAAGAGGAAGGATGCCTGGCCCGTGGTGGGGAAGAGGGCAAGGGCACTAACACACACGATACCAGCGCGCAATCAGCTGTAGGGAATGTGGCCGGCTTGATGATGGCCTGCCTCGCGTTATGTTTTCTTCTTCTAACAGTTAGGCTCCTCCATGCTCCGTGTCCTCTCGCGGGCGTGCGCGAGTGCCAGGTGTCTGTGTTTGTGTTTGTGTGGCCGTTTGTGTTTTGGAATTCATTTTCCACTGCTCGGTTTTTTATTGCCTTCCATTCATTATTTTTGTCGTATACGTTTTAATGGATTACAGAAGTCGGCGCGCGTGCGGACCGGTCGGAAAGCGGAGCATCTGAATTGCATTTGGAAAAAAGACAAAGAAAGGACGAACGGTGTGGCAGTAAAGACCGCAATCTCGGCGCCACTTTTGCGAACTCAACAAACAAACAAAAAAGGAAAAAATAACCGAAAAGGTGGTACCCCGCCGATTCCAAAAGCGCCAAACCGTGGAAAACCCCTACAGCACACGAGCAACAACACCACAGGCCAACGGCGCGAGCAACAACTGCGGACTGGAAAAGGAATAATCCGTAATTGAGAATAAACCAACTTCCCATCCATCCCCCCGGTCGACTCCCTTTAGCCCTGTGCTGTCGGTGTCTAAGGGGGGTGGGGGGTGGGGCGGGTTCGGGTGGCATAAACTGGATCCTTCTGCTTCTCTCACTCTATCAACCGCGCAGCCTCTCCCGCTCTATCATACACTCGCATCACCCCGAATACATTATGTTGACGGGAAGGAAAATTGGCGAGTGATTTATTGCGGCGCTTCGTCGTCGTCGTCGCCGACTCTCGGCGTCGGGCGTGTGTGTGTTTGTGTGTCTGCTGGTATGATGGCTCGAGCGTGCGGCGGTGTTGTGTCGGCGTCTCGCAGCAATTTTGCGGTCATCGTCTCGTGAGTGGCACGTGCTTTTTTGAATAGAGCAGAGAATGGGCAGTGGGTCGCTTGGGCTTCTTGCCGCGCGGACGGGGTGGGTTCGGCGAAGCACGAGATGAAGAGCGAGAGTTGATCGACATTGAAGGGATGGCGGAAGCATTGCACACACATATGTGTGTGTGTGTGTGTGAGCATATGGTGTGCGCTATGCTGAGAGCAAGTGCGCTGCGAAGGGAATGCCTCGATGCCGATGCTGATAAAACCGAAACCGTGCACGCGATAAACTGAACACATGCAAATTTCCGCGCTACTCGCTCTTCCGCTCCACGCCGCTACCAGGCAGGAGTATTGGACGGGTGGGGGAGGGAGGGGCTGTGAGTATGAAACACGCTACACGTGAGATGTTTGATGTTGGACGAGTGAGAATTTGAACATGCTTGAACGTAAGATCGGAACGAGGAAACTGCGATCAACTTCAACAGTTTTAATGCTAAAGTAAAACGGTTTAGAAAACGCTACAAAACGCTTAGGAATAAGAGTCACATAAAATAAATTTATTTGTTTTTCAATCAACTGACAATTTAAAGCAACTTGTTGATGTACAAAAAAAATTAAAATGTAGTCCTTTTGTGAAACTTAATTGTTGATTAAATTAAAATTTATGTTCGTCCGCGGTTTGGTTCTGACATGAAGCTAAACAAAATGCGGCATGAATTGTTGTCTTAGAAAAATATAAATTATGTAATTGTTCTTATAGAAAGAGCTGCATGAATTTAATCTTCGAATATACAATTTAAAATATGGGTATAGATAAAATTTAATAACATTTCCTCACAATGAAAATTTGTTTCCAATGGAATTCAAGAAAGGCAGAAAGGAGTGGAAAATGATTCTGAAAAAGGAATTAAAGTCAACCAGGAATTAGCAACAGTGTGTATGAAAAAGCGCGAGGCATTCGGACAAGAATCATGTTGCAAAATAAACTTAAAATCATCTGATCGTATTGCTTCCAAAGCGAATCATGTTTCCTCGTGTGCGTTTCCAGCTGGTGACAAAACATTTCGTCCAATTATAAAATTCCGATAGAAAGTGAATCTTCCATGTGCGGGAAAACCACCCCAAAAAAGGCAATATTCGTGCGCGGTCTATCCCTAACGCTATCGAATGGTACCACGACTTCGCTCATTATTCCTTTTCCCACCCCATAATTACACAACAGGATTGAACGACTTTTTGCCGTCTCCTGCTATGCCTCTTTCTAAACAAAACGCACCATCCCTCATCGTGCTCGCTCTCTTTTCCTTTTGCCACGTGCGTGAGGCAGAGGGGAAGGGCAAACGTCTCACCGCGCGTCCACCGTTTCTAATGATGGTTCTTTTGGCTCGCGCGCGCAATTCACCATGCTGCCTCTCGGTGCACGATTTATGTATTGTGCTACGCGCGCGTATTTCTGCGCCTCACTGTGTGTGCGTGTGTGTGTATGTGCATGCGTGAAAGTGTTTACGTCCGTACGGCGGCTCTTGCCGGCATTCCGGTCCACCACACCGGCACCACCCTTTCGCCTCCGTCGAGAAAATGCCCCTGCGGGGTCGGTCGGTCAGTGATTTGTTTACAAACGGGGGAATTCGCAGAACGGGTGTAATGCGTACAGCTTCGGAAGGGACCGCGTAACCTCTGAGGAGACGCTTGTTTACCTTCTCGGAATGTGTCACCTGTAAGGTGTCGAAGTTGACGGCGTCTGGCGCCACTCACCTGTTCATGGGCGCGGGATCAAATCTTCCAGGATTTCAGTCCGATGTCCGATGGAAGCCCGGTGGTCAAGAGTTCCTCGGGGATTCCTTCCAGCCGACAGATTCCCTTTGAACGTCGTTGGCTTTCACTTCCGGTAACGAAGGGCGCAAATTGTTTTTGGTTGGTGTTTGCCGATAGTTCCCTTTCAATTCTATGTGTCTACAGTTGCCTAAATCTTGAGGGTACAATTGTCCTTTTCCCTAATTTGTTTTTCACTTCCTTACAACACACTTTCCAAGTAACATGTACCAACGATTGATTCACCTGTTCCCGTACACTGTAGCTGCTGTACTGAATGATTCAAATGCGACCGTCTTCAAAATCCAGCACATGGAACATTGATCGATGAATGCAGCCAAAAACGGTGTCTAATTTATTGGTAATCACACTTGTTGCAGCCGTGTTCTAACCGTGTTAACGCACTTTCGTCACGTGGAATAATTGCACTTTGCCTTTTGCGATCACTTTCGATGACTCTTCCGGGGCAATGGACAATGTTGCACTAGCTGAGGCAACTCCGGCTCAACTACTGCTCGAGGGCAGTACCAAACGTCTTGGGTGCGGTGTGGGGGTACATTGTGATGTGCCACTGGAAAACGACAACCCGTCGTAGAGATTTCTTTGAAAACAATATTTTAAACAACGAGTCCAGCGTTTTCGCCGTATCATTCGCGCCGCGCGAAACGTGCCATTTTGCTACCTTTTCGGCGTGACCGGTCTGCCGTCTTGACAACGACGTCTTTTTCGTAATCGCGTCAATGCGTGGTGCGCGGTGTGCGAATGCGCCACGCGCTACCCTAGACCTGACAGTGTGGCGTACAAAATGTTACTAATCTGCCGTTCGCGGCCATCGCGCTGTCAGCAGCGGCAGACGAGTTTCAGGCGACCCAGCAGGCAGGCTGAACGAGCGCACCGAGCCGAACCGAACGAACGAATTGCACGAACCGGCCACCCACTGTTCCAACCCCCTACCCCGCCGGCCACATCCATCACCCTTTTCAACTCCCACAACAAAAACACGGCACGGTACGGCTTGTACGTACTGCTGCTTGCTGTGGCCATCTCGCTATAGGTCCTTTTTTTTAAGGGTTTTGGAGACCTTGTTTCTCCCTTGATTTGCGCTCTGCTCACCACTGGCTACACGGTTTTGCACCGCACAGCAGTAACGGATGAGCGTGCAGTGGGGCCGACGCATTAGGCACACGCGAGAACGGGATGTTCCCGAAGGCCGTCTCACACGCGCGCTTCTCATTTTTCCTTCTCCCCCCCCATGTGCTGCTGGCGAGCTGTCAAATCTCTTGCGTCCGTTCGCCCCATGCAGCAGTTTGTGGCATTCCGTCCGCTTGTATGAATGTATGCGTGGTTCGTGTGTTTTTTCTTCGTTTTCCCCGGTACGTGCCATTTCTCAGCGTCCACAATTTATCCTCGTGGTGTTGGTGTGTTGCAAATGTCAGGTGACGAATCCACCTGGCGCTGCGCGGACTGTTACATGTTTGATGAAATACTGTAAGTAGGTTTAGTAGACATCGTTCTCCAAACACAACGTGTTGCCAGCAAATCAATGACACTGGCGATCATTTACAGTCGATCAGGTGAGTAAAATTAAACACAAATCTTGTAACGTAAATTTGTATTCTAATTTTAAATTATTTAAATTATTAAAGTTTTAAATTATTTCAAGCTTATTGATTAGTTTAAATAGCTAATTTAATATGTTAAGAAAATGTTGTTGGAGAAAGCATTTCAAAGATCACTTCAAACGAGCTGTAAATGGAAAGCGCAGTGTGTCAAATCAATCAAATGCGTTTTTTCATTTCCTGCTCATCGTAAGCAGGTTGAAATGTTCATGCAAGTAGAACGCATAATTTTAAAGGTACACCTATTAAAGGATTGATATGTATCCATGTGTGGTATTCGCCGAATAATCTTCTAAACGTCCATTTCTTCATCTTATCAATTCATTAAATCATTCAGGGTTTCTAAACATAATTTGTTTATCCTGTGCTGGCCTATGGCAACACTTTTCCATTGCGTTTGTTCGTAAGGACAGTACCTGCTGTCAAAAGTGTACTTCGCTGGTGTGCGTGTAGCGATATACAGCTGCTTGGAGAAACATTCATGCTGTCATTGCACCTTCCTCTCTGCCCGAGCCAGTCCCCGCAACCGCTGCTTCCTGTTTCACATTTCATTCCCTTGTTTTTTTGGCTCTGACGTTTGTTTGCTTCCTTCTTTGACGTATAAAACGGCGACTGAGAGGGACAGAGCCGATCGACGAGTGAAAGAAAGAGAAGATGGGGGGACAGTGAAAAAAATCAACTAACCAACCGCCGGACCATTCGTGCACGGAGAGCAAAGACTCAACCGGCACGGCCATCAGTTCCCACCGGTTTCCTTCTTTTTTTATGTATACGATGATTTTTTGTTTCTAGTCGCTTGCCAGGCGCTTCGCGTCTTGATAGTACGCGCTGCAGCATTCCAGGCCGTCCGCCAAAGAGACGGAAAAACCTCGTCTGGTTTCCGATACGGTCACACGTCTCGCACTGGCGACGCGCTGTTGCGCTGACGTTTTCTCGACGGTAACTAATGGTGCGCCGTGGCGAGGCGTTCTGCGATCGAAGCGATTCTGACAACGGCGAAATGTTGGTTGCGTCCGCTTGCCTGCTGCTCGGTAAAAATTAACCTTGCCCAAACGCGGATGCATCGGGTTCTCTCCTGCCCGAGCGGCGTACTCGAGTGCTGTGAGGACTGCAATTCGTGGAATTGCCATTAGAAGGATTCGCCACGGTCTCTCGCTCGCCGGTGCCCCTAAATCGCTCTCGCACGATTCGCTTCGGTTTCGACGGGAAGCTGCTTTTTATCTCCGACGTAAACTACATTGTACTTTGTTGTTCTTCTACCCACTAATCGAACATTTTCGCCAAACACCGCGTGTTTCGCTCTCGCCATCCTCGTGGAGGCGCTTTTCCGAGCTCGGACGGTGCTCTCCCGTCCGTGCGCTCTTGCTCATTAATTTTCGATGACGTTCTGCGCCACCCACCACCGTTTCGGCAATCACCTGGCAAAGGACCTTTTGCAAACTCTACAGAAAAAAAAGCTACAACGAACATGTCCTCTCAGCCGGTGCACTTTACTTGGCGCTACGTAAGGTACACGGGATCGAACTTGTGTGGTTGTGTAGATGGGTTTTGCGCACATGCAGCTAAGAACGGAACTCCCAAGTGCCGGACGATATAGGTTTCATGATCAAATCTCCGATTGGGGTTTATCGAGGAGCCTTTTATCATTCATTCGCTCTCGGGCCGTCATCGCAAGTGCGTGGCGTCTTGAAACGCAGGCAATACAGGAGTGAATTTCGTAGTGAAATTCGTGAGAGTATCAGAACAAATATGACTGGTTTTCAGATATGCAGGCGTAAAATGTTGGGTCCACTGGACAATGTATACCTTTTGTAATACCGAATGTATGTCAATGTAAAGTATCAAAAACTTTTAATTTTTCAACTTATTTGAATTTGAATTTGAATTTGATTTTTAATGAATATCGACTTTTGTGATACGATTGTAAATCACATTTGTTCAAACAACCCAACCGTTTCTAGTTTTTTTAATCGTATGTTTTTGATTATTTAAACCAGAATAGTGCTTAAATGTTGTATAATTATTTAACAAAAAGCTTTTATCAATAATATATCTGTAATGCTATTTATTTCGCTTACTAATTCAAACACAACGTGTTTGCTGCCCTTAACGATCGTTTTGTATGGCGATTTTGATTCTACTTTCTTTTGACGTACGTTAACTCCAACGAAACGCTCCCCTGGTAACGCCCAAGAAACCATGAAGCAATCCAAGCACCCCACCATGCATGAAAGGAAAACGCACGAAAATTGTTTGCCCAACGAGGTTCCAAAAATACGATCCCATTACGGATCGACCCGTACCGCTAGGGTAGGATTCAAGTGGAGCACATAAACGAGCCGGGGTCGGATCATCGCAATACGAACGCAATACGAACGTTTCTCCCGTTCGCGCTTACTGCGATCTTCAGAAAACTGTACTGGATACTACAACCGGCTGGTCTAGCGAAGCTTCGAACCCCGAGCAGCTCGGTGTGACAGTTTGAATGCGAGCAGCCAGAATGGACAAATTCCTTCCATTTCCTTCAACCCGGCCCAAACGGAACCCTCGTCGCAGGGACGGAAGCCGACCGACAAAAGATGACAACAACCACGACGACGACCAAGGCGAGGACGAGGACGCTGCCTAGCGATTGTGAAGAAGATGACAACGACGAGGGAATGGGGCTGGTAAACGCTGCTTGCCTCATTCGCAGGAAGGACATGAGTCAGTCGGTCGATGGCACAGGCGCGACAAAGACAAAGAGAGGAGAGAGAGGGAGACAGGGTTAGAGAGGCCGGATCGAACGAAACAGAACGAGGTACGATGGAGGGACCGATAACGAGCAAGCAAGCAAGCGAACGAGCAAGTAAAGGCAGCCAAGCCAACGCATCCAAGGAAGAAAAGTCACCTTCAGGCATTGAGCATTGTTTGCCGCCCCTACGTCGACGGCTACAGCTACGATTGACGACTTGGTCGCGCGGTCGCAGGAAAAATGAGCTCTTCGATCCGGCGAATTTACACTGCTGGGCGTGGAAGTATGTCTCGGGTTTTAAGGCGAAAAAAAGATAAGAAAAGATCTTTAAAAACATGCAAATCCTATGCAGCGCAAGCCAGGCGACCACATTTTATTGTTCTTAAGTTGCAAACTATTTCATTGGGAAAAATCAGTCTAGAACTTCCATGCATGCCACCTTTCCTTTTGCCGATATTGAAATATTTCATTAAAAGTGAAAAGGACATGACACACGTTCTTCTTCTTCCTGACGAAACCTGGCTTTTCCCCCTTTTATCGTACATGAATAATCCTTCGTATCGGGGGAGGTCCGGTTTGAATTCGAACATCCGCGGCCAGGGTTTGAGCCACGACGCTAGTGGATCTAGTTCAAGCAGGCGTACGCGTTCGGCTGTCCCAAAACCCGCCATAAAGCAAGTTATTTGTCGAATTTATCTCTGCTTATTTTTTTTACATTCTTAAAAACAAGGGAATGGAGGGATTTTGAATGTTATTGGTTGGATTGTGATTTCAAAAATACTATTGTTATGTTTTTAAGATTCAATTGTGGATAGAACTTCTTTATAAATCCTACAAACAATGGAATGTAATTAATTTTAATGTAGTGCAAAGGTAAATGTTCCAATAAGAGCTATTTTCTATTCCTCGCAAAGATGTTATAACGATTTTCATATCCAATTTAATTTTGCATTTCTACAATCCACAGCCGGTGGTACATTTATTCCTACGGGTGTATAATCCATCCGCCTGGTAGGTATTTTTTCTGACGTTTTGTATCTTCCATCGTTTCCCTTCAGTTCCCGGTTTCGCTTCGAAATGCGCCGCTTTCGGACCGTATGGAAGGCGAAAAAGAGAGCTGCCCCGAATGAGAAATCGACTGGCCTCATCAGGCCGGGCTTAGCAAAGGCGGCGGTCTTGCCACACAGCACCAGCAGGCGATAGAGCAAGGGACAGAGACCCGTACACCGTAAGGACCGGGGGAAGGAGGAACCGAGCGTTTAATCTACGGCGCTGTACGGCTGAAGGTAAACCGAACGTGCGAAGGGCAGAGAGAGAGAGAGAGAGACAGGGCGCGCGCAAAGTGCCCGAGCGAGACACGCCAGTGGGATTTTGACATTCGAGCACCGACGAAGGGTGACCAACACCACCACCCTGCCACAGCACACGGCGCACTAGTGTGCGTTGTGTGCGAAAGAGGGTTTCGAAAAAGTGACGGTCTCGTTTCCCATTTCGTTCGCTCAGCTCATTCGGCGAATCGGTGCCGTTTGGCCGTGCTCGATACTGCTGGTGCTGTGCCCGCTGCTGATGATGATGGTATTGCTGCTGCTGCTGCTGCTGTTACTGCTTTGTGCGGGTTTTTACCACTCGTACGTAATGCGGTGCTCGATGTTTCGGTCCCGGGACACACTCGGGGCACTTGGTGCTGTTTGTGCACGCTGTGTTTCGATGCTCTGTGTTGCGACGACGATAGCGATGACGAACCGGCACCGACTTCGAACCGTCCTCCGGCTCGCAGTGGGCACTGGCACACTGGGATTAATACTTTGTTTATGTTAGCAAAAAACAGGGACAATTATTTAACAAAATAATATTTTACAAAATAGAGTAATACTCTTCTAAGAAGTTGATTTTGAGATAATATGTTACGACATTATAAGAGGCTTTTTTATGTTTTATTTAAACATTTTTTTTCTCCTGGCTATGAAGTACTTTAATTGTGTTTGTACAAGAACTTTGTCAAATAAACTTGAATTGAAAAAGTTACGATAAAAACATCAAGGATTTACTGTTCCCCGAATGTGAATTTTTTTTTTCACGATACAATTACACACACGATACACGATACCATTAATATAAAATACAATAAAGTTTGTAAATCAAGCCTTAATGTTTGTTTACTAACTAATAGCAATAGCAGAAAGGATCGTAAGCATTCTGGAAAATATTATAGAACTTTGGTACAATAGAAAACAACAGTATTCATTTAAGAAGAAGTGAACATTTCAATGTATAAACTGAATTAAGCCTTTTATTATCTGAACTTAGATAAACGAGAAGGTACAGGGTACAAGAACGAACACCAGGTCCAAATATTCTCTTCAAATTCTTTTGGTTTTAAACTCCTGGAAAAACTCAACAAAAAAAAATGTTTGGGCCACTAGTCAACCGCAAAATATGAAATCTAAGAAAACCGAGTGTCCAAATTCCTAACCAAATTAAAACGTTTAAGCAGTAGCATATTGTTGGGGAAGAAAACCTATCGTAACACGTAACCAGCAAGTAAAACCGTATGAAATGTTGCAAAAATTGTGACCAACACAGCGTGGCATTTTGCACCCACCGTGCCGGTTCCGTCGAGTCCCGGGACCGTACCGGGTCCGCTTCTCGGTGCGCTGTCAGTGCTCTCAGAGTGCGCTGTGTCGATGGTGTGCTAGCGCTGCTGATGCTTACGTTCGTAGCCGCTATCTGCGCTGCCGTACGGCTCCGTATTCCACCCCGCGCCCCACCCTTTCCCTTACCGTGCCCTCAGCGGTCGTTTGGCTCACTCGCTCACGCCCGCGTTGGCCTCCGTTGCGCTCCGTCCCGCTCGCTGCGGTCGTGCCGATATACGAAGAAGTATAATCACCGACAAACGAATGGATTTCCATTAGGGCGCGTTGGTTGGTTTTTGCCGTTTGTGCGGCGCACACGGCACACTGGAGGGCGGAAAGGGCGGTTAGACCGTCCGACAGGGACGGTGGGCCATGTGCCAGAGGGTGCCCCAGAGGAGCAGTACCGTTCGCTCGGGCGAGCTCAGGTCCGCCCCTCCGTCCGTCCGTGCGAGAACGGGCGATGGAGAAGTGTGCACAGTGTGCTGCGGCATGATGATGATGGTACCAATAGCAACCGGCAAAATAACGAAGGCGCAGGGCGAGGCGCAGAGCGTGCCATGGGAAGAGATGGGGGTGGGCGAAGGCGAAATTCGAACGCAACACTGCCGACGCCACCCTCAGTGCGCCCCCCACACCCATCCATCTCTCGCTGCCCCTGTTGCTAGGTTGGCAACAAAGCTGCGAGTCAGCTAGGCGCAATAGAAGAAAATACGGCGTGCTATGTGTTTGGCTGTCAAATGCGGCATGCCGTCTCGCTCGCCCGTTCGCAGAAGCACGGTTTCGCGGCCTACTATTCCTAGCCCCCGCGTAAGTTGAAGGTTTTTCATCGCCTTGCCGTCGGGCACACGGCGCAGAAAATGCGTTTTATAACACCACCACCACGGCGAGCGGCGGCGACAGGCAAATCCAAGCAAAAATCCAACAAACCAACCAACCAGCCGACGATTGCTGCCGCCTGTCAGCCAACGGCCAGGGAAGCACACTGCTTGGACCACGGTGTGTTTGAAAGTTTGCAACCGTCGATCGCCAAAATCGAAGCAACGGGCGTTTGTTGTCTGCTGCGTTCGCTGCACAGGCATTAGAGATTTGCCAGCGCCGCATCTCCCGGCGCTCGGCCGGAAAAAGGTCCGCGTGGAAACTCGAATGAACTTAGCCGCAAATGAAGTTTCACTCGTTTCCTTGTTGCGCCCGTTGCGACCGACGTTCTTGCTTGCAAAGGGCGGACGGACGGACGGGATCGGTTGTTTCGCTGAAGTTTTCCGGTTCTTGGGCTGGTCCACGACAACTGGGCCCCCGAACTTCCTTAGGGAAGCGAAAAACATGCCAATCTTATTCCGTATCGTCTCTACCCAAATGAAATTCTGCCAAAAAAAAAACCATCATCACTGGATGCATAAAGGGCGCAATCGTTTCCCGCAGAGTTAGCGCTCGTGCAGCATTTATCCTTAGAAGGCCATGTGGCGACGTTGCCCCCGTTGGCCGCTAGAGGGCGCTACTAGGGACGAGAACGTGGTTACTAAGAAGCAAACCGCGCGCTTTTATTAAATTTGAAATTATGAGAAGCAACGAACGCGTAAACACGCCTGTGTCTGCACACGAGCGCGTGTACTTTCTTTACCTCCTCCCCGACTGTTTTTGTTTAGCCTCGACAAAGGTTCGTAAAGCGGAACATCTTTCGGGTCAACGCGAGCGAACAAAATTGCGCGCCCTAGATAAAAAAAAAAAAAAAAAAAACGGTTGTTTATAGACGAGACGTCGGAGCTGCGACCGATCCCGGCGTTCGTGCGTGCGTGAATATAATGTTCGGTACTGTTCTAGCTCACCCTCTTCCCTTCTCTCTCTAGTGGGTGGTGGGAGAATAAACTTCCACAAAGATGCTTCCCCCCTCGTTTGGATTTCATCTAACGCATACCGAGTGCACGTGTCACGCTGGATACGCTGGAAGGAACGCGAAATGCGTCAACAAAGAGAGGGAAGCTAAACTCCCTTCGAAAAGAGGGCACACGAAAACATCAACAAAAGCGTATTTTATTCGAAGCCAGGGTTTGCTAAAAAACAAACCCCGAAACAACAAAACAAAAGTAAAGAAATAATCCGAAATGACATTTAACGTGGCGTCTTCGGCTTCGTTTCGTTCTACACACCAACGCAAGCACACACATTTTCGCAACACACTGCTGTCGGCGCACGGTGCAGCTCTAATGCACCGGCATCGTTCGCTGCCGTCGATGCACCTCAACCGACCCGAAAGCATTAAAAGTGCGGCCGGTTTTTTAAACGGCACTACAGTCATAATAGATCGCTCCATGCGCAGATTCCGCGCGCTTCGGCGAACACGTGGGATAGATCTGTGCGGCCGGTGTCAATGCGCCATGTTGGCTGATGCGAAAACCGTTAGGGCTTGCAAATGGTCAGGATGCAGACTTTGGTGTCAATAGATCAGTTTCAAAGGAAAAATTCAAATTTAAATGCTCTTTTTGAGATTGTAAATATATCAGAAAATGTGTTCAATGTTTCATGATGATTCAGCTGTATTCTATTTTTATAAACCAATTTTAATGAAACGAAGATTATCTGAATTAAGATATTAGCGAAGAGAAGAGCCTTAGTTGTTTCCCACGATCATCCATAGGTGTACATAATCATGTTTTGCTTTCCCAATAATTTATCTTGTCCATAATAGTCTTCTTTTACTATTCTGCACTTGTAAAATCTATAGATATTGATATTGATATAACACAAATATGAAGTGTTATGTTGTACGATTAGTGTGGTTATAATTTCCTTTATTGAATGCTTTAATCGTGATGTGAGTGAAACTTTTGAAAACATTTTAAAGATAACACATGAACTTCAACAATTGCTAACAACATTCGTTCGCACAATTTTCCTACAAAAACCTTCGTTTAAAATTTAATATCACAAAAACAGGTTAAATTTTTGTTTAAAATCATAGAAAAAGTAGGAAAAAAAATTAAATGGGCAAAAATAAGGAATGTTGTTAAAAAAATGTATGCAAAACGACACTCTATCGGTGCCAAATTCCCTATGCTCACACGCTTGTAGATATTATAAAGAAATAGCTGTACCAGTACTTCTCTAATTCGCTTATAAATAAATAGAAAAAAAGAACAAGTCAAAATTTACCCTTCAAGTACAGGAAACTTAAAAATTAGGTAGCATTTAAAAAATTTCTTTTGCGAATAATCTTAATTAATTGACTACGAAAACGACATACAAATATGTGATTTGCGCAGGTCACGAATGCAAAACTTCCTTCGAACTCTTCTGATATGGCAGAGCGTTATCACTTTGCGCAAAAGTACAACTCGGCGAAGAACGGCCACTCAAACGGCCTGCCGAACGTGCAAAGCGAAACGCAGTTTAGTACGAATATTTCAAAATTTCAAAAAAGAAACAACAACAATTCGGGCGCGTTCGAATAAATAGCGATAGGAATTTTTGGCGTGAAGAGCGCGGGCCCAACGTTCCACGTCCTAACGGGGTGCCGCCTAGCGAGCGTGTAGTAAGGTGAAACATTTCATTCTCAAAGAGATAGGAGCACTTTAAAGGAATAAGTTGGCTCATCGTTGAAGGGCCCCCATGGCTTAAGGTGTTCCGTAGCCCCACTAGCGAGAAATGGAGATAAGCTATAAAGAGACCGAGAGCGACCGAGAAAGAGAAGAAGAAATGGCTTTGTGGTTCAGAACATGCTGGCAATAGCAGCAACAATGGTGTCTAGTACGCCGGCATCGCACACCGCCTGCGTTGATGGGGGTGCAGAGCGACATAAAGCAATGGCCGCAGTGCCGCATCCCACACACGGCCAGCAGGCGATGAGCTCGCCTCCAATCGCGCAGTGGATTGCGCCTTGGAGCGGTCGCCATGCGAACATGGCGGACGGAGAGACGTGAGCGAGTACGCACGTAACCGTCTCGGACGCACTGGTCCAACGGTACGAGCGAGAGCGCACGTAGGACCGTGCGGTCGTGGCGTACGTCACAATCGACTCGCCGCCGGAACGCGTTCCAACAACGACGCCATGGACGGATGGACGGACATTATACCATCTCGAGCGATGCGAACGTACATAGCGAGCGGACGAACGAACAATGTCGAATAAACTGACGAGCAAAGACACACCGCCAACGGTACACGGCCACCGAGCGAAATGAGAATATCGAGAAATGGGGAAACACACGGGAAAAAACATCACCGCTCTTCGAGCGCGAGCGCGAGTCACAGCCCTACCGGAGGCTGGACGGTTTTCAATATATAATAAATATTTCTGGACAAGTATTTCAATAGGATAAACAATAGGAATAATTCAAAAAATGAAAAATAGTATCGTTAAATTAAATGTGCTTAAAGAAATTTGATAAATTTTAATTTTGTTTACGAAGCATACAACATTTAAAATCGAAAATTTAAAATTGACAAGAATTCAGCCTCCTTTGCGAAAGTGAATTATTATTATGAAATCAAATTCAAACAAACATCGTAGGGCGATAGAACAACTGTCAAAGTACTGACAAAGGTGCAAGTTATTCATCAGAATTGCTCGGAAGGTGAAACATTTAGAAATTTTCATCGTGCCGCTGCCATGGTTGACGTATCGTCCAGTGCACTCCGGGGGACTCGCTCGTGCTCGGAAAATAAATACTTTTATGAGGAGAAACGTCCGTACGAACGTCCGTTCGAAGCACCGGCAGCAATAGCAGCAGCAGCAGCAGCAGCATCATCAGCAGCCAAGAGTGGAGGTGAGAAAACGGCAAAAAGAGAGCGAATAGTCGACCTATCCGAGACGGCTGGTCCAACGAAAATCATCTCACAAATCGTTATAGCCTTCGCTCTCACTCTTGCTCCCACGTTGTTCGTGATAGCTCTGTTTCGATCCATCCCCGAACGCGCGCAGTAACTTTCGCGTGAATCTCATCTTAGGTTTGCTGGGACGTTTTTTTGATTTTTGTTTTGCTCTCCCCATAGCTGCTCCACTTCCACTGTGCAGGGTTGCACATTGGGCGAAACGTAGACGTAACGTTCGCTTTTCTGGACGTGTTTGACCAGCGCCGGTCGATCGTTTCGATCGGTGTACGCATCAGGGCCGAACTACGGGCGCCAGCACAGAACTGTGCTATTTGGGACGGCTGACTTTGTGCAGCAGCAGCCTTTAGCTGCTCATATGGTTCAATGACAAAAACCCTGCAAGTGGCGCTAGGGACAGTGACGAAAATGCTGGTGGGGGCCCTCTAGGAGGGTTTTGGTCGATCCCGAGCCGAGTCGAAAACGGAGACAGCTCACAGTGTTTCCCGTTTCGCTCAAATTTACCACCAAGGCTCGGCTAAGAGAAAAAGGTTTAATTTGTTATGCCGGCAGAAGATGGGCACAGATGGACAGGTGTTGCCTATCAGCAGGCAAGTACAGAAAATTTCAAAAAATTATCATTTAACACTTTTTATATACATGCAATATCATGCCTGCCAATTGTGTATCGACAAAAGATTAATTTTAAGTTTTAAAATGTTATTTTATACGGCTTACCATTATGAATTTTTTAAATTTAATTTCGATATTTTTAAATGAATCATAGAGCTTTTGAGTAATCCTCTACTAACCTCCAGGGTGTATAGAAAATTTCCTCCTTGTCTAACAGAAAACGAACGAAGCAAATTATATTGAATTACTTCTGTACGCTTGCAAACCAGATAATCGAGAGTATACCTTATTCTTCCAACTTGGCTTGTTTTTTGCTGGTGCCACTGTGCAAGGTGCAGTATGATCTTGACATCATGATTCAGCGACGCCTCCGTTGGGACTCCCGAACGGAAGGGGGTTGGAGTGTGGCCGGAAAAAATGTCGAATGAATACCGGAGTCCATCGCCCGTTCGGTCCGTCATTCGTTGGCCAATTCACAAAGTTGTTGGTCCGCTCGGTTCGGATCGGTTTTGGGGTTTGGCAAAAGTTGCCAGAAGAGTTTTTCTCGGGCGCTTGCGAGAACAACCGGCCACGGACCAAACCGGACGTTCGCGAACGAGCTGGCGCATCATCAACGCGAGCGAACAATGCGGAGCATATTCCGGTGTAAGGGCGCGCGTTGGGGTAACGGGGGACCCGGGCGACAGACGGGCGGCACATTGGAAGTACGGCCCAAGAACGGTGCCGGTGCCGAGTGTCGTGGGTTGATCGCCTGTTAAGGGAACGGTAATGTCACCAGGGCGATTCCGGGCGCTCTTGGGCGAGGGAGAAGTGGAACAATCGTGTTGACCGGAGTCCAGGCGAACTCCAAGTTTTTTTTTGCACCGTACGGATGCAGGGCGAAGTTTTCAAATGAATACCAGCCGGGAAAAAGCTCCCGGCGTATTGTTAATAGAGCTTCAAGTTAATTAAATACTTTCAATCACTAACTAAAGCTAATGAATAACTTATTCCTATAATTCAATCGAGAGACAAACCGACTGTCAGACAAATATTGACACGATAAATTGCGAATAAATTGATTTTTTTGTAACTTGTAACTACACTAAAAATTTAAAATTAAATTAACTACATTCGGTCAACCTTGGCCTTAAGCTTTAAATTCATAAAAAGAATAATCCTTGGTTTTATGTTATCCGAATAGGATAACAATTGTTTGAAAACGTCCTTCCAAAAGACGTTACGCTTCGAACGTCGCGGGAAAGAACTGTTTGTCATTGGCGAAGTATGGCGTTGGTGAATCATAGCATGTTAGCACAATCGGATCACTCCCTCCGTCTCTGATGAGAGATACGTCAACATCACGCACAGTAGGGCAAGCCCGGCGAGGGAAAGGAAGGTGAGTAATGAAACATGGTCCATTCCTTGTCGGTTCCTTCGATGAGATGAGTAAGTGTCTCGCGTATTTCGGCGCAACTAAGGACCTCTCGGTTCCCGTTACTAAGGACTCCTAGTCCACTACAGTGGACGTGTACTAAAATCGATAAATCGGTGAATCAACGTGCACTTTGGATGATTGTTGAATATCTGGTACAAGCTTCATGGATGGTTAGGTTTTGGGACAATTTTTAAAAATAAAATAAAATGGAAAGTAAATTCAAAAGAAGTGTCTTATATAGTGAACAAACTCTCAAGCTAGTGTCCATCCGAAGTGTGGGTCAGTTGGCGTGGGAGTGGCCATCGGTTGGGGTAACGTTTGACGTTAGCATTCGTCATCTTTCGTGGTTCCCTAGCACTGATGACGCGTTTTAGCTGGAATGTTTTTAGCTTATCGTCACTGCGTGGCCAACGGACTGGGCCGCCGTCATCGTGGACGCAAGAATCGAATCATTCACGAGTCGCCTTCGCCCTCGTAGTTCGACCACCATTACCATCCCACTTTTCCTCTCCCGCTTTTCAGCTCCGATAACGATGATTGTTGGACGATCGGGCTTAGTATGCGTTCCGATAAGGCAAGTGCCTTGCCTCAAACAACTATTGCAGAACGGCTTAGGATCAGCTGGGGTTGAATGAAGCATTTACTGTCGCAAGTTGATTGAAATTATTTAAGAACAAGTGGTTGCGTAGAATGGAAGTCAATCGGAGTAGCTAGATTAAATAAAACGTAAAAACGGCAAAACTTAAAACTGGAAAGTGCCACTGTGAAGGAAAAAGTGGCAAACACCACGGCTTTCCATAGAACTCTCGTTTGGAGGTGTTTTATGATATTGCACTTGGTGTAATCAACAAGTGGAGAACAGTAATGTTCTAGGGCGTAGGTTATGTTTTCCAATCAGTTTTGGATTTTATACGATCGCATGATAATATTTGCATGCGCCTGTGTATATCTGATTTTCGCGCAGTTTTGGTAATTGAAGTGGATTTTAAGAGAATTGAAGAAAACCCGCTATCCTTTTGGTATCCTTCCCGTTCAGGCTTCATGAAACGATTCTCACAAATCAATATGATCATTCCGCGCTTCCATCATGCGAAGCATCAAGAACATTCATTTCACGCTGCGTTCGGCTATAATAGTGTTCTAGGCGGAGGATGATGGAACGGTGCAGTAGTGGAACGAGAGGAAAATGCTGCGTGAAATCCAAACACAGTATTAAACAGTTTCACTCTTTGTATCCACTGACAGTTGACAGCTTTTAAAGTCGCTTGTATGTGTCCGGGACCACAGTTCGGGAAGAGCGCACTACACCGTTGCTGGGAAAGCTCATGAAAAACCATCCCGGTGGAGTGCCAAACGAGTTGCAAGAAGGCGGGGGGACGTGGGTTGGTTGTTGTGGAGTTTAGTTGATGTGCACGAAAAATGGACAGTAGAACAAGAGCAAACCAAAGGGAACAAAAAATATATATTAAAACCTCCTCATTGAGCCCTGGGAAAATTTCGTTAATTTCCCATTGCGCGAAACTGCGTTCGGGATTCGTCACCTACCTCCCACCCCACTCGCTTTTCCCCACGCATTCTCGCCATTTTCCAGGATGAATGCTGGATGGATGGCGGGCTGATTGACCACCGAGGGAATGTGTGGATGGCGAGGTTGATGTGGGACGGTGCTTGGGAATATAATGCGTTTCCAGTGCTCCCCAATGCGCTTTCCCGCTTCCCCTGTACTTCCCTTTGCTGTTGCTCGCCTCACCCATTATTTGTCGACGAACGCACATCAATGATATTTTCCCCGAAACAGGGACCGGCGGCCATGGGAGGAAAATGAATTAAAAAATAGTGAGCACAGGCGAGCAAAACAAAAAAAAACAGAAAAACAGGGCAGGATTTTTCGCAATCGGGACACCGGCCAATCAACAGCGTGTTTGGTAATGGCGTCACCGTGTCCCTCTGGTCACCGGGAAAAGCTGCTGCGCGCTTGTATGCACCGTTTCCTGCCATGTTTGTCGGTGTGTGTGTGTGGGTGAGTTTTTTGTTTTGTTTATTTTATTTGCGACTGTTTCGTTAACATTTTCCGTGTTTCTGTTGTTTTTTTTTTTTTTGTTTCATCGCATTTTATTGTTTTGCGAGGCCTTTTCCCATAACTAGCCAGCCCGGAAAAGCCAGCTGCATGCATTGGGATAGGGAGTGAGTGAGAAATTGGAGCGTGGTGGGGTGAGGTGGGGTAAGTGGGAATGCGACGGGCAACTGCAACGCCGTGCATTAATACACAAACACACAGAAAGATACACACGCGGGAATATAAAAAAAAAGCGCGTCCTCGCGGAATCAGTTGGAATCGAAAATCCGATCCCAACCCCCCACCCAACCCAAGCGTCCTTTCCGTGCCATTTTCGGTGTCCACCTGCCGGCAAAGTGGTTGACCAGTAACATTCAGCTCCATCACCGTGCACCACCACCTCCTGCTCCCCATTCCTCCTTTTCGTCCGATGACCAACCGAGAATTGAGAGAACTAACAGAAAAAAAAAACCCGCGCTCCATCCAGCCCCAAAACCCCCCTACGGCCTACGATGCACCGGGGTGCGGGAAAGTATTGACGTGAGGCGTGAGAGACGATGGCGGCAGTGGGCAGGATCAGATATTTCAGTTTATAGTGCACTTCCTTGCTCCGCGCTCACCGTTCAACCCCCTGCAACAAAGCCCAAAAGTTATCATCCATTTCACACGGAACGATTGATAAGTTTTGAGAGTGGAAAATGGACGTTCCGTCCCAGAACATTGCGATGTGTATTTGGAAACTTTGATGCAACTAGTGCTTCGGACAATCCATTAGAAAATCAAATCGAAAGTGCGGAGCAATTTGTATTCCAATGAACTCAATATTACGGTCACTTTAAATCGGTGCTTAAGCTATTAGAATTCTGCATTTTTCTAGTACACTTTCCAACTACTTCTCAATTTATCACACACCGACTCATCCGGGATCCGTTGGAGCGAAAGCGATAGGGATGCGTCAAGAAGTTAATGGCAACGAGCGGGCGGGGGACGCTGGATGGATTGATGTCGGAAAAGCGGGACACATTCAGGTCGATGCATAAAATGTTTCACAGTTCGCACGGTTGCACAGGACACGTTGACTCGCCTCCGCTCCTTCACCATTTTCCGTTACACACCCGCCGCAATAATTGCCCCCAGCCCGCAATTCTTTGTCATTGTGGCAATGCTGCAGGAAAACTCGCGGGCCTGCAACGAGGAAACACCGATAGAACGATCTTTTGAGGGTCCAGTATAAGCGTGTGTTTCTCGCAAGCATGTCGCCTATCGGGAGGGTGCAACAGAAACGGTGCGAACAAGTTGTAAAAAAAGGGAAAAGAAACATGCATAAACACAAACAAATTCGTTGCTCTCGCTTGGTGGAAGTTAATAAACAATTTTCCACCAACAAAAGCCATTCCTTACGACGAGGCGGTTTGCGAATGTTCTATTGAACGGTTTAGTACTGCCTAAGTCAATTAACTACCCCCGTTAGTTTCGAGTGATCTTGGTGGACACATTTAGTACTTCGATTTGTACACACACCAAAGGGCGATTGGATGAAGGGTAGTTTCGGAAGTTCACCAATGGACGCTCTTTTTTTCAGGCTTATTTTCTTTCTTAACCTCTGAATTCGTTGTCACAAACATCTCACACATCCTTCCGTCCATTGCAGCGACATTTCGTCCTTGCATTGCAAGCAAAAGGGTCCATTAGAACCGGTGTATATTCATTTGATTCAGTTAGGTACTGCCCTTTTCTAAATTAAGAATAAGTAAAGGTAAACTCCTAACTTCCTTCGGAAAAGCATACAGCCATTCAGATTTAAGAATCCGTTCAGTAACGTCAGTTTGTAATACTTGCTGCCACAACGCTGGCTGCCAAAATAAGTTAAAAAAAACTCAAGTCAAGCCTGATAATATGTGGTCCCTCTATTCTGGTAATATTAAATTGGATAAGTACTGGATGAAAATTAGGATTCTGATGGCATTTTATGGGCTGATTTGCTTGGACAGGTTTTCTCAATCATTTTCTCCTATTATCTCCTAATATCTCCTAGAAGTCCAAGGATCTACCTTATAACTGTTGTAATAAATTATTATAAGGTTTTAAGACGGTTCATTCAGGTAAAGGTTTACCTAAATGAGAAAAATCTAAATGCTAATATATAATTACCCTACATAATTGATTTGTGGTGCGTTGTATTTGAACAATGTTGTGGCAGTATCAGTTAAGGTTTTCTTACCAATCTTCTACAAAATATGTAAAAAAAATTATTCAAATTGTTTTTTCTTCTATAAGACGGATTAAAGGAATTTCATTTGGTGATGTGATTGAGCGAAATGATGAAACGACACAACCGATTTCATCTGTTTGTAATTGGTAATTGTTAAATTAATAGTCTTTACGACTTGAACTCGTTGTTGTGCACTATATTAACTTTAAAACACGTTTAAAAGAATACTTCATAAGGAAAGGTTCTGAAATTCTCTTTCGTAAGCGCCATCCTTTCCTCGGAAACTTCCAAGGGACAAAACAAATGGTACCGTGTGACTGCTCGATACTAAAGCGACCGCCATAAATCTTACCTAACGATCAACCCACCAAAAACCCTTCGAATGCTCGTGTAGTACTTGTCTTACATTCGATTTGAAAGAAAACAGCGGAATTTCTAACGCATGTTTGATACTGATGTCCCGATCCTTACGAAAAGGGGAAAACAACTTGCATTTTCAAAAGCTTCCCCGAGTGATGAAAAGTTGGCGTCGTTTATGAAGCGGCCAGGGGGGTTGTGCGAATGATGCCATTCAAATAGTCCGTTACGCAGCCATCGAAGTTTGTCCGTCGAATAATGTGAAAGTTTGCGGAAAAGTGATCGCACCGCCGAAACCGCCGGGTGTCCGAAGCGGGACGCGGGTTTGTTGGCTGTTACGTCGAGGTTTTCCGCGGACTTTCATTCCGTCGAACTGTGCCTTCGTTTTTTTGTTTTCACATAGCGCTCAACACTCCACCCAGGCTTCGTGTTCGTCAAAACAAAGAAAAACTGTGCGGAGTTTTTCTTCCCCTCTTCGGAGCCTCGAAGCAACCAGAACCCCGAAAAGGTCACCGGGTTGCGCGGAAAGTTCTTAGGTGGGGGAAAAAAGCGACAACGCCGTAGCCAGCCGGCCGAGAAATATACGTTCCAGAACGAAGCAAGAAAGATTCCTCCCCGACGATAAACCGACGAAATGGGGCTCGCTCGACGACCGAAAAAATAAATAAAATAAACGGCCAACGATAAAACGTACAAGGAAAAGTTCGTGTCCTTTTCTTCACCCGGCATCGTCACCGTAGCCGAGCCTTGCGCTGCCGAGCCTTTACAGCGGGGGGGGGAAATGCGAACCGCTGGAGGACTGGGGACGCTACGAGCTCTGAGGACGATTCAACAAGGGAATACCCAGAACGTCGCCGCTCGAGAGACCGTCGTCTCGTTCGATGTCTTAGCTGTTCGCAGCGATAAAGGAAACTCTCCCAGTAAGGCCAGGAAACCTACTGGAACATGCCAAAAGTGTCCCGATACTTCGCCCAAGGGAAACCGGTCGCTTTCCACGTCGGAGCAACCTGGGCAGGAAATACTCCAAATCCCGTCCGACACGAGGCATTCACCGCAGCTCATTAATGCTAACGAATATATACCTAATGCAGCGGCAGAAAGAAAAAGAAAGTTTTTCCATTCGCCGACAAACGCAAGAATATATTGACTACATTTTCCTTCCCACGGCTCAACCATCGAAGCCGATCGAAGAAAACGAAATTTGGTGTTGCGATGTTTTTCCGCCTGGTAGCACTGCGCGCCAGGTGCGGGGGAGCTACGGCGGGACAGGCGAAAAGAAAATCACGCACACACCCATCCATCCTTCCCCCTTGCACACAACCGAATCCTCCGAAAAACAGGCCTTGAACTCTTCGCGTGACCTTTTTGTGGATCCTTCGGCGGTCGGACACAAAGGAATCGATGGTGCAAAGCCGACTAGCCGACAGGACTCCTTATTCGACTGAGGGAAAAGAGACCCTACGCCCCCGTCAGGTGGATATAGCCTATGGGGTATGCTGGAATCGCGCCAAAGGACGTCATCGTCAGAATCATCGGGCGGTCTTCGTATTTCGTTCGGAACGGAACGACGAGTCGACCGGTTTCTCTTTGTGTAGCGCGTGCTTGGCCACGTGAGATTATGTGGTGTCCTCCTTTTGTGAAAGCGGGTTGTGTAGCTGCTCGCGCCAGTCGGGGACACTTGGCGTGGCCTAGCGAAGCGCCCGTAAGTAGGCAAGCTGCGCAACTTTCGGTCAAACTCGGAAAAGCCTACGATTAAGGACAAAGGGAAATTGAAGAAGCACAGGAGGCAGGTTAGGTAACCTGCTGTAAGTGGGATATATAGATTTAAAACATTTGTTGGATTTATGTTACATTAGGAATCTTTTTTAGTAAGTTTATAGATCAAAGGCGTGCGTGATACGAATCCTTTCTCTTGCTTGGTCGAAACTTTATTTTCTATTTTGTTCATGGAATGTATTTTTATCATCACTATTGCTTCTAATTACACTAATCTGCCGGTTCTATTCAATATCATATTCGACAAACAACTTCAATCAACATCGTCAATCTGGCATTCAAATTATCAAAATTAGTCCTTCATACCCAAAAAAAAAAAAATACATTGGGCATAGTTAATTGTAGGAGTTTGGCACACAAGAAAACCGTCCAGCCAACCTACAATTGTATTGCCACAGTTACTAGCACCTTTGCCGACATGAACGGAAACGAATTGAACGGTTGCCACTGAATTTGCAGTCGACTTTGTTCTAAATACTTTTGCTGAACGGAGTTTTTATATATCTTCTCCTAAAAAACAAATCATCACTGTCCCTTTCCTCCGGCAACCCCTCGCCGTCCGAATACTATGGGTGTTCCAGTTGTGAAACGATGTCCCGAGCAAAACCCTACACAGAGTGGCGATCGCCGAGTCAGATGGTTTCGCAAATTCCTGTGCTGCGTCGGCGTTGCCATAGCAACCGCAACCATCCACGGATCAACCGTGAAGCACAGCTTCACCTTCGCAGGAAGAAAAGATAACGAGTCGGAAGCAGGCCGGGGAATGAAGCGTTTTGATTAGAGCAAAAGCTTCCAATTGGTGGGAGACGGGGGGAACGATGCTTCGTTCGAAAGCAAACGGGAGGACTCGGATCCCGCCAGCGTTCGGATATGGTCTTAACGAAATGAAACCCAGCTAGCTCCCGTTTGCCACAACCCGACCCGATCTCGCCCTTCACTCCCCGGGACCGTTACGGGCCAAAACAAGGAAAGGTTAAGGCTTCTGCTCCACGGTGTCGTTGGACGTAAGCTCGGAACTTTTCCACCGGGTTCCCTTTCGAAAAGGTCCTGCCATACCTCCCGACCACTTCGACAGTTTTCACGCGAGCGAACGGGAGTTCGTTAGTTCACGCTAGCAAAGGTCCTCTCCAGTGTGTGTTTGTGTGTGTGTGTGTGTTTGTGTGTGACTGTGCCGTTGTGTTGAAGGGAACAAAGTTCAGTTGGGCCTGCGTTTCGTGGGACGTTTTCGTCACCACCAACACCACCACCTGCTACCGATGGAACAGAGTCGTGCGGAGGGTACCGAAGCCGGCTGAAACAACCCCAACCCCGCCAGCTCTATCCAGTGCCAATGGCAAACACACACGCACGCACATACAAAGATGGCACAGGGAAGCAGGACACCGAGAAAAACTCGAGCCCTGGTGCCGTTGCCGAGGCAGAAGAAGGAAAATATCGCATCGACAAGTTTTCGCTTTGCGGCCGCCGACGGCAGTAGCGAGAGCTTGCTGGAAAATGAGACGGGCTAAGAGAAGGAGGCAGAAAGGAGACCAGTAGGATAAGAAAAGTTGCAGGAAAAGCATGACGCCCGCGAGGCGCGGGCAGGAGGGATGAAATATCTCTCTTCGTATTTTACGCCATATTCGCCGGTTCGTTTACCGAACTCTTAAGCAAGGATGGATAGGCGGGAAGGGGAAGAAACAAACGTCCCCCTGCTTTGTGGCACGAGGGAATTGGACGACGACCGAAGCAGCCAGTGCAGGAAGCCTCTGGTGGTTGCGTTGGACGACGACAACACGGCCTCCGAAGTTTGTGGGCGCTTATTCTCTTCGCATCATTCGGCCGCTCTGGTGTAACGGGTCGGGGGTTTTTGGTTTGGTTGGGGACTGGGGCTTCGAACAGAGACCCACCAGTGAGGTCCGACCTGCCGACTTGACGAGCGGAAACTGCCTTCCTCTCCTCGCTTACCACCCCGCACAGCCGTGCTCGAAAGAGGGTGATGGTGATCCACATCGAAACCATCGTCATCCGTACTCGAGAGACGACGTGAACCACTTCTGCCGCCTCGTAGCACAAACATAAACGAGCAGGACCACACTGTGCGATGAGGACGACGGCGGCGGCAACCGTAGAATAGACTCTCCGTTGGCGGGCTTGAACTGCAGTCTAAAAGGATTTTTTTTTTTTTTACTCAGGAGCGCATCTTGGCCTATCCGTTGAAAAGAGGATTCTTGTTGGCGCATAGGACGCCAGTTCAGCCGTACTTTGCCCCCTAGACGATAAATGCTTTCGGGGTCCTCTATTTACGGGAGCTAAGAGTAATGATAATGTTGGACTAAAGGACACCAAATCCACTGCTGGTTGGGAACGTTAGAGCAATTTTTCAACAATCTTAAATATCTGGGCATGAACACATTTGTTACATTTTCTGATGCTGACATTTTCCGTTTAATCAATGCAATGTTAGCGATTAATTAATCGTATGTTCAAGGAATTAGGAAAAAGATTCCATTTTATCCCAGCACTTATTTGCGGGAGATAATTCGAATAGAATAATTTTACCTAGGCGCTATTAAACTATAAAACTGTATAGTACGGCGCTATTTACTTTAAAACTTTTTCAAATTTTGGTTTTACAAACATCCTAAGTCAAATTTGTTTTTTCATTGCCATTCAATTTGGTTTTGATTAGCAATAAATGATTGTAATGAAACCTTTCGAAAGTCATTTTCTTTTAACGAGTAAAGTTAGTTTGGGTAGGAAACTGGTGTACATTCTGCTCCCTCACATTTTGGCCAGAAAACGCGTCAATGTGCCAACCGTAGCCCCACGGCCGATTCGATGCAGACCATGAGTCGGCCCGTCGGCCGTAGATGAAAACTCTCTCCCCCCTTGAAATGGAAATGCAGACACCCAGCCTCTAACTCTATCCAGCGAGAGCAGTCGAAAGACAACGAAATTACGGATCAACCCGACCATGGACCTGGCAAGCGACGGAGAAGCAGGCAGAGAGGCGGCCAAGGTTGATAACATTTACCGGTAGGGGAGTGAAGAGGCAAATGATGCAAACCCGTCAGAAGCGACGACGACCAAGCCAACGACGTGACGAGGGTGGTGACGAAACGCGACCTGAGGGGACGGCGACAAGAAGCAACCCCAAACGATGAGACACAATCGCCGTTGAATTTCATTTTCATCCCGTTTCGGCTACTGCTCTCAGCTTTTCTCCAGCTCGAGCGCCGTGGGAGTGGGGAATGGATCTTTGGCCGCGCGGAAATGCACCTCACGGGCTCAGACGAGGTCGTCGGTCGTTTTGGGGTAATGGCGAAAACTCCGCAGCACGATACGGCATTGCAGAGTGGGCGAAATTTTGGGGTGTGGAATCTTGACTCATCTATCCATCCGGACTGTACTAGGCGTTTCGAATGTTTTGCCTCTTTTCTATATCATTCATTCGTTTTTTTTTATTTTGAGCAACGTGGAGTCGTAGATTCCAAGGAAAATGTTTTTACATGCCGGTGCGAGGATCATTGAACCTTTTTGAATACGAGCGATCTTGTGATCTGTTAAGTAAAGTGTAGACATTTATTGAACAACGCATCTGATCAGTAGGACGGCTTTCTCTAAATGACCAAGTTAAATTAAATATTGCAAATACGATCAAAAGAAACATCGATTTCACTTTAAAACATGCCTATGAACCCTCAACTGCCCCTTCGTCAAACTACAATGTTATGGAACTCGCATTATCTCCTTTAAGCTCCAGAAAGAGTCGTTATCGTTAGCAAACGCTATTGCGTACACATGTCCAGGATGGTCCTGAAGGATGATCTATAATAAATACAGTACAATTGTCCACAACCACCTGCCAGCGTAGCCGGTAACGAATGAACGAACGGCCAACGATCGAACCAAGAGGATCCGGAGTATGCATAACAGGCACCATCCGTTCGATTGGTAAGCATGCAAAGCATTCCCCCGAGGAGCCAACGGGCAAAGGATACGCGGGACTCGTTTGAAACCGGAATCCTGAACTCATACACGCCCAAACATTCAGCACGGCCAAGGAGGACCAAGCGAAGAGATTCAAATTCCTTGGGGTCTGGATTCACCAACGGAAAGCGGCCGGTTACCGTATTGGCTTCACCACCGTACACCGTTGGAGCAAGAGTAAAGCGCAAGGAAGGTAGCTCAACCCACGGCGAGAAAGGCGACACCGGTTGTTCGTTATGCTTACGCCAGCTCTTCTCCGGGCGAACGAAACGGTTGCTTCAGATTTACGCACATCCGTTGGAGATGCACATGACCGAAGTACAATACAGGGGGGGTTGGTTCAGGACAGAAGCGACTAGACGGGGCAAGATGCAAGAGTAGAAATGCAACACCAAGATCCACACTTTGGGAATATAAAATCCCTGTCCCAGTTGGTCACACAGCTGGACAACTGTTCGCCGACTTAACCCAACACGATCGCCACCGAGATGTTCATGAGTTTAAATTCTCTAAACTTTACCATTCCACTTGGCATAACATCATCAACTAGAGAACAGAATGTTATAATCGGAATAATTTTGGAAAATAGTACATTGATTGTGAGTGTACAATACCTATGCGTATGTACATACAGCCAATTGTAATACTATTAACGTGTTATAGGTTAAATGTTGTCCAATGTAATCTCTTCAAATTGCTTAAAATGATCCAGAAAAGCAAGGATTTGAACCAATAAGGTTTTGTATACCACAGGCCTTAACCGACGACCAATTAGTAAAATGGAAACTGAAACTCGGAGAGAAAATTGAAAAAAAGGCTCTACTCGCATGCATCACGTAACGGTCGTAATTTTTTTAGGTGATTTGAAAAGTTTGTGCCGCGAATTGCGTGCAATCTTCTTCGCTTGCGTGATCCTGTGAGTCTTTTGGAAGCGTCAAACAAGCGAAAGCGTGTATTACGTAATCCACACTCACCCGTCTTGGGGCCACACTGTACCAGTTAACAAAAAAAAAAAGGTAACGAACTGAACACAGTGGAACGGAACGACCTACCCTAGCGAGAATAAAAAAGGGCTTTGAGGAAAATTCCGCTTGCCAAGCTCTCTTCTTTTCTCTCGTTTTTTTTTTTCCAAAGTCGAATAGACGGAGAAATACTACACCCGGCGCGCATTCGAGGAAAAGTCGTTGCTCGTGGAAACTTTTGAATGAAAAAAAAAATAAACTAGCAAAACTGGAAGAGGGTTTTCCGAACGACCCCAAACTGAGGTTGCGACGAAGTTGGTCGGAAAGCAGGAAAATTTTATGGTAAAGCACACCAGACGAACACGAGTACGGAGCGAGTGCGGTACCGTACAAGGAAACAAGGTAGACATCCTTGTCTACGTAAAGGACCCCTTAGACGCTTTCCAAAGGCTGTGGCTAGGTGTGCGTGCCATTGGGATGGTATCTACCTCGGTTGGTCCTACGCTATCCTTGCCAGCGGCCCTGCTGGTATGCGTCATCGCTCGTGCTAAACATTTTCCCTCCGCCATCGTTCCGTACCCAGGAACTTTCCCTCTCGCTCTCTTTCTATTATCAACCACAATCATACTCTCCTTCTGTTCTACTTTCACAGTATGGCACACTGGCTTCCTTTACATCCGTACTTTCGCCAACAATCTACGCTGGAAGCAGAATACAAATATTTCTTATTTTCCTGCAGCAGCAACACGACGCGCTTCTGGCGGGATTGGCATTGGGCAACCGGGGCAAAGTGCGGTCGTGTAACGTTCGTTTTCGTGTTTCATTGCGATTTAGCCTTTGGTTTTTACATGGAACCCGTCCAACATGGGGCGCCTATTTTACTGCACTGACCCAGAACCGCTTTACGGTTAACCAGAATGCACTTCAAGAGCCTTTTAAAAGCCACAGTATGTTCAAATTATGATGTTGTCGGAGGAAACTACAAACTGTGGATCTACATGCCAAAATATTTTTATTTTGGTAAACATTTTGATGAACAATTCTCAACTCAATAAAAACAGAAGATGCTGAACATAAATCAGTTTTAATATTGAATCGACGACTTCGAACCAACCGAAATAAAGCTATCCAAAAATCAACATTTTCCTCCTGATTCTGCTGATCATGTGCTACTTATGTTTTAATTTTTAAATAACCAAAAATATGAAAGAACGCTTCAAATTAAATCATGAATAGGAATGGCCACAACATCAAGAAATACATCCAAAACCAACGACATGTTTTAGCATCGGACGCCATTTCAAGACGCCTACAAAAGACCAGGCGCCTCCATCGAGAAAGACAATTTATCGTTATGGATATTTTATAGAACTGGAAATGCCTCTGTATGTGGTTAAAAGTGTGCAGCACAAATAAGTCAATTGAAACTACAACAAATCGCAAACTTTCAATGAAAAACAAGCTAACTGTGTCGGTCGGGGTCAGTCTACAAGACCCAGTTGGGTTGAACGTTAGTAGATTGTCTTCGTTCACTGTCTGTTACAATAGACCAGGAGCATATTTTGTAGGAAATTGGAAATTTAGGAATTCTAATTTAAACCATAGATCCTTGGAAAATGCGGAGCCAGGAATATGAGGCACATTACTGCTTCCCTATTTACGATACTACTTTCTCATAATTCACAACCGTGGGGAAATAAATGCTTCAAATAAACCTCGTAACAGACAAGGTTTGAATTACTTCACAAAAAAAAATAACTGAAGGCAAGCTTACGATTCCGTGGTGTGTGGAACTTTAAAATATTATCGATTAATTTATTTTCTTAACTCCTGTAATCTTGATTTCATTCGTAGGATCGGTAGCTTCTGTATCCTTTTCGTTTTCTGCCAAGCTGACCCATCCCTTTTTTTTTTTGCGGCATTGGCCGGTTTTGTGTACAATCGTCTTTTACTGGAATATACTATACATTCACGTTCGTAGTAGCATGTTCTAGTTTATGGGAGACGATTTTCTAGTCATCGATCTCTCCACAGAGAGCATTGTTAAGAATGCCTTTCACTAGTTGTGCTTGAATTGGTTCAGTTTTCGATCGGGCGACGGGTGTGGCGAGTGTTGCCCACCTCTCTACATGCATGTTTTAAATCCGCTCATCAAGCGTGTCACTATGTTATAAGTTTTCGTTTTCCGTTCATGCTGTTTTCAAGTGTTCCATTATTTGCCATCATTTTTCTTTTCTGAATCAATAGGTCCGCGGCGGGTTATACCTTTCCTTATACAGTTAAATCGTACACATTTATTCGAATATCATGTCACATCCACAGTCCACAGTAAGCAGCAGTTCGGGGATTTTATTCGTTCGCCGGTAAAACCAATGTTTCGATAGTGGATTTTCGGGTCATTCGTAACACTAATTCTTGGAGATTCTGCATTGCCTATTTCTTTTGTTTTCAAGAATGTATCACGTCAGAACTTGATTATTATTTTTCTCATCTGTCCCGGCAAAATGGTATACACCATCACCATGTCAAACGAGTGTAATAGACTGAAAATTCTCGTAACTGAAATAATAAATAAAACGCGCTCTCTTTTCGCACTACATGAGAAGCAATGGAACGAAAAAACGTTACATAGTGTTTAATACTGCTCCGTCGTAGTAGGGCCGCCACTTCCTTTACCCGTACCCTCAGCTGTCCCGATCGTGGAAGCGGAACGATTAGCCGAACGAAACGAAGAAATTACCCAAAGCAATCCAGACATTGAGGAATGTGTTAATGCGTCTGAGGGTGCAACAGTCTCATTCAAATCCGAGAGGTTCCGAATGTTAATTTCACGTTTGTGCAATCATTAAATTATTATTGGAGGAACTAATATTTTCCAAACAATTAACATACGAGCGCCATCGTATTGGAACGATTGTTGCTACACCTTTGTTTCCGGAGCCGATCGGCGCCTCTGTGATAATATGTTGTGGAATGAACGGCCTGCGGTTGATGTTGATCCTCCTTTTTACCATCGCTCTCCCGCCCCAAATCAAAACGCGTCTCACATATTTCAGTCTTCGAGCGATCAGTTTGTTCCTAGCCTTCTACCCTCACCACAGGTACATGGGAGGCTATTTACGTTTTTTTTTTTTTAATAGTTTACCCTTGTTATAAAACGACAAGAGAGATTCTTAACTTGTTTTAGCGCTTCATTTTCAATATGTTCAATTAATCGTTTCGGGATAATCTTTTTTTCACAAAATTAAATGTAACACGACACGGGGTGGAGGAAGGAGCCACCGGCTACCGAACCGTAGGAAATTGGTCGGAAACTCTGTTGGCCGCATTAAGTAAGTTGATGGTTGTGTAAATGAACCACAAATGGTAAAGCCTAACGGTAGCAGCTACAATCTTATGCCAGAATCACTCCACACACGTCAAGTCAAGTCAACTGCATTATTACTTCTTCATCATGCTCAATCAATTCACTCCTTCCATTCCATCTTCCGATGATCGATCAAATGATATAAATATGTTTATAAAATTGTAATTACTAAGAATTGAATCGTCGTTGAGACGGATGTACAAATGTAGAATTCGTTTCCCTCTTCTCTTCCCGTCACCTGTCGTCGTCTAGTATGGTCTGCACAAGTTCATGTCCGTCTTTTACAATAATACTTTTCACCTCCGCGCAGTCGGTACGTAAATCCGCTTCTTGGCAAACACCGATGTCAAATGGGCTGTGTGTGTGTGTGTGTTATTGTTTTTCACTAACTGTTTGCTTGAATCGTCTTTAAAAAAAAACAAGGAATAATGCTTTGTTCGATTCGAAGCATAGAAAGAATAATCTTTCTGTGCATTCTCCCTACTGCCCTCCCTCTCCCTCCCGATGTGTTAGAAATAGTAAATAGAACGGCTAATTACGCTTACGATTCGGCTTCGATCGGTGGTGTCGGCGTGGCCGCAGGTGCAACAACGTCGGCAACCTTCTTGGCCTTGATTTCGGTCGTAGATGCTGCCGCCTCCTGGGCACTGCTATCGGTGCTGCTGTCAACAGTGGTGGTGGTGCTGCCATTGGTTTTTTCCGCAACAGCCGCCGACGCTTCATCTGCCTCGCAGTTGGTTGTGGAAGTGTCGTTCTCCTTATCACTATCGGCGTTTTTCTCTTCATCTCCCGCACTGCTGCTTCCGTTGGTGGCCGGTTTGTCCTCGGTCTTCTCGCCATTCGTGGCTGTCGCTGCTTTTGCTTCCGCTTCGTCCCCGTTGGTAGTGCACGCTCCAGTCTTATCACTGCTCTCCTCGGCCTCGGCCTTACCATTGGTTTTCTTTTCTGCTTCTTTCTCTTTCTTTTCTTCTTTCTCTTTCTTTTCTTCCTTCTCTTTCTTTGCTTCCATCTCTTTCTTTACTTCAACTTCTTCCTTTTCCTTCTTTTCCTTTTTTTCTTCCTTTTCCTTGTTTTCATCCTTTTCCTTCTTTTCCTCCTTTTCCTTCTTTTCCTCCTTTTCCTTCTTTTCCTCCTTTTCCATCTTTTCCTCCGTTTCCATCTTTTCCTCCTTTTCCTTTTTTTCTTTCTTTTCCTCCTTTTCCTCCTTTTCGTCCTTGTCTTCCTTTTCCTTCTTTTCTCCCTTTTCTGGTGCCTTTTCAGATTTTTCGTCTGCTTTCACTTCGGTAGCTACTTCATCGGCCGGTGCGGCAGATTTGGTTTCCACGCCGGTTGCCACCTCCACGCTCGTTGTCTTCTCAGATTCAGCTTTTTTGTCCGTGGCATTTTTATCTTCCTCCTTTTTCTTATCGGCCGAGTCTGTGGTTTCCTTTTCCTTTGTTTCCTGTTTTTCATTTCCAGCTACAGTTTTCTTTTCTACCGAATCCGTGCCATCTTGTCCCTTCGATTTCTCCTCCTCCTTGACTTCCTTTGCTTCCTTCAAATCTTTTGCAGCAGCAGCTTTCTCATCTTTCTTAAGATCGCCTTCCTTGCCTTCTTCCGTCTTGCTATCATCCTTTGCAACGTCGGCTTCCTTCTCTATCGCCTTTGCGTCTTTCACTTTCTCCTTATTGCTCTTTTCCACTTCCTTTTTCTTTTCATCGCCATCTTGGTCGTCCACATCCATGGTGACAGCAGCTTCCTTTTTGTCCTTCGTTTTTTCATCCGACACTTTCGCCTCCACCGGTTTCATTTTTTCGTCATCATCCTCCATTTTCTCCACCTCTTTCTTCTTGTCCTTCTCTTTGTCACTGTTCTTTTCTTCCGCTTTAGCTTCGTCTACTTCCATTTCCTCATCTTTTTTCTCCGAAACCTTTTCCGGCTTCTTCGATTCGGCGGAAGCTCCTTCCTTCTCTCCTTCCTTCGCTCCATTTGCAGTTGTCTCATCTTTTTTGCCTTCTTCAGCAACTTTCACTACCTTGCTGGGTGGCTCCTGGAATAAAACAAAGATAATCGGAAAATATTAGTGATTAAAACATCCGCTGGCAATACTTTCGCGCTCACATTCGTAACGGTGTAAATGTAAAACGTATTCTAGCAAAGGTTCATGACTTTGCTATCAAAAGCTTCCAAATTCTTCAATAGATGGCACAAGTGTACAGCTTAGCCATGACATGAACCCAAAAGATGCACAAAAAGAACATAAAAAGGGGCACCCAGGAAAGATTCTTTTTCTATTTGAATAGTCCGACAAATTAGCATTAAGCCCCAAACGCTTTAAAATAAAACAAGACCAAGTATTATTATTTAATTCAAATGTTTAATTTATGAAGTTGCGTCAAATAAAAATAAAATAGAAAATATTAAGCACCTCCGCTTGCCAATGGCTGTACATTCTTTTTTAATTTAACTGCTATTCCATATTAACCAAACACCTGTTTTACAAATCTTTTTAGGAACAATTTAGATTTCTTTCTTCAAGTTCTGAATTAACCTTTGTTTAAAAGCAGTGAAACAAAAGATATTGAATAAACAAAAATAAAGACTAGTATGGTGCCACGTAGGTATCATATTATAAATAATTTAACATCCCTTCACCAATTGCTCCTCGATCATTTCATCACCCACCAGCCTCCAAGCCTTTGTCAATCATCCCTTCTAGGGCCCCGTTGCAGCACATGAATAAAATTTTAAAAAAGGCTAATATTGCCTCGATTTAATTCAACAATAATACGTTTTAGAAGGACGCGAAGTTTTCTTCTATTCTTTAATGGGCCTTGAATTATTCAACTAAAAGCTTGACATATTTGTCACGGTTGGTTAAGCAGGTGAATTTGATTTATTCTACGACGGAAAACAATAATTGCATTTTTTTTAAATTATACAACATTGTATTTTTTATTTTTAATGCGCTGAATGTGCTTCGATCATTTTTTCAACAAAAAACTTCTCTTTATTTGTTCTTAAATGTCAAACAAGTCTTTCGCAACGGTTTCGAACCATCTTTTACTTTTATGTTGTATTGCATTTAGCAGCTCGAGATCATGCGCGATGAGCAATTTTACGTTCGTATTTTGTGTGTGTGTATATTCTAACGTTCCTAGATGTAACATGCTTACGCTACGCATACACAACAACTACGAATAGAATGATATTTTTTCGACATTTTGGAATACATATTTTAACAATGTCGACAAATTGTTAAAATATTGAATTTTACATGTTACCAATTATGTTGAAGATTGTGGTTTTTTTTTAAATTTAAATGGTCATTTAAAAAAGGTGGGATGATTTGGGTGGGAAATAAATATGTTACTCCAGACAAATCATTCTAGTAACAACTATTTTGACACCACTTTACTGCGAATCACTTTGTCGGCTTTGTGTTAGTATTTCAAGTAGGATAAGGTAGGAATAAAAAAATTATTTCTTATTAGGATATACCTGTGCTTTGTCCTCCTCAGCGGCTTCAGAAGTATCCTCGATCTTGCGCTTTCCGTTCAGGGCGGAACCATTTTCTTCTTTGGCCTCCGCGAAGGATAGATCGGCAAACGTCTTGATTACCGGAAACTGCTTGCGCTCATCCTCCGACAGTTCGGTATTGCCAGGGCGATCCAGCAGTACCACATGCAGACCAGCTTCCTTCGCTGCCTTAGCTTCTGCTCAGGAGAAAGTGAATGATTGAACAGAGAAAATTGGAAACAATTTTATAAAAAAAGAGAAAATATACAGCGATGAATTAGTATTCGATCGTTCGTTGGGCAAACCGTCAATGACAACCCCGATTTACCCGTTAAAACTTACCCGCAAAAACGTCGGTAAGGAACAGAGCTTCTTCGGCCTTAGCCTCGATCTTCTTCAAAATGGACTGGTAGCTTGCCTTTTCGCGCTTTGCTCCGATTTTGGTGTCGTAATGCCCAGTGAGATACTTCAGCAGATTTCCCTGTTCGCTGTTCTCGAACAACAGCTTCTGGGCATCGACACTGCCGCTCGAGTAGATGTAGATCTTCCGGCCGGATTCTGTCCATTTCTCGAAAGACTTCTGTACGTCCTCGTATACACTTTTGGTGGGAAGACAGGACAAACAAAAAATGATGTTGATGTTAATAATATGTGGCATCAATTTATCCCGCAGGTTATTCGAAAGCCAATGATACTTTCTACAATGCACCAACGAGGCTACCCTCGTACTACTTACTGTCCCTTGATCGTGCCGTCCTTGTAACCCTTTGCCCAGACTAATCCCTGCAGGGTTTTCAGCGAGCCCGTCTTGCGATCCTGCGACATTTGCCATTTCACATTTTTGACAATGTCCGGAATGATCTCCTCCGAGTCCTGAAGATTAAAAGAAGGAAATAACAAAAGCAAATTTAAACATGAGAAGCGCCATTATGAGAGAATGCGCTGCAGCCATTTTCGCACGATCAGTCGCAATTCCTGTTGCCAAGTCCAAGTAGCAACAAATTTTCATTGGATTCAATTTTACGTACGCCTGCAGGGATCGCGACTACTCCTTCGACTGCTGCCTTCTTGTCCTCGTCGGCTTGCTCGCGGAGAGCGACAATAACCGTCTTGGTGGCGTCTTCGTTCCAGTTGTTCTTCAAATAATCCTCTACGTTCTTCAATGCGTAAGGGAAGAGAGTATCCTGTAAAAAAAAAAGGAAATGAAATTGCAAGGTCTCAAACCACCATAGTAAAATATTATTTAAAAAACTAACACTTTGTAGATAACGGTTTTGAAGTAAACAATCTAAAGACACTCCAAAGACATTTTTAAGTTTATATTCACCAAACTAGATTACGTGACCTTTCCCTTCATGTGCATGGTAATTAACGGTTTCCAACAGCTAGTTTCTTAATAATATGTTCATGTCCGCATTTAGAACTGAATCAACCCGTTCGAACACGATACATAATTCAACCCCAAAGGCACACCATCGAAAAGTTTTATAAACTAACGAGGATGAAGAAGTAAATCGAAAGAAGTAACCCTGTCTGGGATGCTTCTTTTGCCACTGCTGCATTATTATAGCAGCTGCACACGGCTGACCTTGAGCAAAGTTTCATCAACAAAGCCATTGACCGGCGACGCCATTTTTATCCAACTGGTGGTGGCGGTGTGGTGGGTTCTCGGTTGACTGCCGGCTTCTCCCTCCTCATCGGCAGCGTGTGTCCATTTACATCTAGGTCCTAATCTGCAACTTGGGGGGTTTGAATGCAAAAACTTCCTTCGTGCGGTTTTCCGACCGGTTCCTTCGCTAGCTCTATCAACAACTTCAACTAAGCAACGGTAAGGTAAGATGGATATTCGCAAAAGATTGCACACCTCAAAAGTAAGGGGAAATGAAGACACGATTTGCAAACAGATATGATGGACAGTCTTCGCCAGAAATTCGATTGAGTTTCCAATGCGTATGCCTTGAGTAAATGAGAGTTTTCGAATCAAAGTAGGTCTGTCAGGAAGTTTCAAATGATCCTGTTGACAATATACTCGTCAATTCCGTAACCACTACCTGATTGTACGACATACGGAAGAAGAGCATTAAAAGTGGAGCTACTTAAGTCGTAGTTTAGCCTAAAGCTTTCATAGATCTCCTTTCTCTACAGCACATTCTGCACTTTCTAATGCTATCATTGGAAGTAAAACGAAAAAAAGAAACATGTCCCGCATGGACTAACACCAGCTCATCGCCGGGAGGCGCAATGAAATTTCTTCGCTCGAAAAGGAAAGAAGTTACTTGAGAAGTTTATTACTCCGTTGCCGTTATTCTGTCATCTTTCCCCCATTCATTCATTCCTCTTCTCCACCGGTAGCCTGCCTACACCAAGACACACCAGCAGTGGAAAACATCTTTTTCCATCACACACAAACTTTCAAACCCGGCACGGCGATGGATACAACAACGGATGGATCCGCAGCCCGGTGTTGTCGTGCAGAGGTTTTGCAATTCAAGTGCAGCGAACTGGCGAACTAAACCAGTGCTGCAGAAAGATTTTGTGTGGGCTAGCTATTTCAAGAGCCCCAAGAAAACTCTAGTAAACCAACCATTCAATGATTCCAGGGCCTACACATTCTCTTCACTCACTCTTCATCTCAGCCTCTGCTGTGGTTTGCTTTGATTAGATGGAACCTACACTTTTCCTAGGGGTACACACACTTAAAAAAAAAAAGGTCATACACAACAAAAAGCAGGCCCCGCGCGGGGATCGGGATTTGCCGGCCGGCCGGCCGGCCTTCGTGAAATTAGTCTCCATTCCCTTCCATACCGGCTTTTCTTCGACACATAATGCATGCAGCATATACATGTGCATATGAACCCATGTTCGCGAGGTACGTTCGTTGTCTCCTCGTCGTCGTCGTAGTCGTTGTGTCCCTTGCGCTTGAATCTTGTTTGGGTCACCCGCTTTATTTTTCACTTCTACCAACCAAGAAGCTCCCTTCTCTCCTCCTGCGGTGCTCCCTTTTTCTGCTCTAATCTCTTCCAGCCATTTCCTCCTTCGAGCATCTTTGCGACACAGCCACCGTCCCATGTGCCCATGAGAACTAGTTTTCGCAGTGCGACCCGCAGCGGCGGCAGGCATACCATTGTGCATAGTGGAGAAGAACTTAACCGAATCAGAAACGAATAGATCAAAAGGGAAGAGCCAGCGTCGGCAGAAGGTCGTTGGAATCGGAGGTAGTTATTTCTATTTTTAGAACGTTTCATCTTAGCCCGTGCCGTTCTTTGCTTTTCGTTATATTTCATTTCATTTTCTTCGCCCGTGTTTCCGGATTGTCGACTTGGTTCGCTCCTTCATCGGTGTGATAGAGAAGCAGCGGGCCGGGTTTAAAATGGAGAGAACCGTCAAATAATGCTCGGTCTCCATTTTGTGTATGTCCCTTTAATATGTGTTGTTGCTCGGCCGGCGTTCGTTTCCCGTTGTTCCCGTGTACAATTTCGCAAAGCGCTTACACGAGCGAGGGTAACAGAACTGGCAGGCCAAGAACAGGATAACATGGGCGCGTCAGTTTAGTGAGGCTTTAAAAACCAATATCCAAATCCTTTTACCGAGCAAATATTGATGGAGTACCTGCTATATGCAGCCATTTTACAATCGTAGGTATAGCGGAACATTATTGGACCTACACCTTTACCTTTCATCGGTTCTTCTCTATTCTGAAGTACCCTAGCCCTTGTATCCTTCATGTGAAAAACAATCCTACGAAAATATTACCCGCCCAACGGTGCCTAGCTCTCGTGGTGTCTGTCCTTTTAATCGGCCAAGGAAACTAGTTCAGCAACATGGCCCCTACACGGCAATGTAAAGACTTGAACTCCATTTTTGTCCTGTAACAAAAAGAAGATTGAACACACGGAGGAAAATGTAGGTGGTCTGCCGTTCCGATGTATGCTTCCTCCTCGTTCCCTCTCCATCTCACGCACGCATTGAAAGTTTAAACGGACGAAGCACGAGAAGAAGATTGTGCCCGAAGCCGCCATCGTTCCTCGCATCCATGATCAGCGATGTGTAAGGGTGCTGTGCTGCAGCAGCAGCAGCAGCAGCAGAAGCAGCTTCTTCTCTAACACTAGAGCAAAGCTCCACTCTGCAAGTTTATGCTGCTACAGCAGCTAGGGGAGGTTCCGGTTACTGCACTCTCACGGATTCTCCCACACACCGGCAGAGCAGGCCAGCAGACAGCTTCAACACACCAGACGACCAGACAACTCTTTCCCAGTGGATGGAGGCCAACGGATGCATCAGTAACACACCACCACCACACATCCACCGGTCTCGCGGATGTCGATGACAGAGAAGTGCGGAAGATGGGGCAAGATGCACGGCACGCAGAAACGAGACAAACAAGATGGCATAAAGAGCGATGCTCTTTTTATGGACGAATTTTTGTCCACACCACTGAGTAAAAACTGCCGCCGAATGGCGTAGAAATGTAAATGCTGCCCGAGAGCGCATTGATGCTGATTTTTGCCCGTGTGATTTTCCCAGGGGTAGCCCGAAGGACGAAACCAAGTCATCTCGAACAAGGAGAAGGTACACACATTTGTAATTGCCTCCGCCGCCATCACGCGCACTAACGGATGTCCTTGGAATCTGAATTTGTATAGAAATGTAATTTGGTTTTACTCGAAACTCGGGAAATGGCCAAGGTAGGTAAGGGAATAATGCCCTGATTTCCCGTCGCCTGTTGTGCTGCAAAAGCAAGCGATGATGGTGGGTTGAACGCTTTTCCTTCTTTCAATCCTCATCCCATGCAGGAGATGATCCTCTCCCGGTACTTCCAGCAAGGCTCGTTCTCTTGCTCTCTCTCTCTCTTTCTTTGTTCGTTTAGCGGAGAGTGAACTCGATTTCGAAGAGCGTAGACTAAACAGAGATCTAGTATGTGTGACTGAAGATTCAAATTGTACCGGTAGTTGGTACCAGGTAAAATGAAAAGTAACCACCGACTAAAGCACAGCAACGCAGCTGCCTTCTTCGCAGTTTCGATCCTAGCAGGCCTGCCTCGTGTTTCAACAGCGTGAACCAGCCCGCAGTTCACAGAAAGTACGATTTCAGTGGCAAATTAATCACTTTCAGTTGACTAGCATCAGCGACGCAAAGCACACCCCGTTCGGAAAAGCTAGACGAAACCAGTTCAGTAGAAGAAAAAAATTACGTTCGCTGAACAAAACTATATAAAACCGATCTCTCTTCTCTCTCCGAAAACGTTGGGGTAGACCAATTCCGCAATGGTGTTAGTAAGCGAACCGTTCATGCCATCGATCGATGACACCGAAGCAGAAGAATAAAATTACGAAAAAGACATGCGATTGCATTTGAAGAAAAAAACTCTTTTCAGGGAACAGTTTCGCCCCAGGTGAAACGATTGAATTCGGAAATGAAGGCACAAAAGTCACAACGCAGCTCGTGGATCACAGCATGCGGTGCCGCATGCACCCATCCGGGCAATAAAAAAAACCGGTGGAGGAAGGATACGAACCTACCGGCAGTTGAGAAAAAGGTGAGTAAAATGTTCGGAAATGAAAAGAATCTAAATATGAATCGGTTTGGTAAAGCTTACCTTCACGAACGAGATCGACGTAGTCGTTCCTTCGATATCGCAAATGATGGATTTTGCGGATAGAACCTCACTCAGGGCAACGGCTGCCATTTTTTCCGTTGGAACAATTGCACAGACTCACACAAACACGATCGAACACGAATGGATTTTTTTTTATGCAGCTGGTGCTATAGACCGAAGGAGAGGAGAGGGGGCTTCGAGATTCGAGGAACACGCGCGGTGTTGCAGTGGAACGTGAGATTCGAAGAAATGTGTTCACTTCCGTAGTGGCCAGGGAGACGGATTTGAGCACAATTTCCTTTGGGCTTGCTTCACAAATATACTGGCAGTGCCAGAAATGCAAATGCAAATTTTTGATCCGGGGATTCTTTTTCTTTTCCTCCAGTCACCACCACACAGCAGCTAACCGCCAGAGAGCACACACGAAAGATTCGAATCTCCGAACTGAACCACACCACGGATAACGTACGACTGACAGCGCCGTTGCTTGTCGGCACGTCCGTACCTGGAACGGGCACCAATACACTGCGCGAAACAAGCATAGGGTTGGCTACCGCGCGGTCGGTTTCATTTGACGTTTTTGTCCAGGGAAGCGTATTTCTGCGGAGAAATACGCCAATGACACCGTTAAATTTTTTGATTCAATTTCACGCGTTTCGAAGCACTGAAACTAAGCCCATATGGTGTTTTTTTTACTATATGCCCACAGCTCAACGGCCACAGTGAACCTATTCTGGTTTTACGAGGTGTAGCAAAAACTTCAAAATTTGTCAAATTTTCGCGCCGGTCTTGAATCGACGCACGTGGAAGCAAGTTCCGGTCTACAAGAATGCATTCAAGCAAGCTGTCATCGGCTATGCCGGTTGTTTTGCCGTTTGTTTATAGGGAGAAAAATTTACCTCGGGACATATGGCCTTAGTAGCCGGTCCTTAACCCCTTAGAGGTCTACATCACCAGGTTAGCTTGCGAAGGCCCAGGAAGCTGGATTCAATAGCCGTACTGGTGTAAATCCTCGCAGACGTAGAAGAAGAAGAAGAAAAATTTACCTGATAATGAATTGCATTGCGCTTCCTTTGCTTCGATAACTACATCATTTATTATACGTATTACAAATTACAAATGCAACAGAACTTCGAAACGCAACCTCTTATGACGTTCACTGATTCTGCAGAAAGATTACATCATCTGCAATGATGCTGGTTGTCGCACGCTGCTTTCCTTCCTGATCGGTGATTTCTCCGTACGTTATTTTGCCGGTAACCATTGTCCTTTGTCCCTTCTTCAAATACGACATAACTGCATCGCGGAGACCCGGCTTGAACACCACCACCCGGTGCCAATCGGTTTTCTGCATCCAATCACCTGAATCGTACCTAAAAAAGGTTATGTAGATCTTTGGTCACATGCGCTGGCATAAAGGAAGTTTCTTGGAAAAGTCTCGCACGATGCACAGTTACTTACTTGTAGTTGGAATGTGTTGCTAGCGAAAACATTACAACGGGATGTTCGTCATTTCCACGCCGCTGCGGATCTGCACCAACTCGGCCCAGCAAGGATACTGAGTTTACAGCTATGAACAAGTACATTTAAAATTGTATAATTAAAGAGGCAAATCAAGGCGAATCAATTGATACGACCGATCGATCGAGTCATCTACAGAAAGGAGATTGTTACTTACTTTTCTCAATGCGAGTAGGGTCTGTGCAGTAAGCACGTTGAAGCCCACCTCGACAAAACACTTTAGCTATTTTCAACATCTCTCAAAAACTAACTAAAACGATTGAATAATAAAACGACACAAATTGTGTTTAAGCTATGTTTACGCTTGCAAATAATCTAGAAAAAAGAGAGGAAATCGCTTACCAAGCTGATGTAAACAAAGGAGCTGTCAAAAATGCCGGTCGCGATACGTCACGGATGGTGTAAAAAAGAAAAGAAAAAAAGATATTATTTTTTTCTTTTTCGAAGCTTATTTTTATTATGGAAACATTTTCCAGATATCTGCTTAATTTTATTTGTCTCACTTGTACTGCCAATATTGCCTGACTGTCGTTTGATTCACGATTGTTTTACATTAGAGAACCTAGCAGCAATTTCTTCTTGGAGGTGGTTTCTTTACACGTTGTTTTGGCTCGCTTTATATTAGCCTTTTCTTCAGCATCTTCCGGATCTAATAAGCGTTTCGATGTCTGGTAGAACAAAGAATTAATTATTAATTTTTAATATTAATTAACAATTAATGTCATGTAACTAGTAAATGTAAAAGTAAATCACAAATAATCACCTTTTCAATCGCTGGGCTGAGTGCAGTAAACACAAAATTTCGACCATTTGCAGCCATTACGGTGCTGGTTCCTTCGGTATCCGGATTGGATTTAACTAAATTTGCAAGTTTGTTAAGTGTTTCAGCATCACGAGATAGAAACGACGCCTTATGTCCCTGGAAAAAGAAATATAAATGTTTGATAAATTCCCTCATTCTTCCGTTGGAAGTGATGTTTCGCCTTAAAAGCTGTGCAATACCTGCACGACACTGGACTTGGAGATCAGGAAAGGACTATCCTTCCCGGTGGTAGCGGTGGTAGTTCTTTTCACAATTGTGATTTTCTTCTTTGCAATTGCACTGATGTTGCACACCGACTGGTTATTTTCCTGTGGATCAGTTGTTACCATCGTATCTTCTGGGTTGAGCAGCGTAGTTGCAGCTAGTTCCGTTTCATTACCGTTTACATTTTGTTCTTTCATCAACAGATACCGTTCGTGTCGCATTTTACGCCATACTAATTCCGTTTCATCGTCGCTTGCCTCACCATTAACCCCTTCTTCATTCTCGTTTTCTCCTTCCTTTTGTTTATCGTAATCTAGGCTAAATGTTTTTTCCACGTTCTTCCAGCGGAACTGTCTCACCCGTCCAACGCCGTCGTTTTCTTCATCCTCGAGGAAGAATTCTTTCAGCTGTTCCACCTCGCGATTGTCCTGGTCGAGCATTTGGCGGTTGTGTATTTTTTCCAGCTCCTGCTGCAGTTGACTTTGATCGTACTGCTCCTCGTCGGCCAGCTCTATGTCGTACCGATCCAGGTCCTTCTCGTCCTCATCGGCACTACCCCATTCCGATTCTGATAGCTCCGCTTCGTTCTCGACAAAGTTTGCCACAATTTGTTTCTTCTCTTTCTTTGTTAATTTAACTTCTACCTCGTTCTCCTCGGAATCGTAGTCCACGTACCGTTCCGCTTCTTCTTCATCCTGTTCAACGTGCTTTTCTTCACCCAATTCATCGATATCATCATGATCCTGGGCAGAATCTGCCTCAGGGTGCTCGGTTTCATCTTCATCATCGGATACGTGTAGAAGCTTTCTTTTACGTTTTTTACCCTTTTTAGGAACATCTGTTACGGTGTGGTCTGCTTCATCGTCCGAGGAATCCAAGCGAAGTTTTCCACCAGCTATAATGTCACTGTTATCAGACACTACTGTTTCCTGAGCCACAGTAGCATTTTCCACCTGCGTTGCCGGTTCTTCCGGTACAGGAAGTTGGGTTTCGAAGCGACCTGAACAGAGCTCCATCAGTTGCGAGTCACCGATGGACTGTTCAGCAGCTTGCGTGTAAAGGGGCTTGTTGAAGCGGGTTGGACTTTCCTTACCAAGCAAGTCAAGGTGATTGTCAGCAGCATTACTTATTTGCGTGGGCATTTGTGTGCTATCCGGCGGGAGTTGTGTGGCAAATCGCCCGGAACAGAGTTCTATCAAATCGTCATCTGGCGATTCTTCTTTGTCCTCGCGTGCCCAGAGCAGCGAACTATTTTCGCCATTTTCTTCGTTTCGTTTACTCGTAGGCTTGTTATCTTTGAAAAAAATGGTTGAAGTATTGCAAAATTATAGTTACAGCTTGCTTCGAAGGCTTTGTTCTATTCATTCATTCACTTACCTTCAAATTGTGTTAATCCTTGTATATCGATGTCTTCAGCAGGTGCCATTTCCTGTGGCTTATCAGGAATATGCTCATCATCGGAATCCTCGAATGCCTTAAAAATTCTTCCCTTCTTTTTGCCAGTCACCTCTCCTTCTACTCCACATTGCTCATCGTCATCTGAACTTGAACTATTTTCAGATGTTTCATCGTCTTCGTTTTCATCGGCATCAGCATCGGCATCATCGTCATCCATAGCTTCATCATTCAAGAAATTCTTCTGCTGTCCAGCAACATCAGTTTTTTCTTCGATCTCGCCCTCAACATCACCCTCTTCGTCCTCCAATAATTCTTCCTCATCCTCGTCGGTTTCATATCCCATTTCCTCCTTTTCTATTTCCATCCTCTTGGCGTAGTCTTCCTCGCGCTTTCGCATGGCCGCTCGACGGTCGTTGTCAATTTTTTCCTTTAGAGCTTGCTTAAGCTTCAAGTAGGCTGCCCCCGGTATGGGTTCCTTGTGCACCAGAGGACGCTCCTCCTCGGTGAACAAGGATATCTTATCGAGTTTAACCACACCATCGTCTGTGCTCAGCACGGTGATTGTGCTCTTAGAAGGTACGGATTTCCGCGCGCTACCACTGCACTTTGCAAGCCTTTGGAAGAGAATATTAGCACCGGACGGTTCCTTCGGCTCGAGGGTACCGCTTTCCAAATCGATCAACATGTCCGTATGTCCACTTAACCTTGGGCATGGAGGAAGATTTAGTTTTGCTAACATGGAAGCTTTCTTGGTAACAATTGTTTCGTTCGGCGCCGCCGTTATGAGGTCGTACTGTATTGCAGTTTCTGTTACGTTTCCACTTTCACTGGGTTCCGTTTCATGCATGTTGCTGATTAGTGTTTCCATGTTTTCAGATGTTCGATTAACGATTTCGTCGATTGGATCATCGATGGGCTCCACATTCTGTGTAACTGGTGTAGCTACTTTGCCTATCGCATTTGGATCTATTGGGGATTTCTTTTCTTGTGTATCAAATTCGCCAACGCTTTGATTGTCCGGTTCGACATTGGGCTGGACTTCTGAAGATTCCTTATCCTCGGTCACTTCTGCGGATGGTGCATCATCTTTTTTGGGTTCCTCATCTGAAGACTCGCTTTCAGATTTGAAAAACTCCTGCGATTCAAGTTCCCGTTCTTTCAGCTGTCTCGCGAACATCTCCAGCTGTTCTGGAGTCATCTTAATCGACAGATCTGACGATTTGCCCAAACAATCTCGCGTGGGATCAGGTTTGCGGATCGTTTTTCTTGCAAGAAACTCTTCTAAAGAATACGCCTTTGTGCGATGGTAAGGGACATCGATGTAAGCCTCCCGAGCCATTCGTTGTGATTCACTTTGAATTATTTGCCTCTCTTCCAACGCCTGTTTTTCGGTCATCTGTAAAGCGTGTTGAAGGAACTCTGGTAAACAACATTCTGCTTAAGCGATGAGGGTCCTACCTTTTGAACGGGGCTTCGTGCCACACGACTGTTTCCGATATCTGAATCATCGTCTGAAACGGAGTTTAGTAGCGTGTTGGGTTCATGATTTTTTTGGTCATCTTCGTCATCATCAAAAAATAAGTTGAGCTAAAAATAAAAGAAAAAAAAACCAAATTTGAAATTTTATTTTCTGTTTGGCGTTCCTATGCAATTATTGTACTTACGCTGGCAAGCATATCTTTTGCAGTGGCCACTGTGGAAGCTGTTTTTGTGCTTCCCGTTTGTTTTTTACGTTTAGGTTTAGAAACTGGTTTGGCAGCTTCTTTTCCTCCTCCAATAAGTTGTTCTTCGTCCGATTCCCAATAGCCTTCCGCGGTACCTGGTTCAGGACGGTTTATGGTTTTTTTCTTCTTTGACCTTTTTGGAGGGCTGTGTTTTCTTCTTTGGACCTGCTCGTCTGTATCAGAATCAGAATCCAGCAAAGATTTCAGACGATTCATATCAGTAGTACGTCCATCGCATTCTGGAAGGGCATCCTCTTGCGCGACCGCCGCTTTCTCTGGAACATCATCACCTTCTTCTGAATCACTGTCAATAATTTTGGACACTTTGATTCGGCGCGATTGCGGCTTCTGCGGCTGTTCGGGCTCATTGTCGGATGATTTTATACTTTCATCAGCGTGTTCTGTTGGAACATTCGCAGGATCACTGGCACTTTCGGCAACACTCACAGCTAGGCTATTGTTATCAGCAATTGATTCATGCGCGGGAGTGGGATGCGATAAGTTCTCATCTTCAGAATCCGAATCTAATCGTAACGTGTCCGTCGCATGTAGCTCGGAATCAGAATCATAATCCATTTCAGAAAAATTGTTTCTTTTTACACTTTTAGTAAGACAATACTTGCTTCACAAACAATAACATAAGAACGAAATTCTTCCTTTTCCACTTTTCTACACAGGAATTGCGATTTCGCGCCAGAATGAAGCTTATGTCAAGTTATTGTTGTTTATCCGCCAAAAACGAAACTTGCTGCTGTCAAACCAATCCGTTTTGGTTTATACTTTGGTGTTAGAAGGGCTGCTAAATTTCCGGTCCAGGTTGTAAACAATGGGTTCAATCGTATGGACAATGTATGTGCTTGCTTTTGCTGTGTAATTATTTCTGAAACAAAAGACGTAAGCACGCGGTAAAACTTATCGGCACACCAAGAAAGCCGAGCCGATTGGAGGTTAATTAACTGAGGATGGAAGTCGATACGATCGAAATGTACGAGCGGTTGTTCAACGTGTCCTACGATTGTCTCAAGCAAAACTGCATTATTGCCAGTGCTCTCACAAGCATGATGCAGAAACGTGTAAGTATCAATATCATTATCGTTAAGTTTTGTCTTCAATTTACTAGCATCAATTGGTAATCGTTTTGCAGGCGGACCTCTTACGCTCCCAACTATTGTTTCCCGTCACCGGTGGCAGGAATAATTTCATAAGTGAGTTTAGAAAAAGTTACGATGAGCTACACAGTATGGCCACATCTGTACAACGCTTTGTAGGCGAATGGCAGGCGCTCCTCATGGACGAACAAGCATCGGTATGCAAAGAGAACGCCTCAATAGTCGTTGACTTTAAATTTGATTACATCAAACAGCCGTTGGTGTGTAAGTATTACTCTCAAAGGCAGTCGAATTGTATAGAAAACCTGATCACTACTATTTCGTTTGCAGATGAAAACGGCCAGGTTGTAAAGCTAATAGTTACTGATATTTCTAAAACGGGGCAGGATGTGTTTTGCGCTGTCGATCAAAGGCAGTCCAGCAAACTTAGCAACTTCTTAGTTAAGCTACAAAAGTTGCAATCACTCAAATCACTCAAACAACTGCCTCCGGCCGGGCAGGTGTTCGCTATTAGGTTGGAAAATATTTGGTTCCGGGCTGTGCGTAATCGGCCCGGCTGTAACGGAGGCGACGACAAGATTGCCATCTACCTGCTAGATTCCGGTGAGGTATTGCTGTACAATGCCACGTGCTGTATTGCGGAGCTTCCCGAGGAGTTTCGAACTATCCCTTCCTACGTCATCAAGTGTCGACTGGTATCCGATGGATCTGCGGCTTTAGTTAAGCAATTCGAAGAAATATCTTGCAAGGTAGTGCAGGTTGAAGATGACGCTGCTCTGAGGCTGGAGCAACTACCGGAAGGTCAATTAAATGGCAAGCAGGTAGAAGAGACCCAATTAAATGGCGAACAGGTAGAAGAGACCCAATTAAATGGTGAGCAGGCAGAAGATACCCAATTAAATGGTGAGCAGGCAGAAGATACCCAATTAAATGAAACACCAGTAGGCACACCGAATGAAGAAGCACACATTTCACCAAACCGCAGTGAAATCCAAGCGCCTCAATCGGATGAGCAAAGGCTTCCAGTGGACAAGAAACCAACGAATGCTGAACAACTGAATGGAGAAAGCTGCCGAAGCGACAAGAATTACGCAATTTCGCGTGAAACCTTGAGCGAGGAACAGTTGAGGCAGTTTGACGAGTTGCCGGAAAGCACTAGCAATGCCATGAAAGCGATATTCGGTTACGTTCCAAAGGATGATGAGCAGATATGCAAATTCTATGATCCGAAAACGAAAGGTTGTTTCAAAGGCGGCAATTGCCGTCTACGGCACATTGAAAAGGACCCAGATGGATGGACCCGCGACCGAGATACGGTAGTGGTGTGCTCCATGTTGCAAAACCTGGAGGTTCCAGCGGCGAACACTTTCGTGACGCTCATCCCTACGATGGTGATTGATATGGATCTGTTCTACGCCCATTTAGTTCCGCCAGACGGTTTGAACAAGGACTTCAATCAGCTTTCAGCTGATTTGAACAATCCCGAAATAGTGGCGCACTACAAAGAGCTGAAACTGTTGCCCGGTAGGTAAACCCGGCTGTTTACTACAGGTAGTCGGTAAACTAAGCCAGGACATTTCGCATTTGTTTCGTTTCAGCTGTTGGAGAACTAGTGCTGGCCAAGTATGAGAACGCATGGTATCGGGCACAGGTGTGTGAGCTGTCCGATCAATTCTTGAGCGTGTTCTACGTCGACTACGGAAACCAGGAATCGTTGCCCATTAACGACGTCCGAATGTGTCCCGATCGGTTCAAGTACATGCCGCAGCAGGCAATTTGTTGCCGTGTCGCGAATGCCACTACCGCGAAGGCGTTTCACGCCGAGGCAATTGAGCAGTTTTCGGCGGCTTTAATAGACAAGCAATTGAAGGCATTGGTCATGTAAGTTTCATTAGATTCGGTTTCGCCTAGCTGGCCATTGATAAATTGAAGATTTTTTTTCTATTATTTAGTGACAACAAAATACCTTGGGAGTTACAAATTTTTGACGAGGAGGGCTTCGATATTGGCCATGGAATGATTATAACAAAGCTTGCAAAGCCCCGCACCCCTTCGAAAATTGACGACCTGGCTAAAATACCTGGATGAGGAAAACGCAGGGACAAGTTTCTTTTTTTTCTTCTTTTAAGTCTTCCTTTTCATTTATTATCATTGACATTTGTTTTTTTCGAGCTTATTATGACAAAAGCATCCATGTTTAGAAGAACTGCAATATATGAAATTATACAGAGACCGTTCAAATGATGGCGTACTGTTCGTAAAGCAATTCCCTAATTTTGTAATAATCTTCCGATATGCAACCCTCGATCGTAACCCTCCCAGTGTCGACGCGCCGTAGCGCGACCGTCCCATTGCTGCACCAGAGCACACCGCCCGAAAACTCAGAGGTAATGTTGCTCTTCATCAAAATTTGCTTGAAGTCGATTAACTTCAGCTCGTTTATGAAGACTGGATTGTGCGGTGGCAGATCTTCCGCCGGTAGCGGCTCGAGGGTAAGAATCTGTTTGTCCATTTTATTTTCCTCCGCGTCATCGACGTCCATCGCCGGGTCACCCGAACCAACCGTAGTACCGGCTGCGGCAGCAGTGGAAGAGCCGATCCCATCGCCGGCTGCGCCGCCTCCCACTTGCGAGTCCTTTTCCGCCACGGTGTCGATCCGCTTGTTTCGAATGACAATCTGCGCGTCCACCCAGGCCACCTCGGCGTCCTTGCCCTTCTGAAACTCCAGCTGCGACACGAGGGCCTCCGTCAGGCGCACCTGGTAGATGTGCGTTTCCGTGGTGGCGTCGATGATTTCGCCACGATTCGGCGTAAACACACGTGCTCCTATGTTCTGCTGGCAGTGCTCCGCAATGTGGGCCGTGTTGGCCGGTGACCCCCGGACAACCACGACGCGACGCGGACGCAGCTGAGAGAGAATCTTCAGCAGTGACTCCCCATCCGAGCGGCCCTCGAAGTCTATAAACTGCACCTGTGCGTTGATTTCGATCGGTTTTCTCGACTGCACACACTTGGTGGGCTTGTCCAGCATGCTCATGTCATCTTCCTTTTCCTTTTTAATGTCTTCGGTTTTGATGTTGTTCTCCTTGTCATCGCCATTCGTCTCCGGGCCGGCGTCCACCATGCGGTAGTCTTCGGGCTGAATGATTTCACCGTATTCGTCGTACTTGATCTTCTCCTCGTGGAATGGAAACATGGCGTACTGCTTTTTGCTCGACTTAAAGAATCCCGTGTGCGAGCGACCCTCGGGGCGGACGACGATGTCATGCTTGCCGGTGATGATGTTCATCTCCAACTCGTCGTCCGAATCGGAGCTGCTTTCATCGAGATCCCGCTTCTTGATGGACCGATTCAGCTTCTCCCCCTCCGTCCGCATGTACTCCTCCAGCTCCGCGCCCTCCAGCTCCACCCGCCGCCGAATGTCCATCTCTATCTTGCGCCCATTGCCTCCGTTGTCGATCAGGTCGCGCGCCAGCGTTCCCGGCGATGAGCGGCTGGTGACGATGATGCTGTTGCTAGCATTCGCTGCCCATTGGATGAAGAGCTCGCGCGAAAAGCCACTCTCCATGTCGACCGAGCTGGCAAGCACCACCTTCGGGCTAGGCACCTTGCCCAGGTCGGCCATGGTGTGGCACAGGCGCAGATGTTTGAACGTAAACGGATTGTTGCGCGCTCCCTCGAAACTCTTCATCAACTTATCGCTCATCCATTCGATTTGGCTTTTGGCAAATTCCACCACATTATAGCTGACATTGGTGAGCAGTGCCAGCGAGTATGCCATCAGCCCGGACTCCTTGTTCTTCCACAGCTGGTCCAACATGTGCGCCAGCTCCAGCACCCGGCCGGCGGTATCGACCGTGACCAACACATTTCCGTTGTTTCGCAGCGTCTGGAGGATGTTCGTCATGAACTTTTCATCCCGTGCCCGCCGGCGTGCCTGCTGGTAGCGGGCATTGTACGCGTCGGTGATGAGCAGCGAGGGCCGCTGCAGTTTCTCCAACTCGCACCCGTTCAGGTGGCGCTCTTTTTTGTGGTTGAAATCCGTCGCGTACACAATGTCCTCTTCGCCCACCTTCACTATCTTCCAGATGGTTCCACCGATCAGATGGCCGGCCGGGAGCGGCGTGATGGTGATGCCATAGCCCTTGCCCTTCATCGCGACGCTTTGGTTGTACTTGAGCTGAACGATTTTATCGAACGCTGCGTCCACGTCGTCCAGCGAGAACAGATCAAAGTCGTGCATGTTATAGTGGGACATGAACATGTCGTACATGAACATCTGTCCCATTTTGTACACCGGTATTGTCGCGTATATGGGACAGTTGAGACCAAGCTTCCCGACAAGGTACGGCAGCGCACCCAGATGGCTGCCGTCGGGATAGGACAGTAAAACGGCGTCTATAGTATGGACATATCTGTTGTGAAAGAGAGACACGAAAATTAACATCACGAAAGCTTAACGAAGGCCAAGGAAAAACGCCTTGGGAATTGGAGATGCTTACTTCTTGATTTCTTTGATGAAACTCTGGTCAAACTTTTCGTCCCAACCGCAATCCAGCAGAATTCGCACATCGTCCACCTGCAGTATGTAGCAAGGGGGCGATTCATCCATTGCACCGGAAATAGCATGAAGCTTTATGATTGAAGTCATTATGCCGAAATATATCTCGTTGAACACATTTGATAAAAACCCGGAAAAATGTTCCTGCACCCGGCAAGAAAACACTACAGCAACGCGATGTTTAGAGCGCCGTTCGAGTTGTCAAACTGTGTTTTTCAACCGAAGCAACACTCACCAAGGTTGCTACAGAGGAGATTTCAAGTAGAAATGTCAAAACAAGTTATTTCTTGTGTAATTTACTATTTTTGGAAAATTAAACTTACAAGTGTTGAGAAAAGTTTACACTTTCGCACATTTATTGCAACATTCAAATATTCTTCAATATTCGAGACAAGACAGACTTGGACTTTTGGCTCAATTTTACTCAATATTGTAACCTATATGACAAGTTGCTCAGCTGACAGGGTCACTCACGGGATTCAGTCAGGTGACATTTTTCTTCATCAAAACAGTCGGGTTCGAATTCGTGCGAGGAAACCAACTTTTATCAATATTGCTGGTGCTTATTCTCCATAAATCAGCACAAACTCAACCAAAATGGCTCTTCTTTCCGCAGTAAAAGGCAAACTGATTTCTGTTATCGGCGATGAGGTAGGTTACAGATGGCCCATTGATCGTGCGTCGTTTTTTGGGAAGCTGCGCATTCGCTACGGTCTTTTTATGTTGGCGGAGACAGACAAAATATTAGGGAATGATAAGTTTTTCTTCCTTCCAGGACACCTGTGTTGGTTTTCTGCTCGGAGGAGTTGGTGAAATCAACAAAAACCGTCACCCAAACTTCATGGTTGTTGACAAAAGTAGGTCGATCCGGTTGGGTTCACAAAACGCTTTTTTTACGAAGTGACGAAAGACCAAAGATTATTTGCCATTGCATATTTGCTGTCCGTTTTTTGTTTTTTAATACGGCGTCCTTTTAGATACGGCCGTCAGCGAGATCGAGGATTGCTTCAAGCGTTTCATCAAACGCGATGATATCGATATCATCCTAATCAACCAGAACTACGCTGAGTTGATCCGTCACGTGATCGATTCGCACACGGCCCCGACGCCGGCGGTGCTCGAGATTCCATCGAAGGATCATCCGTATGATGCCAGCAAGGACTCTATCCTACGTCGTGCTAAGGTAAGCACCAAGTGCAAGCAACCGATCAAGCAAGTGACCAGCTTTGTTATAACACAACTTAAATCCGTACTCCATAGGGAATGTTCAACCCGGACGATATGATTGCCAACCGCGGTTAAGTCGCTGCGGCTTTCGGGTCAGCCCTTCTCTCGCGCTCCGTTGTGTTTATTAACCCTGCAATCATGTAGTATTATCGTCTCTGGAGTCTGCGTCCGTTGCACACATCTTGATTGATAGCGTGTGGTTCACATTGTTATGTTGTTGTCATTCCAAACATGAAATAAAATAATTATTCTGCTGTATCAATAGTTTTTAACCCTGTGAACCTCGAGAAACTGACGAAATATCTAACGTTACACAACAGAGCTGCGGCAAGGCTAGCGGTAACAGTGGTTAGCGCCAGGGAGTTACAGAGGCAACATTAAAGGCAGACAGCTGACGTATTAGAATTTTACAATTTACTTTATTATGGTACCATTGTTTGATAAGGGTATATTATCTTATCCATGTTGCAAAGAAGTAAAAAGTAACACTCGAATGACATCCCCGCCCCATCGATCCGATCCGTTGCCTTTGTTTTCCAACAACAAAAACACCAAACATCTCTTTCCAACCATATGTTTTGCTTTAGTGTATTCGCGTAAGATCCTCAACCAATTTGATAATATCATCGACGGTGGCCTCGCGCTTCGAGCCGTTCACGTCGATCTCCAGGCCGAGTGACGCTTCGCGCATCTTCTCGCGGCTCAAGTCGAGAAAGCTTTCAACCAGATCGCCGTCGATGAAACCCTCGCAGCGTTCCGTTTTCATCTCCGTGTGAAAACTGCGCCAGTACGGATGCTCGATTTTGCCGACCGATTTGATCGTGTTGGTAAGGTTGTCCTGCAGCTTGCGCAGGAACTCGTAGAAATCGCTGCGGATCTGCGTGACGAGTCCGATCGCTCCGCTCACCGTGCCGAACAGCACGCACCCCGTGGTCTGGGTCGTGCGTTCGCTGATGTTTTGCATCACTAGCGAACCGTGGCGGAACACGTTCACCATGTCGCCCAGATGAAACTGGGCCACCTCGGGCATCTGCTGCCGCTCCTCGTCCGTCGTCGCCGCGCTGTCCTTGAGGCAGACGAACAAGTTGTTGCTGTTATCCGCGCCGAGGAACGCGTCATCGTCCAGGATCTCGACCGCCGTCATCCAGTTCGGCTGGAAGTCGCGTGCGATCTCCTCAAAGCTTCCCTCCATCTGCTTGTACTGCAGCAGCGTTATCGAGCGCATCAAATCTCCCACCAAAATGAAGTCTCCTGTGCGTATGGTGAGAAAAAAAAATACCGGACAAGATGTTGATAGTATGGTCCATCCAGAAATGTATTATTTGATTTGCATTACCTTTAGTTTTACAGAACAGTGCAAGTACATTATTGAAATGGCTACACTCTAGCCGGAGGTCCTTATCGTCGGTCCACTCGAACAACCGCACGGTGGAGTTGATGCACGCAAGCACGCGCCCGTTGAATTCTACCAGCGAATAGCACGCGCCCTTAACCTCCTTCTCATTGACCAGCGCCAGCTCGTTGTCCGCGTAGCGATAGAGCAGAATGCGACCCACCTTCGGCTCGGGCTCCTCGGGATTGACCAGGCCCGTGCCCACCACGTAGTACGTGTTCGGGTCGTTACCGAGCCGGGCCGACATCAGCGACAGGGCGTACTCCGTCGCCATGAACTGACAAGCGTGCAGCACCTCGAACGTGTTCTGGTCGATGATCAGCAGGTTGTGCACCTCCACCTCCTGCCCGAACTCGGTACTGCTGGCGCCCGGCTTCAGTAGGGCCGCATTGCCCGACACCGACACGTTGTTCGTCTGGGTCGAGGCGCTCTGCCGGGCGGGCGTGAGCCCACTCGCGTCCTGCATGTCCATGCGGAACGTGATGACACCGAACGTTTGCGACGCCTCCTGGTACGCGATGCGCCGGGGCGACTCGCCGAGGGGCACGGTGCGAATGTGCAGCTTCTGTATCTCGTCGATCGTGCCGAGGATGACGGAGTTCTTCGTCGCCAGCGCCAGCGAGTCCTGGTACGCTTCCGCGTTCAGCGAGCACATGTGGTTCACCTCCTTCAGGTTGACGTTCGAAAAGACGAGCTTGTGGTTGGAGCTGTAGATGACGGTCGGCCGGTCGGAGCACGCGAACACGTTCGTCGTCGACAGCGAGCGGAACGTTTTCAGTATGGTCGGCTGCGTACCGAGCGTGACCTTCTTCTGCTCCGTCAGGCAGCCGGTGGTCTTGTTCAGCACGAAGTAAAACATCGACCCGTCGCCGAGCGCGCACAGCAGATAGTTGATCCCCTCGAAGGCGGCCATCAGGATCGAGCGGGGAATAATCTCACCACCGAGCTTCTCCTTGTGCAAGTACTCGAGAGACGGTAGACTCAGCACGCACGCCGAAATGTCCGTCCACAGCCCGACCGCTACGAACTCGGACCGGTTCGCGCCGACCGCCACCGATTCGTCCTCCAGCGGCGAAATGTCCAAGCACGCCACTTCGAAAGCCAGCTTCGATGTGGCCAGGTGCACCAGCTTACGCTCCTCGATCTCGAGATAGTAGATGTCCTGCGCGGTGGCGCACACCAGTTGCGTCGTGTTTGCGGCCACCACACCGATGCGCTTGTCATCTGGGGGCTTCCACTCGCAAATCATCGACTTGTTCTCGCACGAGATGAGCCGAGCCGAGCCGGGGCTCACCTGCAGAATCTGCCCGTGAACCACGTTGGCGCAGTAGAACGTCTGCTGGTCGCTGAGAAAGCCGGATATTTCCGTCTCCTCCACCTCCTCGCCGGAGAGCGTCAGGATGCGCGTATGCCCGACGAACGACAGAACGAGCGTGTTGTCGTACGGCGAATCGTCGATGCCAACCCGGAGCGCCCACATGCCCTTGATGCCCGGCAGGTCGATGCACGCGTGCTCCTGGATGCCGATCCCGTTCCGGATGATGCGCAGCGAGCCCTCCTTGAAGCTGCCCGAGCAGGTAATCATCTGGCCCTGGCCCTGCCGTTCCAGGTCCACCACGCACATGTCCACGATCGGGGCCAGATTGGTGAACGTTTCCATCAGCATCACGTACGCGCCGTTTTCGGCTGCGTGCGTGTTCAACTTGACCAGCTGCGAATCGCCGTGCCGCGAGCCGATAAACAGCACCCCGTTGTCCAGGTAGGTGATGCACTCCGGAATCGTAATCTCGCCCAGCCGCTCCACCTTGATGTCCCGCACCGTCGTTTGCCCCTTGGCGTTCTCCTCCGTCTCCAGGAACATCATGAACAGGATGCCGGCCATATTGCCCAGCAGGTAGCGCAGCCCCTTGCTGTCGATCCTCGCGTAGCAGTTGATCGTACTCTGCTTGATGATGGCCGGCGCGACCGCCACATAGCTGTCCCCGTCGTGGTACACGATCGACTCCTGACCGATTACGATCGCGCCACCGAGCGGCATCGGCACGGCGATCAGCATCGTCGCCTCCGTCTCCACGTTGTCCTGCTTCCACGCGATCTTGGTGAATTCCTTGTCCTTCAGGCTGATCTCGTGCGTTTTGATGTGCCGCCCGTTGATGTCCTGGTGGATTACGATCAGCGTTGGGTGCGCCGTGCCGTACAGGAACTCGACGTCCTGCACGTGCATCTCCTCCATGCGCAAGCTGATCGCCTTCAGCTCGTTGGTGTCCTTATCGAGCGGAATTATCTTGAACAGTCCCTCGTACAGCCGCATTCCGATGACGCGTGCCTTCGGATCGATCACCGCCAGAATGCCCGTCTCCGCCGGCTTACCCACCCGATCGGCCACGTTACCGTGCGCTTTCGTGATGATTTCGATATCATCACCCTGCACCACGCACTGCAGTATCATCGCGTTGTAACGGTGCGTTAGGATGAAGATCAAGTCTTTAATCTCTTCCTGTAACGGTGAGATGCAATGAGGAGATGGTTGAACTCGCCCGGCTTTGATACGAGAACGAGATGCTGGAAACCGGTCTCAGTGAACACAGGGCATAAACAAAAGCCTTACCAGAGGGCGGAAGAGTTTCATCACCGCTATTTTACCATTGATGCCGACTTCCTTAATTGGCCGCAGCCCTTCGGGGGTTACCAGGTAAATTTCTAGCCGGGAGCTTTTGGCCACAATCAGGTTCAGGTCCGTGGCAGAGGTGAAGTTACCTGGTCCGGAGGAATGGAAGAAACAGATACGTCCAATCGGAGTTACCCATTATCGGGATGTGGGGAAAAACATAACCTTAGTGTGCGTTGGACTATCATTACATCGCATTTGGCATTGACACTTTTCAATTTGCACCAATCGCACCAATTCAGACAGGATGGAAATCGGTGTCCAATGCCAATGCAATTCGACGTGCTGATCGCCCTTGGCACACGGGCACAGCGCTTTCCATTGTAGCAACAAGGCTAGACGGCACTACACGGCGGTAGGGGGACAACGTACCGGTAACGCAAGCGGTAACCGCAGTGGGTTTCTGGGCAGTCACAATATAATTGTGTGCCATCTTACTCGATTCACCGTTCCCGAATCTCACAATCTGCGCGGTGTGGAAGCTGTATGTTGCACAGTATTGTTAGTTTTTGCGGTTTTTCTCACTTCACACATCGATCAGCGCACGGAACGCGCATTTGGCAGCCAGCGTGCGAGTTCATAGAGGCGCCTACCCGGATCGATCCATACCGAGACGAGTAGTGGTGCATTCTGCTCCATGCGAATTGCGCACCACTAGGTTCTTTGGAACGAAAACAACATTTCCATCTCAACCATCACCGCTGCAGTACAAAAACATCGGAAAACCTGTCGAAGCGTGGGATTTTTTGTCACAGCTTTCTGTGCTGTACTGCATGGAGGCACGTTTAACACAAATCCAATCAAATTTTACCAGCTACCAGCACCACAAAATCAAGTACCAACAATAGTTGAGCTTTTCCTGTTTGAAGCATGAACATACATGCATAGGGGAATATGGGGATCGAATGTCATTTCGGAAAAAGGTTCGTTTCTAGAAGGGATTCGTAGGAGGAAGCAAACTACAATGTTAACTTGCTTATTTTATTTTATTTTTTAAATTAACGTCACATTGGATACAAACAATTATTATCGACAGCAGCAACTAATACAACTCACCAGAGAAAGGTGCAGCTAATTCATAGCCAACCAATCGTAGATTTCGTCAATGCCTTCCTTGGTGATGGCGCTGAACTGCACAATGGTTATCATTTGCGGTATTTGCTTTTTGAACTTTTCCATCTGTAGCATTAGCAGCGCCTCGTTTCTCATCTGACGATACGCAAGGTCCATCTTGGAAAGGACTAGCAAAAATCTCGTTTTCTTTAGCCTCGGTTCAGCCAGCATGGAGTACAGTAGAACACCTGCATGAAACGGTCCGTTCGTTTAACAATTTCAAATTGGCCAAATTGGGTCTACTTACCAGCAGCCGAAATTTGGCACAGATTTGAAGTGTCCACCACGTACATGAGCTTATCGACGGGACTGGCCAGGTAGTCGCGCCAGATCGGTGCCAGGCAGCCACCGACTTCCCGAACCTGCACGAGTTCTTTGCGCTTTCCGGGTGGCGGAATTTTCTGGTTCACGTCCTTCTCGTCGATCACGAACGGTGGAATTTTGATCGTGTACAAATTCGTTCCCACACTTGGCACGGAATGTGAAGTGAAGTTGACCGATTCTGGCTTCTGCAAGCAGGTTAGCAAGAGTGTTTTTCCAGCACTCATCGGGCCCAGGCACAGGTAGGACATTGTTCGATTTTCAACTCCAACAGGAGCGAAAGGAACGTTTGTTTGATCGATAAAAGCTCGACACGAACGTTCGGCGACGTTACCGTTTCTGAAGGGTTAGTTGTGACAGATGTTTGTCTATTTACGTAAATTCTTCATTCCGGGCTGGGTTAAAAGATTAATGCGGTTTCGTGCATCCTTCCCGGTGTAAAATGAATAACAACATCCTTACGCGCCTGCAACAAGGGCTTCAGAACAGTCCTTTTATGGGTAAGAAAGCATTGGATGGTTATGGAAATTGACGTGTCCCTTATTTATCGTATGTTTTCACTTGTTTTAGTTACAATCCGAAACGCCTCCAAAAAGACGGGCGGAAGTTCGCGAAACAACCCCAAGAACCCGCGCCCCAAACATAGGGGATGGAAGGTGCAGGACGGCCACCATGTGTCCGCCGGCACTATCCTGGCGACGCAACGCACCACAAGATTTCATCCAGGATTAAATGTAAGTATTTCGTGTCCATACACACGGCACGCTGCTCTGGCACTCACGGCCGATCTCTTTCTTCTCAGGTTGGTTTCGGTAAGAATGGTACACTGTTCGCGATGGAACATGGCAAAGTGTACGTGACTTGTGAAAAGATCGATCCAAACTGGGATCACACGTGGGTGCAACGGTGTTACGCGGGGCGTGAAGGACAAACTATTTACAAAAAGTTCTTCAATGTTGTCCCCGAACCGCAGCACCAGCGGTTCAAGCTGATAGACGAAGTTTAAGTAAAATAAAACTAGCAGTTTCAAATAGCAAGAAGTAAAAGTAATCGTTTTTTTTTTCATTTTCGGACGTTAGCCTTCTCCAGGGGAAGTGTGTTCCATTAACCTTCATCCACTTTATTGTAAATTTCATTTGGTTCGTTAGTTGTGTTGTGTTGCTTGCCATGCTGGTTACACATCTGTTTAATATAACTTCATTGTAGTATGTTGTCTGGAATTTTACAAGCATTTTAAACGTTAATTTTGCAACATGTTTCTTCGCTCATTGTATAGGTTTACCGCGTCAATCGCTCAACCATTTGTATTCTTCAACTCCGTTGGACGAAAAAAAAAATCATGCTTTTCTTGGTCAAACTTTTTGTTAACTCGAAGCTTAATTTTGCTGCAAGCATGCTCAACACTATCGAATGTTTTGTTGTTTTATTGTTTAAATTTGATCTCCATTTTAACTGTATCCCAACGTCACAACATTTTCATCTGACTCTGATGCCTTTTTAATGTGTAAGGTTTATTATGTGAGGATTATAATTGCAGAATAAATATAAATATAATAGGGACGATTCAAGTGGGGCCTGTGTGCTGTTCGTTCCTTTCTATTTCGTGTTGTTCATTTCATACCATCACCACGGCCGGGTCAAACGCCTCTAAGAAATAACTTTCCGCTTCCTCCATCGTTTCGATTTCATCACTAAAATCCTTGTCCGTGTTCTGTCTTTACTACATCAGCTGTACTGCGATTGATTGATCAGTTTGTCTTTGCTCACTACCGTCAAGGGTCTAGTGTGATCTTATGTTATGTATATGAATACTCTTCTTTGTTTTTTACTACCGATACTTAGTGCAAATAATTCATCTAATGGTAAAATAACCACATCATAATATGTATATAATTGCTATGCAAACAAATCATAATGACTGAAAAACAATATCCTCTTTTTCATGTCGCATGGTGAAGTTTTCTAACGTGCCTTCGTTCGTTTCCTATGCGGATCATAAATCATTCTAGTTCTTATAAAAATATAAACACTCTGCTTGGAAATGCAAAACCAAACCGGCTCAGCTAGTGTCCCTCTCCCCGGTGTTCCACTCGTAGGCATGAGCTAGCATCGACAGGTTCGGTTTACATGCGAATTGGAAAACTAAGCGAGACTAGAACCCGAAAACACAGATGTGTGTGACATAATCAAGGGAAGATTAATTCAATATATAGTTCCATCCGTGCGGGGCGGGGAGGTACCGGTACCTCGAAATAATTATCTAAAGCGAGTGAGTGCGAACGAGAACATCGCTCCCATCTATTTTTACGCTCAGCCGTGTGTCCATACAATTTTCATTCGCGAAAACCCGGTCCATTGCGCAATGTGTCGAGTGGTTGCTCCGTGCCCCAAATGCTCCCGCTTCGATCGTGCGCGAAGACCGCCCCTAGGTTGCTGAAACGGTGATAGGCTGAAGCGATAAGATAAACGATAAGCTATGTTCGACTCAATCGAGCTGGGACGAGAGTGAGGTGAAAATTACCTACCGTCCGTCCGCAAACGGAAGGCATTCGTTCCTAGATTACGTAGAAATCGAAAAGTCATGCCAGCTGACAGAAATAATGTTAATTTACTCTACTCTACTCCAAGCTTCCACTACAGCGCGGGGCGAAAAGCGAGCGAACGAGCGATAGATCGTGGCGGCGTTCCTTCTTTCCCCTCTTGCTGCGGCAATTGCGCTGGTGATGATTGCTTTATGGTGTACGCGGCTTCAAAATCCCCAAATGTGCCCTCAAAACAGAAACAAAAACCACAACTAAATCACAGCTTCCGATTGAGCGTAGCGGATCGGATTTGAACGGGTGCAATTCTTCGCCGTGCCGGGATAGCAGTATGCGGGGCCGTCTAGTTATCACTGGTGCGACCTCCGTACAACGCGATGACCGTTTTCTTCATCCGCTTGATGTCGCGTGCGTTCGTCCGGCAGCAGCCGCCGATAAACTTGGCGCCCAGCTCGACCCATTGCGGAATGTACGTTTCCAGTGGGGTGAGATTGTCGCCGGCACCGCGCCAGCAGCCAGCGCTGGCGTCCCACTGTTCGCCGGAGTTGGGATACACGATCAGCGGTATGCGATCGGCGTCAGCCACGATCGCCGCCCGCCGCTCGCTGACGGATTGGAGCAGGGGTAGGGCGAACTGCGGATTGACGCAGTTCACCCCGATCGCCAGCAGGTTCGGGTTGGACAGTTCCTTCGCCCGGTTCCACAGGCCGATGGCCGTTTCGGCAAAGTTCTCACCGTGCGCCGTCGTCGAGCCGTCGCGACACTGGAACGAAATCCAGAAGCGCACCGTCGGATGCTCGGCCGTGAGGAGCTCGAGCAGCGCTTCCGCTTCCATCCGGCACGGGATGGTTTCGATCGCCAGGGCGTCCACGCCCGCCTCGACGATCGCGTTGATCCGCGGACGGTGCCACTTCTGCAGCCGGTTCGACGGCACCTGGTCGGCGTACGAGCCCGTGTACTCGGAGCCATCGTGCAGGTGGGCCCCGTACGGCCCGATCGAGCCGACCACCCAGGGAATTTTGTGAGATTTGTTCTCCAGCTTCTCGGCGAGGTAGCGCGTGCGGGCCCGCCGTGCCAGCTCCACGCTCGCCTTGATCAGCTTGATCGACTCGTCTTCGTTGAGATCGAGGTAGTCCATGTAGCCCTCGATCGACGCCTGGTACGTGTTGGTGAGAATGCAGTCGGCGCCCGCCTTCAGGTAGTCCAGGTGCGTCTCGAGCACCGCCGCCGGATTGGTGGCGTTGTAGCGCGACACCCACAGCGGATCCTTGTCGATCTTCGCGCCGACGTGCTCGGCCAGCTGCGTGCTAAAGCCCCCGTCGATGACGATCACCTTGCGCGAGGACAGCTTGAACGATTTGCCCTTGACCGGCAGCGAGAACGGCGCCGAGCTGAACGGATCCTCCAGCTCGTCGGGAATGTTCTCCGGCGAGAACTGGGCTGCCGGTGTGGCCGAGAGGGCGGTTGAGAGCGATCTCACGCCCGCCGGCATCACGCCCTGGATGAGCGGCAGCGATGAATGGCGCGGCACCTCGAGCGGTGGTGTCTGCAGACTGCCCTGGCTGCCCTGCTGGCGAATTTTGTCAAACTCCTCGCCGAATATGTGATCCTCGGTCATCTGCGCGAACGGCGTCGGATCGCCGAAGGGGTTCCAGTTCGAGCCACCGCCACCGGACGAGGACGAGTTGGAGCGGTGCTGCTGCGGTGCTTGCTGGTGGTGATGCAGCTGCGGGTTGGAGCTGGCCGCCAGGCTGGCGGAACGGCTTTCGAACACGGAAGCCGCCACTCCGGCGATCGACGCGGGCAGCTTGTGCAGCGAACCATTGGAGCCGACGGCTGGCGGGCTTGCCGAGGAGGCCGCTTGGAGGCTTTCGTTGTGGGCCGATTGGTCGTACGGTGCTAGGAACTGTGAGGTTTCCGTGGCGAACGCTTTGTTGAAGGCAGAGGTATCACTCACGTTGCGTCGGTGGCCGGAGGCCGCCACTTTCGGCGGGCCCAGTATCGGTCCGCCACTGAGGGAGGACGAGTTCGAGCTGCCACCGGAAGCAAGGGTTGCGATGGCCACACTACTGGACGGAACGTGACTAGGCGATTGGACCATCGTTAGCGACGAGGACGATGAGTTTTTCTCATCGGCGAATTCGGCCTCTCGGAACGGATCGGGATAGGTCGTCTGAAATAGTGCCGCCACGGCGACCGGTTGCGGGGGTTGCTGTGGCACCGTGGCGGGAGCAGAATCCGGTGTCGACGTCGGTGCAACCGCCGCGGGGGAAGGAAAGTTGGCCGCGAACTTCGCAACGAATACTTCCGGTGCATCCGATCCAGCGGGTGCGGCTGCGATGCAGGCGCTAGGAGGTGCCGGAACCGGTGCCGGTACCACGCCGGGCGTTGGAGAGGAAATAATGTTCTTGGGCGATGGGTTCGGGGGCAGGCCCAGGGAAAAGCTGCTCACCCCGACCGGATTTGGGGTCGCCGCCTGGGAGGCTTTCGGTCGTTGGCGCGGTGCGACGCTGGTCCCGCTCTCGAGCGCAAGCTGGCCGACGGATTTCGCCGCTTTCGGCGTGGAACCCGACTGGCCAATTGCGCTGCCGGGGGCCGGCAGTCGCTTGGTTTCGGCCTCGAACGGGGGCACCGGGAGCGTATCGAGCGGAGGAACGGTGCACTTGGTGAGGTTGCGCACCGGATTGGAACGTCCTGCCACACCGAACGCCACCTCGCACACCTGATAGATGTTGGGCCGCCTTTCGGCATCCGGCTCCAGCATGTAGCGTATCAGCTGGTGCACGCCACGGGAGTACTTCGAGCCATCGGGAATGCTAAACTGGCCGCTCTGGATGGCCAGCGCGCTCTCGCCGAAGGGCAGCGTGAAGAAGCACACCTTGTACAGGAGACACCCGAGCGCCCAGATGTCCGCCTTCACCGTAATGTCCTGCCCGTTGAAGAGGTCGATCATCTCCGGTGCGCGGTAGGACAGCGTGGTGTACTTCTGGATCTCTTCCTCCACCACCGTGCGCCCGTGGCTGTTCGGGTTGAGCACGCGGGCCGTGGCCGAGCCGAAGTCGCACAGCACAAAGTGCCCCAGATCGTTCTGCAGGATGTTCTCCACCTTCAGATCCCGGTGGATGATGGGCGTCTGGCACTGGTGCAGCCGGGCGACGGCTTCGGCCACGTCGCAGAAGATTTGCATCGCCTCCGTCTCGCTGAAGCCCGTGCCGAGGCGAGCGTTCATCAGCGTGAGCAGATTCGTCTTGCAGTACGGCATCAGCAGCAGTATCTCGTGCACCCCGTTGCCCTTCGCAACGATGCTGTGGTCAATGTAGCCGATGATATTTTTGTGCCCACTGAGATTGCTGGCTATCTTGATCTCCCGATTGCACACACCCAAATCGTACTCGTTGTTCACGTACAGGCGCTTCAGTGCGTACCGCTCGCCCTTGGCTCCTTTGACTAGAAACACCACCGCGAAGCCGCCCTCGGCCAGCACCTCCTCCACGGTGACCACATTCTCTTTGCTCAGCTTAAACGTCTTCCCGACGAAACTGTTCGTCTCGCGGCTGCTGCCGCTCGTCGGTGTGGGTTCATTTTTCGTCTCAAACTTCGATATGAACTTTTTCATTCTTTCCGAGTTGTTTTCCGCCTCTCTTTGGTTGCTGCGCGCTGCCGAGCTATCGGGTTGCCTATCGACCAATTTGTGGCTAAGCGGTGCACGCTCGGACCTACAAAGAAAGTTGCGAGCGGTAGTAGTTTTGCGGTTTTCGTTCCAAGGGTTCCACTGACCAACTGATTTTGGTGAACACCGGGCCACGACGCAATGCAGCAGCTATGAGACGAGGACGACGTTTCAAGTATGCGTTGTTGTTACGACCAGTACGCACAACAATAATAAAACCACGTCCAGGTTCGTGCGTGTCCCCTTCTTCAGGGGATTTCAGCAGTACACGGCTCTGCAACACTTGCCTGCACTGTCGGGTCGTCGATTTTTATGCATCTACTTTGCGCCTTCGCTATATGGTACTTCACTGATGGTTTCTCGCTCTTATCACTTCCGCTCGCTGGCAGAGGCGTGAATCACAAATAATCAATGGTGCGCCCGCCCGTTCGCTCCGCGAGTGTTGTCCGGTCGTGGCCGTGGTTATTCACGTGCGCAATATTTTACTTCATCTTTGGCTCCAGTTGGCTTCGGGATAAATGGAATACCATTGGCACATTTATCGCATTTCGCACAGACAACCACACACACACACACACCCCCTTGCTACAACGGCGTGCTTTGCGGAATCAGTAGCGCTCCATGAACACACCGTGTGTCCTTTAACTAGAGCACGACCCCTTTTTTTAGCCTATGATGCCAATCTTTGCGCACTCCTTTCCCTTATTTGTGTACGATTTATTCATAGCCTGCTGCAACCGAAACTCGTGTGCACTGCAGCTGTGCCTGGTGTGCTAGTGAACGATAACTCGATAGGGCGTACACGGCCTATCAGTTGCTTCCAATTCCAATTTTGAAAACGGAGCTTATCACTGCTGTAGATATCCACTAATCTACACCGTTTTGCTACAACCGTTTCCTGTGTGTGTCTCGTCACGACTGTGCGTAGTACACTGGCCCTCTCGAACGACCAACACACGATACGTTCTTCGATCGCAGCAGCTTTCCAACTTAGCAACTTTGACAGCTACGACAGAAGTGATGCCAAGTTGTATCGTTTTGCTCTGTGGTGCGTATCTATTGCACATTTCATAAACAAGAACCGTACACTAGGGTCAAACCAAAACCAAACAATAGGCCACCCCGAAAGGATGAGCAAGGAAAACACCAGGAAGTGCTTTGGGCAGCTTCTTTCCTCTCCCTCGGTGTCCTGGAGAGGGCGTTTCAAAAGAAAGCAGCCTTTAAGGTTGCGAGAAAAAACTGTAAACAAACAACAGGGCGTGAGTAAATACAAATTCGTCGTTTGCACAGAATATAGTTCAAAAAATTATATATCGAACCACTTATCATTTCAGCTATCGAAATATGGCTCACACGTGGAAGACTTCAAGATTGATGATGCATCCGATGATGAAACGGTTGGGCCCTCAATTTCAAATGGAAATGAACGTCTACACGCTTCACATCCATCCTCAATGCCCCCTTCCATAAACCCGGCAGAAGTTACCATTGACCGCCGTAACGTTTCCGGTTCTGAGATCGAAAGCTTGTCGGAAGGCGAAACCTTGGAACAGAGCGCGCCAAGTTCTGATGCATCCGGATCGGACGACTGTACTGCAATCCATTGCAGAAAGACAAAAATGACACCTTTGAGTTTTGTAGATAAGCGAAATTTTAAGCGTAGAAGGATCACGGATGATATGGATGTTACTTTTAGTACTAGCGTAGCCGCTAAAATGAAGCCCGTACCCAAAGATTTATTTAATCTTAAGAGCTTTAAGCCCATCGGCGCGAAACGGACAGCATTGGACAGTTCCAGTGGCCAAATAGGAGACGTTGCATCGTCCACTACTCCCTCTGGAAGTGCCGCAAAGTCTCGGTGGAAAGATTTAGATAAATCTTTTTCCGAGCAAACCTTTGACTTCATCGAAGATCTGCCACCGTCGCCGGAAGACGATAGTATCCACTGCCAAAGTGATTCACTGGCGATAGAAGAATTGCCATCGTCAGCAGAGGATGCTAGTAACGATAGGGCAGCTGATAAAGCCGCATCGTCAACGACGTTCTATGTTCCCTCCCCGCAGAACAAGGGCAGACTTATCAAATACCCTAAAGTATCCGCACTCGCATCGTTGGCGAATGTGTTGAGGGAGAAAGATTCAAAGCGGAACTTCTGGCAGCACGAGCTCCAGTCCGGCCTGATACATCCAGTGACGGTGGTTAGAATAGAATCCATCGAGCGGTCCTTCGGACGAGTATTGCTACGGTTTTTCTCTGCGCCGGAAAACGGCGACGGCGACGCAGGAGTCCAACAAATGGAAAACATCATCTATCTAGATGCAAGCGACAACCAGTTGAGAACGATTCGAGCCGGTATGGATGTTGCGTTCGAAGCTGACGAGCGGATTCCACCGCATAGAATATCACTTAAAACGCAGGTGCATCTCGGAGTAGCTAAAATTAGTCCTATTCAATCAATTTCCAAATAAATGCACACACAACACAAACAAATAACTTTCTCTCCGCACTTTTTTATTCTCCTCTTCACCGTACACAATGTTTTCATTCTGTTTTGCCGGATGCGTTCGGCCCGGCGAAAATCGCAGCAAATAAGTGGCTTTGTTTATAGGTAAACCTACGCCGTTGTTTCCATCGCGGAGGCGGTGGCAGCCGTTTCCTCGGTGTACTTGCCCTTGTCCTTCGCGCGCAAAGCCAATCGTCCCTTCGCGCGGCGGTCCAGGATCTTCTTGCGATCCTTGTCCATCTTCAGCTTGACGATCAGACACTTGGACGGGTGCACTCCGACGTACACGTTCGAGCCGTTGGCCTTCTCGCGCTGGATGCGCTCAATGTACACGACGAACTTTTTGCGGTACACTTGCACCACCTTGCCCACCTGGTTGCCTTTGTAGTGGCCGCGCACCACCTGCACCTCGTCGTCCTTGCGGATCGGCATGGAGCGCACATTGTACTTCTGTTTCAGCTCCTTCGAGAGGGGGGCAGACATAAGCTTCCTGCGAATGTGCGACGGGGCCTGGAAGTGGCGTTTGCGGCTCTTGCGGCGCGACGAGGAAACGTGCTTGTTCTGCTTCATCTTTCTCTGCGGCTAAAACGGACGAAATACGAACGGATTACGGTCATTAGGGGACACATCACATGTTTCGCTGCAGTCTAGGCCGTCTGCCATCTATTTTGCACACTACTTACAACTAAATAACTCGTACACCCGAAAAACGCGTGTTTCACGCAGTTCAAGATGTCGGAAGGAAAGACGGCAGCGAACGTGCCAAGATGACAGGTCGACGTGACAAGTGGCAAGAGTTCCAAACAGCACCCAGTAGGTTCGTATCGTTTCTTTTACAGGAACTATGCACCCAGCCCCAAACATATTCGATCCACGGTATTTCTCACCGTAATCATTCTGCGCGTTATGATAAATAATGTTTAAAGCATCTCATAATTTGTCCATTGTTTATTGAGAATTGTTCAATCAGCATTGATTAAATTCAAGTGACCCAACGCAGAATGACAGAACCCATCTCTCCAGTTCCTCGGTTTCGTTCCCATTGCAATGTGGCTCCAAAATAATGTTATTTGCCATCACTACATACGATTTGCGGGGGGTAGGACGTTCCATTTTCGTGAATCTATATAGACTTTGGTGAAATTCGTGGATAAACGTTAAAATAATTTTCCCTTAAAATCGCAATAAGCTTAAATTGGAACATAATAAGATCGTATAACATGTTGAGTACACTGAAGAATATTTTATTCAATTAGGTGCAGTATTATCACTATTTTTACAGCGCAAAAGTTCAAGCATGCATAATACACCAGTACTTTCCAGACCGAAGAATACATTTCCATATGATTGTAGGTGTCCTAATAGTATTCGGTTAGTGGTTAAAAGTGGAGTGTTCCTTCATTGTTATCCTAACGAAGCATTGTACTCGTGCTGTAAAACTTCTAGCCATTCTATGGATAGTGGATCCATTATCTTATGCTTCCTATGATGCTCCCCCTTCCTATGAGCACAACCTAAGAACTGTTTCAGGAGCAAGTAACGCAGTAGAACAAAAATGAACAGACCTACGATTAAAATCATCGAACATGAAGGGAAAGGAAACGCCTAACGTTCGTAAGGAAAGTAATTATCCGACCATATTACAGTAAACCTCCTAGTGATCAGACATCGTCGAAGAGACCTTTCGGCTTAGACCCGGATCGTCCAGCGCCTCCCAGATGGTTGTCGTCTTCGTCGAAAGCAGTTCCGTATCCTTTGAAGCCGACGGAAACTCCCGTACTCACACCGAATCGTTCGTTTATTTCCTGCGATAGCGATCGACTGATGTCGTCCACTCCTCGCGCACCATTCGTGCTGTAGTCCAACCGGTCTCCATGTCCGACCAGATCATCGTTCGGTCCAACCGTATCGAGATTGCGGGATTTGTATTTGGACTGCACGCTTCCACCGCCACCACCACCGCCATTGCCACCGGACGATCCAGAACCGCCGCCATTGCCGGAATGACCAACGCCACTGGAACCGCCATCCCGGCTGATCTGACCCAAAATATTATCCCGCCTTCGTGCCAGCGCATCTTCCGCCCGTTGGCGTTTGCGTTTCTCGCGCACGATCAAATCTTTGCCCTCCTGGACCAGCTCGACGGCGATGGTTTCGTTAAGCATAAACTGCTGGAAACCGAGCGCGTTCAGAGCGCGGCTACCCAGCGAGAACCAGGTGGCCAGGCAGAAAGCGAGCATCACCATGGGAAAGTAGATGTTGAATCCATCCGCAATTATGCCCAGCACATCCATGTGGCCCATGATTTGCGTGTAGTGCGTCTCGAGGACACGCTCCTTTATGATGTGCGAGTCCATGTGAATCATGCCGAGAAAGTTGAGACACATTGGCGGCGTCAGTCGGCACAGTAGCATCCCGCTGAAGATCAGACTGTACTCGTTCGTTTGATGGTGCGCCGCAAGATAGTAGAGGTTGAGGAACTTGATGCGGAATATCGTAGAGTAGGCGCAGTAGCAGAGGTAGCAGAGCGTTACCATGGAGAATAGTTCGATGGTAACGAAATCATAGCTGCCTTTGGCTGCGTTCAGCACATTAGCGAAGATCGAAAGGACGGGTTGGCGGTTGAAGAACGTCAGCTCACTCCAGACAACCGTGAAAGAAAGGAAGGCCGTTATTATGGCCAATGCTTTCAGGAAGGGCGCCTTTACCACACACTCCCAGTACCAGTCAAGTGTAGGGCTGTAGAGGGCCCGCGCCATGCCGGCCCGGTGTGTGGGAAACTCGCTCTTGAAGCGATGATCCAGCGAGACGGCATTTTTGGCCACGTCCTCCAGGTGTAGCACTTTGTTAACTTGGACACTCCACAGCGCTTCGGTGCGCTGGAGCGTTTGAAGCGATTTGATAACCTGCCGGTGGAGGCGCACCAGTGCCTTCTCGGACGGAACGGCCATCGGCGAACCGTCCTCGCGGCTGATGCGACTCGCGCGTTCCATCAACTCCGTCGGCACTTTGCGAATGATTGTTTCCAGGGCCGGCCTCAGCTCGTGCCGCGGTGGAATGGCTCGGCTGGCCGACTGCAAGCTCTCCAGCACATCGTCCACGTTCTCTTCGGCTTCGGCCTTCTCGGAGCTCAGCTTGGAAAGCTTAAAGTAGGCGTACTGCAGTGTGAAGCCCGGTTTCGAGTTGTTCCACAGGCTGCGGGGGACTTCGACCAAAGCGTAGCCCAGCAGCAGCACCAGCAAAAACAGACCCCACGTGTTGGACGCCGACGATGCGATCGCTTTCAGCTTTTGCCAGTCCAAGGAAATGCCCGGCTGCAGGGCGAGATATATCAACAGTATGCCACAGATAAACAAGTACGTGCCGTAGTAGATGGCGTTATCTACTAGCGCAGATTTAAGCTTTCCCTTGATGGTAAAATCGCCCGCCTTCAGGTAGGACTGCATCAGCGGCATTATCAACCAGGTGAGAAACTGCGAGGACCAGTAGATAATGCGCCAGAGGTTCGGGAACACCTCTTCCTCCACCATACCCCAAGGCCGCTGGCAGATTCCGTCCGGCCCGGCGTTGTTCGACCCGTTGCTAGTAATATTATGTTCCTGAAGACACTGCCGATAGACGGTCTGCAATGGGGCAAAGGAGAGTTGTAACTATAGCAACCTTGCGGGCCTACTTTTAGAGAGCTCCTATTTCCACAACTTACCGAAGTCACATCGAGTGGAATGGTGAACACGATAAGGAACGAAAAACTCCACGCCGTCAGCACGGAAAACGTTACAATCGGGTGCTGCCGCTGGATGCAACCATACCGGTAGAGCGATATGGATGCCAACAGCAGCGCCAAACAGATGGAGAAAACCAACAGATAGGCCATCGTGTCGAGCTTGGTCGACCTTTAGAAGTCGTTGTTGTTGTTGTTGTTGTTGCCGTTGCCGCTCTTGCTGGCCGCCGTACGGATCCTGGTTTCCTGTAGCTGCCGCTGTGCCTCCTGGTGCATTCTCTCCAACTTCTCCAAACTGAACGACTTCAGAGGGAGAAGCTGTGGCTTGCAGAGCTGGAACTCGTCTTTCTTCTCGAAGAATAGCTTACCGCTGGTGGGCAGAATAAGTGTAATCGGTTGCTGCCTCGAGCCCCGGGCTCCGTCGTCGCTCAGTGTTGCAAGGGTTTCAGCTGCTGTTGTCGTATCGGCTACCATTAGGGACATTGCAAAACATTATCGGCTGTCCGCGCACTGCCCCCGGGGTAGTCTAATTGGCGCACATGAAGGAGGAAAAGAGCACAGGTTTTACTCATCGCTAGGTGGAGCGGGAGGGGTAGCGGGTTTAAAAGGATTATTGATTTTTCTTACCACATCTGTGAGGTACGAGTCAGCTGCCACGATTCGCGAAGGGCAAAACGAGTGCCCGGGCCTTCTACTGTATCATACAACAAACAGCAAAGACAAACTGAGCAGATATCGTTAAGAAATAATCAAATACACCGGATTATTCACGCGAACGAGCACTATTTGTAGAGGCGATGATGTTTTGGAGCGATACCGTCACAGACAAGATACGCACTGTACGGTTATATCGCTAAGTTGAACACTGCAGCAGCTGGGTAGCTACGAGAGCTCTATGGAAACCTTCTAAACGAAGAATTGAAGTGGGAGCTATAATATCGTGTACGATGTAAATTTTCGTGGAGCGCGGTTAGGTTGGCCGAAAAGTTCAAATCTGTTAGTATGATTTTATGATGATCTGTTTGATGTATATTCCAGCGCATGAGAATCGATTTAGCTGTTATTAAAAACCGAAAATTAGAGGGTTATTTAAAATATTATGGATCGCTCTTTAATCATCTTATTTCAAGTTGCAGCTTGTGAACACAGCATGCTGTATGTATGCACAAACACGTGGACTTGAATTTTTCTAGAACTTCAAAACAGCCTCCATCAGTCAACGTCCTCATGACCTAGATGCATGTCTCGTACAAATAAATGGACACTGATTTCTGTACTCTTATTACTATAATTTATTGTAAAATGAAAAAAGATCCTTGCATGCTTTTTGGCACGGATGAATGTGGAGGTTTTTGCATCTATCATTTCTATCTAAGGTAACACATTTCTTCAGCAGTTTGAATATGATTAGAAAAAAGGAAGTAGGTAAACTTTAGACTTTAGGTGCTGTATACGACACTATGTCAAGACTTCTAACTAACAGTAATCACGAACGATCTGGTAGACTTGGATGTGTCCATTAAATCGACATACGCTTCAGACTGATGGTACTGGTAATAATATCAGCTGGATGGTATCCTTGGTCCAGAAGGAACTCGTGCTCGTGCGTTGTGAAACTATTCCCTCCGAGACAGGTGCACGAGCAGACGGATGTATCCTCTTCCTCTACTTCCGAGCAGTAGTTTAAATTGGCACAAGACAGCAGCTTGCCGGTGGACTCGCATTCATAAGTGGTTATGCCTTCGACGGACGATTGCATCTCGGCCTCTTCGCGGCGAATGTCTTCTGCGTTCCTACAGTTGCGAAAGAAAAGTATTACGCACGTGGGCTCGGTACATGCTATTCTAGTAAACCGTCCCCTACGTACATGGTCATGAATCTTAGCACCAGTAGATTGATGCTGGCAGCGACCACGGCCAGCCCGAACAGAATAAAAACCAAACTAAGCGCAACATAACCCGGCTTGTTGATCAGCGCCTGGTCGTTTTGCAGGGCCACATAGTCACCGAAGCCGATTGTTGTGAGCGTTACAAAACAGTAGTAAAAGCTGTCGAAATAGCTCCATCCCTCATAACGTGAAAACACAGCCGCCCCGGTCGTAATAATAACCGACGAAAGTAATCCCGTTGCGAGCATCAGATTCATCTCGGTAGCTTCCGTCTGCTGGCAGCGAAGATATTTTTTCGCCCGGCGTATTACAACCGAGGCAAACTTGTTCAAACGTTCACCAATGCTTTGGAACATGACGAGCCCCAGTGGAATGCCCACCATGGCATACGCCATGCAAAACGCCTTGCCACCGATGGTGACTGGCGTCGAATGGCCGTACCCGATCATGGCGAGAACGACGGTGGCAAAATAGAATGCACCGGCGAACTTCCACTGGGGCCCCGCTTTGTGTGGTTTGTTTTCCGTTATCACTATTTCAATCATGTGGTAATCCTCCGGCGTAATGTTGTACTTGGCAACAAAGTTGGCTTTCACACCTGAAAAAGAAGAAGAATTAAAAAAAAACCGAATCCGTAGGAATACAAGGATGTCAATGCCACGTTCTGGTAGTACTCACTTTTTAAAAATTCCCATCGTCTAGCTTCGGTTTCGGATTCCAGGGCATCGAACACGGCTGCACCTATTAGCAGGTAAGTAAACGTACACACCACCAAGGAGAGTGTACGAATGTTTTGCCGTTTCATCAGTGGATTAGCCACGATTGCAACTTTGCACAACACTAATGTTGTCCTATCTGTTTGTTAATCCGGTCTTCCTTCTTCCCTCTCGCTGGGAAAATTCTGCGAAAGTCGGGCTGAATATCCTGCAAGCGTGAGTTTCAATTGATCATGTTCAGCTGGTTGCCCCAATTTGCGCCATGTGTACCTCCGTGCAACTGCTGTACAAACTAGCTAAGTAATGCTATGGAACCAAGTGGACTAGTTAGGAGCGATAGGACTCCACACAGTTTTCACAACCAATGATTAGGAAGGAATTACGAGAAAAAAAGATCTTTAACATACAGTGAGGAAGGGTGTAATTGAAATAATCCAATAGTAAATGGAAGGATGCAGCTAGTATACCTGAGTCAGCGCTTTTGTCCCGTGCAACAAGGATTTTCTTCTTGTTGTGTTATGAAGCTAGGGGTTTTGCAATCTTTTGTCTTTTCTGGGCCAGTGACAGAAAGGATGTTTATTATCCTTGCAAAAAAGGAAGCTCACGCACTTGCGCATTAAGCACCAAGCGCAGCAACTCACTTCCTGATAGAATGATATCAACCATGTATGTAACGTGAAGAATTCATTATTTTGGTTCAACATGTTTCTCAAAGATACGACCTTCTATGCACTAATGTATAGTTTATTTCAACACAAGCTACATGCTCTCAACAATGATTTTTTTCAAACCACTCCGCTTCAAGTACTTTCGTTGCTTGATCAATTGAAACGACTTGCTCGTGTTTCGACCCAAAAATTTAGCTTTTATTTATTTTTAAATGAGTCACAAAGCCATCTATCATGCTGCTTTAGGTGTGCGGCGGTAATGGAAACAGAAATCTGGTCTAACAAAAGCTATCACAATACAAATACATCATCTGCTTTAGCGAAAAGACTTCAAGTGCCGCTGGTTAATCGGACCGCCTCTAGCCTGGCAACAAACGCTTCTCGGTTGATCTTATCTGGAAGTTTATTGAAATTCTACAACAAGCACACGTCCACAGCGTTCGACACGCGATGCGCTATAGTGGGCGTACCATCGCCGTTTGCCCTTTTACATGTTCTGCTTGTCGAAGATAAACTCGCCCAGCTTGGGGTTCGTCTTCAGCATCTTGCTCAGCATCGTGATCTTGCCGGCCAGGTCGCGCTGTCCCTGGTGCTGCTCCTCGAGGAACTCGCCAGTCAGATAGTCGGCCAGATGGTAATCGTTGTGGTCTTCCTCGCAGATTTTGATCAGTTCGCGGATGCTCTTCGTCACCTCCTGTTCCTTGGCGAGGGCGGCCTTCAGGGCAGTCAGAGCCACCGAGCCCTGCTCCGGTTCCGGACGCTGAATCTGCTCGCTCTAAAGATTGTAGAAACAAATGGCATACAATGCATTACATGCCGCACGATGATAGATCCGTCCGTAGGCTAGAAGAAGGCAAACTTACGAACTGCAGCTTGAATGTGTTGCTATCAATCGGCTTCTGGCCACGCATCAGGGCGTAGTCGATCAGCTTCATGCCATGCTCCCGCTCTTCCGAGGCCGCGTTAAAGAAGAACTTTTCGAATCCGGGAAGATTCACCTGATACTGGGCGAAGTAGGCGGCGTACTGCATGTAGAAGAGCGCGGCATTGAACTCCTTATTGATCTGATCATGCAGTTTGGCGGAGCAGCTTCGGTTCATGTAGTCCCACTTGTCGGTGCCTGCGGAGGAGAGAGGAACAAAAAACGAAACGAATTCCATAAATTCTTCCCAGCTGGATGCTTCGAGAGCTAACGAGTTTTGGGGACGTCCAAAAGGGATTTTTGATTTACAACGTCTGCAATAAGCTCAATTAAGACACAATGGAAACATATGTTAATATGCCGTGGAATGCGTTCGAAGCATGATCATTCATGTTTCCGGCGAACTCGCTTATCGCAGCAGGATATCACGTCTGGTCTGTGAAGTTTTTTTTCTTATTTTTTTAAATGGTTTTGCTGGTTGACGCATCAGCTGTGTGAGTGCGAACCGGTGAGTTACCGATGGCTCCCTCCAAGCAAATCAAAACAAAGAACTCACACACGCAAGTGTTTGATTGTGTTGGGTTTCAACGCACCCACACATATACAAAACACCGAGAGCATTCCGTTTCCGCGTGAAACAAGAATATGTTAACTGCATCACATAGGGATTTCTTTCACAGGGTCCAAATGACGTCGTATGAATAGTAAAGGGACACTAGACAAAAGTCAGCATCCCCAAGCTGTTTGTGGACTCGAAAACTTACTTGAAGGTGCCTCGTCGGTCAGCTGGGCAGATGCCTGGTCCTGATGCATGACAACAGCCGCAAACATCAGGGCGATGATTCCAAAGAAAATCGATTTCATCATTTCCTACTGCTCGTACTGGTGCACAAAAGAAAGCTGTAAGATCAAACAAAACCACGGTTGATGCTAAGTTGTAACAACTGCAAATAACAACGTCAAAGGACGCACAAACAAAATTGGTTGAAGCAAAAGTTTGCATGCACAAGCAACACTCACAGGAACTGGGTAAGAAGGGTGTGAAAAACGCACGGTTAAACACTACTGGATAGGCAAGTAGTCAACCTTTATACGCACTGGCACAGAAGGTGACTGCTTCTTTAAAAGGTAAACGCGACGATGGCTGAATTTGCTGTGACTTTCCTTACGGAATTTCGTCGTCTGGTTGCGCTATGGAAGGAAACGTTCTTCACTCGATGCACGGTTTGCTACGATTGCTGTACTCGAGAAAGAAGTCGGGTCATTTATTGGCGGTTTGAACCATCGCTCACACGTACACACCGATAACCATCGGCAGTGAGTGTACCGAGGGGGGCGAAATGGAAAATGGTTGCGATGACACCGATCTATGGTATGGCGTGGTTAATGGTTTTGCGCACGTACCGAGATTTTGGAATCAATCATCGAAAATCTAGATCATGTTGGAACTTGCCCTTTTTCACGTAGCGAGCGATACCGATCTCGGCAACGCATCCCCAATCATCTGCTGCGATTCGAGCAGGGTCGCCAAGACTACCACCACCGCACCCTGCCGTATAGCGATTGAGCGCTCAGTTGCACACATACGCAAAACGACGGGAACAAAAGTCACTCCACTGTGCGGATGGGATTCATAACAGTGTCAAGCATCCGACGAAGTAAGACGTAAATCGCATTTTGTGTCTGGTAAAATTTGTCATTTTGCAGCGAATCCATTCGCTAGCGGTTCTTGAAACAATTATAATCAAAGCGTAAGGATTTTTGTCGAATCGAGAAGATTCACAAAATCTGCTTCTTTCTAGTGGGAGTACGGTGTACGAACTGTAACTGTTCGCTGTTCTAAGCAACCATCGCCATAACGCTTGTGAGCGGAGTGAAAAAAGAAAAGTAAAATGTTTGCAAAGGTGAAAATGAATATCGTGCTCGTGCTGGGATTTGTGCTGGTGGCTACCGCCTTCGCGACGGACCTCAGTGCTAATGACTGCGAAATCAGCGTTGGTAAGTGCTATTTTCTGTTGAAAGGTTGTGTTTTGCAATTCCCGGTGTAAAATCCCGCCTTCTTTGTTTCCAACAACGCAGAGGAATGTTCGCCGACGTACTCCAGCTTCCTGTCGCGCGCCGGAAAAACGATTGAAAACGACCTGAAGCAATACACCAGTCAATTGGTAGACAAATCGTTCCACTTCCTGATGATGTCCTCGGCGTTCAACAAGCACAGCCTGGACCGCCCCGGCTTCGAGAAGCTGTACCGCAAGATTAGCGACAAGGCCTGGGAGGACGCCATCGAGCTGATCAAGTACCAGAGCCGCCGCGGATCGTTCGGTCACCTGGTGAAGCCGGCCAAGGACGAAAACTACGGCAAGGTGCTGGACGTGCAGGAGCTGAGCTCGCTGCAGTTCGCGCTGGACTACGAGAAGAACATGGCCAAGGAGGCACACGCCATCCACCGCAAGATCTCGCATGCGCACTCCAAGGCCGGCTCGAACGGATCCGACGACGTGTACCACTACGATCCGGACGCGGCCCACTATTTGGACGAGAAGGTCATCGAGTATCAGTCGGGCGTGCTGCGCGATCTGGCCGGATACATCCACAATCTGAAGCACTTCACCAGCGGCCAACAGGCGGCTGGCGATTTGGGCAACCATCTGTTCGACGAGTACTTGGAGAAGGCCCAATAAGAGGGGTAGCAGATTGCGCCCCGGGGGAGAAGGGCAGCTTGCTGTTGTTGATCGCCGCTCCCCTTCGATGTGTATTTTCCATTTTAGCGCATTGCTTGGTTGCAAAGAAAACAAAATAAACTATGTGATCCAAACTGGAAGATTCCACTGTAATCCAATTTCATTGAAATATAGACGCCGTTTCAGATTCTGGCACTAAAAGTACCACGTTTGTTTGTTTACGGAATGCATTCAGACATCAATCATGCAATGTTGAACTGTATACTTTAACATTTGTAAGGTTAAGGAGAAGGTAGATCGTCGCAAGGTGCTGTTATCAGTCGTTTGCCCTTCTTCCGAACCTCATCGGGTGCATAAGTGTGATTTTGAAGATGCAATTGTGGTTGTACAACGTATAACATGCACTTCTGTTCCTATGCATGCAATGGCTAGAAGATATAGACCGATTACTGGCCAAACAGTTGTTCAATAGAAAGTGATTTGAACCACAATAAAGGAAAATACGGTTTGTAGATGTTCAGCCAGCGTCTTATAAGCTATAGTACAAAGAAATTCTAGCGATGATGCATGTTAACGTTACTCATACGTACGCTTGAGAAGCAAATTCATTTTTCTTCTGATAAAGAGACAAGGAAATAAAATGCCGTGCCCTTGCGTCGAGATCAATATGTATAGAAGTAAAAGAAGTAAGCAGGAAAAAAAAGATACAAAATCTTTCTACCCATACCACGGACAAATTCCATTCCTACACGCGGTTTAACGATTCCATCCGTGGGTTCCCCGGGCGCGCGGGAGATCACACGCACAACCATCGTGGTTTTCTACGGAAGAAGGATCTCACCAACCATCCTGCGAGATGGCAGAACTCAACCATTTGGTTTTTTCCATTACGTCACGTGGGGCGTTTGATTCATTGGCCAAACCAAAAATGGTTTCACATGTTATCTACATGCAGCACTATTGGCATATTGCAGCATGTCGAACCGTTCTTACACCATCCGACGATGGTTGACGGGATCGGACGACGCAGCACTTTCTTTTTTCTTGATAGTTGTAGGCAGTTCTAGAATTAAGTCTATTTTTGATGCGCTTGTTTACGAATCTTTGGCGCTACGCCGCGGCCAATGCCGTGTACGATGCATGTGAATGCAAGATGACGGTGTTTTCAAAGCCATTTAAACATACAATATTTCTTTGATAAAAGTATATGAATTGGATTATTAAATAAAAACTGAAATAACTTATTTAAACTGCTTCTTGAATAAAGCACATAGAAATGACCAACATGGTTAAAGAATTTAGACATTTCCCTGCTGACTTGGTGTTAACAAGCAAATGCGTAGAAACCATTTCTTTGTTCTTGAAACAGGTCAACCACGAGTGAGTCACTTCATGGTTGCGTGGTTGGATGTTGGTTTAGATGACGACGTGGTTGTAAGATTGCATGGTTTTTGATGGTTTCGTGCGCAAAAAGAGCTCCGCCGGGTACGGTATACCATCCCTTTGCGATGGTAGTGGTAGCGCAGTGAGCAGCACTTCGCATCTGTATTGCAACTTCACACTTGACGCTGGCCCTTTATCTATTCTTATCATCTGCTGGGAACAAGGGCGGTACGCAAGCACAAAACGGACGCATGGTTGATAAGGGCGGGTGGTTTATTACAGCGTGGTTTGTACATGGTTTTTCGCCATTTGGCATTCGACAGCAAACATCTTCTTGTTATTTTTTTCATTCGGTTGAATAAGTTATTGTACGGTTTCAGTATTGTTACGAGTACATACTACTAAGCGCGCTTGGTTGTGTGGAAGATTAACTTGTTTATACGTATACGTAGGAATATGTAATTCATTCAATTCAAATTCAATCTTTTACAATGCTGTTATTTTGGAGTAAAAACTAAAAACAGTATGCATTTAGGAAAATATGCTAAAATATTTCATAATAATTCATTCTATGCTGAAACATCGACTGAGAAGGCATTAACTTTCGAGCAATACATTACTTGTAGCGATACATTTGCAGAAACGGGATGAGTATTGCGTAAAATAACCGAAGTACAAGCGAACACACGTACTTGGTATTTGAAAGCATCTATTGTGAGCCCTTGAGATCATTTATAAGTTCTGGGGTTATTGTCGTTTGGAAAGCATGAAGAACTCGTTCAGTACCAAAAATAGCATAATGTTTCATCAATATGTGTAGTGTAGATTTTTTTGTTTGTTTTCTTGACCTTTACGACTCTCCAGTTACACCTAACAAATTCCATTATGTAAACAGACCGAGAGAACATGCATATCAGTACCGCAACAGCAATAATTTGTAAGACAAATTGTCTATATAGTAAGTAGGTAAGTAACAACGAAGCACGTTAAACAAAGTTTCCGGGCGTAAGTTTTAATAAATATTATGATGCTCTAGTTTTTGTTCATGTCGTTAAACTTACAAAACTGATAATGCCACCCTAAAGCGGTGCGGTGAGTATTTTGTAGTCGAATCGATTGTTGTTGGTGTGGGTCACCGGATCGCAGGGAGGCACGACAAGCTTCCAGCGTCCCGTAGCTTTTTCCGTGGTGCCACCGTCACCTTCCTCAGGCCGTTCCGATTCCATCACAGCCATGCTGCAGTAGGACACCTTCTGCATGATTCTGGCCATTTCGCTGGTCGACCGAAGCTTTTCCCCAACGATGAAACGCGAGCAGGTATCGAGGGTGGTTGCGTGGCCAACGATCAGTATGTTTCCATCTGGAAAATGCAAAACAAAATGAGTAAAGTATTTTGCATCTGTGAACACCGGTCCTGTTCATTTAATCCAATCCCCCGCCTACCCGTGCTGTTGATAATGTGTTCCGCTGTGTTCGAGTTGCGGTTGTAGAACTCATCCAGCTTTTCGAGAAAACATTCTTTCAGATTCTCCACCGTCGTGAAGGGCACATACTCGGGCGCAATGTTGTAATCAGCGGCGATCAGCTCCTCTTTGGATAGCCACTCGGGAAATCCGTCCTGGTACCACGCCAGCCACTCAAACAAACCGGGTTCAACGTGAATGGGCAGCGAAGCCTTTAAGCCGAGCCCTTCCAGCACTGAAGTGGCCGTCTGAATGCATCGGAACGACGGAGAGCTGTACACTCTATCAATCTGGACGCCGGCATCCTTCAACCCTTCGCCGACAAGTCGTGCCTGATAACGGCCCACGTTGGTCAACGGTGAATCGCGCTGCCAGAGTGTAGGTTTGCTGTAAAGACAACAACGCACAATCGTCCATTTTAGCAGCGTACCACAACGGAACGGCCGAGGCCGAGTAAGGCTGCAACTTACCGCACTGGCAATGTTTTTGGCATGTTGAGGTCTTTTCGAACGTAGTTTCCTGCTTCGTCGAAACAGTACGGTACCCACGTACCGAACGTGAAGTCGATACGTTCGCCGTGACGCATCAGGTACACCTTTCGATTGCCGGCGCCCCCCTGGTTGGAGGCCGACTGCGCCCGATCACTGCCATCGCCCGGTATCACCTGCATGGTCGTGCGCTTCTTCACCAGCTCGTGCAGCTTTTCCAGCGGCATGTCGTCCAACGATTTCGATCCACCAAACATCTTGCCACCGTTCTGCTCGTCCGTGCTTAGCGTTTGCTGGTCCGCTTCGTGCTGCGGTTTGTCTGGCGTAAGCAGCGGTGCCGTTTGGTCGTGCTGCGATTCACTCTGGCCTACGGATACTGAAACAAGAGACAAACGGTCGAGATTGGTTTCGCTTTTTGTTCTACCGTGAGCTATCACGTTTCTATCGTTTCGTGTGTGATGCAACGAACGGTGTCTGGACGTTATCTTATCTTTGGCATGAAGTATTATATTTTTCAGAGACCAATACCCATACGAGTGTTTATGTTCAATTGTGATTGGATCATGATGATGCGCAAAAATGGACGTTTCACGCGTCATACGTTGCTTGTGGTACAACTGATTGCAAATGTGTGCCGGCACTGTTGTATACTCAAATCTGTTTATCAATTCTTCAACCTTTTTGATATATCTGAGCGGGAGAATGTGTTCTGATAATTTAGAACACCTAATTTGTTTTTTATTCACCGTAAAGCAAGTTATTAAACCTTACCGACTTCTTCCGTTGTAGCATCATTTGCTTCCATGCTGAAATTCTGCGATACTGCCAGCGCAATTCCATCGACCGTGTCCGACATCTCTTCCAGCGTTCTTGCGTCACACAACGGGACAGTACGGTGCATGGTCCAGGCGTCGGATTCTGCCGTCCTCTCGGTGTAGTTTTCCGGCAGATAACCGTTCGTACCGGTCAGCCAAGAAATGCCCTCCACCCAACCGTCGGACGAGGCTTGAATTGCTTCCGGGTTCAAGTAGATGTAGTCCCCAATGCGCAGCTCCAGTTCGTCCGTTTCGCGAGGCGTGTGGGGGTAAAGCACTTTGTGCACCTGCTTGGAAGCCAGTCGTGGGTCGCGCGAGTACAGTCGCAACTCCCAGTGTGCATCCGTGCAGGATACGTCAAGCTTTTCGACCAACGATTTCAATGCATTGAACTGTGCCGGTGGAAACTGGTACGCTAATGTTAGGTGCAATGACTTCACGTGTGGTTCCAGCGAGATGGCTGCAAAGGAAGATATTTTCTCAACATTAAGCAAGCTAAAACTGTTCCGAGCAAGAATTAGAATTGATGAACAATGTAGTTTAAAGGTACTGACGCTAACATAGGTGGAAATCATACTAACATAACTAAAGTGATAAAACTTAAACTCAAACTGAAAGCATTGGTGAACACTTGGCCAGTGCCGGCACCAGCTGCTTACATCGACTGCTACGCGGTATACAGCGTGCCGAAGTTACTCCCCCGCACCATGGAAAACAGGTTACCAATGCATCTAGCTGCTCATACGTGTCACTAATTACTAACGTCCCAATGGCATCCCGGAAGGACAGAGATTGGAGAGTCGAGATGTAAGAGAGAAAAAAAAGGAGACATAAATGAAACACCAGCAACCGAGTGTATTAGTGTGAGGTTCAATCGATGCCGTAGCTAGGGTTATAAGATACTGGCCGCCAGATGCTCACTTGACTGGGACACCTCCTTCACGTACTGCAGCGCGAGCCGTTTGAGATAGTTGGCGTCGTCCTCGGCGACGAAAAAGCCCATAAAGTTCGGGCTCGTGTACGCCTCCAGCGCAATCGGGCGATCGAGGCGTGCACCGGGGAGATTCATGAGGTCCTTCAGCGCCTTGGACAGCTGCGGTGCGCATTCGTCCGGCGCTTTGAAGAAAGACACGAGCGTAATGTGAGGCGTGAAATTGTGCGCCCCGTTCCAACCACACGCTTCCCTCGACTGAGTCCAGAAGTTTTCCAGCTGCTGCAGAAACGGCCCCGTTGGACAAGCGTACAGTATGTACTCCCGCGGGGCACACTCATCGAGAAACGGATCGTTCACGTGTGCTAGCAGCCAGTCCGAGGCTAGCTGAACACCGCGGTTCCCCGTGGCCGCTAGTGCCTTTTCTCTACAATGAGGATCATGGTTGAAGCTTTAATACTGCGGGGTGGCGTCGAATATGAATTGCCTTTACTTACGCTCTATGCTTTGGGAACCCCATTTGGAGTAATATTTGTAATGGGGTAAGGTGTTGTTTGGAAATTTTGGTAGGAGTAGGATTTTTCCGTGGTGGAAGTGCTGCCATGATGGTATCGTATGTACGTATGATAACTATGCGACGATTATTACTGGACTAGCATACGGATGCGGTGCGTAAGTCGATGGTGTTTTGCTGCGTTCAATATAAGAGAGCATTAAGTAAGTAAATAGCATATTATTTGCAATGCAATCGTTAATGTGTGGATCCATTTGATTGGTGTCTGGAACAGTAATCGATTAATTTGCAGCGCATCTGGACTCACTTCACCTGCAGCACTTGATTGGGTGCGCGGACAACACTCGTACAATATTGGACTTCACAAGTCGCGGTGATTCCACACCGATTTGTCACATCAGTACAATGGCTTTATTGTGAAAGTATTGTCGTTACATTGCTGATAAATGATGGTTGAAATTGAAATTTTGGTGTTTCCTTATTGATGTTTGCTGCGTACGTGCGCGCTGCGGAACGTTAATTTTCTCCGTCCTGACGTTTGACACGCAAACAAAACCTGCCGTAGTGTGGGTCATGTGTACCGACGAGTTTGTTTTGGTTTTTGCTACAGATGGTGTTGGTGCAATCTGATGCAGCTGACTAGGTGTTTGTCAGTGAGTTCCAACTGTCAGAAAATTTTTAAGAATCCTATGAGTGCCCTTCAATCGTAACTTTCGATCGGCCCTACCTAGAGTACTCGCTTGGAAGACAAATTCGGTTGTGGAACACGTGAGTTAAAGTTTGATATCACTTTTATTGCATTGCATTGCACTATTGCAAGACTGTATATTGTTTGCTGGTGTACAGTTGGGAGCATAGCATAAGCACAGCATATAGTATTAATTCTTCTTTCCAACAAGCTAAATGCATATCGTATTCCGATGAACGCCAACCTATGAAGAAGGATTTGCATCTGATGTGATGCCCGATGCCTCGGAGGCGAGAGATTTTTCGTCTCCTGCCGGGACATCGTTGCATGCCAGAGCCGGGAACCGTCGGTACAAGGCAGCACGATATTTTGGATGGCTGATACCGTAAACGATTGGATTGTAGACTGCATTGGCCTTCGCAAAAACGGAACCCCAGATGGTGGCGAGGGGCGAGATGTTGGCAGTCTTAAATACGCCCGTGTAGTTGATGATGGTGTACGGAGTCCAGGCCATAAACCAGAGGGAGATGGTTACGAGCGCAATCTTGGCTAGTTTCATCTCAGCACTTTTACCATCATCGGACGAGCGAAGCGATTGTACATTCATACGTTTGGCTTGCTCTCGCATATTTTTCTCGTGCGCTGAGACCGTCTGTTACAATAAAAGGTAAATAGAAGGAAGTTAAATCAATGATCCAAAACGGTTAAAGCTATACAGGGGGCAAGTTTACCTTTATAATGAAAACGTAAGCATAGATAATGCTGAACAGTGGTGTGTAATAAACGAATAGAGAGTATGCCAGAATGTACGACTTATGGAACCAATCATCGGTCAGGTAGTCCGTACCGCAGGCCGTCATGTTTCCCTCGGGAACGTACCGGTTCCAGCCCAACATTGGCAGGATGCCCCACACCACGCCGATTAGCCAGCAGACCAGGATTCGCAGTATAGCGCCAGTGTTGGTAAGTGGTTTTCCCGACAAACCCTTCACGATTACATTGTACCGGTCCATCGCAATCATGGTCATCGTCCAGATGGAGCAACATCCGAAGAGCGATCCGAAGAAGGCGTACAGATCGCACATGAGCAGTCCCAAGGTCCACGTCTCGAACCAACAGTTGTACACCATGGTGAAGGCGTTCGTACCCATCATCAGAAAGTCCGACAGTGCCAGATTGACGACGAACAGATTCGACGGAGTGCGCAGCGATTTGGCGGTGGAAAAGATGTAGATCACCATTCCATTGCCGATGATTGAAATCACACCGAGTACGAAGATCACGAATCCGATGATCGAGTGCCACAGGGGATTCATCGGCGGAAACTGGTACCAGTGGGGGTCGACCAGATGCAGGATCTCCGGCGGCACTTTGTCCACAACGGTCAAATTTGAGATCGGTTGGCCCCAAAGGCCGGGCTGTTGCATTGGACCATAGTAGGGCATCGTGCTGACGGTCACAGTCTGCTTTGCGTGCGAGCACTACTTGAAAAACTAGCGATCCCTGCCTAGGTGGATTTCCTTCTTCAGTCCAGTTCGCTCTTTTTAAGTAGAGATCCCGAATGCTTTACCGAAACACACTTTGCACAATGCCGCTCGCTAGGAACTGCTTTCACTGAAGTCACGAATCTGACTTGGCTTGACTACAGAAGTACTGCAGATATTTATTGAACAGCATATCGCTAATCGAATTAACTGACTGCTAGGGACTGCATAAATGTACTTTCTGTTCTACAAGTCTTCGTTAACGGGCAGTATTTTCCGGTATTGAGGGCAACCGACCCGGGTACGTAGGTTTCCAGTGAGGTGTTCCGGAAATGTTGCTACTGCACCAACGCTAGGTTTCAAGTTTCATACCGATGTATAAATGGGGAGTTCGAGTTACCACGTGTCACAAGTTCGCACCGTTACGGGAAATGACAGTTTTTCTTTCCCTAATTAGCTTCTCAAGTATGTTTAATATAATTTGCCACTAATTAGACGCGCGTGAATATGTTGATCCATTGATGGCGGGATATTGAAACATTGACCTTATTAGCATTGCTCCACCACGGCGACATTGGCAGTACGGCTTCTAGATTATTGACTGTGCTGATGCGCCTGGTTATCTAAGGATGTGAACTTAATCTTCCGCTAGATTTGGTATAGGTATAATTTTACTTAACCTGTCTACGCGTTGACTTTTTCATTGAAAAAGTTGATATTTACTTGTTTTTATCTATTCACCATCTAAGTTGCACTATCCATGCAGAAGACCATTCCATTTCGTTTTTCACCTTCTAAGTTTAAATTATTAATCCACTTTTCGAACTACAGATAACGTTTAGATTAAAAAGGATTGCGTGACTGCGATAGGCTATTGCGTCGCCTCTGTTTGAGATGGATTATTTCTACCCCGTCACTCGCCTCTGCTTCCCGCACTTTTATCGGATTAAGGTCCAGCTCTCCAAGCCGATAGAGCTATCTGGATGTCCAGCAGACGTAACGGAAGTTAGTTAGGTGACCTAATCCACCACAAATGTTAAGTTCATAAACGTTCGCACGCTGCCTGCGACTTTTTCCCCAACTCTCCCCATCGAACGGACGGTACATGTGCAAAAATTGTGCACTGAACTGTTCCGTTGTATTAGGGTAAGCCGATTTCGGCGGGTAGGTATTTTGTATGATCGCCTTACCGGGTGGGAAGTCGCATTTCTGTGTTCGTTCCATAGCCTTAGTGTGTTTTCGTGTTCCTGTGCGATAATCTGCGGAACAACATTTCGGAATACGGCGCTGGGCCACGGAGTTTTGGCAACCAACCGTCACTAAGAAGCTTGGGTGATCGGCAGATCGTGCATTATACGGTTCGTAGCTCAGGGTTTCGCGGGCATACGAGCAAGATGTTACGTGCCGTGTCGGTCAGTAGACTACTACACTTCGTACATTTTAGTTAAGGCTCAGAAGATGCGCATCCGCCATGTAACGTTGATGTGGGATTTGGAATGGAGTGTCCTGTACGTCATGCGGCTAGGCTGTTTGGTTTGGTGGTTTGGTTTCTCATTGACTAGCAACAGCAAACGAAAGGAAAATGTGTGCAATGGCAAGAACGGTGGAAGAGTGTTTATTTGCGCAAAAAATCCGGTACCGTAGCATCGTAAAAATCCAGCCTCTTTCCGACAAGAAACACGAAAACGGAAGATAACGGTAGAGAACGTTTGACATTAAATACAAGGAAGAACCAGAATTATATATATATGCACCGTCGGCCTATCATTCAAGTTTGTGTGACTACGCACCGTCTCGTGACGATTTGGGTACAGTTTCTTTGGTAGCATAGCTGTGGATATGAATGAATCAATTGAGTTGAGAGTACGTTACAGGTGAACGGTTTATTTACTAGTCACAACAACGAAAAAAAACATGATATGAATGCATAAAAGGTAGCAATGAAGCAGGGAATAGTATAATGTTGTGTCTTCTTCAATTTGCCCGTCGTTTATTTCAAAAACAACTGGTGATAAATAACAAAAATCTTTTTGGCAAAGAAACGGAGCGTCCAAACACGGTACATTTCTGCGCTAAAGTTGTTTCACTTTCACCGGAGCGACGGGAATTCCCTAGGATGCAATTTGCATACGTTAAAGGATGATCACGTCTTGCAGCAAGACCGTGCACAATGGCAGACGACCATGCGTCGTTCACCTTGGCACAGCTTCTCACATCCGCTGCTAATAAATATATGTGCCGATATGTTTGTTTGTTTTCCCACGATGACCTGAAACTTCATCTCGTGTGTCCATAAAGCCAAAGGTGTTACCAATGTGTTGTGAATTCAATCAGCTGAGTACATAATAAATCTACCAGCATCTGAGTAAAGGATAGATTTTTAAGAGTTTTATCACAGCAAGAACCCGAATGGATCGAGTTTTACGATTACAGATGTTGAGGGAAAAAATAACTGTGTTCAAAAGGAAAGGTTATATTGCACGAACCAAACAACCGCCACAAAATGCACGTTAAAGCAGCGAGAACAGAACGGTGTGCTATTTGAGCTGAGTAATAAGGCACATGAAAGGCACGGTAGGAATTTTCATTTTCACAAGGACGGCAATTTTACCTTTCTTTTTTCAGTTTTATTTTCGCCCGTTTCGCCTGTTCTGCACGTTTCGCTGCATCCCGCAACAAAGGGCTTCACTTTGTGTTGCTTTAATTTCTTTGCTCGTCTCCATCGTAAATTGCTTCTTTCATGGGCGACCTTCTCAACGGGCGTCTCAGCACACAGTGCACGGTCCTCGCACAGTCTCGTCCACCGATTGTCTTCCATTTACGACCCGCTCATCATCACCCGACGAGGGCTCGACAGGTAACACACAGATCTTTCTTCTGGCTCTGGTAGGCAACCACGTATTTTTTACGCTCCACCAGGCGCACGTTCCGACGCCGTACGTTTAAAGCATCGCACTACCCATCCGTGCGGGGTTCGTCGCTTGAATTTTGGCTTCACCTCGACGCGCAAGTTCTTTGTTGCTTGCTGCAGTTCTGCTTCGCGCTAACGTGCTTTTTGGCGATTTGTTTGCGAATTTTCCTTTTCTTTTTTCGTGTTTTGGCGTTGGCTTCACTCAGTTTATCCTCCAACATCCGCTGGGGTTTTAAAAACGATGGTATAACAGTACGACGGGCTACATATTGCACTGGACTGGGCGGGCTGAGAAGAGAATGCTTTCCGAGGCCAGTACGCGTCGTCTGCGTTTCTCAGGTGCACCTTTCACGACACTCTTACGAATGCTCTCTCTCTCTCTCTCTCTCTCTCTCTCTTTCTCTTCCACTCGCTCTCTCTATGTCTCATCTTATTTTTCAGGCCATCCCTCTCTGACCCTTTCTTTTACTCTTTCTCTCCGATATCACCAAAATCCAATGGTTGCGCTTATGCTGCGCCGCTTTCTATCGTGCCCTCCCGCTCCACGCACCGCCTGCCCTCGACGTCCCCCGGCGTACCTTCCGGCCTGCTGCCGTCTCTTTCGTACGCACGATCGCCAGCCTGCACGATCGTGCGTTCATCTTTCGGCTTTTGGGCTGCCCGCGCGTCCATTCATCTCCGGAGCGTGAGTAGGGCTCTCGCACCGGGCGCAGTGGAAGTGGCACGATGCGGGCTCTCGTGTCGCTTTTCGCGTGGCCCGCGCAGCTTTCAACATCATTATGCGCCCGAGCCTGGCTCAGTGTACGGCAAACCATCGGTGAGGATTAACATTTTTCGCCGCGCGTCGTCGGCCCATCGTTTACCCGTTCAGTCAGTCTGCAGCGACCGAGCCGCAGACGCAGAGTTTCTTGTGCACGCGTGTGGAGAAGTGAGGGGCAGTGAGCGGAGTGGAGGTTCATGCGGCTAAACCCTTCGAGCGCGCGCGCACGCCAGTGCTGAGGTGCGGTGCGTGTTTATGTTTTGAAAAATCCAATCGATGACGTTGACCAGCAGCGCGTTCGGTGCTGGAGCCTATGCTGCTGCTAAGGGCCCCTGATTTGTGTTTGTGTGCGTTGTCGTCGATATACACCATCCACCGTTTGTTCGATCGTTCGTTTGACACGCTTAGGGGAGGTTAAGAGGACGGACCGCCCGCTTCACATCGGCCCATAGCAAAACATTGTTGTTTATGTTCCGACGCCAGTCGATCGATCATCGACGACCCGCTTCTGCTTCTGCCCGTCTTCGATGTAAGTGTTACGATCTTCGGTTACCAAAGAATGCAAACCCCACAACGCATCCCGACCAGTGTGTATGGATATATGTGTGTGAACTCTATCGAAAGTATAGCTATGGCTCATGTGTGCACTGGCAACCCGAGACACGATCAATTGCCATCCGAACGGGAAAAGTATCACGGCGCAGGATCGCGATTTCGCGAAGCTGGCAGATCGAGTGAACGTTTGAGTGCGCTGAGTGCCCGATCCACGCGAGATTCGCGCGATCGCCGCATGTTTGCACGCGCGTAGAAAGTTGTGACGTTCGGGCAGCTATCGATCGACGTGTGCAATCGGTCGATCGATCGATCGTTCGAGCTCGAAACAGATGTTCCAAACCGTGCGCCAGCGCTGCTGCATGCCACTGCTGGTCGTTCGCTGGCTGTTCGCCGATCTATTCCGTAACCGGGGCTTTGTAATCGCGGACCAGCATCGATACGATCGCGTCGCGTGCTTTTGCGTGCACTCTGTAGTGGTGCGGGCGAGGGGATCGATCGAATCGCGGACAGTGGGAGTGGGGTGGCGAAAGGCGGACGAAAAGCTGCCGTGCGCAAGGCGCTCGAGAATTCCGATGGTGGCCTTCTCCGCGCCACCAGTTGGCATGCGCATGTGCGTGCACTGCAGCAAACTGCAACACCGAGGGATGAGAATAGTGTGCGAGAGTGCGTACACAGCCTTGCGATGGAGAAGACAAGAGAAAAAAAAACACCTACACACACAGGGAGGGTGTGTGCCTGCTTGTACGTAGGAGGTTTTTAGCACGGCGTTTCTCCCAAGTCGGTTTGGAATTTCGCTCAAGAAGACGAAGGATTAAAACAAAGGGAGCTGTGCGCAATGATCGATCATTTTCAATCATTCGCACCACCGAGGAGGCACATATTTGCGTTCGAGAGTGTGAGACCTCCAATTCCATATGGAGCATCAGCGTGATTGCGATAATCGCCGACTCATGCTGATCATCCGTCCGATTGGCAATCAGACAAACAAACTCTTTGTGCGCAAGGAGACACCATGGCGCAAAGTATATTGTTTAACATTTTTGGTTTCCTTTTCTTGAAGTTCTATCAGCAACGCCTTATTGCGGTGGGTGGAAAAGGGCAAACCTAGGCTAGCTAAAGCCAACGGCACGGGCCCCCTTTCAGCCTCCTCAACGCTCATAAGGGACGCCTGAAAGCGATCTGGAGAGCCTTCTCGAAGCGCGGTGTGTGCCTTTTTACGGAGCACTCGAGGTTTCGCTGCCCGTGTCCAATTAAAGAAAAGCCGTCGTTACAGAGGGACAAGTGTGGTGACCGTTTGCGAGAGGTGAGGGAGGGGCGGCTGCAGTGCACCGATCATGCAGTGACGGTAAGGTCCTCTCCGCACCGACTTCGTAAACGGAACGCTCCGTGAGCCTCAAGGACTCATCGCGACGAAGCTCACTTTCCAAGCGACCAACAAAAAAAAAAAAAAAATAATAAAAAAACGTTCACGTCGAAGAAAACCGATCGAGTAGAAATGACCAGCAGAGTTTCGATCGGGTTGCAGTCGTAATTAACGTCATCGAAACTCACCCCCTCTCTCCGCCGTGCATTTGGGCGCGCAAAATGGATTGAGGTCGTGCGCGATTCCGGCTGCGTAGCGGATGTCGCATGTGTCGCAAAGCTGCTCTTCGCACGGACAATAACGCAAGGAAGGAAATCGGTTAGGTCCTGAGCGTGCGCGACTTCGAATCAGTTACAGCAAACAAAATTAAAAAAAAAGTGAATGGCAGCCGAAGGAAAACCACCGCACGGGAGGGCGGACGAGAAATGATCCAATTAAATCCGTCCCCTCCGGCCGCCGGGGGCCCCGATAATTGAGTGGAGCTGGAGCGCCCACGGCCCATCGAAGGACGAGTTGACATTTCGATAGCTTACCGTCTCCCGCGCCCCTTCGAGCTCCCAGGCCGGGCGGACATAATGCGTTTGGCCACGAATTTTGATCGCCGATCGAACTCCTCCATCACATCCTGATAGTACAATGCTACAACCAGAATAATGGTCGCAATGGGGTTGCAAGTGCAATCCGTATGAACATATTTGAGTTGCCGACGACGACGTGATTGGAGGTATTCGTGCAGGAATAAATTACTCTCCCACCAAAGCACCATCACTTGACGTCACACACAGCGCACTCGAGATTGGATTCAAGAGTCGTTTAAGAGAGTTGCAGTTTTTATTGCATAGTTTTGTAATGGGATTGAACCCGATCGGTGCGATACGTTACCTCTACCGCCAGTTAATTGTCGATTAACATCCGACATTTATTAGTACACTCGACGGCATCGACTTAATCTGGGAGAGTGGTTGATTTCATGGTTTAAACAAAACCGAACGCATTACGTGGATAGACCCGGCCAAAGGGCATAAATTACTGGCGCACTGCCATGAGGTAGGATAAAACGTCAGACCTATTGTTTGCAAAACCACTAAGGAGATGGCGATAAACGCAAAACCGTCAGCTCCTTTCCGTTCCTTGGACCTTGGAGTGTCCTGTAAATTACCAGACTTTATTTTTCGCTCCTATCAAAAAAAGAACCAGAGATTTATTCAACATAAACAATTTGATTTTATCACTATTTCCTTGAATTTGTTGATGTTTCCTCATCGATTGAAGACGTTCATGAGCGACCGGTTCGGGGCAAATTGTCCCACGAATTGTCGGTATTCTGCAAACGACTGGTATTTGCAAAACATTTGTTTTGTTATTTAATGATCTGAGTTAGTATTCTTCCATTAAGGTTATTTTTTAAATCATTTTTAAACATCAACAGCCGATCGATACGTCGCCAGCAGCTACGAACTCTCGAGAACCTGTGATGTTGTTTTGCTTCCACGAAGCAAAAACATAAACCGCTCACCCTCCGTTCTCCGTTTATGCTACCCAGCACAGTTGGCCGGCCGGAGCATGAGACAAGCGGAATTGCGTTGAGCATTGGAGCGAAAGAGAGTGAAGAAAAATTAAAACGGAGAGAGGGAGAAAGTGGGAGCAAAAAAGAAAAAAAAAACAACAAAAACAAGCCATTCAAAATGGAACCAGACCTACGGCAGGCTTATAGGTTTCAAACTCAGAAACCCGTTACACCGCCGGCCGTGCCCGAACTTAAGGCGCTCGATATGAATGCGATGGCGCGTCTCGCAGCTACCCACGCGTTCCTCCACCAAACCAGGTGGTGACGTTCCGCGACACTACTGGAGTCGCCGTGGACTGCGTGGCGCATCGTCGGAATGCCGTACGGTACCATCGTCGTGGCTGGCGCTTTCTTCTTCCACCGGCATCACGGGCTTGGCGCATTAACACACTCGGGCCTCAAACGCGGCGTACGGTTTCGTTTTGCTGGAGAAATGGACGCCTACGCGCGTTTTCCTAGCATCTTCCATCGATTCAGCCGTGCTGTCCAGAGGTGTAGACCGACGTTCTGGTCAGAGGTGTGTACCGAGGTTGATTGAAACAGTTCACACAATAACACAACACTCCAAACCTTGCAAACGTTGTGGTCGTGGTGTGTACGACGAGCTGAAGCTCTCTGGCCGTTCGGCTCTAATCGATGTTTCTCCTGCCATCCACGAGAGGGCCCAACTTGGTCGCCCGAGTGCCTCTGACACGGCAGCCGGTTTGGCGATGGTTAGAAAACACTTTCTAATTTCACACCGGCCCTGGACCACGAGTCCAACGTAAACATCCATGACCGAACCGGGCCAAATCTGTGGCGGGTTTTGATTTGGATATGTTGTTTGTCTTCTTCCTCTTTTCTTTACTTTACGTTGATTTTGTTTTTTTTGTCAATTGGAAGCGCTGCCAATTTTTGTTATTGCCGCCATGTTCCTTTGTTTTCGTCTTGCTATCAGGGGTTTTTGAAAATTTGCAACTCAACCACCACCGTGGTGCCGCGTGGTCGCCCTTTGCAAGCCTGTACGTGTGTATGTCCATAGATTGTTGTCGAGCTGCCGCTTGAGAAAGCACGGAGGGGGAAAAAAAAACTGATGTAGAAAAACCCGGGTAAAATAATGCCAAATAGCAACAATCGATGTTATCGCTAATCAGTGGCAGCAACTGGCTCGACCGAGCCGAGCGAGGCATTTTTCTTCGCCTATCGCAATCATAATTACATGACTTAAGCGCCCCGTTACACCGGCTAGGTGCCAGACTGGCCCTCGTTCCGTTGGCTGGTCGGCGCAGGTTTTTTTGTTGCTCTTTCTTCGTGGCGCCCGTCGGAAGTGGTGCAACAGCTGCCTCGTGGTGATAAATGACCAGCGGATAAATGGTGGTCCTGGTGGTCGTGTTGGTGGTGGTGGTGAGTAGTGGCGCATTCTGCAGATCGCGAGGAAGGTTGAACGACTTCGATTTTCTCGGCTAGCAAATTTTCATTTCAATCTACTGAAAAATTCATTCAACACCTAACGTACGATCTTTTCGCAAACGTTTCCCGTTGTGATTGATTGTTCCCTTCAAACTTTTATCAGACCATCAGGCAGACGGCAGAAACTGCAATGAGAGGGGCATTAAATGTTGGGCTAGACCAGCACCTCAGCTTTATCCTTCAAAAGGAGTGGCCTAGGGACTTGAATTGATTTAACTGTTTATCTTTGTGAAAAATGATCATAGCTACAAATCCTATAAAAAGGCATGTAAGGTCTGAAAGTAAAAAAAACACAAGGCTCCTGAAGGGGGAGCCTATTTGTTTAGATCCTTCATGGACTTCCTCCTGAAAAGGAATTGCATTGCAACTCCAGATCGTAATCCAGCCATACCATTCATAATCACATTTATTTTCCATTTTGAAGATAGCTTTATCTAAAATGCTTCGTATCTCATTTTCTTACCAGGTTTTTGCACATTATTTGTAGCCAAATTCTCATACAAATTAACGAAAATTGGAGCGTTCGGCAAACGCGGAAGCCAACCCGACCATAGAGGCCCACTTTAACGTTCACGCTCGGCGCGCGCACTGTCATTCGTTATCTAATCCAATTTCCATCGCGGCCAACTTTTCGGCGAACAGTCCTTCATTACCGTCCCGGTGCAATTCCGACGCCAAATTCCGCTGCAAGGCGTAATGGGGCGTCTTGCCGGCGCTTCGTGCAGTTGTGCTATGCGCAGACATTACGTGTCGGCGGCTGCAGCTCGAGCCTGATCGTCCACCATGTCCGTAATTAACCACACAAAAAGGGCACTTGGTAGAGGACAATTCATGCTGGTGAAGTGAAGGAAACAAATTCTACACCTTCTGAGCGCATGAAAGCTGTTTCCGTGTCGTTTGCCCCTAAAGAGGGGGTCGGCCAAAAAGGGTCGATGTATTAACGTAACCTCGTGAATTGGACTGCTGCTCGAGTCTCCGATACCTTCGATTCCAATCAATTTTGTTTCACATCGATCGGTGAAGTGTGGTAAGAAATCGTGCTAAACAGTATTAACCCCGATATTTGTGAACTGCGGTCGAAGTTGGGTTTACGCTGCTTTCGGTGGATATGGGATAATATTTCCTTGGCGCTACACCGTTAATTAAAGCGCGTGAATCAGACGGCAAAACTCCAGGGTGGGGTTGATGAAAAGCACGTCGACGATCAAAAATCACCCTCTTACCGAATCTTTCCAATGTTGAACTCCGACGCGAGGTCATCGTTGTGCTTCGTGAGGTTATTGCGGTCACCGTATTGGCCGATCGATGAGCCACCACCGGAGAACGGTAGTGCGAACGATGATTTCCGCGATAACTTTTCCACCGGCTGGATAGGTTTGTCGTAACAGCATCATCATTATCATCATCATCATCATCATCACCATCGTCAGCACCGCAACATTAGCGTCATCGTCGGTAGGCACGTAGGTGATGTATTGGCTTTTCACGCCCGTCGCGGTAGCACTTTGAGCCTAGCGTCGTTTCTGTGTGCTACGGCGGCTTTTGTGGCTTTCGCTACCGTGCGTCTACACCAGCACCCTCCCCGAGAGCGCTTCGGCACGTTGGAGATAATTGCAATTTGCAACAATTCACCCCGTTCAGGTTCAGGTCGGATTAATGGATGCACCTTTTTTTTTTTTTTTTGTATGCGCGCTTTAGGTATCACCACACCGAAGAAAACTGCACGAACGAAAGAAATGGCACGAAAGTGCACACGCAAGACGGTTGCTGGTTTGGGGTGGTGGGACAAAAAAAAAACCCCCAACTGGCATCGCAAAGAGCCGCCTCTTGCTTCAAACATGCTGCCCCTTTTTCTTGCCCTCGTCTTAATGGCCACGGAATGGGGGCCTTTGTAGCGAGTCTAGGATAGGGGAGGGGGGAAAACGGCTGCCTGACGCAACGGGAAGTGCCTATGCCGATCGGTGTTTCTTTTCACAAGCGGAAGCGACATCCAATATTGACCGCGTACTTTCGATTTCGCATGCTGAGACGGAATATGCGTTATACATGGAATATACATGGCGGAAAGCGTAGGCCAGCTTCGTTCAATGGCGATTGCTGCACTCGTAAGAGGGGTTTTTCCGGTGCTATTTTTCCCGGAGCCATCCTTACATACTACATATCCTTTCGCACCACATGGAATTGCGGCTTAAAGGGGGGGGGGGGGGGGGGGGGAATTATTTCTTGGGAAACTAAGTTTGTAATTTTTCAATCTTTCCTCTATTCCGTTCACACACAACCGAACCGGGTGACGGTTCTTCGTACTCTTGTTTAATTTTTTATTTTCTTATTTAATGGTGTTCATTAGCTACTGAATTTTTTTTTTATTTTCATTTGATTTTTTAAAACTTCAATCACGATTTAATTATGCTTTCATTAAGCATTCCTCCATGAGAAAAAAAAAAGAGTTTTTGGTAGTTCAGCTGCCACGCGACCGGACGGTACTTTATTACCATAACATATTAGTGAAATCAGGTACAAGGTTCGTGAAACCACACAGGCGAACGGCCTGGCCCGTCTGCAACAGGCCACTGTATAGGTTGTGTGTAATTTTGAGCAAGCGGCACGAGTGCCAAAGAGCACACCCGAAGAAACCACCTACGAAACCGATTCTATCCAGCCTTGGAGGTGCACTCGTGCCTTTGATGAACATGTTCTTCTTTAATAAAAACATTCAATACACCCACGAAAGGCTACATTCACGCATTTCCAGTTTCGCTTTGTTTTGAAACGTTAATGACAAAAGCACACATTTTATTTTTAAAGAAATGTAGAAATCAGTACACATAAAGTCTTTCATTCGTGTTATTTAATGAGGGATAAGGTTGGCCGATTGGCGCAACAGTGCTTAGCCTTTGCATACTGCACGCCGTTGACTCATCCGACGCGTCTGGTGTTAATGCATGGAACCATAATAGTGCCGCCGCCCATACGCTTGCCTGGGCCCATTTTGATGCTAAATAATGTAAATGCAACTAAAAGCGAAACCTCCACGTGACGCCAGTACGTTAAACAATTCGTCACCGTAAACCAGGTTGGCTTTCCGGTCGAGTCTCCGAGGCAACCGGCAGGGTTCGTGACATTCATAATCCATTTAGTCGTTTGCATCTACTAACGGCAGTTGTTCTGGTCGCTGGCCTAAAGCAAGTATGTGTATTTTCCATGTTTTGAAACTTTCACTACGCTTTCGGGGCTTAAGCTACGACCCAGATCTATGTGGGACGCGGTATCTATTAGGAATGCATTGTGGCGGTAGATAAGGTGCGTGTGGAGTTTGCGGTGTTTTCCTGGTTTATTCACTCAAGAACACATACAAACGCACAGCATTTAGTTCTTCCTCTGGGGGTTTTTTTATCTTCATTGAATCATACTGGAATTAGGAAAAAAAAAAAACCCATTTAAACTAAAACGAGCACATTGGTGCGCGACCTCGTTAGTCTAATGAGTTGCTTCCATCAATTAAATCTTCGTGGCGTCTCACACTTATCTCGACCGTTTTCTTTCGTTTCACTTTCGTTCCAGAGTCGCAAGCATTCTTCCGCGGTGGTTTCGGGAACCACGAGGCCACTAAGACCAGTGCAAGTGCGTCGGATCCGGCTTGGAACTTTAGGCTGTTGCTTACGAGGTTATCTGATCGTCGCCGTTCGGTGTCTGTTTGTGGTGGACGGGCAATAACGTTCATGCGCGAATGGTTTAGAATTTTGGCGTCGTGAAACATCGGCAACATTCCTCGAGCGGACACGAGAAGGGGGTGAGCCAGAGCAAAAACGGAACACAATAGGCGAGCACATCTCGCGTGCAGTGTGGGAGAATCGATTACCGGGGAAACGAAGCACAAAAAATAAACGCCCTGTAATCCCCACTAAATCCCCCCTCCCCCACAAACGGCAGTGCGGCAGGTGGAAAGGAAGGGCCGTGGACTAGCTGCGACCGTTTGTAGGGTGTAGTTTTTGAATGTGCTACTAATCAACGGCACATCAACCACAACAAACAATTGGAATCGTCTCCCGGGCCATCTTCCTGCTTCCTATACATAGTCTAAGCCCGGCTTGGGGCTCGAGGCTGTCTGTAATTAGTCGAAAAACAGGTGTAGCCAGCCCCTTGTTGGAACCCGGTGTGTGCGCGCGTGTTTGTGTGGAAACAAACGATCTTGGTGTAAGCTTGAAGCTCACAGAACCCGCCGAGGGCTTTCCAGGGCTGTCGCGTCGATGTGCGATGGAATGTTTGGCGCGTGTTTGATGTGCTCTAGTAAATTGGCTGAATAGAAGCTGCGCTGCCGCCGCATTCGCATCTCCGGTGTGCCGAGCCCAGGCCGTTGTCGGGTAGGTCGTGTCGTGGTCGTGGATCAATCGCGGAGGGCACCCGCGGTGAGAGGAGCGCCGCAGGGGCTGCCAAGCGGACAAGTGGACGAACCCCATTGTTGAACGGGGCCAACGCTGTACATGCACTGTAGCTGATCCCACGAGCTAGTGTGTCAGTGTTTGGGAAGCGTTCTACAGGTTCGGTTCCATCTCGGGGCGTTCTCGGTAAATCTCGGTCGTAACATGGCGCTCGGTCAGCTTCAATCGCTTTACTTTGTCTAAACCAGCCCAAATATTGCCTACGCGGCCCTTTGTGTGTGTGTGTGTGTTGCTACTTGTGATTGTGTGTTTGTGATTCGTTGCTTTTTGGCTGCTGCAAACGTCCAATCCCTTCGCTCGGTGTCAGCCGCACTGGGCCGATCGACGATGATGCGCTACAGTACGGCGTGCTATCAGCAACCTGTCCGTGCCGTTGCTAGTCGGTCCAGTTCGTAGACTTGGCGACTTTGTGCTCCTAGACCATTCCGAGCGGGCTGCTGGCGGCCAAGAAGGCTGGGAAAAAGAACTGACTCTTTCAAAGCACACATCACCCCCACTCGCAACCATTCGACCAGCGCGTCCCGAAGGCACAAGCAACCGTCTCTGTAAGTATCTGTTCGTTCATCCAGGTCCGGCAGCGATCCGGTGCTGCGTTCGATTATCACCGCCGAGTTTGCGGCGGGTTATCACCGATCGGCGAGAAGCGACTCCCAAGGCGAGCGCGAGAGTGACAGAGAGCGACACAGGGGAAACCTGCGAACCAGAGTGAGCGTGAGGGGGTCTGCCACGACGCGTAGGAAAGCAATCGCAAACAGCCTTGTGTAGTGGATTGACGAGAAGAAAGGAAAAAAAAAGAGGAGCATAACGCGATCGGAAAAGGAAGCGAAATAAGAAAAAGAAAGTGCATGCCACGGTCTCGCGCGGGCTGCAAAATCGTCTTCAGTCGATGAAAGTGGCCATCGGAAGGGGCCTTCTCAAGTGTCATCCGGCGTCCGCGTAGTCGTCCGGGAGCCGCAAAGTGACCGAACAAGTGTGTGTGCGTTTGCATCTCGGGCAGAGTGTATTTGTGCGCTGTTTGCATATGTTTTGACCATTGTTTTTTTTATGTTCTCCTTAGTGTTCGCGTAATCGCGACAGTGATCATTCAAGCCCGTGCCTCTAGTTCCATTCCAGTGTGGTTCTCCCCTTACAAAGGGGGGTGTGATTCCGGTGTACCAGGGGAGAAAATAATAGAAAAACCCGGGGAGAAAATATTTCCGGTCCCATCACCTTCGGCTCACGCGCGTGAAGGGTACGACGGTAGTGTTTTAGTGTGGCACCCTGCTGTTCGAACGGGTGTAAACTAACCGGAAGTGGTTTCAACAATCCATCGGCAATCTGCAGTGTCGGTGTAAGCGGTTGTCCGGCAAGCTTGGTAAGTTGTTAGGGGGCTCGATTGAGGAATGGAAATGATAAGCAAATAAGTAAAGCAAAGGCGGTGCTCCATCAAGTTAATCAGCTTCAGTCTTCGATCAGCCTAGAGCGCCGTTATTATGCAATGCAACCGTTGGGTGTGAAAGTTAACTAAAAACTATGAAAGTTTTAACCCGGGAGGCTCAGACCATAGCGCAGGATTCATTGGAGACATGCGTCATCTAGGCTAGGAAGGATGTTTACTGTTGTGTCGAAGCTTGGTGAACAACAACTTAAGCATGAAGCCCTTGGTAAACAAGGTCGTACTTATCAATTTTCCATCGGCCCCCTTGAGGTGGCATATTTAAAACGTCCTGCGCTGAGGTTGGCTCGCCTGTCAACAGCTTGGGTTTCTTGGCCAGATGCAACCGTCGAAGCGTCGTATTTGAACACGCATGTCCGGCGGGCGCTAATTGATTGACCCTTGTGCGAGCGAGATTAGCTGGGCAAACCAACGCAGGGACGATTTAAATATTATTTAAACTGCAGGCGGACGCCGGGAAGGTTGGGCCCGCCAGATAAGGCCGGATTATGTCGTTCGTTTCGGCTCACGTCACCTCCGACGGCAACTGTTCGGCTGCTCGATATTACGCACGTGCGTTACCAGCAGTGAGACGATTACGATTACGATACGCACTGCACCGCAACACACCGCACTTGCCTGCTAATGAAGCTCTGTTTCTTCACTGCGGGAGGAGATGAGAAAAAGAAATCGGTAACATCGGACTCTGTTGGCATGAAATCTCAATCGATGCAACTCGTCCTTTTGTGTGATCTGTTATTGCTACATTTATTTGGATTTCTTTTAAGTCATTTATTGTTCACTTGAATCACAAATGCAACAGCTTTTGCGCAGCGCAACATTCTGATAAGGAATGACATAATGATTCCTTGAATGGTCCTTTCATTACAGATCCAGCGAAAACCTACGACATTACACAAATAAGATTAAGCTTGATAGTGATACAGCGGAGAAAATTACCCAGAACATTCTGATTCAGTTGTTTGTTGAAAAAGAATTAAAGCAAAATAATTCCACAATTGATAGTTAGAACCTGTCTTGTTTAAAGATACGACGCAAGATTGTTGAAGATGTTTGTATGTCTATGCGTTGTCAACCATGCGGCTCCATTATATTTTTTTCGTAATCTAATGCCAACAATCGGCTCTATAGACTTTCGAATTACAATACGCAATACCATCGAAATGACTCATCAATTGCGAATGATGTTATTGCTTTTCTAGCATGTTTTTGTGAGTGGGTTAAATGTTTTATTTATTTATTTATTTTTTTTAAACATTGCCCAGTTCCATTTCTGCGCCAACAAAGCCGTTGGGATTTCAACATTGGAACATTCAATTGACATTCTGCTATCAACATTTCTTTACCGATTCGATCATAATGAAGTCTTGTCAAGACGAAGACTTGATTGAGAGAAGACAGGATGGAAAGGAGTTACTGCAGCAGATAACATACGTAACCAAGCCACTAGATCTACGAGAGAAGCAGTGGACGACGACGAGTGATTGCAGTCGTCTGTGGGACTGTTGAGTAGACTGGTACCGTAACGTTAAAAAAAAAAACCTGCGTGGTCGAATTTGAATCATCAATATTTGCTTCGGCCAGGCAGGTATGCTAAGCGTGTACATATGCAACCCCCTTGTTTATCGTCGATTCGAGTGCTTCTCGTTGCGGTTCACACACATGGTCCACGGCAAAGCTCGCCCGATTGCATGCGTGCGCCGTAATGCCCCGGCGTGAATTGTTACGGTGCACTTGTTTTCGTGGCGCAATTTTCATATTTTCGAAAGTGATTTCACCACGGTTTCCGGCACTGCACGACTGTGTGCGCAGCTAGGCATGGTAGGAAACGGGCGTCGCTTGCTGTTGGGAAATGGGAAGAACAAGTGCGACGCGCTGATAGGAAAAGCTCAGCTCGGAAAGTATGCCACCAGAATGCACACAACGAGCATAGCCGGAGCGCGTTTTAGTTATAGCTGGTACCGGAATATTTAACGTGATTTTAACGTATGCGGCAATATAATTCAAAGCCGCTTCCGGAAACAGTTAAAATAATTTCAAACACCGGAAAACAGTGATAAAACATTAGGTTCCAGGGCTGCTGGTGCAATAAAAAAGTACCGATTAACTGAAACAATTTGCAATTTAAATGTACAAATATTACACGACTGCACTTCACGGTTGCTCACAGCTTGCAATGTTTTGTTGTTGGGTATTCAAAATATTAATGGCTAATGTTTCGAAATGAGACCACTTTCGAAAAAAAAAAAAAAAAAACAGAGGTACCGACAAACCTGTTCCGATTAGGAAAATGCTGCACCTTTCTCTTATGCTGTGCGGCGCGTCGAGTGCTCGCAAGTGGCCTGTTCCCCCTTCTGCGCGTAACCAATTCCATTAGCCGCGAGCACGTGTTGAGCAATCCGGCAGAGTATACCGAGTGTCAGGCGTATTAGTGGCGTGTCGCCGGTTGCGGCTGTCCAATCTTCCAATTGGCGCCCGCCGGGTGGCTTCGGGAGCAAACATTTCCGGTTCGGCGCGATCGCCCGTCCGGACGAGTTCAAGGCTGAGATTGTTTTCGCGTCGTCCATCAAGTGTGTGGCGTAAGCGCCACAGCATCCGTCGTCGCCATCGTCATTCGACCGGAGGGACCACCGCGACCTGGGCGGCTCTTGCACCGTGGACTGGAAAATGGTGACCAAAGTCCGGTTTTATGCTGCGTTAGATTAGATGGGGGGGTTAGTGCGACGAACGGAGCATGCTTCGGCGTGAATGCAGGTTCGACTCGCGCAGTCTTCCAGGTGGACAGGCTCACAAAAAGGCGCCTTAGAAGCAAGGGGCGTCCAAAAGCAGGAAGTGAGTCGACTGTTGCATTTGGAACCACTCGCTTCCACTAGCTTGATGAACAGTGCCGTGCTAATGGGCAGGTTCCGTTCTATGCGCGTCCCACCACTTGTCACGACCTGCGTCGAGTCCATTACTCACCGCGTGATGTCCTTTGCCGTCGCGCACGGTCGTGACGAGGAAGGAACTGCACCGTCTGGCCGCACCAGTCCATCGTGCCACAGCCCCAGCCATTAGCTGTCGTCGAGGATCACTCGACGTGTTTGCTCAAATTGGCACCTGCTAATAGCGGTGATTAAGTCGGCACTGAAGTAGGTGTAAGCCAAGTGCATCTTCCCGCAAGCCCGTCGCCAGTTGCTTGCTGGTGCTTGCTTACGGGTAGCGACCGTCGAGTGCATGGACTTATCGGTTGATTGATGCGTGTGTGCATCGATGAGAGAGTGAACCCGTGCGCGGGGGCCCTTCTTCTTTGCTTAAACTACGTATTCCCCCCATTTATAGAGTCGCAACTTTATTGAGTTTTAAGTTCCAAACCGTTATTTTTTCTTCAGTGTTTCTTGAGGTTTTTGCTACGGCATTGCTTAATGTTCGCTGCCTAACATTGGCAAGGTTTAAAAGTCTTCGCGCGCACTCCGACCCACTAATTCTGTCGCAATCGCGTAACAGAGGGTCATTGAGCGGAGAACAAATGTGCAATCTTGACTCAGATTCGCTCGGAGGACCCAAAATTATGCACCTTCCCTTTCACAGCCGAGCGATATGCTGTACTGCTTGTTTTTCTTTTCACTGTTCACAGCCATATTTCTTCTTTTCGCTAGAAGGATTGACTCTAAGGTTGCGACGAACAAGGGCTTGTCAAGCGGAGGCCTCAAGGACCAAGAAGTAGGTTTTAGGAATTCTGGCACACAATGCCATCCATCATTTTCCATCAGGGTCTACCGCGGCCGTCGTGCGCTCTTTCTCTTCGTCGATCCGGTGTACCGGCAGGCGGGCGGGGCACAAAATTGCAGCCTTTTTTTTTGCTGCCCTGTCTGTGTCGCTGCTGGTTAACTTGGTTTTTTTTTGTTTGCGTGCGTGCTCGTGCTGTTCGGTCGGGTTTGCATATCGACCTCTCTTCGGCGTTTGGGCGGGGAAAGGAGAACCACCAGACGACGCAACGCCACACCGCCGTGTGCAGCAATTTTCGTTCGACTGGCTGCAATTACACGGGGCGGATGGACGCGGGGTTGCGACACGTTTTTTTGCGCCGATTAAAATCTGTCCAACAATGCACGGCCACCGTCGGTTGTCGTCGGTTGCTACTCCGAGCCGCCGCTGACGCAATGCTCCTTCGACGAACCCGGCGGTGAAGCATCTACGTGGTGACTTCTCGCCCGAACCGAACCTGCCCGGCCCGTATCAGGCCGGGGTGCGGTGTGGCTAGACTCCAGGGAACCTGAGGGTGGTGAGAGTCCTGATGACACAAAACCTTTGCATAATAATGGTCGCAGTCTCGACTAGACACCACTGGCAAACTCGAGCGAAACGCAACCGCCCGGTAACGTTAAGGAGTTAGCGGGGTCTTCTCCCCTTGCTTCATTCACCTTTGGTGGTAGCGTTTAGTCGGTCGAGCGGTTCCCAGGATCGATTGTTATATAGTCACACGCGCTTGAATCGTGGCATCAGCTTGCCTGGATATTCGATGCGGTTGATAAGATCGTTTGCCGGTTGGCCTCCTACATTCAATTTGTGGCCTGTTGGAAGCCTGGCCCAGATGCAATCTTACAGCGGACCATACCGGCCGCATGAAGTTCAATAAAAACCCCTACCAATCCAATCGGTGGGAACTGAAGAAGACCCAGAGCCTTAAGTGGTGCGTTGATTGATTGACTTTCAAATAGGTGTATTTCTGTGTAAGCTTCCATTCCGATGCCATTTCGGGCCTCTAGTTCGCTTCATCCATGGTTTGCATAATGACGACACAACTGTGAGTTACGTGCGACTGTGGAACGGGAGTGAAATAACTTTTGTAGAATCTACCGCGAAACTTTATAAATACAAGCGGGTGATTAGGACTGGTTTACACGTTGGTTTTACAGTTCTTGGGTTACGCAAGCCCTTCCGTATTGTGATGCGCAAGCTATTGTCTGATGTATAGATGCATGTTTAAGGGTGGAAATGGTCGGGGACTAGAACAGGAGTACATTGGAACAATATGGTGATTTTTAATAAATAACAACATGAGGATATAACATTTTCAACGTGCTTCCCCGCGTTATCATACATACGGAGTTGATTGACAACTGGGAGGATGTTCATATAAGTGAATTAATACTGGAATTTACACCATAACATTGGAAATGATGACGACATGTGAATACCAAATCACAGTTTCTCTTTGCATGAGCGCAAATTGTAGAACCTTTTTGTACAATACGTTCTTTGTTTTCCTGCACAAGCTAAAACGATGGATTTATTCCCATGACTGTAAATTATTGAAGCAATAAGGTGTTATTCTTCTTCTTCGCTCAATGCACCGTAATGCGATGCGATTAAGCCTTGCGGCTCGTTTTAGCTAGCATGGAAACGTTTGATCAATAGCTAGCCTCATCCGCTCCAGCCACAAACCCTAGCGGGTTTCTATCCCTCTCCGCTCGCCGCGCTTCTTGAAGATGTGACTCGACATTTGCCCTTCCCGCGAGAAAACGAACGACAGGGCTAGGTAGAGAGAGAGAGAGAGAAAGAGAGGGATGTGTCTGTGGTGCACGACGAGTAACAAGTACCGAAGCGACAGAGTGGCTGGAGCGATGCATCCCACCTGTTCGGCGTAGTTGCGCCTGGCGGGAGTAATCTTTTTTTCGCAATACCTCTTCGACATTTCGAAGCAGTCAAGGACAGACCCCCGATCACTGCTGGCGTGTAGCGGCACTTGCGGCGTGATTCGACGCTGTGCGAAGCCCGGCATCTTCTCGCGCGACAGAGTCGCTTCTCCGGTTGCAGGAAGTGTTTGCCGAACAAGCGCGGGCGCGCACACAGACGCGCCGAGCTGGTTCTCCGGTAGTCCTTGAATCTGCATCGCGGCGGGTCCGTTCGGTTCGGCGAGACTACTCGCAACTAAATCAGCACTAATCGGGCGCTCTGTTCTCTGTTCTGGTGTCTTCTTACAGGTTCATGCTCCAATGGTTGGCTAGTCTGCCCCAGCAGGCAGCGGCGTGTAACAAGTGACCGAGTGTGCGCCGAGAGGAAGCCGAAAAAGGAAGAAACCGACCCCCGGCTTCGAGGTGTTTTGACTGGACAAAGCCGCAACGCACTCTGTGTTCAGGTGTCGAGTGAGCTGCGCAACCTGAACTGTTGGAGACGCGGAAAACCCCGGCCAGCACGCACACAACAAAATACCAGGAGGAAGACTCGCCGAGCCACGCACTCGGCGCATAATACGGAATTATGTTAAATTGTACCGATCTCGCCTGCGTCCTGCATCATCACCACTTCTACGCCCATCTGCATCACCTGAAGCACCATCTTCAGGATGATCACGACCACCACGGACACCACGGGCACGAAAGTCACGTTCACCACCATGACGCAGGTAGGTTCGACCCCGGTGTGGGTTTTCTTTTTTCCCCGTTTTCCAAATCTTTCCAATAGGGTCGTGTTGGCGACAGCGCCGTCTGAAGCATTCGACTCCACAGCGGTAGGCTTTGGGGGCCCAGGGTAAAACCAGTTCGTCGGGGAAGGGACCCCCCCCTTACGGGTACGAAACGAATGCAAAATACAGGCGTTCCGTTTCGAGAATGTGCCCGGGCTCGGGTGGAGAAAATTTGCATCGATATTGACCGTGGAGGGAAGCCACATTAATTTGTTAAACTAAAACTGCTAATCGTGGCATTATCGCGATCGATTTGAAATTAATCGGCAGTCTTGGGTTCCGCGAACAGATGCTACAGCATGGGGAAACTTTTCTCTTTTGTTTTTGCTTAGCAGAGTTAATTCTCAAGCGATGATAAAGCTTAGGGCAAGGACGTGTCTGTTAATTATTATTTTATATTTAAACCCTCATCCCACTAGTAAAAAAAAAAAAACCCAACCCGCGCGGATGAAGCAGTGCAGCGGCTTGAGCCGCCACATTTTATGATGCTCTTGCCCTAGTTTGGGACCACGCTCCGGCTCGCCGCAATGCCACGGCGATTACGGGTTGATCTTTATTATGCTCGCTAGTGTCGTCGCATATGCAGGTCATGCACTGAAGAGTGTGGTTATGTAGGCATGTTCGCTCGGAGGAAAATGTTTGCGCAAAACGAAACGAAAAGGTTTTGACGACAAAACCGATGAAAATGAATCTTAAGTAGTCACAAAGGATAAGTTTGTGCTGTGGTTTAAGGAATCGTTTGGAGAAGGTGAATTGAATGATTTTTAACTCCGTATAACCAACATGCTGAAGAACAGAAGAAAAATCATTAAAGCTGTTGGGCAATATTGAACTATTCCTTGGTCTGGATCAAGCAGAGAGGAAGCTCAAACCTTTAGAAACGGAGTTAAGAAAGGCCGAATAAAACAGAAATTTATTTGTCTTCTTCGCAGATGAAGCACCTAAAATTAAAAAAAAAATTGCTAGAGGTTTCTCGCTCGAAATCCACTTGTGGAAACTTTGAAAGCTAACACTGGAGTTAAGAAAACTTATCTTCCTGCCTTTGGATGCTTTAACAATATTAGTCAACCGTGCAATTACATTCCAGACTCGTCAGTTTGAACTGGAAAACCTCGCGGGGATTGGATAATGGGCAAACAATTGATGGGAGGGAGGGGGGGGAGATTAACCAAAATCGATCCCCTAAGGTGCTAAGGAACCATCACACTTCTCGGTACTTATCGATAACTAGGGCTAATGGTTGAAGCCCTTTCACTAAATTATCGCTAAACACTCGTTCGATTTACCAACTATTGCCATCACCTCGGCGTTTCGTGCCATTAGAGAGCTAAACGACTGCCGGCAAGGGAAGCCGCCATAACGAGTGACTTTATTTTACGCAGACTCCAGTATTAGAATGTTCAGACCACCAAACTTTAATATTTACTCTGAACATCCTCCCACCATCATCCACCTAGCCCCCAAAGAGTGGCTTTGGTTGCATTGTTTTTAGCTGTTCTTTTCATTTCACTTCCCTCGGCTCCATCAACAACACTCCATTGACGGTGATCGATGTAAAGGTAGCACTACAGGCAATCCCCTAGCGTACCGACCGGCTAATTGCATGCTCTTTTCTGATATGCCGCGTAGGGTAAGGTGAGGCAATACGCACCCCTTAAGCAAAACAAATTATTCCTCGCAATCCATTCAGGCAAAAAATCTAAATTTAGCACAGTTCGATTCCTTAACATCTTTTCTATAACCTAAAAATGTCAAAAGTGATATCAAAACTATCCATTTTTAGTTAGATAATGTTTTTGAAAACCCTTCTTTTTTATTCGTCTTTGACAATGTGGGGCAAAATGGCCCGAACGGTGGGGCAAAATGCACCGATGTAAACATGGGGCAATACGATCCAAAACAAACAGAAGAGCTGTAGACCAAGGTTGTTGGAAGGAAGCAATACTTGCAAGTACAACAACCTTGCTGTAGATCTACGATTTGAAAACACAGTTGATCATCATATGAAATTTAGTAATATTAAGAACAAAACCAAAGGAAAATTGAATTTTTTTTGAAAATTTATAATACGTGTTCAATATAAAACGTATGAAAATCAATAACGTGTGGCTTATGAAGGTGGCAAATGCAAACCCGTGAGTAGCTTTGTTTTGACGGTGCATTTTGCCCCTTTGTTTACATTTTGAACGTCAGTGCATTTTGCCCCACTCAAGCCGGGGCATATTACCCCATACTGAGAGAAGTTCATGTTTTTTCTCAAATAAAAAATGCAAGCATTTTTTATCGAAAATTTCTTCAGCATTCGTTAAATTACATATTCAGGTACCTTATGAATGCCTGCTTGATTGAAATATTTCATTTCTACACTTAAAATATCTTAAAACACCAGACCGAAATCTTACATGGTTTCGGACACAATTTGTTTTTTTCTCGTTTTCTCTGGAAAATGTTAATGTAGAGCCAAGAAATTTACATAGGATGAATTGGACACGATAATGAACAAATTTCATTGATTAATTTATTTTTAAATAGCATAATTCAGCCAAAAACATGCCGGTGCATTTTGCCCCACCGGTGCATATTGCCACACTTTCCCCTACCTTGGGGCGCATTCTGGCACGGTGGAGGGGGAAAAAAGGGATTGCAAAGAGAAAAAAAGAGGGCGAACTGAAGTGGCGGGAAACTCCGTTCGCGATAACACCGTTTCGCAGTGACAGAAATCGCAATTCATTCGTCAATCGCCATCGATCGCGCGGACCGAGTTTCTCGCGGGGCTAGTGCAAGTAGGACGCGTAGGCCTTTGCTGACTGAAGAGCACTGGAAACGATAAACTGAGGGTTGAGGTGATGGATTGGAGGGAATCGGTGAAACACCCGTCACAGTCGCTACCGGCTACGGACGCCCTTGTTAGGCCTCACGTGTAAGAATTCACTTGCTTCGGTTCGATTGAGGCTGTTACCGAGGTTCGCCACCCGTTCGGTTTCCCTAATTGTGTGGACTTTCGGTTTGGAACTTCGGTGCAGAGAACTTACTCACCCTCGTCGATGATGGGGTGCTGTGTGGAGGTTGTTTTTGGTCGTACACTGTTTCAACTGGAAAGTCAATCGAAATCGAGCCCCGTTCGCGATAACGCCACCCCATTACGTAACGCCGCAACCGGTCCGATCGCAGGCTTCGGAAAGCCTCCAAGTCCCGGGGCGCGAAGAGAAAGAGTGATCGAGTGGTCGGAGTGGCTGCATCGCCTGCACCTAACTTCGGCCCAAACCGAAATTTATCTCAGGTCCTCACGAAACAAAGGGGAACGTGTTCGAAGAAAAAAAAAAACAAAACTTAACCTCTTTAAACTACTTCTGACGGTAGCCTAAAATAAGTTACCCTTCAGTCCACAGGCTTGCGGCGTAGGACTGTGTATCTCTGCAGTTCAGTAGCCTATCCGATGGGATGAAATAAGACCAACGTGGAGTGACCCAAACGGAGTATCATTTTGATTGGGACATCCCCGTTCGGAAAGAAGGGGACTTCAATCAAGGACTTAATGGTGGGCATCGATGGATTTGCGTAACATCCCCGAGGCTTCAAGTGCTGGAAGAATGCTGTGAATTGGACCCGTAGTGGAGCCCTGGATTAGGACACCGATGTAGATTTCCACCAATGCCCAAACCGACCACTACCAGAGGTTATTTATTGCACTTAGCGGCTGGGATGACAGAACAACGTTGAGGAACCACGTAGATCGAATTCCTCCGATTTCGATCGGTGCGCGGTTCGCTACGGCTTCGGGGCAATTGGTTCGGTGAGGCAATCTGCACCAATCCACTTCCTGATTGCACATCGCTCGCCCGCCGGGTCTTACCAAACACCTGTGCGCCCCAGTTCTGAGCGCATTCTCGCACCAACTGTCACGCCAACGGTTACGGGTTGGCCTTCACGGGTGTGTTTCCAAACGGTGGTGTGTACCTAACCCCGCCCGGTTGGCTGCGCCCGATCGGTTCCGAACGATCAATCGGTTGCAAAATTCGTTGATCCGGTTTAATCGGTGCTGCAGTTGGCCGCACTCGGATCATTCCGTTTGTGTTCTTGTGTGTCATTCAGGGAAGCGGAAGTGATACATTTCAGACGAAACGAAACTTAAAATGCTAGGCAAGTGGCATTCGGGGTGTTTTTTTTTTCCTCCTCGCTTCCTTAACTGCGGTTTCGTGGAGAGCCTTCGCCCTGCGAGGTGGAATCGCACTCGCTGTGGATTTAGGAAAATCGATACCGACCGCCATCGCGGTTGCACATGTGGCGTTGCGGTTTATCCAGCGGATCACTTCACAGCCCTTAGCGAATGATAATGACACACACATTTACCGGCTGAATCGCGTCACATCAAAATGGGCGTCATTTGGGAGGCGCAATCCATTATTTTGATCTTTCGGATTCGTTTCGTCGCCGCGTGCACAAACAGACACACAGGTGCGCAGAGGTGAGGTACACATGCTGAACTTGATATCCAGTCCCCGCCCAACCGTTCCCACCCGGCGTTGCCCTTGGCGAGTTCATACACCGTAGAAAAAACGCAAATCAAACAAACTCCGGTGGCACTGGAAAACCCTCCCCCGTGCGCGGGTTTTGTTTGTCCCTTGGGCGCCACACTCGGCAAATGGCATCATCTCTTTATCGCATCTCTCTGCTGTCGGGGCAAACAAGCGGCCCAATGCTGCTGCAAGCGACGCCACCGATGTGATGTCCGGCGGTGATGCGAGAGATAAGTGCGCCACCAGAAGCCAGCGTATTCGTAAGGCCACCGGTCGGATAGGCCAGGTTCAAGGGAAACGTTGGTCTCGCTCGCTCCAAGGTCAACGCCGATGGAGAGCCTGGGTCTGGGGTTCGGAACGGGAATTTCCTAATGCGCCACAAAAGGGCGATCGAGGTGAAACGAAGGGCAAACCATTTGGGAAGACCATGAGCAGCATAACTAACTTCCGAATGTGCTTGTTGATGAACTGTTCCCATTTTGATAAGGTGCCCCGGAGCTATTCGAATGGGAGTTTCCTTCGTTACTAGTTTAAATATCTCGATCGGACAGATGCTTCATCTCGCATATTAATGAAAAGACAATAAGACCCTGCTTACAAACAACGACGTAGGACAAATTAATGAACAGCATTACTGCTACCATATGTTTCATTCTATTTACATTTTTTTTTCAGGAGTCATTACAATGCGAATCATTTAGGCGACAAGAAAACACATTTATCATCAGCAGGTAGCCTAGTTTTCGCTACGACATACTTCGGTCATTTGGCCAAAACAGGAATCCCCTGCACGATTGCGTAACCTCTGCCCGGCGTCCGAGATCTGAAAAACGTCGCGAACAGGTCGGGTCACGTCTAGTTGCATGTAGGTCATGCCCAATCTTGCCGTTCGGGCAAAATAAAGCCCTCCGGGTCAATTAATTTTCGCTACCAAGGCGAGCAGCAAGCGGGGCTTTTAAAATTTACCGCCAGCCCAAATTGATCGGTGCTGCGGTTTTTTGTGCTTCTTCGAATCCGGTGTGGTAAAATAAGGCAAGGATGGAGAAAGACTGTTCGGAAGAAATGGAACGAAAACGAAACAATGCACCGATCGGAGGTCCTGAGCTGAGGCTACGACAGATCCTGAGTGTGAATGTTGAATTGAATTTTGTGCACGCCGACATCGAACGCGAAAAAAACCCCTGGAACAGCCGAAGCTGCCGTACGGTTCGGTGGAGGTTTCTTTCTGTTCGCGTACCCTTTAGGATACTAGTTTCGACATTTTTGCCAAGTCCTCGGGCAATGCAACGCCAGCGACAAGCGTAGTATGTTTGACAAAGTGGACTTGTGACATTTGACACGGTTACGAAACGGCACGATACGATAGCAAGGTTACTTGGTCAGTGTGGAAAAAACTACGGCCAGTTTAGCATCAGATGGATCAAATTATTGCATAGTATAAAGAACATTTACTTAATGCTTCCTGTTTGATAATATATTTTCGCATTTATAGAACTTAAACATCTCTTTTATTTTAAAAATCGTAAATTGACGTAAACTTACAACGTCCCTTGGAAATCGAAACACGACTTCATGAGGTCGTCTTTTCTGGCTTAGACTTATAAAGTGTGTCTCCGCACGCACTCGCTGTCGCACTTACGCGAAGGCTTGTAGGCAGGCTTCACACGACCGTAAAAAAAAAGGTTACACCCTGTACCCCCGGCAGCTATCGCCGGCCTCACCTCCCCGTCCGTGCCCTGTGGTGTTCCATCTAAGTCTGCCCGCGCCTGCACCGACCGCATGCTGTCAGAATGGGGCACGCACATTTTAATCGAAGCACCCGGGACGAAACTGGGTGTCCTCGGCGAACTTGCTCAGCCATCGGCGAGCAACTTGGAAAGTGACGGTGGCTCAAGATCAAAGCAGCAATCCCTGTCCGGTGTGTCAGAAGCGAGTCACTCTAAGCGCTATGTGCTGTCCTGCCCGTAAATCTCTGCGGCCAACGAGTGCACGATGTCACGAGACCTACGATGGTTTTTGCGCGGGTCAGCAGCTGCTGTATAGTATTGGTGTGTCGCTTTGCGCGCACGCAGGTGTGTCCGGGCGTGTAGGTCATCCGTCGCTGTGTAGCAGGGTGTATAGAGTGGCTCTCTCCCACCGCCTGCCAGTACCTTATCTCTTCCGATATTCGTGGTGTGTAAGGTAGGTGGGTGGCAGCGGCCAAACAGGGCATCGCAAAACGGGCGATGATCGCTCGAGATCATTAGCGTCCCACTAAACTGGCTCCGTCGGGGCATCATGCATGCCAGAGGGGAACGTGGAGCCGATGGTGGTTCTGCGGGACATCGGACCTGTCCGTTCGGACGTTCTCGAAGCGCACAAAGGTCAGAAGGTCCCGGATGATGGATCGCCGAAGCAGAGCAGAGCCGGAGCCTCTCTCGTATGCCCTTAAACGATGGTTTTTGCGCGTGAAGTACCGCCGGAGGAGTGGAGGTTAGGTCCAATGTCTTGAGGTGCGCAATCCTCCGGCCTGCTTCATCGAGTCCGCTTGGTCGGCCCGCTCAGTGCAGCAAGAACCAGTGCAGAGAACGGAGGACACGCGCGTGCATCGGCCGCTGCCTTCACGCGAGTGCGCATGCGGGCGAAAAGAAGGTGGTGCATACTGCAGTTTCGCGTGCGTGAACGGCGACCCTCTTGGGTGTGTGAACTTTGTGTGTGTGTTTGTGTTTGTGGGTTGTTTTGTTCTGGCTGGTGTTCCGTTCAGAGTTCACAGCGCGCGCACGGTAACGCAGCGGAAGTAAAATCGCACACGCTGTACATGCCCTTTAGTTGTTCCAACTTGTTGGCCGGTAGCTGAGGTAGGGCGGTAGGGTTTCGCTTTCGCTATCGGTCAAACGGAAGCATTTGCAGCCTTGACAGAGGAACTCCCACCGATGTACAGTGTCGGACCCGTGCGTCGTGGGAGTTTCGTTCGTTTTTAAAAAGCTAATCATGTTTGCGGATTCTTTGTGTGCTTCGTCGATCAATCGGTTAAACTCGGGGGTCAAATGGGTTGCTTTCTTCCGGGCTCTACGGGTAGAATGGAGCGTAAATGGTTACGATTAATCATAGCGTACAATGAACAGATACATAAGGGTTAATGCGGAGGCAAAACCGCCTTCCGAAGTCGCTACAGCTCCTCCCAGCGCTGGTTGCTTTTTATGGCGTGTTGATCCAACCGGTAGGTACCTTGAGGTTCCTGTAACTACTCACCAAGTTCTCCCGGATGCGGTAAACCCTCTTGGGATACACGGAAAGGAGACACGCCACTGAAGGCTACTCCGCAGTCGTTAAAGGTCGGCTGTGACTGCCTCTGGCGATTCTCGAGCCACAGCGATCATGCTTCTTCAGCAGATCACCAGAGATCTCCTGCTTCCGGAAAAAGTCTGATCAGAAACCCCTCTTTATCTCTCTGCCTCTCTCTTTCCATCGCTTTGTTCAGGCCGTGGTCGGAACGTTCGGGAAGACATTTTACAGCTTCATTAAACCGCTGTGTTGTCGGTATGTTGCTTCGCTGCGGCACTGGAAGTCGTGACCTTGCCTCCGCTTTCAACAGGATCCGGGAGGGGGTGGAGGGCTTTTATGTGCAGGAAACTGGAAGGTCGACCAGTGATATATGCTAAAAATTTCGTTAAGGTGAAGGACTACAGTTTTCGCGCACATAAACGATGCCTGCAACCTCGGCGAGCTCTCATTAGCTCGAACTGCATTCTGAATCGGGCTACAGAAACGGTTTCCTATCACAGCGGGGGTTCCAGCCCATTTTATCACTTGATGCAATCACAGATAGTGTCACCGTGGAGTGTCTGAAGCTGCACTTCTGAAAATATACGGCCCGCTAAATGTGAAAAGCCTTGATAAACATTCATTTTACATAACACCCTCGTATGGCTCTTATTGGCGTGCAAATAGCCACAGGAGGTCCTTGAAAAGTTGCACCATCTGGTAAGGCATTCCAGGTGCGCACTGCCAAACCGGTGCTCCGGTGGCGTTGCTTTTCGGGCATTCTTTTCAGAATGGATCGCGCGATAAGTGTTCCGTTTACCTTCGGGCCTGGCGCGTGAAAGCGTGTTCTCCTTGTATTTTGTGGGCTGAAACTTGATGCCTCCGCGTGCAATGATGGCTTCTGCTCGGGTGTACATTCTACTGACATAATTACGCACGAACCGGTAGTTTCGTTTTCCGAAGCGCAAAAGGATTTCCTTTCACTGGAAATGTGTTGTGGGTGGGCAGCATGCGTCAATTTTTCTATTGCAATGAATTGGGAAGCCTTACGGACTATCACGGAATGCATGCAAGCGTTCACTGCGGAGTATGTTCCTGCACTTGATTCGGCAAGTGCGTGCCGCACGGAGAAGTGCGCGTGATTGGCGAACTTCAAATCAAACGCTCACGGAATCTCCCATTTGCTTCATCACCAGCTTTGATGGAGGAAAGCGATGGATGTTGCGGCCATTCATATGATATTGCAAACATGAACCATCACTTTTCCATTTTCACTGGCCATTTCCCAAGACGGTGGTAGTTCGAATGCATCGCGCATCATTCATGTTCGAAAATTGGTCATGAACATCTGCGCTTCGGACACGTACTGCGACATCCAAAAGAATCAACACGATGTAGATGAGGGGTTGTTTCTTGTACACTCTCCCCGACATACTCCTTCTTTTCTTCCTCCACATGCTGTCACTCTTCCTCTCTCCAACTCATTATTTTATGTTGTTAAGGTTCTAACCATCCCTTACACCCGAGTGTGGGGGGATGATTTCATTATCTGAAAATTATGCTGGTGTGAAGGGAAGGGAAGGTAGAGTGGAAGTGACGGGCAGTGGGGGTTTGCTGCTATGGGAGAGCGAGAGTGTATCGCGTATCGTTTAGACGAAGTGTTTTATTATTTATTATTTAGTATCCACCTGTCGTTTCGGCTGGCTTATGGTCCGTTACGTTGACATTTACGTTGACAAACTGAAGGTGTGTGTGTGTGTGTTCCCTTCCTACAATTCTATAGTGAAGCTTCGCTTCGCGTCGCGCCGCGTACGATCGTTCCACGCGAGCTTTCCGATCTCGCGCTTGAGCGGCGCGCCACAAACGGAAGGAAGAACAACCGCCAGATGACGGCGGGGGTGTGTTTGGAGGCTGTGGTACGAGCAGGCGAGGGAAGAGAGAAACAGGGGTAGATGGATTACTCCGGTGAAGGTGAAAGAGCAACAGAGAGAGAAAGAGAGAGAGAAAGAAAGAGAAGGAAAGAGACGGGGCGCGTGTAATAAGATATGATCGGGCAAAAATAGTCGGTAAAGATCGGCGCCACGCTCGGCGGGCTTCCGAAGCAGGCGCGGCGAGGCGGGCGCTGTACCGCGAAACCCACCCTCATCGGATACACACGAACACATCGGGACACGGACACACTTGTGGCTGCCTGTCTTGTCACTCCGGGTTGCGGGCAGGCTCGGGATTATCAGTTGACGCAGACCGCGCAGATACGGTAACGCGAACGGTGCGGTGAACTCTTTGCGCGAAACATTGCGAGCTTCGATCGAACGGTAAAACAAAAAGGGAAAAAGAAAAGCTAATCAAACCAAATCACGGTTGATAGCTGAAAGATGCTGTGTGTGTGTGTGAAAGAGTGTGTGATCGTCGTTCCAGAGATCGATTTACGAAATCGAAACGTGTCCTTCACGATATCCTGTTTCCTGCCCGCGATCAAACTGTTGCTTCGTGTGGAAGATTGTTTCGGTTTCCAAAGGCACATTTGGTGCACAACCTCCGGGGAAAATAGTGTGAGGACTGAGGACCAAAGCTGGATCACTTTCCAAATGCGGCGATTGCGCAAAACACACGGTGCTAATTTGTTTGCGACCCAATCCCAACGACGGACATAACGGAGTCGTGCGCAAGCAAAGGTTTCGCAGTGTGATAAGACGATTTGCGTGTCGCTTGGCCCAAGCTGTTTGTCTTTCTTGGAGTAGTTTTTTGCTCGCGTTTTAATCGTCACCCCATGCAACCGATCGGCGGACACGTGATGAACTGGGGCAGCAGATTTTCCTTTCCGCCAGTGCAGTGTGTCAGGTGGTGGAGTGTGTGCGGGTTTTGGGAGGAAGTTCGTTTGGTGTCACCTTTTTTAAATTTATGGTGACATTAAATTTAAATTGTTCATCAAACTTCCAATCACGATCTAAAGTAGTAATTTATGTGAACACATGAAGTGATTGTTTTAGAAAAAGAAGTGAGTGAGTCACAAGAAACTACGTACAGTAGAAAGTTCTGGCTCATATTCAATCGTATTCTTTGTGTTGAATCGTGCTCCATTTGATCACAGACGCTAGCCTCCAACCTCAGGAGGAAGCAGAAACCGTCGTTTCATCGCAATTAAGTAGCTCAAAGTCCGGTCCGTAGGGTCCAGAAATCACGTCAACGGTTTTTGGGAAATTTCGTCCATCGTGCGCACCCGCACTCCTCCACTCTGCCTGCGCTGTTCTGGCGGGTGCAATTTGGTGCAATTTCCAGCACATCATCGCTCAGATTCGCGCTACGTCATCATCACGAGCCAAATAGATTGTTTGCAGCTTTCGGAAATGAGAATTGTAGGGAACCAAACAGGTCCATCCGAAACGATTTAAGGCAATTTCATGCCCTGCGCGGCTTCAGTAGCGTGCCCATCGCTGGGTGGTGCGGATGAGCAGTGTAACATTTCCCTCCGTAATAGGCAAACGTTTGTGACACGGTCGAAAGGAAATTCTTCCAAAAGCGCCAAACAATCTCGTGAAGGACGGTTGTAGGGAATTCCGAAAATTCGACAGCGTCGCCGTCCGTCATCGTTTGCAGGTGCTAAAAGGTTCTGTTGTTTGTACATTTGTTTTCCAAGAATTTATACCGGTGGCCTCGGTGGGCTGGGAAGCTGCGAGCCATTCAATTTAGATTGCCATACAACATGCCGATGAATGCTTCGCACGCCAAGGCTTCAGAGAAGGGTTCATTGTGACAACGGTACGTTTCATTTACACGTTCCAACGCCTGTTTGAGCAAGCAATCATGAGCAAAATTTGACAACAGTGAACAGTGGGGAAGTCCCGGCGTCTGGGCTTGCCAACGGTTTTCGAAAGGAAGTATTGGGCGGACGTATTAGCGTCAATATTTCTGTCAATTTGACTTTCCTCGGTCGGTTAATGTGTGTGCTGCTGGAAGAGGAGGTCATTGCTGTTGAAGGAATGTTGTTCCGGGATGGATGGTGATTACAGTAACAACACACAGTTACAACAGCCATTCATGCATTCAAATGCTAGATTTTGCAGACATCTGTGGCATCTAATAATCTAGTTGTCCTCCGGTTTTGTGTGTGCTTAAAAGAATGAAATTGTTTCATCGTTTTTATTGTATTTGCTATTTTTAGCGCGAATTAACGTTAAATGTTATCTCGTACATTCGTTAATTTGTTGTTTGCCGTAAACCATACAATTTACCACTTTTCATATACCTAATAGATAAATTATACGAGCTACTTTCTTCGACAAGCCTCTGTCTTCGCACGGCGGCGGGGGTGCTAATCAGACGTTTCACTTTTTAACGTTTTTAAATGACTCTTCCGAGCCGTGTGCGCATCTGCCTCGAGAGCCGTGAAAACACGAAAATGCCACTGCTTCACTCTCACTGACTTGCCCCACCGATGGGGAGAAATGTTAGTTAAAGTGGACGGAACGAAACGAACGAGCGACCCAACTACAACGGAACGAGGAAAAACTATAGCCAGTGCCAAATAAAAAAAAAAAAGGGCCATGAAAATGTATGAAATCTTACGAAAGCTTTAGGGGCAATTAAATGTTGTCAAAATTTAATAGAGCATGCGCTCTCGACCGACTCGGATGTGCGGCGTTAAAAAAAAAAACCCCCTCGCCCGCAATGATCGTGAAAGTGACAAAGATCGCCAGTCGATGAGTGAGTGTAGAAAGGCCGTAAAGCAGCTCATCCTCCTCGACTGGTGGAAGAGGAAAGATGGTCAAAAAGCAGCTCTAAAATAGGAAAAAAAAAAACTCGGGAAAATGGACGGTACACCCGTCCGCACGGGTTGGTGGAAGCATGTGGCGTCCTTTGCAAAACCGAAACGAATCCATTGAACTCATGTGCTTATTGATAACGATACGTTCCTCCAACAGTAGCAGTCGCAGTGAAGGTTGAAACAGCAATCAGTGACTGTCATACGGTGCAGTTCCCGCTCAAACGAGCGACGTTAAACGAAAAGCAGCGACCGAGTGCCAACGATTACAATCCGCACGAAGAAAACGGAAACGGATTTTCTCGAAGCACTCTTCACGTTGGTCCGGACCGGAAGCCGACGAGAGCGGGCGGCAGTTGAATGTGAGTGGTTGTGAATGCGTGTTGTGGGCCGGCATCTCGAGCAGCGGACAACTCCGGGCAGCGGTTTAAGAGGTCAAGCTGGAGTACTTTGGATATAATGTCGTCGATGATCCATTCTCCACCAGTCACCGGCCCCCGGTGGCTTCTAGCACAGGTAAGCGGAGCCCGTTTCTGCTTTTAAACGATGTCGGTTTTAATTGTTTTATCTTTACGTTGTAGGTGATTTTGTACATTCACAATTTTTTTATTAATTTAAAGAACATTCTCCCCTTGTTTAAAATAATCGAAAATATTTATTTCGGTGGTACAGATAAATGATGAATTTTAATATACACCTCTCAGCGTTCGCCCCAACTTGTACGAGTGCTAGATGCGAGCAGTCCGATCAAATTTGCATAGGTAAAATGCTTTCGCACTTCCGCCGTTACATCATTCAGCTAAGCATCAGCGGGGGGAAATATATGAAATTCCTTCCACTCGCCAAATGCGGCCGGCGGGTGACATACAGCTTACCAAAACCGGCCCGGCAAATGATGAATGCGACTATGCAAATAAAGAAATGATCGGGAACGCCTTCTTGAGAGCGAAGTTGAAGCGGCAAGAAGACGACGTGTGAAGGATGAACTGTCGTTTTTTTTAATAAAGTGCCCATGCGGAACGATCGTTTGCGAAGCTTGATCGGTGGAAAGGGTTGAAAAATTAGTCAACATCCTCGAATTCGCCTTCTACCCCTGTGTTGGTAGGTTTTTATAATTTCGTTGCTCCCTCATTTGGATGTAAATTGCGAGGCATCAATAGCGTTTTTATTTTATTTTTTTTCCTGTGCACTCTTGCGCTCGTCCCAGCGCCGATGGCGATAGTAAATTATTGTGACGGGACAATCGTGGCACTAGAAATGGATAATCGCTACCCGTCGTCGTCATCGTTGTCGCTCGGGCGTCACTTCTACCGTCTCTAGCGTAGCGGTGGAGGGAAAAACGGGAAATAGCAAAATAAAAATAAAATAAAAACCTTCCCAACAGGCAAAATAATAGAACCAATTTTCACTCCATGTGAGCTAGGGGTGATTGGAAAAAAAGTGGAAGGAATCGGGCGGGGGAGGTTCTGTGGAGGGACCGGGGCAACCAGGGGCAGCAGATCGTGGCTGGAAGATTGGCGACGGCTGGCCGCGGGACAAGATAAATTGTGCACGATACAATTCACGTGGTAGAACGGCTCTCGACCGGCTGGAGAACAGAACTTTGCATGGCTCAGCTCAGTGGTGCGCGGGTAGGCGTGGTGGGATGACGGGCACGGAAACGGATATTTTCCGCGCACGTGGATGTTCCGACCAATTTTTCCCTCCCCCGAACGGGGCAACCTCCGTGTGCTTGTGTTTGTGTGTGTGCATCCGTGGGTTGCGTGCCGTGGGGTGAAATTAATTGCTTTCCTCCGTGCTGGGTTGAAGTTAGTTTTCACTCTCGGATTCGGTCCCGGTCCACAGCATGCGTCAGGGAGCCCTCTCCTCTCCGTCTCACACAGTTTCGTGGCGTGCACAGCAAATCCGACCGTGCACGTGAGCAGTTGAATGATTTTATTTTGTGCGTGGAGCTAGAAATAAATCCCTTAAAAATGGAAGCGACCGAACGCTTTGTGCTCTACCCAATGCTGCATCGGTTTATAGCACTTAATGAAACGGAACGGTTTACTTTGCGAGCTGTTTGTTTACTTTCCACGTGGCTGTAGCAGTGCAAATAAAACGAAAGACTGCAACGCGCGCGCAGGCGGGGAAACTCTTTTTTGACGAACCCGACCGGGCGGACCATCACGCAGCGTATGCCGTGGGGTTACTTTGCCGAGGCTTTCTCGACTCGCGATCAAGGCTGCACGTTCGAAAATTTGGAGAGATATCAATGAATGAACCGCTTCAAAATTTACATAGTAAATGCATAAAAAAATAATGATTCGGAGGACGAAGAATTCTAACGGAAATTCCCCACGTTCGGGCAAGGAAAACGAGCATATGCATCCTTTACGAAATAAATGAGCTTTAAACACATTAAATGCGCTGCCTTCAGACGTGTCTCCGTGCTGTTTCACGTTCGTTCGAGTGATTGTATTCGCGGTTGCTTGTCCCGATCCCGCCCGACCAAAACGATCCAAAACAAAAACGATGCTGGGCGCAGCCGGGTGCTATTGGAGAACAGTACTTCGTCGCCAGACGAAGGGCGCGAAGCGTTCCACCGCATCGTGTTAGCCATGAAATGTGTATGGTTTCACGCCACTGGCTGGGACGACGGTTGACGCAGGGAGCGGGCGGGCGTCAATATCAACGGCAGCCGATGCGTCGTCGTTCCTGTGTTCCAAAAATGGCCACAACACAATCACTTTCAGAACGACCGCATAAACGAAAATCGTGACCCGAATATAAAAACCTGACGTGCGACCTCCAAATTCTTACTGCCACAACCTGTGCCGCCTGACCTGTTCTCCTGGCGTTGCCACTGGTGACACGAGCCACGAGTGTAGCTCTAGTTGTTCCCTCGATGCCCACCCCCCTCGAGCTTGTTTGCAATGAGGATCCTTTAGTGGCGGTGTTCCTTTGTGGCGCGGGCATGTTTCGAAGACTCGTTCCGTTTTTAATTACACCGATCGTTATCGAGCCTGGTACCTGGAGGGAACTCTCTGGATCAAATAGGACGCCCTTGGACTTGACTGGAACTGGCCTGACCGGTGAATAAAACTACTGCACGAGGCTCCCGCTTGGCACAGCCGAAAGCCAACAATTAGGTGGTAGTAATTGCTCCGTTTCGCTGTTCGTTTGTTTGTTTGCTCGACATCGAGCGTACATGGTAGACAAAGTACAGGTTGACTCACGAATTCAGAGAACGCCAATATCGGAAGGGATCGAAGCCACCGTGCGAGGAGCAAGAGATGCAGCTTCCGTGTTGAGCCGGCTGGCGTTTTGATGGTGATGGTTTCATCCAGCGACCCTACTCGCGATTTATTGTTGATCATAATTTACCGTCCCACTCCCGCACAACACGAGACACGGCGAGCCCCACTCGCGAATGGCGAAGGAAGTGGGCACGCACGCAACTCATATTCGCACCAAACAACCCGAAACGGAACACAGAACGTCTCGAAGCGTCGGGCATGATTTATTCGCAGAGCGCATGTGCTGCGTGCTCCCAGGATCTCCGTGGACGCAAAATCTGACGAAAGCAACGCGGAGAGGAACCGCACACAGCGGTATCCTTGAAACGCTGGGACGCGGTTGACCATGAACCGGAGCGCGGCGTTCGTTCGAGAACGAACGCTTGTAAAACGCCTGAGTCCTGCCGTGGTCGTCGTCGTCGTCGTCGTCGCTGCCGTTTATGCTGCTTCTGCATGCGACGTGAAGTGGGGTTGCCCTCTTGCCCAACCACGGCAACTTGGACTCGGATCTACTGCAGGACTTGCCTCCGAGGCAACTTTGACCAGGCCGTTCGCTCTGAACAGCACAGAACGAACGGTGCTTCTCTTTTGCAGTTCCTTATCATGAAACAAAAAAGAATGCCATGAAGACCGGTAGGTTCTCGAAATGTTGGCGGGCATACTGTGGGGCAGTGAGCAGAAGTGAAGGGACAGGCACCGCGTCGGCACATGAATCCGTTAATGACAGACCTCCGCACCGAATAATGCGTTCGATGAACTCGCTCTCGCACGTCACTTCAGACGATGCGGAGGGCAACAAAACCTGTACCCGAAACGGTTTCGCGAAGGAACCAGCAAGACGCTGGTGATGGAACGTTGAAGAAAAAGGAAAAAAACGCAACAAGCACATACTCACACCCTGACGAAAAAAAGGCCAAGAGAAGGCTAACAAGACTGACGACCAAACCTGTACGCTGCATGTTCTGAATTTGAAACGTACGCCCGAAGAGCTCGTTAAGATGCGGTAGCAACAGAGACAAAACATCACGTGATCTTTTCCCTCGGGCGAGCGCGACGAGCGTCTGGACGATCTGGCGTGACGGCGTGGTGCGAAATCGCGTGGCTTCAACGGCGGCCCAACGTGACTCGCTTAACGATCGTCTTCGCCACGATTGGATCACGCGCACACCGCAGAAACGTTCTAAGTGGATGACATTTCGCTCGAAAATTGTTCCACGAAACTAGACGGGCAGGTCGGACATTCCTGGAGCTTTCACTTTCACTTTTACACCCTTTCTCCCGGTCGCAAGGAAAGGAATGCCAATGTAACAATAAGCACCGTTAAGTAGCCGGCGTCGATCGGCATCCTCACGATTGGATTTGTGCGAAAGCGCGCAATAATTGTCCCAAGGCTGCGAGATGCAACTAAATGTCAACACGGATGACGATCGCAATCGGGCAAAGCTCGGAACCATCGTAAACCATCGCTGTTATTCTGAGCGGAACTGCCAACGGTGCCCATTTGTCATCTCACGTGCCGCTATCGCAAACGCTCCATCGTGCCCGTCGAGTCGCTCGGATATAATTTGCAATGCAAACGCCCGGACATACTTCTTTTTTGGGGCGGAGCGCGCTCACGAGGAATGCGTAGTCCGGGATGAACACGAACGGGTCGATTGGTACTAATCGCATAGAAATAATTCACAGCGCTGGCGACGGTGTGACGCAACGGAATATGGCAAGATGATGGACTGGTTAACTTGACATTGTTCCTGTGGCGTACGGCTCCTGTGGGTATTCTTTGTTCAAGGAAAATCTGCGTTGGCAAGATTATTTAAGAACAATCTTAAACAACCGGTCAAGGATAGAAGGCGGTGCACAGCACGCAAATCAATGTACTTGATCTCGGTTATGAAAAAAGAGTAATAATTTTGTATTTTATTACTCTTCATTATTTTCTTTCCCGTGGTTCCAGGATAGTCGAGTGCGTACACCGGATAAAAGACGCCTAACGACGGCGTGGGTTCCTAGGGGAAAAAGTCTAGTAAGCCCTGAATTGGGGGTAGGCATAATAAGAAAAAAATACGCCAGGAAAAAAAACTCTTTTTCATTTCACTCTATACTATGTTATCCACGTCCTGTTTTAATTCATGCTACTCCGTGTATGCTGAATGTATGTAAAAATACAGCAAGTTAGCCATAGATACAAAACATGTTATTTCCATTTAAGCTACGGGAAACCCCAAACCTTCAATCGTATAGCATCAAACGTTCGAATGAGCCGTCAACCGGTTGTCAGCCGTTATTTGACAGCCCTAGAGGTTCGCGGTATTGTGAAACGTGCCGTCATTTTCAAATCATGCGTTTGGGGCATGCACATTTCCGCTGGCCTTTAGCCGTTTCCCAATTTTGGGCATTTTATCGACCGATGATGCCCATCTGCTCGCGTCGGCTCCAATCGGCCGCAATGATCATCGCCGAGTTGGCCGAGCAGCACGGGAAAGATGTCAAGGCTATATGGAGCGCAAAGGCTCGCGTCGGGTTGAGCTGAGATTTTGGAGGAAGATTTCACGAACAATTAAATGGTAGCTCGCTCTATAGGAGGATGCGTTTTTTTTCTTCAGCCCTACGCGTTGGGTGTTTCACCGTTTTTTTGTTGGTTGCCTTCACATTACTCCTATTAAGCCATTTGATGGTTCTGCACCGCAACGAACGCAAGGTTTGTCGGTGAGCTTTTCTCGCCATTAAAAAAGGCACCATGGTTGCGAGAGAAGCTCGATAAATTTGATGATCGTTTGACGTTTACGCAGATTAAGCTGAGGCCGGAGCAGATGGCATGGCGGCCTCGGTGAACTTGCGCTCGGGTCAATGTGACAAGCCACAGCGTCGACGAAATGGCTTCAATTTATCGACACGTTCTTCCTTCGTCGAGCCGAGGATGGTCCTTGCGAATAGCGCCTCGATCCGGTGATTCAAGTAACCCTTTTTTGTGCGCAAGATTAAAGTGCAAAGCGTCAATCTATGACACTGGGTCGAGCTTTTGCACAACATCCGTTTACGTTCGCCAGTCGAATCGAAAAATCGCGGGTCAATAAGATAACGGACAGCATTTTAGTCGCCCGGTGTAGTTTCTGGTTACAAGTGAACGACCAAACGCAAACGGATGACCCAAACGGTACAACCAGCTCTTTTGCGACGCAGTAATTACGTCGGCTTTCAACATTCCCGCTTTGCACTTGTTCTACTCGACCGTACTGGGTGGCATCCAAACACCTTCCATATTTTTTGTATCTCTTACCCTGAGTCGGTAGAAGATGGCGTAAAAAAACCATTTGTACAAATAAGGGCCCCGTCCGCGTAGGAATGCATCGGTGTCGCCGCCGAGAGGACCTTTGCGCCGTGTCATCTAGCGGATCTTTCTCTCGCGTTCGCGGCTTGCTTCGTCACCGCGTCTCGTTCACGTTGAGAATCGGTGTTGTAATGGGCGTTAGCGTCTTTGGCCATCATTGTTATGTAATTTAATACCTGTGATATTCGACGGCGCTAATTGAATTACCCATAAAGCTAGGGCTCGTTAAACGGCGGTACAAACACACCGGTGTCCGTGCTGGTGAGAAGCAGACAAGCCCCCTTCTTCCAACGTCAACGTAGGCTTGTGTACTGTCAGAAACTCCAAAATAACCAAACTATAAAACACCCGGTAGACGAGCCGATTGTGCAACAGTTCAGGCGGCAGTGTTTAAGTTCCTCCACTGTCAAGGACGCAGGAAGTGAAAAGCTAATGAGTCAAAAGTATAGCCCACGCCCCAAAAGGAGGTCACTGTACCGAACAGCGCACAATATGACAAATTTATTTGCTGGCTTCGGGCCTTTTTTTTGTGTGTCCTTCATCACCTGTAAACTTCTAGCCTACACTAGTTTTTTTTTCTGCAAGCTTTGGGAACTGTGAAAATTATTTCCGGATGACTGAATGAACTTGAAACTACTAAGTAATGTCAGTCTCACGCTACGGAAGTGTGGTGCTATATTTATGTTATCGGCATTACGGTATTCAAGGTCCGATGCAAATAGGAATGCATCTTTGACGCACACGAGACTGCGGCTGCATGTTGTTTCGAGTTGATAAGTTATTGAACTCGCAAGCCTCTCGTCAGCCTCCCTGCTAACCCTTCCCGTGCGGTGGAGCGACTCTAGGGTGAGTTTAGTGACCAGTTGGTTGTTCAGTTGGTCAAAACAGTATGCAAATTTTCGGTACACGCGACCCATTACCGACGCGCGAGAATAACAAATTAGAACTGTGCAGTTTGTTGACTCGCGGCTGGCGCTACTATAGAAAAAGATAACTTAACTGCCCGCGGATCGTTTCCGTCAGCGCGTATGGAAATGAGGTACAAAATTGACGGCTAGTGGCACGTTAGTATCTCGTGATATCCTAGTCTAATGGAGAGGCAGAAGGGGGGAGGGGTGTTGCAGTGACTTAAACGGGTGGGGTTTCATCAGTTGCAGTTGGCAGCAGCACGAGTAACTAAGAGGACTTGCTGCTAACAAACCAAATTGTGTTCCAAGCGCCGTCGACAAAACCATAGGCGTGAAATCGATGTCGGCCGTGCCAGATCGGTCCATGGCTGGGACGATTAAATCATCGACGATGTGAACACTTCCGTTTGGCAGCCTCCGTGGAGTGCAACGGGCGTCCTCTCCGGTGAACGATATTTCCGCCATCGTGTGACGGGAGAAACTGCAGCCGGCAATTACAGTGACGTCACCAGTCCGGTGTCACCGGAGCGGAAAGTCGAAGCGCGATAGCCTTGCTTGCCTTGAACGCTTCGGCGAACCTTCGGCAACGCGCCAACAGAGGCCCCCCGAGGGACCCCCGATGCTTCGCTAACGGCAAATCCTTTGAGCCTTTCACTTTCGTGACGAACTAGACGCGAAGCGGGGCACTGAAAGCGTCTGCAAGGTATCCGTAAGATGCAATGGAATAAAATGAAATACAAATGGCCAAAGGATGGTCGACCGGGAATCGCCAGAGATTTAACAAGCCACTGGCCACAGGTTTACGGCATTGGCGCATAAATGTGGTTCTCGGTGCTCGCTGCGGCCTAGGCGCCTTCGTGTTGTGACCTGAGCTAGGCAACTTGCGCTGTTGCTAAGAGCATCGTCGGTTCAGTGGCCGTACAAGTGGAGCACATGTGGAACCGGGTTTCTCTCCGGGGTTCTCCTTCTGCAAATCCTTAGGAAAGACCCAGCGCCATACGACGGGTGTTTTCTTTGTCCGGCAGAATTCAGCAGGTTTCTTCCGTGACGCATTAAACGATCGCAGCAGCAATGCCGGTGCCATTCGGGAAAAAGAAGGAAAACAACCTTGGGTCACGGTAGAAAATCAAAACCAGCATTGAGAGCGGGTTCGAGTGCGTGCGACTGAACCCATTCGATCGGCAAGGAAGGATCATTAACGGGGAAGAAAACCAGTATTCACCGAGCTGTAACCATAAAAGAAGTTGTAAAGTGAAGCTGACATAAAAAAAAAAAAAAAAAATCAAACCAGTGGCTGGGAAAATCCCAGAACTATTGCTGCAGTTAATGATAGACCTCGGAACCATCTGGATAGGAGATCTTAACAATTTGATCTTGTATAATGATCTTACTAGGACCTAGTGGATTATCATGTGCAGTTTATTTCCAATTGTGACTGTTTTATGAACCACAATCAACTAGAAAGTTTGAAGTATTTGGTGATCGATCTTATTGACAAACATGATCAAATGTGCCCTTTCTCCAAAAATGAAGGAAACGCAGAGAAATCTATGCTGTAGGACATTTTTTATCTAGTAGTATTACAGAATTATCATCCATGCTTCGTTGGACAGTCTCGAGACGCTTATAAAGTTTAATTCTAGAAATACAAACAAATAGCCATCACCATACTTTGTACTTTAAACCTAGCACAATTGGTACTTGTTTATGGAATGATTTTATCGCGCTACCACACCAATCGATCGCTTCCACAACCCAATTACTTTGCTGGACCTGGTTTGGCTCACCGCAATCGTGCCAAGTGAGTCATAATGTACCAGGCAGCGGTATGAACTCGTACGTCAGCGTATCGAGAACAGCAGCTCGCCTAACCCTAATCATTCGTTGGGACTATATATTGTCTCGAGCGGCAGTAGACGTGCCGGTCCGCTACATGCCGCGTCTATTGCAGTGTTGCTCGTGTCGTGCGCGATCATGAATTATGCAATCCCGACTCATGCATGACCTCGATCAATCTTTGATCGCAGCACGGGAGCTCGCGGGGTGACTCTGGAACGCGGCGATGGCGTCCGGTGGGCAGCTGATTTCGATCGACAGCACGGTAGTGCGCACCTGTTCGCCTGACCTGCGGGACCGGTGCGGAATCGTGCATGGGAAGTGTCTATCCATCGTCTTGCAGCGATTTGCACCTGTTCGTGTTAGAGGTGACACGCTTTCGTTGATGGCACGCGGTGTTGGCTTCTTGGAGAGGTTGCTTCCGCGTGTGTCAGTATTTTAAGCACCAGGAAGTGGTAGCGTCGATAAGCAGACGCTCGCCCACAACGATCGACGCGCGGGCATTTTGTTGTTACGTCAAGACAGTGCGCCATCGGCTTCTAACGGCCGACATTGACATTCAATGGAGCAGGGAAATGGTTTCATTCGAGGACGAAGCCTCGAGAAGCGGACGAAGATGCTGCTTCCAAAAATAAAATCCTCCTCTCGAGAGTTCCCCTTGCGCGTGTGTGGGCGACTTTTTTTGCCGGCCTTCCCTCGAGCTGCGCGATCGATGCGATCGTGTGCGATGTGACCTGTTATTTTAAATGATTTTTGCCTGCCGCTTTGACTACCGATCATCAGTTCCCAAACACGGCCGCACAGTTCAAGTGAAACGAGGTTCGAGAGCCTCTGTTCAATGACAACATGCTGATGGCGCGCGTTCTCAGCCCACCATTTGGGCATTGGGTCAATTATGGAGTGTGAAACTACAGAGCCACCGTATGTCCTAGAGAACGGGACGAGCCATTAGAAAGCGGTTGAACCATATGCGCTTATGGCGCTCTTTCCTTGAGCAATAACCTCTGCGAGCGAAGATGAGCGCATTTTCACGTTGTCCGCCTTTCATCTTGGAGGTAAACAAGCGTGCCCTGGTACTACCGACCAGGCTCGGCGACGACTTACGGCTGCACTCGTTTGGCAATGACCGTTGGATGGCCCCAAAACGAGTGAGAGAAAAAAAAAGGCAAAATAACCAAAACGATGGCACGGACAAAACTGGGACACTTGGCAATTGTTATTCCGAAACCGATTGCGATTGCCAAGCCGGACCGCACCCTCCGAGATCGTTGCGCATTCCGTGCGCGCAGATACACCCGGCAACCTTTGCTACGGTGAGGATCATTTGCGAAGTCCGGCTAAAAAACGGCATGAACGGGGAGGGCTTCGAGGAGCAGCCCGATTGGGAAGAGTGTTGTGACAAATGGTTTCTATTTTGTTTTCAATCATGATTGCGCTCGTATTGGGCACGGTCGTCTTTTTTATTTTAGTTTCCAACCCTGTCTTCCATCGCTCGAGGTCGGCTGGCAAATTTTCCCATTCAATTCTATCGTGTGGCTTATCGTTCGACGATCACCCGGTACGAATTCGCTGGGTTTAAAAAAAAGAAAATCACGTCAGGTCAGGTGGCCGCGACAAGCTTTAAAATAACCGGAATCGCGAAGATTCGAGCTCTCGCAGAAGGATGGATACAAGGGTCGTATTCTTGAATGTTCTGTTATAGACTTGAACGCCTGGAGGTGAACGAACATACCATTGGTAGCTCGTGTTTTGGGTTGGGCGAACGTGAAGATGGCTGGCCGTTTGTCAGCACCGTCCACATGTTATTTTTAGTTATCTTGAGATTTATGCGTGAAGTTTGTCGTTGACAAAAATACCAGTTTAAATGTGCTTCCACCTTCCGCTGCGCTCGATCAGCTTGCGCTCTGCGACGGGATTGGGTTTTCGGTTGGCATATCAGTGCGATAACCGTGAAGGTCAAGGAGTGCCACACACGGGTCGTGTTAGACATAAAACCTTTGGGTCACTGTGATTGCGCCAATTGCTCAAGAATTTCACAACGTGAGGTAATTGCGCCAAACAAGCAGGGAAGAAGGCATGACCGTCTGGCATCAATAAATCCGTGATATGGGTGCTAGAACCGGTCACCGCGCGAGGACGACGTTCCGCCTAGTCATGGACCATCTGGTCATGCAGCGGTTGTGTCTGCACCCTAGCAGCTTTCCAGCTTCTTCTCACGATCTTCAAATGACGAGAAATCAACTCAATAGCGTCAAAACGGCCGCGATCCATCGACGCTGCTACTTCCCGGGCCGGTTGCGCCATTTTAATTGAGACAAATTCAATTGACCTCTGCACTCTCGGAGAAGATCGCATCGACCGGCCGGACGACTGGGCACGGCAATGGCGGGATTCTCAATCAAAGCAAACCATTAACAACTTTATCAACACGCCGAGGTTCGCGATCTTTGACGCGAAAGTGTAGCCTTTTTTTTCGTCCCTTCTCGATTCTTCCCCGAATCGGCGACAGGAGTGTTCACGATGTTTCGTTGGTTGTATCTGCAGAAAAAAAAAGAAGTCAAATCGAAGCCAAGCGTAGTCGGTTCGAGGCCTAAAACTTGAACACATATTAGCATACTGTGACGTTCGCAGCATATGAAGAAAAACAACCCTATAAGCAGTATGCTTTGGCTCTTCATTCATCCCAAGCGATTCCGTCATACCGGAAGACGGCAAGACTAACCCACTGCCGTTCGCGGAAGGATCGTGAACATTCGTCCGGTTCTTTCATTTTTATCTCGTGTTCCGTCTCGACAACGAAAAGCTCTACGGCTTCGTAGCTAACCCGCTCACCTTTAGACCCGGGCCCGGGTTTACACCGGCTTGGAAATCGGGATCGGGTTCTCCGGTAAATACAGCCGGTGAATGTTTTGATGGCCCATGGACTTGGGATACCCACAACCCCCTTCCAGCATGATGGGGCAATTATTTGCGAGCCGGGGAAAACCCCACGCTGCCCGGCTCTCCTTATGTCATTAATCCGCGGGGTATCGTTCGGTAGTAAGTGGATATTGATGAAGGCGCTGACGGTGAAGGACCGTTGCCAAAATAAACAAAATCATTTGCGCGTTGGCAGAAAGGAAACGAGCAAATCACGGAGGTACATCAACAACGGCAATGTTTAATTAACCCGGCGGTGACCACTTGAAGGATGAGGAAAAAAATACATTTCACAATGTTGTATAATTTCTATTCCTTTGAGCTGCGTGAGTAAAAAAAAAATCCAAATGAAAAGAAAAGTAAACGACTTCTGATTGACCAAAAAAAAGGGGGAGTAAAGACAGCCGGTCGTAACAGATGAGTCGAGAGCATTCTCACATATTTTTACCGTCTATCCCATATCGCGGGGAGGGTTCTTAATCTTCTACAAAGGCTTGTCGTTAAGGATAACTTTAAAATAAATTAATTGTCCATTGTTTAACATAAAACGGAAGAATAAATAAAATAAAAATAAAATTGATCGTTCTCTGACCTCACACGGCGGAGATTGATTGCATTGTAAGGCGATTAGAGACGAATTAAAAATTGCTCGTCCCATTCGCCACATCCTCCTCCTTGCCAGCGCCAATTAGCCGGGACCTGAGATTGCTCACACGCCGTACACGCATTGTGCAATGCGCTCGAACGCTGGAGAAAACGCTTCACAGCCGTCTTTCTCCATTGCACCGCGTTGAACTCCGGTGTCTTACCGTTCCCGCGCGTCCGGCACGGATTGGATTGACCGATTGGCATTTCTTTCTCATCGCGCACGAGAAGCGTTCCCACCGCGATGAACTGTTTGTCTTGTTTTCTCTCTCCTATGTTCGGTTTGCGGTTGCAGTGTGGCCGCAGTTTCCACCCGTTGGCTTTTGCCTAAGCGGCTAATTACGAAACGATCCCGGTGTAAGTCGACATAATTGGCGGCGGTAGTGTCCGCCCGGCTCTTTCGTGCTGCGATGGCGATGGTTTGTCTTTGAGAACCGCACCGATCGTGGCCATCGATCATCGCGGTATCGACCGAGGAGGCCATTCCAATGCGAGCACCCAGCGACTGCACCGGTCGTTTGTCCGCTTGTGCAAGGGCGTCCACTTTTCCGTACCCATCTCCCCATGCCACGGACGGGATTGCAGCTCGCCGGGTGGCGTATGTAACGAGAGGATTGGTTTGCAGATGCTTCGCATTGTGGAGTGAAGAAATTGGTTTCATTTGGTGTTACTTGCGCATCTCAACCCGGGTCGATGGTTGTGCATTGCACCGAGCGACAAGAAACCGAACGCAAAAGCTCCTCAAATAAGTACTCGTCTTTCTTCTTAAAAAGGATGATAACCTATATTTTAATTCAACGTTTGGAAGATAAACAACTTCACAATGGCACGCATTAGCAACCCGTATGAAGCACCTTCACGTGAGCCTTCTTGAACGTGTTAAACAAAGTGTCATTTGAGCATTAGTGGCTTTTTCTCAGTTTCCGCCATTAGCAGTTTTTTTTTGTCTACAAAACCCAGCAATGCAGGTTAGACCAAAAATAACCCTATTCGGTAAGGCGGCAACATCTTTAAGGTGGGGAGTCAAAAATTGGCTCACGCAAAAGACGAAACAACATTAACTGGCCGTTATCTCTGTTGACACCTTTTATCTGTCACGCATGTTAATAGAGTACCGTCAACCGCCAACGTTCTTTGTTTACCAGCAAAGGCGCCTCCAAAACGCCTTTCGAGTTGAGCTAATGCGCTGCCTTGAAATTGACTTCCTGCATCACGGGTGACTCACGGTGACGTGGACGGAGGACGGGTTGGGTTCTAGGTTCTAACGCGTCACCGTGTGTACACGTGAGTCACGCCAGTGGGCAAAAATGTATCTTCAATTGTCCCCTAATCAGTCGCGATGCTGTTTTTCGTACCGCTGTTTGGTTCGGTGTTGTTGTGCTGGTCAATTTGTGAGGACAGGCAGCATTATGGGCCACTGTGTGCCCGTTCGGCGACAATAAAATTGGACAATTTAGGGAAGCGCCACTCGGCAACAGCATTCCCGGTTTTGTTTTTGCTCGTCCACCGGGCGTTCATGGAAGAAGGCACCCATTCGGCACGGTATTGTACCGAATTTCTGCGGCCGGGCACCGCTAACGATGGCGCTGTTCTGAATTCCGGACCGGCGAATGTGTGTCCCGTGTCTGGCGCACAACAATACTGACTAATGCAGGGCAAACAACATTCCGTCGCAGGTTGAGCGTGTCGGGCAGACCGCATCATGTTCGTTGTGTTCTGGCAATCGTCGAATTTGCATCAACAATGGTGTGCCCTACACGGTGGAGTATTTTGTCGGTTCGATGAACATTTGGAGAAGCATCTCTTGGTTTGGAATATTTTTGTTTTTTGTTTTTTTTTTGTTCCTGTTGGCATATTGTGTCCACATGGTAAATATGTGTCGAGAACAACAGAACTGTTGTGCGTCTGCCGCTATTTCAACGTCCATTTCCCATGCACATCACTCAAGCCAGAGAAATCATGCATATTTTGAAGCATTTTCGACCCAATTGGCTTTCTCGGAATGGCTACAATGAAAGAAGAACAGCCGACTTACATCGTACATCTATATCGTTTTATCAGTCGTCCTGTGGAATTCGATGGAACACTGATCTTCAGTCAGCGAGATAACGATGGTTTTTTATTCACGTAGATGAAATGATTAGAAAAGGGGAAGTTCAATGTTATCTTCAACGAAAGAAATGTGTATCGCTTACCTTTGTTCGGACACGGTTGGGCTTTCATGATCTGGCGATTAAATGTCAGTTACATGTTACAATTTCTTTTATATCTTGTTTCCAATTGAAGCAAAGCCTGGAACAAAAAGAAATAAATTAAACTTTAAGTGGAAAAGGAACGTAACAATTGTATGAAATGTAATTTACTTTGAATGAATTACGAACAACAATCTGCTGATGCTACTTTAATGGAGATATCCTGTTAGATAAAGTGTTGTGAATAAATCAAAATCCAAATGAATAATGTGCTTCAACACAATTGTCCCAAACTGGACTGTAAAATTTTGGTATTAAAACTTCATTGCCCGTTAACGGAGAGGACTGATAGAAGATAAGATTTTGCAGGCAAAACCATATGCATACGAATGAAATTTTGTCGGTACAACTTCATTTGAATTCGTGCTTAAAGCTGTAAAATAGCAGATGTTATCTCGCGCGAAGACGGACATTTCCACGACTCGTGGTGGACGACTTGTTGTCAGAGGCAGAATCACGAAGCCGACTGACACGGAGCAATGATCTCGCGCGATTCCGAAGAACACACGGCACCGATTGTGCTTGCGTGTGTGCCGTTTGCTCTGTATGCCACCTTTTATTGTTGTGCAATGCGTTTGATATGTATCACCGTCAATTTGATAAAGACCGCCTCCCCCGGTCTCGTCGCGCATCCATCTGCCTCATCATCGCATGGAATAACGTGCATGGGCCACCGACACATGCGAAACCGCGGAACCATCATCCGGGGGTGCCGCCGTACACTGCTGTGCGCACATTTTGCACGTTCTCTCGGCTAACCGGCAAACAACTATGGATGGTTTCGTACACGTACCAATTACTGATGCGATCAAGCTTCGCAGACGGATCGTGGTGCCAAAACGACGGATCCGCGTGTGCGTTCGAGAACATGTGTATAGGTGTATGCTGCCGCTGCCGGCTTCCGCCAATGTATACATGCTGGCTTTACGGATGATGCGATCCGTGCTGATGTCGCGCCGGCTGATTACAGGTGCGCGAAAGGGAGTCGTGGGCAATAATACGATAGGCCCAGCGTCGTGGTAGTGGTTGCGCGCTCGACGCTGCGTCGTTGCGCTCGGAGGGGACAGCAGTGCGAGGCACAGACGCGAGGCACGTACGAAAAAGGAAGAAAAAAAAAATACAACACACGACTCCGGCGTAGAACGCTCGCCCGTTGGTCTTGTGAAGTCAGTTCTGGAGCACGGGTCCTTTCGGAACGGACGTGGTTATTGGTTCGCTCCCGCGCAGGAGAACCTGTCAGTTCGATTGTTGTCGTTCGTACGTAGGGCTGTGTGTCGTGCCAACACGTTGGTGCAAAAGTAGCGTCTTGAATGTTTGTTCAGACTTCCCACAGTGAGTTAGACTAATGTAGTCATTGGCGTAATGTGAAACAAACGAATCGATACCAATTAACCACCAGTGTTCGTAGAGATCGTTCGGAAGATCCGCTAAAAGTGATGTTTGCGCATAAAAATCATGCAACTCCACTGAAAAGTGCAACGATAGTGAAGCTAAGAACTTGACGAAAATGGTTGCTTGAAAAACGTTCCCCTTTTCCTTTGCTGGTTTAGTGTGTGGAGAAAAGGAAGAAACCATCATCAGGAAAAGGAAGCAAAAACAGAGAAATGGCAACCGGGGGAACCAGAGTGGAACGAGAGAATATTTGCTACGTTTGTCTCAGGCTGGGCGCCTGTTGCACCATCCATGCGCATGCACGGTGCATCGGAGGCGAGTGGAACGTGATGATTTGACCGTTTCGGTTAGGGAAAAAGCACGCCGTAATGCTACGGAAGGAATAGTTTTCTGACTATCCGAAGCTTATGTCCATCGTGTGCAGCAAGTCTAAGATGTTGGATTCGCCGGTGTACGTAAGGACGCTGCTGAATGTGCGACCCTATCTACGATGCACAATTTGTCTCTGCATTCTATCGTAATGGTGAACTGTTCGCTTGCGTTCGTTTATATTCGTTTCCGTGAAGAGATTTTAAGAAGATGTTTGGGCCTCTAAGACACATGTCCTAGACAGTTCTGTAGAATCAGTTGAAGTAGTTTTTCTTTCATCCAAAGCCATACCTGTATTGACCTTCCAAACGTATCTAGGTTTCCAATTCCAATCGAACAGCGCAGCAATTTAGCTTCTAAGACGGGTAGCGCCTAACAGTAATAACCTAGTTTGCACCAACCCCCCCCCCCCCCTCCCCCGTCTCTTGAGAACTGTTTGCATTCGACCGCGAGTAAAGTGTTGATAGTGTGTTATCAGTTCGAACCGGCATTCAACTGCAACTCCTTTCGGAATCGCCTATCCGTTAGTGATAGCAACATTTTGATACAACTCGCACCTGTGGTCAGTGCACGTCAATAACCTCGGAAGCCTCAGCATCGGGTCGGTTCCTTTCGTTTTCGCTCGATGGACCGTATCGTCAACGTGGCGTAACTGGTCGGTAGCTTGCTGGTGACGCTGCTGGGGGAGTTCGGCCAATGCATCCGCCTGACCATGGCCGACATCCTTGGCACTGAAACCACCGATGGGGCGACCTCGACACAAACACACGCCCGGTGGGACATTAGAGACCCCTACTACCACCCCTCCCAAATCGTCACTATCAAGTCCAATGTGAAGGTCCAACGACAAGCTCGGCGGCTGCTGCTGTTGCCGCTAACGTTCAAATGAAGTTCTCGCGCCTATTTTCCACCCGATTAGGAGCGTGTCGGTTGCGGTCACGGAGGGACGGATACAGAGGAGCCTTTTTTTTCCTCTGGTCAGAGTTCCGGACCTTCCACTGGCCTTGCACCGAGCTCCTGCGCTGTGACTTCAGGAACTTCCGAACTCTCCGGTTCGCGTCTTCCTCGATCGACGTGACGGTCAAGGCCGTTACGGATCTTAGCCCGGATTGGCAACAGTTGACGACTCTAGCTTGAGCACGAATGGGCGAATGGCATCGAGCAGAACGGAAATGCTTGCGGTCGCCGGCTGGGAGCTTGTAATGCGTAAAATTCTCCGTTCGATCAAAACCAAGTCAAACGTTCAGGCACTGAAATGCGCTGGCGCGTCGAATCGGCTCAGTGAGCGTATGACCAAGCCAACGCCGGCCATTGCAGGAAGTAATCGAACCCAATAAAAATAATCAATTCGAAGTGGTTTGTGAGTAAGCGGGGGACGTGCTAATGACGTGCCGGTGTGCTTGCTGTTTTGTCGTGTGGTCCTAAGACTTGCGACTGGGACTGGACGTCGCTTCTGGGGCCCTTTCTGTTCTAGTCTTCATCGGGATCTCGGAAGGGCTGGTTCAAATATATCTCGTTAGGTTTTTTTTGGAACCTTTTCAAATACATTTTTTTACTCTTTCCATGTCGTGAAAAATGTTGCTGTAAAATTTCATCACATTTTCAACGTTGTACACCAAGAAATCCTATTCCCAAGAAGTGTCTCCCGAAGTTCTCCGATAGGCCACAACGTGTCTCTGTGGTCAGTGAGAAAGGTGTGTTTTGCTGCCAGTGGGAATTAGTGAATGCGTGTGGATTCAAGTCCAAGGTGACGCGGTCGACTGATCACCTGACCTTGAACGGTGGGTGCAACCTCAAAAATACAATCTTCAAACTTTAACGGACGCTTTTTACTTCTCGGAAAGGTTCCCAACAAGCGATAAACTGGCCGCGACGCCGTGAAGATCTCGTGACGCTGAGGTGGGTGGGTTTCTGCGTATGGTCGCGGTGCTATCAGCCCGCATGCTTGACTGACGGGTGTGAACGATAATTCAGTGCGCAAATAGTAGTATTATACTTTCCCGGCGAAGGGGGACGGGAAGCCAGCCGTTCGGTGTGCAACGAGCCAATCGAACGCTGGTTCCTCGGCACACCGAGATGATAGGGCGTGTGAGTGTTCGAGACGGTGCCGATAAGCACGACTAATTGGTGAGACAACGGGGAGGCATCAACATCGATACGATACGGCCTGCGACGTCAATAGTGACATGTCGATTGCTCACGTGGGTCGTCGCAGTGATAAAACGGAAGAGTTTCTGATAACCTCTCGAATGCTGGTCGAGTGGCCCCCGCTGGTCCTGTGTTCCCTTAGGGCGAGTTTTCGTTTGCGTCGGATGCTTTGGAACGCGAGTTTGTAGGGATCGAAGAATCGAACGCAAAACAACAACCCGAAGGGATAGGATGTTGGTGTACGCTTTCACGGTCGGTGAGATGGTTTTATCGGACGTTGCAATTGGTACTTTAATGGGTAATTAATGTCCCCCCCATTCGATACTAAATGGAACCGTGCGCTCCGAGATGTCCGGAGAAAGGAATAGACGATCATTGATTTATGATGATTGCTATGATAATAAGGAAGCTAACTTCATCAATCATTTTAAGCCCTCTTTAAGCCTCCACAGGAGAGAAAAAAAGAAGATAGAAAGTGTATAGATGTGTTTTTGCACCCATGCACATGCACAAACATCATGTTTCGCGTGGGCCGTGGACACTCCACCTCTAATCGGGACGGCGAGGGAATTGTTCGAATTGCGAACCGGAGCTTCCAGCGAGCGAGGATTTCTTTGCTCACGATGCTTCTGCTCGCATTCGCAAAGCCTTGGGTAAACGACTGGCATTCGAATCGTTTGCGGAACCAGCCATTGTCTCACAGTGTCCTCTTCTGGGTTGTCCAACAGATCCTCCACAGTTATCTACTGTTAAGTGCCTCCAAGTGCGCGATTCGATTGAAAATAAGGCATCCAGAAACACCCGTTGCAACGTCATCGATTCGAAATATGGTTTGAACATGTTGGAAAATCAATCGGTGTCCCTAGACACAAGCAGTGTACAGTGAAGCAATGCCCGGCTTAGCGTTGGTAGTGTAATTGCAAAACCGTTCCTCTGTATTTCCGTTGCCTAACGGAATCCGGCTTGAGGAAGTGAAATAAGGAAGGCCAGGGTGTCCAGGTACGCGCGTGCTCACGATGACGATCCTTGGCGAAGTGTCGGCGCCGGTGGCGACGTCAGCTACGCACCAGCAGCAACTGCTACAGTCACTCCAGCAGTACCTCCGACCGGCATCTCCCGGGGACAACGGAACCCACGCCGAACTATTAACAGGTAAAAGAAGGGGAGGTGTGCGGTGACATCGGGTGTATAGCACTACGTACGGTACGTAGTCGGGGCACGGGAATCTTCACGGGCGAAGGTCGAACCGCAAGCGTACGGTATTCGTACGGCAAATTCTGTGCACGTTCTGCCGAAGCCATGTTCGTGTACCGTTGAAGGTTAACCGGAAGAAAATACCCTTCCGGTCGCATCGGGGAAGCGCTGTCTCATTCGATATGTTTCGCCTGTGGACTTTCTGTGTTGCTCCCGGGGTGCTAGAGGTGCTTGGGTAACTTTGGCGGCGATTTCGGATGAACGCCTTACGTAACGGCGCCACATTATGGGCGTCATGCCGCCAGACGGACACTCGATCCGTGGAAAAAGCACTTTCTTTCGCCGGATCTACGGTGCACGATAGTCGGGGGTCTCCACAGCGGAGACTTGTTTCCGAAATGCTATAGGCCACGCTCCCACACTAGGCTGGCCCACGGGCCAACGTGCTGGTCATCGACCGTCTCTTTCGATACTTCCGTCATATACGAGCATAATGAACACGTGTTGCATAAGAATCCGACAGCATAGCGACGACGATGACGATGACGATGACGATGACGATTAATGCTAGTGCTTCTTGCAGTCGATCAGTCGGCCAAGCCAAGTGGGAGTCAGTTGGTCAGCAATGCCACTTCCGCCACACGCCAAATTTTGTGTGCCGCAACGCAACGCGATCGCTTTGTGGTCGATTGATCGCCAAGGGGGAACTGAGTAGCCGGTGGTCCGAGTGAAGACAGGATTCGGCTTTCTTTCCCATCGCACAACACAACGCTTTCACGAGCTCGATGCTTAAGTAATCGCCTTCGTTATGGTGCAGTGGAAGTGTCTAATGCAGCACATAAAATCGAGTCTTTTTTGTCCAATGTTGCACCCACAAGTTGGACGATGGTTGAAACATGAGTATAAATGTTTTGATTTTGGATACGTTTCCCGTTGACAGTGTTTTGCCGGTTATGTCACCACCCGCGTGCCCCAAAGAAAAGCGTTCATTCCGATCGGGGTTCAATGCTTTTTGTGTTTGTGTGTGCGAGTGATGAAACAGTAGAAAGTGAAAGAAAGGAACACAGTTGATAGCAAACCAGCACAATGCACGGCGGCAAGTACACCGACAACCGACCGACACAACGTTTTCCCAACGTTACGTGCCGGGGGTTAGTCACATCCGGCGGAATGAAAGGAACCGGCGGCACTCTGTCAAATATGGGATGGTATTCCAGTTCGTGGGCTGGCGAAACATTGCATAATCGAATCTGGATCCGCGGATCGCTTGCGCTCGGCGGATTAGTCACGGAGGAGTAGTGTGCGGGTAAAGGGCAAAGACTCGTATGGACCTGCCGCGCTAAGAAAAAAAAAGTTCCTGACACGACAATGCATAAATCAGTGGCTCGTGCACGTAACTGCACGAGATCTGCTCAACTACGGTCAGTTTGTGAGTCAACTGCAGCACTCCCGAGGGAAGCTGATGTCAATTGATGAACTCATTTAGCAGTACTTTAGGTCTGTCTGCCAGTTAAAAATGGAATCCGGAATGTGCATCCACTTATCGTAGGAACTGGGAAGATGCTGCTCGCAGAGTCCTTTATTGACTTTGTGTCACAACACGGCAGCAAACAGATCGATGAGCTGTGTCGGTAAATAAATTTGACGATTCATAGACACGTCCGGAAAACATGAAGAGCCCTTCGGTCGGGCTACCTATCCGCGGGCGCATGTGTTAACGATGGGCAAATATCAAACACTTTTCCCTGTGCTACGCCTCGCATCAGTTTGCAGTGTTGTCGATCGTGCCTTGAGATGATTGTATGGTTGTTTGACATTTTCACTTGCGCTTAGAGCTCTCCTTAAAAAGACGACAATCGTTTTATTGGCCGATATGCCTAACAAAACCTGGTTTTTGTGACCCAAAACTACATCCTATGACATTTTTACCATGACTTTTCCATTTCCATGTTTTTGCTTTTGACAGGATATCCAATAAAAAACCATCAACCTGTCACTAATTGGAACATTTTCTTCCTTCGTTTAATTTCAGCCGCTGGAGAAGGGAGTGACGTAGACAACGGAAACATACAAGATCTGTTGAACGATACCGGTGAGTATGCAAGCTGCGCGCAAGCTCTTCCATGCAAGTCTTGGTTTGTGGTGTTGCACACTAGATGTCGCTATGTTCTGTGGGACTGGTAGCTCGAACCGATTCGTTGCGTACAATATCAGGTTGCACACAAGAGCTGCGAAGATTGTTGTGTCACCGCGAAGGTTCTCCGGTGGAAGCTTTCCAAAGCTCAGCGGGTATTTTGATCCCTACCGTCTTTGTTTTGCACATTTTAAACTGTAGTGACAACGATGAACATGGGTATGATGAACGACTATGGGTAGCCCCATAGCACTCTCCTATTTTCTTCTGCCCGATTACGGTCTACAAATCAAGTTTTAAAACAGAATTTTGAATGTTGTTTTGCGCCTAAATGTAGACTACTACGTGTCAGTTTGTTTAATAAAAGCTTTGAAACTTTGGGTTTCGCGAATCGGTTTTCGAACATATTGTTTCTCATCGGCTCTTATCGATTCAGTGGCGGATCGATAAAACAATCAATGAAGTCATTTTTGCCGAGATGCAAAATTTTGTCACGCTGATGGAAGGAGTGTAGATTGCTTGGTCTTTTTTTAGGATTCTATAGCAAATTGACAGTAAAATAACGATTTGTATGGAATGATGAAAAGAGTTTAATGTTGAAGTATTGCCAGGTTTATCAACCTTCATATTCGTAGCACCATCAACCTTCAGATTCGTATGGTGAAAGAAGCAACAAATGTTAACAAAAATAAACTTCTTACTATCTTTTGAACTTCAAGTTCATTCACAATAGATTAGATAATAATTTGCTACAAACTCTCATACAAAATGTACTGCTTACCCGCCTATCCGGGTTAGAGATGAAAGGACTTGTTCCACTAAAAAAATCGAGTCACAATTGGTCAACCCAAAGTTATTACAGAACGAAGTTGCAAAACATACCCGGGTAAGCTGCACTAAGGGTTAAGCCAACGATTATTTTGCGATTTCTGCGCAATAATGAATGGATGATTCGCATCACTCATCGATCGCTAGACGCATTGTCGGATGATACTTGATGCCCATAAAATGTAAGTAGTCGATGAAACGCTTTGCTCGATTGTGAAGCGAATTCCTTTGTGACAATAAACAGCCACTTACGTCCTACGGCCATTGGCGGATCATGGGAAGACTGTGGAATCTCCTTTGGAGGGAGGTTTAATTGAACTGTGCTTCAGTAATAGCGATGCGTTTGACGTTCCATATCGAATCATCGAAATGCTCGTGATGTGTACGCAGCCACGAGACAATTGGGGCCAATAAAGGTTGCACATCCGTAGAGCAACATGCTTTTGCACCATCACGTGCCCGTGGTCGTGACTGGTATTTCTCGTGCTCGAATAAGCCCAACGCAACCGACCGAGAAAGTGATTGGAGAAAACTTCCATTAGATGGAGTGCAGCGTGTTGCATACATTTTAAATATTATTCGTTTAATTTTCCCTTGTAATTCATCTCCCACGAGGCACCATGCTTGTAATTGTTTCGAAGGCAGGCCCCTAATCTATCCCCCACCTCTCCCCACACCGCAATCATTTCCTCATTTTTCTCATGCATTATTTTTTCCACTATTTGTTTACCATTTCGTTGCAGATTCCGAACTTTCCTCCTTATCGCATCTTGGTAAGTTGCACATTACAAATTATGTTTTATCAATTTTCACGATCGCTTCATTCACAGCTGCACTCCATTTCGTTCCCTTAAGTGTTGCTTGTTAATGGGTGCTGTTTTCGGAAAAAAATTCTAGAAAGAAAGGCTCGCACAATCATCAACCATCATAGTTTGAGGTTTTGGAAATATGGACAGTTGACATAGAATAAAGTATCCCACAACAAATGTGCAGTAACACATATTCACATTGGAATGAACATATCGGAATACTATTGGATGTAACATGAAAGATAACGGTGGTTTATGTTGGCTGTATTCCATGATGATGTCAGGGAATTTAAAAAAAAACCAGGATGGAGCCCATAAAATATTGACTCAGTAAATCTCGTTGTTCAAGTAGTATGGAAGTGCTATTATTAGAAACGATTGGGCGTTCGGTTCGGTTAATCTTGGGGATTTTCACGAGCCGCTTAAGTAAAGTGTGTCGGGACCGTATCTGAAGCGGCTCTTGAGTTAATGTGTATGCCCACTTCTAGAAGGGGATAACAGCGAGCACAAGCGGAATTTTTGCTAAGCGTTTTATCGGGGACCAAAAGAATAAAAGCTTTAGGCTATAAACATTATAAACAAATCGATAACGTTGGAACGGAAGTGATATGTTGAGTATTTTAATTCGTCCGATTTCAAGCAGATAAAATGATAGTCTAATCGGCGTACTGTAAATTGCGCCATGATAAGAAGCAGAAAATGCCAAACAACATTATGAGGATCAAGGAGGACTTTTGTTTCCTTTTTGAAGGCCCATCTCGAAGGAAATATTTCCATAGCATGATGCAATTTAGATGGGCAGATAATGGGTACAGTTTGCTTAACGATTACTACTTTTCTCTCAGACATTCATTAAAAAAAATGTCATGCTGGCCTTGCAAATTTCCGCAAATGAACGCGCGGAACCTTTTTCTTCATGTTTACATCGCATGTTTTGCATGTCCCCGTTGCGTGATAGCAACCTGTTTCTATCGCCATCGAATGCGCTCTCTTTCTCCCACCGCAGCGTGAAGATGGATAGAGATAACGGTTAGGTTTATTTTTATCATCATCTACTTCACGCTGCCATATGTCACTCCACTCACTGTCTATGATGGTGCGTCGGATGCACTCATACATACAAAAGCTTTGCATGGAACATTGGTGAGGCGTTGCATAAAGGACATCCAGGAGTCCGGAAGCGGAAAAGGAGAAAACGAAATGGATCGCAACAGTGTGTGGGTCAATGTGATCCTAATTAGAAAATCCACATGGTCACAACGCATTGCATCAGCTTGTTGTTGGCTTCCTGAGCCACGTTCTGCGAACGTGATAAACATGGGCTGATGGAGAAAGCTCAGGAGGTGGTTTTATCGTAAACATCCGCGAGGGCCGTGTTTGCGGTTTACAGGGTTCAACCTATTGCTGAAGGCAACGGGGATTAGTTAGAGCAATTTCTTCGGTTCGCAGTTTGGAGGAGTACAACCTTGAATCATCGCAATCATGTGATGATCGCAAGTTCCTATTTTCCGGGGAAATAATTTAGAACCAATTTTTAAAACGATCCAATTACCAACCGTATCCTACAACGGGTTTAAGGCTTACTCACGAGCTGAGCATCAGCATTTCCCTGCTTAGCAGGAATGGAAGGAAAGTCCTCCTACCGATGAGATGTTCCACTACTCTTCAGATGAAAAGAAGGTAGGTGTAGGAGGTCTGCCAGCTTCGTTCGCGTTCGTTCGGGGATTGAGGGAATTTCCAACCGTTGATCCGGTTCGTGATTCACGCTCCACATATTGAGTGTATAAATTTTGCAACAATTTAGAGCGTCTTCTTTTTTTTTTTACTACATATGATGCTCCCATTTCACGCTTTTTCGCTATAAAGATGCTTCGTTCGATTCATCTGGAAGTCCGCGACTGGCAACTCCTTTTTCCCTCCTCTGGCTCGCACTTACGCTTACGGTTACCGATTGTACACAAATCGTTGTTTGTACGCGGCCTCGACCGATTGGTAGCAAGCGCCCCGATGGGTAGGTTGGTCTATTCTTAGCTCACACTGGAAACGATGATGCACTAATGTTGTCTTCGGGAGGAGCCACATGTTGTACGCCGCTACGGGGTGCGGGTTGCTGAAGGATGACTGTGGGCAAAGTCTAAACTAGGCACCCAAATCATGTCTAGCATTGTCCAACGGAAGTTACACAATTCGTGTTATCAACGAGTACGAGAACCGGTCCAATGGGTTTCGGTTATCGCTGCTCCATGCCTTGACAACTGGTTAAAGCGTGACCTCCGGTTCCGGAAGCAACTAGAACAACCCACCATTCTCCGTAGAGACATCTCGTGATGGACAGTAGTATTAATAATCTCTTCACTGATGATTACTTTACACTTATCAGTGCTGTACCCTTAGGGAAAGTTAACCGGCTACAAGCATCGGGGGCACGTTCACTCCGTCCTCTCGCACACCAGAGTGCAATGAATCCGACAACAGTATCGAAAACGCGATCATTCGATCGATTGCACACGCGCTTGACGTCACGCGACATCCCAAACATTGCGTTTACTCCCCGTAAACTTCCCCCCGAACCCAAATCCAGAACCACGCGACCACCAAACTGCTTAAGACACGGGTGAGGCAAGTTTCGTTCTGTTGAAATTCCACCCATTCGTTTTCCACTATTAACGCTCGGAGGTACGTTACACGGGGTTTATTATGTTACGGCGATGATAGTTGATCAAGCGAGCAATCGGCATCATTTCGAGCGCGCTTACGCGAATCATTGACGTCACGAGCGCCCGGCATCAATGTTCCTAGAAAACCGCCAACGACTGGGCTAGCCCCATTTTCACCCATGGTGTCCATTTTTCATTCGGCTGACGGAACTGGTGTTGGGAGGGAAATTACAACGAAACAAGAAAAAAAACTCCTGGAAAGTGTTCGGCTGCCGTTGGTAAGGACAGTTTTTGGGAACATTTCATTTCATCGGAAAAACGCGGTGAATGAGCTGCCGCAAGCAAGGAAATGAGATCCACAAATAGAATGCTCCGTGTCTCGACGCGACCGGTAGTTTGGTTTTATCTTATTTTCAATATTCCTATGGCAGACACGTTGGCGGCAAATGATGGCATCATGTGCTGCTCGTGTCCACTGGTTGGAGAGTACGAGCGGGTGTGGTGTTTGAGGTAAGGAAAAACTCGAAATTGATTATTCCGGCCGTCCGTTTCGGTGCCGGGTGCCATAAACGCGGTGACACTTTATTATGGCTCCGGAAAGTGTCGGAAGATTTATTCGTCCAATAAGCCCCGGCCGGCTGTTGCGGGAAGGAAAACTCGCCACTAATCTCCGTCCGTTCCTACGTCCGTCCGCCTGCATATGCGGAAAACCGCTTTCCACCGGGTAACAATTGTAATATACAAAAATACACGCCATTCGACGGCGTGCGTGTGCAATCGCATTTCAGCAGCAGCAAATGCGCAAATTAATGGCTTGGGCGAATAATGGAATAACTGCTGGATGGCAGATCATTCGTTCACGGTTTTGTAAATTGATTGCTGCTCGTAAAGAATACGCCAGCCAGGCCGGGACACACCTACGCAGAACGCGCACGCTTTCCACCTACCAGCACACGGGTCGTGTAAACAGACGAATAGAACATTACAAATAAACACACCATCTGCCCCGTGGCTGCGATCTGCTAGGCTGAAATTCGGCGAGCGTTTACGGCGAAACGAGCCTCTGGCCTCTGCCCCGTTGGTGTCGATATTTAAAATCCATCACTTTCACCGCCGCCAGATCGTGGGACGTGTTTTCAGTTTTAGAATGCGGTTTTCCAAAAAACCTCGCGAACAATAACACAGACCGTGCTGTAAACGGGCCTAACAATGTTTACGCATCAACCGATGGAACGGGGGATGCTGGACAGGGGTGGCTGGGAAAAACTTGAAAAACCTCTCAAAACCACACGTCGTCGCGCGACCAAAGGTAACCTGGCATGCTGCATCAAGGGCACCGAAGAAATGGACGGACGCGCCTCCTTTCGAAACGTTTGATTGTTTTAGAGATTCTGCTCTCCGAATCTCCCCGACCGACGAATATTGTTTGGCATTCTTGGCACTTAGAGAATGTGTCAGAAGGTTTGATCATCTGCGTGTCTGGGGGATGGTCTGGTTGTTTTTCCTTCGATCTTTCTCCCATTGTTTGTCCAGAAACATTCCGGACCCACACTTCAAAGGGACTGTGGTCCGGTGCGGATTCGATGTTCCAACTGGAGCGGTCTGCGTTGAGCCTGGGTTTTATTTGCTTTCTCCTCGCTGACGAAGCAATTAGAAGAGCCGCGGTTGTGAAAAACTGTTTGAAAATCTTCCACACGTCGGCATGGTGGAATGTTTTTTTTTTTTTTGCCCGACTCGCACTGACGCACTGAAGTCCCAATCAATAGTTATTCCACAATAGGTGACAACAAATTGTTGTCCTGCTTTTTTTTGTTCGCTCTCCAACTCGCGCTCCCGTTTGTGCGCCATGATAACGGCCTAATGCGCAATGTCAACATAGGTCGGCAGTGGAAAAGTACGGCCAGCCAGCTGTCACGCAAACGGCATCGTATTAACCGAGTTGAGCCACACCGCTGACGACGCCTGGTTACAAGGTCACGCTTTCGCTACGGCCCCGGTTTGCCTTTGGTTCGGCACAGCTAGGCCACGGGGCTCGAATCACTGGCCAACGATAGCAAACGCTAGGGCTTGCAAAGGTCCCCCTCGTGCAGGTGGTGTCCAATTATCGCCCACACTGTGTGGCGCTTCCTCGATGGCCTGTGTGTGACAGATCAATTGTAGAGTCTCGCGATCGTCTACAAAAAAAAAAAAAAGAGCAGACGAAGCACAAACGCGTGTTGCTAGACGGTGCGATGCTGTGTCTTGGAAGCTGCGGTTAAGAAGGCTGAGGCGGTGGCGACCTGTAGAGAGAGATCTGTAGAAGTACCCGAACGCGCACGATCGCGGCTGACACGATCGTGCGCTTAGCAACAAGCGAACCCGCGGGGAGGGAATCGCGCTACGCTAGGCAAAAAACGCGAAAAGCATGCGATACGGGCACGAGAAAGAGACACCACAAAAAGTGGAGAGAAATTTTGGGACGTCGCGGTGTATGCGACCACGCTACAAACATAATGCGGTTGAGGAAGTGGTCTGGCGAACCAAGTGGAAATGCGAAAAGCGAATGCGCGCCTCGTTTCTCGACCCAGCTGATCGGAGTGGAACTAAAAAAACAAAGTCTTAAAAAAGTGGACCACCTCTTACTCCACCGCGACAAGCGACTTTTACTTAACGCTTTGGATTCATTGTGTCCGATGGCGTGTGGCATGATGGAGGAGAAAATGCACGATCACCAACTCAACCCACGGTGCCTCGAAAACAGCTGATCGTCGTTGCTAAGGGAAGCGAGCGAGCAGCACCGGTTCGAAGCCGTTTGTTTGTGGCTTTGCATATCTCTTATCGCACGAAAGAAGCTGCAATATATAGGTGCGGTGGTAAAATGTATGTAATTGCGCGAAATGAATGTACATACTGTTGGCCGCAGTTCGTGTCGCAACGGTTTCCCCCTCAGCTAGATTAGCACACCGTAACGGCGCAGTGAAATGGCTCGTCGCCCGTGAGCCCCGTCAGCTGATAGGCGGGCGAGGTACAATGTTCGTACGTGCACCTTAAACCCTCGATATGGATGGCGCGTGAATCAGCGTGGCACGAATCGCGTTTACATGCCACAATGAGCTAATTGTGCTCGAAGGTCGAGAGCTGGAGCAGCGTTCCCATCCGACTGTCAGGGCGGCATCGAGGATCTGCGGATTCGCTGTCAGACAATCCTCGATTGTCTTGCATTGTTGATCGCCCGGGGAAAGCACGACTATCTCTCCCTTTTTCCCAGCCTGGTAGAATAAAATGATGATCCATTTATCAAAAGCACGGTTCGAGACGGGAACGGGCTCCAACGTCAGCAGCTTTACACTGTTTAGTCTGTCAATCGCGTGTGGCGCGAGAACCCTTCCAACGTCAACGGATCTCTACAGGCAGGCGCAAACAATGATCGCATGGTTGGATCGCACCCGTTTTGTTTACTCTCGTTTGCGAGACGTGTTTGCTGGCAAACCGTTTGGCGACTCCATGGAGCCTGTTCCCGGATGGAGGGATAGAAGATTGCGAAGTCGCACGCGATATGTGTAACTTTCTCTGGCGTAATAGAACTCCGCTAGACCCAGCCATTTTGCTGAACTGTGCAGCTTGAGTCGGGTCTTCTTCAAGCCCAGAGTAGGGAGAGAGCCATCGGAATCGGGTAGCCATCGGGTTGAGGGGGAGTGTTGGAACTCTTAGATTCCACGGTGCAGCGCTGTGGCCTGGGTTCGGGCCATTTACTCAAAAATAAAGCAGACTTTGAGCTGCACCAGCAGCAAGACACGTTGCCAGGGCCAATCGTAACTTGGTCTGGCAGCACGACGGCGTTCTAGTTTCGGCTGCCTTGTCCGTGGCGCGTAACGTAGGTTGCTCCACTCCACTCGGATCGCTTGGTCGTTCTCTTGCTCTGTCTTTCTCGACCATCTATGTCCCTGCTGTCTCCTACTCCCCCCATCGGTGATCACGATTGATCGTCCCCATCCACACCATCCGGCGTCCCATTCCGGCGCACAGCAACTGCGTATGACCTCCACTACACCATGTCGCCAAGCCGCTGACGACGAAGGCAACCTAGTTTTAAATAAACCTCGAACGGCTCAAACCCTTCGCGAAACCGCCACGATTATGCTGCTGGTTGCTCTCGCCTTCGCAGCGCAGTGTTGGTGCTAGCGTATTGTTGTAGTGGCGATGCTGCGGTTGCAGCAAAAACCCTCGCTCCGTGCGACTTCGTCGTTTCCATCTCTATTAATACGAGCATCTTACTTCCCTCCCTTCGTAGTCGGCGGTAGATCTTTTCTTGTCCGGGATCGCGGGGCCTTTGACATAGTTGCATGTTTGCGTGTAGCAGAGCGAGTTTCGTAGCCCTTTGCCTCAACTTTCTCTCTGTTTCCCCACCTCCGCTTGATGGACGCGGATAAATTGTTATAATTGTCGGACCATATTTAACAGGTCGCCCCTAATCACTACCTCGCGTACTGCGAGCGCATCGATGGCGTTGATGCTGTGGTTGAAGCGCCCTGATGACTGCGACCATCTCAGTCTACATTCGAGCCTCTCCATCCGATCTATATTACTTTCCGGCGCTCACTCTCCCTCGCACGTTCGCCCTACTGATGTCTTTGACGGAGTGTCACCCGGCGCCTGCATGTAACGCTGGTGTTGCATCACGAGGCTACGGGCCACCCCATCTCGAGGCTTTTCGAAACCTACCCCAACACCACGGTTCGACCCGCACAGGTTTCTCGCTGACTGTGCGCTGCGCTCGCGCCAGTTTTCGTGCATGCAATCGTGGCAGCAGCTGGCCACATTTCAAGGGCCCCTTGGTGAAACCGCACCGGCACGACGACCACGACATCACGACAACCCGGGCTAAGCATTTTGGCGCCACGCCGATCAGCAAAACAATGCAAACCAAGCGCAATAGTACACGATGTAGGGGTGGGGTGAAATGGTGGGGATGTTTGTACCGATCGTCCTCGATCGATGGTGGGAAAACATTAAAAGGAAAATAAAGAAAAAAAACAAAAACACGTTCACATTAGGGACGGTTATTACGGCTCGACAACGAAGGAGAGAGAAAAATAGTCAAACAAATATACTATTTATAAATGCCAGTTATCATCAGCAAAAAAAAAAGCGCTGATACACTTTCTCTTGGAACCGATTGGACTTTGAAATATTGTGTTGGAGCTGGCAAAGTACACTGCACCACGCGACAAATGCGCCGGAGCAGGTGTCAAGGGGTGGAAGGATGGCTGAATGTCGAGCCGTTTTCCTCATCGGTAGGCGAAAATGGGAATTATTTAATTGCAGAGGGTTTTTTTTTTTTGTTTGGTCGCGACTTTCGGTGTCTAATTTTGCCCACGAAATTGTGCTTGCCCGCGCTTTGCTGACCTGCAAAACTCGATCGATGGCGTCGGCTTGATCGGGTTCGGTTTCGACACAGCCGGGAAGACACTGACCCGAACGCCAACCCACCAAACAAGACCCCACTCCCCGTTCCATCGAAACGACAAGCCGCCCCTAGCAACAGCGGGGCAGCAAACCATCCCGTCCGATCGGGGCAAACATCGAAACCCACCGGTCGGTGATAACCATCGGGAACCTTAAGTAACGCAAAAAAAAAAGGGCAAACAACAACGAGGGAAAGGTTATCGAAGCGATGCAGCTGATGGAGTGATATTTAGTATTCGTTAGCTCGCCATAAATAGCAAATCTCCGTGGGCCTTCGCGGCGTTTCGACAAACCCTTGGACGCGCCTTGGGTTATTTTTAAACCCCGGAGGCACTGCCACCGCACTGCTTCCCAAGCTTTCCCTAGCTGCACCCCGGGGTTTTTATAGGCCACCGCTTATCAGTAGCGGGAAAGGGAGGTTAATCTCAACCCGCGAGGCGAAAGGCGCTTTCATTAACAAACACCGCTCACCCGAACCGTGGAGATGGTGATGGCGATGATCGGATTTTCCGCTCCGAAATCGAACCGTGGCGATTATTTTGCAACATCACGCTGCTGATAAGGCGAACTAACTGCACACACGTTGATCGGGTTTGCTTTCCCGAGGCAAACGAGCTCCCCGGCTTTCTTCCCGTGGCGGTTGGGATAGTTGAGAATGGGCATGATTGCTTTTAATTGAACACGTTTCGATTGGCCGGAATTGACGGGTGGGAAGCGCCTGCAAGCGAATGACGAAGTGGTTCTTCTAATTGCTCTTGATTGGCGCGCGTTCGGGCCTTCGGAGGGCCAAACTACATTTCGCTGGGAAAATTGTGCCCACTTTCGTGTGTGGGCCCGCAATTGCAACGCTCGTCGATGGATCGGGGACAGTCTGTCAATTTGTTGCTGGCGGCTGCCGGGGTCAAGTCAATTATATGTTTTGAAGATGTCCTTGGATGAATTTTTCACTCGACCCTAAAAAAAAAGAAAGTTGCTTCTGTTATATGTAATGCGAACGCTTTTTTTTCAACTAAAAGCCTTACCTATGTTTGTCGGCTGAACCTTAGCTGTTGTAATTCCAACAAAGTGTAGCCCCGTTACAGTGGTTGTTAAACTAATGAACAATTTGCATGACTAACTGGCGGAACAAAAGGGGAATAAAAAAAAATCCATTATGTTAACCACATGGTGCAACGTTATGATCGTTCTGACCGATACAATTCCAGAGCCTCGCGAACACTCTGGACCAATTTCCCGTGGCATAAATATTAACTGAACCTAGCCAGTGGTCATCCATAATGAAGAGCGTTCTTCAAACGAACGAATGCCAAGGTTGATCGATGCAGACACCGTTCGCCTCGTGTCCTGGTACAGTCTCCACTCCACGCGTTCACGTTCTTCGTCCATCGTTTGGGTAAATCGATAGATTATCCTCATTTAGGGTCGCGGTCTGTCTCTCACCAACGCCATCGGCTGCGTATAGCAATGTGGTTCGGCTAAATTTAGTATCAAACAATCTAATCTAGTTCCAACGTCTGTACTGCCTTCCTTCCACCATGCCGTTCCCCCTGGGGGACCTGGATGGCCATCGAAAGTCAATCGATACAATGTAATCCAACGGCCGGAAGGACACCCCAGCAGGCCCCAGCGTACGATGTTGCGTGTCGACCGGCTCTATCGCTGATCGCTCTCGAATTTGTCGTTAGAACCACTCCAATAGAACCGGTGCCGATGGGGACGGACTTTTGTTTGTGTTTCGAGCGTAGCGTAGTAGTTTTCCCCATCCACCTCGTAGCCCCCCCACGAGGTGCAGAAAGCGCGTGTGGTTCTCGTTAATCGCACACGCCACCGAACGGAACAAATAAAACCCCGCAGTCCCAAGCGCCGAAAGGGTTCTGAAAATAGTTCTAGCGTGGCGTAAAAGTAAAAGCACCAAAACGCGCTAGCCTCTAATGCGTGCCCTTTTGTTTAAAAAAATAATTATAATTTGAAACCGCGTCCAGCTCGGAAAAGTCGCAGCTCGTGCCGTCCCGTGCTGTATGATTTATCTTTCAGCTCGCCCGCGCTCAAGGATTTTTCCCCGTGAGCCAGTTCACAATCCAAGGGACGAGTGCGAGTATTCCCCGCACGCTCTTTTGGGTTGGTTCCGACTGAGAGATTTCGTCACCGTTTCACGCCGTCTTGAGAAAGTCAGAGCCAGTGTTCTGGTCGGGGTGAATTTATTTTTGGCCCCGTCGCGGCGTTGGTTCGTATTCGCTGGCACCCGCGCGTTCGGACTCGATATGTGGTCATATGACAGTCCGATGTTGAAAGTTGGCGTAAATCGATGACGGCATGGGGAATGTTGTCACACGGGTAAAGGGAAAATAAAGAAGACGACCCTTACGGTGACGCCGGCGTTATGCGAGCAGAAAACCCCGGTCCATCTTACCTACACTTACTCCGTCCGTCGCTCTGTCTTTGTCTATTACTCCCCCCCTCCCCCCCCCCCCCCCTCTCAACTCTCTTGCCGGAGGAAATCCATCGAACCGCGATGAGTGATGGAAGTTATTAGCGCACTAATGAGCGCGACGCGAAAAGCCGTCGTCGAGGAGTCGCGCCTATGCACAGGGTAAAAAAAAGACCAATCCGGAGGAATGGTGATGGTGATGGAACGTTGGGGGATGGGAGGGGATGGAGGTAGTAGTGCAGGCGCCAGAAAGCGCAACGAAGCGTGGAGTCACTATCTCGGCGCGTTGGCGATGCTTATCAAAGGTGGGTTTGAGCGTGGCATGTGACCGAGCCGTTAGCCGTCGTAACACTCCAAGGCCGTCCAAGGGTTGACAGAGGCGCCGTACAGAAAAAAAATTGAGTGGTAAATTACCATCTCGGTTCAGGTTCTTGTTTTTCTTTTCTTTTTCGTCAACGAGCATAACGGATCAATTTTCTGATGATTGATTTGAGTTACGGAAGTGAAAACCCTGCTCGGATTTACATTAACGGGTGCTGTTGCAATCCAAAGAAAAAGACTGTGCAAAATTAATCAAACATGGTTGTAATTGGTTGATTTTCTTTTCCAACATTGCATTAACATTCAGTTTGCTTTCAAATTGTGTTAGAAATTGAGGAACTTCTGTCCAATGTCCTTGTCATGTATGAGCGCATCCTGAGAACTGTATGTAGGAATTGTTAGTAAATATTTTATCTTTTTTTAAAGAGTTTCAATGGCGAAGAAAAGGAATACAATTGTGATTTGCAATCGTTTAGAAATAATGTATGCAAGCATGTACCCCAAGCCAAGACTCAACTCGATTCTATCGGATTCGCGCAGCCGACAGTTGACCGTCCCTTGGCCAAACTATTTTGGTTTCTTGGCTAAACTAATTTTAGCCTGCCTAAAGAAAACTAACCACCATCGGAAAGTGGATCACAGGACGCCAATGTTGGACCGAAACATTAAAACAAATACACTCACACGAGAGCGTTCTTTGTCGTGTTGTGATTGGTTTTTTTCCTCTTTAGTTTTGTTTTCCTTTTCCCTAGCTGGGGCCGTCTATGGCTCCGGGGGTCCTGGGTGACGATACAACATAGTAGGAGATGTTCCCATGCTATGTGCGGCACAAATGACACCGGAGATTCCTTGCGATGGTGCGAGTGAGATTTTGATTAATTTTGCGCTAAAAAAGAAGCCGAGAAGTCCTTCGCTTTCTCCTTCAAATTGCGCGCAGGGCGGTGATCCAAATCCGCAGCCAAAACGGGTCCACAGGTGTACGTGCAGGCTGCACAGCTGCACGCCTTTCTTTTGACCAACGGGTTGTCGACACGATGTCTTGGGGGGGCTGGCAAATGAGCAACAAACGAGGAAGGGATGCAACCGTTTTGGTTTGGGTCAAGCGGGCCAGGACGACGGCCGATTGATACAGACGATGATGATGGCGATGGTGACGGAGGTGATCGAGATGAGGTGCCGTGATCTATGGCCCATGCCACCGACCGTCGGAAATCGTGCACCAAGAGAAGACTCCTGGCCCGGCGACGGACGACACTGCGGCGGAACGACGAACCAGGAAGAGTCGCTGACCTCGGCACATCGGCCGAACGTCCGAGTGCGAGTCGGTTGGAGAGTGAGGCAAAGATTTGCGCGCATCTCGCTTCCGTCAAATCTTTTGTGCCGTACCGCAAGGCGATGATCATTTCCCCCGGTGGGACGCGCACACGGGAGGGCGAAGTGGGGTCACTGGCGCCGTGCGACGGTTCGCGGCAGTTTATGAATGAACGTTTGTGAAGCCGCACAGCGGTTACGCGAAAGTGTTCTCGGTTGCTCCTCGCACACTCCACCGCCACCACCGACGGAGCTGTCTCAAGAGGAGGGAATTTATTTCTTCACTTTTACTCTCGACAGGCGTTGATTGCACTGCAGTTTCCGCCCTTTTTTTTTGCCGCGGGGTGGTGGATGTTCATTGGTCTCGGTTTGTTTACGTCGGTGCACAGCATAACAAGAAGCTGGTTGACGACGCAAGTGCTCCACCAGGCAACCCATTGGCTTATGAGATTGAGAGTTTGCGTTGTCAAATGCGTCTATTTAACTGGACCACAATACCGCAAGGCAGAATGTCTTCAACACTCACCTTACCAAACAAAGTAGTACAATTTATGGGACGTTCTTCAGTAAACGTTGCTTTTAACAAAACTCGTACTGACAAGACCTTGTATGTGGCTTCAGATCAAATGTTTCAAGTTTCTTATTAACTGTGAATCTTGTTTTTCAGGGACATATCGCCCCCTGTGGTCCAATATAAGAGTGGTCTAAATATCATCGGATTAGCTTTTTGAAGGTAGATTAATGTCAATAGCATCAACGGGGAGAGGTGTTCGAGATAAAGAACAACTCCTCGTGTAGCCTAATTATCAGCTTTATCGGCATGAAAATCCACATTAATGCCGGGGGGAACTGTTCGATTTGTCTTTCAAATCACCTAGCAAGTTTCGGTTGCACAGCTGTTCGCGGTTTCATTACGCAATTCAATTGCAGGCCGCCCTGTTAGCATAGACCTGTTCTTCCCCCAGTGATGTGAAACCATCCCGTTGTGTCGGCAGAGTTTGTTCTTCGGTAAACATGCAGGATGAGTTTGCCTCCCGCACGTCAAGTCCTTGAGAACAACACTTGCTTTGTGGGATACACGCCAACCCCCAACCAGCCCACCGCCACCCCCAGAAAGTATTAAAACAGCAGGCTCGCCGGAGGTTGAGTGGTTGTTACGACGCAGTATAGTTAAAATCAACCAAACAGCCACGGGAAAGGGTTTTCGAGCCTGTGAAATCTACTTTCATACCGGGGTGGTCATCCCACGCGGCAAGCATAATTGAAAACAGATCAACCGGGATCAACTGTCCTCTCGTTCGCGAGGTTGCTCCTGCCAAGATTTGTGTTTAGAGGGTGGGTGGTTGGTTTTGACTATTTGAAATGCATTATGTAAACCTGCCGCTTACTGATTGCTGTCCAATTGCGCATTGAGAGGAGGAAGCGGGAGGGAACGAAAAACCTTAGCGAGCGCTCGAGGAAGTGCAAGTCGTGTTACGCAAGTCACGGCGTTTCTGGGCTTTGCAGACTTAGAGAACAGAATAATCAGTTGAACATGCACTCGCAAACACAAACACACACAAAGCGCGTTGCTGTGCACTTTGGAGTTATTTACTTCGCTCAGCCAACGCACGTCCGGGGGCAAGATCACGGGGACAAGGATTTATTCGCCATTAAAAGCAACTGGCTTCGCGGTGCCGCAGGTATGCGCACGAGTCGGTACGATCGGGTTCGCACGGGTGGCTATGGTTCACAGCTTCCTGCTTCGACGGCGAGCGCATACACACCCACCAATTTACACCTGGGTGGATGGATCATAAGGTTCTGTGCCGCTTATCCTACGACCGCTAGCGAGCCGTTTTCGTAGCAGCGCTTTCCTAGACGCCCGGGTCCGATGAGTCAGTGTGCGGCGGGTCCTCGACGGCCGTGCCAGACGGTCAGCGTTAGGTCGCAGTCGATCACGCTGCCCTGGCGGGTAGAAAGTAATGCAACCGCTAGTGAAACCCTCGACAACAGAAACAAAAAAGAAGCAACGAAACCCTCAGAAACACTTACACTGCTGCCTGTGCATCGGCTGGCAGCGACTCTCAGTCCCATGACCGCGATCGGTATATCGGGCCGATCGCTGCCGGGCGCTGACTTGACTCGATGATACAGTGGGACCGACAAGCTACGACAAGTTGACTACGAGCGCTCTGCACTTACATAAAAGATACAAGCGAGAGTCACAGTCTCCTCAGGCCCATCGCTCCTTGACATTGCTGTCTATAACCCTCCCCGTGCGGTGGATTCGATGAGATGCAGTAATCGTTTTGCATTTGGTGCAAGGGAATGCGATTCGCCATACAGGCCACCGAATTATCTTGCGGCGACTCGAGGGCTGCACCGCAAGAAACGGGGAAACACGCGATCCATCCATCCATAAATCCCACCAGGAGCCTCTCTAAATTTAAAGCGTTTTTCGCCGCGTCGTTCGAAAATAGCACCCTATGCAAATGCCACACCCAACCCTCCCGTAGGTGTATGTGTGTGCGTCGATTGCTAAAATCGTCCTGCCACCTGCTGCCGCCGCGGCATGCCCGGTTCTAGTTCTGATGTTTTTTTGTTCGCTTCTTCTCCTTCCTTATTTACAGATGCTCCCAACGATGTCCTGTATATGGTATGTGGAGTCGTCATTGCCATGCTCCTAGTGGGCCTCATCATAGTTTTAGTAGCAGTTACGATCAGGTGAGTACCGCGCAATGGTTGTTTTTGTGTGCTTTAGCAATTGCAATCAAAGTTGTGTTTGATCTTGGCTTGTCAGGTTCGATGTTAATATCAGAACGTTAGGAATAGGAACTACGAATGAATACTACGGTTTAGCTCAAATTGTTTACATGGTGATCCTCAAATGAATCTGCAGAGATACGGAACTAAGATGCGATGTTATGGTAGGCAGTTCGACCGACATGACACGTAATAATTTTCTAACAAACCCTTCCTTAGTTTTGCGAACGTTGCCTTCGTTTTGCTACGTCCACACGGCCTATAAACAATTGTTCAGTTTTTGTGTTTGCCCACACTACCCACAAATCACCTTTCCGTTCACATTAGTTTACAAACATGGCCACGACGCAACCATGGTGCTTGTTTTGCTGTCAGTCCTCCTCTTCGCAGTGTATTTTTTTGTTTTTTGTTTTAAATTGACCGTGCTGAAGAAGTTTTGCCACGGCACGGAAGCGACTTAAGCGGTTGAGCTCTGGGAAGCGTGTGGACACACACACACACGAGCCGCCATTGGGAGCCGAAGAAGTCGGGAAGTAAAGTGGTTGCACTGAAGTACTGCTAAACTGCTTGCGTGCCCGTGTCGTGCGTTCACTTACATTGTGGTTAATCCCGTCCGTGTAGAGGAGCGAGTTTTTACGATGCCCTTTTTAGATGCTATAAAATATGAGCCGCACTGCGCTATAAAATACTTGAACAGCAGTTGAGCAATGTCTGAAAATCGCAAGGGTTGCGATCGATTATAGATTATTGGGACTTCACATATAGAGAGTGCGGATTACCAAGCAGAACCCTGGAGAAGGTACATCTACTTAAGAAATTCCTACGCTTTTCTACGCCTGAACCGGACAACGGTCGAGGTACAAGTTGTACTTCGCCGCAGCCCTCCGCCGGGGAAGCCGTTTAGCGTGCCCAGGTTTCGAACGACCGTTTCCTTCCCGCCGCATGGCCAACTGGTTCTGCAAGAGAGTCGCTGCTGGAGGTCACTAGGAAGTATGCGGTGCCGAAACATGAGCAAAACCGCGCCAACGGCTCATTAATATTCATCATTTATTTGAAAAGTTCAGCTATTCTGGTCCGGTGCCAGATCAGCGCGCGCACCAACCAAGGCAAGGCTTGCGGAATACCGAAGGGGTAGCTGATACTTTTGTTGATTGCGTTCTCGCGGGGCAATTGACACTGACGGCATCGTTTGACGGTTGCGGTTCGAGCGCTAGAAATCGTCCATTGTGCGAGATTCGCTTCCGCGAGTATTCGCGGTGAACGATCGAATCGCGTTGAGGCGGCTGGTTCCGGGCCAAACGCAAAAGGCGAAGCTCTCCTTTGTTTCTAGCCGATCCAGCGGGTGGGTGGGGTGGGAAAAGTTCGATAAACTTTCCGGTTGGTTTGTTTTGGTCGCGAAATGTTTACACTCCCGGACACATCCGGACGCCCGACGAAGTCAAGAGTCGCCGAGATCGGCAGCGGTTCGTTTACTTCCGCGTCGCGCAGGCTTGTTTTGACGCGCGTCGATCGAGTTTTGGATTGTTTTTTTCCCTTGCAAAGTGTTATTTATTCATTTTTACGATCCGAATGTGCGGTTTCACCATCCACCGGAAAGTAGCTGCTTTGAATAGATCTTGGAATTTGTTGGAATACGCATAGGTCAAAACTAGCTGTAGGTCACCAAAGCCCATAGTCGAGGAACGCGTGTATACAGATGTTATATGTGTGATTACGGAATCATGCCGTTTCCAATATTGCCTCGAAAAAGGTTCACTGCGGCCACGAGTGCCCCTGGCAACGGCCGTCTGGTTGAAGGACACTCGATGCTCCACGCGTGGCTCCAATGACTCCGCTTAGCTGGCGTCTAAGGACCACTCAGCTTTCTTCCCAGTTCACCGATTCCGCGCTCGCGTTACATAATTCAACGAGACAGTAGCGCAGCAGAAGCACCGGGTGTCAGGAGGGAGCGGGGACATTTGAGTCCGGCCCGTTGGACGGCAGGTTTATGTCCCGTATAGCGCGGGGCATGTACAGGCCAGACGTCCACGTTGGTGTAATGTGAGGCCAGTGCGAACCCCTTGCAACGTCTCAGCCTTGCGCCCGCAAAAGACACCCGGTGTGGGAGTGCGAACTCAGCTGATACCGCCGAGTCCCAGTTTGCTTCCCGGGAAGCATTGCCCGCGCTGCTGACGACGGTTGTCGCTGGGCGCGGTGGTGTCCGATGGCAGTCGCGTGTAGAACCCGACCGATCGACCGACCGGCCGAAGCGCTTCCGTTACGGTCGGTGCGACTGGTTACGGGATTCCTTTTTCCCCGCTAGACGGAGCCCACGATCACCGTCGGTCCTCCATTCCCGATGATCCCCAACCTGGTGGCACGAGGCAGCTCCCCGTTCTGGTTCGTCTTCGAAGGTCACGACGATGACGACAGCTACACGGACCGGTTAAGGAAACGGCAACTTTCGAGGGGAGTTGAGCGTACACCAAGGTTACCGGAGGTTTAGGGCAGCACCACAGCAGTGAAGGGTTGAATTGTGGTCGCCCCAAGGGAACCGTACGTGCTTCCTAGCAATTCTAGTTGCTACGGGTCCCGCGAATGACATGCGCTTGTAGGAACAATACACATTCAACTAATCGCTTCAAGTCGTCAAACGTTCGAATGTTCCGTTCAGACCCTGCTCTAGAATCTCTAGAAGCTTACGATACAGTCACACGCGAGCTAAGGAGTGTTTGAATTAAAAGTGGATTAATTTTGCAAAGCAAATTGTGCCAACTCGCCCAAGCCAGTGGCATTGACGGGGAAATAATGTATGCAGCTTTTAAATTCTTTACCTCCTATATCTGTGAGGGTATTTTTAGCCTTACCTACAAACATGAACATCAGTCATTTATGAACACTAGTTACACCGATAATTGTAGGGCAATATGCTCAGTTACTTTTGTTGCCATTATCTTCGATGTTGTTTTGCAGATTAAAGATACAAAAAAAAAAAAAAAACTAACCGTGTGATTGATGATTTGTTGAATGTTGACTGAATTAAAAAAATATATTTAACGAATTGAACTTTAACGCTGATGGTCAACCAGTCCATTCGTCAACGCAACGCCGGTATTCTCTGAAATTCCCATGGGGTATTATTGATGTTTTCTTAAAATCCCATGAACGAATCGAAAAAAAAACACGTGCTTACGTAAGTCCCCGCGTTGCCATTGCGAAGACGTAAAAAGTCCCGCCAATTCTCGGAAATCACAAAAAAACCCACCGCATCCAGAAATGTAATCGATAGAAATTCCAACCGTAAACAATACGTGCACGAAAATCCACAGCAAAACGTGTTGCCACACGGCTGATTAGCGTGGCCGTGGATTTGTGACGTGAACGTCAGAATCTGGCCAACCTTTCGGCGAAGAGATGCCTTAATCAACCGAATACTGTCGACCGCCGCCAGTGAATGACGCACAGGCGATCAAACGTGCCATTCGCAGCGTTTTGAGGTGCGCTGGACCGAACATGCCCACATTAGAAGGGGCGTGTTAGTTAACTACTGCCGGGTGGTGGTTTGCTCGTTTGTTTCCATGTTCGACAAATAATCAATAATCGAGGGGCCATCACCTTGCGCACCGTGAGGTCCGATTTCATCAGCCATCAGCATCCGGGGTCAGACCCGGCGGTAACCGATAGTCGGGAATGGGCAACGGGGCCTGCATTGCTGCGGTGTCAATCGAAGCATCTATTAAGTTATTGTCAAAACAATTTGTCGACTGGGTGCGCGAGGCGCCGACATGTGTCCGGACCGAGTATCTGCGGCCCATCGGATCGATTCCGTCCGCCACTGGGAGCCATCCTTTAATGATCGCCAATGTTTGCTTATTGCCAGTGTCAATAGGCTTCTGTGGGGCCGTCAATATCACTAGAAGGCTGGGCCGTTAGGTTAATGGACCAATTTGCGGGCGCCTCAAAACAAGACAAAACTTTTTTCTGCTTACTTTTTTAAAACGATCAACTACCTCGCCCCTTCCAATGCCACTATCTTATCAAATGTGCGTGAGGAAGAAAGCGCTCGTTATTTTTTTTTTTTTTGGCTAGCGGCACAAGAAAGTGCCTCCAAATGGGCTGTAAATCAATTAGGGAAGCAACATCGGTGGGAGCCCGATAAGATTGATACGTTCACACCCAGGAAGAAGGGGTTAGCGGGCTCGACGGGAACATGTCCGAGATGTTGTTCATAAGAACCGTTGACAGGGGTCTTAAATCGAGCGGCAACGTTTGTCGTATTTATCTTAAAGGATTTATGACTGGGAGTATACGGACCAGAGTGGAAAATGCTAGATGGCAGCACTATCAATGTTTTACAGTTGAATCGATCAAGCTGTAGGTACAGTTTATGTGGTCACTAATGTCTGTATGCATCGCAGAATCGTCGCAAATTGGCTAAACAAATCTGACCATCGGTAAACCTGAAAATTAAGTTAGACTAGGCTTCTTTGTTCCCTGGTTTGCGTGCGGAGGACCATCTTATGTACGATCGATTCCCCCGTCGTCCGTCGTTTCGATGATCATCCAGTTTCCAGAGATCATTACCCTTTTAGGGTCGCCCTGGTGCAGTTATGCTGGCCAATGGATATACATAGCGAATCCCACCGTCTTCGGCAGAGCGGAGGTCCATCTCCGCTCACACTCACACAGGCCACGCGGAGAGGGCCGTTGCATCGCGATCGTATACGGTCGAGTCCCCGTGAGTGATCAACGGCGATGGGTTTGTTGGGACCCTTTGCAGCTTCAGCAACCGCGGGGCTTCCCGGTCGTTGTAGTCAATGCCGCCGTTAAGACGGGCGGGGACTTCCAACACGGCTGCATGAGTCAGCCTCGAACGGCTGAGCGAGATGGATGCACCAGGGATCATATCACGTTGCTGTGAGTGCTGGGCTTGTGTGCGATCGTCAGACCATGGCACAGACCTATGCACCCACACACCGACACGACCATCTCACGGCCGCCGCCGCCGCCACGCTCTCGCAGATTCCAAGCGCGTTTATTGCTGACGGAGGGCCTTTTTCTCCGTTCGACCCAGACGCTGTGTAGGGAACTCCGGCGACTGGTCGGTGTGGTTTTCCTCTCCCCTACCAAGCAACCGACGACGACGACGGCTGCTGCTGCTGGTATAGTCGGTGTTAGTTTCGTCGGTTAAAACTGGTGGTCCGCCGCGGCTCGGAAACCAGTCACCGACCAAATGTGCCTCTGAACGGAGCGGAGAACACGCTGCGTACCTTCTGCGTACCTCTGTGGAGTTGTGCATGTGTGTGCGAGAGTGTTTTCTGCATGTGTGTATGTGTGTACGGTATGCTAGATGTACGTGCGATCGCGTGCGTGCATGTGTGTGTGTGTGTGTGAGTGTTTGTGTGCACAGGCAAATGTCAGCTGTTGCGAGCGTGGACGGCATTCAGTAGCGAACGCGGTGGACGCCTTGGTGATTGCCGCAGCTGGCTGTACGAGGCTCTTATATCTTATCGAGTGAGGCGGCAGCAGGAAAGGCAAAAAAAAAGAAGCCCGACCACGATCAAGAAGCCCACCCCTGTGCCACAAGAGGCGCCCGCAGGCGCGAGTCTTCTTTGTTACGATCGCTCGGCCCGTGTTTCGTGGAATCCCCGCGGACTCAAAGGTTCAAACAATTCGCGCAAGCGCGAACGAGGTCGAACAGTCGTAACACGCGGGCTCGGCACCGTGCGGTGTGGTGCTTTTCGACGGACGTGACTGTGTACCTGGCGGTGAAGCTGATTCCGGGGCGAAACGGAGAGGCAGAAACGCGAACGCACACAACCGGAAAGAAAACTGGTGAAACTGCGTTGAGGGCACACACGCCCCGAGAGTGTGTGGACGCCGTTCCGCCATTGTCTTTTCGGTCGCGGATTGAGGTCGCGGTGGCGTTTGATGTGCCCATTCGTACTCTCGCACAAGGCAGCAGCAGCAGTCCAGGAACAGAGTGTGGTGCCACTGGAGTCAATACTGCTACGCGCACTAAATTGTGGACCTCTCCGAAACCGTCTAATGTCGATCGACTAACGGTGCGCTTGTGTGTGCGAAAAACTTTCCACTCCTGTGTGGCCTTCCAGAACGGCGAGCCCTATAGGCAGGCTAATTGAAGCATAACGGCTGGCTTCCCAGGCTGGTCCGCAGCTCGTCTAACAAAGCCTCCGGACACCGAGGAGTACGTGTTCTCATCGGCCCAGCGATCGTGATCACCGCGGCGAAACGAGGCTCCCGTTAGGAAACTTGTGCTACACACACTCCGACTGGCAATGAAGAAGCGAGCCGCCGCGAAGGTCCCTACGAGACCGCTGCATCAGCACCACCAGCACTGGAAGAACAGCTGATCTAAGATCGTCCCCTTTCCTGCCGGCCGTGCCATCTCAGCTTCCTTCTCGTCCACTCTACCCTTCGTCGAACAGTTTCCCCCGGTGGCACATGGTGTTGTGGTGTATGTGTCTGCGGTTTCCCCATTTCCTACAAGCCCCGTTTAACGCGGTTCTAGTCCGGCGGAAGACGACTCAGGCAGCTTAAAAGTGCCAACCGTTGCTTGCCCTGCACACCTGCACACTGTGCAGTAGTGAACAGTATTCGCGCGTTGGCCCTTATGCGTGCGCCATCTGCCTCGTCGGACTCTGCACGTTCGAAGTGTTAGTGGAACGCGCGTAACCCGTACCCCGAAACGGTCGAACTATTATTCGCTTACTCGCTATCGTAGAGGCTATCTGTAGTTCCTGGTGTTCCCAGCGTTCTCTTCGTGCTATTTCGTACCCTCGCTCATCTCTATCCAACCCAACACACAAAAAAGCCACAAGGGCTGCGAGAGGCAGTGGCAACGGTTAGCCGCGAAGGTGATTACCTACGCCGACCATCGACCCAGTCCATCCGTCCATCCATCATCGGAAGGGAGGGCTCTGCTTTTTGGAGAACCTCCACGTCCACGTTTCCGCTTGGATTGAACAGTTGGCAGCCGCCGCGACGATCGGCACACAATGGAGGAGGTCTATCTGTATCTCTACATGGAAAGGTAACACATGCACGCCACCTTCACGGTCACATACACACCTCACACGGCCACCGTTGTGCCAAGGGGCTCCGGGGCTGGCAACGGTGCCGCCACTGGGGCCATGTGGCACACGGTGGCACGATGGTGTTAGTAATTATGCAACTAATTAATGGAAGGCCGCTCGGGGAAGGGGGCAAGGAAGATGGGTGCGGGCAAATGGACCCTTGCACGCACTGACTCATCCAGACAAGTATCGACAAACGCAACAAAAAAAAAAACATAATAGTAATGATGAAAAATCAGCTCTTCTAAGCCCTCCTCGAACAGACAACGCTGACGAATCGGCTAAAATTGGCCGATACTTAAGTATTTTATTTGAACAAGTTCAAGAAGCGCGCACGGTTATCGCCTCGCTCGCCCCGCCGGTGCTTCCGTTAGAGGCACACCGCTTAAACGAGAGAAGGCGCAAAGCAAAGCGCTTAGCGCAAATTTGAGTGGAAGGTGTTTCTGCAATAGGCCGCGTCGGGAGGTGTTAATTGCGTCCGCACCATGAACCGATTGCCTTGTCTTCGAAGCAATGCCGTGCACATGCACAAGGCAATCTGCCGATGAATAGGTGGGGGTGAGGAAGGGAAGCTGGTTGCGGTCCGCGATTGGCCGAGTTTCTCTGGCTGAGTCATAAAACCTCCAGATAGCTGTCATATCCGTCTAGCGTGTCGCTCATATTTTTTCCTAAGAAATTTACTTGACCTAGCTACGCCTAGATGCGAATGGAAACTGCGGCCATATCTGAGACTCTGTAGCTGGGTGTATCTGGGCAAACGAGCAGGAGAATTCCATCCATCCCGTCGCTCCAGCTGTAGACGATCGATAGCACATGTGTGCATTCTGTTGGGTTCATAATTCAGCATTAGGTGCACGAATGAACGTTCGGAATGCAATGCCAAATGCCAATTGCTTCGGCTCGGTTGTTCATGCCGAGAACGGATCCAGCTGGGATTGCAACAAATGGAATCACAATGTATAAGAGACATTGAGCTACCAAGAGAATGACGGCAACAAAAATTGACTCGGAGTTTGCTACGCTTTGAAGTAGGTCAAACGGATCACAAACTCTATACATACTTAGGTCGGAAGACCCTGATCGTTGAAATGGAACCGCTGCTTTACTTGGTTAGCTGGATTTGAGAGGCAAATTATGAATCACATTTTTCGGGTTCTCAAACTTTTAACTTTCATCTTGTATTCATTTAACTTTCATCAATTAAATAAATTTAACAGAACCCTTATCAAACAGGTAATACCTAAAATTACGACAAAGTTGATTAAAACCTATTAATTCTCTATCACCACATATCATTGGAAGTTTTTCTATATTACTTTAATGAAGGTTTCTCTTGAGTATATTAAAAAAAAAAAGAAAATCGTGTTGACGCCGCAGCGTCATCGTTGTGCACGACGCATGACTCCTCCTGGTTAGCGCACGGCCAAACCGTCTGCCGGGTTCACATGAATCACCCCGAAATGTAATCTCCCTTCAGAAAGCCCATTGTTTAGGGTCCGCTTTCTTCCGTAATGCGCACTTAGGCCGTCCAGGAGTTTCTAGCAACCTACCCTCTTCTCCAGGGATTCGTTCGATGCATTCACAATGGACGTACCAGTGACGTCGGAGACTGGTGCGGTAGTCGGGCCTCCGAAAAAAAAAAATCACCGAAGGCGAAGGGGGAAAACGACGGACATCTGGCAGGCCCTTGCACGTTACGGAGCGATGATGATTCATGCGGCTGACTGCAACAGCATTTACGTGCGGCTGTTTATTTCGTCCATCATCACATTCGGCGGAACATTCATGTCAATAAAATTCTCTTTTTTTCTTTCCTTTTGCAAAATGTGTTGCATAATTTTGTCCAGTTCGATTCGGCGATGGCAGAAGAGAAAGTGAACGCTGGCGTGAGGTCGAGCCGCATAGGAAAGATCCTGCCAAAATCCATAACGCCATGTTTGACGTCATGCCAACACGAAATGTTTTGCAGATCTCAATCATAGTTGGCGTCGGCAATGAAAGGCAGGCTATGTTTTGATCTGGGGATCTGTGTGATCGCCCTGTATTTTCCACTTCGTGAGGATCGTACACCCTACCACTAGACGTTTATGTTTTCGAGTTCCAAACCGACTATATCCTCTGGTCTTTTAATGCAAATATGGATATACCGAACGATGTGAAAATTGTTAGGCCAAGCAAAAACTTATAACAGAAAGGTTCGGACACCTAGGTTGGTACACCTTACACCGTAGGAGTAATGAAGAATCATCCTAAGAAAGCCGTTTGGGGATTTGCTCGATAGCACAATTGAAAGGAATACAATTGTTGCAATGAAAACATCCGGAACGGCGGATTCCTAGTACAAGGGACTTCTTCAGGGCACGAACTAGGTGATCGAACGTTTCTAGCAAATTTTTTTCCCGCGTCAGGATGGGAATCAGTTTGCGCAATGCATTAATCAAATAATTAAACAATCGCATCGCAACTGTCGCAGGTGTGCCGTCGATTATGATAAACAGTGTACATTTGCCGCGTGCCGGAACCCTGCCGTTCCTATCCAATATCTTGTACAGGGTATCCGCGTGTCCACTGATATGATAAAAAGATAATGGCCGGAACCGGCTTGGGCGCACCGGGTCGTGGAAAAGGTCCGAAGTGCAGCAGCCTTCGATTCGGCACAGTCGTCGCGACATGCTGTTTTGCTAGGGCTTTGGGGTCTGTGGACGTTGTCTTTGGACTAGCTTTGGTTAGCCGATTAGCACCGGACGGGCTGTGCTAAGTGACTTGCGGAACGGCTGACGGCAGCAAATCCGTCAGCACCTACTAACACAGTCCAGGGGTCGGGCCTCCAGAAATTGTTGTTTGTGCACCGGTTGTTACGTTGCACTACAGGGGCGCACTAGTTGTTGTTTGTTGTGTTCGGGCCTAAACGTCGGGGCGCTGATAAAATTGTTGTTGTTTGTCCTGCCATCCGACCATCGGGGCTGATCATCGGGGCAAATAGCAACAAACAAGCCTGCGGGAAGGACAGACAGGTAGCATAGATGTTTGGTGTTGCCAACGCGCCGCCAGTTGGTGCCCGAATGGCAAAACAAATGAGCCGCTCACGAAACATGCCATGGTTTGTTGGGCTTATTGTTTATCATACCGGCCTGACTGACGTCGTCGGACGCTTCAATTAGGACGGCTCGAAAAGCCAACAAATAAATTGGCAACAATTCTCGCTGACAAGCCTGCCATTTTAATGTTTAATTCAATTAAAAAGAGGCCTTCTTCGTGCGGCAAAAACGCATGCGGGTTTAGGATGATCCAAGTTCCATTTGTCTCGCTTCCAGCTTACATCTGTGTCTTATTAGCTGGCCGCTAATTTGTTACTCCACGACCGACAGGGTCTGCGAATGTTCCCGAAATTTGTGTAATGGGTTTTTGATTACGACTCATTCGCATGGGGGAATGCCCGTGGGTTCATCTTAAGCGCCGCTGCATGTTATCGCAACCGAAATTAATTTGTGCCAGCAGAACTCTTCAGTTCGGTTCTCACGGTGCGGGTTTGGAGTAGAACATCCCCCGCAATCCGTAAGCTGGAAGCGGCCTTTACTGGAAATGCTGACCAATTAGCAAATTCCCAAATGAAAGAGATCGTACCGGTTAAAGTAGGAAGTTTTTAATTCAACCGCCAGTCGTCCAATTCATCCAAAGACTATGGACAGTTACAATGAGCTGGGGCGATGAGTAACACCCACAACAGCAGAAAAGAATGAAAAAGTCGATGGTCGATCGCTGATGAAAACCATATGCGTAATGGCTGGATCATACACGGACACCAGAACTGTTCATACTTTCTAGTGCGCGATGATGTGGCGCAACGTTCGCTTGAATTCCGCTGCAGCTGTTTGCCGCGAAGGGACCGGAGTATGATAAGCCCGTTGCTTCGTGTTCGCTGTGTTTGAATTTCAACGGTTTAATGCGCACAGTCCAAACGTTCGTTCGGGCCTTGCAGGGCTCGCTGTACCACATCAAAACATGTTTTCAACGGGTGCAGAGAGTTTGTTTTCTTCCATCTCCTCCCCACAGGAGAATTTCTACCGCCAATGGATTTCCACAATTCCGCGTCCATGAACGCGACCACGGGAGAAGACGGACGGGATCAAGCACACTTTTGTTACGACGTCAGCAAACCGCACAAACACAACAAAAAAAAAAACCAGAATACTAACGTCCATTTCTTCGTCTTCGGCGAACGTTGGCGTTGTTCCGAGGGGATGATGGCGTCATTGTCCGGTACAACAACCGTTCCCTTATCGTCGTTTGTGCTGGTATCTGTTTGTGTTGCCCGTTGGGCCAAGGTTTTCATGAATGAATTCCTCCGATGCGAATTGCGAAGGGTCTAAGAAACCGTCCGTTAGCTTATCAACTCTACTACTGACCAACTCTGATAAATCCGGCAGACAACAATCGAAAGGTATTTGGGCAGCTCGGGAATTCGGTACGCCTAGAGGAAGTTGATTTCCTCACTTTGAGGCTAATCAACTCCGTAGCTGACAGGAAGCTGGAGTTGGGACTGTATTAGTAGCAAATGGCAGGTGTTAGAAAGTGACTTAGATGTGGCTTACATCCGCACGTACTCGACAGGTGCATAGCTCCATCAGACACCGTTTCAGGGATGCAAGAGCAATGCACCGTCATTGATGTTTGCAATTCAAATTAGTACTACCACAACCCGCATCTGCGAACGTATGGCCAGGGCACCTCCACCATCCAAACCCAGTCTCAGCACTAGCAATTCGGTGCCTCTTCCGCCTCGCGATTTCGTCCCACAACAACAAAAAAATAGCTGGTGCGATTAATGCCGGGACAGCTACCCCAGCCCAGTGGCGAAGTATCTAAGCTGCATGTTTATCCAACCTCACTTCTGCTGGAAACAAAGCAGACCTCAATTAGCGACAAGCTTGTAGCCGGGGGAAGGGGGACTACACTACCTATCCACAGTCTGTGTCACCGATGTTGCCAGTATCTTGGAATCAATGTTTTGTGGCAATGTTTTTGCTTCCTTCCTTTTTCTTGCCATTTCGGCAGACGACAAGCTTTGCCGGTGATATCATTACACAGAGTGGTCATATAAACATATTGATATTAGTAACAGCCAGTGGACAAGGTCTGGCGTGACTCAACACTCCGCCGCCGTTTGGTTTTGGTATCGTTGGACAGCGCACGATGTCAGCGAATGATCGGCCCCACTGGTCTTGCCGGATGTCGCATATCGCGGACAGGCGACTAGCTCCTTCTCTTCTCGTGCGTTTTCAGACTTCTCGTTGCGTCAGACGGTACTGCAGTTCCTTTCAAAGTGGTTTTTTTCCTTTACCGCAAGGATTACCTGCACTATCATCCCCGCGTACGTGCGCATATTACTAAATCAGCTTCTGGCTGGTGCACTTATCAGACGCTGGCAGTGTGGGCTTCACCGACCCTGTCATAACTCTAGCCTCAAACGCTGAAGGTAGCAAATGTCATGTAAAGTCGTGCTCACTTTGGTCGTAAATAAAAAGAGCCGGCTTCCGTTGGGGCACAGTGGAAGTCCACAGTACGCCAGGGGGCCTCCATGGGAGACGCATTCAACACGTCCACCGATTGATGGCCGCTAGAATTGATGGCTGTTGCGTTCTTCTCATTGGTTCATCGGTTCGGAAGTGGCAGGATCCCAGAATACCGTCAGTGGATAGAGATAATGCGGACCCATCGGAACCGGTAATTAGCCTCCGCACAGGGATTGGGGGCGAATTTATGGGGGTGCTCGTTACCTCCCGGCGCGGAGAACGGAACTTCCTGCCCCTGGGGAATGGAGCGAAGGCGGTGACACTGAAGGTCACGACAATGGAAGGGGGCATCAGCCGATTTGCCCCTCGTCGATGCATTATGCAGTTGGCGGGGGATGCAGCCAGACCAATCGGCTGGTTGGGGTCACCCGGAAAACCGGTTCGTAGCCGCGACCTTGGGCGATGCCAGAGTGGTATCGATTCGGTTGGGTTCGAATCGAAGTTGTGCCCCTTTGTCCGTTGTGCCCGAACTTTGGAGCGATCGGATGAAGAAGAAAGGTGGTCAATGGCAGCGAATCGTTTTTTTTTTTAATTCTGTGTTGTTGTCCCAAACACGCGATGAGGGCAATGGTGGGAAAAAAACCGCACTGACAGTGTGTAATGTGACAGAGTAAACTGCATAATCATCTCCCGTAGACCCAAACCACTCGATACCGGTTCGCACTGCACCATGCCATCCCACAGAAACACCACCATCCGAATCCGGAGTTTGTCGGTTACTGTTGAAAGTTTTATGACTCAGTTCGTTCAGGTAAACCTTGCGAAGGTAATGATCGGCAAGCAGTCAGGGAAGTGGAAGGGAATGCAGGGATCCCATCGCGGGTACCGTTGGGTTTCCTATGCTCACCTTAGCGTGTGCGCGTACGGGACACACGGTTATCCACACGGGTTATACGGAAAGTTCCGCTGTGAGCCCGCGGCTTTTCCCATTTGCCAAATGGTCCACCTGCCTAAGTCCGCCTCGTGACGACGTTCCGTCGGTTTGTTCCGTTGCGCCATGATGCTTTTGCATGAGCGCGCTTCCCCCGCTCCATCGTGTAGGGGTATTGCTCCATGGGACGTGCGTCAGTGACGTCAGTAGCTGCGCCGAGGAGTACGCACCCGTTGCTTGCGTGTGTGTGCGAGTGTGAAGGATTTGTTTGGCATTGCCTCCTGCTGCTCCACCGCAAAAAAACCCGTCTTTGGTCCCAACGATGGGACGGGATTGGTGGAGCTGCCCGACACAACACGCGGGAGCGGTCTCCACCGCACGTTGCACGTGTGTTGGTTTCGCTCCACCGCGCGGGGCTGTTCGCTCGCGTGTGTGGAAGTTCGCGCGCATCTCGCGCGGCGCAGCGATATAAAAACCGAACCGCCGACGGCGAACCGAAGCAAGTCGAGTACGAACCGTTGCATCTAGCGGACACACGGCGAGACGTTATCACGCGCGCTCGAAATTGGTGATTGCAGTGGCGTAAAAGTACCACCTAGCATAAAATAGAACAACCGCAGCCCACGACGAGGCCCTTCGCGAATCTCGGGTTTGGTGTTTAAAACCGATCAACCCTATTGTGGTTGTTGTTGTCGTTGGTGGTTTGGATCAGTTTGGCTTCGATCCGGAATCTAACCAAGAACCCGAAAGTGTGCACAGTCGGCATTTGTGTGTTTTTGTTGTTGTTGTTGGTCTGTGCGTAACACCCCTCCCTCGATATCGCGGTGTTATTGTACGCGTGAAGGTGTCACACACGTAAAGCCCGAGCCCCGAACGGTTAGAAGGTTAGCCACGATTAGAAGAAGGCTAGGCGGGAAGGCTATACAGCCGATACGAAGCTTCACCGATAGACGATAGTGGGCGATCGCATACAAAAGGGCGCTCGGCGAACGGCCAACCCGACAGTGTAGCGTGTGAGTGCTCTGCGAGCGTAGCCACGGTGACACACGGAGCAAAACAGAGCCCGGCAGACCCGAGCGGGAGTAATAAATCCTAGAAGCCATCGTAGCAGCGCAGCCTCAGCAAGCCTTGCTGGTTGTGCAGGACGATCCTTGTGACGTGTGTGTTTGTGTGAACCATCCGTCGACGCGTTGACAGTGGCGGTGAATTTGTTGGGTCTCGCTTGCGCCCTCTTGAGCTCGAACCCAGGAAGCTTCCAACGGCGGAGAGGCTGGGCGAAATATGTCCCAAATCAGTTGAAGAAGATCGCGATCGTTCGGTCTACAAAAACAGACAAACAAACAAATCAAACAAACTTATCGGTCCGTTGTGTTCCTCCGGCAAATGTTCCTTTGACAAAAGCGCACAAAAGTGCACCCACAGTGTTGTGTCCGTGGTCCCTAACACATCTGTGATAGCGTGAAGTTTGTGTGTTGGAAAAGTCAGGCCCCCCCGCGGCACAGTAGCATTTTTTTCTTTTGCGTTTGCAAACCCGACGCGCCAAGATTAACAAGCTCAAGAAAATGGTCGGCAGCACCGGTACCCTAATGACAATGCGTCTCGTCCGCAGTAAGCTGAGAAAGCGGGAAGAATCGTCGACGGTGAGCCCGACGACGGCGAGCAACGTCGAGGCACCGCCGCACCATCACCACCATAATCACCACCAGCTTCATCACAACGGAACGAGCCATCCACAGCAGCAGCAGCAGCAGTCGCAGCAGCAGGCGCATCACCATAGTAGCAGTAATCACCACAACCACCACCATCACCAGCAGAGCAACGGTGGCAGCAGTCCGGAAACTGGCTACTCGGTGCCGACGCCGATAGCCTTCCGGCAGAGTCCGTCTACTGTGTGGGTCTTTCCACCGTTACCACCGCAGCCGAACATCTACAACGCCAGTAGTCAGGTAAGACCTTTCGTTTCCAACGTTTACCAACCTTTTACATTCGCTTCCCATAGCTCCAGACGTTCGTTGGTGAACCTTTCTCTCACACACACAACCTCTCGAGGTGTAGACAGACGATAAATGGCAAGTCTCGTAGGATGAAAATCCTTCCTGCTTCTACACACGCAAAAAAAAAAAACAACCAGAACGAGCCTTGAACCCGCTGGAAATCGATCATTCGGTCAACGGCGAGGCTCCTCGGGATAAAGGCAGGTCTTCCACCGTTTGGTTCTCTTGATTTGTTCGGCGTGTTTCGTTGAACCCCTCCGGAACGATCAGTGACCGGGCGACCGCGGGTTTCGGGCTTCCTTTCGGTCTGGAAAACCATCAGCTCACAGACGTCGAGCGAGCGTTGGCCTCGTCATGTTTATAGCGCAGACGAACGAAGAGGCTGTTGCATGGAAGAGTTGATTACAAATTTACGACGGAGCGAAAACTACACTGTCGGAAAGAAGAACAACCGAAAAAAAAACCCACATCATTATTTTTGGTTGCTTCAAAACGGTTGTGAGGGGCAGAAAAAAGACAGATTTCTATTCGAAAAACAGAGAGAGAAAAAAAAAAACATTACACAGATCAGAAAGGGTTTCGTTAGTAACCAAAGGTGCGTTGTGGTTGTCTCTACGAGCCGTCTGCCGAAACATCCGGTTGAACTCATTCGTGTTAGGTAGGGTGGTCACAGACCCTCCGGTCTCATCCCACATCTGCCCCTGCTGCACTCAAAATGCCAAACGAACGTCTGGGCAGAGGGAAAAAGAAATCGATACGCTTTTCGGTTGAAACGAAATCGAGTCGCGTACGCAGCCACTTGATGCTATTAGGTGCGCTCTCCAATGCACCAATCGACCGGTTAACGATTTGCTTTATTTTTAATCGTCTTGTTTCTTCTCTTTCTTCCCTTCCCGCAGGACGCGTTCGTACATAACGAGAAGACCGGCCTCAAGGGACTGAAACGTCAGCTGTCAGGCCGGTTCAAGCGTCTGGTATCGCGGAAAGCGCACGAACCTGCCCCAGTCATACCGCCCGAGCTGAAGCCCCAGCTCAAGACGATCTACGTGTATTAATCATAATGATTTCCCAGCCCATTTGTTGGGGTCCGTCAACACCACCCCAAACACGCGCGTCCAGCAGAAAATAACAACAGCAAAAAAGCACATTTTAGTCTACAAAATGTTTCACCGTGCTGCGATTAGCAACAGATAGAGAAACACCAAAAACAAGCGATGTAGCAAAAGAACAGGACAGACAAACCCGAAGCCACAATCGGTTTTGGTTGAGTTGCAGGATACTAGAGACAATCTTAGGCTAGCTCGCTTTTTCAAAATTAGATTTCCATTCCTGCTGAACGCACAACAATAGGGTGTATATATTATAAACATATATTTTTTTAAACTCTTTGAATCACATCCCCGAGGGCACAAACTACTTTTTTCTAATGATTCCGCCGATTGTAGATTTTTGACGCCTTACACAGCTAGAGTCTTAACGTAATTTAATTTATTGTTCTCCTTAATTCGTTTTTAATGCGACTTTACTGCACCGTCTTGGGACGTTGTGCGTGTCGGGGCTGGCGTCGTTTTCCCCTAGTAGAAAGACGACGAAAATGGGAGAAAAAACGAGTGGCTCCTCGGCCTCCGGATCTCCCGGGCGGTGCAGTGCGAAGGCAAAGAAGGACAGAACGTAGCCCTTACACACTTACGGTATTAGTTAGCCCGAACACTTACTGACTTTTAACTGGACTGGAAAGGCCTGCGTGCCCAAAAAACAAATTCGGCCAGCCTCGTGCTTGCGTGAACAGGGACAGAAAAATCGAATCTTTCTTACCGATTGGAAACAAAAACCAGGGAAGTGTGAATTGAATTGATCGTGCAACCCAAGGCTCGACTGTCGACATTAAGGGCGGGAGATGTTTCTCCATCTGCGCCTGGCTGGTGCTAATAGATTTTTCACCACTTTTTTGTGTTCTATTTGCCTATCATTCCATGGCGCCAACGGTCGGCGCAGCTCTTTCAGGCAATCTAAATAAGAAAAAAAAAGGCAATTTTGGTACCAGCTAGGACGGAAACAGAATCCAACCTGAACCAACCTGCTGCACACGATAAGACGAACATTCCACCTATCCAATCCGGGAAGGAAAAAAAAAAAATCAAATTTCTGTCCCTGTGCAGGATTCGCAGGATGTGGCACTTGTGACCTTTTTATTTTGATTCGGTAAAACATTTTCTGTTTGTATTTTCCACCCTTTTTTTTTGCTTCCACTTTTTTCTGCTCCGTTATGATAGTGAATAGTAGATGAGAAAACGTACATTAGAAGAAGACTGACACACAACAAAGCCAGAAAGCGTTCGATTGCAAGTAAGGAAGAAGGATTTCAAGAGAAAGGTGTTCGAAGAGAAGGATGTGCAGGTTTTTGAACGAACGGAGACGAATGACGGACGGAAAATGGCAAGAATAAGAAAAAAGAAAAAGAAGAGACAAAAAAAAACACACAAACACACATTAAGCGATAGTTGTATGAGGATGTAAATTTTTTAACCTTGGATATGTAGAAGCATGTAGATTACACGACCAAAAGTGTCTAACCTTCACTGGGCTATGCGTTATCGGTTAGGGAATGCGTTATCGTCGACGGCGGCGGGCTACAACAAAAACGAATCGCACGCCCGTGCGGTGCTCGAGGGCGGTAGGAGAGGGGATGCGCGCAGGTGCGCTCGTTTGTGTTAGGAGGACCACGGAGAAACCACGGTTACTAATAGTCGAGCATTTTCCTGCCGTGAAGGTGAACGGTGGGGGAAACGGTTGATGATCCGCGTGGATATGATTATTTCGCTGCGTGTGAATTTTGTAAGGACGATGCTCGTAAGCCAGGTGAGAGAAGGAAGTTCACTCACATTGAGTGCCCGCGATCGCAAGGGAGAAGATTATGTGCTACGCCTTACCGGTGGCGACCGAGATGCGGCTGGTGCAAGGCCCCTGGCCCCCCCCGGTGCGTTTGAAGAAAACTGTATTTTTAGTGTTTTAGAGAGGGCGGTGCAGACAGACGAGACGTGGTGCAGAAAAACAAAACAGGCGAAAGTATACAAGCGCGTGAGCGCGGCTAAGCGAAAGTGGATGGTGATGTAAAACGATGAACGAAGTTGGGTAGATTTTGCGTGCGAGAACGAGAAATGATGATTACCTAACTTTGTAAGTGATGCTAAATGTAATTTAAAATATACAAACATTGTAATGTGAAAAGAAAACCAAAACTTTCGCCTTGTGTTTTGTTACACTGCGTTTTGAAACATCAATCCGAAACTTGATTGAGTACAAATAAAAAGAACGACAATATGTTTTGAAATGTGCTAGTTAAAGTCATTATGCGTCGACGCATCCGAAATGCATTCCGATTTTTTCCTAGGGTGGATTCTAAATCGGCGAGTAAATTCAAATTCAATTTTAAATCCTTCACAGCTTCTAGGCGCCATTTGGCCCAGAAGAGAGTATTTTAAAAACTACTAGTTCAGTTTATATCTCAGAGATGTCGCTTTAACGCCACTTGCTTAAGGGTTCGAGGCGTTACCGCTAGGTAGCGCTTTATGAAACCGATCCCATTTCAGCCGCTGGAAATATTTCTCGTAGTAAACTTTCTGACTAACAGATGTCAGTACAAACCGCAACAGTTTTCAGAGAATCGATGAATTAGTGAGATATAGATGGAACTGCGAGTTATTGTCAACTGCAAATTACAAAGTTCAAACAAAAAAAGGCAAGTATTTACGGAAACGTTCTTAAATTGCGTCATAACTCTAATTTACTATCAATTGTTATCTCTTTTTTATTCGGGAAAAACAGAAATGAGATGAACACCATTATGCCGCAGGTTTCCTAATAGTTTGTTTTTACATAAATCAATCCAAACAAAGCTTCCGAACCTCTATTACTAACAAAAACATTTAGTATAGCCAACATCATATGGCTTTGCTTCAACACTTCACCGCCGACCAATGCGAAACTGCCGTGGAGCAAAGTCGTAAAAGTCGAACATTTCGCCAAGAACGCTGTTCCGGACAGACAGATTTGAACCTTGGAAGGTTTACGAGCTCGACGACTGACAACCATTGGCAATCGGACATACCGACGAGGAGGCGCGCTCGAAAGATGAACAATAACCACCGAGGGCTGTAGCCGCATAAATATTCAAGTGGTTCATCTTTTCAGTGCAGGCGGTAGATCGGGGGCATCCCACGATCGACACCGTGCAGTGCAGAAGTTCGCACCGCCAAGGGCTCTCCTTCAAAACCAGCGCCGAATGCCACCTGAGTGCAGTTGTAAAAGGTACCGAGCCGCGTTCGTTCGGGAATCGATTAATTTCGATTTCATGCTGGCCAGGCAGGGCGACGGATGAAAGATCGAAGTGCACTTGCCCGGGTGCCACCGGTGCAAGTCCGTTCTTTAATTCGCAAATGTTCGTTCGTCCGCCCTCCACCCCTGACAATGCAAATGAAGAATGTCGAACGGATTATGGGGATCTGAGATTGGGAAGATCGTAACGGAGCAAGACTGCCTCGGTTCTAGCCTGAGAAAAGGTTAAACGATCTGGTGCGGCGAAGGAGCGTGACAAATGCCGAGAACGAACGACCCCTCGTGGCATCGTCTGTTGATGCCTGCGAGCAGCTTAAGAGGCGCCGACAGCCACCATCACACGGCGGTGGATGCGATTGGGCTTGATCTATTTTAAGGGATTCTTATTGTTGATGTGGATGTATCAAACCAAATCGAAATTCGATGAGGACAGTTACGACCTGCAACCTGCACTAACGAACAAGAAATGTACCGTAATCGTAAATCCCTATCCAACGTGGACTACCGTGAGGATCTTAAAGGTACTATAAACTTAGGATTAAGATGCATCGTTCGCCAAAAAGGATTTTTTAGCATTAAAACGCTCTCAAACGAACGACCATCGATTTGCCGACATCATTGAACATTTTTGATCTCCTGCCAGCCCAATTAGTTCTTGCATCTCTTCTCCCAGATTCATAATATGGTATAAACATTTTTATATTCATTTTATCGCCTTTCCCCTTTTACGGCACTGACAGTTCCGTAAATACGGGCTGAACGATGAAAGTACTCAAATTGAAGGTATATTTTTTTAATATTTCTTTTAGCTAGCCCATGCTCTATGGCTTATCACAAAAATCTTTAAAGAATTTTATTGACTTCTTAATTTGTATGAAACCCGTAGCCATTTCGCAAATCTTTCAATCCTTCAGAGATTAGAGTCGCAGTGAAGTAGTTTTTTTCTGGTCACCATGTTAAACATCAACCTTTTAATGTAACTACGAAAAAAAAAAATTCCAATTACTGAAATACATTTCAGTACACGTTGAACAAAATTGCATAAAAAAGGTGCTAACATCAGCGAAAATTAATCTTGCGTTTAAAGCAATCATCAGGTTTATTTTAACGTCACTGGAAGCTCTTCTGCCATAGGCACTTGTCACATAACGGATGAGCAAAGCGGAAGAAAACAAGGATCATTTCTATCGACGAATCCATATTTTGAACATGATGGAATGAAGAAACCTGAACGTAACAGACAGTTGTACTGAAAAAAGAGAGTTAAAAGTGCGACTCGATGTAACCTTCACGTAATCAGTAACAAATGGAAGGGAGAATGCAACAACTTTTATGTGTTTTTGAGCCTCAATCTTATGGTAAAATAATCCTTCAAAAATTGTGACAAAATTGAATTGAGAAAAGTGTAAAATACTCATTTCTAAATCATCCCACTGTGCATTTAATTGGAAGGTGAGGTATTAATTTTGGTTACTCAATCCTACAACTTTTCAGGCGGAATAGAAAAGAAATTGCAGCCAAAGGTGAATGTTTCGAGAAAGAATAAAACGGTAACGAAAATCATACCAAGATCTATCAAGATGACAGGTTTAAACGGTCTACAACTATCTTTCACAATGTGTAGTTGTTTGTAAAGGTCCCTAACATTACGTCAGTTGGGCATAAACATGAAACGTTCAACACAATTTTCAATGAATATTTTTCCCCGACCTGGAGTTGAACTAATTTCCAATTTATTTTCGAAATATGTCCGCGGTATTTTAACTACACGCATTTAAACATCGTTGACGCGTTGTCACTGGGAAACTACATCCGGATACACCCCTCCCCTTTGCCCATCCCTTCTCTGGGGAAGACGCTCTAGACAAACGCACGTACGATTGCACCAACACGCGAAGCCGCTCGGCCGATCGCTGCCGATCGGTCATTCGTTAATCGCGACAACGGGGTGGAAAATTATATGTGTTTAGGGCTTATTAAGTTAGACCGGGCAAAACGACGCCGGGACGACTCGTAGCGCAAGGAACGTGCAGGGCTGCGGTCCGCCCGCGAATTGGGGCCGTGGCCAGGAAGATCTAAATTACCGATAATGAGCTCGGTCTCACTCGGTCGCCCCCTTCTTGCTTTCTCGTTCGCCTTATCAGGACGGCCCGTCGTTGTAGTGGTTGGTCGGTATGGCTGCCGGCGAAATGGTACAAGGAGACGCACAGAAGGCCGTGTCATCGAGATAGGACGATAGCGGCGTTTTCGTCCCCCACTTAACCCCACCCCCCTCCGCCTCCGCCAGGTCGATAGTTTCCACGAAGGAAATCGAAAGAGAAGGATCGAGTGTCCAACCCGAGTTGCCCTAGCGAGGCGGTGAAGATCGTCTATCCTCTAGCTTGGCAATTGGCTGAGAAAAATGGCAACGACGCTCGTTCGTTATGCTAATGGCTATTATCAGTTTGTGCGCGTTGGCCTTCCAACTCATTAACTCCCGGAGCGGCCTGGACGGCGAAAAGTGAGGACACGACGGTTGGGCGAGGCGATTCCCGGGAGCTCGAATCGCTCTTCAGCTGATCCGAACGTCCTGCGAAACGATCGCTTCATACATCTTGCCACTTGCCTGGTTTGCACATTTGCAGGAAAGCCAATTAAAACGATTATTTTGCTAAATTGATTTTAGACAATTCGGATCTCGAGAAGCTGCTTTAAAATTGAAACGAAATAAAATCATTTTTTAAATTGGCCTTGTGATTATTGCGGTAATGGAATCTTCAACTAAAGAGCTTGCTTGAGACCTTGGAACTTAAACCACATAATTTGTTTACCATATAGCTAAAGAACTTTAAATGTCCCGTAAACTTCTTTGCGAAATTGATATGGAAGCATCATTTATGTAAAATTACCAATTTAATTGGAATTCTTCCTTGGAATTTGAAGGTTATTTTTAAATTTAAGTATTTTTCTTAATCATATATTTGCTTTACGATCAGTCATAGGACTTTAGGAGGAGCAACATAAATCACTGTGGCTCAGCAAATCGATCCTAAACTCCACAATTGTGCAGCTCCGACTAATTGTCACGGTCTATTTCTGACCTGGGAGCAACAGTTAGACAAACCTGAGCCGTCTACACTATTATTTGTTCCAGATTGTTTCAGAAAAGTTTTTAAAAATCCCAAAGCCCTGACAAGTAACTTAATTTACTGGCGATACGGTATATTTACTTTAGTATTGCATTTGATGTACCAACATCACACAATTGTGACGAAGAATTGTTGTTTGAGTATGGAACTTAAACATTAAATTCCATTTGTGAGCGAATAATAGGTTCAAAAAAAGAAATTTATCATTTCTGCAGGACCATCGAAGCTCCGTCCATAAATAAAACTGTGTACGGCTAATTGGTAGCCCCAATGGCGGACTACATCCTTGCAGTAACAAGTACAGGAAATGTTATGAAAATTACAAAACTAAATGAACAACAAACTTAATGTTTAAACGCAATGACAAATAATTGAAACCTGCTCAAATAAAATACGTATAAGGCTTCATGAACCAATGGTTGGTAGTTGGTTGAATTTAATGTTAAAACATATTTACCGACATAAAGAATTGCCGTTCACTGATCGAGCCGAGCTGGTAGCGTGAAATCAGGTGTTGGACAATTAATTTCGCACATCCTCCTCTCCGCTGTGACCAAACACGCGCAAACACGAAACGAAAAAGTGCCGAAAGATCACTTAGGTCGCCGGTTTCCCCTGGGGCTGGGCGATTGCGGGCTCATTTATCTTGCCACCTCGATCGACAGACGCTCGGCCTCGAAGTTGGTTGGAGTTCCTAATGTTCGCCAAAACGCTTGTTCCGCCGCCGACATCGAGAGCCGCGGGATGGGCGGAGTCCTTCGGGATCCTTCGGCGGCGGCGGCGATTAGATCAACTACGGCATGCGGTTGCGTTTGATTTTTTTAATTTTTTTGCGAGCAGGTTTCACATTTTGGAGCATGAATCGTTAGCGTTTGGCTTGATTTGGTTGCCTTCGCGTTTGCTGCTTTCTTGAGTGTGTGTATTTTTGTTCTCTTACCGTTCTTGTGCACTTTCCACTTGGCTTTTATCTGCCAAAAAAGTGGCCGGCTGAAAACAGGGAAAGCCGTTCGTCGGATGGGCGGACTTGTTGTTAGTTCCGGCGAATGTTTTGTCGGTTTACTCTTTTTTTTCCCCGGACCATAATCCAGTTTGGACTCTGCTCCGAAATGGAAGCGCAATGCGATGCAGCTCGTTCTGTTTTTGGTGTTGGCAAGCAGCAGCAGCAGCAGCAGTGCAAGATGCCTTGTCTTCAATTTGACCACCGTACTTTGTCCGAAATAATTATCCACTCCGTCATTCGTGAAAGAGCATCTCAGCGCGTGGAAGCTCCGAACTCCGATCCGTTCGGTTTCGCGTATAGCCTCGCAACCCGACCGAATGCAGTGCACACAGTTAGTCACGTTTTGTTTTTCCTGGGTTTGCAAGCAGACACACTCAAATTTGTTAAGTAAAAGATGAAACAGAGCACCACAAAACCGCTCCCGGGGAGTGTTTTCGTCTGCGCACCTCTGACGCCTCGTTGTGCAGGCATGAGAATTGCGCTGGCATGCAGACTGCATGACGACAACTTTCGCGAAACCGGTTGGCAAGAAGATGGCAAGAGCAATCTACCTTGTGGAGAAAGGAGCGCAAGGTTTGGTGTCTTTAAATTTTACAATTCTCTCTTTTTATTTGGATATTTTTCCAGGTGCACGTGAATGTAAGAAGTTAAATGCGTTAAAAAGAAAAATCGATACTACCTCTGATTTTTGATATTGTATGAATAAAAATTGCACGGTTACATAAAATTAATTGGCTCAAACTTACTAATTGAGTGTTCCAGTTCAAATTAAGCTTTCAGTCAATCTCGGATTTTCATTTCATTTGTGATAGACAATGTAACTTATACCGGATAAAATACAGGTCTTAACCAATCAGACTTGCAAGACGATGCGAGTGATATTAAATTTGATAAAAAGCATCGATAGGAGCTAAAAGTCAGTTACTCGCAATGTTCAAATAATAACCTCTAATTAAATGAACATGAACTCATACGGGTTTAAGGCATTAAATGGTTGTAGAAAAAAAAAAAAGATCTCGATTCGATCGGAACGTGGAATGGCACTTTGTCTGTTTGGAACATTTTGTCACTCAGCATTGACTTTTAAAGTTCATGGTTATTTGTAGAGTCTGGTGTGTAATGGAACTTCCGTCGGTTCCGAAAAGAATGCAGACCCACGCCTAACGTCCCTTGGGGTCTTTTTGCCTTCCTGTCAACACCGCCATGACAGTCGGTCAACAACAGGTTCAATAAACACTCTCTCTCACACACACACACATGTACCTGTCCCCAAGCAACCTTTCGAACGGCTTTGATTCGGTGGCCATTGCGATGGAAATTTAATAACTCGTTCTAGAGTGCCTTTGCGCAATTAGCGCACAACTCCGGTGCGCACTTGGGACGAGGTTCCCCTCCCAAGGGGTTTCGGGGAGTGAGAGAGTGGGTGTGCGCTGTATCGTTTGTAATGGCCGGATACATAACAACAGGATACATGACACTGGGCTGTACGAAATCGACTCGACCCGATTTCAAGTTGCCAGAAGGGGAGACAAAATTGGAAGCAGGAGTCGCTGGAGCCTAATGGAATTAACGTTCGACGTGGCTTTCAACGCGACGAGTCCGAAACTCCACCCACACCTGACCGGACCTGGGTGTCTAACACGATGTGACACTGATCGCCTCGAATCGAGGGACAGACAGGTACAGGTGCACTGGAAGTAGCGAAAGGGCATCGATTTACGATCGGAGCGACGCAGTCGGTGGCGGGACAACAAGCACACGGCTCAGGGGCTAGAACAGAAGACGAACAAGCTGGGTGTGCAAATGGCGCTTTGGTGCAACACATGTTGGCAGCAGCGCAGCTTCACGCCTCGATCGATGATCGATGACTTCTCGACGGACGGCTGACGAAGAGGACCGCGGTACCTGTCTCGCGAGCTGGATCAGCCACAGTGACGAAGAAAAAAGGTTACAAACTAGCGAACCTCGGGAAAAAGGACGTCCGGCGGTCCCTTTGGTCCTACCGGGGGTTTCGGTCGATTAGATTAATCTCCCGGCAGCACACTGACCGCAGCCGAAAAGAAACGTGTCAGGATTCACACAATGCAGCACACCCACCCGAGCGCCTCCTAATGATAGGGGATTGATTTTCCGCCGGCCGAGGAGATCAAAGATCGGCCCTTAGCATCCTCTCGCTGCGCGTAGGTGTGTGGGACGGGGCGTTCGGGCTTCCCGTTCCCGTCGAGTCGTTTTGTTTTCATTTATCTTATTTTGCGCCTCCGAAGGGCGTCCGGGCGAGGGAACCCCTGGCCTTTCGGGGTCCTCTAATGATCCAGTCCTAGCCGAAGGGCGAGCAAGGTAACGAATGATTGTAGGTTTTAGTGTCCTGTTTGGCACCTTCCGAGAGGACCGGCCAGGATTCAACCGCATGCCACCAGGACCATGCCAGGACGGCCGGACCGATCGATTTGCGGGTAATTTGTTACCGGAACTCGGCACAAAAGGAAAGAAGGGCCTGCCCGGTTGCAACGGATTCGCCGCTCGAGTGGAAGGCGGAGGAGGGCCATGTTAGCTTTAATTACAAAGCGACATGTTTGCCGAACAGCCTTTTGACCGCGGCCGACACTGACGGGCGGCGTGTTTGCTTTGTAGACGAAGTCGGTGGTGAAGTCCTTGCTCTCTCTCTCTCTTCTTGCTTTTTTCTCTCACTCGCACACAAACAACCTCTTACCGTATACTTAGCCTTGGGAAAGTTCACGGTTAATCGTGATGAATGAAGATGGATTTCTTTTAAATAGATCGCCGAGTCAGAAGTGTCAGGAGAGCATACGGTGCATGGATGCGAGGGATTGTTTTCCAAATCAATAATTGTGCCTTCTATTGTGCGAAGGAACAATTAAGGGATCATGCACAATTGAAGATATGTTTTGGTGTGTGTTTTTTTTTTCTAGCCAAAGATTGCTTGTGGGATCTAACAGATCCTGGTCTGGAGTGTTATTTGGATGTGATTTTGAATGTGTGGAAAAAAAAACAAACGTAGACACGATGTTACCTTATTTTCCTGAAAAGGAATTGTAAATTTTTAACTGCGTTGTATATCAGCCAAATGGTCAACATAAACCAAACATCTATTGTATCTTTTTGATTCCTCACGAGAACAGCTATTAATAAAGACAGGAATCTATTGGGAAAAACACTTTTCACCGAAGATGATGAAACAAATTTCCTTCGATTCTTTTCCTTGTCAAAATCGATCAATATTTTTTTAATTGAAAAGAATGGACCGCAAGGATGCTTCGTGAGAAGTGTATATTCTTGTTTGCTTCTTTTTTTGGTCTATAGAAACCTATACCTTGCATCGTCATGTTGGACAAAGCCAAAAAAGTGCTGCGAAATGTCATCGAACCCTTGGAAAATCACTTTACGATCAAGAGGCTACGCTTTTATTTTCACTTTTTTCTAAAATTTTGATAAGATTTACACTTTTTGAAAAAAAAAAAGAAAAACGCTATGCATTGCAAAGCTTATTCAAGGACATATTTAGCCCATTCTTCGCGCCGAGGGTGACAATTTGCTTCTAGGTCATGCGGCGCTGCGAGGGTGATGAGTTGGCCACTTTCATCCCTTCGACAAGTCCTTGGGGCCCCGTCCATTGCCGGGTCATCCACGTCCCGTCCCTTCTTGCCCGTTGCGCTGCTAAGTGGCGTTCGGTGTCAATCGCGGACAAATCCGCACCATCATCACGCCCTTACTTTCCTTCCCCTGACTTATACAGGACTGCTCGTCCGTTTCAAGGCTAGGCAAAGGCGAAATAAACTGGTCTGTTCCGGCGGCAACTCGCAATGCAAATCATTATCAGTCATTACTTCGTTCGCACCACTCCGTTTGCTCCGTGGGTGCAAAGGGGAGGGGATCGGGGGCTGCTTGTCTTAAGCAGCTCTTAAGGAGCTGCCCTGCGGCTCGCGGCCTGCATCGCGCAGAAGATTGATGACGGCCGATTGATGGGGCCGAGGCTGCCGGTTTCGGGTGGCTGCGTTTCGCTGCCGTGCTTCGATTATGTGCGATTATAATTGGCCAGCAGTGATCGCCGCGCTTCGTTCCCCTGGACCGTGGGAGATACAGAGAAAGAGAGACAGAGAGGAAGGGAGAGAGAGAAAAGGACAACAGGGCCGCTGACCAGGCAGCGTTTAAATATTTGTTTTTCTTCCCGATAAGGGCAACATTCTTCCCAGCGGGGCGATGATGTCGGGGTGCAAACCGACGAAGACACCTACGTCCATTCGCGTTAGTCACGCTGCGAGCATAAAACTGCAGGACATCGATTGTAGAGCGACAATGGGAGAAATATGTGGGTTCTTAGGATGCGTCGTCCTCCTTCAGGCTCGACTGGTGGGAGTGCGGTGCTTTGCAAGCTTTAGAAATCGGAACGTGTGACAAGATGCAGAACAAAAGGCTGAGCAGAAACTGTCCACTTTCGATCCATTCCTTTTTTCTTTTTGCGGTAAAGAAAACCAATCCATGGGACCCAGGACCAGAGCGGCGGATGTGTTGGATTTTGGCTGTTCCACAAGGGTTATTTGTTTTCAAAATCCAATTACCGTATCAAAGATCGTGCCGTGCGTGTCGTCGATATTATTTGTGCATCCGTATTTTTTTTTCCTTTCGTTTCGAAGTCGTTTTCGATCCCAAAACATACACACACTTTGACCGGGCCCTTAGGTTGGCCGAGCATCAAACTCCAAACCAGGGGCGGATGCTCGCCGCACGAATGGGACGACAAAACGAGCTCGTTCTGGATAAACGGCGCGGTAGAAGCCAATTTGATGCCGTGAAACCTCGCGGTTTCCCTAACACATTTGATGAGATGAAATGAAGCTCGGATTTGGA